>OY744482.1:292512509-293929547 GCA_963556165.1 Tipula helvola | reverse complement strand
CTATTCTATACTGGAATGGACCTAAAAGTTAACACAAACTGCTTATTACTAAAATTTATCTTTGTACAAAATTTCGACCAAACCTATCAATATTTGTGTGGGAGGTAAAACAAAAATAATAAAAATGTGCGACTGGAAGGACGGACGGACGGACGGAAGGACGAAAGAACGGACACGACATTTTTCTGATCAGTGTTTCGTGGTCCTGGCAACCTAATTCGTCGAGAAATGTGATAATCTGGAACACAATTTTTTTCGCGATTACAATACTTACTTCGTTATAGTGGGAAAAGTAAACAAATTAACAGCAAAAGTTAGTGATCCCATAGTAATTTGCTATTAAAAATTACTGTTGGAGGCCAAATAATAATTAAATTATTCGTCGAGAACCAATATCACATACGGTAGGTCACTTAATTTTGTTAATTTTCTCGTGTTTTTGGATTAATTTAATTTTAAAACGTTAA
Organism: Tipula helvola; assembly: GCA_963556165.1. Taxonomy (NCBI): domain Eukaryota; kingdom Metazoa; phylum Arthropoda; class Insecta; order Diptera; family Tipulidae; genus Tipula; species Tipula helvola. The sequence continues at coordinate 293,929,080 of OY744482.1, read as the reverse complement.
TGGTTCGTTATGTTGTTGGGTTTTGTACCCGTAAAAATAAAAATCTCAATATGGGGTTTTAGACACGAGAGAATTGACAGTGAAATAACAAACAAGAAATTTGTAGGTGAGACAACGAAGAAAGCGAAGTATGAAAAAGCATCGCGATAGATCAAAAGCAAAACTGGAGGAATATACTCCTCCTACTTATTCCATACTCGAGTTGAAAAAATTCTTATTTTGAGGAAAAGGATCGATATGCACTAACTAAAACATTTTTCACCTATGTTGTGAACACTACATGAATGAAACAAATGATAGATTTTTTGTATTTGTTTGTTTTATTTTTGAGTTATCAGACCGTTTTCTTGAAATTCGATCAAACAAAGTCGCCGTTGAATTTCTTGTTAAATACGTCATTTCAGTGGAAAATTTAAATTGTTTTATATTAAAATCACCGGCGACTTTTTTCGGGGAATTTCAAGAATACGGGCCCAGACTCCTTCGAAATGATATAGATCGTAAGTAATGTGGTCGAAATGAGAAAGTGATATACAAACAAAATAGAAGGATGACACGATCATTTTTGCTTTGTATATATTTTTATAAAAATTGGTAAAGTTAAATTTTAGGTTAGGTATTTGAAAGGCGTAGGTTGTAAGGCGACCAAACGTTCTATTTTTATTTGTATTTTGAATCATAGCGAGGTGGACCAGATCTTCTGTGTTTTACAAATATAGGTACTGACGACTAGTGGCAATCGGGCTACTACATATCAGCATTTATATTTATAAAATACAAGAGGATCGGAAACCTTGCATACGAGTTGACCCACGAGTTGAAGTTATTAACACGTGGTATTGCCACGTGGTTTTCAATAAAGTGACCAAATTTTTTGTATATGCTATTTAAAGATTGTGTTGGGCGATGAGTGCAGGTTTGAGTTGAGGATTGAGTTGAAGATTAATCTGTGGGTTATGTTGACGTTGAGTTGGAGTGATGGAGTAATGTTTCTTGTTGGAGTTGAGTTGAGGTTGGTTAGAGTTGGCTTGAGTAAATTTGAGTCGAGTTCATGTACCCATGTAGTTTTCAGATAATGTTGATTTGGGAGTTTTGTTTGGGGATGAGTTGGAGGCTGAATTGGGGGTCATTTTGGGTTAGATTAAGATTGAGTTGGAAGTTGGCTTCAACTAAGTAGGAAACATGGAAGGAACTATTTATAAAATAAGAATTCCTTTAGAAATAAACACCTAAACCAGCTCTCAGTTATAAAAGCTGACATTTTAGATTTTTTAAGTAAAGCTCATTTTTACAATGATTCAAATACGTTTTAGGAGACAATGACCTTATACTGAGATTTCCTTGAAATCATAACAATGCAATTGCGAAAGAATTACTCTTCATCGTCATGAAGAGCAGGTTTGAATACATTTAATAACGCCATGTATTTAAGTTAATTGCTACTGTGTAATGACTTTCAATTTACCTAGAGCTATTTTGAAAGTGTCTAATGATAATGTGCCAACCGATAAACCGGTCCCACAAAATACTTATTGAAAAATAATAATCTAATCAACTGCTGGAACAACCCAGTTTGTGTTTGTGTGTTTATGTAAATTGATTAACAATTATGCGCTTCCAGCACAAAACTACATTTTAGTAATGTAATAATGTTTCAGTATTCAAATAAATATTATCAAAATTAAAATAATATTTCTTCTTTTTCTCCGATTAATTCGCGGTTTATTTCATAATACAAATTCAACAAGACCTGATTACATTTTGTCCTTTAGTTAAATATTTATTAGGTGTGCAAGTAGAAATTCGGCTTTTCTTTGGTCAAATTCAACTTTATTGAAAAGATTTGTTACAAAGATTAATAATCGAAATATTCGCTATTGCTATCCATGGCCTTTAGCCATTTATCGGGTAGATGATGAATGCCTTCGCGATTGAAACTTGGTGGTTTCGAAGCAAAATAGTCATCGAACCATTTTCGCACATCTTTAAATTTCGTGAACCGCTTGTTTTTCAAATATGATGACATCGATTTGAATAAGTGGTAATTAGAGAGAAGTATGGAGAATACGCCGCATACTGTACAACTTCCCAGGCTAAGGAGAGTTCCTGGGTTGATTTTACTGTATGTAGACGAGCGTCGTCATGTAGCAATATCAACTTCCGCCTTCCTTCCACAGCATCACTTAATTTGATCCATTCGGCCTGTTAACGTTCAGCTGCAATAGTTTGACCAAGTTCCATAAGCTTGAGGTAAATGACTCCTTTCCAATCCTACCAGGCACAATGTAACATTTTCTTGGCATGAATCTTATTTTTTGCAACTGATGTATTTTAGTTCCTTCTGTATCTTTCACATTCCATGCAATCGAAGTGATATTTCTTGTAAACTTATGTCATAAAAACGGGGGTGATTTGGATGCGTTCAAGTATGTTTGTAATGGAACCAACTTCAGAGCCGAGTTTCTACTTGCACATCTATTAGTTGAAGAAAATTAGCGTGTCAAATAAACCCTCCCGTTGCAACGTTAATGTAAAAAAGAAATAAAATTGGGTTGCACTGAATTTGCATTGCGAAATAAACAGCAATTTGATAAAAGAAAAAAGAGGGCAAATATAACTAAACTAGAGATTGCCTCTCTTTCTTGTGAAACCGGGAATCATAAAGTTAAGAAGTTAATCCAATGCTGGTGATGTTTTTTTTGTACTACTTACGTAAAATTAGTGCCTCGTTGTAATAGTCCGTATCGTGAACGGCAACAAATTCCTGAAAATAAAAAAATGAAGTGTTTTTCTTTATTTTTTCTTTATTAGTTAAATTTTCAAACTATGTAAATATACTGAGTAGAGGAAAAAATGGATAATGGATAATTTTTTACCTAAAAATCTAAAAAAAAATTAATTGCGATTGATAAATTGGTAACCAGTCTAAGAAATAATTTATTAACTCAGACTCAGATCAAGAGATATAAATTAACTTCATCAATCATGTAAAAAATATTCCAAGAATAGCCCAACCAGGCCGTAAACTTGAAGGTCGTTTCTGTCCAATTGGCGAAGTATATGGATTTTCAAAAACCCCAAATTTGTAAGTAAAATAATGCAGTAAATCAATCCTAATATATCAACCAGCAAAAAGTAGAAACATTATCCCCACTCCCCATTTCTTTACCTCCAGCCCAGAGTCATATCAATATATCGACTCTTCAAAAATGAGAAACCTCATTGAATTCCTTGTGTTGGTAGTTTGGTTTCGTACTGAAAAGTAAGGTGTACTACATTATTACAATAAATATTTTGATCAGAGTAATTCTTTGGGTCAAACCAAACATCAAGAAATGGAGTTGTTGTGTGGATGTTTATACTAGAGGGATAAGACAGAGCAACAACAAACAGTAGAATCATTTCCTCGTAATATTCTCAAACTGATGAAAAAATGTAAATATTGAATCCAATGATCAACACTGTTTATACAGTACAACAAATCCTGAATCTTACAATAGTACAATTCGTGTCAAATTAGCCAATAACGCTGGGCTAAACTTAAACTCAAAAATAATTTTATGTTGGGAAATAAAACTAAATTTTTGACATTACCTGGCAAAGGGGGATTTTTAAGTCGAATATATATATATATATATATATATATATATATATATATATATATATATATATATATATATATATATATATATATATATATATGTAGGTAAGTCTAAAAGATTCTAAGCAAAGGAATACAAGTATCGGTTACAAATCGCAAAAATGATTCTTATTTATTTACCGCTTAGCACCGGAGCTTTTCAGGATATATTATCATCTTTCGAATAAATTAAAATTAATTAGAATTAATTAAATTGCCTATATTACTCTACTTCAGACTAGGTTCTGTAAACAAACTTTGAAAATCAGAGCGCGATCAATTTATAAGTTGAATTTTTGACTTTCCATAATATAACTAAAATTAAGACGTTGAAGACGTTGAGCTACTTCTAGGAAAATCTTAATTATAACTACTGGCCAATAATAATTAAATCTGAAGGCCGCGGATTTAAGTATTAGTCCTGTTAGAAAGCCTCTAAATCCGAAGAAGAATTCATTAACGACCTATACAATATTTTGGTACAACCTTAGAGTCTAATTCTAAATTCATTTTCTATTTCCTAAAATAGAGCAAAATTGAATTTGTTTATTAATAAATTTTTAAATATTAATTAAACATTATTTTTTATTTATAAGTTTCACATTTCAAACACAAAAGAGTTTTAATTTATCCCGGGGGTGGTTTGGCGTCTATTGGAAGGGGCTCCGTAAACTTCCAGTAGGCGCAGGTGTACGTACTGCCTCCTCGTGGCAACCACCGGTAACTGTAACCATTAGGCTGAATGTGGCCTTTGGTGACAGGCTAAAGTACGACGCTAAAGGAGAACACCTTGACAAAAAATCCCTAATCTAAGGTGGAACAGCATATGCCGATGGATGAATGGCTGATAGGTTAATCAGTCTATATATGCGGACTCTGGATACCAGGCACCCTCCAGTTTTATTTAGCCTTCCTGTAGTAAACCTGGGTGACCTACAGGCGACTTTTTTTTTTTATTCCCAGCAACTCGCAAGAGTTAAATCAAAACGGTAGACGAGGCACGGGAAGGAATACACGGGAGTGGGTCTGCCCTCTCAAAGTCCTTGAGTCCCAATGCTACCGCTTTTCTAGCAGAAGTAAATGTTATTACATCTAGGAGGGAGAGCAATGAGCCCAGATAGTATGTAACGCGTGTAGAAGTACTTCCTACAGTAAACATTTAGGAGGGAGAGCAATGAGCCCAGATAATATGTATCGCGTGTAGAAGTACTTCCAACAGTAAACATCTAGGAGGGAGAGCAATGAGCCCAGATAGTATGTCCCAGCAACTCGCAAGAGTAAAATCAAAACGGTAGACGAGGCATGGATAGGAATATACGGGAGTGGGTCTTCCCTCTCGATGTCCTAGAGTCCCAATGCTACCGCTCTTCTAGCAGAAGTAAATGTTATTACATCTAGGAGGGAGAGCAATGAGCCCAGATAGTATGTATCACACACCGGTCGGCAGTATTATCAGGTTCTTTAAGAGCCTGAATATTGGCTGGACGGATAATTAAAACATCTAGGAGGGAGAGCAATGAGCCCAGATAGTATGTATCACGTACCGTTAGGCAGTATTATCAGGTTCATTAAGAGCTTGAATATTGACTGGACGGATAATTAAGTAGGGCTTAATGCACAAAAGATCTTTTAGGTCGCAGTGCGGGGTGGCTTGAGCCCCCACATGGCCCTCAAGTAGTAATAATAATAATAAAATCCCGAGAATTCTCATGAAATAAATACGAACTTAATCACGACCTGTCTGGCAAACTCATATCGTCTGAAGAAATTTAACCAACATTTAAATTTTATATTGTTTTCTATTAGTTTAGAGGGACTTAAATAATTTGAAGGGTAATAGCCTAATTTTGTACCACCTGAATATCTAATAAATTCAAATAAGAAGCCAATTAACAAATCCTCTTAACCAAAATGCTTACACAATGGCACATGTGAATGAAGTGTCGCGTGGTCTGTAATAATACGATACCATCTGATCCGTTCGGTCAACTCCACCCATGTATTTGTTGTAGTTGAAAATTTCGATCGGTTTCGTTTTTGCATTGTCATATCTGTTTTCGCCTTCTTCGAGTTTTGGATGGATTGTTGTAGTAATGCCTAGAACATTCCGTTTGCCGTGCCACTTTCATATTAGGAATATATCCCTGTCTCTTCCACACATACACTTAACAAATTCAATTAAGGTTTCCTTTGCGGTTGCTTCCCACAGTCCCGGGCATGTGTGTTTCACACACTAGCAATAACTTATTTGATAGTGTGATACTATTGTAATAAAATAAATTGATGAAGACGTCTATTGAAGCACAGCGTTTAGCTAAGCAATCATTAAACATGAATTTTCCGATGCAGCAACAGTCAACAATGTGCCAATATCGGCTTTAATATTGTCGTTCCGGAAGTTCTTGGAGTAGGAGAGACTAAAGTATCATTACAACCGGTTGATGAACAAGATCTTGAACATTTATTTGTGAGTAGATTAAATCTAAATAGCGAAGTGAAAATTTTGGTTGACTATATACGGTCAAATTTGGAGGGGGATGGATGCCGTTGAGTGTCGCTTATTGTTGCCAAGCGGCCGGGATAGATATATATAGAGGCCAAGAAATGTTTTGATTAGGCCTGTTACCAGAAAATCCAGTTCAAAAAACGGTAATGCAGTTTAATTACCTTGCATTGATTAATATTGGACGACCTTCAGCTGTACCCAAAACTACAATATCACCTAAGCAATCATTATCAGCCAACGGACTCACCTTTAAATACTTTTATTGACATTATACTATATAAAAATGCAAGCAGTATTCGTTCTAAATCGAGAGACATATTCCCCAAGTGTTTCGTCGGGACAGATCCGAAGATGCAAACATTGATCGGTTGGGAGGTGGAATAATTATGGGAGTCTCAAGTCAATTATGATGTGAATCTGAGCTTTATACCAATGGACGTGAATTATTAGTTTTGAGAATACAAGTCTTCTCTCAACAAATATTATTATGCGTACTAAACGAGTATATTACATCATCTGCTGCATCCGAGTTATATGCTCGTCTTGCAAATGTAATTGTAAACGAGTTAGTTCGTATAATTAAACCTGACGACCAGCACCTAAATTCCGGTTCAATGATAAATGAAAATGAGAAATGACTTGATTTTTTATTTCGCCTACTCTAAATAAAAATGCAACCGACTAGTTGAAATAAAAAATCAAGTCATTTCTCATTATCATTTGTCATTAAACCGGAATTCGGGCTCTGGATAATCTTCGCCGGCGACTTTAATCTACTTAAAATTAAATGGATATTTTTGGACAGGAATATTATTCCTGTTTCAACTAGCGTAACCGCAACTCTAATTTTGGATACTATATTTGGTTTGGGTACTAAACAATGCAATAATATCTTTAATGGAAATGGCATACTGCTAGATTTGATGTTCTACTCAATGGATATGGACATAAAAGTTTAAGCATGCATTGATATCGGTAATTCAGGGAGTATATATCACACACCCCTTAAATTAGATATAAATGTTTGTAATTGTTTTAGCGATTTATTTAACTCTAATAGTTTTAAAAGTTTAATATCTTTTTATTTTTTAACCAAACAATATCGATTGTTGTGAAAATAATTTTTATCGTATATTAAGGGTCGCATTTGATTAATTCACTCCACGTAAATCGATCGGGTAAATTAAATGTGAACCGAAATTATCATCTATTATTCCAATTTTCAAGGCAGATTTACGTAGCGATGCTCGAAATTATAGGAGGAATTTCTTTACTTTCAGGAATCCCGAAACTTTTTGAAAGTCTAGTTAATGCCCGATTATTTTTTATAATTACAAATGTTATAACGACAAAACAACATGGTTTCTATAAAGTTCAATCTACGGTTACAAATCTCGTGATTTATAATAATTATGTTACATAGACGCTTGAGTTATATAAAACTACATTTCCAGAAGGTTTTTAGCATCTTCTGGCGTACCCCAAGGATTCACCTGGGTCGCCACTTGTTTTTAATATTTTTATAAATGACGTGATTGGTTCCAGGTCTAACTCGGAAATTCTTATCTACGTGGACGATTTAAAAATCTATCTATCTATGGTTTAGGATTATGGCTTAACATTTCCAAATGCAAAACTATGACATTTACAGGAAGTAGGAATGTCGTTTTAAACGATTATAATATAATCGATGGGTACTGGTCGAGCGGGTTTCCGTAAATCGTGACTTAGGTATACTTTACACAACTAATTGTTCTTTAATCTTTATACTGACAGCGTCATTCCAAAGGCTAACAATATGTTAATGTTATCACGATCTATACACACACTACGTACTTTACATATGGTATTTGTATGGGATCTTATAACTTCTATTGAGTACGCTGCTGTTATGTCTTTATCATCATAGCTATTCAATGAGAGATGCCAGTTATTAGCTCGTGAAGCGCTTAGTAGTCGTGACGTGATTCTGGCACACATTGAATGGTTTGAGATTTTAAAGCTTTATTCGTTTTATATACCGTGCCATAACTTTAAAAGACGGATGTGCTTTTGCAGCTACATAATATAAGTACAAATTACGGCTAAAATCAATTGATCTACAAATAGACACTTCTAAAATTTGTTTGATTTTGTGATCTCGCGAAGGGTTAAACGTAGGCGGATGGATCGCACAGTTAAAAAAAATTTGATTTCAAACCGGGCTCTTTTGGTTTTGATGTATATTGCCGGAATGATCTGCATTTGTGGAGTAATAGCGATTCATCGAGCACAATTTGTTTAGAAGGTTTGTATGCAGCTTGAAAGCTCTTATTAATTAATTTGATTGGATGAGCTACTTTTAACATACATATGAGTTGCCGAATTTGTGGCACTTGAATTTGTCCTTAAAGTAGACACATGCCTAAAAATGTTAGCATCTCAGCTCAATCAATCTCCGGAAACTTTATCATCCGCTTAAATCTGCTTACTCGCTGTTCGGAACACAGTCGCCGAGTATACTAGTTTGTGCAAGAAATTAAAACTTTCAGGATATTTTCAAATATTTTATTGAATATTTCAAGAGGTTCGTCCGAATCAATAAGCAGTTTCAAATTTAAAATCAAGTATCGCGCGAACGGTGTCATACTACTCAGTTTCTAAACTGAATCCCAGTACATCATCGATTTCTATCTCATTCATTTGGTCGTTGAAGTAATAAAATGTAGATACTATTTCAACTTTCGGTGGTTCAACCATAATTGCTGATTCAATTAATTCCACCGGGAGTTTTAAATTTTTTATTAAAGCATTAGGAATGTTGTTGAAATTTTAGAAATTACGGCCTAAATATTTACGGCCTAAATATTTTAGACGAATTCGAATTTTGGAGATCAGAAATTATAAAACTTTAAAATTTTTTCAAACTTTATTTTTTTTTTAAATTTTTATCAGATGATCGACTTTGCCAAAATTAGAGGAATTCTTGCAAAGTATTATACGAATTTTAGCAATTGGCTTGACATTGAGAACAACCATGTCATATCTATGTGCAATGAGACTAAAAATTTGTTATACTAATTTTATTTTACATTATTTTTTATTTGTTGTAAAGCTTTGAATTTTTGATTTTTAAATTTTTAATTCAGGAACATAAAACCTAAATTCAAAATTTTTAATTATTAAACCAACTTGCTTCTTGAATTTACTAACATGGAAATGGAGTTTTAACTTTCAGGTAGGCCACAGGCTTACGTTTTATCTATCCATCAGTTTAGTCAAAAGTTATTAGTTGCCAAAAAAATAAAGTCGAAAAAAAAGTTGACAAAAACGATATCACACTCCAACTGCGGCCCATTTCGCTAGAACATACTGCCAAACTACACCTGGAACTGCGAAATTGAACTCTCTCATTAGAAATGAATCACTCAAAATACACGTATTAGAGCAACTCAAAATATGCAGAGTGAAATTTTAACCAAAGAGGATAATTTGGTAATATTTATGTGAGGTGAATGATAATGGAGGAAATTAGATCAAATTCTTTCCTCGATAAGGAACAAGATTACCAAATTAATTACTTTAGCTGAAATTTAAATGCTTATAAATCAGATGAAAAGGAGAGTGTACCAAAGATTTCGCATTATAATTCTCCTGCGCTCGCTTATTAACAATTGTAGTAAGAGATTTTCAACTGATGCCATCAGTGGGCGATCCAGTTGATGATAACTGTGTATTTTCATTTTAGAACACCGGCCAACTTGCTTTGGCTCTTGCTGCTTATAAGGTATGAACACTTTTAATCTCGTCAATATAACGTATTTAAGGCCTTTTTCTGAACTGCCATAAATCGAATAAACAGTATCATAATGACCATCAAAGTATACGAGTACATTAAACAAATGTATAATCTATTTTATTCTGCCGTACGCAATTTCTTTAATCACTAATTTCTCTCTCGCATTCATGGAGAAAATATGCTTGACACGTTGTAAATAGTTGGGTTGGATTTTAAAGAACGCATATCATATTGACAATCATATTATCAGAACAAATAAATTTAATTTTCCCATTTTTTAATAATTGTCATAAAATGCTATTTTTCAACCACTTTTTATTCACAATCACTAATTTAATTCTGCACAATGTAATTATTGTGACTAGCTATGGTAAGGTAATTGCGTTACCCAGAATAGATGTTCCACACAATTTAAATATAAAATTCTTCTTCCTTCTGTCATATCAAACTCAAATTCAACATCCTCTTAATCCTTCCTCACAAACTCTATATATATTCTGCCGCTAAAATGAAATTTTAATTATGTAAATATTTCTCACCAGTTTAACTAATCATCATAAAAACTGTACCAAATCCTTTAAAAGTCCTTAAATCTATTTTTAATTAATTTTATTTTAACTTTGCATGTTAAAATGTCTAAACTAAAAATAAAATTTGTACAACAAAATGTAAATCTTGTTGTCATATAAAATGGTAAAAGAAATCTTATTAACTCTAACTTTTCGTCAGTTTTATTCACTTTACTATATGTACATGTACCTACTCATTTATTTTTTTAATCATTCATATCAAATTTTATTTAGATTTACACGAAAAACTGAAGCAAAAAAAATACAAGACATAACAACTAAAAAGCTTTTTGCGATGATTTTTTCACCTGACTAAATAAATGTTGTAAAAGTAGTAGCAGTTATAGTAAAAACTATATCTATCTAGTAATTTATGTGTTATCTTGATTAAATTAAATTATATTTACTTAAATAAATAAACAAGAAATATAATTTTATTTTTATTTAAATAATTAAAAATAATTAAAATGTCAATCAAAATGTCTTAAAATTAAATTCACTTTAATGTTACTCTATTTTATTTTATGTTTTTAATTTTTAATTTATTTTTCTACCTCTCCGAGTGTATTATTTTTGTACTTTTGGATTTTGAGAAGAATCAAATTCACATAAAATGATTATTTATTAAACTAAAGTACATCACAATATAATCACCAAACTCATAATTATACAATTTTTTATCAAACAACAAAACCGTTAATTAACAAGAAAGTCAAGTTTATGACAAAATTTCGCATTCGTTATAATAAAACAAAATATATGTACATATGTATTACAAAAAATATCAGTCAAGCATAGGTAAATAAAAAATAAAATAAAAACAACATTTTTGCAAAAGCTTATTCCAAGTAAAATTTTAATATTAAAGGATAATTATAGCCTGCAGTTTGTATATTTCTTATAAAATAAATAATTAGAATACCAATATTATTTTATTCATCTTATATAAATTCTCAAGATACAAGTTTTAGATACTAATTAATTAAATCGATACTTAATTGAAAAAAAAAGTTAATTAAAATTATTAAGAATTGATCGATCTAACAATGTACTTACGAGCGAGATACAATTTCCTTTTGCATATGTATTTTAAATCAACAGGAACCGAAAAATTTACCACCAATATGTTGTAATTATGTTACATCTTGTGTACATTATGCTTTATGAAAAAATATGCACATAATATAAAACTATAGAAAATCTATAGACATGTAAAGAATTTAGTGTATGTACTTAAAAAATTTAATGCTTCAATGAACTTAAGGGAAATTTTCATCATAATGTTGATCTCTGAAAATAACCTCAAAATTTTAAACAAAAACAAAACATTGTTTTAATATGTACAAAGTAGATTATATACATGAGTTGAGATGAAGCTTTGGTATACAATATGTATAATATGTAGAAAAAATATTTTCTTATCGTATATGCTTCGGAAAATGAGTGGAAAATTTTAACTAAATAATTAGAAAAATATTTTAAATATTTATATCAAATACATAAGATAAAAATCAATATAAGATGATTAATTGTAAGCTGATTTTTAAGATATAGGTATTTGTTGAACTGAAATATTTTTTATTTTTTTGCTGTAGGATGCTTGACGAGAATTTATCAAATTAGGCGTTAAATCAAATTTTGCGAATTTATCAAATTTTGAAAAGTTAAATTATCTTAATTTCCTAAAAACTATTGGATTGAGTTTTGAAAGGCAATTGGGATGTTTTGAAATTCGATGTAATTCGAGCATTTGTTCTTCTTGTGTTTTTGTGTTTGAAATTTGAGTTTTAAAATTTGTTGTTAATATATGAAGATAACGTTCAGATTACCGACCAAACGGCACAGTGGTAAATATTTTACATTCTTAAAATTTTTAAGATTCTTTAGATTTTTTCATTTCCATAAATTCTATAAATCTTTAAATTCTTTGAATTTTTAAAATCATCAACATTTATTTTTCATCAGTAAATTTGTTCAATTCTTTACCTACGTTCTAAATTTTATAAATTCTTTAAATACTTATTTTAAAATTCTTTGAAATTTAACAACTGATTGATTGTTTAAATTCTCTAAATTTTCTAAATTCATTCAAATTTAAATTTTTGGAAAATTGCATAATTTTTTACATTCTTTAAATTTTTTAAATTTTTCATTTCATTAAATCCTTCCGATTCCTTAAAAGTCTTTAAATTGCTTAAATCAATTTAATTTATTTAAAATTTTTTTATGTTGTTGAATTTTTAATTTCCTTAAATCGTTTAATTCATTAAATTTTTTGAAATTTTGTAAATTCTTTTTGAATTTGACGAATTTAAAGAATTTCAAAAATTCATTAAACTGTTTCATTTTCTATTTTATTTAAATCCTTTAATTATTAAAATTCATTGAATTTTTTAAACTATCTGAATTCTTAAAATTATTGAAATTCTTATACTTGGAAAATTTTTAAGAATACATTTTTTAACTTTTTTAAAATTTTACTATATACAAAATTTCTCTAATTCAATAAATTTTTTAGTTATCTAAATCAATAAATTCATTAAATTCTATAAATTGTTTCTTTTCTTTAAATTGTTTTAATTTTTAAAATTTTTAAAATTTTAAAATTTTTTGAAATTTATGAAGCTCTTTAAATCGTTTTAATTTAAAAATTCTTAAAATTCTTAAATATTTCAATATTTTTAAATTCTTCTCTTTAATTTTTTTTTATTCTTTATATTCTAAAAATTCTTAAGATTCTTTAAATACTTAAAATTTCTTTAAATTTAATAACACATTAATGTTTAAAGTCCCTTAGAATTTCATTCAAATTGATTAAGTGTATAAAAAGGTAATTATTCCAAATCCTCTAGTTGTTTAAAATCTTAATTATTTTATATTCTTTAGAATTTTTAGACCTTCCCCTTCTAAAATAGTTTAGATTGTTTAGATTATAGATATTATATTCTAATTTTTTAAATTCTCTAAATTCATTACCCTTTAAATTTTTTAAATCCTTTCAATTTTTAAAACTTTTTAAATCCATTAAAATTGTTAAATGTTTTATACCATTAAAATTTTTATGACTCTTCAATTCTTTCAATTTTGTACATTCTTCAATTTCTTCAAATTCCTTAATTTTTCAAATTCTTTGCATTTTTTTAATTCTGTAGATTTTTAAAATGTTTCAAATTGATACAGGTTCAACGTTCAACCAAAATGAAGTAGGTATCTTTTTTTTCTGGTTAACGACTGATCAAAGCAGCAGCAAAAATTAGCCAAATTCAACTCTTGCGGCAGGTATTAAAACTAAAAATTGTTTAACCACTAATTTTTTATTAGGTTAGCTAAATTATTTTTTGGTGTATCTAGTACGATTGTTGTTGTAATTTTTCTTTTTTTTTGTGAAAATAATACAACTATAAACGTTGTTACATTAGCAAATCGTACAGTAAGGTTAATAAATACAAAAACTGTAACTATAGCAAGAGTAACGACTACAAATACACATATTCGGATCAAATATATTTTCTGCAAAGAGAACGTGGCCAATGATTTAAACCGTTCCCAACCAGATACAAAGTAATCATATATTTCTCTCAATACTGTGGTTCGATCATTGACATCTCTTAAGGTATCCATTATTTTTAATGAAACAATTAGAGTTATAGAAATAATTTCTGGATGTATCTTTGTAAAATGCATTTTATTATTATACGATACAAGTTGCATCCTTTATCAAAAATTGCACCTATCTACATCAAAAAATTTATTTAGATTGTACTCACAATTGAAAACCAAATATTTCACCAAGCTTAAGACCAGTAGATCAATGATTTAATTTTCTTACTACGTTTGTAAACACGTTTCAATGCCTATCTCAAATAAGACTTAAATTGCGTCGAAAGCGTCTCGATGAACGGTAACTGCGCAAGCGTATCATTGAATTGCAGCTTAACATCGCATAAGGTAGTAATTATATGAAGTATGCTTTAGTCGCAAGATTTTGAACTGTGCGGTGACGACGATCAACCCCCATGTTGAGAGTGCGGAATCCATGGACCGACCCACCTTTCATGTCAGTAGTATAGGCTGGCATGAAGCAATGCAATGTGCAGGTGGTCTATGCAAAAACGGGTATATAGCCGTACGTTCTCCATTTGGCTAAATACTGCGTAAGGTAGGACATTATAAGCGAGTTGGGAGTGCCTTGAGCCCCAGAAAAGAATGCAAAGATAAACACAAACAAACAAAACCGATATCTAAATTTCGATCATTTATGCAAAATGAAGAAAATAATTTCAACAACTTTGATTTCTAATTATAATCGCTTTTTGACGATTCATTAACAATAAGCACAGGAGAATGGACAAAATATCGCTTGCTGTTAGGATAGTGGTCTTTTTCAAATACTCGACTACGTGAGTAATTTGATCGATTACGTTTGTTTCTGATGATAAGGCAGAGTGCACGCGACAAGTGATACGAGGCGAGGGAAGCATTTAGAAAATCGCTTAGCCTGTCGTCCGCATCATGGAGAACTCCATATAAGGGACCGGATTTAGCATTTTGCTGTGCATATGCCAATTGCGAATTGTCCGCCTTCTCCATATTTAGTTGTTGTTACAAATATGCACACATCTTCATTCACCGTATGCTAACAAAACTTAAAATTAAATAAAAGCGATATACGTACATATATGAAGGTAGTGTCGTGGACGAGGATCGTCACTCGTACTGACGCAATACCATAGAAATGCAGTAAACTACTTATGAACCGTGAAATGCAAAGAAAGATCAACGAAATTCGCTACCTTTCGATAGCTTCCAAAACAAAATTAAATGTCGTATCGGTTTGAAATTTGGTGTTCGTCCCTAGAAAAGGCTGTATTTTCGGCAATACAAATTTTACGATCGAACCTCTAATCCCTTAGAAAATATCTGACTTTTCACAATATCCACGATTTAGTAGACTTTATAGTTGCCTTCATTCATTCATTCATTCGTTCAATTATTTTTTTAAGCGAATCATATTCCTCAAAAGAGACAAATTTGTTCCTCCGATTTTCATTCGTCATTTTTGCCGAATATGATGCTTAAAATAAATCACTGATGCTGTGTTCACGATATTGGGCAAAAAGACGTAATAGTACGATATATCGATACTTTTGCTTAAAGTTAGAATTTTTTCAACTAAAGTAAGAAATAAGCAGGCGTGGCTTATATCATTTAAAGTGATTTGGTTGGAAGATAATTTGGAACAAAATACTATGAAATTGACTTTATAGTTTAATAAGTCTTGTATTTTGTTCAGCAAGTGTATTAATGATATCTACAAACGAAATTGTTTGCATGGTTTCTAAAGATGTCTATACCTAGATAGCAAGATAACGGGAAATTGACACGTCAAAAAATAATTGTATGCTGAAATTCGGATTCAGCGCATCAAAATACATAGGAGTAGGGGAGGGGGTCTGTCTTCTGGGTCGAACATTTTTTTTTTGTATGGCTGTGTTTCAACCCGCATATAGCGGTAAAATCAGGGTGATAACGGGCAATTGACACGTTAAAAAAATTGTTTATGCTGAAATTCGAATTCAGAGCATCAAAATACATAGGGGTAGAGGGATCTGTCTTCAGGGTCGAAAACTTTTTTTTTGTGTGGCTGTGTTATGTACATATCTTACTGTTTTGGAAGAGATCCATTTATGTGTGCACTTTTATCACTTATTTTATTAATGAATTTTTTATTTGAAGAAATAATAAAACACAGAATATTTTTTATCTTATAGTGATAATTTAAAATTTTATATTTTATAAATATATACGGACTAGTTTCGAGCAACCAAGCTCATTGTCAACAGTCTTAAATATTCTCGAATATTTCTTCAAATAAAAAAATTCATTAGTACATATCTTGTTAAGGGTAATGTATACAATTATTGACGACATGTTCACAATTATTGACGACATGTTCTATTCGTTTTGTAGACAGGTTATGTCTTACAGATTTACGTTGAATACAAGGAAAAAACTAACGTACACTTTACAAGAAACGGCCGATTTAATTATGGCCGATAGTTCAGATATTGATTTATCCGACACATAAAATGAAGAAAATTGTGAGGGTGAAGTCGATATAATTCCACAATAAAGTACGAAAAAAATCATGGCTTTTTCCGTATTTGTTATGGATGAAAACGATGAATATCCAATCGAAACCGACGTAATTACCAAAGATTTAATACCACATAAGCACGGATCATGCAGCAATATGATGGGGCCGGTTTCTGAAGATATCAGTATTGAATTTGTAGATCACACTAGAAATTGGTGCCCTATTCGAAATTTTTCTAAAATACATTCCTGTTGAACTGTTTGAGCAAATCGATAATTTTACCAATATCTAAGCTCTGCAAGAAGGCAACATGTCACTCAAACCAACAAATACCGAGGAGATGAGTAAATTTGTGGGGCTTCATATGCAAATGGGTGTCTTACGATTACCACAACTACGCTTGTATTGTTCGTTGTATAGTTAGATATTCAATCAGTACCCAAAACATTTCCAATAAGCCGATTTTCTCAATTGAGAAGTAATTTTCACATGGTAGATAATAATTGTATACCCAAAAGTTGCCCCAATAAATTTTATAAACTCATCGAAAGTGTTCGTAGAAGATGCAACGAAATACCTATTGAAGAAGTTGTGAGTGTCGACGAACAGATGATACCGTTTAAGGGGTGTTTAACCATGAAACAATGGAGCATAAGAAAATATAATTTTTGGATCGGGAAACTTTAGGATTAGGAGCTAATATTGGCAATAATTTCGCGAAACATCGACTAAAGGAAGGACACCAACTATTTTTCGATAATTTATTTACTTCTTATCAACTTCTTGAACTCCTATCGAATCAATATATCAATGCTGCGGGAACTATTCGGGTTAATCGTTTCAACCACCCTAGTTTCTCATTCGATAAACAGATGCAGAAGAAAGGTCGTGGAACTTCAGAGCCAATTTCAAGCAGGGATGGAACTATTTTCGTTATTAACTGGCAAAACAACAAAGCTGTTCATCTAGCTTCAAATTTTATTGGGACTGGGGATCAACTAGTAGAGCGATGGGATAAAAAACAAAAGAAATATGTTGAAATTATGTAACTAGAAATCGTAGCCAAATATAACTTTGGAATGGGGGGTGTTGATCTCCTTGATCAATATTTAAGTTATTATCGGATTATGATTAGATCAAAAAAATGGACTTTGCGAGTTTTTTGCGCACAAAATACATTCAAATTAGGAACAATGTGTCAAATTTCGAAGAGACAAAATTAAAGCACAATTCCAAATGAGATTTTGTTTTAATCGTCAAGTGTGTGTTAGGCCATTAAATAAATTCAAAAGCATATACAAATGTTCCGATTATATTTTTATAACTAAGATCTTCATGAAATTTCTGACCCAGGTGAATAAAGTATCGTTTATAAATTAATTGCTACATCTAGTGCTTCAAGTTTAACAATTAACGTGTAATAAATTCTCACTTTAAGCAGAAATTAGTTTGCAGTTTTTATAACCGTCACATAGTAACTTTAATTGATAATAAATGTGGAATCAACTATTCCATTCTATCAAGAATAATAAACGTTATCGTTTTTTCTATTCTGAGAAAACTACCGACCGAATATGGCAGAAACCAAAAAAAACCTATGCGTGACGAGACGTGAAAAAACTGGTGGACTTAAATGATTCCTTTATGTCAGAAATGTCAATTAAAACTGAAAGACATGTCATGCCCCCAATGATGAACAGTGGAGTTTGGTTTGTAAAATTAACTATCTTCGAAAAATTTGCTAGAGGAGGGCTGAAAGTTTTAACCAATTTTGGAAGGCTTGGAATGGCATCCCCATAGAAAGGAATTGATATTTTAATGAAGTAAAAGACTCGAAGATGTGCAATAGTTTGAACCTAATTAGATTCAATTTTTTAATTGAACGATCATATCAATTTTGATGTTTTTATGTTGAAGCTGATGTTTAAAACTTTCAAAATTTGATAAAATTAAATAAAATGAAAATTAATTTTCTTATTTTATTTAAAAGTACAAATAAGGACCATTTCATGCTTTAGTTTTGTCCGACACTGTAATTATAATAAGGCATTCCTAAATTTACCCATAATTGAATTGTTACAGTTCGAAGTATATAAATCACAAATTGCTTCTGAACACTTTCTATTCTGGCATAATGACACTGAGAAAATGGTAACCAAACCTGAGACTGAGAGGCTTATTCTAAAATAAAACGAATGTGGCTTACAATAGCGATTTAATTGTTAGTGGGTCACAAAATTCTTTACAGTTCCTTTTAATAAATCCCAACATCATGTAAGCTTTAGAAATAATATAATCGATGTGCTTTGTGAAGGTAAGATCGGTTGAAAAGATAACCACTAAGTTAAGTGTCCACTGTATGTTGAGAAAATACTGCTGAATTATTGGTGAGCCTTTCCGAAAAAATCATAAACATTGTAAAACTAGTCTGGTTAAATTTCATTTTATTGTGACAGTTGAGGAACATAGCACACGGGATGACTAGATGGTTCGTAAACCAAAATATAATAATTGCAAATATTTGATGACTGGCTGGCTAAACAACTCTGAAAATTCATTCGTGAAGGTAATCCCACGTCCTTTTGTTCACCGTTCATAAAACTTCAAAACTTTTCGGATTAAAATTCAATTAATTTTCAATCTGCAAAATATAATTATTATAGAAAAAACCAATTAAAGGGGTTTTAAACTCCTTGCTGGCTAAGTTAAAAGCTGCATAAAACTTCATGATGTGCATCTTATATCGTAAAATTAGTTTATTACAACGTCGCTTTAGCTAAGCTAATTTCTGATCATGACTTACGGAAATCTTGCTTTTTATTAATGGGATTAACTTTTATATACCAGTCCTGAGACTCTCGTTACGTAAAGAAACCATCTTGTAGTCTGGTGACAAAAGTGGTATTTCATTTTTCATGAAAAATCTTGATATTAATTGGAGTATGATAAACGCTGCTGGAACCAGTAAAATCTTCACATGGCACGATTTCTGTGTATACATGCTTTCAGCATCAAATTCAAAAATATTTCCCGTCCATTGTCATTCCGATTTAATTGCGTAGATGCGATGTTTACAAAATACCCCGTAGCTGCCCATACTTTAGGATCAACAACAGATGATATAAAAACACCTTCAACATCGAACCAAACAACGTCGAGAAGATTGAAGTCGCCAACAACTATAAGATGCTCATTCACACCCGATGATGCAACGGCCGAGTCGATGAATTTGACCAATTCGATATAAAAATCAAGGCTTGATCCAACCGGAATATACACAGCTATACGACAATAATGGTCGAATTGCCAATTTTGATCCTAGCAGCAATAATGTCATAACAGCAGTGACATGCAATAAGTTCATTAAATATTGAGTTCTTGACTGCAATTAATACCCGTTCACCCTTGAGATTGGTGCAAATGTTGTTATATCAATCGGTATCAAGAACTCAAAATCGAAATGCTTTTGATTTACCACGAATACGAAGGCTCAAATTGAGCTAAATGGAACCAAAACTTCGGTTTGATTTTACTTATGGAAGCATAAGATGGTTGTGGATTGACACTAGAAACTGGCTCGAGAGCAATAGATAAGGGAGAAGTTCGTATTTCCGATGATAACGCTGATGAAAAATACTCCTCATTGAAAGCAGCACGTATTTGCCCGACAATTATGTATCATATTTTGCTGCAATCAGAGGACATAGATAGAGCACATGAGCTCGCAAAGTCTCGGCCATCCGATTGGTATTCGACACAGAAGCTGTCACCTTGTCCGATAACTTAGCGATCTTCAATTCAATATTTGCATCAGAGGATTTGATTTCTAGTAAATTCGTTGCCCGCTTCTCATTAAATGTATGTTGACATTCGACATACATAAAGATCGCATACTGACATTCTTTTAGCAGCTTTAGCTAATTATCCGCGGTAAATTTCCGATCCAGACAATCAATGTGAAAATCCTGATTGCAAGGACTAAAACAGCGGAGAAATTCTTTGCTTCGCTACTAGAGATTATTGCATTTCGCACAAGTCTTTGACATGACTGCTAGCTGGTGATCTTTTACTTCAGATGACACTTCAGAACAATTACACTTTACACTTTAATAGTTGCTAACTCAACACACTTTATTGTAAGGCAAACGTAACAGTGTGTTATGCAACTGAACACAAAATCTCTCCGGTTGTAATTTCGTTTTGATATCACTTGAACTTGATTTGCGTGGAGGTGATGAATTGCCCATGGACCAAGATCACGTTTGATAATTTTATTAGTTTATTATCAGAAGCACAATAATATATGTTATATATTAATTATAAAGCACAAATCAGTGTTGTATTTTAATTATCAAGCTCACAATTACTATAAAATAAGATTTATTGGAATTCATCAGTAACGTATGTTATCTTTACGTCAATGGCTAACTTAATCGATTTTTGTTTTACATACATACATATATGGACAATATCTACTCGAGTAGACACTTTTAAATTTCTTATATTGCTGTGATAATTTTTTATACCATAAAATCGGGTTTTTCGGTTTTTTAAGCAAATGAGATATGTAAATAATTTGGAGGTGTGTATTTTGTGAGAAAACAACAATTTTAAGAGATAGTTTTGGTTTTATTTCATTTTTGAATGAATAATTCGTTTTGTTCCACATAACCTGAATTAATTTGGTATTTTTGTTTCCACACAACTGTATTTTTCGGTTTTTATTGGGTTTTTCCCAAAACACCGGTTTTAATTATTATATTATTTTTACTCTTATCAGTAGAGAATAATTACATAAACCAAACGTTTTAAGGAATTATGTATATTGATTTTCGACGAAACTTCGCATGTGAAAACCTTGTTTTGTAAAAATCATAAAAATTATTTTGCAAGGAAAATGATTTTAAATTCCTGTCTCGAGCAACGTTGTCTATATATTATTTTTAATTTACTTATAAATACCGCTATTTGTTGAAAGTAATTGAGCAAAATTTTAAAATAAGTAAGGTTATCATCTGTATCAAAGCAGTTGACTGATAAAAAAAGTAGACGAAGTTGAAGTACGTTACTACAGCTCTCACGAGGATAATTTTCTTCGAACGGTAACTGCTGCTTCTGATGTTGAACGGGATCGGCTAACCGTAATGATGGAGATAAATGTAACATCTGATTCTGAAACCGACAACAGGACCATTTGGAGCTCAAGCTTCTTTATGAGCAGTGATTTTTTACTTCAAAAGATGGGACCTTATGGTATACTCCACGATTGCACCGTCAAGGAGCACATAATATTTTCTGCAATACGCCGTTTGTGGGTTATAATCCCATCATCAGTAACTTGACAAAGAAGGACACACAAATACTCCAATAAAGAAAGAGCTGAAGTAGTCTATAACATCTTAGCTAATGCAAATTAAAAAATTCTAAATGCGGAAACCCGAAAAACGCATTATTGGATCAAAACATAACGATTCTTTAGGTTCTATATTCATACTACATTAGTCTAAGTTATTTAAATTGTTTACAATGACTATTTCTATAAATGGCTTAGAACTACGAGTATAAGTGATAGATTTGGATTTGCTAGAATAAGTTCAAGTCCAAAAGTTTGTCTTATAAACATGAGGAAAACACATGACTATAATACCTAGTAAATTCATGGAAAAAGGATGTTTTAGCAAGATCTTTAAATTATTCGGTATATGGCTCAGAATTCCAAAATAATTTGAACGGATTACCGGTGGGCTGTTTTTACTTACAGCTATTACCGATTTTCATTGATCTAGCACGTATCACCGCAATATTTTCCATTGATTCCGCACATGTCAGTGTTAAATGAGGTTTATATGAATTTTACTGCTAAGTTATACTCCACGCGATCGACACGTGACTAAAAAAAATAAGTTGGTTTTTACTTATTCACGTGCTACAATTGTATGCCATTCAATTTTCGAAAATCATTGGTACGTATCTGTGACCATAAATAAGTAAGATTGTAAATATGTACATACAAATCAACATTTTCACATCAAAAAATCATTTACATATGTGAAACGCACTACATACAAATTAGAGCAGCAAATTGAGATTAGTAATAGTTGTTTCGTCAAATCGTATGACTTTGAGGATATATAGTATAAGACTCAGCATTATAGTACGGATTGTTCGGGCATTCTACCTAAAGCTGGGAGTAATCGAATAAACATTTAATCAGAAAAGCGAGGTTATTATCAATTTGGCAAACAATTTAAACAAACTCATTGCTTGAAGTATGATACTATTTTGCGAGTTCTATTTGTTATGATCATTTATCAAAATATAGCAAGGTGCTAATTAGAAAAAATGACAAATAAAATTTGAGAAAAAAATAACAAATTGGTCGAGTGAACTGGTTTTGTTTGAAAAAAGTGTATTTGGAGGGAAGAGGGGAATAGGGGGATTGTCGTATTTTTTTTTAAACATGTTTTATGATTTATTTTATTTTAAGGTCTTTGAACCAAACAAATTATTTTCGAAATTATGTTCCAGTTCAATTGAACGGTAAGTTAGACTTATGAAAATAATCATCTACATACATATATGTATACATATCTTTGGAATTCGGAAAATATTGACATAGGTAAATAAACTATTTTTCACAGAATGGGATCCAACGGGGCCTTCTCCGTGAATTAAATCCGGGTTTCGTCAGGAAATATAATACATAAATGCATATATTTGTTTTTACTATTTCGTCAACCATCTTTTGTAATTCGGAGATCCTAAAATTTCACACCCATGTACGATAAATGGGGTGTTCACTTTACACCTTCAGTTTGTTACAATACACAAACCTATTTTTGATTCTTCACATAAAAGAAATGTAAACAAAGCGGCATAATATTATTTATAGATCTGTGTAGACCTTTTTTCCAGATTAAGTCGAAATTAGATTACCTTGCCCAAGTTAATTAAAATGTTTAAAAGACGGTCAGATATCTACCAGTTGAACGCTTTCACCTATAATAACAAAATTAGCACAAAATATTTGTCAGATCTCTACTATAGTACTCTATAACTAACACACTCGGTGGGAAGCGACTATATGGATTGGCATCATTAAATATTCACAGAGATGTGGTTATATAAATAGACTGTGTCCTTGATGGATTTGCTTTGGTGTCACGACGAATCAATATAAAACTATGAAAAACTAATAAAAAATTAAATTCAAATAAATTCGAATGCATTATTTCCTTATAGAAATTATTTTTTGTTTAAGAACCCCTTCCTCGACAAATTTCTGGCTACGCCACTGACTCCAACCTAAACTAGAGTTATATAGAAAACTTTATAAAACCTTGAACAATATCTATTACATAATATTCAACACCAAAATCGACCATACCACCAATTCTTTATCATCAAGTAACTACAACGCCTTGTAAATTTAGAGTACAATCGAGAAACTCTCCAAAAGTTTTGAATCATCACGGGAATCTCTAAAGGACTTAGAATCGTATAGGAAAATCTTCAAAAATGTTAATGCTAATCACAAGACAAATCAAAAACAGTAAACAAATGTTTCTCGAAAAAATAATCGGAAGAGCTCATCCAATCCACTGCTCAATTCAAGCCAAACTAAATTTGAATAATACCGAAAACTTGAATAATCTCGAAAAAAATTTTAGGGGCAAATACTTGATAATCTATCTCTTGGTTTAACAAAAAACGCAATCATAACCGTTTTTCGGGCCCACAAATAATATGAGGAAGCCAATTAAAGCGAAACAAAAAAATAGTTCACAAATGTTTTGATTCTTTACTCCTAAGAACAAATGTCGAATAAATTTAAAAACCTCGAAAAATTGACAATCCAGATTTACCATTAATTCGGTAACACATTATACAACGTCGAAATTGGAGAAACCCGAATGATCCCCAATAATCCTTAATAACACAATACCAATTGCATGCTAAACTTTAATTAAGAAAAATATGTAAAACAACCGAACCCAAAAATTGGGGTGGTTGGGTTGAAATTGATTATGTAGAAACATTTGTGACTACTCAAACCTCGTAAGTAACTTAAAATACGAGAAATAGAGAA
Organism: Tipula helvola; assembly: GCA_963556165.1. NCBI lineage: Eukaryota > Metazoa > Arthropoda > Insecta > Diptera > Tipulidae > Tipula > Tipula helvola. The sequence goes on along the minus strand of OY744482.1, from coordinate 293,904,401 downwards.
TTTTTACCCGTAGGTTACTCTAGCAGATGAAATTAAAATGTGGATGGATTACAATACTACAATTTGCTGTTGTTGTTGCTAATTGAAGGACAGTAGGCTAATGGCTGAGATAAACTTTGAAATTTTGTAACTAGACAACAACCAAAAGTTAAAATTCAATCATCTTTTTGTTAATTGCGTCTGAGTCGCGCTAAGAATGATTGCTTTAGTAAACATTTTCATGGTTTAACATTTTTTTTTTACTTAGTAACGTTGGTTGCGTCGAGTTTATCTCAGTCATAAGAACTTGTTTGTCCATCGCAATTTTTCATAAAATATAATTGTTCCACAAATTTCAGTATACGAATCGATTAAACGTTTGATTAATCGGTTAACCTTACCAGTACTGCCCAGTGCTACCACTTTACTACAAATGTAGCAGAAGTTCCACAATTTAAACATTTTAAAACTTCACTACCCGTACTAAATTGAATCAGCTACATTTTTACTGAACCGATTAGTACTTAATACAAACAAAGTTCATGGTTGTTTGTTAAAATTTTCGTGTCTTTATGTAGCGAGTTTTTTTATGTAGCGAGGAAAACGAAAAACTCAAATATATTTGACGGATTTTAACTTGCACGGGTCATCCATAAGCAAATTCATGGGCGTGAAAATAATCGCAAATATAAATGAGATTGTGTAAAAATGCGTTCTCTAAATGTTTTACGTTTTATGGCAAACGGTTCATAACAACCATTTTTTAAATGTTTTCTGTCTGTCTGCAGAAAGCAAAATGCAATATGATTTGAATGAAATCCGAATAGATTGTAAACGACATCCAAAGACGTAACATATGCACTTTCATTTATCTCGGTTTCTTAATGGGTATCACCTTCTAGAGCATTCAAACGAATTATTATATTGCATAATCGTTTTGTTGTTATAGCTTATGATATATACATCATATCCAAATATAACTTGGGGGGTATTTTAATTTCAGGGGAAGTGGTGTGGATATTGAAAATTTGAAACTATTGATATAACCACTGGTTTTACATTCATGGGATATTAGCGAGACCCATCTTCCATAATTTTTTAAATTTTAAATTGGACATCACTTTCAAAACCAGTTACATAAATTTTTAAGCTTCTCGGATGCAATTTTGATTTAAAATATTATTTAATGAATCGGTAATAGTTATATCTACAGCCACGGGCAAACTTTTGTATTAGATTCAATATCATAAAGTATGTAAGAAATCGTGGAACAGTTGTTTTTGAAATAGTTGTAGGCAAGATAATAGAATGATAATAATCTAATATGGTGGAGCAGGTGGAGCGGTCGTTGCACAAAAGTAAGAGGAAGTTAACACAAGATGGGTTGGTTATAATGCTTTACCAGTCAGCACACATATTTAAAGGATTTTCCAAGAAATTAGTACAGTGCTTTTCAAATCCCGTGCTAGTGTTAATTTGAAACTACTAGAATTAACCAATCGTAAAGATACGCTGTTCCACCGTAAAACATTTTCTGCTACTCGGCAAAAGTTATTAGATCTTGGATGTGTTGTGCGAATGCATATGAGGCAAAGGTGGTTAATAAAAAAAAGGCAAATCCGCAATTACGTAATTGCCAACCCAAGCAGAATCGCTTTATATTAATTAGTAAGAATTCATTAAAAAGGTTTTGCTTGATATGCTTGATCAAGCTCTATATATAAATTGAGGTTGTTTAGGATTTTCAGCAAAAAACTATCCGAGTTCAGCCTTAACTTGCGAAAGATTTATGTGAAATATGTGATACCCATGTATACAAAGCAGTCCAAGAATTCTTCTAGATATAGTTTAATCGATTTGTGGTAACTGAAATTTTAGAAAATAAAATAACTAGCCTTCCTTCTAGATCTAGCCTGTGGCTCTATCCTTTCAAAAACTTGCTTACGAAACAATACAAATATTTTGTTAACTTTTTTTTCCTACTATCGCACGCACTTTTCGACAGTTTTTGACACCTTTCGGCAGTGTTTGACCAATTTTTGACAGTATTGTCGAAAAGTAAGATTTTTTAGCGTTTTACTCGTGGTCAGTCGGGTAAAATTGATAAAAAGTATAACATGATATTTTTTATTACTTTAACTTCACTTCGTTGTTTTTTATGTCATACCTGACTGAACAACCAAAATGAAAAAATGAGTTTAAACGTCAAACTCCTGTAGATCATCTTTATTTGAGCAACATCAAAACCATGTTATCACGATTTTTTATAAAATAATACGGGAGATTGGGGAGTTGTGAGTCGGATTTTGTTTTTGAACTTGAACTACTTCACAATCACAATATTCGTCATATCTGAAAGCTTTAAACTCTAGTTCGACAGTAATGGTAGCTATTAGTTCATTATTTTAATCGAAAATAATCATTTTTGTCAAAATTTAAATTTCACGAAAAAAATATTTATTTTTCGAATGTTCGAAAATTTTGGGGAGTTGTGAGACACTTCTTAAAAACAATTAAAATGACATATTTTGATAATTATTTTTTATTCAAGATGAAAAATAAGAAAAATGATTTATGAGCAAAATCATAATTACGGGGGGGGGGCCAGTAGGAGAGTCAGCAGAGGCGCAACAACTTCAACAACAACGTCGAACAACACGTGCTACAGTTAGTACAATACAGTTAGTACAAATTTGGGTGACCGCATGGGAACATAATGTGGGAACGAAATCTCACCCGCTCCCCCTCACAATCGCCGATGGAACTAATAGTAGACATTTCTTACAGCTTTTCAGAAAAAACCTGCGGCACTAATGGGGATCGCTGATTGGGAGATTGTGTTGTCTTATGACTAAGAACTTGTCAAAAAAAAAAAAAAATACTATCACAAATTTACTAACTATCGGCTGCATAGATTGCTGAAACCGGGTCGAGTCTATAATGCTAACATTCCTTTCCTATCATTCGGTCTTGTTATATATGTAAGGTGGTGTACGGTGGATCTGGCGTATCCGGGAAATCTACATCCGTATCAATCAATCAATCAAAAAAGATGGAAAATAAGAAAAATGAGACAATTTTTATGAAAAAAACTTATGAAAATGTAATACAATCAATCCGGTTCGCAGTGAACGCATGAATAAATATCCAGCTTGTAAATTGGCACACTTTAAGTGCCCAGGTGAAACAGAAGTATTCTTCAGAATCCAATGAACCAGAAATATGACGCAAGATGGTATGCCTCACAACTCCCCAAATCGTATATACCTATATTCAACATGGTCGCATAGTTAGTTATTAGCAACATTGTATGTTCATATGCAATCATGAAAATGTGTGTCAAAACTTCATTGACTAAGATTCATTTGTATATATTTACCTTTGCAAATTGCTTCAAAAACTGATCGAGGGTATTACAAGCAAAATTGGTCAAGAAACTTTTCGAAAAATTTTACAACACATTACATGGAGAGACGCTCAGAATGCGTGTGTTCACTTAATGAATTCTAGCTACAAAATGAGGTTGCATTAAGAAACAATTTTAACACTTATCAACAACGTCAAACTTCTGAAATATGACGGAGGATGGCGCTGTCTCACAACTCCCCATGTCTCATAACCCTCCAATCTCCCCTACATAATTCCCTACCTAAATAAAATTAAAAATTTCACTTCATAATCCAAAGCGAAATATTTTGTTTTCAAATATGCCGCCTTAGTAGTGACAACTAGCGGCAAATGTACTTATCATCATTTTACTTTCGTTCGATCTGCCCCCTTTCGGAAAACATGACCTATAGATATTTTTCCTCAAATGTCAAACGCAGTGTCATTCACTGTGTTCCATTGGAAACAATTTGCTACTGCTAAGTACTTGCGAGTAGATGTTCAATGGAACGCGAATTTTCGTGACAATATTAAAACATAACCTCAATTTAAATAAACTGTTAGATTTTGACAAAAAATACGTCGTTCCATTAACAATAATTAGTAATAATAACTAATAAAACATTAGACAACAAAATAAAGAAAAAATTTAAAATATGCCGTGTCGTATCACAAACATAAATACAACTTTTTTTAACCCTAATCCAACCAACATATTTTTGTTATGTTAGTAAATTCAAATTCTAATCAAAATATCAAATAATTTACTAAATGTTTGCAAAGAATGGTACGTTGTATGAAATGTATGGAAATGTTTCAAAATAAAATGCATACAAGTTTATTATTAAATTAACTTTATTTTTAAAATCGATGCATTTATCAAAAAACTCAAAGAGGTACACTTTGGGTTGATTAGGGTTAAACTATGACATTGCACACAAAATTAGTATAGAGCCATCTATGAGAATGTTTTAAACTAAACTCCCTCTGTCATTAATTTTATGCGTAACTCGAATCTCGAAAAATTTATCTCGAATATGACGAATGACGAACAAACAGTTTTGGTTTAAAATACAATATTATACTGGTGTCGGTATTCAGACATACATACATACAATATTATTTGTGTTCGGCGCAGTTGTTTAAGAAATGTTGATTTAATTACTTTACCCTATTGAGGGATTTTTTTAGCGACTAAACTGATTGATCATCAATCAATGGTTTGTGAATGTGGTTTTGGGCGGTTAATCCAATTTAATCCAGATTTGAAAAGAGTTTCTACTTTTTTCGAAATTTTCAGAAGTTTGGTCGTAATTATTCGAAACTGAGAGTTATGTTAGTTTTTTAAGAAAAGATCATAGTGCGAGTAAAACCGCTCATTGTAATGTTTCCTTCAATTTGCACGTTAAGTTTCGTTCTGTTAAGGGAAAATAAATTTATAAAAATAAGCGAAAAGCTCCAAAAAATTCTCTAGCGAGTATCACTAATTATTCCTGTATACACGATTATGGATCGCATTTTAATATCATTTTGAAACCAAAGAGGGTTTCCACTTAAGCTCTTATTATTAAATAATACCTAGATTATACAAAGTCACAAGCCAAGTCTCGGGTTCCATCTAGTGGATTTTCTTTTAACTGGGCCAACGCAGTTTTTGGCGTTTCTAATTCATGATATAGTAATTAAATAATAATCAAACAGGCATTGAGAAATAAGTCTTGATTTGGTATTAAATTGTGACTGTATTTTTTACGGTTTTTGCGTTCTTTCTAAAATGTCTGTCTCAACTTAATATATTTTTGGAACATTTTAAAAATGTATAGTTAATTAAAAATATTACCTAATTTTGAATGAATGTTGTGCTTCATTGTTCGTACAAAACAAAAAAAAATAAACTTACAAATTGTCATAAATTCAAGCGTCACATTTCGGCGTTGGGCCAATTATATTTTTTCCGGTAGAGGCGCATTTCGTACTTTTGCAATTGACGATTGTAAATGTAAGAAAACGCCGACCTACCAGAAAATTTAAAAATTAAGCAAGCTATCCTTAAATGACATTTCATAATAACAAAATATCAACATAAATGACATTTCAAAATATCTTGAACATCAAAATGGGATAGCTCGTTCAGTTCCAAATTTCTCCGCTACGTGGCACCCACGATCCTCCAATCGTCAATCAGCAATTGACGATTGTAAAAGTAGAGAAAGCGCCTCTCGAGGAAAAAGTTAAAATGATGCACCTGATAAAATGACATTTGTCACAAATGGGACGAAAGAAAATTTAGCAATGCGGTAATTAAAAATTGTTTTTATAGTCTCAAATGGGTATTATTACAGTTCAAAATTGGAATTGTTTACAATAATTTCGAACGTTAAATTAACAGGTAGCTCAGTTTAAAAATTTTCTACTAGGTGGAATCCGTGGTGCTCCAATCGTCAAAAAGGGAATTAGAAACGAGGAAAAAACCTAACTTTTCATGGTGAAACACATATGGGAAATCACTTTTTTTCCTAAAACAAATTTGTAAATGCAATCGTTATAAATTCTTAATTATGATTTGTGAAACGTTTTCATAATGTCAACATATATGAATGTCGTTTAAGTTAATCATTTTCATTTTAAAATTATTTTAAAATTAAAAAAAAATTCATAACAACATCATTCTGGTCAAATTGAAATATAAGCTTACTGTAAATCGTGTGGTCATTAATTCAATATATATTACATTGATGACAGTGATGCTAGTAAAAATTTGGTAAAATCGTACCAAAAATTATCACCTGGGGAAATTTCAAGTTCAACAATTGTAGGAAAATCAAAACAAATTCACAAAATATTTAGAACGTGTGACAATTTTGTGATTAAATAATTTTTTTTTTCGTATTTTCCTGTAAACTTCTTAGACATCTGACGTACACTAGTGAAACTACAGATAAATTTAGCAAGTAATATTTTAATTCGTCAGAGCCTAATTTTTTAAAAAGAAAGTTCAAAAAATATATTTTACAAATAATTTAATTTTAATACCTATTTCTGTAATTAATATTTATTTAATACCAATGTACCCTTTTTGTATATTATTGTTTAAGATATGTAGAAATTTTTTATATAAACGTTTTATAATATTTTTGCTTTTTTCATTGAAAAACTTGTGGCTAAAAAACATCATTTTTACCATGAGTATTAATTACACTAAAAATACGTTATAATGATTATAGCTTTATACTCCAGAACGCTCTGCCATTATTCGTGAGCATTAAAAAAAATGAAATTTGATAGGATTCTTAGTTCTCTTGTTGATTAGTTCAGATTAAACCCCTGTTATTATTTTCATTACATGCAGTAAAGAAGCCCATTTGAATATAGCACTTCCATTAAAATTAATTCGAATTTTTTTTAACCGTAAATAATTGGCCTGCGAATGGGAAATTCCATTTAAAGAGTAACATTTCAAATTAAACTATTAACACTGCCGTCAAAACAAGTAAAAAACCATGACAAAATCAGGGTACATTTATTTTTTAAAGTAACACTAAACAATTTTTGTTAAACAATATAAGTTCGAGTATTTACTGTTTGCACAGTACAAGCTTTACTACTGCTTAAAGCAATCAATATTTAATAATTTACACTGTTACATATAGTAGTACCGGATGTTACATAATTTTCCGGTAAAAATATATTTTAAAAAAACACACAATCAAAACTTCCCTCTCGCCTAGCAAAACAATAATAACCATAACAAATAATAAAAATGTTGAATTACGGGTAAAATTTTTATTATATTATAAAAAAAAAATTAATTATTTTTTTTTTTAATTATAAAAATAAAAATATTTATGTCATTTATGATTTTTTATTTTATTTTACTTTTTTAAATTAATAAATTTTTTTTTACTCGCTTTATTAAATTAATGGTTCAATAAATTTAATTTAAATAAATCAAAATATTTATTACTGTTTATAAAATAAATACTGCAGATTTTAACCAAAACCAAAACACACACACACACACACACACACATACACTCAAAATCATAAACAAAATTAAATCAATATTCATTTATTAAAATAAAATTTGTTTATCAGTGTGATTTATGAGTGGCTTTATTGTTTAAAACTTTCTAAAATTCACTCAATATTTTATTAACCGTTTACCAATGTTGAGAAATTTACCAATTTTTCAAAATTGTAGACAATTTATTTTAGTAAGTAGTAGGGACCGTTGCTGGTCAGAGCAATCAGAGATAATACATTATCTGCAGGCTTCTGTATTATAATTTCCGTTTCTTCACTCCCTTATTTTGGTAACAGTTAATTATTATTAGTTTTGGGTCAATTTGAGCCCAAAATAATACAATACGTGTGGACTATGTAAAATTATGTTTATCAAAAGGCCTGTTTGGGTTATTTTTTATGTTGATAGTACACTATCTTCCTTTTTTCTTTTTTTTTATAAAACAAACGACAATTTCAGACCATTTCAAACGTACTAGCTAAAAATAAATAAACCATTAAATAAATAAAATTTCATTAACATTTCTAAATTACTTGTTGGGTCTATTTGATCGCAGGCACAAAACAAAATCAGACCCCGATGAGAGACCCCACTACTCCTACGTTTTCGAGGTCGCTGAAACCGAATATGACCATAAAAATGATTCCAATTACCCATTTTTCCGTTACCACCCCGTTACCATCCCGCTGGAGGTTAAATTTCAATTTCTTTTCAAAATTGAGATGAATATACATTTCTATGTTTTTTGGGTCGCTAGAACCGAAAATGAAAACAAAAAGTAAATTTAACCCCTTCATCATCACCTAGCACCACCTTACTACCTCCTGGGGCCTGATTCTCTAAAAAATAAGATAATGGGTAAACGTGTAAACCTGTGAAAAGCAAAGCTTTCTTTTATTAGTTTGAAATTTTTGATTTTATTTGAAGTAGTAGCCAAATCGGAAAATTGCGAACTCATTAAAGTAAGCTTCGCATTTTACAAGTTTACACGTTTACTCATTATCTTATTTTTTAGAGAATTAGACCCCTGGAGGGGGTTGGAATTTCTATTTTCTTCCAAAATCGAGATGGATGTGTATTTTTATGTTTTATGCGCAGATCACGATTTTTGCCTCTCGGGCGCGTACTTGTTCTTGTGGTACCAAACTCTCTTGTTTTCAAACGATCTTCTGAGAAGTTTCCCCTTGTTGGCTCTCCTCTGTTCTGGCTAGTCCCTTTTCAAATTCCAACTGACATCCCATTTACCATGATAGCATCGTTCCATTTCTTATAAATCCTGCTGAAACCATTCACCTTGCTGCTCGCTATAGTCCGCTAAATTCTCCGGAAAATAGTCTACATGAGACTCGAGGAAGTGCAGTTTCAAATTCATCAGGCAACCAAGATTCTTAAAGTTTGATAGCAGTTTTTTTATTTCTCTCTTGTAGCTTGGACTCTTTTGATTGCCTAGGAAATTTTCTACCATACTTTTAAAGCTGAGCCAAGCATTTTTTCTTTAACACCCATTGATTGGATGAACTCGGAGTCGAGCAGAAGCTTCCGAATTTCCGGAGCGTCAAAAATTTCTTCTTTAAGCTTAGCTCCTGATTTGTTCGGAAATTTGCTTTGGATGTAAATGAAAATAGCTCACTCTTTGTCTAATGCTTTCACAAATTGCTTCATTAATCCGAGCTTTATATGTAGTGGAGGAAGAAGAACTTTTACAGATGGTACAAGTGGATCATTGAGAACATTCACCGTGCCAGGGATTAAAGAGGCTCTAGCAGGCCATTTATGGCTTTTAAAATGCTCCTCGCGATATCGACTATTCCAAATGCACAAGAAGCATGGATGCCTTGTGAAACCATTTGTGTTCCGTACACTTTATTTTTTCAAGGACAAGCTTCAATGAGTTATACTCTTCTGGCATATTTACCAAATATGCTATCGGTATCAAAGCTAACTCATTAGTATTGTGTAAGAGTACAACTTTCAGACCGCGGGTGGAAGAATCGATAAAGAGTCTCCATTCTTGACTTCTGTAAATGTTTGGTTTCAGGAGGAGAGGCCTCGGGTATCAGTGCACTATCAGAGAGATTCTTCTTTCATGGAAAAGAAATGAAATCCTTAAAGAAATTAAATGTCAAGTTCAAAATATAAATAGGAAGAATAAATACGGATTATGATTTGCACAAAAGAATTTTTTTTTGTTTAATAAACAAAAAATGGCATGTTTCAAATATGACAACCTAGCTTTCAGAGCTTCCTCCATCCTGAGCGGCAAATACGGTACCTACAAGGTAACCATAGTGAGCCAGAATCATACACCTCTTGTTAACGTTAATGGCAATCATGTTAAACTAGTACAAGCTCTCCAAATAAACGTTGATTATACATTGGTCTAAGAGGAGTGTCTCCATCCTACTTGAGGGGTTTGTCACGGATTGCAAGTTGTAATTTGAGGGGTCAAATTTGTGTTTTATAGTCAATTTCGTTTCCAGCGACGAATTTATTTTTTGTTATCATTTTCGGTTTAAGCATGCCAAAAAACTTAGGAATGCACATCCATTCCAACTTTGCATGAACATTGAAATTTTGACCCCCAGGGCGGGGGAGGGGGGGGTGATAACGGGAAAATGGGAAATTGGAATCATTTTTTTATGGTCATGTTCGGTTTCAGCACGTTATTCTACAAAACAATGGATCCATCAGAATTTTTTATTTATAATAATAACTTTTTGTTCTTTCCCCCGATTTTCAACGAAAAAAAGGACGGTTTCTGAACTTGTTTTTTAGAAGCCTTCTGAACTTTTTTTTAGATTTATTAATAAAGTTGTCTAAATCTACTACGGGACGGAGCGACAAGCATGATAAATAATAATCAATTCTATTTTTTTTTTTTTCAGATAACTCCAAGTCAAGTAATCATATACGCCATCCACCTACCTTCTTTTGAAGGTGTCTGCTATGTCTTATAAAAATAATCATAAAATATTGTCAAATTAAGTAAAAACATTTTTTTTTTGTAAAGCTTGCGATGGCAGTAAAATAATGCTGAAAGTCTCGGATTTTTTAAAATGATGCAGGATCAAATAAAAAAAGAACCGGGATCAATTCGAAAGAATTCGACATAAGAAAAACTCCACAATTTTAGTAATGCTTGGGTAACAATATTTTTGATTTGACGTATCGTATATTGTTTTGCTTTTCAAAAATTTGAGCCTTTGAATCAAATGCTGTCTATAAATTTGGTAGCAGACTAGTAATATATTACATCTTAAACGACCCCAATCAACTACCAAAAAATTGAATGAAACTCTTTTTACAAGTTTCTTCCAGGCTAACTCTAATCGATACTTTTTCATGCTTGTGGTATTTAGTGCCTTCAAACACGCTTGGCGTTCGCTTGGGCGTTTATCTTATTTGGATGTAAAAGGTGTTATTTTGACGATATGTTTTTTATAAGCATTAACAATCTTATCTAGTTTTTTGAGCAAATGATCTTTAAAGGAAGATATTTTACATATCCTTGATTTTAAATTTAGGAAAGTATATTTATAACAATAAACTTACAATTATATAATTGCCTTCTAGCTCCCTCCAAAATAAAACCAAATTTCCTGATAAGAATTATAATTTTTTTCCCTTAGAAATCATCCTCTAGAAAAAACATAAGTGTCATTTATTCAACACAACTTTTTCTAAAGAGCTTCTTGAAAACAAGTCTACATACACTAAACAATTATATTTAACAAAAAAAAAAAATGAAAAAAGCTTTCGTTCAAAAAATTTAAATAAAAGTTTTCTGTTTATTTACCCTCATTCATATGTAAGTATATAAACACATACCATATATACGTATAATTTGTATGACATTGTAACATAACAAGTCACTTTATCAATCAATAAATGTATAAAAATAAAAAGCTCGAAAATTTGTCATTGTTAGTATGATTATTATTGATCACAATTAAAAAGCTTTTGATTTTTGAGATTTTTCATTTTTCTGCTGTATGTGATTTACTGCGCTCTGTGTCAAATACTGAAAATGACAAGTTCAATTTTGGTTAAGTTACTGAAGCTTTTCATTACAAATTTAATTTATACAATACATATCAGTAAAAATTACATCTTACCAAAAAAAAAATATGTATATTGATAATATGTTGGTAATTTAATCGAATCATAGAATTTATATCTGTATATTGGATTGTAAAATATTCTGTGTGTCACTCAAATTCGAAAGTAGAGAGAAGTAAAACAATTCACCTCGTTTATTCATGAGTGTACGAATACAGAGGCACAATAATATGTTTAAAAATAAACATTTCGTTATTTGGCAACGATGTGCATTGTGATCGAGTTTTTTTTAAATGGAAAAACGTTAATGTAATATGTAATGGGTTTAGGCCTTTTTTATACCTTTCACTTATGTTGTTAGGTTACCCTATTTAATTATATTGTAATACGAATGATAAATCATATATTTATGCCATTTTAAATTTTTGCGTTTATGGAAAGTTTATATTACAATTTTAGCAATTTAATAGATTATGCAATTGTTTGCTATTGGCTTCAAGCCGGAAATCAAAAACTATTATCAAACCAAATATTGGTTATAAGAAGTCACTCTAATTTGGACAACAAAGAAATTTAAATGAAACTCGTGCTATGCGTTTGGATTGGAAGGTGCCTGGTTGGAATCCCGAAATTGTTATAAAACTCTGTCGGTGTTGAAATAAAGAAAATTAAGGTTTTAAAAATTGAAAGAAGGGAAACTTAGAAGTTTGGAAATTTCGGTGGAAAATTTAAAAATTAAAGAAATTTAGATACACATACTGAATTTTAGTTACAGTAAAAAATTATCAAAAACATCAAACACCGGACCCCATCGAATTGGCCCAGGATATACCAAAACAGCCTAGTTATGAATTTATGATTTCGTTAGTTCTGAATTTATAAACTATACCGATTAAGCCGTTGCCAGGTACCATTCTGGTAATCTGCAATATTAAAACAAAAAGTAGCAAGCTGATGAATAAAGCTACTAGTATTAAACGCATGAAAAAAATTTCAATATTGTAGAATCCTCCTTTCAAACACACAAATCTGGTGGCAAAGATCGGCTTGCTAAACCATAGCCTTTCTTTTAATTATAGAGATCACTGAATCTCACTACTTTTGCCATAGATAAAGAAATAGGCATCTCTCAAATTACAACATATTGATGCCAAGGCATCTCAGATTAGTCTATATTCTAATTTTGCTAAAGCGTTACAAAATAATGAATGAATTACTAAAATAATATTATTGCAATTATCGCCTCTGCGGTCAAAGTAATCCCACTTATGGAGGTCCTACTCTAACATTGTAGCGATTTTTACGTATTGACTAACTGTGTACATACTTGTTAAACCATTCAGATTGTGTGAATCTTCAGAATTCCCACATGCAATGAAACAGATATGGAATTGCCTTGCTTATACTGGAAAAATGAAGGCAACTAGAGTTAACGACAGTTGTCCAGCCACGTCGTCAATGAACATAATGCACTTGAAAAAATATTTGCGGAATTGACGCAAATTAAAATTAATTTTAAAGTGCATAACACAAATATTGGCATAATCTATATAATAATGGCATAATTTAATCGATTGTAAAATTTGGTTGACAAATTTGAAAATTTGATCGCTGAAAACATGGCATTGAAAAACAAAATCAACAAAAAGGGAGATGAGAATTGAGTATTTGGAACAATTTATTCAACAGAATGCTGTAGAGTTTCACGGTATTCCAATGGTGCAATAGTAAGCCAAAACGAAGCAAAAGACTAATAATAACAAAACGGAGTTACCCATGAACAGCAAGATTTACATTAATGAAAGTCTGACTCTTAGTAAACAGAAATTATAAAAATCTTAAACTTAAACTAAAGTTTAAGTATCTCTGGATCCGAAAATGATCGCGTACAAATGATCTTGAAAGAATTGCATAAATAATTCAGGTAATTTTTTTATTTTTTAAATTAGTTTTTATTTTTCTAACAAAATCTTTTCAAGATCCTAATAATATTTTAGATTTCTCTTTTAGGCTAAATAATGATGTTAATAGCTGCAGTTTATTTTGTCACTTATCTGAAGTCAGGATGGATACTCTGTAGAATCTAAATGAGTTTGATATATTAGATGGCTGTAATAATGACTATAGGTCTAGTGGTGTCCTAGCTTATGTCAGAAATAGTTTTCCGTTTACATGTTCCAATCCTCATTTACTGTCTTATGATATTCTCATAGAGTTAATCTCACGGTTGGTGATATTTCTTTCACAATAGTTTGGTATATCGCTTGAATTTTTGCGCTGTTGAAGTTTTTATTAGTGAATTTGAGGATTATTTATCCGCCCGCTTCGGAGAATGCGCCATTAGTCGTTTGAAGCCATAAAAAGAAATTCGCTGAAGGAACTAAAGGCCATCCCGGCCGATGCCTATACGATGTGTATGAATGGACTAGCCATTGGCATGCTTGTATTGGCTCAAAAGGAGCCTATTTTGAAGGCGATAATAAAGATTTATATTAAAATACATAAAAATGTTGTCGTTTTTATCAGTCCCGGTCAAGTTAGATCAGATGGTATACGCGGAAAATTATCAGTCTAAACTAAATCTTTTAAATTTGTTTCGTCAATCTTGGCTGAACACATCAAAAACTGCTCAACATTAATTACGATACGATAAGTAACGTTTCAAATAAATTAAAACCTTGGATCAAAAGTAAACTATTGGTAGTATTCGTCGTAAAAGCTTTAGCTAAAATAAGTAAAACCCGTGTAATACTAAACTTCGAACTAAAGTTAAAAATAGAAAGGGCTGAAATCTCATGAGGTGATCAGAACTTCGGTCTAGATTAACTCAACTCCCAAGTCAACTCCGGAATAAACCTTTTAACTCAATCTCGAGCTCAACCTCCAACTCAACCTCCATCTCAATCGCAGCACAATCCTAATCGCAATCACCAAATTAAGCCAAAATCAACTTTCAAATTAACCCTTAACCAATACCTTCTCTGCAACATTCAAATGTGAACGTGTTGATTAATATAAATACCTTGGAGTAATTTTTGATAAGAATTTGTCTTGGGTTGATCATATTAACTCAATTTGCTTGAAAGCTAGTCCAAGAAAACTGGCAGTTTTTGTTCCAACCTATGGCTTGGAAATGATTTATATTTCTTTCATTCATTCTCGTTTTTATTACGCCATTGCAGCTTTTGGATCAGTAGCCAAAACTAAATTAAAAAGTGTACAGATTATGCAAAATAAGTGTTGTAAATCAATTTACAGCCTTCCGTCGATGTATCCAACATCTGATTTGCATAGCAAAGTAGCTCGAGGAATTCTTCCAACAAATGCGTTATTTGAACTTCATTTATCTATTTACATGTACAAATTCTTGAATGTATCATCATGTTTATCCTACATGAAATTTGAAGGACCGTATGTTTATAATAAAATACCAGAACTAATTAAGAGCTCGGGAAATATATTTAAATTTAAGAAAATGTTAAAATCACATTTGAAATCTAACGTCGAGAGTTATCTGTGAAATATTTATAAGCTAATAATCGTAGTATATAGAAGTAGTTGATACAAACCTTAAGTTTGACTGTTTTATTTTTATTTTATGTACTTAAGGAGGAACGTTTGGCAAACATTTCATTGGCAAAGAAGTATGAATGGCAAATTCACTTATGTGAAATATTTGTTTGACAAATTACTTTTTGGCAAATTATTCTTCAGGAATTATGAGGCATTTCGATCGCGCGATGAAAATGCCTCATAATTCCTGAAGAATAATTTGCCAAAAAGTAATTGCTCTAAAATTTAAACAAAATTTTCGCGTATCGCGCCTGAATTAATAAAAATATTTTTGCTACAAAATGAAAATCTAAATTATGGAAAACGAAGATTTAATCTTCCTTTTCCAGAATTTCATGTTAAAATATTCTAGAAAATGGAGATTTCCATTCTAATTTTATTAATAAATCCCTATTTTCCAGATAATTCTAAATTTCCGTTTTCAAGAAAATATAATTTTATTAATTCCAGCGCGCGTCATACCTGCCTAATTTCATCACAATCAGTTCAGAAATAGCCAAGTTACAGGCTAATTGGCCATATTCCGAAAGTCTATCCAAAAATCATGTAATCATCCCATTTCTATCATACCTGTCGAATTTCATCATAATCGGTAAAGAAATAGCCAAGTTACAAGCTAATTGGCATATTCAAAAAATGCATCTAAAAATTGTTTAACAATCCCATTTCCACCGTACCTGTCAAAATGTATGTATTTGTATGTATCATAATCCCGAAAGAAATGGCCAAGTTACAGGCTAATTTGCGATATTCCAAAATTGCACCCAAAAACCATTTAACAATCCTATTTCCACCGTACCTGTCAAATTTAGTCACAACAGCTAAGCTAGTTATATACCAAAAATATCTCCAAAATCATTTAAAAATTCCATTTACATCGTACTGTCAAATTGATAATAGATTTTTTGATTAAACATACATTTGCCATTCAATTTGTTTTGTCATATGATATTTGCCGTATATGCTAATTTGCCAAAGATATGTTGATGAAACGTAACTTTGTCAAATTTCGTTTGCCATTTAAACGGCTCCCGTTTTATTTCTTTATATTGTAAATATTAATTTATTATTCTGTTTGCCAGTTAAACATAAAAAAATGTAAAGAAATATAATGATTACCTTAATATAAAAACAAAAACAAAAAACCTATATATTCAAATCAACCCTTTAATAATCCCCTAAACAGAACAACTCACTTAACCATATAAGCTAACAAAATCCTAACTCACTTCAATTCGGCATACGTACCCTCGTACCATCCTAACCTTAAACAATCATTCCACCTTATCATTATTCCATGATATAATACTATCATGAGACTACACCATTAAACCACCATACATCCACGCCATGATGTATATCTTACCATCAATCCACCATACCGTCATACCATCATACTACCACAACATCATACTATAATAACATTATACCATCATACCATCATACCATAATATTATCATACTATCATACTAACATATTTCAGAACTTTATCCAAAAATCAGTTTATAATTACATGTCCCTCGCAGATGTCCAATTTCACTAAAATCCGTTAAGAAATAGCCAAGTTCCAATCTAATTAGCCATATTCCCAAACTTTATCTAAAAATCATGATTTTCATCATAATCGGTTGAGAAATAGGCAGGTTCCAGAACTTTATCAAAAAATCCAAGGCCATATTCCAGAATTGTATCCAAAAATTTTAGAATCCTATGTCCATCGCAGATGTCAAATTTCACAAAAAGCGTTAAGAAATAGCCGAGTTACATCCTACTTGGTCATATTCCAGAACTTCATGCGGAATCATACTGAAATACTGAATTTCATCAAAATCGGATAAGATATAGAATCCTAGTAAAATTTTTATAAAAAAATCACAAATCCTCAGTTTAACTGCTCACTAAACCCTAATCTAACCCCAACTCAACCCGAATTCAACCCGCAAACGGAGCCCAACTTAACCGCAAACTCTACGCCAAACTCAATTCTCAAACCAGTATATATACCAAATTGGTTAACGGCTCACTACATCCTAATCCAACTTCAACTCAACCCGCAAATTGATTCCTAAATTTACCTTCAAATCAACTTAAAACTTAATGCCCAATCCAATAATCAAACCAAAATAATATAAAAAATCGTAAATATTTATATAACCAGGTGTTTTGGGTTAATTCGTATGGCCGGTACCCCCCTCTCTCGACCTATAGTCTCCAAAATCATTTTAAATCTCCGCCTTGACCATAGAAACAGGTTGGCGAAAAAAATCCCAAATCGGACAAGTTGTTCTCGAGGTACCATGGGTACAGATATCCAGACGGTCATTTTTTTTTTTTTTTTTTTTGCTTTTTCAGGGACTTTCAAAACGTCGAGAAAAGTGGTTTTGGACCAACCAAATTTTTCATCATTTTTCACAGGATTTCAATAATTTGGTCTTTTTAGACCGAAGTAATTCTTTCGAGACAAATTAAATTAGATTGCGGAAATGTTAGAAAACGTTTTTATAATCTAAAATTTAATTCTGTAAGTTGTAACTAAAAAAAACAATGCTTATTGAATATTCATTAATGACTTACTCGGAACACGACGAAGAATTACTAAAATTGATCATATTCTAGGGGACAATGAAATTATTATTAGTGACTGCGATATTAATGCAATCTATTTTAATAACTATTCCGCAAATACAGATAATGCTTTAAAGGCATCGATTAGTCGATATACATATATAGTAGCTCAGATCATTTAAATGTTCTACAATGCAACAATCCTAATTTTTTCTTTTTTCCAACAGATAGTTTTGAAATTTCTTCTATTATTTCCATGCTTAAAAATAAATTCTCTTCAGGTTATGATGGAAGAAGTTCCATTGTAGTCAAGAAATTTGCAGATATTTTGCCACTCTCATTGTTTTATATTTGTAATAAAAGTTATCGGCCAATATCTTTGTTATTGATTTTAGAGAAATGTGTGAAAGCTCGCATTCTGTCCTTTTTAGATAAAATCTAATTTATTCCTGAACACCAGTATGGGTTTCTAGAAGGACTGACTACTGAAAATGCGTTAATGCAATTACTGTCAACAATGTATAAACACTTAAAATGCAAGCCAACTTGTTAATTGCTTGTTTATTGATGTGAAAAAGGCGTTTGATACGATTGATCACAGTTTAATAATTAATAAGCTGTTCTCAATCGGGATTCGAGGAAAGGCTAATAGTTGGTTTCAGTCTTATTTGGAAAAATTAATTAAAAGTTAAACATTTTTCTTTAGAAACTAACCTATATCAAATAGAAGATACAATTTTTTGGTTTTATGCAATGATCAAGAAAGAGCAGGAGGAGTTGCTATTTATGTTAAAGAATCAATTTTGGGCAGAAGCTACTTATCATCAACTGGCTACAGCGGATTGCTTAGGTATAAAATTCACGTATGAAGGGAGTAGCAATGCCTAGTTTATATAGATACCATAAATTTAGTATAGGCCAGTTTGTACACGAATTTGAAATATTACTTCAGTTATATAATAAGGCTAAAAATTTTATAATTCTAGGTGATTTCAACATCAATACTCTAAGTAGCAATTTTCAAATTTACAAATATGTTTGTATGATGGCCTCTTTTGGTCTTAATTCTTCAGTTGATTCACCAACACGAACATTAAATGGAAGTTAAACTTGCATTGATCATGTATTCTCGCGCTCAATTGATAGTATTATTAATTGCCTAGTTTGTAACGTGCCGATTACTGACCATATAATCTTCATTTGGCAAATGTGTCTCAAATTGGTATTTCAAATTCGAAACGCATTAAAAATACGCTTTCTCAGAAGAAATTCATAAATTACTTAATTAGTGGTTAAATGTTCGCTCTATCAATTGTGCAAACACTGCTTTAAAAAATGTTTTACCAATATTTCATGAGTGCATAAAAGGTTCGAAATATTTTGTCAAAAGTATAAATAAAAGCACAAACTTGAAACCTTGGATTTCAAATTCTTTGTGTGATTTAATTAAATGTAAAAATCGGCTTAGTAGGAAAGCTAAGATGCATCCTAAAACATCAAACTATGCGTAAGGTACAGTAAGTTAAAAGAGACAGTACAACAGCGAGTCGAATTCGAAAAAAATGTCTATTTCAATAATTTGATAAATGCTACAGCCGGTAATTTAAAAAAACAATGAAATGTAATAAATTATTTTCTGGGTAATTTAAAAAAACAGTCGATTGTGAATAAAATCACAAGCTCAGATATGGTTCAATAGTGACGAATTTATTTGAAATTTGTAACGTTTTCAATAACCATTTTACGACTACTGCTAGTAGCACTAGTACATGTAATTTGAGTAACCTGCCGTTTTTTCCCATTCGTCCCATCAGCTTCCTATCTGTACTGTCGAAGATTTTTGAAAAAATTATTAAGACACGCATAATTGATCACATATGTAGATAACCTGAATTATCTAAGTGATCAATTTGGTTTTCGGAGGAAAAGATATATGGAAGATGCTTTACTCTCCTTTCTCACTCCAATTTATTTTTCATTAAATGCAAATAAAATATTTGGCGCGTTGTTTATAGATATAGCCAAGGCATTCGATACTGTCTCTCATGAGATTTTGTTTTTGGGCATTGGGAATGCGGGACTTTGTTTTTAATTGGCTGAAGTCTTTCGTAGAAAATCGGACTCAATTGGTTAGACTAGGCAGTAGTTATGGTCATGTCATTAAAAATTTCTGCTGGTGTTCCTCAAGGATTAGTCAAGGATATAGAATTGAAGAATATAAATACTTGGGAATGCTCATCGATAACAAATTAAATTTTAAAAGGACATCTGTTCAGTGAAATCACATTTATATGGTACATTACGAAAACTATTTCTGTTAAGAAAATTTTATCCCAAGCCAATTTTGGAAAGAATTTACTATGGCCTATGCAATTCCAAGTTAGAATATGGGTTGATAATATATGGAGGTGTTTATTTAGAAGAAACGTTTAACTCATTGTTTGTGCAGTGCCGTTCATACGTAAAGAGTTTGTTAAGTGCTTTTTTTTTATTATACAGCCCTCCTCTTTTCAATTTTTTGCCCGCGTTTTTAGAAAATGAGTCCTCGCTTCAAAAATTTACGGAAAACCTCAAAAATTGACTCTTCACGGAAGGCAATATAGAAAGATTTTTTTAATCTGATAATTATATTATGATTTTATAATTTTTCAAATGCCACATCAACGTTTTACAAAATCATGTAAGTCTTTAATCGGGTTCTATTCAGATTAAAGCCACTTTGCACACCGTTTATTCTTAGAAATTTATATTACTCCTTAATTCAATTCTGGGCTCAGCTATGGAATTACCTGTTGGGGTGAAACGTATAGAACTGAAAGGAACGAGGCCTAACTTTTGTATTAGCTATCGTTTGTATTAGAATGTACAGGAAGAAAAAGGAAAGGAATAGTAAATATTTTCCTTTTTCTTCCTGAAACACAAAACTATATCTGCTGAAAATAGTCGTCGAATTGCATAGTTAGGCCCATGAATATCTCGGGTACTGTGTCTGAATTTTATAATGTTTTGAATTCTGGTTAAGATTTGCTTGTACCAAAAAAGCTCGTTAATTAATTGTATGTTGAGCTATAGTTTAATTTTCTTTTGTAAAATATTGCTAATCGCAAATCTAAAGCGTTTAAGACATAAACGA
Source organism: Tipula helvola (assembly GCA_963556165.1). NCBI lineage: Eukaryota > Metazoa > Arthropoda > Insecta > Diptera > Tipulidae > Tipula > Tipula helvola. The sequence continues at coordinate 293,883,681 of OY744482.1, read as the reverse complement.
ACTGGTAACATTAATGCTGAATTAAAGTAGGTACCGTGAATTGGGTAAAGAATTTAAATGTTTGAATGATTTCTTATATAAAATGTTTAACCTACAGATTGAGAACGGAATTTGTTCCAATCCAATACGGTTTTAGTATTCATAACCACAAAACCTACTATAGTGTAACCTACAATAATTATGTCTGTAGCTGCTTCTCAAGTAATTTTTACTTTGTCAATTTTTTCCACACCTCGTTCGATGATCACAACATGAATAATAATTTAAATTCGTTAGATTTGTAATCTTACAGTGAAGTATTTTATGGTTTAGAATGTTTAAAAACTGATATGCGCCTGTTGTTTATGTCAGCCATTGCTTCATATATTTAATTTAAGCCTTCCTTCTGCTTCCTTTCCTGAAGTTTGGAAACTGTTATTTGTTACACTAGCGAGCTCGTGGGCACGTTGATGCCATCTACACCAATTTTTCTAAAGCCTTCGAAAATTCTTTTGATTTAAATTTGTAAGAAATTTTAAAGACCCATGCATTGAGAGTTGATAAATTAAAATTTAATTTACTATCGAATTTTATTCGAAATGGCTTGAGAAACTGCCCCAGTATTTTCCCACATATCTGGTTGATACACTGTAGGTAAATTATTCGTAAAGAATGCTTATATAGTACTAGTGCTTTATTTTTAAAATAATTAACTCCCAAAAAATAAACAGACAACCCAGAGAGAACTGTAATATGTAAACCATAGGTATAATAAAACTAATTAACCTATATATTTTGCCCTCAAAATAAACAAAACCAAAAATATCCATTTCATCTAAGAAGATTAATTATCAGTCAAATAATTTCAATAATTAAAATTTAGAGCCAATTACCTCCAAATTCCATGGTATTTTTTCCTTCAACATGGAGCGGTTGTGTACAAAAGAAAAATGTAAATACTCAATAAATTGTCTACTAGTAGGTTAGTATACATATTCAAATGGTGTTCTGCATCACAATAACACCCACAACTGTGTACATTGATTCAACGTGTAGGTTTTTGGTGTTTGCTTTTTTTCGCCTATAATTTTAGCCTCTCGTAATTAATAAAAATCCCTTGCTGATTTTTTTTTTTTTCAATGTTTAACAACATTGCGAACCAAATAACCGTATTTATGTAAAGATATAATTCTTTATTATTTTTTTTTTGTTTTTTATAAAAAACTTATTCATTTTAATTAAATCATATACATACACCCTTATTTTGTTGTACATCCCAGAAAGCTGCTCTACCAATCTTTTGGTTTTATTTATAGCGCGCATCATTGGCACAAAATTCATTACTTATGCATGAAGATGAACTAATTGTAGTGATGATGAAAATTAGGGCGCAGAAAAACTAAAATAAAAATACTGGTTCTATAATGGCTCTTTCGTAACACTATCCTTCCATGTAAATAAGAATAATATTATTTATGTAGATTTGTTTTCTCTATCTTATTCCACCACGCACCAAACCACCTTGCAGAATTTATAATAATACTTTAGTTGTTAATTATGAATAAATTTGTATTTGGTGTTTCAAAAAGTACATAAATTGTTTCCACGATAAATATTTATAATTGGCAAAAAATCTAGATTATCGAACACCATTTTCATATTGATGAGTAAATCGTGTATAAAGTGCTCTGACACAATTATATAACATGCTACACTTTTGCCACTCACAAACCAAATCGTATAACTGAAATTTCTGGATTATCACAAATACCGAACAAACAGCTTGTTGACCTACCTATACCTGTGCAATGTTTTTTATTTTTATTTTACAGTTTTTTCACGTGAAACCGAGGGATGAGAGAAAATTGGGTCATTTTCGTGATTTGTATATTTTAACTGTTTCAGTAAATTCAGTTGTTGTTGTTTTTGAAATAACCTGAATGGAATATTGATTTTAACCTTTCGCTCTCATTCTAGATATCTGTATTTTAGTTTTAGCGTTATGGTTTTAATTCTTTTTTTTTTGTATCCCCTTTTCGGTATTCAAAGTTTGTTTGATTTTAAATCAAACTTTATTATAAAACTGTGATAGGGTTGCACATCTTTCTTATGCTTGAGCGAGAGAGAGAAAAAAGAATAGGACTGTCGATAAATTGAAGAAAAGAATCAATTTATCTGGTTCGCCTAGTGTTGCATTCGTTTGACTCTCCTTTAGAGTCTTAATTAAAACGAAAGCAATAATCATACAAATATCCAATGTAATATAATTATTCATAATACTTCCTTAAGAAAATTTAATTTATATTTATATTCTAATTTATAGCAGATTAAATAGATAGATTCTAATTTGTAGGAGCAGTTGACGGATCTCATATCCAAATCAAACAGCCCATTGGCAACGCCATGGACTTTTACAATAGAAAATCGTTGCTTCCAATTGTTCTACAAGGTTAGGTTTCATTTTAGATTTGGCCATAAAACGGATGTATTTTGTTGATTTTGTTTACGTGAATACAACCTTAATTTTTTCGACGTATATATTGGAAGTCCAGGGCGAATGCATGATGCGCGCATTTTTAAGAAAAACTCATTTTATATTTAAACGAAGAAAAAGTAATGGAAGAATCCTTTCATTTACTTATTGACACCGCATGTCACAATAACAATTATTTGGTCACACCATTTAGGCAAAACGGTCATCTTACTTTAGCCCAAGAAAATTTTAACGTAAAAATTTTGCATTGAGATCCTGCATAGAACGCGCGTTCGCTTTACTCCAAGAGAAGTTCAAAAAACTAAAGTATTAGGATAGATTTTGCCCCAATTCTTGTCCGTTGTTTGAATTATAATACAAATCAGCACAAATGAAACTCCCTGCATTCTAGTGTTGCATAGTCCACAATGTATTCCAAAGGAGTTTAGGTTAAAGAATATTTCGTCATAGTTTTATAGCTATTATTTGAAGATTTTTTAGGATATATCAGTGGTGTCCAAGCCAAACGAATATTTTTGACAAATTTTTAAAATAAATAGAGTAATAAAACTTCGATTTAAACTCCATTTGGTGTGGATGGCGCTGGGCTCCCCTGCAGATGTCATTAAAATTTCGTTTTCTTTACACACGAAAAATAAATTTAAACAAAATTGTGATAGTACGGTAATTTCTTGAAAGAAAAGAAAAGTCAATTTTTTTGTGTGTTCTTCGCGTTCCAGGTTTTTTACAAGTAAAGTTTTTTCCTATTCCTTTTTCCTTTATTCCCTTCCTAATTCTGGTTTATAATTTTGAAATGTTATGTCTCACATTTTGTGCAGATGTCGATTGTCGTTGAATGTAAATCACGCGTTACATGCATAGTTAAAATAGATGATCATAGTTATGATCATTTGCACTTGGAGCAACACTGTACATTCGTCCAATCTTTGCTACATACATATAGGTTTGCATTGTTATCTATCACCTTCGGAAGCCAACAGAATTGAGAACATTCCCATTATATGTCTCACCAGTAGCACTCTATCGTATTTTAAAAATATCCTTATATAAAGACTTTTTGTTTCTTGATTCTGCCACTTTAATACTCTCTTCCAACGGTTTTAAGAATAATTTCAATTTTGCTAAAACAATTCTAGAACAGTTCGTTCATCAATGTGCATTGATCAATGGTGCCGATAGTATCAGTTACAAGGTGCATAATTTGCAGATTTAGACAATTCCAGCGCTTTTCCGTTTGATGACAAATTTGGAGCTGTAAAACGATTATTAAGTTCCGGATATAAACCACTAGAGTAATTAGCAAATCGTATAACTAAGAAGACGAAATTTTTAGGTTAAATAATTCTCTTGCAAATATTTGGTTTTTGATCATCATAATTGGAGACCAGAGTTTATGGAAGGAAATTAGATAATAAATGTGATTTTTGTGAAACTCCAATAAAATCATCTTTAACACACATACATACATAACGCTAATTTATTTTCATATTACAGTTATATGAACAGTGCCATATTATAACTGTACATAGTCACAAATCACATATAAATAGACTAGAAGAAAAAGCCCGTAACAAGGGCGTAAATATTACTTCTTTTAATTTCCCATAAGAACTAATGCAAATTCGTTCATTTTGGCTTAAATATTTATGAACTAAAATTCACTCGAATTGAATATACTATTCGATAATTTGCGTCCTCAATATGTTTAGAATTAGAATTAATGATTGAAAAATGGTAGAAAAAAATCTCTCTACATTTTCAGGTAAGATGAGAAAAGAAAACCACCATTTTTAACTACTTAATGCAATCAAACAATAAAATTTTTCTGTTTACAGGAAACAAAATTTAAAACAAATCAGGGCTGCCTTGATTTTTGTACAAACACGGTCCTTCAAATGGCAATCGCCGTATATACATAGTGTGCGTGTTTTATTTTTTTAATGTCGGAGAAATAAGAGAGAACAGATAGATAATATATCGGAGAAATCCGATAAATATTTTCTCTGATGTATCCGAGAAAAATAAATGATAGTGTTGTTAGCGTCGTAGAAATTAAACTTCTGTCTAAGATTGGCAAATAAATATTATCGTGTTCTTTTCATTTAAAATAAATGTCTGTCAAACAACAATCTGAACTTTTTTTCAGAGAAAAAAGATTCAATTTTAAAATTATCCGAGCGTAAAAAAAACGACACAGAGAAATAAATTTTTTCTCGGATACAAAAAAAAAACATATCTGTATTTTGACAGTTAAATTATTTCTCAAATTACTTCGACATCAAAAAAAACCATGCCGAGTATAGTAATTACGCACTGCGCACCACGCCTGCTATCTCAGTTATCATTTATTTCCAAAAAGTGACAAATGATTAAAGAAATGAAATGAAGATTAGAGAAACTTATTGCTATGATAAATTATCTGACACCACATACTAAACCCAGTGAAATATTGTCAAGTTGTAATGTTGAGAGGTAATGAATTTATTTGTCAAAATAATTTATTTATGTAATTTCAACAGTTTTTGCTAATTTCAGGATTAATGTGTAAATGGAAACCAGTGATCTTGACGAAGGTAATAGAGGGCGGTTCAAAAAGCTCAATTTAGAAAGTGATAAACCATGGTGCGATACGTAAGTCTATAATTTCATTACTTATTTAATATTTATTCATTTAATTTAATTAGATTTATATTTGATAACAATACAATTTAGGTATTTGCGCACGTCCCTCATTTAATTAAGCTTTTTAGAAATCATTTTACTGATAATGTACTTATCATAAACGGAAATTGAAATGCGTGAACAAGGAAATTATCTTGAAACTTTTAACCTGTACGTTAACAGAACTGAGTGTGACTCACAAAATATCCACTAATCATTTGAGCGTGGCAGGAGCTGAAAGACAATAAGTCAAAATGGCAACAAAACTGTTTTCACATACTGTAGCACAAGCCCTCTCTAGAGCAGTCAGCTTAGGATTGATAAAGATAATAATTGGGTGGAATGTTACAATTTATGTAAGCTAGTAAAATTAGCAAGTATCGATTTTATGTGCAGTAATCTTATTTTATTGCTGTTTGGACGAATGATTGTTTTGACGTAATGAACGTTAGACTATTTGCAAAGGATTCCAGAGATCGAGTACAGGCCTACGAACTGACAATGGGTGTTCAAGATGATATTTTAGACCGGATGTACAAACTGATTGCAAAAACAAAGGTATTCGGAAAGAAAACATTTAACATTATTGCCATTTCAAAGAGGTAAGCAAACTGATTTAGCTTTAGACATTTTTAAAAACTTATTAAATTTTTCTTAAAGGCATAATTCAATCAAATAATGCAATAAAATTGCCTTACTACGGTGATTTGAAAAAACAATTCAATTTCAAATATATTTTGACATACAGACTAAATCAAGATGTTCTTGAAAATTTTTTTAATGGAAGGAATTCAAGGAATTTAAATTTCGTTTGAGGTCCTACATTTTAGGACATAATTAAGGGGTAATATCTCAAAATGCAAACGTTGGCATCGATGACATCCCCGATTTGGAATGCCAAGAATCAACTCTCACAGGTAACAAAGTGGCATTAATTTCGAAAAATAAAAAACATCATAGACGGTAGAGCCCCTGGGTGACTCTGCTATTTATTTATACACGTAATGTGTATGGCCTAAAAGAGAGTGGGAGAAAGGTATAAACGAAAAAAGTATTATAACGGCAAATTGTGTGGCCTAAACATGTTTGTGCGTGTTTATATGATAGATTGTGTTTTGTTTTCTTTCGTGCGGCACATTACATTATTCAATTTGGTCGTGAGAGATGCACAGTACGGACGAGTTTTTACTTAAGCATATAAATTTATCGAACAAAATAGTGTGTGTTTTGTTAACAAAATGTCAAAGAGAAGTCATACGGCGATGGAAGCAAGAAGTGTGAATGAGCTAATGTTGTAAGTATTAGTGATTCAGTATTTACCCAGGATCTGCTCTTCAACAGGCATGGATTATTGGATTTGACAAGGTTTGTGTATATTTTTCGTTTTATTTTTTTAGAATGTTTTTTGAAATATATGTACATACTTTTGTTGGTATTGTTATAGATTGACTGATGGCGATTTGGAAATGTTGTACGTTAATGATGATGGTGGTACCATTGAAAGTGATATCGACGATGAGGATTGGGTTCCGGGTGGTCATGCATCCGATGAAGAATTTGAGGATTATGCAGTAGAATACAATGAAACTGTTGAAGACGCCGTGAATATTGAAGATGCAGATGTGGATCCTGACGCTGCTGATGATGTTCCACTGACTGCAAATATGGCCCCACGATTAAATGAATTGCCATTGTCGCAAGAATTAATAGTTAGCACGCGATGGCACAGAATGAGCAAAAGAACCATTCCGCACTTATCAAACCAGTTCTCGCGATGTTCTTTGTGAATTAGGTATGTACATATTATTCATCTAAACATTATTCCTTACTTCGTTATATGTAGAGAATGATGTTCTTGTGTTTTGCGCAGGTGGCCCTACATTCAAGCGATTAAATACTCGTGCCAATATATTCAATTCCATTTTCACACAGCCAATGAAGACCGTTAGCATTCGTCATACCAATCGCAAAGGCCTGGCTTTTGCTGCCTTATAGAATAAAAAAAAAATCCACATCGCGATGATCGTCAATTGCTGCGTTTATACCACTGTTAAATTAGCACTGCTAGAATTGTCAAAATTATTTAGCTTATGTTTATATCGCATGTTGCTACAAATGTCAAAAAATAAAAATTGTTTTTTTTCTCCATTTTAATTTGTTATTGTAAACTTGGCACACACAAAAATTAAACAATAATTATAAATATAGAATATTAAGTTGGCAGATTTGGCCACCCTCGCCGTTATTTATCGTCGCCTGTTGGTAAGAATTAGTTTTAATAATAACCAGATTTGGTTCAATAGTAGTTGTAAAAAGTTAAATTTATTACCAAATTATACTAATATAAAATGTAATACTAAATCTTTAGAGGGTAGAAGAGCTATTAATTTAGCTCGTAGTAGTTGGAGGAATAGTGAGCTACGTAAAGGGTATGCTACCAGGAACAAATTATGTCTCCATCTTAAAGTTGTTCACACTGAGTTAGCGGCTCGCTTGCATTCTGTTGAGTTTGACTGGTTGGATAATAAGTTTCGTGCCGAGGTAGCTGAAGTTTCTCATATTCAATATGTAAAGCAAAAAGCTAAACTGGATGTGTTGCGAAATAAGGCGTATCCACGTAACCATAGAGGTAATAGTGGTATATCTGGTTTCCAATTCCATTCACGTTTTAAGAACTTGTCTTCCGTTGGCTTCAGTGGCGTAGAGGTTCAAATGCTGAGCAATGGAGTAAATTTTGCTCCTGTGCCAAATACAATCGGCGTTCAGTCATTTGAGAGTCTCGCTATAGATGCCGAAACTGCCTTATCCGGCCAGTCAACCCAACTGAAAGAATATGTGCGTTACAGATTAAGAAAGGCTTGAGTAACGCTTCCTCCTCCTCTATCTCCTCTCATTCTTCTGTTTCTTCTTCTAATAATAACCTTAAAGTGATTGGTACGATTAAGAAAAAGTTACGTGATCATGACCTGATAGCCTGTAAAGCGGATAAAGGCAATACGGTCACTGTTCTCACAAGAATCGATTATTACAATAAAATTTCTGATTTCATTACAGAAAGCAAGCATTAGAGCTCAATAGAGATCCTACTAGGTCAATTAAGACTTTGGTCAGTAAGTGTATCAACAACTGCCCAAAGGTCTTTGATGGCACTGGTTGGAGGTACACGGTTATGAATCCATCTGCCCCAATTCTTTATGGTTTACCTAAAATCCATAAAGAAGGCATTCCAATTAGACCAATAGTAGCGTATTGCAATGCACCTGCCTACAAGCTATGTAAGGGTTTCATAAACTTTTTCAACAGTCATACCAATTTCGTTTAGGCTTTTTCGGTTAAGAACTCGGTAGAATTGAATAGCAAAATTCAAGATGTTGATATTCCACTACACTCAAAATTAGTTTCGTTTGACGTTGCTAGTCTTTTCACTTCTATTCCAATTAACATTTTGTCTCAAATAGTTTATACTTACTTAGATAGGGATGTTGCAGATGGAAGCCTTCGGAATGAACTGAAGCTGATATTTGAAACTTGTATTAAACAAAATTATTTTTGCTTTGATAATAAGTATTTCAGAATCACTGATGGTCTACCGATGGGCTCCCCTCTGTCACCTTCGTTAGCAGAAATTTTCCTGAATTTCTTCGAACAAACGATTGTATCAAGCAATAATCATTATTTTGGTCTTTTGGTACAGATATGTTGATGACATACTATGTCTACGGAATGGAACTGATAGGCTATTAACCTCTTTTCTCACTTGGTTAAATTCTCAATATCCCACCATTAATTTTACGGTAGAAAAAGAAGAAAACAAATCTATTAACTTTCTAGATATAACAATAACCAGAATTAATTCTTCATTAGAGTTCAAAATTTATAGAAAACCCACGTATACAGACGCCATTATACCTAACTCGTCAAACCATCCCCATAATATTAAAATGTCAGCTTTCCACTCATTCTTAGATAGATTAATAAACATTCCTTTGCCCGAATCAAATTATAACAAAGATCTTAATATAATTTTAGAAATAGCAGCGAATAACGGTTATGCAGCTAAGACTATATTAAAGCTATTAAACAGAAAACTGAAACATAAAGCTTTAGCTAACATTTATCCACCTGATAGCCCAATGCCGAAAAATTGGCGCCGCTTAGAGTATATAGGAAAAAGTAGTCAACGGATTAGTAACATCGTGACACAATATACAGATATTAGCTTTGCTTTTTATAACAATAATACAATTAAGAAAATGATTTTTAACAACAAACCAAGAATTGATCGCCTTTCCAAGTCTGGCGTTTATAAGATCAATTGCAATGATTGTAGTTCCTCTTATATCGGACAGACTGGACGCAATTTTGAAGTTAGAGTTAAAGAACATTTATCTGGTAGCCATGAATCATCCCTTTATAATCATTTAACGTTAGAAAATCACACATCCAGTTTAAACAATTTAGAAATATTGCATGTACAACCAAAAAGCAGACGTTTAGACAACTTAGAATCTTACGAAATCCGAAAAGCTATATTTCTTAACCCAAATATCCTCAACGAACAGAGAGAAATCCGTTTCTCACCAATTACCGACCCCGCATTGTTTTATTCACATACTCATTCCATACCATAAAATTACTAATTCGTCGGGTTATAAAAAAAAAAATAAAAAAATAAAAAAAAAAATAAAAAACAACATCTGAAATTTTGTTATTCGACCGTTGACTAATCAATAATCATATACCTGTGTTTAACTCACCCCCTTTTAATTTTTATTTTTTAATGTTTATTGCCCTCACCAATTTTACCTGTGGTTAACTCACCCCTTTTTTAATTTTTAATGTTTATTGCTGTCACCAATTTTATTGTTTACCACTCCCACATTTTTTTATTTGTATATTTTGGTTTCACTTTTTGCTTTTTCCAACTATATATATATATATATATATAACTACATTTTTATTTTTACAGTTTAGTAGATTCTCCTGATGATGGCCTAATAAGCCGAAATCGATCGAGTGATTTTCTAAACCTTTTGTAATTTTGCGAAATATTTAACAAGTGTTTTAAAAAAATTTTTAAAAATGTGTCAATTACGAATATATTAGTCAAAACTAAAAATGTATCCCGAATTTTAATACCTACGACTGCCTATTTCCAATTTCTTTTGATCGGTGAATATAAACAAAACACAAAAATAACAATTTGGCATTTCTAGTAATATAGCAATGTTTATACTATAGCTATGTACCTCAGCTAACTACGTAGCAACGCTAAATTAGCGGTGCTATTTTAGCTAGCTGAACTATGCAAATGTCGCATTTATACTATTGCTACAGTTGTCATTTCGGTTTAGCATTACTAATTTAGCTGTGGTATAAACGCAGCAAATGGCAAATTGATGAGATCGAATTCGATGCATTCTTGGCTATATTGCTGGTCATGGGTGTACACAAATCAAATTGTGAACTTCTAAGTGAGCTTTGGACACGCCAGGCGAATTGCATTTATCGAGCCTCAATGAGCCGAGAGCGTTTCAAAGCCATACTGACAACAATTCAATTTGATGACGCGAATACACGAGAAGCGAGTAAGGCGACTGATAAGGCGGCACCTAAACCACATGCCTGGATTACATTCGATGAACAACTGTTTCCGTTTCGTGGACGCGTATCTTTCAAGCAATACATACCGTCAAAACCGGTTAAATATGGTTTGAAGTTTTTTTGGCCGCCGACGCGAGAACACATTACTCGTTAGTTAGGTGGCATCATCTATCTCGAGCGGCAACCCAGAGCCGATTGGTTACGTAATATGAGTGTGAATGTTGTTCTTCAGCTGGTGAAACCGTATGAGAACAGTGGCCGAACATCACAACTGATAACTTTATCACTTCATTGCCACTGGCTGAAATGCTCGTAACACGTAAATTGGTCCTCATTGGAACATTGCGTAAGGACAAACGCTATATCGCCAAGGAACTCTTATGGAAGAAAGGGAATAACGATGGTGTATGGTGGAGAATTGCACAATCGTCGCATATACCGCAAAGCACAAAAAAAATGTGATCCTTTTATCTACGATGCACTACGATTCCGAAATCGATGCTGTAAGTGGCAAGCCGCAAATAATATTGGATTATAACAAGCCGAAAGGCGGTGTAGATAACATGGATTAGATGGTAAGCATTTCTCTTACACATTTCAACAGAATCTAACTTTCTATTTTTATACATTTGGCAGGTGTCATCATATTCCTGCAAGAGAAAGACTAATCTATGGCCGCTGGCTATGTTCTTCAACATGGTCGATATAACGATTTTGGCAGCGTATCTCATTTTTAGTGAAACCCATCTTGACATCTCGCACAACGCGCCGAGTATTTATCACTAAATTAGCTGCCGATTTGGCGCAAACACACATCTCGCATCGCGCTTTAGATCCTATGGTTACACGCATACCTGGCATCCGTTCTGCCATTAAGGATATGTTACATTGCAAATTAACTGATTCCTTGTCCGGGTTCGATCAATTGGTGTAAGGAAAATGCCACATTTGTACACGGCAGCGTAACAGACGTAAGCGATACATGGTATGCAACAAACCAGTGTGCGATGACCACACCCAACGCATAGTAAAATACGTATCTTGCCAATGAACTATCATTTTTCTGCCATATTTTTCAAAACATCATTGTAATTAAAAATAAATACAAGAAATGAAAAAAACAAAAGACTTTTATTCATATGGATACATTCAAGCTTTTAGCTCTACGTATTCTATTCAAATTTTGAGTTTTAATACTGAAAAATCACCCGGGGGACTGTTCGGTCTATTAAGGGTTAAAAAATTAACGTTGTTTTTTTTATTATGCATTATGAAAAATTATCAAGTTAATTATTTTTTAAAGTTTTGTTTCTATTCACCCCGCTGTTTCTATTCACCCCATTTTACGGTATATATTTTTGTAAAATTAAATTTTTGGGGTTTTAATTTTCACACAAATACCGTCTTTTTCTTCTTCCGCTAGCAATACATCCCATGAAGAGATTTGACCAACAGAAACACGAATTATGCATTAAATTTTATAGAAATTTTAATAAATTGGTATAATTCTCCAGAAAAGCATGTATTTGTGTATCTTGCCGTTCGTCAAACTAAAGTCCGCTGTTTAAAACTGTGATTTTAAACCATTTGAAAAAATAAATTGCGAGGAGGTAAATTAACAAAAATATGATATATCATAGATATGGTACAGTGTAGTATACCTCCCAACCAAAGACATATAATTCTTTTCCTTTTTCTCATTTTTAATGTTTAAACATGTAAACGAAACTCTAAATAGAGAACTTGCAAAGTTTTCAAAAAGGATTTGATGCGAGCATTGATATTCTAAATGGTTTTATTGTACCTAGACAAAAAGGCGTCTCAGGAGGTTTCGCAAACGTTTTGATGAAGAGATTGCGCTTAATTTTGAAACCAAAATTTCAAAACCAATTCAAAACAAAATTTGTTGCAAACCACCCAAAAACAAAATTATATTAAAATAGTATGCCCACACAATAAGTTCTAGGTTAAGCCCCTCGTTAGTTATCCAAACAAAATTTTGATTATACTACATAGTAGAAATAAAAGCTCGTCTCAGTTCAATTACATGATAAATGTCCGAGGTGATTCAGTAGTATCAAAACAGTTTTTTACCTACTACGCCCAACTGACTTTGCCATTTTAATATTACATAAAAAGCTATTATGTCAACAAATTTTAATATAATGAAACATCATCTTCAGCCCGCCCACTCCTCTGCTTGATTCCTTTCCTGTTTTTGTATTTTTTGGTTTTGTTTTTTAACGAATCTACATCAATCAAAAAATATTATTATGTGGTTTTCCAAAAATAAAAATAAATTAAATTATAAACTTTGAATTATGTATTTATTCTGTATAAAGATTTTTTTTCTCTTTTTCGACGAGCTTTTTTGAAATTTAAATTTTATTTTATTTTTTTTTTTTTTTACTTTGAGCATGAAACATTTTTTTTCTGCTTTTGTTTCTGCTTATAACCTAAAAAAAATATGTATAAGATTGGCGGAAGAAATGAAGTTGTCTGTTGTTTAGTGTCAACATGGTAAAGTCAATACCATTTTTATTCAATTTTTTTTTTTTACCAGGTGATTTTTGTTATTTTGTTATGGAAATTCTAGAAAAATATTATGACTTATTACTCGTAAGTTTTGGCTTAATAATAATGACGATGCCGGTGTACTTAAGGAAATAAGTAGAAAATCACACGGGTATATCTTTGTATTGTATTTTACGTATTAATAAAACTACAACCAATTTTTTAACCTAAATCCATAAATTTATATTAATTTTATATTTCAGGAGAAAATAAAAGTTCATCAAGAATATTAATTTCAAAACGATAAATTTTTCAAGTATAAATAAATACTTGAGATATTATTTAAATTAAATTTTTGTTTTTATTTGTTATGAAACAAACATTGAAATTAAAATATTCATAAATTTATAGTTTAATAGAAAAAATTTCCAATTTTATTTTTACAACAGTTTATTAAATTTTTACATTTTTTTCTTTAATAGAAAACTTTTGCAATATAAATATTGAGAATTTAAAAATATTTAATTTAATTGTTTTTTATTTTTGCTTAACAAAATATTTGATTCTATGGTTTTTCTTTTACTGGTTAAAACAAATGTAGCTTTAGGACAAATTGAAATACTGAGAAATGAAATACAAAAAAAAAATGAAAAATTTGTATCTTGTGGGGACTAAAATTCTCAGTCATGTCAATTTTTAATCAAATTCTATCGATTTTAGAAGGTAAATGAAACTGTAGCCCGAAATGTTATTTTATTCTGAAAAATGTCTCTTAAAATCTGATGTAGGTAGTTAGGTAAATACATTAAGATGAACAGATTTATCCTTTTCTGGATTAATTTTGCCAAACAGCCAAATTTTGAAAAATCTTCTTGTTTTTAAAGTTAAAGTGTAACCACAGAAACGAAAAAGTTTTTCAATTTTAACAAAATTCAAAATTGACATTTGATTTAACAGAAATGTTTAGTGTCAATCTTAAAATCTATAAGTGATATTTACAACTACAAACCAATTTTAAAAAAATGAATCGTTAAGCTTATCCAGATTTTATTATTGAAACTGTGACGAAGTAGCAATCCAAATACATAAAAGAAATGATATTCGATGAAATATCGTGTATTACGCAAAGAATTTAAGGTTCTCAAAGAATTTCTTTATATTATGTATTTCATAGAAATCGAAAGTGAAATTTCTTGTAACCCGAAATGATTTTTCGCGTCGTTTATAAATAAAAGAAGAAAATCACAAGGTTACCTAAGGGTTATCACGTATAATGATGACTCCGTTTCGGGTTCATATGAAATGAAATTTGTAACGCGTTTGCTAATTTTTTTAAGGGCTCATTTGACAGTTTCGATTTGCTTGAGCCTTCAGGTGATGACTATATCACCTGAAGTGATACGGGTCCAGACGGGGTGGCACTTGAACCCTTCCTTTGTGGGAACCGCTTTGTTATTTGTTTAATGTTAGTATTTCTAGTGGAATATTTCCTGATATTTGGAAAAAATTTGTTATTCCCATTTTTAAGTCTAGAAGAAGTGATGATATGTTATAGAGGCATTTCGATGTTCTCGGCGATTCCTAAGCTTTTCGAATATTTGGTGAAGTCTAGAATAGAGTTTCACATAAGACATAGAGCAAGTTCGCGTCAACATGGCCTTATACAGGGCAGATCTATGATTACTATCCTCATGGTTTTTTCGAATGATGCATTCAACATTGTTGGTTCACGTGGACAATGTTATTTATACAGACTTTTCGAAAGCTTTCGATAGGTTCGATCACAAACTTCAAATTGAAAAATTGTATAACTTTGCATATTCCAATTAAATGGATGATGTCCTATCTAACTAGGCGACGGCAATGCTTAAGGATCTCAGCAGCTAGATCTTTCTTTTTTCACACTGAAAAAAATAATTCAATGAATCCATTTCATTAAATTTTTCGGAAGAAAAATTCTTTGAATCAATGAATTTATTAATTGGTCATATTAATTCTAAATTAAACACGATTATAAGTTAGTAACCGGGTTGTCAATTCAATGAATAGCCATTTATTAATCGATTTCTCATTGATATCCTGAAATCTACGGAAATTAATAAAAGTTTTAACAACTTTATAAACTAAGTTAATAAGAAAAAACTATTAAAAACCAGTTTATTCGACATGATAATGGATTAATATACGTATTTAAATGATTTTCTGAAAGAATAATTCGTTGAATCGATGAACTGTTTAATTGTTTTAAGATTGCTGTTATGTTAGTAAGAACATATTATATAAAATATATTACATATTATTATATAAAAACATTGATTCAATCTAAATAGATATTTTTACAAAATTTCCAAATAAGTAAATATTCTGGTGGTAATGGTGTTCTTGACCGCAATTCAGAGTCAGAATTGGAATGAGGTTTAAGCCTGATTTCGAACTTGTTAGTTGCCAATGTTTCAAAAATATGATCTATTTCGTTTTGTGATTACAGGAAAGGAAAATTGAAATAATGCAGTAGGCATTCGGTTTCTCACTTCTTCTTATTTAGGTAATACCGTCTGTTTATGTAAGCCAAAAAAAGTTGTTAAAAGTGGAAATATTTTTTGAATAATTGAACTTCATTTTAATAAATAAAAAATATCTTGTATGCTTGTTTTATTTTATAAAAGCTTCCATCTTAATCGGAAATGTTTATTTTGTTAAAGCAAGACATATAAATCCCGAATTATCTTAAATACAGTAAAACCTGTTTTTGTGAGGTATTTTTTTATGCATCTTTTATATGCGATTTTTTTTATGCGATTTTGTTTGTGCGATTTTTTTTATGCGGCCTAATTCATATACTGCATAAAAAATCGTTCAAAAAAATCGCATTGAAAAGGACCGCACAAAAACAGGTTTGACTGTATTCAGTATCCTCGGATTAAACCTGAAACGCACATATATAAAAAATATTTCATCCTCCAGCAAGTGCCAATTTCATATAAAATAAATAAAAATTGCACCAAAAACGCTATATGTTAAAATATTCTTGTTAAATTTTATAAAAAATGCACATGCTTATACGCATAATAAAAAAAGTTATAAACTAAATAAATTTTTTAATGGCATTAAAGGAAAAATTAATCAAATAATAACATTTTAATTAATTTTTAAACTATTTGTTGAATTTTATAAATTATTTAATGAATTCAATGAAGCTTATATAAGTCAATAAATATTTTCGTTAACAACATTAAAATTTTAATTGAACTAATGAATTTTAATGTTAAAATTGGGACGACTTTCTGCTTTTTCGCGTCTTTTTCGCCAAATCGTGCTCGTCGCTGTCTTGTTGGTGTAATAACCGCGTTCGGCACGGCGTTCCTCTTCATTTCGATTTTGAGTGTTTAATTGAAAAGGTGTTTTGTGAAAAAGTTAATATCTAAAATTCAATTATCCAGATAAATAGATAAATATGTAATATACAATTTATACATGCAGATTTAATTATTAAGGTAAGTGTAAAATTGTTACAGTATTACAATGTAATATTAAAAGTGCTTGAAAATAAAATATAAATGCATGTTTCCTGATCTTTAAAAGGAGAAATCGACGCATATATAATGCCGTATTAAACATGTTTTAAACAACTACAGAAAATGTGCTTTGAATCGATGTTATAGTTTTGAGATTATTGTATTTTGAAGCAAAAATGAAACTACTGTTTTTTATTTTTTTAAATTCTAATGATAAAGTTTATTATTAACTATCGATTGGCATTAATAACTCAATTTGGCCAAAACTGCAGTTAGGTAAAATATGTTTAGCACGACAGTACGGTTGTCTGTATAAACGTTAATTTTCGTGGCGGTAGAAATTTAATTTTTAATGATTCAACACGTTTATTTCATAAGGACGCATGTGTGGTTTTCTCTTTTAAGTAAAGAGAGTGTCTACAGTTTGTTTACTTATTTATATTTTAGATGAAAGTTGGAAGAAAACTATTTTTTCTCCCGACGTCTTAAAAGCCTCTTGTTTTAATACTGTTTTTGGGTATTAAAGTTGGCCTTTTCCTTACTATTTTAAAAAAAGTGTGTGTTGCTAAGCTACACTTTTAATCCTTGGTGTAAAAGTATCATAGGTACTTTTAATACTAGGAGAAAAATATTATGCGTAGCCGAGCAAAAGCAAAGATTGCGAGTCAAACAAAGTCACTTTTAATTCGAATAACACATACTATTTTTTCTCCAACGAAGAGTGCATGTCGTGTCGGTTGTATATTATTAATTATACGAGATTTCGAGTAAAGCCTAGTACGCTGTTCAAGTAAAATGAAATTTTCACTGGCCTCCAAAAATAGGAAGATAAATCTGACGAGAAAATTTAGTTTGACGATTCTTGTAAAATTTTATATCAGTAAACTTCAATTTGCAATTTAAAATCAAAATTACAATTGACTTCAATAGGCGATTGAAAAACAAAAAACTCAAATGATGAAACGTCAAAATATTTAGCTTCACATTAATCGTCCGGGAATATAAAAATGGAGTGAGGTAAAATAGAGACATCTGTATTTTAATACGAAAACCCCCATTTCGCTAGCTAAACTGCGTACCGCAAAGTGAAATTTAGCGGTGAAATTTTCATTTTCGTTTTCGCTTGTGCCATTTTTATATGAGAAATTTCATTTCACTTCAGCAGCGTACCGGGCTTTAGTACAAATTATGTAATTAAAACTTAAAAATTGAAACTAAGGCCCGAATCGATAGACACAACTACAACTTTTAGTTGCAGTCACTCTTTTTTCGAAATTGATGTTCAAAAACGGTATTTTTAAACCAGAATAAAACAGCAAATTTATTCAGAAATCTAGTACAATTTTCAAATAATAAATTTTTCCAAATAAATTCTAAATTTTTCAACGCCAAAATCACAATAAAAATAATATTAAATGATTAATTATTGTTAAATAAAGGTATTTTGTTTATTATTATTTATTATGACCTAAAATAAATAAATTTACATCGAAATTATAAATGATTAATTTGATTTTAAACGTCAATTATATTCACTGATTGTAGTCGCCGATATCCACGACTTCAACTTCAATCTACACTTTAATCTGTGATTTTATTGCGGTTTAAAAATACCAAAAGAGACAATTTAGTCGCAGTTGCGAATTGTGGTTTGTCGATTTCGCCCTAATTTTGTTGAAATATTTTGTGAAACTAAGGAGATCATGACTTTTGTTTGGTTTGACTATTGTACGCGTCAAATACAATGCAATAGTCAAACCAAACAAAAGTCATGGTCTCCTTAGTTTCAAAAAATATTTTAACAAAATTAGTTTCAATTTTGAAGTTTTAATTACATAATTTGTACTTACTCGTATAATTAGTAATATACAACCGACACGACATGAACTCTTCGTTGGAGAAAAAATAGTATGTGTTATTCGGATTAAAAGTGACTTTGTTTGACTCGCAATCTTTGCTTTTGCTCGGCTACGCTGCGCTTCGCCTCGCATGCAAATATAATTGCTCGCCAAACAAAGTATCACTTTTAATCCTAATGACACAATGTACTATTATTCAAATAAATAGCCTATATTATCTCTGGGCTAAATTAAAAATAGTTTTCTTACAACTTTCATTAAATAGCACTAAACAAAATTTTAAGAACATCTTTTAACTTAAAGCCTGTAAAACAAATCTTACACAAACAATATTAAAAATAGGCCATAATATATTATAAAAATCAAATGAATATTAAGGCATAGTTAGTTGTTAGACTGCTGTTCAAATTTTTTTTGTGATATCTTTAAAATTTTTCGTATAAGCTAAATACTTTATTGCTTTATCTTCTAATTGATATTAGTACCTGAAACAGATGCAGAGTACTATGAAAGCTCATTAAAATATGATAAATTGTCCGCCGAAGGATTTGACCGTATTTGGCAAGCTTGCTGCTATTACAGGCTCACTGATATGCAAAAGTTAGGTAGCACCGCTGAAGTATTTGGGAAATGGCCATTCTACAAACAGCCTTCGGGATATCGTTTAGTAAGTTTATAAATTGCAGAAGATTAAAATAATAATAAACAAAACGTTTCTTTATTTCCAGATTGATATGGGTTTCAAGGTTCTATTTGCAGAGACGAATGATATTTTAATAAAATGGCCGGAATATAAAATGTCTGTTAAAAAATTTCTTACCAAACCATCAAATGTAAAAGATAGGGGTATTGTTTCGTATTTACATAAATTAAGAGAAAATGATATTTCGGAAAGTAAGTGAAATATTACATTAAAATTTAAATGTAGTTATATCGAGTATTTTGGGACCAAAAAAACATAAAATGTAGATGATGTAAATAAAAAGCCGGAACATAGTAGAAATTGATTTAGTGCAGTTTTTTAGGTCCCAAATTACTCGATATACATAAATACAATAATAACATTAACGTAATGTGATGTTTGTTTATATATTTACAGATTTTTGGATTCGTTGTTGCTATATGGGCTGTTTAGTGCCAACACAGGAAATCGTAACAGAAATCAACACGGGCCAAAAGGCGGTTACCAAATTCACTATTAAAGACTCACCAGAGTGTTTTATATATGTAGGAAAGACAATCCAGGAGATTGAAGATCATCTCCTGGTTAAGTGATAAAAAAACGCCTATTCAGCGTCTAATTTTAGGAGTGGGAAATTCTCCTGAATAAATTATTGAGACATTTGTATATTTCGATGGTGTTTGATTCGAATTTAATAATATTTTGCGGGTAATGTTTCAAAATAGTGCATGTTTTTAATTTGGAGTATCCTGCCGCTGCTATGAATTTCTATTGTTTTGTACAGGATCTGTTTTATGGGATAAAAACAGCTAAAAATACCAAAGTAAATGTTTTATTGAACGAAATACATACTTCGTAAATAAACTTGAATTAGTTAGGTACTTAATTTATTAAATACATATGTATTAAATTTTAGAAAATGGAGAATTTTTATATTATTATACAATTTTACAATTTATTATTTAAATATTGAAGTTTAATTAGTTTTTTTTATTGTTTTATTTTGTGATTTGAAGAATATTGAATATTTTTATTGAAGATTGTTAATAAGTTGAAATATCGATGAATAAAAAAAATTTATGTTGAACCAAGCGTTTTAAGCTTTACACTTCAAACCATATACCCCCAATTTATATATATATATATATATATATATATATATATATATATATATATATATATATATATATATATTCCCCCCCTCCCCCCCCCCCCCTCCCCCCCCTCCTCCCGCCCGCTCCTTGTTGTGACAATTTTGATTAATTTATTCGTTGATTTAAACAAAAAGTTTATACATCGTGAAATAAGGTTACTAATTCAATATTATCTATTACATTGTGGCAATGAATTAGTTAGTTAAATTAATAAATATACATATGTGTTGTATCAATTATTTTGTTTCATAAAAATTAATAAGATTAATTAATTAATTCATCAATAATATAAACCACGTCGTGAAACTTCTATTAAATTAGTACATTGATTCAATAAATAGTTGTAAGATCAATCAAATTAGTTACAAAATGATAATTTTGTGTTGCGTTGTATTAATTAAAAAATTTATTATTTTTTTTGACAAACAAATATGAATAGTTACATTGTATATATTAATTTGTTAGCTTTTAATAAATGGTATTCTAATCTAATAACATTGAGTTTGTTCAATCAATCAACAAAGTTTAAGGATCCAAGTTATTAAAAATTTCGTTGCCACAATAATTTTTTTTATTGTATATGCGTATGTTTTTTTTTCAGTGCAGATACCTTTCGGTATTCCACAGGGCAGCCACCTTGAACCACTTCTATTTACGATATTCATTATTGGATGTTGTCCAGTATTTCAAGTTTTGTAAATGTCTTATGTATGCCGACGACCTAAAAATCTATGCGAATATTAATTCTATAGTTGATTCTGCACGTAAGGAATAAGTTGCCCTTGAATACGAATAAATGTAAAGTTATGGCGTTGTGCAGGTCGCGGCTGTCTTATGCAGAGATCCCATACGTTTTGTTAGATACACAGATCAGTAGAGTTTCTCATATTTGTGACCTAGCAGTTGTTTTCTCGTCTAACCTGTCTTTCAATAAGCATATAGATTATATAGTAGGTAAAGGATACTCTTTATTGAGTTTTATTAAGCATAATGGTGTAGCGGGTTGAAAAAGAACCAGATAAATTTAGTCTCTGGAGCAAATATTTTGTTTTGTTTTGGGTTTCAAAGCCCTGATTTGAAATAATTATTTGTTGGATGATAAGCGAATTTTTTTTTGTAATTGTATACGATCGCAATAATTATTTTGTTTTAAAATGATCATCTTCGGAAATGAAAATGTTTATCGTTTCCCCATTTCCAATATATACCTCTCGCGAACCCAATTTTTTTTTTGTATTGCGAACGAGAAGAAAGAAGAATGGATTGGAGGGGTAACCCAAGAGATGAAGAACGAAATGGAATAGAAGAAGATGAAAATTGGTAAATTTAATTTCGTGTGATTGGATTTGGTCTCTTGGATTTGGATTTTTGAACGAGACTCATCTCGAGTTTTGGACCAGCACGATTTATAGAAAATAAATGTATTTATTTTGGATTGGCGTTGGATTTTTTTTTGTGGATACAACATGTTCGAGTTTGGTTTGTTTGACCAACGTGGTTTCGAGCGATAAGGACACGGGAGACAATTCACCTGTTTATTGAAGAGGATCGTAATTATATTGCGGCATGTACAACAACTGGTTTTTGAGTTAAGTATGGATTTTTTTTGATTATTTGTGTCACAAAAGACAAAACATAATATAAATATATATATATAACTTTCTGTTGAGTGCATAAAATACGGGATCAGTGATTTTGATGGTGTTTTTTTTTTTTGCATTGGTTAAATTCAAAAGATAAATTGAATCCAAAACCAGATTTTGTATGTTTATTTTTTTTTTGTGTAATAATCTGGAGACACGTGTGTTAGCCGTGGTAAGCCATTTTGAGTAGAGTACCGTAAAAAGACGTTATCTTGTTGTATTGAGGCAATAAATAAATCGGAATGTATTGGTTTTATTTGCTGTGCGGCACGTTTTTTTAAGTTTGGATTTTTGGTACTGGACCACGTGGGATACATTATATTGCGGAGATGCAGTAAAGGAAAATTTTGGGTGAGCGAATCCAGATATTTGTAATTTTTTTTTGTATAAATATTTTCAATTATTCTGTTGATTTTTGTTTTGAGTTATAAAGTTTTTTCTTAATAATTAAATTTTTTTTTTTCCATCTTTTCTAAATAAAAGAATTTGTTCTCAAATCCACCCCTAAAGTTTCAAATCGCTCTTTGATAGCCGGAAAAACTATTACGTGTGGAAGGTTTCTTCTTTTGAAGATGGCGCCCAACAATATTTATTAAAAACTCACCAAATTGAGCAAATTTTGAATTAAAGAAAAGATGCGGGTTCTGTTTGTTTATTATTAATAATTTTGGTTATTTAGTTATTATTAACAATTTTTTTTTCTTTTGGTTCTTATAGATGTCGTGTCATACTGGAAACATGGAGAACGAGCCATTTGCCGATTTTGTTGTTATTACTATTTTGCGGAATTTTTTTTCTTTTTTTTGTTAATTTTTGTCAACAATAATTATTCTGTTTAATGATTTTTTTTGATAAATTATTGTATTTTAATTATTCTTTTTTTAAATTGATACATATATATATATATATATATATATATATATATATATAATTAAAATAAAAACAAACTTTTGCGTATAAGCTTTATAACGATAGATATTCGGTTATTTGTATTTTTTTTTCTTTCTGGGTTTTGGAGTTTAATTTGTTTTTTTTTTAAGAAACCTAAATCCACGCGTTACAATGGTAGGAATTTTGTGACCCGTTTACGTAAAAATTCCTTTACGTGACTTTTGTTAGACCAGTTCTAGAATATGCTTCAGTGATATGGAATCCGTCCTATCAGACTCATTCTGATAGAGTTGAGAGTATCCAAAAACAGATTCTGATTTATGCACTGCGCCGTTTGCCTAACTCGAATCATGGTTTTGTTCGTGAACCATACGTTAACTGTTTATTGTTGTTAAAGTTACAAACTTTAGCAATTAGACGTAATATCGCTAGTACCGTGTTCGCTCGTGATGTTTTATGTTCTAAAATTAAATGTCCTGAGCTCCTTGAGAAGTTTTGTATTTACGCCCCTCAGCGAGCACTTAGATCACGGTCGAACTTATTACGTATTCCGTTTAGTTCGAACAATTTAGCGAGACCGCTAATTAATGTTTTCAATGTTAGCTGCGGAAGTTTTAATTTCGGCATGTCGAGGGACTTGTTTAAGACAGGGTTAAAGCAAATGACCATTCAATTTCGTTAAATAGTTTTTATTTTTATTTAATTTTTATATTAATACTTTTAAAATTTTGATCGTTATATTTTTATTTTTTTGCTACATTGATATGCTCTTTTCTATTGGATAAATCATGTGGTGGTGGTGGATATATTGTGTCGCATTATTATTATTATCATACTTTGTAAATTACATAACCAGATAAATAAATAAATAAATAACTAATAATAATAAAAAGTGAATAAATTTCTAAAAACTTATTTTTGATCAATTGAAAAAAAAACTCACTCCTCTCTCAATTCACGCTGTTTTACGGATTTACTGTATTGATTCCAGTTTATCGTTACAATTGATTATTGATTTACATCGAGTGATCCGAATTTATTAATTTACATCGTGCGAGTAAATTTGAGTAATGATCCAGCTTCACGATATAATAATAATTAATAACTCATAAGTCAGTACGAAGACACTTTCTATACAGCACCTTACTGAAACGTGCACAAACATCGCGATTACGAATATGTACTTACACAAAAATAAGAACAAAATAAAATCGCTTTTATATAAGTTTTGTTCAGAATATTTCTCTTTATCCAAACAATTTGGTACCTCGCTTAACGAAACCTCGAATAACGATGGATGAATCGTTAAACGAGATTTACCCTTGTTTCTTGGTTTTGTTTTCATCTTCCTATAGCTATTAATTTTTTAATTTATCTGATTCTAATATAAAATTATCCAATTCATTCACCGATGCCGGACCGCTATATACATCCAATTTAAATGTCGAATTTTTATAGCCTAAGTAACATAGATGTTGGCCTTCGAACAAACTTCGAAAAAAATTGTTACGAGTTAAAAATAACAGCATTTCTTTGGTTCAAAACGAATTAAAAATCATCAAATTTTAAATTGTAAAACAATGAATATACTGATAAGTAATAATACACTTTATAAAACTGGCCACCGACATATACTGTTAAAGTTAGCCGAAAGTTGGCAGTCGAAAGTGAAAAGTCGACAATGCAGATTGAATTACTCCAGCCGAAAGTAAAAAACGGTAATGCAGATTGCGGTATCCCAGCCGAAAGTAAAAAAAACGGTAATGCAGATTGTGTTATCCCAGCCGAAAATAAAAAATGAAGTCGATATCAATCGGTAGTGCTTAACCTAAAAATTACTAAGGAATGTAAGGATGCATGATTATCATTGAATACCTTTCTTAATATTCCTATATGGCAAAACCTGGCTGCGGTTCCTCGTGAAAAATTGTGGAAAACTCGAGAAACCCAAAAAAAATTTAATTGGAATAAAAACAGCCTCTAGAGTGTTATGTCTGGAGATGTATTTTATTGATGTGACTTGTCAATAGCTGTCGCAGGAAAAAAATTCAGTTCAAGTTTCCAGTGAGAAATCTCGGAAAATTCGATTTTCCAGAAATTATTAGAAATTTTGTATTAAATCAGCCTCCAGAGTGTTACGTCTAGAGATGTATTTTATTGGTGTGACTTGTCAATAGCTATCGCTGGAAAGAAATTCAGTTCAAGTTTCCCGTGGAAATTCTCGGAAAATTTGAAAAACGTTCCAGCCGAAAGTAAAAAATGAATGTCAGCCTCTAGAGTGTTATGTCTAGAGATGTATTTTATTGATGTGACTTGTCAATTGCTATCGTATGAAAAAAATTCAGTTCTAGTTTCCCGTGAGATATCTCGGAAAATTCAATATTTTTTTTCGTAAGCTTTTATTTCAATTTGACCAGAATCCTGTTTTTATAAAAAATTTTACGATTATTGACTTAAATAAATTAATTATTACAAGAAAATGAAAATGATTTTCATAAACAATGATCATATATGTTTAAATCCGAACATTTTATGAAAATATCTCAAAGACCATAGTAAAGAATTGAATATA
This sequence comes from Tipula helvola, assembly GCA_963556165.1. Lineage (NCBI taxonomy): Eukaryota > Metazoa > Arthropoda > Insecta > Diptera > Tipulidae > Tipula > Tipula helvola. The sequence continues at coordinate 293,858,113 of OY744482.1, read as the reverse complement.
ATTTCATTAAAAAATTCGACTTTCAGCTGGAACGTTTTTCAAATTTTCCGATATTTTCCACGGGAAACTTGATTTGAATTTTTTTTCCAGCGACAGCTATTGACAAGTCACATCAATAAAATACATCTCTAGATATAACACTCTAGAGGCTGATTTTATACAAAATTTCTAATAATTTTTGGAAAATCGAATTTTCCGATTTCTCACGGGAAACTTGAACTGAAATTTTTTCGTATTTTCTGTCAACAAATTAAAAAAAATTGATTGAAAAAAATTAAAAAATATGCAAATTGAACTAGATTTGTTATATTTTACGTAACACAGCCTACCGATGTGCAGTAAAATTAGAAATAGAGACATCTTGCATAATTAATGCCTGCCATGCAGAATAAATGTAATTCATTTCATAGGCATACTAGTGCATTCAAATTTTGATGCATGCATAATTATGCACATCTGTTTCTAGCACTGCGGAAAACAGATGTGCATAATTTCTGCATGCAGTGATGCACGCAGATATGCACTCAAAATACATGTATGCTGCATGCAGTTCTATACTTTTTGACATTTATTTGTTACACATTTAATTTTAGGTTAGTATTTTTTATGTGAATGATGCCTAGTTTTGTCACTTGTCACAAAAAGTTTATTTTCTGTCAACAAATTAAAAAATTTGATTGAATAAATAAAAAGTATACAAATTGTACTATATTTGTCTTCTTTTACGTAATATAGCCTACTGATGCGCAGCCAAATTAGAAATAGAGACAACTTGCATAATTATGCATGTCATGCAGAATATATGTAATTGATTACATAGGCACTACTGCATTCTAATTTTGATGCATGCATAATTATGCACATCTGTTTCTCGCATAAAGCTGACAGCATTAGACAATTAATGGTTATTTTTTCATCGAAACGATAATTAACCATGACTAAAGCAACCAACACGAATAAAAATGACAACCAGACATAAATTATTTGAATTATTTACGTATTTAAAGATTTCTCTTAAGTGATTGGAATATATAAAAATAATAATAAACTTAAGCAAATCCCAGACTCTGTTTGTCAGTCTGTATCACACCAAAATATCAATGAAAGTTTATTTTGATTTGTTTTATGGTTTGGGTTTTAGTGCTAACGCACTGGACTGGGGCTACAAAGGTCTTCACAATTATTCGATTCCCCTTAAAGTTTTTTCTTTCCAATTTTTTAGTTTGTTTACGTTTTATTATTATTTTTTTATATTATTCATGTAATACAGTAACCAAATATTTCACGATAAATTAAATAATGCGCTTTATGTTTGCTACAGTAATTACAGAAAAAAATAGGTGATAAGCATTTAAGACGCGCCTAAATGCACGCAAACACTACAACAAATTATTATAATATGAGTTATAGTAAGCCATGCAAATTTGTCGGTAAAACATTTTTTTATATCATAAAATGCATAGAATAAGTATAAAGCATGCTATGTTTGAACAGTAAACAGGCGCAGTTACGAGTAGTCAAATTTAAGCAAAGACACAAACCTAAGTACTTATTGGTACTTGAGATGGTCGACTGGAAAGCTTCTGATGAAAATAAAATCAAATTTGTTGCGTTGAATATGAATTAGTAGTACAGCGGCAAGTTAGGGGTCCGAGGTTCGATTCTGCACAAGGAATTTTAGTTTCGTTTTTCCAAATTTTTGTTTTTTTAATAAAAATCCAGCTCTGCCTGTTTGTCGATGTGTAATACGGTAGACAGACACAAAGTTAATCGCGATTTTCATTTATTCCGATTGTCAAAAATCGCGTTGTGAAAACGAAACAATACAGTTTTTTGTGAAGATTGTGTAATGACAGTCGTCTGTCATTACACGATTTTTACCTAAACCGGACGATTTTGTTTCCACAACGCGATTTTTGACAAAAATGACAACTGAAAATCGCGATTAACTCTGTGTCTGTCTACCGTATCAGGTTCTTGTGTGAGCACAAGTCAAATCATCCTTACTTTTTGGTTTAAGGTTTATTTAAGATACAATCAGGCTTAAAAGCCTTTCATCTCGAGCTACTTCTGCTCGGCTAAAAAATAACGGCTAACAAATTGTCAAATGGTCAAATGGTGATTGTGTTGGTTTTAATCTCTCTTTTTGTTACTTTCTTCCTATAGCTTGTTTCACAGTTATCGTCGTTCCTTCATTCGTTCGTTCAGTGATTTTTTTAAGCTAATCAAATTGCTCGTCATTCGTCATTTTTCTCTTCTGCAGTTTATCTCTAACTTTTAATAGAACGATCATGAATAGAAAGAGACTAGAGATCACATGAATAGAGTTCACATCATATTTTAGATGAATATTCACCAACGTAAAACACTTGAATCAATAAATAACGCAAATCTTTCTTGTATACATATATGTAAATCCGCATAGTTACTCATTTATACATTAGATGGCGACAAAATCGTTCTGTGATTTTTGCAGCAACCAAAAAATCGCAATGAGAAAATGACTGAATGAATGAACGAATGAATGAAGAAACGATGAGAAACATGAAATAAGCTTAAGGGTTCTTTTGGAATCATTTCATAAGTACCGAATGTTGTCTTTCCGCAACATTCCGCAAAAATAGCGGGCTATAGATTTATTTTTGGTGATGCTGAGGATGAGTGTGGAGTATATGCGGATCCGATGGTTCTTTAGAAACGGTTCGTCATTCTGAATTACAGAATTATAGTTGCGCTTTGTCAGGACCACATACACACATTTGGCGAATAATGCATACTGCGAAACTAAGTCCGTACCGCTACACGCTTGACTAAAAATTCTCGTCAATAGTGCGAATAATTAAATACATAACTAACATATATGTATTTCGAGTTTTTGTAGACATCGCTAAGATTACCCACATTGAAACCCATACAATACAATTTCTCACTTATATTTTCGTAGATATGGCAATATTATCTGTCAATAACCCTTAAAACCTCTTACAATTAAAAAAAAAATTTAAACCAATTTGGTCCGCTAATTTGAACGAGGAAGCAAAAGTCGCTGATTTAACCAGGTCACAGTACAAACCCTGGACAAATCATCGTTAAAATGTACAGGCCTTAAGGAAACTTCCAGTGCAAAGCTGATCAGGCAACTAAATATAAAAAATTAAAAAATTACGACTAGCTGGACTCCATTTCAGTCAAAAAAGGAAACCGTTTACATCATAAAATTTTCCATACAAATATTATGATTCTCCGTTTAAAATGAAACTTCAGTCCAAAAAAAAGGCGTTTCGGTCAGAAAACAGTTTGACTGAAATGCCTACTTTTTAATACGACTGAATAACCTACAATGAAGGGGATAGGATCGACAGGCTAATGTCGAAAGGCCGAACGCAGAAAGGCCGAATGTCGAAAGACCAAAAGTGTTGAAAGGCCGAATGTTGAAACGCCGAATGTGTCGAAAAGCCGAATGTGTCGAAAAGCCGTATGTCGAAAGGCCGAATTTCGAAAGGCCGAATGAGTCGAAAGGCCAAATGTCGAAAGGCCGTTTGTGTCGAAATTAATTTTACTTTTTCATCTTTTTATGATGGAAAATTTTCAAAATTTTTATTTTTATGAAAACCAAATTTATATTTTTATCAAAATTTTTGTATTCAAATGTTTAATAGTAAATGGCCTTAAATATTGAAATCTTGTTAAGTTTTATTTTTTTGTCATATAATTAAAAATTAATTAAGGGTTGGCTGCTTTATCTAGAAAAAAAAGAAGGGATACCATCATATTCCTGAACGGAAAAACCCCTCAAAAAAATACCGAAAAATACAAAGTAAACTGCCCCATCGAAAGGAAAGACGCCAATAAATTTTTGATAACTAAAATATGAAAACAAAAGGAATCTACATAATTTCATGTCATCCTTGCGCGGAAAGGACCAATGCTAAGCTGCTTTGAGGAGTTTTTTATGTTAGTATGTGAACTACAAACGTAAATATTTTTACAATAATGTTAATATTTTTCTAACGTTTTCCTGTCATCCTTGCGCAAACGGTCCAATGCTAAGTGGCTTTGGGGAGTTCTCTATTTTAGTATGTGAATTATTATTAAAAAATACAAATTTTTCAAAAATGGTTCAATAACTATGAATATTAGAATTTCAAAAAATCATCAGAGCGGGGGTTTGGGGGCGGCAGCTTCCATCCTCCAAGGTATAAAACGAATTAAAACAATATTTCAATGATATTTTTAAAAAATTTGGTTTTTTGGGATTTTTGTTTTTTTTGGGATTTTTTTTTTTTTGGATAAAGATACCAACCCAAAAAACAGAATACAGAAACTGAAAATCTTGAAAAATACATAAAAAATTCCAGAAACGCAATTATCAAAGTGCGGACCAAACTAAAATTAAAATTTATAAAATTTCTATCGAATTTGACTTTTTTCGTAAAGTTCTTAATATTTACGATAATGGAAATTGATTCGTCAATCTTTCAGTCATAGATCAAAGGTATCGCTCACACCGCGTCTACTGATAGTTCTACTACAAATGTTTCAAGTTATTTTTTGGTTGGCTTAATTCGTTTGGTCAGTATGTGATTTTCTAGAAAGGATTTTTGTTTTTTTGAATTTATTGTGTCTGTATTTTTTTCTGGATTTTAAGTTTCCGTATTATGTTTTTCTAGATAAGGTAGCTAACCCTCAAAGGAATTGTATCGCTCGTATATCGTATCGCTTCTACTGATAGATATACCACAAATGTTTCAAGTGACAAAAAAGTCTAAAAACGCCTTTCTGGATTTTAAAATTTCTGGATTTTTTTTCCAGTCAAATGTAGTGATCCCATTAATTAATTATAATAAAAAAAAGAAAAATAAATAAATTTTTTTTCCGGCAAAATTTGTTCACATTAATATGCTACATGCACAGGATTTATTAGCACGTATTTTTAATTTATTTAAACAAATTACATTAACAAATAAATTCAATGGTTTTAAATATTCATTTCAATCAATTAGGTGAAGGAAAATTTCATGAAAATTCGGCCTTTCGACATTCGGCCTTTTGACTTATTCGGCCTTTTGACCTATTCGGCCTTTAGACATTCGGCCTTTCGACACATTCGGCCTTTCGACCCATTCGGCTTTTCGACATCGGCTTTTCGACACATTCGGCCATTCGACATTTGGCCTTTCGACATTCGGCCTTCCGACCCATTTGGCCTTTCGGCGTTCGGCCTTTCGACATTCGGCCTTTCGACATTCGGCCTTTGAACATCGAACTGATGAAAGCTACTTCAGTCACAAATTTTTGGACTGGAATACCATTTGGTAGGTTTACTTCTATTTTCTGGAAATTCTGGAAAAGGTAGATTTAATTTTGAATTATTATGGAAAATGGAGATTTATTATTTTAGAAATCTGCATTTTTCTGAATATTTTAAAACTGTTTCGGACGTACCCATAGTCCGAATGAACATAACATTAATTTTACTTTTTACAACAATTTTGCCTGTAATTCCTTTTTAATTGGCTGAATCTTCTTTTCAAAAAGAATTTTAATCAAAAATCCAAAAAAAATCCCAGTCAAAAAAGTTTTGACTTGAATAGCCTGTTTAGTTTCTTGATTGAACTTCATCCTGAAAAAGCATTTCAGTTTAAAACTATTTTGACTCAGTTGCCTTTTAATTTTTGACTAAACTTCTTTGTAGTTGCATGGTTTTATTTGCTTATATTTGTTTGAGTTACCTGCCGAAAACATTTTTCTTGGTTAAGCTTCTCGATTGATAAACTGTTCTTTCAATTCAAGAAATATTATTTATTGCTCTTAAAACAGTTAACTATTTCCCCACTACGGCTTAGAGCCATAACTCAAACCGCAGCAAGACGAAAGAGGAGATGCCGAGCAATGATTATTCAAATCACAAATCGTGTAGCTGGACACAAATCAAATTTAACATAAAGACTAAAATTGGCATTTGTTCGAACGTTTGTTTGTTAGAAAAACTAAGTAGTTTGTAACAAAAATCCGTATTTCGGGGAACTACTACGTAAAATGCCGAATGATAAATAAAAAAAGACAATTTGTTGTAATCAAAAGTGAATTAACAATTTTACAGCTATACATCTACCGCTCTCAGTGCCTTATGTTAAACTCCACATTGGTGATTTCGGTTGAACCGTCTCGTCTCCAGTTGCCGCTTGAATTACAAGAAATTTTGCAAACTTCACAAACTCTCTACTTGTCAAAACTGTGGACTGTTTACATTAGTTAGTTCATTTTTAATTTTAGAACAAACTAATTTTATAACTTTTTGAATGCTCAACGTGTGTATTGTATGCATCTACATGCGGCAAAAATTATAATCACTTTGATAACAAATAATTTCCATATAATATCGTCTTCCCCATTTTACAAATAAATCAAAATCTCACACTCATTCCACAATAATATTAACAATAGACATTGGGTTCGGTATGGTATGATACTTATATATGTCAATTTATAAACACTTCTGGACTAAATTTATTTATGTCTCATTCGAGTATATTTATGTATGTACATATGTATATGATATTGACATTTTATTTTGAATATGTAGGATTTATAAATAATTAACTCAATCAATTAATATTTAATAAATGAAGGGATGAAGTCAAAATCTAATTATAAATTAAAACCATCTGAATATTTTATGACATTATCAAATCGAAATAAGATTTTAGGATTTTTGTCTATAACTTCTTATTAAAATTCGTATTCGGCTGTGGTCAATATATCATAGTTTCTGTGTAATATGACTGTACGTATAAATTATATATCGATTACTTTTAACACAAAAAAAAATAAATTTTAAGTTTTTATTGAATTTAACCAATACCGAAAAAATATATTATAAATAATAATTGTAATGATCATGACCTTTGTTCTACCCCAGATACATATAATTTATATAACTGTGGTAAATAGAAGAGTTCACAAAAGCTTGACGTTACAGTGCTATAATATTTACATACGTACATATATTTAACATATTTTTTATAAATAATTGTACATAAAAACGATAAATTTGTTAAAATATTATTTATTTATCGTGTTTCCTGATTAAATTATGGGTGGTGTTCAGGTCAATAAATTTTCACTTTTACTCTGATATAAATTCTTGTACTATAATCAAATTTAATATTAAATAACATTGCGTATGAATGTACGATGTAAAATTTGTAATCTAAAGTCACCGCGTTTAGATTTAAAAACTGGTGACTTAAATTATCCGATCTCTGATCCAGATGAGATGAAAGCTAAACGTTAAACTCTAAATAGTGGAGCTGATTAAAAGTCGGATTAAATTGCATAGTCATTAATTTGTTAATGGCAAATTATATTTAATTTATAATGTATGCACAAAAAACATGTTTCAGACATATTATGTTAACAGGAAATAAACCGTGATGCAACCTCAATGATTCGAAGAGCAAATGAAAAAAATCTTATTTTTTTATCATATCTTTGCATAATTAATTTTATACTAATTTAAATTTGTTATATAATAAATGAACTAATAAATCACATGTTATATTTCCTCAAAACTAATTTGTATAATTCAATTTTGGTCTCCAATTAAAGTTTTTATTTATTGTTAAAATTCATATTAACTTATTGCTTTGATAATAAGTAGATCCAAAGAACTGAAAAATAAAAAAGTCCAAAATTATTTTTGTAAAATCTTTGGAAAATTCAATTCAAATCTTTTTAACTCCAGCAACAGTTCTCAATTTTTGCTTCAAGAACATTTGTTAAATTTTAAAATCTGATTGCAAATACTTAATGAAATTTCAAACCTTTAAATTCTTGTCAAATCTCCTCAAGCAAATTATGACGTGTAAAATTTAAAAATTTTCCAAAATTCTCAAATCAGTCCGGTTCTTTAAACTTTCACACCAATTTACTTTTCATTACTTTGTTTTACGCTAAATTTATTAAATAAAGGGTTGTCCAATTGGAACGCAGGAAAATAAACGCAAACTAAATGGGCAACCAGCGAATCAGTAAGAATCCTTACAGAATTTGACTATATTATTCCCTTACAGAATATTTGACATATCGGCATACTACAGTATTCAAATTGTAATGTGAATAGCAACATTTATTATTTTTAGATAAAGTGTGCTGTGAAAATTTTTTTGTATAGACCTTTCTCGCAAAAAAAAATTGACAGATAAAAACAATTGTTAAAATATCGATAGGCCACTGTTGCTTTTCTGTGTAATATAATTTGTGGTTTTTTATGTTATTTTAAAATTAATTTGCGGTGTTTACAAGAGAAGTAGGTTGAAGTGGCTGCTATCGCACACTTAGGCCAGCAATACAAGAGAAGTAAGGTAAATCATGTTTTTGTTAGTTTAGTTTTGTAACGAGATTTGCAAGTGATTCATTAAATTTTCCACATTTTCAAACATGTGTGATATTAACAACAATGTGTTCCGAAGATTTCTTTAAAAAGTTCAGGAATATTAGCTAAAGGGGCCTCCTTATTCGACCAAAACACGAAGTAACTTATTTTGTCGTGAATAGTGACGATTACCTTACAGAAAACTTCTGATAATGTCTTCACAGTGACACAGAGGCACGATAGTAAAATGACAGAGATATAAAAGGTTAATCTAATCGGAGTTTCATTAACGTCGGTAGAAAACTTTCAATGCATTTAAGCACGTAATATCTAACGTATCAATATCATCGAATCCCGTTAAGTATTTAGTTTTTATCGGACTGTTTTCCAGATTTTCAATACTTGTTTGAGTTCTAGTCATTATATCCTCTTCTTTTAATTTTTTTATTTGCTTGAATAGCGAATCTTTTGTTCCAAACGTTGTATGTGGTCTTCCAAAACACACTCCAAATAAAATTCTTAAAATTAATAATGAACAATGTTATGTTTCATACATATTTAGTAGTTTTAAATTTATCTTCAGTTTGACATGATTTGTCCTCACACAACGGAACATTTAGGCACGATTTTTCCTGAAACATATTCGGAAGGCCTGAGTTTCTATTTTCTAAATCTCATGTTATGATTCGGAAATTATTGGATTTGGTAAAAGCTCCATTAATAATGCCCTTCGAATCGATCTGTCATACCTGGATGTTGATTGAGTTCCAGTTGTTTTTAGCCCAATTTAAGTGACAGAACCCAATCGGGATTTAAAACATCTGTAATTGTAGCACTACATCCAGAGAGGAAATGCTTAGAGTTAGAACACAACGTAGCACACTTCAGTGATGAGATTTTCAAATCTTTTCTATTGATTGCCTTCCACCACTCTCTTTGCCATTCTTCAGAAAGTTTTAAATAACTTAGGCAGATTTTGGGAATAGATAGAAATAGACAAAAATAAATTCCGGCATCCCTGCCTATAACAATTGACTACAAAGCGTTCAAACACCATTTTATCATTTTTACCAAGCCGAATTACAAAATCAAACTTAATTTAATATTATTTACAATCAACTACAATTTATTTTATTTTTATTGATCACTTTTATAGCTTCATGGAAAATCAATTACGAAAATGTAATGTCACACTGGCCTACTAATATTTTTGTCTATCATCACCTCAACTTTTTTGACAAGTAAGGAAAAAGGTTTATTCTGACATTTCCTTCAGTTTGCGCGCTAATTTTCGCTCTGTTAAGTGACAGCTAAACTGAACGAAAAGTTCTTAAAGATTCGCTGGTTCTCCCAAAACTACAAATATTTATTTTTAAATCAAGCTGGGTACTTTTTTTTGAAGGTTTATCAATTCCATTTATGTATGAAGAATAAAATCGCTCAAATGCTGGATTTCCAGACGTCGATCCGATGATCAAAATTGTTTATGACATTTTCCAATAGAGACGTTTCTATGGCATTTATCTCGGCAATGATGTTGTTTTTTTTTATTTATTTACCAACTTTTAAAAAAAAATCTAGTTACAATATTAAATATTACTGAATTATATTACAAGTTAAAAATACAAAAATTAAACAGTTTACCAAAACTCACAAAAAAATTCAGACATCAAAACCTTAAACGATTCTCTTGACAAATTAAAATCAAAAATCGATCGTACTGTATTAAAAGCAACCGAGACAATATAAACAGGTTCATTCCTAGATAAATTACTCCTCCGTATTGGTAATTTAAGAACAAGATCCCCGCTCGATCATAACATACGTGTTGGAACGTAAATAGAAAACAAATAAAGAATCACACTACAGTCAATCCTACAAACGAGGAGATCACGAACAAAAGTGGCACACTTCGCAATTCTATGAATAGAAAGAGGTTCCAATCTTAAAAGTTTACATCTTCCCCTATAAGGAGGAAGAATATAATAGGGGAGATTATTGTCCCTCGGTAATCTTCGCAAGGCATATTTTAAAAACTGTTTTTGAACCCTTTCAATAAGATCCGAAGATTCTTGATAAAATGGGTCCCAAATAACGAAATATACAAAATTCTAATCGCATATTGTATGAATCCCTGAAGTCTTTAGAGAATCTTTTAACATATGCCCTGTATTTGAATGTGGAATGATAAATTAAAAGCGAAAGTGATACCCAAATTCTTGAAAGTGTCCAATTTCTCAATTCTATGGTCATTGAGGAGCAATTCGTGGTTAAAGTTCAAATCAAAATCGCAATGTTTTACACTTCTTAGTATTCAATAATAAATTATGAAAAGTACACCAATTTGTAATATCCGAAATGAATAAAAGGGGACCCAAATGGCTTCCCTGGGGAACCCCTGATTTTAGTTCTACAATCTAAGTACGACTTAATCCACCTAATAGGTAGACTGTTACAATCCAAATAATCTAATTTCTCCAACAGTAGTTTGTGATCAAATTTGTCAAAGGCCTTGCTAAAATCTGAGAAAACAACCTGTACATCCTTCCCCAATTCGAAAACAGTTGAAGAAAAATTGGTCAGTAAAAACAAATTAGAAACAGTTGAACTGCCAGGATGGAGTCTATGTTGCTTAGATGAAATAAACTAAATAAAATCCTTGACTAATTTTTAGTAGTAATCCTTGACTAATTTTTAGAGTATAAAAAAAATAAAATCCTTGACTAATTTTTCAAAAAGTTTCGGTCAAACGGATAAAATACTAATGGCTCGGTAATTTTTAATATCACTTCTGGAACCCAACTTAAATACTGGTTTAATTAACGAGCATTTCCAGAGGTTCGGAAAGTATCCTTGCTGAAGACTTTTGTTAAATAGAACGGTGATGGGTAAGGCGACAGCAAGGGCTGTCATCCTAAGAACCAAGCGAGGAATGGAATCGAAACCTGCACTTTGATTAGTATCGAGCGATACAAGTTCATTCAAAACAGTATCAATATCTAATTGCCAGCAAAATATATTTAAAAATTTTAACTATTTATTAATAACTTTGAAATTGCATAGTGAAATAATCGTGTCAAAAATAATTTGACAGTTTGAACTGCCGGTTAGCCGTTTGTGCATCGGGATGGACACACCTTTATCTGGAATATCAAGAGCCAGAAAACCCCAACCGATCAAAGTCGATCAGTAATTTGATTTCTTCAATGTGACTTGCGCTAATAATTAGCTGCTAAATGCAGCCGATTCCGTTTTCAAAATTTATAGTCTTAGATTTTAACCAATTGATTAACTTTGCTAATTAACACGTCAAGCTTTCCACACTAAAATTCTAGAACAATTATTGGCAATTTGTAAAACTTGAGTATATTTTGTTCGGTTACCTTATCCAATTTGTTGAGCATACCAAAATGGCATTCATTTGACAAGCATTGATTTTAACGATTTGATAATTTCACTAATACTATCAGCACTTTTATTACCATAGAATTTTATCATTTGCAATGTCATCAAAAAGGTATTTCATCAAAAAGACTGATACACTTCTCAGCACACTGAATTTTTTGCTGGCGTAGACAACACAAATGCATTATTGATAATTTCAAGATTTTCAGTTGTAATTGCTGTTTAATGTTTATAGTATTTAGTATGTTAAGAATTTTTGTACTTTTTCCCTTATAAAATACCCTTCTTGCAGCACAGACTAAGAGTATGTAATTTTAGAGTAAATTAAAGTATTTTTAATATCAACGGAATTTCAAATCACTCAACAAATTTTAAGTGGATCCGAGAAACATATTTTCAAGCAGTTCTTGCTTCCGAGAAGGTATTCTAACGAGCGTCAAGTCACATTAATGAACGGATATACCAATCGCGATGTCACAAAATGTATGGTTTGTCAGATCAAAGCCCGCTTTTACACACAATCGTTTTTAATTTCTGTGGAAGCATGTTGAATTTAATTTAATTATTGAACAGATTCACCGAAATTAATAAAAGTAGCAAATTTTATCACAACCAAAAAGCATTCATTTAACGACAACAAATAATGAACTCAACTATAGAATAATCATCATAATCAATATCGAGTTTCATGTTGATGCGGCCACTAGAAATTGCTGTATTAAAACAGTAGGCTAAAATGCGAGGGCTGTGGTTCTTCTACAGGGGGTTAACAGCCCAACCTGTAAATCTACTAATTATATTACGAAACCTCAACATGAGCCTCGTATATTTTTGGATTCACAATGACGACCTCGGATACGATATAACCATAGCTAAACCGCCCGGAGAGCCTCCGTCAATTCTTTAAACAAGCATTTATTTATAGACTCGACCTCATAGCGCTGCAGGAAACAAGACTAATCGGTAATGATATCATCGATTTTCTGGCACAGCGACCGATGTCATCAATTTGTCACTGAATCCATGCTAGTCGACAATCGGATCAATCGGAGCTAGCTTTACTCTACAACATGGTGGCTGCCAGCACATACTCCCACATAAGCGTATTCACAAAGCCACATAGAAGTCAAACGACGGGACAACGTTCGACTCTTGTTCATAAGACATTTTTCTAGCCTTAACGACATCAGAACTTAACCTGGAGCTAACATCGATTCAGAACGCTTCCTGGTAGTTACTGAATTAAAACCACATATAATCATCGTTTCCAGCGTATCACTCGTTGGAACACTGTGATGTTGGACAACCAAGTTAGCCGGACAACCTTCGAGATTACTGTATCAGGAATCTTGGTAAATAAACCACATCCTGACTCAATTCAAGAATAGTGGGTCATCATCAAAACGGCGGTAACCGATGCCTCAAATTTCACGAGAGGACAATCATCATCAAATCTCTGGTTGGATGATGATTGTCTTGGTGTTACTCGACAGATAGTTCGGGCACGACAACGAAATCGAACGCAAAGAACAAGACAATCCCATAACGCTCTGATTGATAGATATCGTTGTATAAGAGAAATAGCTACCGACTTCCATCCACGTAGAAGCGCTATTCGCAATTAATCCGATGAATTAAAAATGGACACTAGAACCGTCCTCGAAGTGTAGCGTAATTATTTCTCGTCACTTCTAAATAGACAGGCACCATTTCCCGAGCAACAACTACTCTTGCTTCAACGCGATATTAACGTCAAGATGATACCACTACCTTCTCCTTCATATGATGAAGTGCGGAACGTGATATCGCAGATGAAAAATTACAAAATACCCGGTGCATGTTTGAGCTAATATCAATAATTTAGTCTAGAGGAGACATCCCAGTAGTGTGGAAGACGGCTCTTATCTGTTCACTTAAGAAAAAGGGAGATCGATTAAACTGCAACAATTACCGCAGTATAGCGGTAACTAAACACAGGCTACAAGGTTTTGGTCCACGTAGTCGAGGCAAAGTTATTAACTTATAGCGAGAGGATTTTGGGTGACTAACAATGTGCATTAAAATCAGATTTGCTTTAGTAAAATATACAGTAAATTGCATCAATATTGTGTTAATATATTAACACGTTTATCAAGCTTCCTGTATAGTATTCGACCTACAGTTTAATATTTGCATATACGCACATATTTTTCAAATATAAAATAAAAAATTAATTGTTTCACTTTTGGCCAAAACTGCAAATAAGTAGCAAATACGATGAACCATAAGATTATCATTTCGTTATTATTGATTGATTTTGTAAATATTTACTGCATGTTATACACAAACTAGAGAAGTACATACACCTTAATTATCGCCTTACGATTACATCGTACAATTTTTTTTTAATCGCTCTACACTTAGCTAATTCAAGGTCACAAAATTATTAGATGTTAACAATAAAGTACATATTTTAATACTGCAATTAACGAACTAAACAAACAATTGCAAATATGAATTAACAGAACTGGTTTATCAAGAGAAAATTTGGATCAAATTTATTTACTCCACTTTCCGGGTGAATTATGAATGTGCAAAAGAAGATTGCAACATTTTGTTTATACATATTTGAAAATAAATACGTACACATGTACTCGTATAAAAGCAAAAGAAAAATCAAACTCTCGATATACCTATGTACATACATATATATGGTATAGTATCTACATATACGTATGTTTGAATTATGCAAGTTGAATTTTGTTCCAATGAAGGTGAAAAATTGAAAAAAAAAATGTGTATGAAAATTCTTTTACTTTTCTTTATTGCTGTTTATATAACTGAAACGAGATTGATTTATATTTTGAAATATGTATAAATAAATTAAAAAGTGTACAAAATGCAGCAAATAACATACGTCGCATTTATACGAATTCGAAGTTGAACAATTTTAATGATGAAATAGACACGTGTTTCATAAGTTCTGTTCTTCTTGTTTGCGTTATCAGCTTCAAACATCTGTCGATTCACTGGATAAATTTTTGAATCAGTCAAAAATTACCGATTTTGTGGTCGTTTGGCTGTAAATACAAAAAAAAAACGGTCAACACGGTGTTAAACCACTTCGTCAAAATCCAGCTTACCTTTATTTTAACATAGTATAGTTAATTGGGAACCGACATTACATACAGCTACAAATAAAGTTTTTATCAAACTCAAATACACACATTTCAATTGTTTTTTATTTGCGAATTATATAATTTTGCCTGTCCCATTTATGCGCATTTAAGCGCCAAAAGTTTTCTAAATTCTGTGACAGAGCATTCACAATGAAAAAAATTTCTTACTTTTGACTTACACC
Source organism: Tipula helvola (assembly GCA_963556165.1). Taxonomy (NCBI): domain Eukaryota; kingdom Metazoa; phylum Arthropoda; class Insecta; order Diptera; family Tipulidae; genus Tipula; species Tipula helvola. The sequence continues at coordinate 293,842,991 of OY744482.1, read as the reverse complement.
AAAAATTTTTGTTATACGATACAAACCTATAAGTAAAAAGTTTTTTCATTGTGAATGCTCTGTGACTTTGCCAAAATTTTAGTTTTTCCAAATTCTGAAACTTGAGCACAAGTCCTTCAAACTAATGTAAAACTTAAAATTTTATTAACTAAAAGGAAATTTGATTGTTTTGCTTGAATTTTATACAACACTGTATCTAAAATTGCTATGCCAAAGAGACAATTTTATTTGTTACTAACAATCACAATTACAAAGTTGTTATCAAATTGTATTATAGGTATGTTCAAATTATGAAATTGTAATCTATTGCTTTGAGGCTTGATTTTGCCTTGAGGCTTAACAAGGTAGTTACGTGGTTTAAGCTTCTTATGCTGACTTTTTTATACGACATTATATGAAATTATAAATATTTTAAATGTTTTGAATAGCAAACAATTGTAAATTATTACAAAATCCTAAAAATTTAAAGTTCACCGTTTTCTTCTTTGGTTGGGTTTATTAATGTGTACACATTTTTGTTCGTTCATTAATACAAATTTAAACATAAAATCTGTGGTAATATCCCAAAATAACATAAATCAACATTATATAGTTTTCAAATTTACTAAAATTAAGAATTTTGCTATCGGACACCGTTCCTTTGGATTTTAAACACAAATCTTGTTTTGAAAGTTTCGTGGTTTTCTATTACATATTGAAACTAAAAAAAAAATGTCAATTAAAAATTTTCTCAAAATTTGAAAAAATTTTGTGAAGTTTGACTTTTCACTTCAAACATTAAAAAATATTGAATGATTTTAAATGCTGTGTCCTCATGTCGATTTTTTCGACTAAATCATTGACTTTTCTAAATTGTTAACTAGTTCTTGCCAGTTATTCATAGATGGCATAAGCATCAGTAAGGCAAGTTGCGCCTGGTTTTTCATTATTCTAAATAGCGACTTTTGGAACGTCAACCATAAGTTATTATTCTTTGACGGAAATAGCCAGGCCTACTGTTCGAAATTTCGTGTAAGTACTTTTCGTTTTAGCTTGCGTACTGGCTTATTTATGATGTTAATTTGTGTCTTTTGAAATTTCTCAATATTTCATATATAAAATTGTCTACAAAATATTAAAGTAATTTATTATCGATATAAGAAAATCTTAAGATTTAAGAAAGGGATCTGTCCGGCCCAAAAGTTTCGGCCTACAAAATCGGAATGGCGGTTTCAGCAACATTAATACGCTTTAGCCTAAGCAAGAGGGAGGTAAAAATGGGTATACCGTGAAAACCGTACCTAAGACTGTTAGAAAAGTTGTGGTGAGGTATACAATAACGATATATCGTCGCCTATACACCACTGATTTATTGGTACCGAAACACGGATATATTTTTATCGGACAATAAATCGGGAACATCATTCCCCTGTTGTGTGGGTCCGATAATTGATTGACTTCATGACAGATATTTTTTTTAATTATGGGATGTAGCCAGCCAGAACCGTTTCATATTAAATCGTATTTTGTCTTAAATTCAATAAGTGCAAAATGTATAATTTGACTGATGACAGTAGTTTGTAGTTTTTTATTGCCATCGATATCGATAAAGACATTCCAATGGAAAAGTAACGACATTATCGGTATACCCTAATATGGCAAAACGCTCTTTCGATATAACTTTACTGGTAGCTAATTAATTTGGTTTGACGTGTAGCTTTTCCGAATTAAATGAAACCCTTTCTTCTATAAACGAATCATACGATTTAAGTGAAACGCTATTTCCAAAATGAACGAAAAGTATTCTGCAGTGAATGAAACCTTTCAAGGAATAAATGAAACCAATTTCGAGTGGAATGAAGTTTTTTTCACAAAATAAATTTAACCTTTTCAGTAATATGTGAAACCAAATTAAATAAATGGAATAAAACACGTTCCGTTCTAAGATGAAATTTTACTAATCTGTAGCTGAGACTGTTTCAGTTCTATATTTGATCATGCCTTCTAAATTCGGCTTTCTTTATAAATTATTTGCAAGTCCTTCAAAGTAACTGAGAAAGGCCATGTTCTATCGAATTTATAACTTTTGCAGAAATTTGCCAATTTATGTTAAACTATTGGCGATTGGGCAAATTAAACTTTCATGACTTTGTGCTGCTTAGAAAAAGTCATTCACCCGAGATATTTTACATGAAATCGTAAATTTTGGATCACCAATCTTGAAAAATTCCGCCATCTATTTGCTGGCGGAAAAAATACCGCCAGCAAAAAAATGTGAACATTTTTTCGATTGTTTGTTTTTTCTTGTGGCGCCTATTAGCAGTATTTGCCTTAGTTTGGACTTAAGCAACGACCATTCATTGTGCTTTGAAAAGATTGAATTCATCCCTTAAAATTGTCGTTCGATTACTACTTAAACCGTAAAAAAATTAAACACTTTGATTCAAAATATGTATAGTTAAAGACCAAACCAAAAATATTTAATTTAACTTTTGTAGTATTCTAAGTTTCTGTTAATTAATTGAATTTAAATTATGTTTGTAATTATTGATAAGAGATGGCGTTATTATAGCTTATTAAAATATAGTCGAGTAATCACCGAAAAACAATGTAATGAAGACGAAGCGCAGTAGTCTTACTGGAAAAAATACATAATGGCGTAAACCGAAAACGAGGAAACTTGTGTTTTAATAATAAGAGAAGAAACGGAAAACGATTGCGGCATCATCAGAAGTGGGATAGAAGAAAAAAAATATATATCGACGCTAATTTAATAAAAGGGCCTAAGCGACAAAACGTAAATTGTGAACCAGAAACGAAATACTGTGAACGGTATATTTACAACAAAACAGGATCAGCAAATATGTTTTCTAATTATTTAACGTCATAAAGAAGCATTTTGAACACTATTTTTACTAAAACTAACCCCAATTAAGATTTAAAAAGAAAATATTTATTTTCAAATTTTTTAGATGCTTTGAGTTGAGTCACCTGCATTGGAAAAATGCAGCAAAACCATAAACTTGTGCCGTTCATCCTAAAGAAAAATGGAAAAAACAACGGAACCAATTTGTTTATCTTTTTCTGTTTACAGTTATCGAAAGAGAAAAGAGCGGAGAAAAATAAACAATTAAAAACGTAATTTCAGAAAAAGTGTCGCTTGAGCCCTTTGATCGAATTAGCGTCGAATAAAATAAAATAAAAACGATTAGTATATACATACGGTGAAAAAAAAACGAAACGAAACGAACGAAGGTTTTTAGAAAATCATTGTGATTTTTAACCTAACAAATATTTTATTGTTGTTAAGCAAAAGCAACAAAAAAAAAATAAAAATAAAATGAACGTGCAAACGTTAAAAAAACGACTAAGGCTGCGTACCAATAGTCGGGTAAATCATTTAGTACAGTAAATTTCAACTTTAGTACATATTTACCTCAATTGGCGTACCAATTCTCTAGAAGTAAAAATGGTTTGATGACACAAATTATGGTTCGGAGGGTTAAAATCGCTGGCTGCTAGGTGCAAAAGGAAACGTCAAATATTTTTTAATATTTTTTTTTCGTAAAATAAAAATAAAATTTATTTTATTACCTTTGAGCACGTATAATGAAAAACACGGAAATTTTAACAAAAATCACTGAAAAGTCAAAAAGTTAACAACAACGCCATTTATTTGTTTCTCCTATTTTACCCAACTTTTTAGTACAGTATTTCAATTTACCCTATACACTGCTAAAAAGTAGGTAAAAGAGCAATTTACCCGACTATTGGTACGCAGCCTAAGAAAGAAGGGATTGCCGACCGATGGAAAAAAAGTAACCCTCATGGAACGATTGTTGCTGTCCTCAACACCGTGTGACGACGATACCACTTTCAGGAATGAAGGTGCGGTTTGTGAAACTAGTTCGAATTTTGAAACGCCTAATCAACAGCAGTATGAAAATCATGAAAACGAAATAGGTAACGAAATACCGGAAAGTGCGGGTAATATGGATAGTGGGACCTTTTGGCACGAGAACGTGATTTGCTGAATAGGGAACGTGCATTGCTTGAACGAGAACGGAAAGCAGTATGTGGAAAACCGACCGATTCATATCTTCCCGTATTGTCAACTCGAGATGTTATCGAAGTACTACCGGAATTTAACCCAACAAATATAAAATCATTATCGTCGGAACAATGGATGAAACGAGTCGAATCTCTAAAAGAGATATATCAAATTGACGAAAGGTTGCTTATGTTTGCAATACCTGCGAAATTATTTAATTCGGCAAAACTGTGGTTTATGTCATTTCAAGACCAGTGTGATAGTTTTGAAACGTTTAAAGGCGAATTAAAAAAAAAATTTCGAATCCAAAGTAAATGAAGTCGAAATACATGATCGACTGCGAAATTCAATTAGACGAAGGGATCAGCCGCTATTGGAATACTATTACGAAATGAAAACGATAAGTGCTAAAGCTAATATATCAGCGGAAGCTTTAATAAAATATATTGTTTTTGGGGATTAATGAGATAAATTTGCAAAACTCATTACGTGCGCATTGTATTGCGAATATCGACGAATTAAAGGAACGAATATGTTGGTATAATAGCATGCAACCGACACGAGTAAAATTTGAGAGTCCACAAATGGCTCAAAGTCAACATAAAAATTCAACAAAAGAAAATGTTGAAGCATCATCATTCAAAAATAAAGTGAATAATATGAACAAAACGAGACGGATACGACAAAATGATACTATTTGTTGTTTCAATTGTGGTGAGGAGGGTCATTTTTCGTCAAAATGTCCAAAGCCTCAACGAAGGGAACGGTGCGGCAATTGTCAACGGGTGCATCCAAAAGGATCTCCTACAAACTGTCAGAAAACTTCGTTATTAATCAAAAACGATGTTAATATTATTCAAAGTGACGAATTCAAAACTGATGTATCTATTCAGTTTTCAAATGGTATAAAATGTGAAGTAAATGCGATTATCGATACGGGCAGTCCAATAAATATAATTAAACGACGAATTGTTCCTGAAAGTATTCAGTTGGAAGACAACGAAGGGGTAACATATACCGGTGTAAACAAAGCAAAGATAATAATATTCGGCTTATTAAATTTAAAATGTAAAATTAATTCTAATTTTTATTGTATTAGGTTTCATGTTGTAGCTGACGAGACATTGGGCTTTGATTGTTTAATTGGGCGCGAATTTCTCAAGGACTCTAGGGTAAGTTGCAATATTTTAACCGCTTTCGGTAACGATTCGATAACGATTTGTCCAAGTATTGAAGTGGAACAGGCGACAAGAAAAGATTTGTTTAATGAATTATTGAACGTAGAATATTCTTCGGAATTAGAAATTAACGCGAAGCTTGACTTTAAAGTTGGACCTATATATTACGACATCGGAAAAGACAACAGTATCAAACAAAAGTTTATTGCGTTGTTTGACGAATTTGAAAAGCGAAAAAACCAAATTATCCCGGATACGAAACATGAACTTGGCTTTAATTTGGCTAGTGAAAAACCGATTTATGCGTTACCAAAACGACTTTCTAAGCACGAGCGACTATGCAAGTCGAATAGTTCTTGTAAAAAAAAAAATGGAAAGCAACTTATGTGCGTTGATTTTCGTGAACTGAATAAAGTCACGATAAAGGAGCGGTTTCCTTTGCCAGTTATAGACGATTGTATCGATAAATTGCGGGGGAAAAAAGTGTTTTCGTTAATAGACCTCAAAACCGGATTCCACCACATAGCAGTCAAAGCAGATTCTATTAAGTATACGGCATTTGTGACCCCGGATGGTCAGTTTGAGTATCTCAAGATGCCGTTTGGCTTAAGTAATGCTCCGTCGGTTTTTCAACGATTTGTTGCAACAATCTTTAAAGATTTAATCGATTCAGGAGACGTTGTAATATACATAGACGACATATTGATAGCGACCAATAACGTAGAAAAACATTTTATTATACTTGAGAAGGTTTTTACTTTATTATATAATAATTGTTTAGAAATTCAACCTACAAAATGTAGTTTCTTTCAGTCAAAGATCGACTATTTGGGGTATGAAATAACCAAAGACGAGATACGACCTACCTTACAACATATTGACGCAATTGAAAATTATCCAATTCCAAAGAACGTCCATGAATTGCATCGTTTTATAGGAATGACTAGCTTCTTCAGGCGTTTTACTCAAAACTACTCCATACTAGCCAAACCTCTATACGACCTGTTAAAAAAAGACGCCATTTAGTGCGTTTTTTTATTCGCTATCCGGAGCTGCTATCGATTGCCGTCATATGAAAATAGCTCCGGATAGCGGCTCCATATAAATAGGTAGAGCTAAATATTTTTTATTTCACGTTTTCACTTATGAATTGAATTAAAAATTATATTTTGACGTTAAATAAATGTAATTTATCAATAAATAGCACGTCAAATTTAAATTTGGGTGTAGAAAATTGACTGCTCCGCATAGCAGCTATCGGGAGCGAATAAAAAAACGCAGCTATTTTCAAACTAAGACTGTGACCGAAACCTGTGATAAATATTTTTAGTACTAATTTTTGACATTTACTTGACAAAACCGCACACACCCAAATTATTACAGTCAAATCCTATGATAATTTTTGACATATACAAAATAAATTCATTGCGTAAATGGTCTAGTCGCCTTAGTACTTTATGACAAAGGATTGATTTTCCTCTTTCGCTGTTTTAGGATGCATGTTTTCAACTGGGATTGTATTGTAGTTTCCTTGCTGTGAGTTTTTGATGGGTTTAAACCAAGGTTTAAATCGCCTAATTAAGTGCTTTTAGTGTCGTGAACATCCGTTATCCAGAAATCGGAAATTCAATGATGCGAATAGATGCCAACTTCATATTTCTGTGGTTGTTTATATCGCATATCTGCATGTTCTATTCTCATTGCATACACTTATTCAACACCACAATCCAATTTTCATAAATATTGTTTACCGAGTATTGTTCCCGCAACGCCGGATTATATATTAACAATGAGTGAAGATGTCTTTTTCTGACCACCTACTAACAAATCAATAGCATACATTTGAAATTTAGAATTATTTAATAAACGTTAATTTTAAATAAAAATAAACAACCAGTCTTATTCCTGTACATAGACCACTACCTAGCCACAATATAAGAAGGTACTGTAAAGTAATATTGATGTTAATTGTGTTGTAGGTATTATTAACGTCATTTTCTCTCAAAACATCTTCCCATTTCTCGGAAATTATTGTATTTACACTGTGATAATAAATATGAGAAGGAGAAATATGTCAAAAATTATTTCAAAAAATTATTACACTATTCGGACAGCATAATAAAAAATTGTGAATGTAGGGGAATATTTTTCAAATAAATGTCAGAAATTTGTACTAAAAAATATTTATCACAGGTTTCGGTCACAGTCTAAATAAGAACGAACTTGACGCTTTTCAGTTATTAAAAACAAAATTGACCTCATCGCCTACGTTGTCTTTATACAATCCTAAAGCGTATACTGAGCTTCACACCGATGCTAGTCAAATAGGATTTGGCGCGATATTATTACAGCGACAGACGGATGGACACTTACATCCCGTTTTATTTTATAGTAAACGAACGAGCGAAGCTGAAGGACGTTATCACTCATTTGAGCTTGAAACATTGGCGATAATTTACGCACTGCAACGTTTTCACGTATATGTACATGGAATACATATTAAAATTGTAACCGATTGTAACTCCCTTAAAATGACGTTAGAAAAAAAGAATACGAACAATCGAATAATGCGCTGGACTTTGTTATTAGAAAATTACGATTACGAGATTGTACATCGAACGAATACTCAAATGCGTCATGTTGATGCACTTAGCAGAGCTCCATATATTTTGACTTTAGAATGTAGCCTTTCACGTAACTTAGCACATTTTCAATTAACCGATAAAAATATCAAAGAAATTTATTATGAATTATCTAGAGACGGAGAAAATAACTGGTATGAATTAAGAGAAAATTTAGTATATCGAAAATATAAAACTAAATTGTTATTCTTGGTACCAGACACATTTGTTAATGAAATTATACGGCAATATCATGATATAGGACATGTTGGTGTTGGTAAAACGATCGAAATGATTAAACGGAATTATTGGTTTACAAACATGAACGAGCGTGTTAACGATTTCATTAAAAGATGCATGAAGTGTCTTATATACGAGCCTAAAGCTCGTAGAGAAGGTTTCCTTCATATCTATGACAAGCACGATCGTCCGTTTCATACGATTCATGTGGATCATAATGGTCCATTTGAAACAACGAAAAAGGGATATAAATATATACTTGCGTTTGTGGATAGTTTTACTAAGTATACAAGACTGTACCCAACTAAAACTACCTCGACAAATGAGGCGATACGACACATGAAAAACTATTTCATCCAATTTAGTGTACCTTTACGACTGGTTTCGGATCGAGGAAGTTGTTTTACTTCCAAGGGTTTTAAAGATTTTGTAGACGAAATTGGTATTCAGCATGTGCTAACGGCCACTAGTTCACCTCAGTCTAACGGTCAGGTTGAACGTGGAAATCGAACTCTTAAACCTATAATTTAAAAAATGGTAGAATTAAATACTAATAAATGGGACTCAGTACTTAGCGATACTGAGTTTGTAATTAATAATACTTTGAATCGCACAATAGTGACTACGCCAAGCATTGCGCTATTTGGTGTCAATCAGGTTAAGAAAAACAATCCAATTGATTTATTTATTGAATCACAAAATGAAGAAAATATTCGAGAGCTTAATGAAATTAGGGACGACATAGTGGAAAAAACTGTATCGAATCAGGAAAAATATAAAACTTATTTTGATAAAAAACGTATTGATGCGTTTAAATATAAGGAAGGCGATTACGTTTTCATAAAAAATACGGTAACGGAGCCTGGTATTAACCATAAATTGTTGCCGAAATTCAAGGGACCATACATGGTTACTCACGTTTTACCTGGTGAGAGATACGTTATTGAAGATGTTCCAGGACAAATGTTATCGAGCCAGATATGGCCGAGTTGTAGTATTCTAAGTTTCTGTTAATTAATTGAATTTAAATTATGTTTGTAATTATTGATAAGAGATGGCGTTATTATAGCTTATTAAAATATAGTCGAGTAATCACCGAAAAACAATGTAATGAAGACGAAGCGCAGTAGTCTTACTGGAAAAAATACATAATGGCATAAATCGAAAACGAGGAAACTTGTGTTTTAATAATAAGAGAAGGAACGGAAAACGATTGCGACACATTATAAAGTAAAATTATCACTCGAGCAGGAAAATATCAAGTCAGCTTACTTTATATGAGTATATGATAAGAATTTTGAAGCGGGTCGAAGAGAGTATATCGGAACATTTTAAGATTTGCAGCAAAAATCAAGAGGGATCAGGGTACTGTTATGGTCCTGGTATAATCCGTTATACGATTTTTTATGACCTCCATTCATTCCGAATACGCAGAATTTCTAGGAGCTGGAGGTGAAGGACTTGACCTAATCAGTACAAAACTGTGTAATGTTTCTTCCTCCGTATTATCGATATTAACTAAGATGTAAAAGACCATTTCAAAGATCAAAAGAAATGAGTTGATTAAGAAACTACGAGAGGATCATTTTAAAAGGCGAGATCAAAGGTGGACTTCTCCAATTTCTTCTTAATTTTAATAAATTTAAATGAGTGTTGTATTTAATAAATAAAAAATAAACATTTTTAAATTTATTTATTTTGGTTTCGTTTATTTTGGAAAACGTTTCAATTCATGGATTCATTCATTCCGTACAAGTTTTCATTGAATTCGGAAAATGTTTCTTTTAGTTCGGACAAACGTACAGTTTTGGAAATAGGTTCGTCGTATTCGGAATCGGGTTAGTGTAATGCGAAACAGGTTTTATTTATTCTGAAAATCCTAAAGATTATATCTATTATGATATTGCTAAACACACAACAATGTATTTCAATTGTGCAATCCATGCACTCTCAATAAAAATGACATCTAAAACGAAAAGCTTCCTCACGAGGAGACTGGTGGTTAATAGCATAATGTAGCGTAATTTAGTTTAGTCAGAAACTTAGTTGAAAAAATCGATATAAGGCACACAGCATATATATTACTAAAATTTTACAATACTCTAAACTTGCAAATGGTTTGCAAATTATATTTGGTTTTATGGCATTAACAAAAATAGTCGGTATAGAAGATAGAATTTTTTTTCATAAATTTGATTCAGTAAATTAAGTCTGAGTTTATTTACCTATCCTATGTAGCCAACTAAAACAGGTACAATAAAATTAAAATATTACTTTTTTACCAATAATTTAAATGTGTTCTATAATCAATTTATTCATTTAGAAATTCCTAAATTACTAATTTTATATTTGAGAATTTAAGTCAAGACACATTAAAATCCGGTTTCAAAAGTTAAACATTCGAACAATTAAAATTACTGATTTCCAAGACTCTAAAGTTCCAAAAAAAAACATTTTTTTTGGTTAATTAGAATAACATCTTTAAAATCCGAAATTTTTTGATGATAATAACTATTTAAATTGCAGTTTCGGAATAATACATATATCATTAAAAAATTAGGTCTTCCAATTCTTAATTAAAATATTTTCTTTTCAACAATTCAAAACTGATAAGCTAAAGCGATAAAAAAAGGTTCGTAAATTTCCGTTTAGAAGTTTAAATATTTAATTTCGGCGTAAAGATTTTTATAGTTTTTGATTTTAGGAGTTTCTATTAATTCTAAATTAACATTTAGCCAGGATACCCGTTATACGCGCATTCTAATATAATATTAATTATGCAAATATGTACTAGTCATATTTCAAATTAAGAGTCAAGTTTTTGTTAAAATCAATTTTTTTATCTAAATAAAGCATACATAAAAGATGCCAAAAATGCTAAATGATTATTGAAAACGATGAAACAGAACGATACTTCGAATCATTTGTTAAAAAAAAAAAAAAAATCAAAGGTAATATAATAGCTCTTCATAGTAAATAGAATAACCTTCAAAAATGTTTGTTTTGATTGTAAAATAATTTTTGTGCGATATTCTATATTCCATAACAACAAACAATTTATAAAAAATCACTTCACATTATTGCTTTAATCAATTTTTACAGAGGTAATTATTTTAACAGTATGTTATACATTTCCAAAGCCACGTGCAAAATATATTTGAAAATCTCAAATATCAAATACATTCGCATTATCAAAACCCCGATAAAAATTCGATTTATTTCAATTGATTTTATGCAGATGCATAACAAATATGGTTAGCTATTATGCATGGAACTGACAACATCAAACCACAAAACGAAAAAATATATTTTCAATAAAATAAAATCTTCAGATTAGACAGCGCACAAAATTAAAATTACTGCCTATCTATAGTAGTAGTGTCATCATATTTCATTAAACATATTATCCACTTTATCACTTAAATTAAATGTAACTCGTGCGCTTATACAAAAAAAAAAAAAAAAAACACTTTGTCACAATATTACATATTTCAAAATGTTATTCCAAAACTATTTCTGCATAATTTGCACTATTTTTCGTTTTCCAATTTTTAAATCACATTATAAAATACGATTTTAATTTGAAAAATTCTTAAAGTTTGACTTATTAGATGTTGATGAACTGTTATTATTATTTGAGTAAATATATGTACAGAAACGATCAAAGCATTATAAATAAAATGTATAATAAATAATTTGTATTTATTTACCTGCGCGCTAAACGAAACAATTTTTTTTTTCACTTTACTACACTAAACACAATAAAAGTTCACTACCAAGTAAAGTACACTTGAATTTTTCACTCACAAATACAACACAATTCGCACTACAGAAAAAAAACTGTCACTGTACACACTTTTAAATTCTGTTTAAAAAATTTTTGCTTTTTTCTTAATAAAATTAATAAATTTCGAATTAATTTGAGAGTTGTTTCCACTAGGTAGGCTAAATTAAAACTGAGCTGCAAGTTTACCTAAGCCACACTTAAAACTTAATAAAATAAAAAAAGAAAAATATTTACTCGCAGAATATCAAAAATTACAAAACAAAAAAAAAAATAAATAAATAAAAACAAGATATAAACAAAAACAAAATTTATTAATAAAAGTGTAAGAGAAAGATAAAAAAACGAAAAATTTGCAAACTATTTTTGAGTTTCTTGTCCGGCACCTTCTTAAGATTTGTTTTAATCAATGCGCGCGGCATTTATTAGCTAAGAATAAGTCGCGCGCGCGTCAATGAAAAGTGCATACCAAACCAACGAGTTTTTTTTTTTTTTTTTGTTGAATTTTGTTTAGTCTACATATTTGATTCAATCAATTTTTAAATATGTTAACTAATAAGAATAAAAATTTAGTTTACTGGAATTGATGACATTGACCAAACAAATTTTTTGAACTTGGTGCGAATAAAATATTTAGGAGTGTCTGTGTATTTATAAATGCATAATGAATGATGATTAAATGTAAGTAGTTGAATAGGAAATGATATTTATATTTGTAATATAAAGTGCTTGTTTTATGATTACGATTATTATAATAACAAGATTACGAATTTGATTGTCATTACAAATAAGATTCTACCTATTTTTTCCCCCCCCCAAACAAAAATCATTTCAGTCAGATCAGACAATAAAATTGGATTTGCTTGAAATTCGGTTCGCTTGTAATTCAAAATTTTAATGTAATGTACAAATCTCTTAAAACTATAACCATTGAAGTTAGTGAGTCTGAAGGTGCAACATTGTTACTTTTGAAAGCGACAATATGCATAGTATGTATTTGAATTTAACTTCTAAAGGATGTTACGCTTATAACTTTTGAACAAATAAAGGTTAATGAAAACTAAACCAACGTGGTCAATAGGGTCCGGCGTGGCATTCAAGGGGCAAAGATGAATATTTTAGGTACTTATTTCCATGAAATCTCAACCGATATGAACATTTTATATGTCCACTCTAACACAAAAACCACTTTAAAATTACATAATTTTTTTTATATACATATACTAGATGCTTGGGACCCCCACCGAGCGAGCCTCATAGTTACTAATTATAATATTATAATATAAATATGAATCAAAATAATTCAAAAACGGTTACCGTCAAATTTTTCTGGTACAACCCAAATTTTTGCAAAGATTTAAAAGTTTTTGAATCCAGTGGTGTGGCTTAGAGAAGGAGGGGTTTCGAGGGGGCACCTCCTCCTGAGCTTTATATATCATAAAATCATTACATGGTGATGTGTCGATCAACGCAGTAAACAAAAACATTTATAATTCGAAGTATTAAAATCAACAATACCTGTTATAGGCACTTGTAACCTATATTTGATTCTTCACTTAAAAATAAAGTCACAAAGCGGCATAACTCCGTGTTTTTATAGATCTGGGGGTCTACTATGTATTCGGATCGGAAAGTAATTTTTTTCTGAATTCAGAAATTTGTATAGAAAGAAAAAGGAAAAATTGAATGGTTTCATATTAAAATTACACTATCCGATCAACTTTACTTTCTGATCCGAATACATAGTAGACCACCAGAATAGATATTTTATCCAGATTAAGTCGAAATTAGTTTACCTATGCGTAGTTAATTAAAATGTTTAAAAGACCGCCATGTAGATCTTGAACGCTTCTACCTATAATAACAAAATTAGGCAGTTTTGCTGTTGTAGTTATTTTTAGAGGCAGTTTAGAATTTAATGACACTTTATTTTTCTGACATAGAAAGCAATTATGAATGTAATTTTCGATAGTTGAGAACATTTTCTCGAAATAATAGTATTATTTAATTCTTTTATAAGTGGGATAGATACTTTGCAGATTTCCAAAGGATTATCATGAAATTCTTTGATAACTGTGTAAATACCATCTTTAGCTTTTAAATGAATTATTTTCGGGGTATTTTCACTGATTTGTGCCTGATCAATGGCGGATTCATTCAATTGTTCATTTGAACTATTTAAATTTAAAGAATGATTATTGGTTGACAAATAATTTGACGTAGACGCAAATTCAGCTTATCTCAATTTGGACTGACTCCGTGTAATAACATCGACTTGTTGATGAGGTTTATTGATTGCAATACGAATAGCGTTCCCATTGATCCGACCGGGTTTATATTTTATTTTAAAATCATATTCAGCTAATTGTTTCCTTCCACTTAATTAATTGTGAGCTTTGATTAGTTGAACTATTTAAATATGTTAAAGGACGATGGTCGGTAATTATGTAGAAAGTTCGACCGTATAAATATGCCCTGTAATGGTTAATTCCCCATACAATTGCGAGAAGTTCTTCGTGTGTGGTAGAGTAATTTCCTTCCGATAGTTAATGGTTTCGAAATGTCAGAAAAATGTGGACAGAACTTACGATAATATACCACTAAACCCAGGAACGAATGAACTTCCTTTATTGTTTTTGGCGTATGATGGTACATAATGGGGTCAATGTTTGATGGGTCGGAATGTGCCCAATATATATAAATTCCTTCTAAGAAATAGGCACTTTTCTGGATTAAGTATTAAATTAAATTTTCGCAGGGTAGATACAATTTCACTAAACTTATTATTATGATCTGTGAGACTTCTCCCATAGATGACAACATCGTCCAGATAAACAAGGCACTTTAACCCAGTAAGCTTGGTGCATTTTTCAAACCCATGCTCATTCTTTTGAATTGATGGTGCCCGGATTTGAAACTAAATGCGGTTTTTTCTTTGTTAGGAGCATTCATTGCCACCTGATGATAGCCATTTGCTATATCAACTGTGCTGAAATACACGGCTTTTCCCAGTTGCTCTAAAATATCGGTGATTGAGGGGATCGGGAATGATTCCCTAATGGTAACCTCGTTCAATTTACGATAGTCAACAACACAATGGGTGGATCCAGCTTTTAAGTTGGGGGAGGGGGGGGGGGGGGGTTATTTGTAACTAATGTGTAACTATTATATACATAAACAGAAATGTCTTTTTTACAAAACCCGTTTTTAATTATTTATAAAATTTATTGTATTTAGGTAAGGACTTGGTCGCAGGGTGCTTATGATTCTTTCTTCTTTAGCCCTCAATCCATGAACCAGGCTCGTTTTCGTCCTGGTCAAAACTACTTTTTGTAATTTTTCCGAAAGTTGCTCCATATGCAATTACAAAAACGATTGTTTCTTGAATAAGGCTGCCTAAAGATAATCCGTAAATTTATTAAGATTTTTTTATTGATAATTGTTGATTTTAAAGCGCAAAGACGAAAACGACCCTGATTTATGGAATTAAGGCGCTTAAAATACTTTCATGGATTGAGGGTTAGTGTTAGTAGTTTACATTTTATGTATTTTCAATTAACCGGTAAATGTGATCAAGATTTTTTTCATTAGTACATTATTTAATCCATTTTTTAGCATTTTTTGTATAAAATATCAAGTTTTAACCTCGCTAAACTTAACAACTGTATTTATACACTTAGACAGTTAATATGTACATTGTACGTAGTTGAATTATTTGCGTTGATTTTAATCATTGAAATGTATATTTTTAGAGGTTTTTCTTTCATTTTGGGAGGGGTAATTACTCCCTCTACCCCCCCCCCCCCCCCTTTGTATCCGCGCCTGTCAACAACTATCCTCCATTTCCCTTCCTCTGTGGTTGATTTTTGTTGGTCCACGGCGAAGTGGAATGTTCAATAAGATCATTGTCCAACATCTGATTGATCTGACGGTCAACCTCAACTTTATTTGCTTGTGGCAAACGATATTACCTTGTGTATACCGGTTTGGTGTTTGGTTCGACATTTATTTTGTGCGTAACTGCATTCTATGTAGAAGCAGTCATTGTAATCCCGTATAATTTTTAATACACTTTCACAATAATTGTATTCGACTCTATCAACCCTTCTTGGAATATGCGGAAAATCCGTTAGGTTATTTAGATTTCGTATGTCATCATTACCTTCTGGAGGTAAAGCACTGTCGTTTAATTCGAATAACAGTTTTTCTACACGATTGGCAAATGAAAGAACTGGATTACCTTTGGTCTGCCTACAATTCAATAGTTCCAAGTGAATTAAGAAGCCATGTGTTAGTTTTTTGATACTTTATAATTTCATAACCTTTGCCTTTAAGGCGGGTTTTCAAAATATTTAAAAATGAATTAGTTTCTGATCGTTTTAATGGGGTATAAATTATTTCACAACACGAAATGAATCGGTGCAATTCATCAGAATTACCGTCGAATTCTGGAATTATCTTTACGGCAAGATTGACATTTAATTCAGACATGTTCGAGTTATATGGTATACTATGATCGCTATTTGTCGATTCTGTTTTACGGAGAACACGTAACAATTTATTAGAGTCAGTATTTTGGTTCTTTGAGCCAACTGAAATATAATAAAGTGACTCACCCGGTGATAATGATGTTTCAGATTCTGTTTTGGTTGGATAATATGAATTTTCACAGATATTTAATTCCAGAATATCTATCTCATCAGATTGGCTTTCTTCGATTGATTTAGATGGAGATAACATAAATACAATATAGTAACTAAAGTGAAAAGATATGAAAAATAATTAGGCAAGTAATCTGCTTAAAATTGGGTAATAGTTGAGCTACGGATAAATGAAAATAATTAGTTCTTTGCTGATTAGTTCGTATTTCTATGAGTTTCTGCTGAGAACAGGTTGCCATATGTTGTTTCTTCGTTGGTTAAAGGTTGCGTTTATTACAGGATTCGTCTGAATGAATAATGATGAATGAGGTGAAATTCATCAGAGTTTGTCGTACTTGGGCAAAAAAAAAAAAATTTCACCTTCCCAAATTTTGTAGAAATTGTTACATACAGTTGTTATTATTTTCAATCTATGTATTATTCTTTGCACATGTGCCATTGATTGAATATGTGATTTTTAAAACATGTGATATATTTCACGTTTTTGAAGATCACTTGACAAAAATAGCAAGCGCATGGAAGTTAGTAAATTGAGCGGTATTATTGACCGTTATTTATCCGGATATTAACTTTTAATCACGGCTTACAGTTTTACCGAATAGATGGAATTTATATTTCCTGGTAATCAAACTCATATTTCACAGCTTGATCCCTTCACTGCCACCAAAGTTTTTGTTGTAAAACACTACCTCAAATTTCGCTCATATACAATTTTCACGGTCTTTTGCCATGCTTTAATTTTTAATCGATAGTATCTCGATATAATCAGAATACGAGTTTATATTTAAGTAGGTTCAGGAAAGAAAACAACATGCACGAAATTTACTTTATATGCATATGTTTATACATTTTTTATTATTTAACAATTTTAAGTTAGTATACATATTTATAACAACTTATATTATTAGCAAATTTCTGATATATAGAAATTATTGCTTATAAAATGATTTTTTATTCAAAATTTATTCTCGACTGTCCGACTTTACTACTGGAATTCTCTTCACACCAAAAATAAATAATAATTATGTACCGAACATTATTACAGTAACAATAATTATGATGGTTGTTTTAAAAGTTCTACATAAATTATACGAGGGTTGTTTAATAAGTTCACAATTCGAACCAATTACACAACACATTTTACGAATCGTGTAATTTTTATTAGTCATATGAATCTTATGAACATTTGAATCTTATATGAATCTAAAGTACCAGGAAGTAAAAAAATACGTAGACTGTTTTTAAATTTTCGTTTTGTCATCTCAAGAATTTTTTTCAAATTTTTTGTTTTTTAGTAAGGTACATAAAGCCGCTTAAATAAAGCCGCTTAAATAAAGCCGCTTCATTAAAAAAAATTAGCTGTCTATTCCTTTTGCCTTTTGAGTTAACTACATATGTCTAAAAAATTCGTCTCCCTCTCAAAGATTGAACTGCAGGGAACTGGAAATTCGACAACCTAAGCAAAATTAATAGGAATGTTTAAAAGACGATCAGGTAAAATTTGAACGCTTCTATCTATAATAACAAAATTTGCACAAAATATTTGTCAGACTTTTAGAAGGGCTCTTAACCCGAACAATCTCTCCAATTGGAGAGTTCCAGGCCGCTCAGCCAATCTAACAATTACCTACGAAACACAATCGGCGAGAAGCGGCTAAATGGATTGTTATTAAATATTCACGAGATGTGGATATATCAAGAGACAGTGTCCCCGATGAATTGGCCTTAGTAACACGACAAATCAATATAAAATTATAAAAAATTAATAAAAAATTGAATTTAAATAAATACTCATGCATTATTTCCTTTTATAGAATTGATTTTTTATTTAACAACATCCCTCCCCCCCCCCCCCCTCATAAATAAACGACTACGCCACTGTCTGAATTATTTAATTAAAGCTATATTATTCGACAGATAATTAACATGGGATCGGTATGGTAGGTGCCACTTTATAAAAAATCATTAAATTCTCAAATTTAACTTTAGGCAGCTAGTGTACGATTATCTCCTAAGAACCAACACACCCATATAAAATATATTTTTAATCCTCGATTTTTTTAAAGTAATCCATGTTTGCGAACTGTACTTGGTTATTAATTATAATATGTTCGAAAATCACGAAATGTGCAATTATAGTTATTTAAACAGGGCACACCTCCGCAAACTCAAACATTTTGGAAAAACTCAAACAGTCTCAGAATTTAAAAAGAAATTGCGATTTACCTGTAAATCTGTAATATCATTCGAGTAACGCTCAAGGCCATTATAATTTTGAATATTCAAAGACAGTCCAATCATCAATAGGTATCACATTTTGCAGTTTTCCAATCGTCAAATATAAATGGCTGTAACCTCATGAGGTGATCAGAACTTTGGTCTTCAAAATTAATTCAACTCCCAAATTAATCCCTAACTGAACCTCTCAAACCAATCTTTAGCTCAACCTCCAAAAACAATATTTGTGCTAAGTTTGATCAAATCAGTCAAGGCGTGGATTTGTTTAAATATCTTACACATACACAGGTTTTACACTTTAAGTTGAACCTTGAGCAAATTATATGTATGGCCAATTAGGATACAACTTATCTATTTCCGCGATAGAAATGGGATTCTAAAATAATTTTTGAATGAAGTTCTGGACTATTGGCAAGTAGGATGGAACAAGCCTATTTCTCAACCAATTATGATAAAATTTACATGTGTGTTGGAAATGGGATTCTAAAATTATTTTTGGAAGAAGTTCAGGAATATGGCCAAGTACGATGGAACTTGGCTATTCCTTAACCGATTATGATGAAATTCAAGATTTGCAATGGAAGGAGATTCTAAAATGATACATCTAATTCCGAGACTCGGCCCTACCGTTGTTAGTTTTAATTCTCCAGCGCGTTTTCGCCACACACTATATTTTTTTTAAACATGGCCAAACTTAACGAAACGTTTAAAGCGAAACATTGGTGAGAAAAGTTTCTAGGCGAACTTGAAAATTATTACGGAGATAATCACGAACATTTAGCAATTTAAATAGACGTTAACGCTGTCTGATAGAAACCTCAACAGCTGTTTGATTTACAGAAACGTCATCAGACAACAATGTAAAAGCCATATTGACCAAACCCCTCATACAAAAATAATTTTTTTGTCACATTTCCTTTTGTTCGTTGGAAACGTCAAAGTTCATCATAATCGGGTAAAAATAGCTAAGGTATATTCTAATTGCCCATATTCCAGAATTTAATCTTAAAATCTTTTAAGGTGGTATTCTGGTCTAGAGACATAAATATTGGGCTCTTCCTTCGAGCTTGATAAAAAAAAAAACGAAAAATATTTTTCCCATTCATTCGTTTACAACATATTTATAAATTTTATAAATGATACGCCGCGCCGTTGTTCTATAATGTCGAGTTCCAGAGTACTCATCAGCTTGTCGAAAAGGTACGACTCAAACTGAGAACCTTGGTCGGTAGTGATTGCTTTTGGCACACCATATTTTGATATCCACCCCGAAATGAGGGAACTTGCGACTGTTGGTGCTGCCATATCGGGAATTGGAATCGCTTATGGCCACCGTGTGAAACGATCTATTATCGTTAAACAGTAGCGATTTCCTTCGGATAATGCAGGAACGGTCCCACTCCCACTAGATCTATATTAATGTAAGTAAATCGCTCGGTCGGAGCATCGAATCTCTCCAGTTCTAAATGCGTGTAACGTCCAATTGTATCGCGTTGGCATTTTAAGCAACTTCGAAAAAAAATTCGCGATATATGATTGAATGCCTGGCCGAACGAATCGTTTTGTCATCAATTTAGCCGTGGCTCTTACACCTGGATGCGAGATGTCATGAATTGCCTGAATGAAATGACTTCAAAAGTTTTGCGTCCTGAATGGACGAATGTCACTAGTGGAATAATCATAATATACTCGTTTCACACCGGCTGGAACGGTAAAATGTTTTAATTTAATCGAAATGTTATTACCTTCCGCCAGTAGAGATTTTATTTCTGCTTTGTTTCTCTGGTTATCAGCCAATTTATCGTTATTGATCTCTGCACTCGAGTGGATACTTTCTATGCTTGATAAGAGATCCGCCGTTACATTGTCAGCGCCCTTATTATCGAGTTGCTTGGCTTGACGATCGTTCGCTTTTTCGAGTTTCTGTGCCAAGGCAAATGTAAGCGGCTTATCGGTGTAGATGTGACAATTTCTTCCTTGCAGCATGAATTTAAAATGCTTAACGGCCAAATACATTGGTGTGAGCTCACGATCATACGTGCTGTATCGAAGTTGCGCTTTATCGAATTTTTTTCATTCTTTTTATTTCCGTGAATCATTTTAAATAATTTGACTTGAGTTCCTACGGTGTTTGGTAAAAATTGCGATAATAGTTGAGCGTCGCAAAAAAAATATTTAGTTGATTTACCATTGTGGGAAGTGGAAATGATTTGATGGCTTCGATTTTGTCGGGCAGCGGCAAAAGTCCTTCGGTTGAAACACGATGTCCAAGGAAATAAATCTCCTGCCGGCCAAATTCGCATTTGGCAACATTTATTGTTAAATTGTATTGTTTCAAGCGCACGCAGTGTTCTTGGTGCTCTTCGCGCATTGTCGAGGCGATGCACAAATCGTCGATATACGCAAACATAAAATTTAGATCGTGGCAAATTTCGTGAATTAATCGCTGGAAAGTTTGTGCAGCGTTGCGTAGGCCAAACGTCATAAACTTTTTGTAAGTCGATCTTTGAAAAATGGTCTTTCCTTGCAAATTGCCAACGAAATCGTTCACATATGGAATGGGGCAGCGATCCGAAACTGTCTGCTCGATCCATCGAGCTTCTTCACCATGTGAAGCGGGCTTGCACAACTACTGCTAAATGGTCGACAAATTCCGGTTTTCATCAATAATTCGTATTTCTATGGTGCTTTTTCGAGTTTCTCGGGCTTCGTTGCACTATAGCGATAGAAATTTATTTTCATGGCAGTGGTAGTATCGTAATTTGCTTGAACTTTTCCAAGTAGACCAGCGTAATTCGAATCCAACTGGTACGTTTTGTTTGGTTTCCAAATGTTTTGATTTCGGTGCCGTTTGCTGCGAACAATTTAATTTCCGATGGTTTACAATAGCCTCGGCACCTGTATCTATCAAAAATCCGATATTCGTAGCATTGTTATAAATTTTCAGTCTGTTAATGAATTTGGATATAATATGTTCGTTACCTAAATCCAACGCAGGCTGTTGGCTTCATTTTGCAATTTGGATGCTCCGAACGGGAATTGGAACGCGCACCTGGTCTATAGCGTTCACTGAATAACTGCGACCGCGGAAATTGTCGAATTTTCGTTCCAACTCAGCCACTTGAATGGACAGCTTTTGTAGCACACTGATTTTTGACGATGCTGCTGGAGTAAATTCCGAATTACACGATGTGCGAAATCGTGTGGAGAATATTACGATCGCCGATTGTACGTAACCGATTTGATTCAACCAATGCCTCGGCAGCTATGAGTCGATCCTTGATTGGCGAACTTTTCCGCTTCTCGGAATCTTTTTGACTGGCTTCTCACTGACTTTATGTGCTCGTACTATCCCTTTTCTGGGACTTGGCCGATTTCCGTTTGGATAGCACCCAGATCGCTGAGCGGAATTTGTGCCATTACCGAATAATACTTTTTATTATCCGTGATAACATTGCTGGCTTGGAACCTGGGGCCTTACTATGCAACTCGACGACTATTTTCGACGGCTATCGTTTTGTATTAGAAAGTAGAAGAATAAAAAGGAACACAATAACTATTGTTTTCTTTTTTTTCCTGCACCTTCTTATACAAAACGATAGCCGTCGAAAATAGTCGTCGAATTGCATAGTATAAGGCCCCAGAAATCCAATTCCAGTTCCTCATCGACACCCATTTGAGTTTTATCACTTATTTTTCACTTTTGTGTGTTTTAATCACGCCGGGATCATCACTTTGGGATTAACAATATTTGTGTAATTAAATGTATCTTGCCAGTCTCTTCTGCTAATTTTTTGTATCTGATTTTTCTTTCTTTTTACATGGCGTCCCTTGTTTTCCATAGTTGATATTTTTGCTGTAGGTTGATCAATTTTTCGATAGTTTGAAATTGTACCGGCTACGTATATTGGCTACACGTCTATAAAATATAAAAAGTCTGTTTTCGTTAATAGAACCGTCCAATGAACCAACAGAAATGATTAAAGAGATAGTGTATTTAATTGCGGTACAGCAATCCCACCCACACACAATATTCGGAACACATTTATATACGTTTACATCAAAATACAAAAACCTTAAATCCATCATGTTTTAATGTTATCGTTTACTTCATGCTTCTTCAATCTGCGCGGCCATTGACCAACTTTAGAACCCATATTGTCTTATTATAAATAAGAAATTAAAAATAAATCTCTCATGAAACGGATACGAGAAAACATCAGACAGAAAATAAATGACATTTTCTTACCAAAAGTAAAACTAAAAATTGTATAAAGCACGATCAAACTGAAAACAACAAAAGAACCCCATTAAATTTGAACACAAAACTGTTTTACTGTGAAACAGAATGTGTACACGAACGATATAACAAAAAATATGTCCTTTATTTTTAATCACAATCTATTCATAACATCGCCTCGTAATCATACCATATGACTAATAAACCCAAAAAAAAAAAAAATTTAATTTTACAAATCCATTTTGCATATTGATACCATTTTCGATTTTCATGTACATCTCTATATA
Organism: Tipula helvola; assembly: GCA_963556165.1. NCBI lineage: Eukaryota > Metazoa > Arthropoda > Insecta > Diptera > Tipulidae > Tipula > Tipula helvola. Next base: position 293,819,712 of record OY744482.1, on the reverse strand, counting down.
TGTATCTACTCGTACGATTGTTGTACTAACTATATGTTATACGATTTTGCATGTCTCTGAGCTTCGAACATTCTATTCAATATCTTTTTTTTTTTTTTTTTGAAATTTTAAAACGAAAAATAAAATCTAAAATAACAATGTTGTTATAATTATAAATGAAAAATAACAAAAACTAAACGAACTTTTTTCCATTAAAAAATAATATTATTTTTCAATTTTCCACCCAACTTTTATTTTTATTTTTTTTGCTGTTATGTTTGTAAAACTCCAAAAATGAAAATTTATAATTTTATTAATTTCAAATTATTGTTTACTGGTTTCTATTTGTCATAAACATTTTCGAAACTAGTTCCACTGCTTATAACTGTACACCATGAAATACAAAGCGGTTACAGCTATAGAGAAATTCTCGTGACAAAACAATTTGAACTTTGCAAAGAACAGTCTTTTCGTACCAGTGAACCGTTGACTTTGCGGCGGTATACACGTGATTCTCGTTCTGGTTTTAGAAAACCTTGGAAGTATATTTGACTTTGAAAATTAACCTACATACGAGTATAAGCACAATCTTCTGTTTTGAACATTTTTAGGAATTCTTACTACACATGTATAGAGTTAGAGTCATACCGTTACATTACAATACATTTGTAAAACATGAATATTAACGAGAAAACTTATAATTACAAAAAAATTCATATAGTCACGCAATCACAGTCGCATAGTTCTAGTTTAGACTACAAGCAAACATTCGAAGAAAATGTTTAATAAAACAAATCAATAATCATAGGTACGATGTACAAGAGTTTTGTTACTCGATATATTAATCTAATAGCACAGGCCGACAAAGAAAAAGTAACAGAAACAAGGATAGCCATTTCTGGCGTATTTTCCGATGCTGAATCCGAATCTGACCGCAGAATTGACCTATCGGGTCAAGATTAACTAAAATTGTAAAAAGGCTGTTTTAATGGGTTTTCAATATTTTACTGTATTGTTAGGGAATTTCAGCAGTAAAAACCAATAGTTCCATCGTAAAGTACCATTCATCCCCTCTCATTTCCAATTTTAAACGTTTAAATTTATTTAAACGTCTTACCAAGAAATCGTTAATCAAATAATGTACGCACTAATAAATTCACATATCGTGGTTAAGGTGCGTGTTCACATAAAAGTCTTAATACTTTGATTTACGATATCTCGGTAATAGATAAAGATATTTAGACGTTTGGAATTGGAAAAAGAGGGGGTGAATGGTACTTTACGATGCAATCATTGGTTTTTACTGCTGAATTTTCCTAGCAATACAGTAACATATTGAAACAAAACTCATATAAAACAGCTTTTTTTGCACTTTTAGGTTAGGATATCCTAAAATCTTGACGTGGTATTCAGCACTAAAAACTACGTCGGAAATGACTTTCCTTGTTTCTGTTACTTTTTAAAAAAAAATTTTTGTCGGTATGTGTAATTATTTGCAACGAAGTCACTAACGGCTCATGTTGCTTTTGATAAATTTTAGTCTTTTGTTTTTTGTAAAATGTTATTTGTTTACCTAAGTTATGCTAGGATTAGTAATCTTGATTAACTGACAAACCTAGTTTTCCTTATAGTATGGACGACGAAGATTAAGTTAATTATGTTTTAATTATAGATTAAAGTAATCGTCAAAAAATTGTTGGATTTTGTCTGTAATCTCGATTATGTTATTACAGCGCTTAAAATATTGTGTCTAACATCACAATTTTTAGAGCGAAATAATTTTTTATTCGAGACGTCAATAATTTCAATTTTTATTTGTTTGTCCTAACTCCAAAGTTGAAAAAATGTAATTTTGATCATTTTTTTACATTACGATTTGTGTTAAATGAGTAGATAACGCTACCAGGGAAATTTTCAGTTCTGAATTTGACAACTACATATCTCTAATAGGAATACTGCAAACGTAGGTCTAATTCTTCCGTTAGATGGCTTAAGAATTATAATAAATTTATTTTTACGTGTGTGGAAGCTAAGACGAGAAATTGCTGCCTGTCTTTAATAGATAATGATCTGAAGTCTCTTGCTAGTATAGCATCATAAATGTTTAATTCATATTTAGGCCACTAGGTAGATTCAAATTAGAAATAACACATTATTTTTTGGTATACAAAAGAGAGACTATATTATAGTAATGCTAATTCTAGTAAAGATTTTAATAAACAAATATTATTTAAAAGTAATAGTTGGCCTAAATTGCTAATAAAAGTTCAAATAAATTTAGTTTGCCAATTTTTTGATACTCAACAGTTATTAGTAGATAAGACGATTAATGCAGTTTTCAGTATTATGTTAGTATACAATAAACTTATGTTTTGAGTACAAATTTGGAAATGAGTCAGCTAGAGTTGCACTATCAATTATAACTTTTCTCTTTACACCAATCAAAAAACTCTTTAGAATTATTAAGAAGACTCTCATCTACGCTTCTCATCGAAGCTGCTCTAGCTAGCCGCTTAATGGTACCGCCAACTCCATCTGATGGCCACTTGCCGTGGCTTTTAGTGAAGAAGTTCCATTCGCAGTCAACATTAAAATCCATTTCATATGAGTGATCTTAGCAAAATTTTTTTTATTCTTGAACTGTGATACAGCACCATCCGAAATATAATAAACTTTTTGTGGAGCTGGATTTACAGGCTTTTTGCATTCTAGAAATTCAATAAATTTCTTTTGAAAACCTTATACAGCTTCAGTATCATATGTTTCTCTTCTGATATTATGGCATAAGAAATTATATTTGGTTTATCTAGTGCTGATTTGTATATGGTAAGCAAAGATTGGAAATAATGTAGATTGTTGTGTATAGTAGTGTGCTGCTTGTATTTCATTTTGTGTGACAAACTTAAAGTACTCCGAAAAATCCAAAGTCAATGCCCCATCTTGAAGATTACTCTTTACTATTTGTAAATAGTTTGATTGTTGGCTAGCAATGTAATCGTTTTAACGTAATCCTGCTAAACAAAACTTTGAGGAGTCTGATAAAATTTCGATAATTTCTCTAACATCAATCGGTAGATTTGGTAAAATTTGCATTTCTTTCAAATCATAAAATTTTCGGCTGCACTTCTCACAAACTCTTTCGCCAGTTATTTTGCGGAAATGTTTAGCATTTTCGTCTAACTTAACACTAACAGCTCTAAATTTATTTTTAAGGCTTTTGTGATTTTTAAAGTTAAAAGGATTACAACACTGCGGATGAACCATATTGTACTTTCTCTTTAATATTACTCGGAACTCGTACCACTCAACAATAAATTTCACTTTCAATAACACTTTCACATTTTGACTAACGAGTGGTAAAATGTGTACCACTATTTATATGACAAGTACACAAAACTGACAGTAATACATCCATACAATCAAATTTATTTATTTGGTTTTTTGTGGGTAAACAGGTTAATAAACTTTACAACTAAGATCATAAAACACGTACAGGTAGCTACTCTTTAAAACTTTAGTATACAAATAACGCAGGTCATACACATACTCGATTAATCATCCTATAGCTAGGCACTAGATGAATCACCAAAACAAGTGCCGGGTCATTAATTTCTCATTAGGTTTAGTAAAAAACCTGGCCAATAATGTAAGGGCGTAGTTACTCTGTTAGTTATACACCTCATCATTTCCAGTAATTTAAAAAATTTCTAATATTTTCTTGCTTTACTATGAACAACTACTAAAAATATATTTATTTAAATTTTGAAACAACTATTGATAAAGTGCAGCAACAACCGTTGATAATTGTGATACAGTTCATTGTCTAAGTCAATGCCGAAAATTGCACTGATTTTAATGCACTGAAATTAATTCTTTTCTCACTTTCTCAATTCAAACCATCCAACGGAAAAATAAATATGTAATATGTTAGCAATATTCCCACTAGAGGTATGTAGTTGTCAAATTCAGAACTGAAAATTCCACTGGTAGAAAATGATCAAAATTACATTTTTTTAACCTTGGAGTTACCTAGCGGCTAAACTCTCCCATCCCCCAAAAACGATTTAAGACTTGTTTGAAAGGTTGAACTATAATCTATCAAATACTATATTACGTTTTTCGATATTTTGGTAGCTGTGCCCTCTAGCGGCAAAAATATAAACACAGATTTATCTGCTCATAACTCCTTAGATAACGGTACTTTTCAAAAATAAATTATGATAGAATTTAGGATAAATTAATACCGTTCCAAAATGGTAACGCTTTTGAAAATACTCCTCACAGAACCGAAAACACAACCAAGATTTTTAATAAGGAAACACGATTACAACAAAAAAATTGAAATCGGAGAGGTCTAGGTTGGGCTCCATTTGTAATACCGTGGATTGACCGATTTATATTTCTACTATTCCAATATATTTTAGTTGAATTTTTTTTTTTTGTACCAAGAAAGCAAATTCATGCAGATGTCAACTCTTCAGTTTTTATTTTCTTCGGCCTCGTTCATCGTGAATGTGCCATTTTCAAAAACAATGCCATTCTCAAAATGCGAGATGAGCATTTCCATTATGAAGTTTTTTTAAAAAACATTGGCGTACAACGTTTTTTTGTGCCATTGGAAAATTCCAATAATGAAAACATAATCGTAAGGAGTAATACATCCGAGAATAGGCCATAATTTGCTGTTCAAGCCTTTTGCAAGGAGAACACCACCAATTTTCGAAAGGTGGTATTTCAGCAAGATTACAAGCGTTCAAATTTGGGTAGTTTATCGAAAAAAAAATCTGTTGCGGTTTTATTTTGGCGCAGTGTATCAGCAAGTGTATTTTATTGAAATTAAGTTCAATAACATTTGATTTTGTATATTTTCAGTTATATGTGAATTACTTTATGGCAACATTTGTTACCATTCCCAGTGATATCATTTATCATATGTTTGGCCTCTGAGAATGGCATTCAGAATATACCCCCAAAATATTTTTTTCTTGCAAAGAGGCAAGCCGAGTTAATAATAGTAGAAAATTCGATATAGAGGACTTGGAAGAGGCAAATGTGTCAGCGGTAAGAGATGTGGTAGATAATTTGTCGGAGCAACATTCAGAGGTACAGGTTATGCAACAAACATCGATAATCCATGCTCTAGCTGAAATTGTTATAAACAATGATGATATGTATTACCCTAGTACAAGAATATGATTGTTACGTTGAGTCGAGCGTTAACGAAGAATAAAGATATAAAATGGAGAAATCGCCCATTTGTTGAACAAATGGTACAATTTACGAACACTTATGCCTTCCAAAACGGTTTGTCAAATTTTAAGCATGCCAAACCCAAAGAGATAATGGGTCTTTTTGGGGTATATATTTAAATATGGGAGTATTGGGATTTCCCCAAATTGCTATGTATTGGAACTTGCTTATCAAACTCCAAGCAATTTCATTAGTAAATGAGAAGTCATTTACATTTGGTCGATAATTGTAAAATACCAAAGGAACGTAAGGATAAGTTTTACAAGGTACGTCCAATCATCCATAGCGTTCGTTAGAGATGCAACGGAATGCGAATGAGCGAACAAATTCAAACATCTCAACATAAAGCAATATGTGAAAGGTAAGCCATCTCCATGGGGTTTAAAGGTATTTTTATTATGTGGGAAAACAGAGTACTCTTATGACTTAGTCCTGTATGAAGGGATCGACTTGATCGATCGAACCAATTTGGAATTTGATGTAGCAGTAATGAAGCATTTGATTCAACGCGTCAGTGCCGATTGAAGTAATCTTGTCTTTGATAATTATTTTAGCACTTTCAAAATATTTGAGATATTGAGCTCAAATAAAATAAATGCAGCAGGCACAATTCAAATTAACCATTTTGGTACAGTTGATGCGATGAAAACGAAAGGACGTGGAACATCTGAAGAAGTCACAAGTCGTGATGGCAATATTGTGCTAGTCAAATGGCAAGACATATCATAGGTCAGTGGGTCAAAAATGCTAAAACTTACATGAAGATAAAACAACTTGAAATTGCCTCCAGATCAGAGACTGGAACCGAAACTGAACCGAAAACCGTAATTAACCGCTATTTTCAATGAACCGAAAACCGGAACCGAACCGAAATAAAATAAAAAATTGAACCTGAACCGAAACTGGAATCGAAATTAATTTTCGTTCTGGTTCAAGTTGTTGCTAGCCGAAAAGTTACAATTATTTTCAGTTTTTAAAATTGTGCAAATTAAACTAATCGAACTATCCAAGACGGTATTTTTTTCGTTTTAGACGATTCCGCTTCCGACTTACGCAGATTTTTGTATCTATAATAAAAACTATTTTCGTATGGTAAACGAATTATACTGATCAGTGGGCGCATTTCATAATTAATCCGGCTGTTCACACAAAGTTAACACATCATTTCCTCGTGTTTTACCTCTTTCCCTATAAACTAACCCGAGGGGGAAAATATTCTTGTTGCATTTTTTAAACGTAAATTTTAGGTCATTGTGGCACTACAATGTGAAATAATTATTTAAACTTTGCTAAAAATGCAAGTGGCGTGAATTTACGATAGAAGTTATAAAATCAATGACATCTTAAAAAATTTGTGCTGAATAAATTTCGAGGAAAAAGAAAATCTAGTGTGTTTTAATGTATAAATCTTTGAAATATTGAATTAAAAAATGAGTCCAGCTGATTTACTAGCTATATTTCAGCGAATCACCATAATAATATTTTATTCCTCTGCAAGAAACTAATCCCTAGTCTGTCAACGCATATGGATTTGTGGTGGATTAGCTAATCTCGTTTCACTAATCGCGCTTAGCTAATCCCTAGTATGTCCGTGGTATAACAAACAATTCTTGAAACGGTTTTGGAGCCGAACCGGAACCGAACCGATATTTAATGGCCGAACCGGAACTGAACCGAACCGAAAATTAAAAATTAGGAACGTAACCGAAAACCGGAACGAAAAACATTTCGGTTCCAGTCTCTGCTCCAGATACAACGAATGAATGGAGAGGGTCGATTTAGTAGGTCAAAATAAGAGCTACTACAGAATTTTTATTAAAATTCGCAAGTGGACTTTGCGTGTAATTTTCCATTTTGTTGATCTTGCTGTATGCGCCATTAATTTGGAATACAAACAAAATTGTGCTTTTCAAAAACTGCCAAAACGAGAAATATTATCATTAAAAGATTTTAAATTAAAACTTGGATAGTGTCTAACTAAGATCGATGCCTTTCAGCGCAACAACTGTAAAAGAAAGAGAAATTGCTCAGAGGCGAATTTGGAACAAACAGAACCTAATCTACGACCTATGGATCTTCGACCAGAAAAACTTTCGTTTTCATAAAATTGACCGATAACGCCTAATTCAAGCATTTAATTCCGCATTTAGATGCAAAAATCTGGAATGTCATTAAATTTATGTGTCAATGCTAACAACAACAATGCCTTTAATCTTTATTTAATAATTTCATTTTAAAATATTTTATTTTATATAATCGCAGGTTTGTGTGAACGTGCAAAATACTGAAGTAAAATGTGATAAAATTAAACTGATTAATTGTGAACTGAAATTTATATATCTGAAGTCAATACAATTGTTACTTACGTTTAGGACGCGTCCGATTTCTGTGAGAAATAATTTTTCTGTGATAAATTAATGTTGAACTGTGTGCAACCAAATTATCACAGCATCGGTGTGTAATAATTTTGACATGTCCGAAATAATTCTTGTTTCTGCGCCAGAGAAGTATATTGATTTTAGTAACAAGATTTTTGTATTGATGAAATTAAATTTACGACCAATAAATTTATAATCGCTCGTAAAAGTGATCATGCGTGCCTCTATTCTGTTCTTTTTAATCATTTTGTGAGCAATTTATTCGATTTTTTGGTGTACTAAAATTTGTGTAATATTGTATCAATAGTATTTCTGCAAGCCCAAATTTTCTCTTATAAGTACATAATTCCTAAATTTATTGCCATTACATCGTTAAATGATGGTTTTTAGATTATTAATATACAGCAAATATTGTTGATCAACTAACAATTTTAATTGTTTAAAAATGATAAATTTTCATTTAGTGCGACTCAAATTTCATTAATTTGTATGGTGAATATGCCGGTGATCCCTAGATTTCTTTATTGGGGTTAAAATTTAAAAAAAAATGATCTAGGCGCTATTTTAGAGTTATTGTATTATTCTCCAAGCATTATCTGTAAAATTTATTATGTCAAAATTATTACAGCATTCGGACAGCAAATGAGCTTATTTCAAATGTGGAAGAGAAAATTATTTTACTAATGTCAAATTTATCACAGAAATCGGACGCGTCCTTAGAAAATTATGGAATAAATAAAGTCGTTTAAATTAAATTTGTACATTATCAGTTGTTTTATTCTGGTTACGTACTGCTAAAATTGCACGAAATATATATAATTTCTTAAATGAATATTCTTTTTCCTTAAGGTAATTATATTTAGCATATTACAATAGTTGACTCGTATTCGCAACATATGGTGTCGGAAATTTCAGGATCAATAAAAAATCAGCCAATGTTCTATACAGCTTTTTTGAGTTCCTTGACCTCAAATCAGTAAATAACAGTCATAAACTTTTAAAAAATACTATTTTTCAAAAGTCAGGAGTCGAAGGTATTATTTGGTTAACTAATGGCTGAAAATTTTGTAACGAAATCCATAACGATCCTGTTAGCAGAATCATGAGATTAGAGGTTTGGTGCGGTTTGTGTAGCTGGGCTTTCTAAACGTAATCTCATGCTTGAATAACCGCATGAATTAACCAGAGAAAAGTATCAGAGAAATTAACATTACTTTTGCCACGTTTGTTGTATGTATAACACATCACAATTACTGTTTAGCTTGCTAAATTGTACAACTAGACTATTGTGTATTCCGTATATAACATGGCACTACGACAGGATAATGGGGGAAAATAAAACTATTGATAGTAGTATAAATATTAATTAAAACCAAGTTAAAAGAAGCTTAGTAACATGGTGTAAAGTGTATTACGCAATAATAGTAAAGGCGGGTTTTGAGTTGCATTCGTTCGTTCGTTCTTTCGTTCTGAATTTTTTTTTAATCAATCGTATTCCTTGAAAATGATGTTATTTTTCGTTCGTGTTCCTTTGATTGGATTAAAAAAAAATTTAGAACGAAAGAACGAATGAATAACTGCAACTCAAAACCCGCCTTTAATTATCAAATAATAAACATGCTGAAAGATAAAATTATTAGTAAAGCATGGTTTCCACGATGGCGAGGCGAAGAAATTAGTCAAACTAAAAAGAGAAAGTAAAAATTTACCAATAGTACGATAGGGACAAAATACCATTTTGACAGAAAAATTGGGACGTCCAGTTTTTAATATTTTAATTCAGCACTCCGAAATTGGATGCCTAGACCGAAAAAAAGATGAAATGGATCATCTTTTTTCGGATTAGTCGCTAATTTTCGGAATTCGCATGTCAATTTGAAGAAAATTTTCGGAATGGAACAAATTTCAAAATAGAACCGTTAATTTGGATTTTAATTTGTAAACGCAATAATTAAATATAAAGCATTAATCCAGTAATGGATGTTAACAAAGTTAAAAAATGTAAGTTAAATTATGAAATGTCTCCAAATCTATATCAATCCAAACATAAACAAAGTTATAGGTGATGAAATCTCAAAACGTCAAAAATAACTGAATAAAAATTCGGTGTAAGACTTGTTGCTGTTTCACTCATTCTCATGTTATTTTTTTTATTCCTTCCTCTTTTTAGTTTGACTAATTTTTTCGCCTCGCCATCGTAGAAACCATGCTTAATGACAAGTTTGTGAACAGTGATCGAAAAAAAAACTGTATTTAGTTCGGTATATACACTGAGATATATACATGGAGACGGCATGCAAAATATTTATCATAGTAAACAGCAAAAACGAATGGTACAAGTTTTTTTTTAGTTGTACCGCTCATTTTATATATGCCTCACACTCTAAAAAGCTAATTCCGAAAAAGGGCCGTACTGGATTCGAAAATAATTTTGTTAACATTAAACTTGCACTTGACTCATTAAACATACATAGTATTTGAGACTGATTAACTAATTGAAGCATTATTTGAACTATTCACACATTGCACTACTTATCTTCGGAAAATATTTAAATTATTTCTTACTATTTTTCCTTGAAATTTTCAATACACACCTGGAAAATAAATAAAAACAAAAAAAAAATTATTTTGAAACGTCAAACTTTCGAACATAAACAAACTTGTTTACTAAACATTTGTAAAAACAAAAATGTGAAAGAACAATTTAGTGTATTGAAAAAAAAACCGCGCATTTATTGATTCGAAGGTCATAGCCTACTATGTAATTATCGTGTTACAAAGGTTAGGAAAATTCGAAACTAATTCAAGAGAAGGAAAATAAATACGTTCTCTGTCACACAGACGCAAGCTTTTTTTCTTCTTCTTCGTTTTTTTCTTGTACCATGAATTTTTCCTATGCCGTATCCATGTATATATCTCAGTGGGTAAATATTGTTAAGTGAATGACATTAATCAAAATAAAGAAAACGGAGGAAAAAAACCAAGAGGGCGCCCAACAAAACAAGTGATTTATAAATTTCGTGAAATGTCAAATATGGATTACATTAAAAAAATAGAAATTTGAAATTAGATGGAAATATTTTCGAAGATTGGAGGGTGTTCTGGCTAAATTTGAAAATATTTTCTACAGCTCTGGAATTAGACAAAAAATCAGATGCCGTTAAAACTGCAATATTTTTAAATTCAATCGGTACAGAAGCTGTGGAAGTATTTAAAAGCTTCGGAATATCAGATGACGAATCGAAAGTTTATAAAAAAGTTATCGAAGCTTTTAAATATTTTTGTGAGCCAAAAACCAACGAAGTATATGAAAATTTCGTCTTTCATAACAGAAACCAAAAATCAACAAATGGTTTTGACAACTTTTAGTTAGATTGAAAAAAAACTATTCACAACATATAAATACAACGACCAAGAAAAAAGGATGCTGCGTGATGGTATTGTCATTGGAATTAATGATAAAAGTGTTCAGTAAAAGCTTCTGGAGACCAGCAATTTGGATTTAGAAAAGGCGGTGGAAATTTGTCAAGCAGCAGAAATTATCAGACATCAAAGTGAAGTGAATGTAACTACCATCATCATCTCTGGATGCTCTCAACAATGAAAATAAGGATAAGTTCAAAAATAATAACACTAACAATAGAATTACTAACCCTAGTAATAATTTTAAAAATAATTTTAGGAACAATAATAGAAATTTTAATGCAAGTTTCAACAGAAATGTGCAAAATAATTATTCAAGGACATATGTATAAAAATAGTTGTAAATTTTGCTTTCGGTATCATCCACCTCGTAACTGTCCGGCATTTGGGAAACAATGCAATAACTGTGGCAGATTAAATCATTTTGCTGAGGCATGCATTGACAAAAAGGTTCGTAAAATTCAAATTCAAGCGGAAAATTTTTATATTGGCGTGATTGATGATAAACACTGTGTTAATCCAATTAGAGAACCAATTAATTAGAGTCCAAGATCAGCTAATTCGTTTTAAATTAGATACTGGGTCAGATGTTAACATCTTACCTACACATTTTTTGAATAAATTAAAGAACATTACAATTGAAAAATATGTTCCAATATTGGAGGCATATTGAGGTTGAATACGGTTGGGATAAATTACCCAGTATGTATGGCGAACAATATTATATCATACGTTTCATTTGTAATTACCGATACTGAAACTGTTCCTATATTAGATTTGCAATCATGTGTTGATTTTGGGTTGGTTAATAGAGTACAGAATATAAATGTTGATTACCAGAATAAGTTTATTAGTAAAAATAAAGGTGTGTTTGAAGGATTAGGTTGTTTCGTAAATAATTATAATATTGAATTAAAAGATAATGTCATCCCATCGGTAAAGCCGACCCGTAGAATTCCCTTAGCGTTACAAGATTCATTACAGAAAGAGTTAGATGAATTACAAACAATGAATATTATTGAGAAGGTAAATGAGCTTACGGATTGGGTGTCAAATTTAGTAATTGTCGAAAAAAACGTCTATGTTTAGATCCGAAAGACTTAAATTTAGCCATCCAGAATAAAAACTATATAATCCCATCTTTTGATGAAATTATCGCTAGCCTTTCGAATAAAAAGTTCTTTTAGGTCTTTGATCTTAAAAACGGGTATTGGCGAATAACGTTAAATGAGAAATTGAGTAGACTATGTACTTTTGCAGAAATTGAGTAGACTATGTACTCCCTTTGGCTGTTTTCGTTTCAAGAGGCTACCGTTCGGGATTAAAACAGCACCGGATATTTTTCAAAAATATAATTCAAAACATTTTGCGAATATGTATTAAAGGAATTATAATTTATTTAGATGACATTCTGATCGCGGCCGTGTTAGATAAAGAACACGATGAAATAATTCAAGAAGTGCTAACCCGAGCGAGAGCTCTAAATATAAAATTTAATAAAGATAAACTACAGTATAAGGTTGATAAAGTAGAATACCTAGGACACAAATTTCATAAAATGGTATTTCACATGATCCAAAAAGATTGATGGATACTGAGAAATTAGGTATACCAAAAAATAAAGTTGATTTACAAAAATTTTTAGGAATGGTTAATTACATGAGAAACTTTATACAGAATTTATCCGATATGTCGAAACCATTAAGAGATTTATTGAGAAAAGATATAGAATTTAATTGGCTACCAGCACATACAGCCTGTGTAAATAAAATAAAAGATATAAATGCTCCTTCTCTTAAAACTTTCGACCCTAACAAAGAATTAGTAATTCAGTCAGACGCATCTAAAGATGGATTAGGCTGCTATTTAATGCAAGATGACAGGCCTGTTTGTTTTGCTTCGCGAAGTTTAACTGATGCAGAAAGAAATTACGGTCAAATAGAAAAAGAACTATTGGCGATAGTGTTCGCATGCCATAAATTTCATAAATATATACATGGGCGGAGAATAAAAATATTTACTGATCATAAGCCGCTATTGGGTATCATGAAAAAAAAAATGCATAAAATAGCTAAACAGAATTAAATTAGAAATAGACAAAGATGAAACGTTAAGTGAACTAAAAAGACCCATTTTTGGTGGCCTAAAACTAAAAAACAATTTAAAGAAAGCGTAAAATTTTATTGGAAAATGAGAGAAGATTTATATGAAGAAGACGAATTAACATTTTTCAATGATAGGGTTGTAGTACCAGTAACTTTGAGAAATGAAAGGTTAGATCCATCAATCACACATGGGCATTGAAACATCGAAAAATAGGGCCCGTACTTTGTTATATTGGCCTGGTACCTATGAATGAAGCAATTGAAAAAAAATTCAAAATGTGAGATATGTCAAAAATTTCGGAATGCTAATACAAAAGAAATAATGATTTAACATGAAATACCTTATTTACCATTTTTTAAATTAGGCATAGATATTTTTGAATATTTTGAATATTAGATAGACTATTTACTGATAATGGATTATCATTCCAAATTTTTGGAAATTTTATTATTAAGGTCAAAAACAGCAGTAGAAATTATTAATAAATTAAAACCTTTGTTTAGTATACATGGTATCCCACGCGAAATCGTGGCTGATAATTTTCCATTCGGATTGCAGTTCACATAATTTTGCAAAGAATTCGATATTTCTTTAATAAGCTCTGGTCCACGATATCCACAATCTAATGGATTGGCGGAACGAGCTGTACAGACAGCCAAATATCTGTTGAGGAAATGTCAGGAAAATAATAGTGAGTTATGGATATCATTGCTAGAATACAGGAACATGCCAATTAAGGAGCTGGATGTTACACCAACGGTCCATAATCCCAATTTGCGAAAATTTTTGTAAAGCTCATTTTATTTCAAACTTTCATAGTAATTTTTGTCGCAGAACTGAATGCTCACAAAAGCATTACAATAAAACTGCTAAAAGCAGCAGAGAGTTCCAAAAAGAAGATAAGATTTGGTTTAGAAACGGAAAATATTGGGAAACACCAACAATTGAAAATTTACATAGTACACCAAGATCGTTCTGGATAAAATTAGATGATGGTACCATATTACGAAGAAACTCTAGTGTTCTACGACCACGTTAATTATGCATGATAAATAAAAAATGATGTGTGCTGCACAGTTGTAGCTATTGAATTCCCAAATAATAAGAAATACAAATATAAAGGACAATTATTTTGAACATTTAATTGAAATTGTTTTAGTAATAAGTCAACAAATATATAAAAAAAAAAGGGTTTAAGTTTATTAATGGTGGTGGAGAAAATACAAACAACGCCAATTTAGATTTTATATAAGAAAGGTATTATTTTAATGGATAAATAAATGTATTTATTGTTATAAAATTATATTATATTTCAAATAATTGTAATCAATTAAAACCTAAATATGTATATTGTAATAGAATTTAAAAAAAAATACATACATAGAAGTAATTAAAAGAAGAAGATGTTGTATGTATAACACATCATGCATTAGAATATGTTAAACGATACCTGTATTACAATAGGTTAAGAACAACAGAATGAATAATTACTGTTTACCTTGCTAAATTGTACAACTAGACTATGTAGATTTAATGAATAAAAATTAGACAATATCTAACCATCATCAAGAGCGTTTGTATTGTGTATTCCGTATATAACAACGTTCTTAGCTAAATAAATAATAAACCAGGCGTGATCGGCTGGAGCGCCCGGTTCAAACTCCAGCGATCCCCGTCAGGGCCATCATCAGAATTCCTTTATCATCGGGCCGCCTACTGAAACTGCCGTTACGGTCGTAGCGGTTACCGATGCCGATCATACTTATATGGAAGGACGTTCTGACGGCGAACCTAACGACAACCCCACGGGGCGGAAACCGATACTTCAGACGACCAACACATATGTCGTGGAGCCCTCCACTGCAGCCTGCAATGGAGGAACGAACTCCGCGATCTGTAAGAGATTGAAGAACAGACCCTCCACAAGTCCCACCTCCACATCACTCAATTAACTTAAGAAAACTTACTCACTCATGATGAGTAAATAACAACCAAATACAAAGCGTGTTAGCACACCGTTTTCTCTTTACACAAAGGTCACAACGGTACTCCAAACACGCCACACACAGAGAAATAAAAAAAAACGTAAAACACGTGATCTAAATAAATGAAAAAAAACTGCACTTTCACTGTAATTTAAGGAATAAAATTTGCAAAAACTAGGAAATCGGAACACTACTTGAAATATCAAAATTTTAGAGAAAGAACCCAAAAATAAAATAACCTGAAAAATTTGAACAACGCGGAAAACAAGATCGAGAAAAAAAATTTGATTTGGGTGGTGGTACAGGTGGTACCCCACACGAAAGCTGAAAAGAAGTTTATATATTCAAAATTCATATAGTAAAAGAACGAAAAGTAAAAAAACCGTGTATCAGTCAAAATCGGCTAACAATAAACAATACATTAGATAAACGTTAATAAAAAACTGGTGAAAAGCACCCAAAGAAAATTAAAATTTAGTAAAAAAGAAATTAAATTAAACTACTACAAATAAACCATTTAGATACAAAAAAAAATGTCGTTCCTTTTTTATTTCAAATAACCACAGTACCTTTGTTAAACCCGACCGGCCTATCGAAAACAAACACTCCAAACACTGTGGAATCTTCTCCACGCGTCGATATTCATGAATGCACTATTGCCACACACTCACTCACAGCAACTCTTGGAAACGGATTTAATTGCACTACTTTTAACGTTATGATATTTAATGTGAAATTTCCATCACCAAAAATAAGGTATCCAAATTCCAATTTATCCGCTTCGATTTTTTTTTATGAAGGGTTTTGTTTTATAAATATTCACAATGCAAAAAGGTAGTCACTGACACGACAATAACAGTACCACCAAATTTATATTGCACCACCAAAACTTAAGAGTTCAAATTTTCTAATTTGTAAGGATTTTTTTTTTATATAGGCACGAAGAGAACAAAAAACCGCCATATATGTACACTTTAATATTAATACAATTTTTTTATTATTCACCTTTGCCAATCACAAATACAAAATTAACAATTCATTATTGTTCATAAATTACATTTATTTATTGATTAAGTTTTGTTTTCATTCATCCATAATCACAAAAAAAACTAATAACTTTAATTTTATAATATCCACATAATAATTTAAATAATTAAATATATTAAAAAAATGGCATTAAAAATGGGTTTTTATTTAGCGGAGGAGAGTCAAATTATACCCTCAACCAACTGCGATAAAACTCCAAACTTGACTTCTTAAAAGTTCAAACTTCACTAACCAAAAATTTCTTCGAACCGCATAAAAAAAAATTCAAACCTAAACCGAACACATCGTTTCAGCTTTCGTGTAGCGTCCTCACACACACCAACACCCAAATCAATATAAAATAAAAAACATTTACTATGTGAAGAATATTCCAGAATATGTATATAAAAACTGTAAACACCGCCGCGTCGCACTTACTATACATACAAACAAATACACGAAGTATTAAATGAGTTTATTTGGCTTTGCGCATTTAATTTTTCTATTCCTCCCTCATGTACAGAAAAATACAAAAATATGATACAACAAAAACAACTTAAAAAACAGTATAGAACAGTTACAGTACGTCTTACACCAACACGTTGATTATTTTACTTTAGGTTATTATTCGAATTTTTTTTGGTAATGCAAAGGGATGTTCTTTGTGATTTAAAAAGTTATCAGAAAGTAATTGAAAATTTGATCAGTTCCCAGCGCCATGATGGCCTATCACCGCAAACTTCCCGCGGTTGTCATTCGATGATGTTATTATGAACGTTCCAACACCCATTTCAACATCTATTGTATCGGACTCTTCGTCATCATGGCCGGTCTCCACTTGTATATTTTTCTCTTGACAAAAAAAATCTAGTCCATTATTTTTCTCGTGACAATTTTTAGTACATTTTGCAAAATAAAACACAAAAACGGTTTTGAGCATGCACATTGAAATTTTGTCAAGAGTGGAAAATGATTAGAATATTCAATATTTTTATCATGACGTTATGCCAATTGAGCATATTTTGTATTTTATGCTCAACTTCGTGTCATTTTATGTTGTTGTCGTTAAATAATAAATTGTGGAATTTAAATATAATATGCCATAAATTCTATTAATCGAAAAAGGAACCAAATTCAATTTTTTTTTTCTTATTCTCAACGAGAGAAATTAGTCATATTCTTTATGTTAGTAGTTGTACAAAAAATGTCATGAGCCGTTTGTCATATATTTTTTGTCAAAAGAAAAATATTTAGTGGAGATCAACCTTCAATATCTAATCAGGAAGCCGTTCGGATTGCGAAGACACGTAATCCAAGTTCAGATTGTCCAATCATGGAATTGCGTACAGTACCTGTGGTTCGAAGGAAGTATTTGTATATTTCCCGTCTTCATCCAACAATTACCTCCGAGTCAATATCCCATTACCTACATTACATTTAAAAACAGCATTTTTAACCCTTTAATGCATACTGTAGCATATCTGCATCATGTAATTCTAATTTGAACTGCATCTACATTTGAGCATATCTCGTTTCACACATTTTATTGTTTTTTTCTGCGTTTTGAAAATAAAATCGCCATTTAGAATTATTTAGTCGATGTTTTGCATACAGTTAGTAGTAAACATACATTTACATAATTAATTTTTTATAAATAAGAATATTGTTTTTGAATATTTATTGTAATTTTGAACGAATTGTCTTTTTATAAAGAAGCGTTATAAATGGAAAAATATTTAAATTTTATACCACAACTGCATAATGATGCAAATAGGCATCATGTCATAAAATCAATTTTCCGGGAAAACTAGCTGCTTCCAACCATTTTTACTTTGAAATTCGTTTCAACCAAATACATCTTTATAAGAAAAAAAGTATTACAATTAAAAAGAAAAAATCATGCATTAAAGGGTTAACCCAACAAACGTGTCCTGCTCCTCACTGTCCCCTAGATAGCGGGATCCAGCAGAACTAACGGTTGTTTTTCAAGATTGGAGTCATCGAAAACTTGCATGGTACCATAAAAAATTCTGTTTTTTGGCCACCTGGGGTTCTAGTTCGCGATTTTTAAGAAAAACGCCGGTCAAAAACGAGTAAGGATCTAGCAGCAAAGTATCAATTTAATTTCATTCATTATATTAAATTCTAATACTTTAAATACTAATCTACCGAATTTTCACAATAATCTTATTACAGTTCATCCTAACATTCTAAATTCATATATATCTAATCCTAACAATATCATCAATGGATCTAACAATTTCGTCAATAGCTTATCAATTTTTTATTTTAATTGTAGTGGCATGCGATCAAAATCAAAAAAATTCTATCTTAGAATTTTGGAATCTAATTACGACATATTAATTTTGACCGAAACATGGCTTACACAGTTGATTTCAATGACGCGGAGTTTTTCCCTTCGGAATTTTGCGTTTTCCGTCGCGATCGATATAACTTTAGTACAAAACGTACAGGTGGTGTGCTTATTGCAGTTCGGAAAATTTATTCTTGTGAATTTTTATTTTCCGACACAATCATTGAGTTCATGCCTGCTAAGCTCAAACTAGGCATATTTTAGATAATAATTAGCACAGTTTACTTTCCTCTAGAACCAACCTCGCCATTTTGTCATGTAATTTATTACCTTTTATTTCTGATAACACTGACTTTGTTATTTTCGGCGATTTCAACTTTCCAGATCTAATTTGGATGATAGTTGACAATATATTCATTCCTGCTAATATGAACGATTCATCGGCCTTAATTTGTGATTTTATGACGACAGTGTACCAAACAGCCGCGGCACTTATATGGATTTGGTTTTCTAAACTGATAATAGGTCTTTTAAACTAGAATGATGCTACGAATTTGCCGGATTCTCGAGTATTTATCATAACCTGGTTTCATTTTAGTTTTTTTTACAAAACTTCTAATAATTTTAACTTTACTAAAAATTCTACCGTATTTGATTATTCGCATACCGAGCACAGCTCATTAAATGATTTTTTAGCTGAAGTGGATTGGTATCAACAATTCATTAGATACCATCAATAAATTATTGAAGGTTGTTTTTGAAAAATGTATTCCTAAAAAATTAATTAAAAAGTCTCATACCAGGAACGTCCCATGGTTTACTAAAGATGTCAAACAGCTGGAAGTCCTGCGTAATAAATACCTATCTAGGAAGTAAAGGAGTACAGAGTTGGCCCATGGCTATATCCAGTTTATATCTCTGCACAAACAGTTTTGCTATCTCAACCGAATTATGTATAACAATTACATAATTGACATTGAAGACGATTTGCGATGTAATCCGAAAAATTTCTGCTTGCCGTCATTTTTAGAATTCCGTGGTCAAAAATCAGATGATCCAGAGACAATCTGTCGTTTCTTCGCTGAATATTTTAGCAGTGTTTTTGTTAAGGATTAGCTAACTCCAATAATTCAAAAATTGTTTTTTCAGAACTTGACGTGATGAGGGCTTTGATGAACATGGACGTTTCTAAGGGTCCTGGACCAGATGGTTTACCAGTGTCCCAATTAAAGCTGTGTTCAGTTGATTTTACCGCTCCTTTATGCCATTTATTACATTTGAGCCTCAGCCAAGGCAAATTTCCTGATCTTTGGAAAATATCAAGTATCATACCGATCCACAAAAGCGGCCCCCGCAGTGTTGTAACTAATTATCGTCGAATTGCAATAATGTTAATTCCTAAAGTATTCGAGTCAATGGTTAACAATGTGATCTACTTCCACTCCAAGCAACGTATTAGCATACGTCAGCATAGATTTTTTCCTGGCCGTTCAACGGCCACTAATTTAGCAGTCTTTCAAAATAATTTAATTAACTCTATTATTTCGGAAGTTCAGGTCGATGCGGTTTATACATTCGATAACCTCTTATTTTAGTAAATAAGCTCAGTGAACTTAATTGCGACATTATTCCCTTAAATTGGCTTTTGTCTTATTTATCGGATCGCAAAATGTTTGCCAAGCTTACCGATACGTTCTCAGAATGTTTTATTGCGATATCTGGGGTGCCTCAAGGTAGTCACTTGGGTCCACTATTATTTTTATTATTCATTATTATCATTAACAATGTTGTGGATTGCTTCAAATTCGCAATTTCAGCTGAACCTGAAATTTTGCGGTTGGTGTGTTGCTAACCTTATGTTTCTGAATATTGACAAGTGTCGCACGTAATCGCAAGTCTCCTGTAGTTTTTGACAACTTTCTAAATGACGTTGTTTGAAGAGAGTTAATATGGTTACTTGTTGCATATACATGCTGTTGATTAAATAAATAAATAAATAATTTTAGGGATCTCGGGCAAATGAACACGGATCATTTGTTTTAAGAATGAAAGAGTGAGAGCTAAGTATCAAAGTACAAGAAACGGATACTGGTTTTTTAAGTTTCCAAAGTGCTTTTTCCAGCTTTTTGTTACGGAATTGTAAAAAAAATGTTAACAACATTTTCTGTCTCAACTTGTAAAAGCTATTTAGCTATTTATGGCAATGTATAAAGTTCTTGTGAACTTAATAATTAATCCCAAATTCAAATTTTATGCAACAAGTAGAAAAGATTAAAACAAATTCTGAAGACACTGGTTACATTTACTTCCCTAATCTTTTTGAAATATATGTAAGTAAGGTAAATATTTGTGTAGCACTGTTATGATTCATCAAAAACTCCATACCCAAGCAAATCCTTCAAATAAAATACACTTGTCGGCTAACCAACCACAAATTGTATAATCACAAAATATTAAGTTTCCTTTTCTTCTTTAATTTATTCTGGAAAACCAGATAACATAAATTCAATCTCGTATGTGGTAACTACATAAATATACTCAATACATATGTATGTAAATACAAATAACAAAAATAAACAATTTATATTTTATTTTTTATGAATATTCTAAAATTCGAAATCGACAAGATTGTTGATATTTTTAATGGCATTTCCATTTCAAATTAGATTAGATTATCACAGACTACCACACATATATTTTGCTATTTTCAAGGTTTTTCGTGTTTTTTCCTATATGCGTTTCATTTTTTTTTTAGTTTTAATTTACTTATAATTTAATATTTAAATTAATTTAGGAAATAAAGTGAATTTGCGTATATATTTTATAACATAACATATACAGGAATTATTTATACATAAACAAATATTCATTTACTCGTATCGTTATGCAATTTAATTATTTAGACAAAATTGTGCAGGTACATATTTTATTGTTCAGCAAATATTGCATACCAAAATATAAGACGTCTTGATTCTGCTTTCAATAATTTATTTTACTCCTGCATCCGTAAATTTAATATCAAAATGTCACTGACTCAGATGTAGTTGAGTTATGTATGAATAAAATCAGATGGATTTGAAATGTTTACTTTAGCCCTTGTGTCAACACGAGAATAAAACGACTTCTTACCAACATTATAAACCGTTGGTGTGTTTGAATTTAATCAAGAGTTTTGCATCAAAGAATGATAAACATTAAATACAGACGCGATATCATAATGAAAAATGTCATTTATCTTTTTTATAAAATAAACTTCATTCAGTTACAAAAAATCAAAAACACACCCGGGTATGTCGTGTTGACACAAGGGTTAGATTCATCAAAACGTGAATATCTTAAACTGTGATTGAATGAAGCTCAATATTTATTCAGTTCTTATGGTCCTGTTACAACTATCATGTGCGGCGAACCTTATTGAAGTTATCACTAGTGGCGGATTAAGGAAAATCCGGGCCCTAGGCAATGTTTCGTTTTCGGGCCCCTAAAAGTAATTGGGAAATCTTGGCGATTGATTATTTCGTCCTCCTTATCGCCGTTGTGTTACGGTCTCGAGTATCGCGTTCTAGTTTTTCACACTCGATTTCCAACTCCAAAATGAAAGCCGCCGATTGTTTGTTACAGGCGTGTAATACGATTTTGTTTGGATTTATATTTATTTTCTAACTACCCGAATAATTAGTGTGTACCAAATATTTGGTCGGATACACCATTTACCACTTTCCGACATCCAACTCTTCCGTATTTCCGTATTTGTCTTTTGAACTGTTGATGAGTAATTTCTTTATTTTTTCGTTCTATTTAAGTCTGTTTATTAGGTTTTTTATTCAATTTAATTTAAATTTATACATTTGTTCTTTTTACCCACCTCAACCATGACACAACACAGACAAATCAACTCACAAAAATCAAAAAATGCGACAACTGATCCCGTAAAACAATTTATGAAATTATGACCATAAAAAGACTAAACATTGACCATTCGTCCATAAGAGACGAAATAAGTCAATTACCGGTCAATTGTTCAGTCATTTATTTGTGCATCTAATCCTTGCCAGAATAGGGACGAACATTTAAAGACATTTCTGTTCCAACTGATTCGACCAGAACAAGAAGACAACTTCGATTTAAAAATAATTGGAATCAACCAGGTTAAATCTAGTTAAAAGTTGCCGAGCTGTACCCGTTGGTGATCAGAGCCCTAAAGGAGCGGGACACCGAATTCCATTCGTTCCAACAGAAAGTGGACAGAACCTACCAGGTAGTCATACGAAACTTGCATCCATCAATTAACATGGAAGATTTGAAAAATGAGTTAGCTAATCTGGGCCACGATGTTGTTAATATCTGAAACATGAAGCAAAGTGGTACGAAAAAGCCACTCCTACTCTTTAAAGTTAAGCTTCGAATGAGTGAATCAAATAGAGATATACATTTGATAAATAGACTGATGCATTCAGTTGTTCAAGTTGAAAAGCCACATGTCAGCGTGAAGTATAGTTCAATGCACTAATTGCCAAAGATATGGACATACCAAATCGTATTGCAATCACAAACCCAGATGTGTGAAATGTGCAGGTGAACATCTCACAAATCTAAGATGAAAAGAAAACGTGGGGTACAGAGGCGAAATGCGTGCTCTGTAATGGTAGCCATCCAGCTAACTATAGAGGTTGCACTGTGTATCAAGAAGTTAAAACTCGCAGATTTCCACCTCTCAGAGAAAAAATAGTGGAGAAGTCACAGCCCGCTGCAAACCCGAATCCATCTTATCAGTTAGTTACTGGGATAACATATGCGCAGAAACTCAAAGATTCAATTGAAGATCAAACTTCGGAAGGAAATCGTACCAGAGAAAACCAATCAACGGATAACTCAAAAAATCATCAACATCTGCCCGAGCAATCTTCTACACAACGGTTGGAAATTATGATGGAAAAATTAATGACCAAAATGGACACTATACTTAATCTTCTAACGACCATTGTCTCAAAATCATTTAATGTCCAGAACCCTTAAATTAGCAATCTGGAATGCCAACGGCTTGTCACAACATGGACAAGAAGTTAAAAGTTTCTTGATAGAACAAGAAATAGATGTCATGCTAATATCCGAAACGCATAACATCAGCAAAAGTTTTCTAAAAATACCCAGATATACCATCTACAACACAAATCATCCTGATGGAATACCTCATGGTGGCACTGCAGTTATTATCAAAAACATGATTAAACATCATGAAGCAAAACAATATAAGAAAGAACATTTACAAGCAACTACTGTAGTAATAGAAGATTGGCTAGGTCCTATAGCCATTTCGGCCATATACTGCCCATTAAAACATGCAATAAAAATGGAACAATTTAATAATTTTTATAATGCTTTGGATCATCGCTTCATAGCAGGGGGTGATTATAATACAAAACATCAACAATGGGGATCAAGATTGGTGACAACGAGAGGACGAGAATTATTAAAATCAATTCAAAAAATTAATCTTCATCATGTATCAACCAATGAACCTACCTATGGGCCAAGTGATAGGAGGAAGATCCCAGATGTCATAGATTGCTGCGTCACCAAAGGAATAGTATGTAATTATATTAAAGCGGTACCATGCTTGGACCTGTCATCGGACCACTCGCCTGTCTTAATCACTTTAGGAACAAAGATAGTGAATACACAGAAACAACCAATGTTAAGCATCAATAAAACCGACTGAAACTGCTTCAGATATAAAGTAACAGAGAATTTAAACACAAATATCAAGTTAAAGACGGAAACTGATAGAGATGAAGCAGTGGAACATCTCAATAAATGTATTCAGTCGGCAGCTGAAAAAAGAGGAATGGAAAGGAAAAAAAGGAGAATGGTCGAATGTTGTCAAGAAAATGATTAAGGAGAAAAGAAAGTTAAGACAGCAATGACAACGATACCGACCAGCGGGAGATAAACGTAAACTAAACAAAGCCGTGAAAAAGTCAAAAGAACTGCTTCTCAATAAAAAAGCCAGTCAATTCAAGAATAATTATCACTACTCTCACCAAAAGAAAACACAGATTATTCACTGTGGAAGGCGACTAAGAAGCTCAAACAACCACAACTGCATATTCCGCCGATACGTAAAAGTGACGGCCACTGGGCGAGAAATAACGATGGAAAGGCTGAAGTATTTGCAGACCATTTTGAAAGGGTATTTCAACCATATGCATCAGAAAGTCCGGAAGAACAGAACAACAATATTTAAAACTACTTGGAAGCACCATTGCAAATTAATCATACTATCACGAGGTTTTCTATATTAGAAGTAAGAACTGTAATACAGAGAGAGTTAAATCCTAAAAAGGCGCCAGGATATGATCTTATCACAGGAAACATTCTGCAACAGTTGCCAGATAAAGGTATTCGATTAATAACCTATTTATTCAATGCTATACTTAGGACAGAATATTTCCCAATACAATGTTACGTCGTACAGACATATAAGCTTGCTACCAATTATGTCTAAATTATTTGAAAAATTACTACTTAAGCGTTTAAAGCCAATATTGTTGGAGAAGAAGCTGATTCCGGATCATGAGTTTGGGTTTAAGCCAGAACACTCAACAATAGAACAAATGCACAGAATAGTTAAAGTAATTGAAGAAGCCCTCGACATATCCACCAATACAAATGAATAACCAGAATATACCTGATGAAGTTAAATATTTAGGCATTCACCTCGACAAACGGCTAACATGGCGTAAACATATATGGATAAAAAGAAAACAATTGGGAATGAAACTGACAAAAATGTATTGGCTGATAGGCAGAAAATCAAGTTTGTCGATTGAAAACAAACTACTGTTCTATAAAATGGTAATAAAACGAAAACCTATCTGGAATTCCGGACATATGGTTTACAGCTGTGGGGAACGGCCTGCAACTCGAACTTGGGCATTCTTCAGCGGTTACAGTCTAAATTTCTAAGGATCATAGAAGATGCTCTATGGTTCGTATCAAACAATATAATTCACAGAGATCTACAGGTCTCAACAATACGGGAAGAAATTAGGGATTCCAGTGCCAGGTATCACTCAAGATTGAAGATTCATCCAAACGATCTGGCCAGCAAGCTTCTCACTACCACAACGACGGAAAGATTAAAACGCCACAAAATTTTTAATTTGCCATATAGGCTTTAGATATTCGTTTAGACATTAATTTTTAAAATCCCTAATGAATCGAACCAATAATAGTTAAATTTATGGGTTATTTTATACTAATCGCAATGTAAGTGAGATTTTATCAATGGATAAAAATACTCCGATCATGACAATGTAAAAAGGCAAAAAATTTACTGAGTGTCTCACAATGAGATAGATTGTAAAATAAAGGAAAACAAAAAAAAAAAATCCTTAAATATTATTTCTTTGTAGATAATTTTTTTAATACCATCATCAATTATATTCGTTTCCCGCTTCAATAAGGGAAATACCATTTCACAATTATCTCTTACTTCTGCAATGTCACTGAGTTCCATCAAACGATTATAAATTTGAGACGAACAGCCGAGTTGTGTTATGTAATAATAAAAAGTGGTTGTATTTATCGTTTGATAGTACATCACGCAGAACAAATGGCGAAGCATATAATGAAACGCATCTATATTCAGTACCTTTAAAATATGACAGTTGTGATAAGGGCCTCAATTTACGTTGAAATTCGCTTGGCTGTATGAGTGCAATTGACTGTAAACATATTGAAATTTTATCTTTCTGATATCAAGGCAAGAGAGATTCTGATGTACCAACCATCCACGTACGCAAAAATGTTTTCATTACTCCTAAACATACTACGTGTAGGTAGACATAAGGAAATTGCTCAATCATGTTTATGGGTAGCTCTTATAAAATGGAAGTAGTATTATGGTGGTTTTCATCAGATTTATTACGGAACGAATTGTCTATACTCTTTGTTGCTCTGTTTTCAGGAAAGGTCATTCGAAATATGCTGTGTGAGATTTAGTTAATTCCCAAAATACTGCATTTGGCTGGCATGTCGCAAATAAAGTTGCCAATTCCTAACTTTAATGATTTATTTCTATAACTGAAATCCAAGTTTAAATCTTTTAATTAATTGACAATTGGTCGCAAAACTTCATTGAACTGGCGAGGCTTGTTAAACCCATGATAGATGCCTATAACAAAGCTACTTTTACTTATAGATAATTTTCCCAAAATAATCCAAAAGCAACTGTCTGAGCTCTTGCTAATTGGCAAACCATCAATATTGAAATCAATCAATATTTCCGATGGTAAATGTTCGATATTCGCTAAAGTTTTTCTAGAGCCAACCGCATCGCTCTGTGAACATATTTTCCTGGACTTACATTTATAACTGTTTTGTTAGTAAGTGTAACTATTGTTGATCCGTCATTTTATTGTTATTATGTAAGGCCCAAGTTCTCAGGAACATTAATAAGATAGATTGTGCTTTAATTATTTAAGTTAAATCGACTGTGATAATTCTGGTCAAAGTCATCCAACAAATATTCTTCATCATCTTGAGAATTTTCATTAATTTTGAATTATTTGTTTCACAGTCACTGATGCGAATATTTGCTGTAAATTCATTCATCTGTGGCAAGAGCAGTTCATTGTAAATAACAGGGCGACTTTTGCCGTTAATTAAGCGGAGCTTAAAAGAATTGCGTTTTAGTTCGAGTATAAATTTTCTATATCAAGGCATTTTAATTATGCTTGTGGAACCTCTAGAACTATCATAGTGGAAATATTACAAAAATTCCATCCCTATTCCCCAATGACATAAAAATTAATATTTTAAAACTACGGCAGCCAACTAAAAAAATTATTTTCTAGAAACGCGTTTCAATAAAAAATCACGATAAAAATATAAATATGTATAAGTTTACTAACCTGTATTAATGGAATGAGGACGAAAAGCCGAATGTCGAAGGGCCGAATGTCGAAGGGCCGAAAGGGTCGAAGGGCCGAATGGGTCGAAGGGCCGAATGGGTCGAAGGGCCGAATGGGTCGAAGGGCCGAATATCGAAGGGCCGAATGTCGAAGGGCCGAAAGGGTCGAAGGGCCGAATGGGTCGAAGGGCCAAATGGGTTGAAGGGCCGAATTTTTTTTGTTTATTTTTTTTTATTTTTAGAAATATAATTTTTTAAATTTCTTGTTTTAAGGAATATTTTGTAAATTTTTTTATCAAATATAAATTAATTTCTTTTGAGTTTATACATATTTTATTATGTTTAATCTTTGGATATTCTATCGGCAAAAATATTGCATTCATTTTGTTGTTTATATTTTGTGTTCTTTTTGTAATTATTAAGTGGAAAAATATTTGTACATAATAGGTTTTTCACTAAAGCCAAAAAAGAATTTTGTCATAAAATGTCATAAAAATCAGAACATTTTTTATTCGTTAGGGTGAAGGAAAATTTTATTTGGACGAATACAATAATTTCTCTGTGATTTAGTGATGTGGATATAGTGAATATACTCCTAACAATTTACTACATAATTATAAAGACAAATTACAGTTTAAGGCACAATTTCCAAAATGTCTACTTAAATTAAACGAAATGGTTTATTTTAAAGTATATTATTGTCTCATGTGTTGTTTTGAATATTGTTTCAACCTGAAATGTATTACCTATTTTGATATGAGTCGTTTTGATAAATAACATTTCAACCTGGTATTGATATCTGGAAAATTAATATTGTTTTTCATAAATAAATAAAAATTATAGTTCTTAATATCAAATTCTGTACATTTACAAAATATTCCTTCAAACAAGAAATTTAAAAAATTATATTTCTAAAAACAAAACAAAAAAATTCGGCCCTTCGACCCATTCGGCCCTTCGACCCATTCGGCCCTTCGACCCTTTCCGCCCTTCGACATTCGGCCCTTCGACATTCGGCCTAGGGCTCGTATTTCGGGTATCGGGTACCCGGGTATTTTTCGAAATTTTTAACTACCCGAATACCCGGGTAATTGCCCCGGGTATCGCGAAAAAATTCAAAGGACCCTGCAAATTTTACGTTATTTATTTCTAATATACAGGGTGTCTTGTACTTGAATGCTAATCCTTTAGGGATGATTCCTTGATCAATTTTGAGCAAAAACTGTTTGTGCGAGGGGATCTATCTACAGTATCTACTGAGATACAGAGCTTTAAAGAAAATTAGCTCGAGCCAGTACCAACACTTACATTTAGGTTAATAGTTTATATTTTACTCGACGTATATTAGCTTTCGAGAGCATAAGTTTTTGGAATTGAAATTATATTTTAATCAGTGTATCAGACCGACGCGTAGGCCTTTCCACTTCATAGATATTGATGTTCAAACGTGGGAATTTTTGCGAGTTTGAAAAATGGCCAACAGGGCCACGCATCATAAAAGCACGTAGAAACGCGGGAAGGCACAAATGTACAACTTATTCTACATTGTCAGACACGGTGGAATACTCTTATTTCGACAATCAATCGATTTGTAATATTGAATATTTTATCGCGATTGCACTATTGCACTCGGTGAATTAGGCGCCGAAAAAATAATCGACAAGTCTCTAGAATTATTAAAGGAAACCTCACTTATTTTTGAACCGCTTACGCTACAAGAATTAAGCAAAAAAGGCGACATTAATAATATCTAAACGAAAGTAATTTCATTATTACTATACAGTCTCTCGGTAAAGTCTACATACACCTCCAAAACTTTTCATAATCATATCGTATATCGCCGGTTTGCGAGAACAGTGACACATCTCAAAAATGGCCAATTTTGAGATAATAGGAAAAAAATCCTTTAAATGTAACAACCTTTTATCTGGTATAGTGTCACTTCTAAACTACCCATAGTTTTCAATAGATGTGACGTTGAATTTGATGAATTCAACTATTTTACACCAAAAAAAAAATTCAAATCGATTTCCTCAAAAATATGATATTTTGAGATGTGTCACTGTTCTCGCAAACCGACGATATGTACGTATATTACATCCGAACCGGGAAGTCGATTGTCCTGAAACGTCCTCAACGTACTTTGTTATCGTTCTACCTATCCAGAACAGGTACTGGTTTACTGATGCCGTGTATAGTTTTTTATTTATACACGTTCTTAGAACATGCTGTCTCGACCTATCCGGAACCTCAACTTCACGCTTTTTTGTAAAATACTTCTAGGAGGCCTAGCGGCCCAAAAAGTAGTCAGCTTTATTCGTTATCGTCTCATCTATTCAGAACATGTACCGTTTTGTCCATACGGGCTGCACTTTCTGATTTATAGACATTTTCGCACATCGCTTCTCGCTAAGTCTTCTCCATAGCAGTATCCCATGGTAGAAACTCGAAAATCGACGTTTGAATTTTTTATGCAATATTTGCTTTCCAATCGATTTCTAAGGCCATTCTATGGATATGTATGAAGTTTCAACTAAATCGAACATGTAATGTCGATTTTAGCATTTTTCATGGTGTATCCTTTGGCAACTGTAATCAACTTCAATAATTTATTACATCCGAACCGGGATGTCGATTGTCCTAAAACGTCCTCAACGTACTTTGTTATCGTTCTACCTATCCAGAACATGTACTGGCTTACTGATGACGTGTATAATTTTTTATTTATACGCGTTCTTAGAACATGCTGCATAGCACGTATAGCATGCTGTATAGCAAGATTTCGGATTTCGATACTGTTGAGTTTTTTTTTTTCATTTTGGAAGGAAAAATCGATCAAAAATCATTATTAATTGCTCGATTGGGATGAAATTTGGTACACAGGTAGCAGATGGGATGCTGAGACTATACACAGAAAAAAAATTCTTTCGAAATGCTCCCCAACAATTTTGGAGCGTTTTTGGGGATAAAAACAAGAAGCGTGAAGTTGAGGTTATGCTTCAGTCTTTCATATGGAGAGACAGCATGTTGGTAGAACGTGTATAAAGAAAAATTTCGCAAAAATTGCCATTCTGCATGAAGCTGATAACTGTTCTGAAAAGGTAGGTTTAATACGTATTACATTAATGAAAAGTCAGACATTAAATCATATGGTAAGTATTTTTAAAAAATCATGAAGTTAATTACAACAGGATACACCATGAAAAATGCTAAAATCGACTTTACATGTTCGATTTAGTTGAAACTTCATACATATCCATAGAATGGCCTTAGAAATCGATTGGAAAGCAAATATTGCATAAAAAATTCAAACGTCGATTTTCGAGTTTCTACCATGGGATACTGCTATGGAGAAGACTTAGCGAGAAGCGATGTGCGAAAATGTCTATAAATCAGAAAGTGCAGCCCGTATTGGCAAAACGGTACATGTTCTGAATAGATGAGACGATAACGAATAAAGCTGACTACTTTTCGGGCCGCTAGGCCTTCTAGAAGTATTTTACAAAAAAGCGTGAAGTTGAGGTTCCGGATAGGTCGAGACAGCATGTTCTAAGAACGTGTATAAATAAAAAACTATACACGTCATCAGTAAGCCAGTACCTGTTCTGGATAGGTAGAACGATAACAAAGTACGTTGAGGACGTTTCAGGACAATCGACATCCCGGTTCGGATGTAATATACGTACATATACATATGTTTTCTAAATCAACATTAGAAAGGCCGACCAAAGTTCAAGCTGTTCTGAGGTAGAATTTGAAGATATAACTGGTTATAATGAGCTATGGAAGACTTTTACGTCGAGCAAAGAGATAAGCTGATCTAAATTTTGGATAATTTACACGAAGGACTACTTCATTTCATTTATAGCGACTATGGATATAATGACCTTAGGGATATAACGACGAAATTTTGAGGTCGTTATTGGTGAAATGTAACCTTTCTATAACGACATTCGGATATAACGACGGAAGTTAAGCGGTCCCTTGGTGGTCGTTATACCATAGGTGAAAACAACTACGAAAATTCGAAGTTACTTAGCCGTTTCTACACTTTCTACACTTAATGGCTTCTTATTTTTGAAATGTTTCATAAATATAAAAATAAAAGTGAATATCTCACATGAGTATCACACATGAATAACCCTGTTTATTGAACGTACATAATATCCACATAAGTTAAATTGTATAATTATACACATATTACCTATTTTCAATAAAAGGTCTGTTAAAACACGTTTTGCCTACTTTTTTTCGGGTAACCCGGGTACCCGGGTATTTGGCCAAAAAACTACCCGTTACCCGGGTACTTAATTTTCGGGTATTTTACGAGCCCTACGGCCCTTCGACCCATTCGGCCCTTCGACCCATTCGGCCCTTCGACATTCGGCCCTTCGGCATTCGGCCCTTCGACCCATTCGGCCCTCTGAAATTCGGCCCTTCGACATTCGGCCCTTTGATATTATTCCGTATTAATTAGAACGCAATGTTTTATTATTCGATTTTTTTTTAATTTACAATATTAATTTTAATTATAAAAGACAACTAAACACTTTCAACTTTATAAAATTTGATATAATAAATTGATTTTAAAAATATCTTTTTTCGACCACAAATTATTAATTTCTTGTTGCGCGCACGACGAATGATTTGTAATTGAGGCAAAATAATTAAAACGTGTCGAATTCCTCTCATTTGAATTGCATAACTCTGCCTCGTCTCTCTTTCATATTTAACATTTCTATTGCCAGTCTGTTTTGTCTTTATTTTGTATTTAACATTTCGATTAAGAGTCTGTTTCTTTTCTATTTTGTACTTAGTATTTCAATTGATAGTCGTCTTTTATTTAATTTGTGGTCCTAATTTAATTTAAGTTTTATTTTTCATTTAATAATTGATTTTTATTTTAGTTCTGGTTTCCAATAGAATGATAATTTCGATTATTTTAGTACGAATTACATTTGTTTTAATTTAAGAGTTGCACATTTCCGTCCCTAACATGATATTTCGTCTCTTCTAAAGACGGAAACGTCGCAATGGACGAAAATTGTTTTACGGGTGACCCATTCATGTTGGCTTACCCTTATCGCAGCCTCAAACCCAAAGGGAACTTACCAAAGATGCACACCATTTATTGTGCTATAATGCATCTTCAACCCCCCATTGGCAGACGTGAATAGGCGCAAGGTCTATTCGTTACAGTGATTTGCCCCTCTTGAAACGATGCTGACAAAGCGTCACTTGGCGTTCTCAATGGGCAAATAATTATTTGTTTATTTACAGAAATAAAATTTAAACAAAACTATCATTAAACGTTAAAAATTTTGGATTTTCAAAGTAGAAACAATCCAGCGAAGTGTCTTACTACAAATAAAAGTAGGAACAGAGGCTTTCAGTTTTTTCAATACAAAATAAAAGCGCAAAACTGTTTGTTTAATACCAATTTGTGTTATTCTTCCATACACTTAATTCATTATTCTCATCTCTTTCTTTACGTGTGGCATTTTGCAATAATCACCAACATTTTCTGATACTTAAATTTTTCGTTTTAATTACAAATATCATACTATTCAATGCAAAAACTTAAATTCGCTGTTTAAACATAGAAAAAAAAAATTTCACTTGGGCAAATAATTTAGAATATAGCATATGAGAAAATGACTTAGTTTGTGCCTATATTAGATCAAAAATCTTGGGGTAGCATTATTTGCTATGTTTTATCAGACTGAGAGTTCAAAAACCATTTTTTTTATTTTTTTTCAGAACCCAACTTTGTTTATTTTGAAATCGGATCTTTTTTTAATTCTAGAATTTCTAAATTGATACGAGCACACCTTTAAACGGCTTTCATAAAGAAAGTTAAATAAATTCGAAATTACCTAAATATTTTGAAGACTCAACATGATTAATAACAATATTAGCCAGGGGAAATAATGCGGGACAGTGCTAGACATTGTACAAAATATACAGTACCCACAAAACCGTGAATACTGCACAATGATATTGTTATAGATCGTGATGCAACTGAATCTAAAGCAGTAACTCAACAAGTCAACACTAATAAAGACCTGAATATTTTAAACCAAAATTCAAGGAATTCTATTCAAACTGTTGATTCGATAATTTTATGATGATTTTAAATAATTTTTATTTTTTAATTCTTCAATTCACCCACATTTTGCGATGCAATAAAACTATAAATTAATTGTTAATACAATTTTTATTAAGTGGTTTTCATACCGGCTGCATTGACTTTGGACTTTAAAAAAATTTACGTTTTATTTTTAATAATTATCACTTAAAAATAATTTATTTTATAACTGTTTCAACATATTTCTATAAAAAGCGAAACTGTTAATCAAATAAAACTAAATTACAAAACTTTAAAGCCAGAAAAGACTGTAAATTTTTGAAGACCAAAGTCAACTCAGGCGGTATGAAAAGCACTTTACTCAAGATCAAAAAGTTTTTGCCTTGTACGTATAAAATTCACGAGACGTAGTTATTTGTTTTTCAAAAGGTCTTTGTAAACTCGCTCTAGCAGCATTCCACTTGAGAAATTCTCCAAATGCATTACAAGGTCCTTTTCCATGGCAAGTTGCAAAAAATACCATTCTGCTTCTATATCGAAGTCCTTCTTGAAATTGTATAGATTGTAGAAATCCATTTTGTTTTTGTACTGAGCCCCAGATCCATCGGAAAAGAAGCCCATTTTCTTAACGTGCCGGAATTTTTCCTTTATAAAATTAACTAGGCCGGTAATAAACAATCTCACAGCTACATGATTATGTTTAGTTGCCTCAGATATAGCTATCAAGCTTGTGAATTCCACTGTTGCTTTCACCGTTTTTATAATACACTGCAAATGGATGTACACCAATACCTCGATTTGCGACGTTTCGAATTGCGACGTTTCGAATTGCGATGGTACATTTGTTACTACCAAATTTCAGTTTTGCCTCGCTTAAATTATTTGTTGCATCGTTACTTAAATGTTTTCTTTCTGAAAATACGTCAAGGTTATTTAATTATGTTGCAATTTTATTTACAAGACGCATTTTTATGGAACGAATTACCGTCGCAAAGTGAGGTATGGGTGTATTGTACATTGAGCATTGGACCAATGAAATGCTTGAAACGCATCCTGAACTACAAATGAATAGTTCTCAGAAAAGTCACATATAATAATACATTTATCAGTTGTTGCATTTGATTTTCTATATTTTAGATAATATGCTTGTTGTTTTGCAATAAACGAATGCGAGCTGCTCACTTAGTTTATCTATGAAAGGCAATGGTGATACGGTTATAGTTTCCATGGTGCATCGATCTACTTTCTATCACTGCTTGAATGTTATTTCATCTATACAATTTTGTAAAAATTTTGTAGATAACTCCTCACGAGTATTATCGGTATCCGGGCAGGAAGTACATTCGTTTAAATAGCATGATGTGCTTGGAATAGCGCATATAATCTGCGAAATAAGATCTTGATAACTTCCTCCTTCGTGTGAAGGTTTATAGATTTTATTTTATTAAACATAAGTTTAATATTTTGATGATATATGCAGACGCAAATACTAGCTATGTGTGTGCAGCAAAACTAGAAAATATGTTTTTTTAAATATTTGAAAAACCGCCTTCATATTACAAAGAACCAGCCTACGCTGCTTTGTTTCAATAACTCCTGATCTGATGATATGGTCTTGAAATCTCGCTTCCCAGCACACATCCGACTTATATCGTCATCTTCATAAAATTTCTGCGCCAATAATGCGATTTCCTGATTAAAAATTGTTGATCCCAATTTGATGTTCGGTGTTGACATGATACCTTTTTCTTTTTGAATCTATTTTGCTCTATTTGCCATATAATAAGACACACCGAACTCATCTTGGATTGTGCAAACGGGCCAGCTTTTTGGTAATGATGTTAAAAACATATACTTTTCATTTGTTGCTGTAGAAATATAATATTTCTCTCGTAACTGTTCATATGTGTCAGTGGCAGCATGCTCAGAACTGAACGGAAGCATAAATATTTCCTCAGAAATTTTCGCTGTAACTTCTTTACATTTTTGTTGTTTATAATTTTCACTTCTCATTTTCTTATGTACTAAAGGAGAACTGTGAATTGTTTTTAAAGTGTCGTTGAATGATAAAATATCCGGATAAATGAATTGCTCATCATTCGATGAACTTGTAGAAAAAGATGCAAATCAACATTCTTGATTCAAATTAATATTTTGTGAACCAAAAAGTTCATTATTTTCGAGAAACACGAGTGATAGAACAGGGCCTCAGGCAGACATGATCATCGTGAAAAATTCACTTTCGAGTGAGGTTATAGCGTATCATCCGGTATACGCCATAATGGCTGGACGTATTAATGCCGATATTTCTTTTATCTTCGTGGTCGCTGTATATGTATCCTGTGGATCAACTTTAGAAGTTTATCTTGAATTTGTTAGTTCTTCAAATCTGTAATGTCTTCAGTGCATATTGACGAACAACTCTTGATCATTGGAAATTTCAATCTTCCAAACATTGTTTGGTTTGACGTTGATGGTATACTCACGTCCTCTTCTAACGATCGAAAAGTATTGACTATCACCGATTAATTTGGGGTTACCCACGAAATCCATTACGTCACGATCCTCTTTGACAAAATCCATCTTGACAAAATCCATTTTCGACATAATCATCTTTTGACAAAATCCATCTTTTTCAAAATCCATTTATGATAAAATCCATTATCGACGAAATCCATTTTGTCAAAATCCATAAAAAAGCCAGCAAATCCATCATTTTTGTTATTTTTTACAAGCCGCTTGTAAAAAGTAACAAAAATGATGGATTCGATGGCCTTTTGATGGATTCTTGCAAAAATAACAAACATGATGTGTTTTTAGATAAAGATGAATTTGCACCATTCTTCTGGCTGCTTCTGGTGGTCCCACACTGTCGTAACTGTTGTAGCATACGAAGCTGTTTGTTCAGCAATTTGAAAATAATTTCCGAATCTTTATCACTACAAAATGTTTTTTTATACTTATACTTTTATAAAATAACTTTAATTAATTACAATGAAAACCAAATTTTTTTTAAATGCCGTGTTTTACCCATATACGAGGTTTGTTTAAAAAAGGTGACTTTTATTTTTCGCGAAAAATATTTATTTATTCATCAATATCTATTTTGTCCCCTTAAAAGTAATCCCCCTTAGATTAATACACTTGTGCCTATGTTTTTTTTTAATCCTCGAATCTGTTCTGATATGCGCTTTTTGATATGGTCTTGAGCCCTTCCAGCGATGCGGTCTTTATCTCCTCAATCGGAGCAAAACTACATCCTTTCATGGGACTTTTCACTTTTTAGAACAATAAAAAGTGACAGGGGGCCAAGTCCGGTGATTACGGTGACTGAGGCATGATTACGGATGTCGCTGCCACACGTTTCATGCCCAAAATATCCGAAAAAATTGCATGGCATGAGCCAACCGATATATCGGGATCCTCAGCAATTTCTCTAATAGTGATTCAACGATTCTCCATAACAATTTTCTTCACTGTTTAACGTTTTCATCGGTTGTTGACGTGCTGGGGCGTCCAGAACGGGCATCATCATTAACATCTTATTGGCCTTCTGTGAAGAGCTGGTACCACTTACAAACAATTTTTCCATTCTTTGATGCATTTTTACAATATATTCAGCTCCTAATAATAATAAGTTTTCCATCCATAAAAATAAAATAAGCAACTAAATGAATTCGGACTATTCGTATATTTTGATATAATTAAATATGTAATTATTGGTTTATTTAAATACGAAATTTATTTTATTTGTACGGTCATCAGTTTAGTGACATTATACTGAAGGATTTTGACAACAGTGGATTGTGTCATAAAAGGATTTTAACGATCATGGATTTCAACATCAATGGATTTTATCAAAAGTGGATTTTTGTAAAAAACGGCGGATTTTAGCAAACTGGATTTTGGAAAGATGGATAACGGGGGGATCCCATTAATTTGCTAGTACGGCAACCAAGTGATTGAACCAGACAAGCAACAGTCAAGGAAAGCTAGTGGATTTGGTATTTTCATCTGATGTTATGTATTCGGATATATCTTCATGTGCTGATTTTACTGAATGTGAGAGTGTATACTGAATCCCAATAATGATAAATATTTTTCATGAAAAATGCAATTCTAATTTTTCCTTGATAATTCTTTTCATTTTGATTTTAGGCATGCTGGCTACATTTCTTTAAACGAATTTCTTGTCAACTCTGATTGGGAGTTCCTTAGGCGTGGGTAAAACCTGAACGAAGCCATTTGGTTGTTCAACGAACTACTCAAGACTGGTGTTGAAATGTACCTAGGTTTCGTGAATCATGATAAAATGAGAAACTACTGCGCTTAGAAAAACGGCGTAACAAATTTCATTCATTATATAGGTTACATGGTGCTGAGTTTTATTCGATAGATTCGATGCAGCTTGAAAAGAATTTTAAATTTTAAATTGGTTCCTATATAATAACTACATTTTGCAGATTGAAATTGATTTGACATCCAATCGTAGAAAATTCTGGAATTTCCTAAATGGTAAAAGGAAACAGTTGGGGTTACTTCACCGATGATTCATCAGAATTTATTAGCGAGCCAGCTCCCTGATATCTGCAATTTATTCGCCAAATATTTTGAGTTCGTGTACGAACCATCCACTATGTCATTTCCATCACTTAACACGTCTCCACTTGTTTGTAATCGTACTGAATATAATTATTAAACTTCACTGAAACGGAGGTTTATGACTGCTTGCCAGAAAGTTTATCTCTTCCGCTGACTCACATCTTTAATGAATGCCTTCGGACTCGGATTTTGAATAATCCCTGTAAAATATCGTTCATTGGTCCGTTTTTAAATCTGGCAAAAGATATGAAATTATCGAGGAATTGCTATTCCTTCGGCCATTCCCAAACTTTTCAAGGCCACGGTGCAGAGATTTTTGTTTTCCCATGTGGAATCTTTTATTTTGCCTGCATAAAATGGGTTTTACCCAGGAACATCTACAATAACCAATTTGGCCGCGTTCTGTGGTCATTCATACAGGCCAACAACAAGTAGCTTTTGATAAAATAGTCACTCGATTCTTATCTATAAGCTAGAGAAACTAAATTGTGACTTCGTCCCTATCAAATGGTTGCAATCTTATCTATTTGGCCGGTTACAATACGTTAAGATTAATGATTCTGCTTCTCATTTATTTCGTGTAACTTCTGAAGTACCGCAAGGTAGTGGTCCACTTATGTTCTCATTATTTATTAATGATGTTGTGGAGTATTTGAATTTGCACATTGCTTTCTTTACGCAGATGATATGAAAATATTCGCTCCGATTTCTTCAATTTCTGATCGTATAATTCAAATTGTTGTTGAACGTGGTAAAGTGTAAGGTTGTCTCTTTTTTATAAAAGCAATCACCTACTCTTAAGCAGTATTTCTTTTATAATGTGGTTGACAGAGTTGAGTTCATGTCTGACTTTACAAAAATTGATTCTATTATTTCTAAGGCTTACGTTATGTTAGGCTTCATTAAGCGTAATAGTAAAGATTTTTGTGACCCACTCACACTAAAATCTTTATATGTGTCCTTTGTTCGCTCTATTATTCTTGAATTACAGATTCTCGGCCTGGTCACCATTTGATAAGTTTCAGTTCAGATAGAATTCAGAAGCAATTTGTATTGTATGCTGTTCGTGGCGTACCTTATGAAAGAGTGGATAACTATGTTCTTCTGCCTTATAAAGATCGCTGTATTTTATTAAAATTGCGGCCGCGAGACGGTTTCTTCCATAATGATTCTGTTACTACAAACTACGTACTTTTTGAACAAGTCTTGAAAATATCGCGAATTTTTAACTTTGTTTTTGAAATTTTTGATTTTAATATGGCAAGAAATTCGTTTAGAAATGAGTTAAATCTAGATAAATCCACAAATCTTGAAATTCCAGAATATCTTCTCTGTAAGATAATCGATTTGGGTGCTATGCTTACTTATATCTCAACTACAACCATAACTCGAATAATATCGAATATAAATTTTTGAATAATAAATTTAAAAAGCTCGGAATGTCAAAAGAAATATCGATAGACCGCTATTCTGTAACTTCACGCAACTCACGTCTAGCAAATTTCGATTATATGTGAGAAACTCCAATAGAACCAAATAATTTCGAAAAGTTCGAATAATCTTAGGGTTCTAGAATAATCTTGAAAAATATCAATTCTTAGTCTCAAAAATGGTGACTAATGTTGATAATTTCGAATATATTAGACATTAAGCAACTCAACCCTATTCAAACCCAGATATCGGGATGGGATGGTCTTGAAATCTTGCCAACCAAAATATCGAATTTTGAAAAATTGTCTTCTGAAATATCGACCGCTTTAATTTTGAAACTTAAAAAGTTATTAATGAAGAGATTTGAAATTTAAAATTACGCTTTGTTTCTAAATTTAATTTCATAATCCTATAATTTAAAATATTTTAAGCCATTTGACCTTAAATAAATCTTCATTAGATTTTAGTTTTTAAATTATTTATCAGGAACTTTTATAATTGCTAAAACGTGCTAAATTTTGTAACATTATAATTAAAAACCGATACAATTTTTTTAACCGTTAATATTATTTTTATTCGAGGCCATATTTTTGAGAATTTCAATTCGAATTCCGAGAATTTTTTCCGACAAAAGGAGCAAACACGAGATAACCTTATAGTAGGTAAAATTGAAATTTGAGTGGATTATAGTTAAATACAACTTGCAGTATAACTGAAGTGGATCCTAATTTTTCGTGATATTTCACAAAATTTAATAAATAGTTCAGTATAAATTTTATAATCGGTACAATTCGGTTAATATTGGATTAATTAACTGGAAAGAATAAATTAACCGGTTAATCTTAACCTGCTTTGATATGTTACTGGTAGAGAACTGTCAATATCGTCTCCAAGAGCTATGCGGTGGAGTCTAATTTGTTTGTATACGTTTTTGTATTAGAGCGTTCCAAATGAGATACCCTTAATCCAGTACTGTAAAGACTCGGTCAGCTGAATAATATTCCAAATATTCAGGAAACATTTTTGAATGAATAAAAATGTGAATCGTAACAAAATGTATTAAGCGCCATTATTAAAGGCCAAGCCTTCACAAGGCAGTATTTATAATTTTCGTTATGACCCATTTAAATGCCAGAAAAGGGTTTATCACATACATCAAATTTCCAATTTGTCGCGCTTTTGATTAGTTTAACCATTAATTTGGAAACCACCATGCCCCATAACAACATTCAGAATTTTCCTATTGCCTATTCAAAAGTTAAGACAGGATCTCACATAGTTGAAGTTTGTGTGAGATTTTTGTTACAAATCAATGCGTACAAATTAAAAAGTGACAACAATCAACGAATCAAGTCCGAACAATCAATTTTGCTAGGAATAATATCACGTGCAAATCTAGAGAACAGTAATTGAAGATACTGAAGAGCACACCGGTGAATAAATGGCCGATGATAATTTATTTAGGACGAATATTAAAAATTGGTTCTGAACACTTTCGATTCTGCTTGAGTGAGTCTCGTACGACGGAGACGAAATAATGCTTGCATACTCGAGTGTCAAACGCACGAATGAAGTGTAGAGTTACGCTTAAAACCCTAATTTAGGAACGTTTTTTTAACAATAGAATCAATATGGCAATTCAGGAATAATAGTGATCCTAAATGGCTTCCTTGAGGCACGAACGAACACACATGGACGCATTCTGAAGTTTATCTTCAGGGTTCATATACATTCGGCGAGTTAATAAATAAAACCATAATCAATTTAAAAACGATCTATGGTTAAGTTTGCCAAAAGCTTTAGCAAAATATGTATAAACAACAGCCACTTGAATTTTTAAGGTTGTAGGTTTAATTAAATTGCTTTGAAATAACGCTAGATTAAAAATGGTGGAACTGCCAGGAAAGAATATGTGCTGACGAGATTAAATCAGATACTTGCAGTGAAAGAAAATTGTCGCATTCACCAATGAATAGAATAGATTGGGAATGCTCGATAAAATTGCAATTCCTCAATAGTTTTTCACATCACTATACGGATACCGTTCTAGAAAACCGGTAATACATAACAAAATTTCCAAACCATCGAAAATTCTCCCTGACTTAGGCTCAAATTGAACAGAAAACATAAAGGACCAGAAAGTCTAGGAAAACAATTTTTCAAAACAAAAGATGGTAAACCATCAGGACTAATACCTTTTCTGGAAGTGTCCAAATTGAGCAAAGCTTTGCTGGGAAACAAAGCATGCATATTGCTTTCTTAAATTATAAATAATCTGAATGCTTATATTTCATGTGTGCTTGATAACGGCGGATTTCCAGAGAGCTAAGCTCCTGCATAAACCAGAGTTCTTTCCAGGTATAAGACTTTTTATACAAACTTGGGAACAAATTTATCGAGCGGAGAGAAAAATGAAAGATTAAAAACACAGAAACTGAACTGTTAAACATTTTTTGGGCAGGACATTGTTCCAATCCACCCGAAATTCAGATTACTACAAGCTTCGTACGACAAGTGAATCGAAATGGGATTATCAAAAGCACTCGGGCGACCAGCCCGCTTGCTAATACAGATTCGTGCTTTCTTGTACTAAAAGGAGAATATTGAAGATTCGAGCTATTTGTGTGGCCTTTGTATTTTTCGTGCTAATTTCACAGACACTGGCATCTTTGACAAAAATATTTTATAAAATATCTCTTAATACAGACCTTAGAATTAGAATAGACGTAGAAATTGTCTTTCTTAATTGAATTTTAAGTATTCACGAAGCCGTGTATAATAAGGGTAAAATTATGATTCGTGAAACTGACCCAAATGAAGATGACCAGAAAGTGTATAATTATCGCATTCAGTCAATAAGCTGCCCTGTACAACACGAATCGAACTTAAACTTTAGTTAAAAATTATTTACGAAAATTATTCAAAAATATTTCGCAAAATTCTTAATTATTTTCCCAGTGTTTCATTATTTTCGTAATTGAAAAATATTCCTGACCAATTTAATAATTGTGCTGAACAACAAATAATAAGCATCTCGCTTTAAACTAGGTAGTACGTACAGTGGATTAAATAAAACAATAAAATTTATGAATTTTAATTTAATTGAAATTTATTGTAGTTTGTTTTTATTTCAGTTGGGAATTGTATTGATTAAATTGGGATTTCCTAAATTTTGAAGTTTGTTTTGGGTACTAAAATTCATTACACATTGGATTAACCATCGAACTTCTAACACCCACCAGTTACAATTTTCCTATATATTTACAACATCACATGACGAAAACGACTTAATGCAAACGATATTTATGATTTAATAAACACAAATTTAAATTTAAAAAGCAGTTAAGCATTTAATTAACATCATAATATGTTAAAATTTGTTAATGGACCACCTGAACAAAAATTGTTGAGTTTATGATTTTATTAAAAGCGTGTGCTAATTGCCAAATTACGTAAGATGGTAAAGGTTTTCTCGAAATACGTCAGTGACATAATATTCAAAATTAACATATGAAATCGATTGTTTTCTGCACATATGTCTCATTTGAACTTCACTTCAATCCTGTTTCAGAGAATTAATACACTGCTTAATATAAAACAACAATTTTTTGTTACCTACATACCTATATACGTTCATTTCCAAATTTAAGGTTAACTCAATTTAAAATAAGAAATGTAACCTAAAATTCTTCCGAAAAATTTATTCGATAACAACACTCTAGGTACGATTTATTGATTACCCACATGTAATACAATAACAATTTTTCAATGCTACCTAAAAAAAAAAGTTGAAACTAACCGATAAACAAACAAATTAACAATGAAAATGGAAATAACAAGCCAGAAAGTGAATGGAAAATAAAATGTATTTTCTTATGTAAGTAACAATAAAGTGAATTTCAATGTCATGGTCAATTTTCAGGCGATATAGCTAACTAATTTTAAATTCAGTTTAGAGATGTTAAACTACATCTGGACACTAAGAGATATGTTCCTCGTGATTTTATCTAATGAAAAAATATCTAACGCACATTCAACATCAAATTCTTATTGATACTTATTTATTACCATAAATTGGCTCTGGTATTG
This sequence comes from Tipula helvola, assembly GCA_963556165.1. Classification (NCBI taxonomy): domain Eukaryota; kingdom Metazoa; phylum Arthropoda; class Insecta; order Diptera; family Tipulidae; genus Tipula; species Tipula helvola. The sequence goes on along the minus strand of OY744482.1, from coordinate 293,776,127 downwards.
CTAATTATGATCTACCTTTTAAAATAGGTGAAAGTTAATCAAGAGTTAACCAAAAAGAAATCAAAAATTAAATTGCAATAACAAAACAACAACCAATGCAACTTAACCATATGTACGTTATAAAAGATCTGTTCGTAAATTTTAATATGATATGAATTAAACTACTTTCGATGTTGTGTTACGATTTTATGTTGCATTTTGCATTTATACATAAGTAGACACAGGAAAATTAATTTATGTTTTTATGTTAAAAACAAAATTATATTATGAAATGCATTTATACATACATATGTACATACAAAATTTAATGTATAGTACATGCTATGCAAAGAAAATATTTTCTATGCATGAAATGTTGAAATTTCCAGTTGTACAGAGGTGGGTTTTTCATATTGATAACATTGATATACAAAACATAATTAATAAAGTTTGGCGGGCATAAACATAATATAGTACATGATATTAAGTGATGGGTTCTTGAAATATTATTGCACCTTCTCATGTAAAATTTTGTTTTGGTGTATTGTGGATTGTATTCAAGGTACGGTTTTGGTTGGTGTCGCGTATAATTATAAATAAAGAATACGAAAGTATATTCATAAAAATGGTAAACAAATAGGTATGATTTCAAAACGTCTACCGGAGCACTTTAATTATGAAATTCGTATTAAGAGACTCCATGAATTAAATACTCGAATGAATTAATTTCGCAATATTAATTTTTTTTAAAACTGAATTACTAATTAGTTAATAATTTTTTGCGAGGAATTAACTACCTTAAACTGTCGCTAGTTTTATTTACTTGTACTAGTGTGAAAATTATACCTTAAATTTATTTCAATCTTTTGAACTCCAACAAGTTCTTTAGTACTTTTCCTTGAAAGTATGTAACATTTCAAGTTCATTTCAAGACGTTAAATTTATTACGATCTTTTGGAATCCAATAAGTTGTTTAGTACATTTTGAAGAAGGTGCAATGTACTACATATATGTACGATTGATTGATTAATTGATCGATCAGGATGTACGACCAAGCCTAAGCAAGACTCTCGGATGAGACCGGGCCCGCCGTATACTCTGCACACATAACAAAACCAAAGGAAAGGAAAAGTATGTTAGTAACAAAGAATCAAGCCGGTTACAGACACCGAAGTAGTTGATAGTTAGTAAATTTTTTAGTAGTATATTTTTAGTCAATTATTTAGCACAAGACAACACAATTTCAAGTTCATTTACTGCTTAAGTTCCTGGAAAGCTCTTTCAGGTTCTTCCAAAATTCTAATCCTTTATAATAACTATTCTAAAAAATTAATTGTGTATAAATTAAATTCTCTGAAATAAATTAGAAATTATTCTTTATGTACTACAAATAAATTAACATAAATTGTTTGTAATTAAATCAACTACCACTTTTAACGATTATTTATGAATTTATTAATCTTAATATAAATACCAATATCAACATAAATACCAATACTAATACTAAAACTAACATTAACACGACATTAAAACACATCGATACCAATACCAACATTATGACATTAATGCTTCGATTACATCGAAATATTCATTTCACTAAATTTAGGTCAACTTAATTTTAACAAACATTAATTTATTTTCATTAAATTCAGTGAAACCGCACTCAATTTACTTCACCATTATTTCTTTATTTAAAATCAGCCCTTAATACCCTTAAATAAATTAAATTTAATTCAACATCTAAATTAAAAGGACAGCAAATTAATCACTAACTAAATAACCTGAAATTCAAGATGCATACAAAATTTTAATTCTAAATTATGAATATTACATTCTAAATATCTTTTTAGGTTTTTTAATATTTTAAGCTAAAATCTAAAATCAGTAACTAAAAAATCTGAAACCCGATCAAATTTCATTTCCAAATCTATAACTATTGACTCTATAAATTATCTCCAAAATCAAAATTAAAATAAATAATTGCTTATGGATATTCTGTTTAAAATCATATAAATAATAACAGCTTTTAGTTGTCCATACTAAATTAAATTAAATAATTTGAGTATCCATATTAGTATATTCTTATTAGTACCATTTATGACAAACGATTAGCACAAATATATGATTTGGCTAATAAACATATTTTATTAGAAGATATATAAATTTAAATTCAGAATCATTTTGATTTAGATTTATGAAACTATATTAACCTTGTCCCAACCAACAATGTTATGGACAAACTAAATAATAAATAAATTCTAAATTTTAAATCTAAATTTCAAATTCCAAACTTCAAGCTCCACATCTCAATTTTCAAATTTTGAAATACAAACTCGAAATTTCAAATTCTAAATTCCAAATTTTAAATTCCGAATTTCAAATTTTAAATCTTAAATCTTAAATTTCAAACTCCAAATTCTAAATTCCATATTTTAAATTTTAATTTTAAATTTAAAATTCCAAATTTAAAATTCCAAATTCCAAATCCCAAATTTCAAACTTCAAATTTCAAATTTCAAATCGCAAATTCCAAATTTCAAATCCCAAATTCAAAATTTCAAATTAAAAATGTCAAACTTCAAATTCCAAATTTCAAATTTCAAATTCTAAATCCCAAATTTCAAAATCCAGAATTTCATTTTGGATTCAAAATCTCAAATTTTAAATTCCAACTTCCAAATTTCAAATTACAAATTTCAATTTTCAAATTCCAAATTTCAAATCTCAAATTCCAAATTCCAAACCTTAAACTTCAAATTCCAAATTCCAAATTGCAGACTTCAAATTCCAAATCCCAAATTTCAAACTTCAAATTCCAAATTTAAATTCCATTCCAAATTTTAAATTTCAAATTCGAAATTTCAAATTCCAAATTTCAAATTCTAAATTCCAAATTCTAAATTCCAAATTTTAAATCTTAAATTTCAAACTCCAAATTCTAAATTCCAAATTCTAAATTTTAATTTTAAATTTCAAATTCCAAACTTCAAATTCCAAATTTTAAATTCCAAATACCAAATTCCCAATCCCAAATTTCAAACTTCAAATTTCAAATTCCAAATTTCAAATCGCAAATTTCAAATTCTAAATTTCAAATTTCAAATCCCAAATCCAAATTTCAAAATCCAGAATTTCATTTTGGATTCAAAATTGTAAATTTCAAATTCTAAATATCAAATATCAAATTTTAAATTCCAACTTCCAAATTTCAAATTACAAATTTCAAATTACAAATTTCAAATTCCAAATTTCAAATCTCAAATTTCAAATTCCAAACCTTAAACTTCAAATTCCAAATTGCAAATTTCAAATTCCAAATCCCAAATTTCAAACTTCAAATTCAAAATTCCAAATTTTAAATTTCAAATTCGAAATTTCAAATTCCAAAACCCAAATTTTTAATCTTAAATTTCAAACTCCAAATTCTAAATTCCAAATTCTAAATTTTAATTTTAAATTTCAAATTCCAAACTTCAAATTCCAAATTTAAAATTCCAAATACCAAATTCCTAATCCCAAATTTCAAACTTCAAATTTCAAATTCCAAATTTCAAATCGCATATTTCAAATTTCAAATTCTAAATTTCAAATTTCAAATCCCAAATCCAAATTTCAAAATCCAGAATTTCATTTTGGATTCAAAATTGTAAATTTCAAATTCTAAATATCAAATTTTAAATTCCAACTTCCAAATTTCAAATTACAAATTTCAAATTCCAAATTTCAAATCTCAAATTCCAAACCTTAAGCTTCAAATTCCAAATTGCAAATTTCAAATTCCAAATCCCAAATTTCAAACTTCAAATTCAAAATTTAAATTCCATTCCAAATTTTAAATTTCAAATTCGAAATTTCAAATTCCAAATCCCAAATTTTTAATCTTAAATTTCAAACTCCAAATTCTAAATTCCAAATTCTAAATTTTAATTTTAAATTTCAAATTCCAAACTTCAAATTCCAAATTTAAAATGCCAAATTCCAAATCCCAAATTTCAAACTTCAAATTTAAAATTTAAAATTTAAAATCGCAAATTCCAAATTTCAAATTCAAAATTTCAAACTTCAAATCCCAAATTTCAAATTCCAAATCCAAATTTCAAAATCCAGAATTTCATTTTGGATTCAAAATTGTAAATTTCAAATTCTAAATTTTAAATATCAAATCTCAAATTTTAAATTCCAACTTCCAAATTTCAAATTACAAATTTCAAATTCCAAATTTCAAATCTCAAATTCCAAATTCCAAACCTTAAACTTCAAATTCCAAATTGCAAGTTTCAAATTCCAAATCCCAAATTTCAAACTTCAAATTCCAAATTTAAATTCCATTCCAAATTTTAAATTTCAAATTCGAAATTTCAAATTCCAAAACCCAAATTTTTAATCTGAAATTTCAAACTCCAAATTCTAAATTCCAAATTCTAAATTTTAATTTTAAATTTCAAATTCCAAACTTCAAATTCCAAATTTAAAATTCCAAATACCAAATTCCTAATCCCAAATTTCAAACTTCAAATTCCAAATTTTAAATCGCATATTTCAAATTTCAAATTCTAAATTTCAAATTTCAAATCCCAAATCCAAATTTCAAAATCCAGAATTTCATTTTGGATTCAAAATTGTAAATTTCAAATTCTAAATATCAAATTTTAAATTCCAACTTCCAAATTTCAAATTACAAATTTCAAATTCCAAATTTCAAATCTCAAATTCCAAATTCCAAACCTTAAGCTTCAAATTCCAAATTGCAAATTTCAAATTCCAAATCCCAAATTTCAAACTTCAAATTCAAAATTTAAATTCCATTCCAAATTTTAAATTTCAAATTCGAAATTTCAAATTCCAAATCCCAAATTTTTAATCTTAAATTTCAAACTCAAAATTCTAAATTCCAAATTCGAAATTTTAATTTTAAATTTCAAATTCCAAACTTCAAATTCCAAATTTAAAATGCCAAATTCCAAATTCCAAATCCCAAATTTCAAACTTCAAATTTAAAATTTAAAATTTAAAATCGCAAATTCCAAATTCCAAATTTCAAATTCAAAATTTCAAACTTCAAATCCCAAATTTCAAATTCCAAATCCAAATTTCAAAATCCAGAATTTCATTTTGGATTCAAAATTGTAAATTTCAAATTCTAAATTTTAAATATCAAATCTCAAATTTTAAATTCCAACTTCCAAATTTCAAATTACAAATTTCAAATTCCAAATTTCAAATCTCAAATTCCAAATTCCAAACCTTAAACTTCAAATTCCAAATTGCAAGTTTCAAATTCCAAATCCCAAATTTCAAACTTCAAATTCCAAATTTAAATTCCATTCCAAATTTTAAATTTCAAATTCGAAATTTCAAATTCCAAATCCCAAATTTCAAAATCAAAAATATCATATTCCAAACTTCAAATTTCAAATTTCAAATTTTAAATCTTAAATCTTAAATTTCAAACTCCAAATTCTAAATTCCATATTTTAAATTTTAATTTTAAATTCCAAACTTCAAATTCCAAATTTAAAATTCCAAATCCAAATTTCAAAATCCAGAATTTCATTTTGGATTCAAAATTGTAAATTTCAAATTCTAAATTTTAAATATCAAATCTCAAATGTTAAATTCCAACTTCCAAATTTCAATTTTCAAATTCCAAATTTCAAATCTCAAATTCCAAATTCCAAACCTTGCACTTCAAATTCCAAATTCCAAATTGCAAATTTCAAATTCCAAATCCCAAATTTCAAACTTCAAATTCCAAATTCCAAATTTAAATTCCATTTCAAACTCGAAATTTCAAATTCCAAATCCCAAATTTCAAAATCAAAAATTTCATATTCCAAACTTCAAATTTCAAATTTTAAATTACAAATTTCAAATTCTAAATTCCAAATTCTTCCAAACTTCAAATTTAAAATTCCAAATTCCAAATACCAAATTCCCAATCCCAAATTTCAAACTTCAAATTCCAAATTCCAAATCCCAAATTTCAAACTTTAAATTCCAAATTTAAAATTCCATTCCAAATTTTAAATTTCAAATTCGAAATTTCAAATTCCAAATCCCAAATTTCAAAATCAAAAATTTCATATTCCAAACTTCAAATTCCAAATTTTAAATCTTAAATTTCAAACTCGAAATTCTAAATTCCAAATTTTAAATTTTAATTTGAAATTTCAAATTCCAAACTTCAAATTCCAAATTTAAAACTCCAAATTCCAAATACCAAATTCCCAATCCCAAATTTCAAACTTCAAATTTCAAATTTCAAATTCCAAATTTCAAATCGCAAATTCCAAATTTCAAATTCGAAATTTCAAATTTCAAATTCCAAATCCAAATTTCAAAATCCAGAAGTTCATTTTGGATTCAAAATTGTAAATTTCAAATTCTAAATTCTAAATCTCAAATCTCAAATGTTAAATTCCAACTTCCAAATTTCAAATTACAAATTTCAATTTTCAAATTCCAAATTTCAAATCTCAAATTCCAAATTCCAAACCTTAAACTTCAAATTCCAAATTGCAAATTGCAAATTCCATATTCCAAATCCCAAATTTCAAACTTCAAATTCCAAATTTAAATTCCATTCCAAATTTTAAATTTCAAATTCGAAATTTCAAATTCCAAATCCCAAATTTAAAAATCAAAAATTTCATATTCCAAACTTCAAATTCCAAATTCCAAATTCCAAATTTTAAATCTTAAATTTCAAACTCCAAATTCTAAATTCCAAATTTTAAATTTTAATTTGAAATTTCAAATTCCAAACTTCAAATTCCAAATTTAAAACTCCAAATTCCAAATACCAAATTCCCAATCCCAAATTTCAAACTTCAAATTTCAAATTTCAAATTCCAAATTTCAAATCGCAAATTCCAAATTTCAAATTCGAAATTTCAAATTTCAAATTCCAAATCCAAATTTCAAAATCCAGAATTTCATTTTGGATTCAAAATTGTAAATTTCAAATTCTAAATTTTAAATATCAAATCTCAAATGTTAAATTCCAACTTCCAAATTTCAAATTACAAATTTCAATTTTCAAATTCCAAATTTCAAATTTCAAATCTCAAATTCCAAATTCCAAACCTTAAACTTCAAATTCCAAATTCCAAATTGCAAATTTCAAATCCCAAATCCCAAATTTCAAACTTTAAATTCCAAATTTAAATTCCATTCCAAACCAACCATAATATAATATGTAACCACAAAAATATCTGTCGAAACACCACTAGAATTTAGACAGCAGCCAAGGCGTCTTTGGCTATTTAACAAAGCTGATTTTGATGGTTTACGGTCATTTTTTCAACATTTCCCTTAGGATCGCCATTGCCTACATAACAACAACATAGACGATGCCGTTTCCAGTTTTACTGACACCGTCTTACATGGAATGAATAAATTTATCCCCTCATCATTTTCCGATCCCAATCAAAAATTTAAAATATTTTCAAAAGAATGGTCGCATCGGTTGCAAATATTTCGAAAACATCTGTTTCAGCATTGAAACGTGCTGACGGCGCTTTGGTGGTGGATCTATATTTACAAGCAGACTTGTTGGCGAGCGTCTTCAATTCGAACTCAACATTAGTTGTCCCATATGGAATTGGACCTCCATTAATTCCATATTGTGGTTCTAAAATGGACCCCGTCGCCATCTCGGAGGAAATTGTCTTTACTAATCTGAAGTCAATGAATGCAAACAAGGCCATCGGACCTGATGGAATTCAAGTTCGAATATTGAAGGAGTTTGCCAATGAATTGGCTCCAATATTAACTAAAATTTTCCTACTTTCATATAAGCCAGGCGACTACCCGAACGCCTGGAACAATGGAATGGTGCAACCCGTGCTGAAACGGGGTTGTGACAAAACTGACCCTTTAAACTACCGGCCAATATCAATTGTTTCAGCCTTCGCTAAAGTCTTTGAGAAATGCGTCAATCAACATATAGTTAAATATCGTGAAATTAATAAACTAATTTCGGATAGACAATACGGCTTTCGTGAAAGCCGATCCACGACCGATCTCCTGACGTATGTTACGAACAAATGGAGTCTCGCCCTAGAACACCACGGAGAAGCCTTTGCAATCGCGTTGAATATATCCAAGGCTTTTGATAAGGTATGGCATGAGAACCTTATTTGTAAACTTGTGGCATACGGGCTGGACTCGATGACCGCACCAGGTGGATTAAAAGTTATCTCAATGACCGAAAAATCAGCGTCGTGCTTAACGGGAGATCATCATCGACGCACTCCCCAAATGCCGGAGTCCCTCAGGGGTCACCTCTGTCACCGACCCTGTTTTTGCTATACATCAACGATTTGCTGGATAGCACTGTAAACCCTATCCATAGCTTTGCGGATGATGCCACATTGCATTCTTATATTTCATTCGATGCAGAGCCTAGCCTTACAGATCTCAATAATAAACGGGCAGAAGTCGTAACTTCTCTCAATTCCGATTTAAGTACAATATTTGAGTGGGGTAACAACAACTTAGTACAATTTAACGAAACAAAGACACAAATAAGCACATTTTCGGGTAAAAAAAGTCGTAACGACTACCCATTTGCGGTAAAAAACCATATCCTTGTGGGTTGCGACTCAATTCGACTGCTTGGTGTTCAAATAAGTAACAAACTCAAATGGAATGAACACATTGTTGCATTGGCTAAATCAGCTTTCCTGAGCAATCGCGCAAAACTGAAGGAAATGTTAAAAATCCAAATCATCCTTTAAGCAAATCGTCTTGTTAATAGCTCATTGTACATTTTAAGTTTAAATTCAAAATTATTTATTTATTTAGGTAAATTGATACCCGAATTATCAAAGATTTTATAAATTGTAATATCAAATTGTTTAGTTTCAAATTTATTTTTTTTCGATTTATTTTTCTTACGCCACAAGATTTGTGTCTTTTATTATTTATGTTTATGTTCTTAAAATTGAAATAATTTTTGAAGTTCCTCCAACTCCATCATCAGTCCGAAATTGTATTCAAATTATATGAAAAAATTAGCCGCCTTTCTTGATGTTTGATCTAATCCGGATCAGATCATGTTTCATGAAACCATATTATGTTTCATCTTAAATGGATGGTTAGAAATAATATTTAACATTCTATTTGATGCTATCTCTTAAGTATGCCTATAAAATCTATTACTTTCAATTTCCGTAGTAAATTGGATTTTTTCATTGAATGACTCAAAAAGAATTCTTGTACTAGTAATAAAATGTTGTGGAATAGCTAACAACAAATCTTTAACATATTTATATATTAATATAATTTTCCTATTCAACTAAGCGATCTTTGCGGTCAACAGTTGTTCCAACACAATGTCGGCAAGAATAGGTGACAAACAATTCCCCATAGCTTGACCGTACTTATTTTTTGTTTAAAAAACTTATTAATAGGTTGGAAGTAGTTGTTATCGATAATACAAATATCAAACATTTCTAAAAGTTTTTTGAAACTTATGTCTGTAGTTGGTTCAACTTCGGTCCATCTCTCAGTAATAGCTCCCCTTCGAAGTCCACTGGTATATTGGTAAAATATCCAATATATCATCAATCAATCTGCAATTGTGTTTTATCCTACCTTGTATTAGTGGTTTTAATAGTCCCAGGAAATAAGCCGGTGAATTAATTGTAGGTACAATTGGTTTTAACGGTGGTCTGGCGTCTATTGGAGGGGGGGGGGCGGACCAAAGTTGGGTAGATTAGTCTACTTGCTCCGTAACCTTCCAGAAGGGTGCGCATCACGTGGGCTGTTCTGTTAAAGTATTAGGCTGCTGTGTGATGGGTACAATTATGTAAGGGTAACCTGATCACAACTCGCAAGTGTATGTACTGCCTCCTCGGAGCAACCACTGGTAACTGAAACCATTAGGCAGAATGTGGCCTTTTGGGACAGGCTAAAGTACGGCGCTAAAGGAGAAAACCTTGACAAAAACTCAAATCTAAGGTGGAACAGCATATGCCGAAGGATGAATGGCTGATAGATTAATCAGTACAAAGTATGCGGGCTTTGGATACCAGGCACCTTCCAGTTTGATTTAGCCTTCCTGTAGTAAAGCAGGGTGACCTACTGGTGACTTTCCATTCCCAACAACTCGTAAGAGTAAAATAAAAACAGAAGTCGAGGCAGGGCTAGGAATATACGGGAGTGGGACTGCTCTCTAGAAGTCCTTGAGAACCAATGCTACCGTCTTTCCAGTAGAACTATTTCCTACAGTAAACATCTAGGAGGGAGAGCAGTGAGCCCAGATAGTATTTATCACGTACCGGCCGGCAGTATTATCAGGTTCATTAAGAGCCTGAATATTGACTGGACGGATAATTAAGCAGGGCTTGGAGCACAAAAAACCTTTTAGGTCGCAGTGCGAGGTGGCTTAACGCCCACATGGCCCTACAACACTAATAATAATAATAATAATTGGTTTTAACGGAATATTTTGTTTGTGTATCTTATGTTGGCCATATATTCGCAAAAATAAATGATATTACTTTCAAGGCAATTTTTTTAATGCGATTTATTCTGTTATTTTTGAACAAATTATCAATGAACTTGTTTATCTTTGCTGTAATGTAACTGTTTTAGATGGATCTAAATCAATAGGTATGTAAGTATCGATATCAACTAACAATGATTCACACATTTTTCTAAAAATTCGTCTTAATTATTAAAATAAAACTGTTTTATTGCTTTTGTCACTTTAGTTATTATACACATTAGGGTTGTCTTTTATAAATTTAACTAGATTGTTTCTTGCCCTAATTAGGAACTTATCAGTTTTTATCAATTTATTGTTTCTCTTTAAGTGTTGGGTAAAAACATTAGCAGTCATTGCAAAAAATACCAAAAATCTTTTGTAGTGATATGTATTGTTGTTATATGTCCACGAATTAGCCACAAAAGTGTTAAGTATAAATCTTTATTTTTGTTTTAAAAAAATGTCAATAAATAGTTAATGCCCCATTTAAAACGAAACATTTGTACTTAATTATGTATTTATTTTACAAAACGAGACCTTACGTCATTGATTTCGGTTTTATAAGTGTATTCTGTCTTTTCACACATAGAAAAATTAAATTTGTAAATTTTATTTTAATTATATTACTCAAAAACTAAATTTAAATTATTGATTTCGAAATATGTTATACTCAAAGGTTTGCTTTAAAGATAAACCGAAAAATATTTTATGTTACGATTTTTCATTAATAAAATTTGAATCAAAAATGTTCAATTTTACCCCTTGTGTATTCCTTTAAAAAACTCTTGTTTTAAAATTGATGTGATACTTACGGCTTTTATGTATAGTTGGCTTTTCGCAATTCCATAGAATCGCTATTTACAATATACATGTAAGCCTTAATTAAATGAACGATGTTTTTTTCGAATAACTCACTAACTCAGTAACTAATATTACTGTTAGATGGCCACCTCTACCACTGATGCGAGCTTCTGTTGATTTTTGAGCATTTCCATGGCAGTGTTTCGGTCGAAAAACAAATACTCGCAAGAGATGTACGATTGATGGACACCTTACTTTAAAAAATAGCAGCACAAAAAAAAATCTGCTGGTGTCAAGTCGGACGATCTGGGCCTGATATGACACGGATATGAAACATTTGTCGCAAAATGGTCACCGTTTGCCTGGCTGTGTGGGATTTGGCATCATCCTGTTGAGAGTAAAGGCCTTCCACACCCATCTCCGACCGGCTCATTTAGACAACGACATATTGATGAAACATCATTTGAATGCAAACAACCGAAGATTTATTTCCTAAACTAATTGAAGCACTTTTACTCGCTCTTTTGGCGTATGTACATATATCTCTCTATAATCAATGATACGCGTCTGCACATCACAAAAAACAAACAAATTTCAAAACATATGACAATTTTGCTACTTTTTGATCATAGTTATGGATCTGTGGTGATTAGTAATTCAAATACGATTATTAATAAAGGTCCTACTTCGGAGTAATACATTTAGTTTTTACTTATGTACACTTTGTTATCTTAAAACTAGTAGCTAGCCCTCAACAACCAAAAGCTAGTCATGAAATTATTATGACATTTGGTTATTAAAGGAACGATACCACATTATATTCCAAAGACAGTTTTATCAACAGAAATTTCACAAAAGTCTTAAACTTTTTCGACCACCTTGACCGTAATTAGGTATTATGCGTAGATATACATTTTTTTATTTGTTTTCTAGATACCTAATCAAATATTTTATTATATTATTGCCTAATTTTATTGTTGCCTGGTCCGCATATCTTTTCAAATTTAGGCCAAACTATAGCAAGTTTATATAATTTAATCAAATAAACAGCCATAAACTGTTATGTGATTATTTTTACATTGGTTAATCTGACTAAGAAGGTGTTAATGGAAATAATAAAGCATGTTTTGCGTAATATACATACATAATTTTAATGTTATGATTGAAAGAATTAATAATGTAAAAATATTAACTGTTCTGCGGTTATTTTACTAAAGGAAATATTAATATTTATTTAGATTAAAAATGCTTGGAAAATAGAGTACAGATATTCAGCGTCAAATTCTTTGCGCTTAAAGGTTTTCTTGTGCGTCCAGAGATGCTTTAGCGTAGTTTGTAATTCAAAACGGTAATTTTAGTTGAAAATCTTTATCCCGTAGTACACGAGCCTTAAGATGAAACAGGTGCAAGATATCAGCACAATCGATTTTGGAAACTAATAAATCCCGTACAAAAGTAGCTGATATTTTTAACCAACGAATAAACAGTGGTGGCGTTAACACTTTCATTAAATTCCCTTTAGCGCTTTTATGACAGGCAGCTCGTTTTCAAATTTTTCGAATAAACCACACACCGTAGGATTGTTTTTTCCGATTCAACATTTTAGGTTTTAATTCATAGGTACTACATTTCCACATTAGCTTCGATTGTTTTAAATATTCAAGATCAGTGTCATTTAATGACACGTGAGCGGACCAAATGAAACTTTTTACCGCAAACGTCGCACTTTACTTTAGTAGCCAGATGTCAACCGATATGGAATTTGGAGGTGTCGATCGATCAAGCAGTAATGTCAAAACAAAAAGAAAGAAATCGATTTAGTAAATACAGAAAAGATTTCGAAGGAGGAATTTTAGAATTTACCAATAAGAACAAAGAAAAATGTTTGGTTAATTAAACAATAATTCAAAATTTATAAAAACTTATCAATAAGTAGCTCTTCAAATAAAATTTATTTTATTCAATTAATAGATTGAGCCTTCTACCAGGAGCATGAATCGAGATTTTTATAGTGATGCACGGTGAATCAATGGTGGAAAATATTTCCAACAAAAAGCAGCATCCAACAGAATTCGCCTATTTTTAAGAGTGCAAATTTTGTCGTCCTGGCATCTTGCCTTTTATGGAGATAAGGGTGCCATCTTTCCATGAAAAGATATTTATTTATAACAGTCGTAATCCCAATTGGGTTTGTTTAATAGAAACAAGAGGAATTTGCTTTTAACACCTTCAATTCAATTGATAAGAATTGAATGGTAAAGAATCCAGACAGTTACCACATACTCCTCTTGAGACCTTACTTAGGCAAAATATAGCGCCAGTAATGTAGATATGGCCTGTCCGTTATTTGATAAACCCAAACATTGGATTCGCTTCGTCTATGATGTTATCTCCTATACTATGTTTTCGATTAATATGACTCCCAGATCGACAGTTTCACAATACTCATTACTCGAAAAAAAAATTTGAAAATTTGAAAGCTTTTCAAAATATATCGACATATTTTGATCGTTTAAACTTTCAGATGACATACAAGTAAGTGGCCTCTGAATAGTGGTAAAATAACTGTTAATTCACTTTTGTTTACAACTTCATTTATTATTTAGAATTGAGCCTACCACTTTTTATTATTAATTTTTTTTTGTTATTTAAATGAAATCTACAAACAATTTAGAAAACATTTTTACTAACCGTAGCGTAACAGTACAAAAAGCTCGTAGACTATGGACGGTAAAAAATGCAAATCCGTCTCTGTATAGGCCGCTTTTATCTATCTAAATGTTGACATAATACTTGAAAGAGCGATCTCTTGTGATGCCCAATAAAAAATTGCCATATAAAATTATAAAACCCACATCAGGATTACCGAGAGCCAACTCCACAGTAAAGCATCGTAAAGCCATGCTGGGCATCGGGTAAAAGTTCCCTACGTTTAGGCCACCATTTTTCTTAATAGAATGTACAGTGTACATTCTACGTGATGAGAATAAAACGTTCATCTGGATATATTACCCGATATTAAACTGGCGGTACACAGTTTTTATCTTCTCAGATATACTCTCGTGGTATTCTATGGTAATTACGATGGATCGATATAATTTTACTAGTTAAGTGAGAGACCCACAAAATATGGGTACAATATTTTGCCAAAAAAATTCACAATACGATTGTAAGTTAGAAGCACATAATGAAACATTACCAATAATGAAACAAAACGATTAAAAAACGAATTTCAAATTTCATCTGAAACAGAATATACCAACAAGAATATGATTTTGTTGTGCTTTCTGTACAACATCTAGTTGATATTCATATTAAAAATATTTATATTGATTGTGGATTATTTCACTATTTATAATTATATTAAATAAATAAATTATGTTTTAATTGTATTTATTAATTTTATTTTTTAGATTCCTTATTGTGAAATTTGATTTGTATGCAAGTTGTATGCAATTGAGAGATGAGTTTATTGACAAACACAAAATAATGAAAAGCATAAAGTTTAATTTTAACCAAACGGAAGGTATTGGTCAGTTCACATTACAAAATATTCAAAACACGAACAAAACATTTTTATATTTAAAATTATTTGTTATCAAATTTCTTTGGTTTCATGAAATTTGTAATAAGAAAAATGTATACATACTGGTTTAAAAGCTCTCCAAATTTTCAGAAAAATTTGCAGGCATTTTTACCAGCTAATCGATGGGTCAAGACACAAGGGGAGAAATAAGATATAGCCGAAATAACTAATCTCCTGGGTGAATAATATTTGAATGTGTATGCATTCAACAACCATAAAATAATTCATTCATTCGATCAAAACGGTCACATTAGGCCAAAAATTAAATATTATGACAATTAACAGTATAAAAATAAATGTAATGCTGTATAGTCCAAATGAAATTATTGGCTTAATGTTTATCATTTATTATTTAAATTTTAATTATTTTAATTTAATGTAAATTATTGTAAAATTTGCATAGCATACATTTACTGAAACTCATTGATAAAAATTCTTATTTTTATGATACAAAGTTATTATATAGGGTACATTGTAAAATTATTAATGCAAATAATATAACCCGGAAATTACATTTTTTCCTTCGAAATCGTAGCCCGGACATGATTGTTGCCCATTTACAACCTCTAACAATTGAAAGCTTATTAATTAAAGGCCATTTTTTAATAAATTAATTTACATTTTAAATTACACTATTTCTCGTACAAAGTAATAGTATTGTTGCATTTGTATAATTCCTTGTTCAAAGTTCAATAATTAATTTTTACTTCGTTATCTAAAAATTGTTATTTTCGAAAGTCTCAAAATACCTTCCTTTGCAATAGCCTTAAAATTCCTGCTCTGAGATAAATTACCAGAGAAATTTTTTTTAAGCTTTATGTACTCTAACAATTCATAATTTCAAAACTGCTATTTAACTCCTCAAGTAGTAAATGGTTGTTTAGTGAGTCAATCCTAAAGTCAGAACAGCAATACTTTCTGACATTCTGAATCCCAATCCGAACAAAAATTTAGTAAAATTAATAGAAATTTATTCGAAAATATTTGCTTTGAAATGCCAAATATGATAGATCAGTAGCTAGGTGTCAGAAATTTGGCAAAATCGATTATCTTAATCTATCAGGGAATAACTTACGGTAACAATACACAAAAATCTAGCATTATTGCTGGAAGGGAGATTCGACTTAGGGCCTGCTCGAATACTGTGGTAAGAATTTCCCCATTGTAGTTTTAGACGTAAAACACACCATAAGACGCACTCATTCAAATTACCACTTACCACGGTCTTACACCATGGTAGAATTTGAAGGAAAGGAAAGAATCGTTTGGACTTGGGATTTAAATATAAAATTGAATAATTTAGATTTTATAAAATTTAATTTTAAAGAAATACAAAAAATTCAAATTAAATACAAAGATAATAAAAATCTAAACTAAATAAATGTATTTTATTTAATTTGATCCGCCATAAAATTTTATTTTGAAAAATTTCCATACATTTCATACAACGTACTTGGCATTCTTTGCAAAAATTTATTTAATTATTTGATTAGAATTTGAGTTTACTGACATCACAAAAATATGTTGATTGGTTTAGGGTTAAAAACAAATAATAAGCGTATTCCATTGGCGTCAGCAAACAACAGTAGCATAGCTAGGAGAGGGCAGCGGGCCGCCCACACCGAGTGCTACCCTTTTTGGGGTGACACCCGATCGTGAAAAAATAAAAACTTACACAGACCATCACAATGTTTTTCAACGATAAATTACTTGGGCTTGAAGCGATTTTAACCAAGTTATCCACAGTAAATAATTTAATTTATCAATTGTGATAATTTATAAATGCTTTTATAATTAGATAATTTATAAACTTTCATTAATTTTAACAGTTTTCATTCTTGGGGTGACACCACATAAAATTAACGGCAGACTGATTTTAGTTTAAAAAATTCCAATAGATGGCTCTATACCGATTTTGGTTATATGAGCTAAATGTCATTTTTTAAAAACAAATAATTTTTTTTTATCATTAGCGATATTTTGTTGCGAAAAATTTAAATAAATTAAAAAGCGCTACAGACGATCCGATTTGGTTGGGCCGACCGTCGCACAGTGGGGCCGATTACCAAAAAGCTGGCCAAAATTTGTAAAATCAAGTAATGGATTTGAAGTTTCATACTCGGGGGTTTTTGGGGTCGCTGATCACGAAACTGCAGGCAGACTTGGAAAATTTCACCCCTTTCCCCCCTTATTGATAACCGCTATGCTTAAAATAACGTATATTCATATTACAGTCAAGATGCATGTCATTTTAATGATTTTGAGACACCGATTACCAATTTCCCGTCATATTTACAAAACTTTACCCCCTTCATCCCTTATTAGCAACCCTTATTTGTCAAATAACCGGTATTTTATGAAATTTTGATTATCGGATTGAAATTTTGTTTGTGAAACTATAAATAAATATTTGGAATACATATAATTAAAAGAAACATTTAGTAATCAATTCACGTGTATTGGTCGCTACCAAAAACCATTTTAAAAAAATTCAATTAAATATATTCCTCATGACGCCTTGCGAGGTCAGGGAAAATACATATTCGGACGAAAAATTTCCCATTCTTTCAGAATGCGGGTAAAAAATAGGGATTTCTATTTAAATAATTCGATTTGACATCAAATGACCTTGAAGGACAAAGTCAAGGTCACCATCCGATTTCTCCTTCCGCACCCAATAATTTTTGTAAATATTATTTTTGAATTAGCGTTTCCCCTGACGAAATATTCAGGTGCGTGAACTAAATGTCACCCTGTAGATATATTTATACGTAGATGGTAGATGTATATGTTATTTTCTCTCTCTCTCTGTGTTTCTCTCTCTTTCTCTCGCTTATTCATCTTCGGCAACGTTAGGTTGACGAAAATAATAGGAATAAAGCCAACAATTGTTTATTTTTAAATCTCAATAAAAATCGAGGGGCAGCTAGGGGCAGCTGATTTTTATTTTATTTTATAGGTAATACTTTTAACTGCAACCTCTTATGCATTTGATGACCGAACACTACAGAACAATATAACTTTTTCATTAAAAACTTGCTTTTTTTTAAAATATCAAGTTTAAAAAAACATAAAAAATCATTGTTTAATTAATATTTATTGTTTAAAATGCTAATATTTTAAAACATATTATTATATTATACATACCTCCAGGAGTTGACTCCATTTTATTTGATTAAAATTAGTTGTATTTTTAAACTTTTACGTATGTTTTTGCACTAGTGTCTTTTATTAAGTAATTTAACATAACGACTGCAGCTTGAGTAAAGGTACTTTTCAACCCAAAATTCTAGAGCAGGTTAATGTATTTCGACCCTCTTATGAGTGTTTTAAGACGCCAAGGGTATTATTAGAGCCAACCTAACTTTAAAAAAAACCTAAATAATTTTTTTTTTTTTTAATTTTGGCCAGCTTTTTGGCAATCGGCCCCACTGTGCGTCGGTCCCAACGACGATCCAACTTGCTATCCAATTTTGACAATACATATTTTATAATTTATTTATGTTTTTTCTTTACACATTTGGTTCACATATTCTTAGATTAAACTTATTTTTTTATGTTCTGGCTTTAAAATTTAACAGGCGACTAGCAAATATCGTACAACAACACTACATATCATCCGATTTGGATGGTTGGTCGGACGGTTGGATGGAATTTCCATCCGACACATTCGATTTTATTTTGTCGGACCGACATGCATACACCCGATCCGATTTTACATCCAATCCATGATAAACCAATTTAGGTTTTACATTTTATTTTGTCGGACCGACATGCATACACCCGATCCGATTTTACATCCAATCCATGATAAACCAATTTAGGGATCAAGCGCATGTATTGCCATCTCTTTCACTAAAAAATTCTGTCATTTGGTGCCTTTTTTTGATATACTTTTTTTATAAACACTATAGTTCATAGCAAACAAAAACAAATTGAATGATGATGTTTTGCGGTGATAGTTTTTGTGAAAATTTTGTGAAAACAACGAAGCTTTGTGATTTTATCGCACCGAATGACGATATGCGCAAGAAAAGACGAATTTGAAACAGCTGTCAATCATACCTTATTCAATTGGTTTATCATGCATCCAACCCACAGTACACATATATAAGGTAATATATTGCGCAGGATGTCAAAAAATTACAACAACAACACTGGCGGAGATCGTGACTGAAAGTTTATGAAATATTTAAACAATGATACATTGTTAATTATTTTGAATTAAAGTCAGTAGAATTTTTCACAAAATTTTAATTATATTCACTCAACACTCAAAATTATTACGCAAAACTAACAAACACAATTTGTTTGGTCACTATATGTCCGCCATATTAAATTTTTTTTTACGTAGATGCGCAAGAAAGAACGAAAATGAAACATCGGAGTATATTACCAGAACCATCTTGACATGAATAGAGCCGGCATGTGAAAAATGAACTTAAAATAAGGGATATAATAGAAACACTAAAAATTCATTTATTTTCATAGTGTTTATATGAAAAAACGAGATTTCGATTGACGATAAAATATGAATTAAAAGTAAAACCCAGTTAAATAATTTTTTAAGAAATCGCTAACAAACAACTTATGGATGATACCGTGACTGTGTAGCCGGAATGGTCGAGTCCACTTTATGGTCGGAATAAGCGGTATTGTAGTCGCGCATATGTGTGTCACTGCTATGAGGTCGAGTGCACTTATGATTGGCGATGATACCAAAAAATCCACTGCGTAGCGTGATGCTGCTCCGTTCCTTAGGTTTAATCTGACTCCATAGATTTAATCGGACGCGTGGTGACGATTAGTAAGCTCCGTTGCTTTGATTATCAAGCAATCGTACAAACGGCTAAGCGTTATATATATAAAACTTGTGGCTTACGTAGATGCCGATAAACGTTTATATGTGAACGTGTATTTCACCAATTTTTCCAACATGAATAATCACAAGCACAGTATTTTATTATTGACAAAACTTTATTAATATTTACGTTTATTTCCACTACAGTATTTTAATAAAATTAATTGATTTAAAATTACAAAAGTTATTTTTTGAAATGCAATTAATACTAAAAATGAGCTTGCCCAAAATGGCGTTTATTTTTATTCGTCTTCTCTGTCGAGAGTTTACAATGCTAATCCTTTTATATTCTGTTTTAATAAAAGTGAATAGGAAAAAGTACTAAACTAAAATTACCCTATGAAGTAGTTTTCTGTATTTTGACATTTTACGATTTGAGCAACCGAATTCGGAATTCGGTACGCTACAAACTCAATATCTTACTAATCTAAAACACAGCTTCTCAAATTTCCTTATTTTCCAGCAATAATCAAAAGAAAATAAGGGAAATTAAATTAAAAAACATTCTACAACAACAACGATGTGTATTAAAAAGAGAAAATTCAGTTTAATCTCGTCATCATTTGTCCATATCTAAACCCAATGGTAAGAAAAAAGACAACACGCCTCCGCTCAACAATCAAAATTAAAAAAAATCAAAAAGAGCCAAACAGAATAAATTAAATCAATACAATGAGTGTGAAAAAACAAAACATCAAAACAATCTAGCATGCTTTGCAAATTCAAAATAACTATAGAAACATATTCGAATTCAAATTGGAATGGAGGCAATGAAAGAGATGATTATTGTTTTGTTTATAAATTTCTAGTTATGTTGCTGAATATTTTAAATTTCAAAAGTACCTTATTTTTCCTGACGATTATCACTTAGAAATAAACATTTTCAAGACTCGATTTTTCAATCAAACAATATTACATGTTTCCTAAACATTTTCATATAAAAACAAAACAAAAGCTCACATTTCTAATAAACTAAATCTGTCAATGAAAATAAGCGTTTTCCCATATAGTTTCATAGTAAAGAAAAAATTGTTTGTACTTTATTTTAAGCTTAGCAAAAAATACAGTCGATACTGGAGGCTCTTATTTATACAGTAGGCTCTGATATTACCTTATTATGTGTACTGTGCATCCAACCCAACCAAATCGTACAGACCGCCCGACCAAATCGGATTTTTAAATTATTTTTGTTCTTTTCTTTCATACACTTAAATTAAGATATTTTTGTTTTTTGCTTTGTTTAATCAGCCTACTGTATACATAAGAGCCTCGACTATCGACTGTATTTTTTACTAAGCTTAAAATCAGGTACGTACAATTTTTTCTTTAGTATGAAACTATATGGGGAAACCCTCATTTTCATTTACAGTTTTAGTTTATTATAAATGTCAGCTTTTATTTTGTTTTTATATGAAAATGTTCATTAAACATGTAATATTATTTGATTGAAAAATCAAGTATTGAAAATGTTTATTTCTTAGTGAAAATCGCCATGAAAAATAAGGTATTTTTGAAATTTTAAATATTGTTGTTTTTGTAATATATACGTCACCAACATAACTAGAAATTTATGAACAAAACAATAATCATTTCTTTCATTGCCTCCATTCCAATTTGAATTCGAATATGTTTCTATAGTTATTTTGAATTTGCAAAGCATGCTAGACTGTTTTGATTTTTTGTTTTCTTCGTACTTATTGTATTGATTTGTTTTTTTCTGTTTGCTATTTCTGCTTTATTTTATTTTAATTGTTGAGCGGAAACGTGTTGTCTTTTTTCTTACCATTTGTTTTAGATGTGGACATATGATGACGTTATTAAACAGGATAGTCTCTTTTTAATACACATTGTTGTTGTTGTAGAATGTTTTTTTAATTTAATTTCCCTTATTTTTTTTTACTAACTTCTGGAAAATAAGGAATTTTTAAAATCTGTGTTTTAAATGAGTAAGACATTGAGTTGTTTGTTAGCGATATCAGAAAAAATTATTTAACTGTGTTTAAGTTTTAATTCATGTTTTATCGTCAATCTAAATCACGGTTTTTCATACAAACACTATGAAAATAAAAGAATTTTTAGTGTTTCTATATCCCTTATTTTAAGTTCATTTTTCACATGCCGGCTATATTTACATCAAGATGGTTCTGGTTTAATTCACACGGTGCTTTATATCAAATGCAATTGTTGTTGTAAATGTGTCAAGGAAATATCCTTGTAGTCAAAATGTTTTCCCAGAAACATGTTTTGTTTCTGGCCTTAAAATACTCCTCTTGCCTACTGGCGTATGCATTGATCAACGCTTTGCCTCCTTCATACGTCCAATTTGTAGTCATCTAAAAACTAATGATTTTATACACACAAAAAATTTTAATTACAGTGAAACCTCTATACATTGGACAACGAAGGGACTTATCATAGCTGTCCGATTTATAGAGATGTCCAAAACATGGAAAATTTCTTATTTTTTAGTAAAAACATAAACATTTTTATTTTAAATTCAGATTAGTTTCAAAGTTAATTCAATAAAATTTATTAAAATTCAACAAGTGCGTTAATAGAATACATAAATAGTTCAGCACCATGAGCAAAAATATAAAAAATAAAACTGTCTTCACCAATCTATGTATGTACTAATAAATACATAATGTATTAAATAAAGAACTTAGCATAAGTTCACGTAGTTTAATTTAGGGTATTTGTAATCTGAATTGCTAATGTTGCTAGTAATAATAATCTTGAATGCTGGTTTACTTTTTTCTGGTTTGCAGAGACTAAAATCATCTAATTTGCTTTCCAAATCTAAAATACCCTTGAAAAAGGACGGAACGCTATCTAATGAAAAAATGTTTATAACGCTTTAAGGGCTTCTTTAATTGAAGCCATTGATTCAATCGCTTCTTCATGGTCGGATGAATTAACTCCGTGCTTCGATTCAACGTCATCAAGCTTTTCTTCTAGGATGGATTGTAAAATTACTTCGTTACTTGGTTCATAACAAACTGCTACGTCATTGTCAGCTGCTACAAATTCTTATAATTTATCAGCAGGTAGCCCATCAGTTTCAGTATTGGTGCAATCACTTCAATTTCGTTGGGCTCATCGGTCATATTACTAGCGAAACCGGCTTTTTTAAAGCAGTTTTGAAGGCATTCATGTGAAACGAACTTCAATCCAGGTAACAGCATGAAGTATTTTTATTCTATTGGATATATCAGTCACCGTTGCATTACTGGTCTAGACGAGTCCTAATGTAGCTATTATTTGTTTCAGAATGCAGTTTCTGTAAAAGATCTTGAAGTTTTTTATAATGCCTTGGTCAAGAGGTTGAATTCTTGAGGTCATATTTGGTGGTAAAAATCGCACTTCTACGTGTTTCAAACCCTTGACCGCTACCTAAGCTGGGCAATGATCGATTGTCATCAAAATTTTCCGGTTAACCCTTTTTTCATGTCATTTCGATTAAACGGACCCAATCGTCGGAGTTACTCTCTAGCACTATTGAGGCGATTAGGATTAAAATTTGTTTAGATGTGTCGCCTTTTACTTTATGTTGTTGTTACTTCTCGAGTAAAAGAACGAATAAGGTTATGCAATCACAATTTAGAAGTGATATCAGAAAGCCATGCGCACATGATTCTGGTGATTTTGTTGTATGTGGGGATTTCAATGCAAGGCATACTTATTGGGGTGTGTTAGGGCTTATTCAATTAAAAAAAATTTGTATCAAGAGTTATTGAAACACTATTTTAAAGTAAATGTCCTTCTACCCATACTTTCTATCCTGCCTCTGGTAAAAGTTGCTCCTCTACGCTCTATGTAATCTTAACCAACGTTGACCATAAAATTGATCAAGTAGACGCTTTCAATGATTTAGCATCTGATCATCTAGCAATTATATTTAACATTAAAACTGATGCTTTAAAATTAAATAATGAAAATAAATTTCAATGTTTCTCTAAAGCAAATGGGCCTCATTTTCAACAAATTTTCAATAGTCGCATAACATTGAACTCTGCTAAAGCTATATGATTATAGAATCATCCAGTCTAATAGATTCTGGTGTTAAACTATTAAAAGACATTATAGATTTTGCCAAAAATCAATCAATTCCTAAAATTACAATTTTGAAACATACTGACTTATCACTACCAATCGACATACTGAAAGCTATAAGAATCAAAAATATTTGGCATCGGAAATTTCAACGAGAAAGAAGACCTTTTTCCAGAAAGCGATGTGTTTGCAATCAAAGTATATTTAAATATGAAAATTGTTGAACATCGTACCAAGCAAAACAAGGTTCTTCGTTGCATCGCCAATGCTCTGTGGTACACAAGAAATGAAAACCTTCACAGGGACCTACGGATGAAATACAAATGCATGCCGCAAAGCAAGAAATAAGGTTCCAGGAACATGGAAACCCCTATATTCGCCATATGATAGATAACCCTGTCGTTGAAAGAAGCCTTAAAAGAACGAGGCCACGTGACCTAGTGAACTTACCAAATTAAACTTAGTAAATAGGTTTAATTAATTATGGGACTAACCAGTGGGTTACACCCAAACAAAAGAGAATTTGACTAGAAATGTAAAAATTTGTATTCGAACGAAAAATTGCTAGATGAGCCTGCAGTCTCAGTTGTAATGAAAATAAAATTAAAAAGAGTAAAAAATTACTAAAGTTGAATTTGACCAAAAAAGGCAGAGTTTCTACTTCCCACCTAATACAATGGATATTTGTGTATGAAAATTGTAGATTTTTTCAGAATAGTAATCCCGAAAAACTTTATCTAAAAAACTCGGGGTGGGCTGTGTCGCCTACACGGCCGTATATGTTTTGCGTGATAACGTTTATAAGATGTTGAGATTAATTATTTTAATATTATCTGCCACAGTTTCTTTACGCAAAAATAAATTAAGGATTCTCTCTCTACAGTGCCTCAACTATTGTAAATCGCTATTTTGCAGATTCTAATTTCAATTATGTATGTGGAGGTTAATTATTTTAATTTAAAATAAATTATCCGCCACAGTTCCTTTACTCGCAAGTTGGGAGTAGAATTGCTCCGATCAGAAGAGGCGTTCTCTCGCTACAGTGTTCTGAATCATTGTAAATCGCTATTTTGTTGTTTGTAATTTTAATTAAAATTTATGTGGACATTAATTAACATATTTTAATTTAAAATAAATTAACCACCGTTTCTTTATCCAAAAATTGACTACAGAATTGCTCGGATCGGATGAGCCGTTCTCTCGCTATACAGTTGTTCAAGCATTTAAATCGCGCGAAATCAGAGGTTCGTGGCGCGGCTTGCCTCGCCGCATGATGACGTCATTGCGATAATATTATGGGGAAGGCATGGAGCCTAAAGACCAACTTAAGAAATAATACATTTAAATTATAGGTATGCTTACAGTTGATTGAAAATTTCGTGACAATTTTCTGAACATACGGTGTAAGATGTTATCACGTCAAAAACATTTTAGAATCGCATTTCTATCGTGCATGCTGAATTTCATCAAAATCAGATAAGAAATGGCCACGTTCCTTCCTAATGGGCCATAATCCAAAACTTTATCTAAATCATTTTACAATCAAATTTCGATAATGAAGTGGTTAAGTTCCTTCCTAATTGCCTATATTCCAAAATTGTATCTAAAAATCATTTTAGATTCCGATTTCCATCGTGCATGCTGAATTTTACATGGTGGCCACGGTTTAGTAATTTTCTAAGTTTGTTTATCTCGGAAAGGCTAGTGAGGATTGTGGGAAGAAAGTTAATATTGAAAAATAAAAGTTTATTTTCCGTACCAGTTTGTCTCTTTCCGCATACTTAAAATATTACCCTTCGTAATTTATTAAAAATATTTGAAGTAAAATTAACCATTAAATTAAATTAATTAACCATTAAATTAAATTAGTTTAAAAATGCTTTGCAAATCAAAATAATTGAACATTGACAAATATTTCTAAAATCGGACAACTAATTTGATTTAAAATCGTATCGTGTTTCTCGGTGTATTGTACACCAAGAAAATATTATGTATTACGCCCAAATATAAAATGCTGATGTTGGACGTCAAAGGGTTACACTAATTTTGTTGTAATGGCCCCGATACGATTTATGGAAAATTCCAATAAATTGAAAACACGCACAATTAATTTCACTGAATTTATAATTAACTATTTATTTATATATAATAAATTCACAATTGCATTTGTGCATAAAACGTTATAATTATTATTATTCTAATTATTCACCACCGTAAGCTTGTAAAAGCAAAAATTAAAATCGGAAAATATTTTAGAAATGACGCCGTGTGTCATTTACTTGGAATCTTATTTAACAATCTGTATGTGTGTTCGTTTTCGACGAAAAAGGCAATTATTTCATTTTGTTTTCTTTTGGTGTTGACATACGAACAATCGTATGTCAAATCGTCGTTGTCGTGACGAGAACGAGATGGAGCAAAACAAAACAATAGTAAATCAAAGAAATTTCTGATACTGCTAGCGAAAACGAGATGGAACAAATATCACTAAAAATAATTTTAGAGTTCCGCATCATTTACGCTAGGTGAAAATGAAATTAGTTACGCTAAGAAGAATCTTGTGCGTAAACCCAAAATGTGTATGTGGTGGCGAATGAATTGCAATTTATATAAATCAAATAATTAATTTATATGATTGCAATGCGTGAGTCACTACAGGACTCCCCCGCAAGTGAGTCCCCCTCCCTACGGAAAAGTTTATTCGGCTGCGAAACGAACATGTTTATGTGAGCACTGAACTGATTTTGCATCAGTGGAACACAGTATGCCGTAAGCCGGTTTGAGCCGATCAATTGAAATGGTCTGATTCTTTCCATTAATTGAGACGGTGAATTGTTTCCGAAGGCGTCGAATGACTCTAAATGGGCCTTCATAGGGAGTGGATAAGCCTGTGCGAACCTTATCTGTTCTTACGAACACAAAATCGCAGTCGGCAAGTGCCTTAGGAACAAAAATGTCATCTTGTTTGGCTTGCCGAGTAGATTTTGGAATAAGGTTTTGCATTGTTTCACGAAGTTGGTCGATAACTGTGTCGCTGGTTGGTAGAGGTAAAAGAGGATTTTCGACGAAGAACTCACCTGGTAGCTTGATGGTTTGTCCATAAACCATTTCAGCTGGTGAGCACTTCAGATCTTCTTTTACTGTTGCTCGGATTCCCAGTAATACGATGGGTATTTCCGAACTCCAGTTGATCGTGTTTCCTCTGGCCATTAACGCAGCTTTAAGTTGCCGGTGGAAGCGTTCGACCATGCCGTTGGCTTGAGGGTGGTAAGCCGTTGTACGAATCCGATGTGAGCCAAGGAGTTTTGTTAACTCTGCGAAAAGCTTGGACTCAAACTGCGTTCCTTGATCAGTAGTGATATTAAGGGGCACGCCGAATCGTGAAACGTAATTATTGACAAAAGTCAAGGCAATGGTTGAGGCTGACATATTAGTCATGCAGTATGCTTCGGGCCATCGGGTGAAACGATCGACACAAGTTAATAAGTATGAATATCCATTAGAAGGAGGAAGAGGTCCTACAATGTCTATATGGATATGCTCAAAACGACCAGATGGTGTTTGGAATTGTCCATGGATAGATTTAGTATGCCGTTGAACTTTGGCACGTTGGCAGGATAAACAAGACTGAGCCCATTGGCTTACGTCTTTGTTCATACTAGGCCAAAAATATCGAGCAGTAATCAATTTACGAGTAGCACGAACACCAGGATGCGAAATGTTATGTAAAGTATCGAAGATAGTTCGACGCAGTGATTCTACGATAAATGGGCGGTTATACCCAGTTGATGTCTCGCAGATGATCTCGAGGCCAGGCAATTGAAAAAGCGCCAGTTTCATTGATGAACCAGAGTGACATTCGGAACCAGAAAATAAATCCTGAAGTTCTAGGTCAGCTTTTTGTAAAATTGCAATTTTGTTTAAGTCGAATTGTGTCTCGACTGCGGCCGTTTCATTGTCTGTTGTGCGAGAGAGTGTATCTGCTACAACATTGTCATGTCCGTGAACATGCTGAATGTCCGTGGTAAATTGACTTATATAATCCAAGTGGCGAGCTTGCCTCGGATTGCGTTCAGTTTTAGACTGAATTGCTCTAGTCAGAGGTTTATGATCGGTAAATATAGTGAATTCCCGACCTTCAACAAAATATCTGAAGTGTTTCACTGCCAGATAAATCGCGAGTAATTCCCGATCGAATGCGGAATATTTCTTTTCAGCATCCGATAATTTTCTTGAGAAAAATCCCAATGGCTCCCAACACTCATTGTTATACTGTTGCAGTACTGCCCCAACGGCAGTATTAGATGCGTCAGTAGTTAAACTAAGCTTTGAATCGCTCAGTGGATGTGCAAGCAGTGTTGTTTTCGCAAGTTCAGCCTTAAGTGACGTAAATGCCTGTTGACATTCGTCAGTCCAAGAGAAATTCTTTGGAGTTTTGGGTTTACGTAGAAGTACGACCAGATGGCTGTGAACCGGTGCGAGTATTTCAGCAAGCTTTGGTATAAATCGGTGGTAGTAATTTACCATACCAATGAATCGCTGGATATGCTTGATTGAGCTTGGAGCTGGAAATTCCCTAATGGCGTTAATTCGTTCTTCAGACGGCAGAATACCATTAGGGGTTATTTTGTGGCTAAGGAAATCAAGAGTTGTTACGCCAAAAACGCATTTTGAACTATTGATATGAACATCAAACTCAGATAACCTTTGGAAAAGTTGTTCCAGGTGGAGTTTGTGCTGTTCCTCAGATTGTGATGCCACAAGAATATCGTCAATGTAGACGAAAACAAAGTCTAAGTTACGAACGACTTCGTTCATAAAACGCTGAAATGTTTGAGCGGCATTACGTAATCCAAACGGCATTCGAGTAAATTCGAACAGGCCAAAAGGAGTTGTAATTGCAGTTTTAAAAACATCATCAGGTGAGACGGGAATCAAATGATAAGCTCTGACTAAATCAATCTTGGAGAAAATTTTGCATCCATGCAAGTGCATGGAGAAATTTTGAATGTGAGGTATCGGGTAGCGATCCGGTGTTGTTACCGTGTTTAAACGCCGATAATCCCCACATGGTCTCCAATCATGATCTTTTTTCTTAACCATGTGCAATGGACAAGAGACAGGAGATGCAGATGGCCTGCAAATCCCTAATTCCACCATATGTTGAAATTCAACAAATGCGGCTTTATGGCGGACTTGATCTAGTCTTCTTGGTCGTGATACAGGGAGATGTCCTTCTGTGACAATGTGATGGACCACATTGTGTCGGACTGGCAATTTATAATTCGGCTCTGCTATAAGTTGAGGAAACTTTTTCAGCAAAGTGCCGTAGCCGTTGGTGATAGAATAATGGATCGGAGTCGGTGTGTCGACGTGACCCATTGTGGCGTCGATTGACAGCTTTGTCGCTGAATCAACCAGCCTTTTATTCCTTAAATCAACCAATAGTCCAAATTTTACCAAGAAGTCGGCGCCAATGATAGGACGATTCACAGCAGCTAGAATGAAAGCATGCGTGAATGTTCGTTTAAGTCCCAAATCCAACTGAAGCAACTTAGTGCCATAAGTTTGGATTGTGGTGCCATTGGCGGCGGACAAAACTAGATTAGAATTTCTTTTCAGAATATTAAATTCACTCTTAAAATTATATACTGGAATAACCGAAAGGTCAGCGCCAGTGTCGACTAGGTAGGTTTGCTTGTTTATTCGGTCATAAACGAATAAACGTGACGAAATAGGGTTTTGATTTAGCGGGATCCCG
Source organism: Tipula helvola (assembly GCA_963556165.1). Lineage (NCBI taxonomy): Eukaryota > Metazoa > Arthropoda > Insecta > Diptera > Tipulidae > Tipula > Tipula helvola. The sequence goes on along the minus strand of OY744482.1, from coordinate 293,746,591 downwards.
ACCCAGTGCCGTGATCGTTTTTTGCATGATCATCAATAACATTCATATTGCTGTTTTGGGTGCCCGACTGTCGTGACGATGAAAAATTGCATGGTGGTATGCACTTCTTCGCAGCTGGCCCGAATTTTACGTGGTACCAACATCTGCCATGGCGGCGAGAATAATTGCTGGAGCTGCGTGATCGTGATCGAGATCGGGATTTCGATTGGTTTCGGTCTCGAAACATGCCATCAAACTTGGCTTCAAGCCGAGCGATTCTCGATTCCAACGAGCCAGCGTTCTGACTAGTAGTCGGAGTACGATCAGTTTTAACAGTGGGGCGGGATTGCCGAAAAGAAACTTGAGATATACTTGTCTGATGTTGGCCGATGTTGATAACCTCGTACATCTTGTCCGCCGTTTTAGCCAGAGTATCAGTGCCAATTGATTCCGGTTGCGCAACAAGAGCTAACCTTATGATTTCGGGCATCTTCTTAATCCAAAGAGATCTAATAACTTTATCATTAAAGTTAGTGCCCGCGAGTGTACGGATTCGTCGTAGCGCGTCAGATGGTTTTCGGTCACCAAGATCTTGGTCCGAGATGAGAGCTTCCAATTGCCTCTCAAATGACGGCGCTAATCGTTCCAATAATAATTTTTTCAAACAAGTATACTGTTCCGTGGTTGGGGGTTTCGAGAGAAAGTCTGAGATACTGTCGCATGTCTCAGGCGACAGTGAAGAAATTGTATGCAAAAATTTTTGCTTCTCGGACTTTATCCCTTGGAGATCGAAAGTGATTTCAGCAAGCAAGAACCAATTATGAACTTTATGAGGCCAAAATGGTTGCAATTTAACTTTATTGCTTGAGGCTGATACCTCCAAGGGTGTATTCTCGATTTGATCCATCTGTTCTGGTGGTTGCTGTTGGATATTTTGATCTTTCTGCTCGTTTTCATGGACCATTTTGAAAATTAAATTGATTTTAAATTTACTATTTTCAAATGAATAACGAAATCCAATGTCCCGAAATTTCTGCAGCAAAATTAATACCCCAAGTATTTACCAAAACAAAATTTCCGAACCGACAGTAAAATTAATAATTTCTAACTTGAAAATAAAATGATAGCTAACACAAGTTTTAATGACTAAAAATAAAAGGAATGGATACCTTGTAGCAGATGGCTTTTATATTAATTACAGCACTCAGGCTACGAGATACCCTCCAATTACGGGACGAGCTTGCCACTTCGTATTGGAGGGGCTCGTTGAAATTTTAATAAAATAATCTAAAATAAAAATCTATAATCACCCAAAGTGTATATAGAAAACAAGTGAGTTAATAATCACGACAAAAACAATGTAACGAGCGAAAATTGCCGTTATGTGTGAGAAATGTTCACCTAACCGAAAACAAAACAACCTCGAGAAAAAAAAATTTCCTAAAAAAAATAATTTTGATCACGAAAGAAAATTATCCCGAAATTTACCCGCTTAAGATAGTGAATAATTTTACATTTATATGAAATTCGTAAACAAAAAAAATTTTGCATTTAAGTGTTAAGTTGATGAAATAATGTTATAAAGAATTACATCAAAATATGTAATTTGTTTGAAGAATCAAAATAAAAAGAACACTTAGCTATTGTTTCTACTGTTGTTGATGCTGCAGTTGTTGTTTTTGTTTGATGTTGTCTTCTCTTTTAGAATTATCCGTTCTGAATGTTGTTGATTAAAATCCCGTTCCGATGGTTTTTTTTTTTTAAAAATTTTCTGCTGGATTGTTGTAAATCCCAAATTTTAACTGTAGTGATGTTTTTCAGATGTGACGAGTTGAAATAATATCTAATATATTAGCTTTATTTCTATTGAACTATTTACAGTTAAACACTGATGTGTTGCCTCGTCTGCGAGCGAGTGTGCGACCCTGTGATAACTATGTCACACTGTGCAATCCGTATTTAATTGCCGTTATGATGTTTTTCATATGCTTATGCTCGCCGACCGAAAATTTAATTTACACACCCGAAAAACCGAAAAATAAATAAAGAAATTATTTACGTGGATAAATTGATCTTTGTCTTCGTTTACTGCAAAAAGATACGTACCAATTGTCTGGCACGTGTTTGTGCCAGACATCCACGATTATACCGCTTTGAATTTTCCTAGTACTCTATGTACTTTTGTTCTGCAATCGTTGACGTGTCTTCGTATAGGCCCTCGTGTAGAAGAATTGTACTTGTCACGGGTTTATAGTTGACTTACCGGACCAAGTATGTAATAAACTCCGAAATAAATTCAATATCCCGTAAAAACGGGTGTCGATGGTCACCAATTATCGTGTTTCTCGGTGTATTGTACACCAAGAAAATATTATGTATTACGCCCAAATATAAAATGCTGATGTTGGACGTCAAAGGGTTACACTAATTTTGTTGTAATGGCCCCGATACGATTTATGGAAAATTCCAATAAATTGAAAACACGCACAATTAATTTCACTGAATTTATAATTAACTATTTATTTATATATAATAAATTCACAATTGCATTTGTGCATAAAACGTTATAATTATTATTATTCTAATTATTCACCACCGTAAGCTTGTAAAAGCAAAAATTAAAATCGGAAAATATTTTAGAAATGACGCCGTGTGTCATTTACTTGGAATCTTATTTAACAATCTGTATGTGTGTTCGTTTTCGACGAAAAAGGCAATTATTTCATTTTGTTTTCTTTTGGTGTTGACATACGAACAATCGTATGTCAAATCGTCGTTGTCGTGACGAGAACGAGATGGAGCAAAACAAAACAATAGTAAATCAAAGAAATTTCTGATACTGCTAGCGAAAACGAGATGGAACAAATATCACTAAAAATAATTTTAGAGTTCCGCATCATTTACGCTAGGTGAAAATGAAATTAGTTACGCTAAGAAGAATCTTGTGCGTAAACCCAAAATGTGTATGTGGTGGCGAATGAATTGCAATTTATATAAATCAAATAATTAATTTATATGATTGCAATGCGTGAGTCACTACAATCGTTTACATTTCTTACGATATCTTAAAATAATTTTATAGGTTTTACAATACCATTAACAAATTACACGCCACTTTTATAAAAATTAGTCCATTAAAAATTATAAACAATAAATTTTCCCCAACTTTTGTTTTTACATAAGTTGTAGTGTGGGTTGCGAGTAAACAATACAAATTACCAAATACGAACAACGAAACCATCTTCCATGTTCTATACAACTAAAACTCTATAAATGTAGTGTAAAACTTTGATATACAAAATATAACCACCTTCTTATAAAGAAGACCACCATCGACCAAAACCCATTTTTTTATGCTCTACATTTTCAACACAATTAAATAATTTTTTTTTCTTATGTAATAAAGCAAAAAGCAGAAACACCATAAAAAATAAAAATTTCCCAATAAAAAAATTAAACTGAGTACAAAACAACTTAATTTACAATCGTCATCAACATCATCATCATGACGACGATGGTTGAAGACTTGGTGAAACAACATATAAAGCGACACAAAAATTTGTTAGAAGCCGATGAAAATAATTTTGCGTAAATTGAAATTAAATTAATTTCTGCGTTTGTAATTTGATTTTTTTGTTTTTTTACATAAATGATTACCAATTTGTAATATCGACTGAGTCATTATTTTCTTGCCACTCTGGTAGAATTAATTTGACCTTATATTACATGAGCTCTCGCATCATAAGTGCATACATCCAATTTGAAACCTGGCTCTCAACGTGCACAAAATTAACTTTAATATCAGCGAATACAATTTTTACGGGACATACTAAGTATATATGATAGATCTTTCATTTCGTGTTGTTTTTAGTTACACAGCCAAATTTGTATTTAAATAAAAGTTGCTTTTTGTATTTGAATTAATCCATTTCGACATCAAAAATGCTATTCGCGAGATTATAGATCAATATAGTCGCCGGCAAAGTCATAACATCATTTTTGGATGGATTTTTTTTCCAATCTGGCGGCTTCAATTTACAATGCTGGCACCAAAATCCCTATCAAGCTTTATTCCTTTCGCATTCATTCTCAAATAATGTTTTAGTTGATCATCTCTAATAGCGTTAATAACGTTAAGCACAAATTTTTTTATCCGAATTAAGTCGAAATTAATTTAACTTTAACTTATTTTCAGTTACTGGTTTTTAAGTAAGGCTATTAATCCGGTAGAATTGGAGAGTTTATCCGGATCAAGAGCTCTACCATTTGAATTAGGGTTGAGTTGGGATTGAGATGGCGTTGAGTTGGGATTGAATTGGCGTTGATTTGGGGTTAAGTTGGGGTTTAGGTGATGTTGAGTTGTAGAGGGGGAAGGGAGGGGGTAGTCATTGGGGGGGTTGAATTAAGGGTTGAAGAAGGGATAGCTTGAGTTTATTTAAGGTGAGTTAACGCCCGCACGTAGTTTTTCAGATCATATTGTTTTGGGAGTTGTGTTGAGTGTTGAGTGTTGAGGTGAGGGCTGAGTTATGGGTTGGGCTTACCTTGGGATTGAGTTTATTTTCATATATTAGAGCGAAAGTTTGTATTGTGCGGAGATCATTCATAATGTTGGCCTGCAGAACCAAACAGTTAGGCTTTTATTTTGTCAATTCATAGTACTTTTCTCCACCTCCATTCATAGTATTTTTTCTCCAAAAACACTTTGTTCGGATTAACGAGAAACATCAATGAGAGCAAACGATGGGATTAATTAAGCAAATTACAATGGCCGGCATTCACAAAATTTTTCAATTGATTAATCAGAAAAATAAAGAGGCCCATTTATTTATAATATGTATATCTACCAAAAAGTAGAAATATCAATCCACCCCGTTCTTTACCCTAAGAGTCTTACCAATGTATCGACTCACACAAAATGGGAACTTCTTAATAATTGGTGTTCGCATTACACACACAAATGACGATTTTCCTTGAGTTTTTTGATTTTAGTGAATATAATTCGCTAGATCAGTATGTTCTTGCTTGATACTTAATGTATTAAGTGAGAATTGTATTTTTGGAGTTTCGTCATAGCTACCTGATGAGTAGACCTTACTTTTCAGTACGAAACCAAACTACCAACATTATGAACTCAAGGAGAGTTCCGGTTTGTGAGTCGATTTTGTGAGTCGATATATTGGTTGACTCTTGGGGTGAAGTACGGGGAATTGATATTTCTACTCTTTATTTTTCTGTTAACCAATCGAAAAATGTTGTCAATGTATTAGTATATTGACTATATAAAAATCCGAAAAAATCAAATTGATATTAATAAACAGACAAACTTTTCTTAATTTCTTGTACAAAAATTATGTTTGTAAATAATTGTCATGCCCTATGTCTTTCTCGTTTCTGGCATGTACACAAATATCTCAAATTTAAGGTTTTTTTTTTACTATTTAAATGAAGGCGGTAAATAATTTATTGTAACAATACAAGTTATCCTAAGAATCAAAAAAGCGTACAGCCGCTACGTGTATTGAAGTGAACTATTTAAGATTTAAATTTGGGCTAAATTTTTAAAGGAGCATACAATAAGGTTTGATAAGTTAAGACTAAATTTCATACATTTTTACTAAATACAATTGATTTATTTTATCTATAGTGAGATACACAAATTATACTCTGCAATAGTTACAAATGCCGAATACAGGCAACAATCTCTGGTTGCATTACTTTAGGTAAATTATTTAGTGTTGTGAATTTCTCTTGAAGAAAATGTTTGTTCTAAGCAAAATTCACTATAAAATATAAACTTTACAATCCACGAATACAATTTATAGTATTCACGTAAACCTAAAAATAATTTTTTATTCGATGTTAACGTTATTTTTCAATTCAACCCATCTGCACCCTACATTAATATGATTAGCCATCATAAAAGTTAATGTAATCGATGCAAATGATGAGGATCTAAGGATCCAATGATCTTTTGGAGTCAGATGTTAATAAATTTAAAAGTGGTGTATGTGCGTACAATTATTAGCCGTGATAAGGCTCTGTCCTGCAACGCCTACAATCATTCGGTTTATACAATCCGGCTTACACAACAATACCACATCTCCACAAATTTCGCTTTCGTGCTCAAGGTGAAGTGTTAATTTAATATCAATACGTATTGGTAAATTATACTGTTTCTATGCCACTTACGCTTCCACTCTTTTTTTGCATTTCATGTTTATCGTGTTTTTAAAGTTAGATTTTGTATCGATTTGTGATTTGTGATAATCCTGTTTTGCCAAGATTATTTAGTGACAGATTCAGACAGGTAATGTAGAATGTGCGATTATCTAGTTTGTTTGTGTCTACTCTGCCTTTGTATGGAATAACACTATAAGGATCAATTGAATTTTTCCTCAAATCTTGCTGCGGTAAAGCTGTATATAGCAGCCGAACCATTGTCTAATGGACGATAAATGATACAAACTACAAAATTACAGCTTAAAATGTTTCACTTCTGTCGCGCGAATAGGCTATACACACTGTGTTTTATTACATTTTATTTGAGTTCATTTTCAAAGTTTGCACGATTTTTTGATTGTGGCCCAGTGCTTACAAAATGTTGAACAGTTCTGATTTAGATCTGATAGAATAACAAGAACCGTAACCAGACCAGAAGAATCTATTATGTACTGTGCCAAAACGTATTATTGTTTCAGATATTGAATATTTATTTATTTATTCAATTGTTTACCAACAGAAATGGGTGATACATATAAATGTACATATTTTTATAAATTAAATTAAAACTTAATTTTTATTTAATTTTGGATAAAAATAATCACAATAAAATTTATAAAACAAAAATAGTTTTTGTCGATTTTAATAGTTTTTTTTTTTGTTTGTTTGTTTGTTGCGAAATAAACGTGACATTTGACAGAAAAATAGATTTAATATATTTTAATGGAATTATTTTTATCTCGATGGATATTTTTTTACTCTATGTTTAGTTTCTATTTTTATTTAATATTGATTTATAATTAATATAATTATTTATACATTTTTGTTTTTATTGGTTCCTGGTTTATAATATCAATTATGGAATTAAAATATGATAGATGCATTTCAATTTATGATGATACATATGACTAGAATTTTAAAATGTTTATTTGTATGTACATAGGTTTGTGTTAATGTGATATACACTAAATATTTCGATAAGTTGTATGGGGTCTGCAAATTTAGGATGTTGATTTATTTGTTAGTTACTAATGGATATACATAATATTGGCACAATTATATTGTTTATTCGAAGCACAACAGTCATCCCCAAACCTTATAAATTAGGGAATAATTTATTTCATTAAAAATATAATTTACAATTTTTATACGAAGAGAAGAAATTGTTAAGAGCCTGCAATTCAGTTTCGATCTGTGCCCAGTAAACCTTGGACATCACAAATCAAGTCATTAACGTTTAACCGTGACCAGCCATGTACGGTCATAAATTAGATTTTAGACACAAAGTCATAAAGAATCATTAATCGATTATTTCCATGCCTCTTACAAAATGAAATGCTTGCATTTGGGCGTACATTTTCTAATGAAGTTACAGATGTCATAAAACGATCATTGTACTGGCTTGTGGACCATAAATCATGCATTAGGGTTTTCCATGATTCAATCATATTATTGTGTGTCATATTATTATTATTATTGTGACATGTTATTTAATAACAACAACACAAATAAAACTCGAATTTTTAATAATATTGTTTATGTAAAATGGATATAAATATGATAGTTATTTACGTCACAAGGGCGGTAAATGAGTTGTTACAGTACGAGTTCGACGTTTATGAATTTAGATATTTAGAATTTTGAACGAGTACTGTAACGATCATTTAACGTACGAGTAACGTATAACGTTTTATTTCATACTATATGGGACATCAATTCGATTTTTTCATTTAAAATTAATTTTTAAAGTAAAAACATGAGTTTGAAATTTAAAGATCAATCCAAATGATTTTCAAATTATCAAGTTACCCTAGTTATTTATTTTTTGACGTAGCACTACGTCTTTGCTTTCATTATGGGGAGTAAACCAAAATTTCAATGTGATGATGCGCGTCACGGAATTGACGTATTTACGAAATTTAATTGATTGCTTTAATGTCTCCTCATAAATATAAATGTAATGTTTTAAAAACTGTAAAAATCAAACCAAGTTAAATAAAAATTTGTGGATTGAAAAAAAATTAAAACAACAAATTATTAATATGTATTAAAATTTCAATTTTAATTAAATATTTAATTCACTTATTTAACCTTTTTTTGTTATAATAAAATAATTTTATTTGGTTTTTAACTTAAAGTTTTATTTTTTATTAATTATTTTAATAAAAACCCGACGTTTCGGCGGTACATTCCGTCATTCTCAGGGGCACAATTTTTTACTACAATTTGAAAGGAAATTTTTATTTTTTAATATCGAATGTTTTCCTAATGTAACTAGAGTTTAAATTAAAATTTACAAATTACTCAGTTTAACCAAAAAAATTTAAATAATAATAGGTTATTATATTAGTGTCGTTAGATGTGGTCTCGTTGTTTACAAACGTTGACTCATCTTTGGTAATAATTTTGGTTAAAAAATTGTAGAATAGCATAAAAGCATGTAGTAATATGTAAACACAAATTTGGAGTCGAAACAATTTGTAGAAGGGTTGAAATTTGTGTTAGATCATACTGAATTTAGTTTCGGGGGAAAATGTTTTAGGCAAGTGTTTGGTTCACCGATGGGTTCGCCAGTTAGTCCAACAGTGGCTAACCTAGTAATGGAACACGTTGAAACCGAAGTGTTAAAAACATCTACCGTCAAACCTATCTTCTTTTTCCGGTACGTGGATGATATTATTGCGGCTATTCCAAATTCGGAAATTGATAATTTTTTGGATTCATTTAATAGTTTTACCCCGCGAATTAAATTTACATGTGAAATTGAAAATCAAGGTCGTTTAGCCTTTCTGGATACTATGGTAATACGTAATGAGGATGGAAGTTTAACTACAGATTTTTATCATAAAAAAACCTGGTCGGGTCGGTATCTAAATTATAACTCGTGGCTTCCATCATCTTACAAAAAAAACACAGTGTTTCTGTTGGCTGAAAAAATTTTGAGATTATCGGATGAGGGTTTTCATGCCGAAAATTTCAAAATTTTAAGTAATGTTATAACTAAAAATGACTATCCGAGTGGTGTAGTTACTAGAGGAATTAGAAAGGCTATCGACAAACAGAGTAATTCGGGAAATATTTTGGAAAATACGCGCGTAAATCCAAATTTAACCGTTGAAAATAATCGCAAACTTTACATTTCGATCCCATATGTTAAAATTCTTTTCGAAAAAATAAAATTTCTTTTACAAAATTATGATATACAACTTGTTGGTAGAGCATTTCACAGTTTGGACATGGCTTTATTTACTAAATTAAAAGATTAAATTCCCATATAGTTACAATCAAATCTAATATATAAATTAAAATGTTCGTGTGGAAAAGATCGGTCAAACTAAACAAAATTTTAAAAAACGAATTCGTCAACATATTTATGATTCTACGAATAAGTTTAAACCGTCGCACAGTGCTTTATCGAATCATCTACGTGGAAGTAACCACTCCTTATCTATAGATGACGCTGAGATACTTGATAAGGAGCAAAAACAACAAAATTTATCTCAAAATTTATTAAATATCCAGGAAGTTTCAAAATATTGGTTAAATTATTACAACATTCTGTAGATTTTCTTAAAGAAATTTTTTGTCACTCAAATTGTATAACTTTAAATTTTTTCGGTTAAACTGAGTAATTTGTAAATTTTAATTTAAACTCTATGTAGTTACATTAGGAAAACATTCGTTATTAAAAAATAAAAATTTTCTTTCAAATTGTAGTATAAAATTGTGCCCCTGAGAATGACGGAATGTACCGTCGAAACGTCGGGTATTTATTAAAATAATTAATAAAAAATAAAATTTTAATTAAATAGTGATGAAGTTGATCAAACAGGCCGCACAAAAAAGTTCAAAAAAATTGTATTTTCATTATGTAAATTACTAAATTATTGCGTACATTTTTTGAATTTATCTGCTGTATAACCTATGCAATCCTAGAAAAATGTTTAGTCGCAAAGATCAGGCCAAAAAATGTTTAGGTTTGCGAGTTATAGGACTTCAAAGTTTCCAAGTGACCGGAAACTAATTTTATTTAATACGTCATTTGAATCGTCAATATTTAAAAATAAATTATATCTAGTAAGCTTTTATTAATAGCAAGATATTCCCATTTTTATTGACTTGTTGTGACATTTTAATGATTGAAATTTCAACGATATATTGATCGATACATTATTTGTGAATTGCTTTATTAAAAACGCGTTTAAAGGTATTATTTCTGAGTAATAAATTCTCTTGCCCTGCCGGCACAAAAAAGTATACATAACCACGTACGAACAGCTTACGAACGGTTTTTTTATATGCGGCACTACTCCTAATTTACAAATTTACATAACCGTATATGTTTATAGTTTTCTTCATTCTATTTCTAAACAGAATGGGAAATTTGATAAAGTAGAGTGGTCCGCCATTTTTAATATTTAGTAAATTTTTAATTTGTTTAATTTTTGTTGTTTATAAATCAAATTTAGTGAAAGATGGTGATAGCGACAATATATATTTACAATATAATTTTTAGTTGCATATTATGTTATTTTATTTTAATAAACTAGTTGAACTAGAAATAGAATTTAAATGTGACATATGTAATGTTTTATTAAGAAGCACTAATCTTGTCAAATAGAATTTGGTATAGGTACAATTAATAATTAATTGATATAACTTCAATTAAATAAAATAATATATTTGCTAAAAATTAAACAAAATACGTTGTTTTCATTTATAATTTATCCAAAAACAATTGCGGAATAATACCTAAATCGCACGTAATGTTCATTCTGGAAGGCTCATAAATGATACGCCCATGTGAGTTTATAAATGTTACGTAAAAAGTGTACACATTACGAATATTTTTTATATACCAATACAAGTCTTCGCAAATTTGTTTCACTTCTCATGTGACAAAAGTATCATTTATCTAACATTTCTATTCATTTTTGGCGTAACGTTTACGAACACTTTAGTAGAAGAGACTCTTCGTAAAATGAACGTTTGCGTTACGTGTGGCCGGCAGGGTGGTATAAGGTCGTTTATAAACAAGTGGAGCAAGTTTTGGAGAAAGGTGAAGGGATTATTTATTTATAATACAGAGAAAAGCCTACAAATTTGACTTGAATTTATAACAATATTTAACAGGGTAGAATAAAAGATAAATTAAAAATAAAAAAGAATTAAAATTGACAAAAAATAATTTTCAGGTTGGAGCATAATGCTGCTTCAAAGTCGAACAGATGGTCGATTTTATTAAAACTCTTCGACATCATGTTTACCGGTTCGTTGTCACCATAGTTTGTTCTGTGTTTATTCAGATGGAGGAACTCATGATTTATTAACGGAATCCATGATTCCGATATTTGTGGATATTTCACTTTAAATTCAATTAAATCCAAATAATATAATTTTTAAATATTTATTTAACGAAATATTTATTACTATATATTTGTACCCCAATAAGTAGCTCCTTATTGTGAAATAATATATTTTTCTCCTTCAAGATCGATTTCGATGCTATAGCACCATCATCAGTTGAATACTTATTGAATTATTTCGTATTTTCGACCCTTTATATACTAAATTTTTTGGAATTTTCTATGGTTGCGCTGTACAATTTTTTGATTCAGGAATTATTTTCTGGTTACATTGATTGAATGCTTAGTATTAAATCGTACACTTTATTTGTTGCAGTGTTTATTCTGTTGTTCAACATAAATCGATTGTCTTTATTCTTATAAATTTCAAACTCTTCATTTCGACTTAACACGTCCCCTTTCTTCATTCTGTGTATTACTTGTAAATTTGTTTCAAAATCCGTATAATTGTGTTGCGTAGAATTTATATGCTGAGCGAATTTTGATTCAGGATTGATTTTGCCAATTGATTTCACATGCTCCCTAAACCTTTCTTTAAAAGATCGGCCCGTTTGTCCTAAATAAAATTCTTCACAATCTGAACACGTTAATTTGTAAACTTCGGTATCCAAATTTTCGTTATTTCTGCTCTCAATTAGTTTTCCTAATTTATTATTTGTTTTGTGCGCCAAAGTATAACCAAAATGATGAAAGACTCTTTGAATTTTATTACTAACATGACTCCAATTCATACTTATATATTTTTTACTGTTATCATCACAATGTAGACTGGTATACGCCCGAAATTCAATTCTCCTCTTGTACCCATAGTTCATCCTCTCTATTGCTGCCGTTTGGTAACCATTTTTGTGAGCGATGTATTTAATGTTTCTCAACTCTGCTCTGTAGTTTTCCTCTGACATCGGAATCCTGTTTAGCCTATGGATCATGTGGCGGTAAGCTGCTATTTTTTGTTGATACGGATGATGCGATTTCTGATGAATCGTTTGGTGGGTTTGTGTAGGTTTTCTGAAAATTTGGAAATTATGTTTTTGATTCAAATTCTTTATTGTTAAGTCCAAAAAGTTTATGGATTTATTGTTTTCAATTTCAAGCGTAAATTTTAATTTAGTGTGGATTCCATTTAAGTAGTTATTCAGCTGGTCCAATTGTCTGCTAGTCCCAGTAAACAATACCAATATGTCGTCCACATATCTATGCCAGTATTGGATTTTTTGAAAAAACTGATTCCTATCATTCAAAATGTACGTGTTCTCAATATGATTTAAAAATATGTTGGCCAAAGTTCCGGATAATGGACTTCCCATAGGTAGTCCATCTTTTTGAATGTAGAATTTCTCTTCGTGCTTAAAATAATTTTGATGTGTGATTTCTTCCAATAACGCGATAACCTCGTTTACGATACGTGCATCTATCCGTTTATCAACCAAAAGCCGTCTTGTAATTACTATTGTTTCTTCTACTGGGATGTTCGTATACATATTTGTAACATCAAAAGATGCTAACTTTGCGTTCCTCGGTATGTTGACTCCCTCAATTTTGTTCACCAGTTCCAAATTATTTTTAACCGAATGGTCATTCTCCATACAAATATTTTCACATAGCCATTGGTTTAAGTGCCTCGCAATCTTGAAGGCCGGTGCTGATGTGAAGTTCACGATCGGTCTCATTGGCACATCCACCTTATGAATCTTGGGTAAGCCTCTGATTATCGGGATTGTTGGCTTAATCATTTTGTTTTGTCGGATTTCTCCGCTGCTCATAAAATTACTCGATTTACTGATAACAGCCTTGATAGTCAGATTATATCTGGCCGTCGGGTCTACGTTACACTCCTGAATCCCGTTGTTTATAATGAACTCGTCAATTTTCGTGTTGTAGTCTCGTTTGCTCATTACTACAACTGTATTCCCTTTGTCCGCTTTTACAATCACCGCATCGTTGCTGCTTACTTTGTCCCTTATGCTGATGGCTGTTTTATTCTCGCTATTATGTGTAGCTGGGCATCGACCAATTTCATCCTTAATTTTGTCAACTACTACACTCCTTATATCCGCTTGATGTTCTATATTTGCTTTCGTAATAGCGTTCTCAATGTTCATTAGGACCCTCCGTTGATTATTGGAACTGTTACGTGGCGCTATGTTGTATTTCAGACCTTTTTCTAACAATGCTACCTCATCGTCGTTGAATTGAATGCTCGTATGGTTCTCAATCATATGGTGAAATTGATGGGTTGTAGTAGGTATGTTCGACGAAGAGTTTGCCACGTTGTTTCTACTGATAACCAATGCGTTTAACTTCCTTCTTATAGTATACCTATTCGTCTGCAATCTGGTTTCTATCAGCTCACTGACATGGTCTAATATCCCGATGTATTCTAAGTAATGGAACTCTCTTGCGATTCGTAACTGCAGACTGTAGACTTCCATCGTCAATCTGTTGATTTTCGTATATAACATTCTAATTTCACTTTTTAACCATAACTTTTCAGCTTTAGCTTTTACAAGAATTGCCGTTCTTGTATTATTCCTAATTTTTATGTTGATATATTTCGGTATAACGTTCTTTCTTACGCACGATTCGTTGAAAAATAGATTTAATTTATTAAACTTTAACTTATACATATAAAGTGTTTAAGTATTTGTCACAGACGTAATTGGTAAATTATTATTAACGGAATCCATGATTCCGATGTTTGTGGATATTTCACTTTAAATTCAATTAAATCCAAATAATATAATTTTTAAATATTTATTTAACGAAATATTTATTACTATATATTTGTACCCCAATAAGTAGCTCCTTATTGTGAAATAATATATTTTTCTCCTTGAATTTCGGGCGTACACCAGTCTACATTGTGATGATAACAGTAAAAAATATATAAGTATGAATTGGAGTCATGTTAGTAATAAAATTCAAAGAGTCTTTCATCATTTTGGTTATACTTTGGCGCAGGGCCGCGCCGTCCACGGGTGCGAGGGAGCACGGGATCCAGGCGGCAAATCGACAAGGGCGGCATTTTCCTTTTGGGATTTCCTTTTTTGTGTTCCATAAACCATTTGTTATAATAAATAATAATTATTACTCATTAAACTAAAACAAAAGTCTTATTTTATGCAATAATTTGATATAAAAATAATTACTCAGTAAATTAAAATTTAAACCATCACAGTTTTAGTTTATGTAAGGAAAAGAGTATTGTACTAATTTACAGTCAAAATTATCTAATAAACAAAATGAATCGGACAACAACGCTTCTGATATGTGCGACGAATTAAATATTTTGGTAACTTACAACCCAACATGAATGCCACAAGTGTTCTTCAATTTTTATTTACAAATGATATGATAACCATCTTTCCAAATATGTACTTCAATAGCTTTACAAATATATCTGACTATGCCCGTAATATTTGCTTCAGGAGAAAGATACTTTTCGAAACTCAAGCTTATTAAAAATTATTTAAGATCAAATATGAATCAAGATAGATTTTACAACTTAAGCAAGATTAGTATAGAAAAAGACATTGCTTTAAATTTAGATATTGCAGATATTACTGAAAAATTTGCAATTATGAAATCAAGAAAAATTAACTTCTAGTCTCCGGGTTAATGTAGACATTGTAGACTGTAATACTATCTGTGTTTAATTTGTGATATTATTTTTAATTTGTAGGCCGATTAAAACGAAATAAATCAGGCATTTTATTTATTATTGATATGATTGTTGTTCAGAATTGAAATGGAATGTTTTATAAGTTAAAATAAATAAATAAATACAATATGTGACCAAAAATAGTTTATTTTTGAAAAAAAAAATATTTGGAGTGGGGGGCGCCAAATTTAAAGTCGAATCCGGGCGCCAAGTAAGCTCGGCGTGGCCCTGCTTTGGCGCACAAAACAAATAATAAATTAGGAAAACTAATTGAGAGCAGAAATAACGAAAATTTGGATACCGGAGTTTACAAATTAACGTGTTCAGATTGTGAAGCATTTTATTTAGGACAAACGGGCCGATCTTTTAAAGAAAGGTTTAGGGAGCATGTGAAATCAATTGGCAAAATCAATCCTGAATCAAAATTCGCTCAGCATATAAATTCTACGCAACACAATTATACGGATTTTGAAACAAATTTACAAGTAATACACAGAATGAAGAAAGGGGACGTGTTAAGTCGAAATGAAGAGTTTGAAATTTATAAGAATAAAGACAATCGATTTATGTTGAACAACAGAATAAACACTGCAACAAATAAAGTGTACGATTTAATACTAAGCATTCAATCAATGTAACCAGAAAATAATTCCTGAATCAAAAAATTGTACAGCGCAACCATAGAAAATTCCAAAAAATTTAGTATATAAATAATTCAATAAGTATTCAACTGATGATGGTGCTATAGCATCGAAATCGATCTTGAAGGAGAAAAATATATTATTTCACAATAAGGAGCTACTTATTGGGGTACAAATATATAGTAATAAATATTTCGTTAAATAAATATTTAAAAATTATATTATTTGGATTTAATTGAACTCATGATCTCTAAAATTCCTACTCGGTGCCTTTATTTTAATTGATTCCAGTATATGGATTTGATCAAGTAAAATATTTCTATTAAACGAACACTTTAGAAGCTCTCGCCTATTTGCCAATGTTGTCATTTGATAGATTTTACATCCAGTAGCATATGATGGTAATCGCTTCAGGTTAACGTGGTGCGGTAAGTCATGGTCGTAATCCCATCCGTCTTTACACGTTATATACCGTATACACTTTTTTTGGATTCTCTCGATTTTCCGGATAGGTTCGTCGTAAAAAGGACACCAGATGTTGACAGCGTATTCAAATTGAGATCTGACGTAGGCAAATATATATTAAATGAAATGGTATTTGACGAGGAGGTGGGATTCGGTGACAAAAAATAATTAACGTTAATTCTGATTTTGTATTATTTGTTTTTTATTATTAAGCGCTGAGTGAAAAATCATATCGGTCAATTCTGACGTTGCTCACATAATACTGTGAAACAGCATAAGTTTTCAGAAAATAAATTGTGAACATTGTGGATGCTCTCTAGACGAGGTAATTTAAATTCTTAAAGATTTTCAACAGTATACTAGAGATATATGTATGTATAACTGGATCTAATTGTTAAAACTCGAAGATGAAAACAGATGTCAGTTCTAAGTATACTAACAAGGGAACTTTCGAACTGTCAAATTCAAAAATTATAAATCTATTTAGTTGTAGTAACTACTCTGTGAAACATTAATGAAACCTATTTTTTATCGGCAACCAAGCCCTTTTTAAGTGTTAAAACCACCCCTTAATTTAACCTGAAAAAACGCTTTTTTCGATATATCTCGACTTCTACTCCACTTTTTTTTTATAAAACAAATTGGTAATTATTACTCATAAATAGTACAACTAATCCATAGTAAATTAAATTATAAGGGTTGCATCTCTATTTTTTAGGGAATAAAATTACCTATTTTTCGCAAATAAGAGGCGGTTTTAACGCCTAAAAGGGACTTAGTTGCCGATAAAAAAAAACTTTCGTTATTGTTTCACAGAGTACTACAACTTAGAATAGTTTTTATAATTTTTTGAATTTGACAATACAAAAGGTGCCCTTAGAACAAATATCGGTGCCCCTACGCAATTAACGTTTTTTTTTTAAATTTGTAATTTCTCAATTTTGGTTTCACTTAAACTGTACAAATAAAGTTTCCTCGATTGTACGTCCTACGTTAATAGGTCGTGTCTCGGATACAAGCTCGTCGGTTTTTTTTGTTTGATTCTATATTTTTCTGTATAATGTAATAGCTCGTTTTCCGGACACTTTTTCTGTACCGTAATGAGTCGTTTTCCGGACTGAAATCAATCACGTAATTAACGTAAGTAACGTATTTCGGTATAGTATGAAATAAAAACAATTTGTTTAGTTGGAAAAAATTGAAAACAAGTGGAAAGTAGCAAAGGCGATTTCGGAAAATATCTACCTAAAAGACGTTTGTGTATACCAAAGAGGTTGAAACTAATTTTTCTCGAAATATCAGTCAACAACAACCTAAAGTGAAAATAATGATGTAGGTGACACTGAAAGTACAAACAGTGCTGCAATC
Organism: Tipula helvola; assembly: GCA_963556165.1. Lineage (NCBI taxonomy): Eukaryota > Metazoa > Arthropoda > Insecta > Diptera > Tipulidae > Tipula > Tipula helvola. The sequence continues at coordinate 293,728,892 of OY744482.1, read as the reverse complement.
GATTTAAATGAATATGATTGCTATTTTAGTCCAAATGAAAGAATAACCGACGAAGAAAATGTAAATAACGATGCTGAAATCAATTACGGTGAATAATGACGATGCTAGCAGACCAGCTTTACTTGATACCATTTGAAAACGACATTTTTTTAAAATGCTTAATAAGGGTAGACTACATTTTGGATTGAGTTTTGGGTATTAAAACGTATATCTCTGACAGACTGCGATTTAATAAATCCGATTTAGTGAATCTTTAGAGTTTAGTCGCAGTATGTCAACCTCAATTGTAGCGGATCGCTTTATTTTGCATAGATTACTTGAACAAGTTTAGCTAAATCGGATTTATTAAACCGCAGTCTGTCTAGGGTATAAGGCCCAAATTTATAGTCATAACTATTGCTATTGTTATAGCAACGATTTTCGAAAATCATTTCAAAATCATGTCTAAAATTCGATACGAATTTCAAATTTACTTTCTTGTCTTGGATATTTGGTAGCAATGTTTATAGTGATGGATTTTGAATTTTGATCACAACAAACGTTGTTACATTTCAAACAAATCTTGTAGTAAGGTTTATAAATACGAAAACTGTTACTATAACAATAGTTATAGTTGCAGTAACGAGTGTAACTTCGGGCTTTACTATTTGACAGCAAACACCTTATTATGATACGAATCTTGGATTTGAAACACTTTTGGTTTGTGTATTTACTATATACTTTTTACACTTTCTGCCGTAGGCACTTGGCGAAACACACTTAATACGCACATTTTTAAATTTTTTTAAAAACACTTGTTAAATATTTCGCAAAATTACAAAAGGTTTAAAAAATCACTCGATCGATTTCGGCTTGTCAGGCCATCATGTAGATACTCCTGATGATGGCCTAACAAGCCGAAATCGATCGAGTGATTTTTTAAACCTTTTGTAATTTTGCGAAATATTTAACAAGTGTTTTTAAAAAAATTTAAAAATGTGTGTATGTATTTACTATAAAACAAAATTTTGAAATCTTAGTATGCGTATTGTTCTTAAATAGATGAGAACCATCTGTTTTTACAAAAATAAACTATATTTTGTAATTTGCGTGGAAATATTGATTTATAAACAGATGCCTATTTTAATAATTATTTATGTATTGTGGTATGTGGATAAAATATACTTTGCTATTAAAAAAAAAATAATAAAAAGGCATGTTTATGAGGCAAATAAATTGATTACTTCGTTTCATACGACCGCTACCAAAACATTTTAAATTATTACATACATATTTTATTTTTAAAAATTAGCACCTTATTAAAATGGAGCTATTTTCTAGTTGAAAATATTTCTACTATTGAAAAATTGGCGCCCAATTTAAATCTAAGCCCAATTTAATATTAATCAAGCTGCTCTTAAACCTTTAATAATATAGCTTAACAACAATTTTGAACTTTAAAATGATCCAAAGGCAGTAATGCAAACCCCACATAATATCGCTCAGACTTTCATAAAAATTCAAGGTGGAGAATACTGGTATAAGGGCCTAGAAATCTGATTAAGATCATACTTTGAAAATCTTAAAGATACAATTTCAATCTCTCTAAATATAAATATTGATGGATTGCCAACCGACACGTTCATTTATAAAGGGAACTGCATATTTTGAGTTTTCGCACAGGTCAAATATAACGGTGTTTCATAATCAAAATGTGCCACTCAGGACAAACGAAGGATTCCGAAGAAGAAATAAAAAAATAAAAATAAAATAAAAAAAAACTTTTGGGTTACACCACGGTCATTACAAAATAAAAGAATCCGAATGACCTATTTCGAGGACAACATTGGAACCTATAATAAAGCTTAGAATTCAATCATTAGGTATGGTTGAATACATACTAAAGATATTTAGTGGGTTTTAAAGAAGGAAGTTTGGATACGGTACTAAATGGGGCTCCAAAACAATTCTGATCATAAATGAAAAATTGCTAAACACCAAATTGCCTGATGAAATACATCGCGGAGTAAGAGGAATAGAAGTTCTTGGTTTTTGGAAGGGAAGCGAATATTCTTGATTTCTAAATATCTAGGCTAAATATTTACTTATAGATGCTATTCTGTGCAACTACAATTTATTCTACTGATTATTACAAAAAATACTGGCCGTTGGAAAGATCTTTACTTTTTGAGCGTTGTGCCAATCTGCAAAGTTGTTTTGATTTCAAACGGGCTCCCGTATTTCTCAATTGTTTCTTCAAAAATTTTTGCACAGAGATCACGGCTCGTCTGAACGCGGCTCAACCCAAAAGTGCTTGCACTTCTGTTTTTTTTATGGCATCATGTTCCCTAAGGTCTAATAATAAGATTAAAGTTTTTTTGAAATCATCCACCGACCAGTTTTCATTTTCGCGCCAAAATTCGAAAATTGGAACCAAAAAAATGATTTTTTTGGTCTGAAAAAGTGAAATATCTTATGTTTTATGTCTTTCCGAAGGGTTCCAGCATACAAAAATTGAAGGAGAAAAGTCTCAGTAAGAGAATGCAGAAAAGTACAGGTCAAGAGGTTGCTCCACGTTCGAGAAACTCTCAAAAAACTGGGCAAACTCGAAATTTTTGTTTCGAAAAATCGCGATTTTTTCGCGATTCTTCACAGGTTTTCACAATTTTTCGGAAGCACCCTGGCATGCGAATGCATACACATGTGTGTGTGTGTGTGTGTGTGTGTGTGTGGATGCCCACAACAAATGCTTTGTTTATCAGTTTTTCACTTGTGTTGGGTTTTGCGTTCTCTTATTATTGAGGTTTTGTTTAGTTTGTCTTAACCGTTTTGTTCACTTTTACGCTTTGGTTCTATCAAGTTGTATATGTATGTACTTTGTGTTTTAACTGATTGTGAAAACCAACAAGATTATTGATTCATAATAAAAACACTTAAGTATTATAAAAAATAATTTATCTATCAACTAACTTGCCAGAGTAGGCGGTAATAATTATGTATCTATAATTTATCTTTTTTAGGTTATGTTATCTATCAACTTTTATTCCTCGATCAGTTCATTTCAGTTTTCGTTCCATAACGTCGAAAATTTTTAATCCTCCAAAAGTTGCCCGCGCACTTTCACACGAAGAGAACCGGAGTAAAATTTGTTTGTTGTGCTTAAAAAAGAATAATGTCATGTTCAAGATAGAGCCTCGCTGCAATCGAATCTAGAAAAATTACTAAAACATCGTGTGGACAATATCTTGTGTGAAGAAAGACTGCCGAATGTTCTTTGTGCCGGATGCAAACGGAACGTCTACCGACAACTTCCCAGTGCCGATCCAGGAATCGTTCCCTCCAAGACTATCGAGCTATCTGATTATTCTAAGTTTTTGGGTGTAAGTTTACCTACGAGATCTAGGACTCAAAATCCCTGTCAGTGCTATTTGTGCCAGATTGCTCGAAGTAATGTGATATCCATGCAACTTAACAAAAAAAAAATCGGCTAACGGGAAATGCATCAAACATTGTTCCAAATGTTTTATCGTTCCCAAAAGAGGAACACCTCATAAATGCACCAAAACTGCCCAAGTTGATAATGTATTCAATTATATAAATACAATGGGGGAGAAAGTAATGGAACAAGTGGCGTCAACATTAATCAGTAAAATTGCAATTCAACAACATGACATTGATGACAAAGTAAACAAAAAAGATTCGACGGTCTCCCTTACTCAGGCACGTGGAGGAAACTCTATGAAATTATTCATAAATCCCCATGAGAAAATTGAAGAGGAACCAGCTTCGAATATATCCACAGCCTATTTCTTGAAAATCAAAACAAAATTTAATCTTAGTACAAAGACTACTCTTGGTATAGCGACCGCTTTGAGAGTAGCTACCAAAAAGCAGGCGATAATTGAGCCAGGATTGAAAAAAAGCATGGAACAGAAGAATGGCGAGGTAAAAAGTTTCTTTTGTGCTAAGACAATAGTAGATTTTGTAACCATCAAAGCTCGAATCAGCACACCAATCCAATGTCCCATAGTTTACTGCCATACTCTTGAAGATTTTCTTTCTCATATCGAGAAACAGAGGGATATTAGAAATCAGCACTTAAAATTTGGAATTGACGGTGGCGGTGGTTTTTTGAAGGTGTGCCTATCTGTTCAAGATGATTCAACTGAAATTTGTCAACAGGAGAAAAAACGTCAAAAGTATGATGATGGCGTGTTTGCTAAAGCTTTTGCTGACTCAGGCGTTAACAAAATCTTTATTCTTGCTATTGTGAAATCGGCTCAAGAGAATTATGAAAACGTGTCAACAATATGGAAAATATTGAAAATTGAGGATTTTTCTGGTACAATAGCGACTGATCTCAAATTAGCCAATATTCTGACAGGGATTATGTCTCATTCATCGCCGTACCCTTGTACATGGTGCCTTTGTGAAAGCACAAATTTGGAGCACGTCGGACCTCGGCGAACTGTGGGAAACTCAACCTCATATTTTGAAGCTTGCAGAAACGCTGGATCGATCATGAAAAATGCGAAAAATTTCAAAAGCTGTATCAATCCTCCAGTTTTTTCAGCTGATGACGATAAAAAGATTCTTGATATTATTCCTCCTCCAGAACTACATCTAATGCTTGGTGTGGTTAATAAAATAATCAGCCACATGCAAGATGAATTTGTTACTGAAACAACAGAATGGATCAACCTATGCAATGTTAAACGAGAATTTACTCAAGGAGGTACCAAATTCAATGGTAATTCATGTAGAATATTATTGAAGAAAGTGGATAGTCTCCGATCGTTTTGCTCCATTGGTTGTTTGAAATATGTGGAAACACTGAAGGGTTTTGATCGTGTAGTTCACAATTGTTTTGGAATCGAATTAAATGATTGTTACAAAGAATCTATCGCTCAATTCAAGACTAGCTATTTGGCCCTAGGGCTATCAGTCACACCAAAAGTACATGCAGTATTTTATCATATAGAAGATTTTTGTGAAGGCCATAAAAGAGGGTTGGGGTTTTACAGTGAACAGGCCATGGAGACAGTGCATTCTGATTTCAAGACAATGTAGAACAAATATCAAGTTTCTGAAAACCACCCAGATTATAATGATAAATTAATGAGAGCTGTAATTGAATATAATAGTTACCACATATAATTAATTAAATCAAACTGGAATTAATGTTATTTGAAATAAAAGTTTTTGTTCTTCTCGACTTTCATGAGTTTTGATTTGTTTGAAATAATTCATTATATCCCCACGTATGTGTTTAGAAGACATCTGTCGACAAAGAGAGAAATAATTGGTAAATTAGCAACCTCTTGACCTGTACTTTTCTGCATTCTCTTACTGAGACTTTTCTCCTTCAATTTTTGTATGCTGGAACCCTTCGGAAAGACATAAAACATAAGATATTTCACTTTTTCAGACCCAAAAATCATTTTTTTGGTTCCAATTTTCGAATTTTGGCGCGAAAATGAAAACTGGTCGGTGGATGATTTCAAAAAAACTTTTATCTTATTCATTAGACCTTAGGGAACATGATGCCATAAAAAAAACAGAAGTGCAAGCACTTTTGGGTTGAGCCGCGTTCAGACGAGCCGTGAGATACAGAGGAAGTAGGATCCATCGCCAAAACAACATCGCAAAATAATTTTATTATCTGATATTTATCGTCAAACCAATATTTGGCTGTTTAACGCTCTATTCCCGATCATGAACATTCTACCATTAGCTGAACTTTAGCGAACTCTTCCAATAAGGGTCTATAAGAAATTAAAAAGTTAAAAGCTATAAATTACAATTTTAAATAAATCGTACTTGATCTTGAAGCTTAGGTTTTCAAAATGATCTTCTATAGCGCTAAATCTTGTTATTTGAATTTCAGAAAATTGTACATAAATCAGACCGATCCGTTTTGCATTGCATACACAAGTTTTACACTTCAAATTGAACATTTTACAATTCAAATTGTTCCTTTTACATTTCAAATTGGCCCTTTTGAACCTTTAGCAAATTATATGAATGGCGAATTAGAATGGAAGTTTGCTTAACAGATTACGATGAAATTTGACATGTGCGATGGAAATGGGATCCTAAAATGATTTTTTGATAAAGTTGGATCCCAATTAAGAGAGTCGTCAGAAATATAGTTCTAATGCGCCATTAGTCTGTCGGAGTGTTTAATTGTGTGTTTCCCAATAGCTTACATAAATCAATATTTGGATTATATAATTACTTCCTTGATCAGAAACAATATTCAATATTTACAAATAAAATGATCTGCAAAGGCTTTAGCAATTTCATATGCTTCTTGAGGCTTCAACAACTAGCTAATGCGTCGTAAGTATACCTTATTACATAGCCTTGGTGGGCACATAATATCAAGCAACGGAATGCATCTTATATCTAATTCAGTCTATGGCTCATAATGATTTGTGATATCGATGAATTAAAAGGTGAATAAGTCACAGGAATATTTGAATTAGAAGGAGTCGTTGAAATGGAAAATGAAGAATTAAGATTAATTGGCGAATTTTTATTTTGAGCTCTTGTGGTATACGTCGTCATCTCAGATGACTTTAGACGAAGGTTTAGAATTTTTACAGAGCCAAGTAAAAGGACGATTGCCAGTTTTTATTATAAATTTGTTCCCATATACAATTTCAGGTATAACTAATAAAAGTTCAGGTAGATCAGTTGCCCGGGCTTTCGATTTTTGAGATAACAATATCATCTGTAGTTATGATAAAGGTTTTGGTAAAGTTAGGGTAATTTAAAATAGGCGCGAAATAATGTTCTACTTCATTTCAAGAAAAAAATTATCATAGAAAACGTTTCAAGTAAAAGAAACGTCCTTTAGTAAAACCCGATTAAGAAGTTCGGCAAGCTTGGAGAGTACTTATCGTTGAATCTACGATATGTATTTTTGTTGAATCGGGTTTGATACCTTGATTTGTTTTTTTGAATAGTTAATTTAAAAAAAATAACAGAATTAATACAGATCTTGTTCTGATTACAAACCGAAAATTGTGTTTCGTAATTTAAAGTTTACAACAATTTTTTTTTACAAATTGATGTCTTAACTGCTATATAGTATTTAGTAATAGCTGGATGTTTATATATTTTGATACAGGCCAACAACATCTAATAAAACTAACTTAACTTTCGGGTCAATTAATCTCGTTTTGATAAGTTTGACATACAACACAATAATTTTAGGTTTCTAAATTTTCATTCTTGGTGGTAAACAATTAAAAACAATTCGTTATTGTTTGTGCATCAAACTCTTATCATCTAATTAAAATACTTCTCATAGAAAAATGTTTCAAGGATTTTTTGACATTGTTTATGAGTTTTATATTTTCAGTCATCAAACCGGAATCGCATTTTCTGAGTATTTATACTTTTAGATATTTTTTTACGAATAAAACCCAAATGAAAAATTTGTCATAGAACCGTAATTCACCCTCTGGACAGAAATATGGTAATTTCTATCAATTTTTTTTTTAATTGGTAATTTACTAATACATAGTTTCTATCCTCTATAGAAGAAATTGTTAACGAAATGGAGTTGAAAAATTCGTCTATATATAATTCTTCTATTCTTCTCTTTCTATAATTCTTTTTTTTACTAATAAATTTTATTATTTAATTTATTAGTTACAAAAAAATAAGCCCAAGTTAAAATACGCTTCGGTGATATTCCTTGATGTAACAAGTGTCATTTGGGTAACAAACAACATCATTGTTGATTTTTACCAGAATTTATAATATCTAATCTAGAAACATAAATGTATTCGAATCAGTGCCATTAAATTCTGGTGTAGTTGATAAAATATTTCTTGAGTAGAAATTGACAGACAATTAACCCTACTCAAATGTCATTCACTGATTCGAATGAAACTTTGAGACACATGTTTTTCTTAGCGGCGGAATAACTGTTAACTGTTTTTTGTACTCAGTAATTTTCAACAAAACAAAATGGAAATTACTTCTTTTAAAAAGTACTTGTAATTTTTGAAAAACTGGATTATTGGGTTTGCATCAACTATTTTTTAGGGGGTGCAATCGTATTTTTTTAAATAACTTTTTTGATAAACATTCTGAAATTAACAAAATACTATTTTTGCAAAATATATGACAAAATGAAGTTAATATTTCGGTATTTTCCTCAAAATAGCCCCTTACGAGGGTAAACTACCAATATCACAAATAAATTACTTGAGTTTTTTTTACCAACAAGTTTTGAATGAAAATTAATATACGGGAGTTTTTGGGGTCGCTGATCACGTATCCGCTGACAGATCTTGGAAATTCGAAATGGTGGATCCAATGTGGCGGTCATTAAAAAAAAAAATCAAGTTTTTTCATACAAATTGGTAAATAGGGATTCAAGTTCGCTGATTACAAATTCAATGTTTCTTTTTTGAAATTCAAAATTAAGATTTTGACAAAATAAGATCTTCAATATTTCGGCACCTTTATACCAAGTTATAGTATTTTTGGCGTAAATAAATAAATAAATAAATTTAAAATTTAATTGTCAAGTATTTGTTGATACTTATTCCTGGACATTGTAGTTGAAGATGCTGAAGACAATTACTCCGATGATGTCTTGAATCAGTCCAACAAAAATTCAAGAAAGTTTCAAACCAGAAAATATTATATATATACAGAAGAATCGGGTGGTGAAGATAGAGGGTGGAATGACTGATATATTACGTACGTTTCGGAACAGTTTATTGCAGCATCTGATAAATGTCTCGCTATACATGACGTTGATTTAAAACGATGGGATTGAAATGGTTGCATACCTTCAAAATGAAACATCAAATCGTATACTGAAAACGGAATAAATTCGTGACGCAAACAGATCTGAACTTAAAGAGAAAGCTTCTAACTTTGTAGGATAGGTGAAATTGGAGATATCCCGAATAGGAGCAGCAAATGCGTTTCAGATTTCACTCAAGAAAACATGCTGGTTGTACACTATCAGTAATAGGGTCATTAAAGATTGAATGTAATTCTTTAAATCCAGTTATTCAATTCAACGTTTACTCATATTCTGTAGGTCTGCAAGAAACTAATGGTAATTTAGGACCTATAGTTGAGAAAAACCTATATCAAGAGGTAAACATTCTGATTTATCCCTCTAAATCGGGAAAATTGACCTCTGACCTTGTCACTGAATGGTTCAAAAAGGTTTTTATACCGACAGCTAGTTTGTAACAAAATCCCCAAAGGGATTTTGTTAAAAGACCATGGAAGCAGAGGTTTGGATGCGGTATGTGTAGCTGGCTAGAGCTCACGGTGCGGTGTGGGGTTTTCCAAACTTACTCCCATGCTTGAATAGCCGCATGAGGAAGGAGAAAAGGACCAGACAAAATTAAGAAAATTCTGCCACGTCATAAACTTCAACCCCCGACGTTCTCCATCATGACTGCCTGAAGGCCCCCTTATCATTGGGCCGCCTACTGGGGTGCTGTCTCCCAGTCACAGCGATGACCGACGCCAGTAAGGGATCGAAGGGCGACCTTCCGACAGACTTAACCGAGACCCCCCGGGGCGGAAACCGTCATCCCCGTTGGAACTACACAAATAGCGTGCCGCCCCCCCATCGCAGCCTGTTTGGGGAGACGAGCGGCACGCTCGACAATGTACTAGGAAAAAGACCGACCGATCACACGATCTACCCCATCATCACTCGATCATAACAAGGAATTTACTCGCTCATAATGAAATAACGTAACCTAACCATGCTGACACACAACACCCCATTCAATAACATAACCATGTGAAGATCACCAAAGTGTGTGAACACGCCCAGAATACTAAACAAAATATACAAAACACGTGATTTGACCACCATAGAAAGAAACAACTGTACTCAATACTGTAATTAAGGACTTTAATTAAATGAAACCACTCTGCAAGAAAACTACGAAGAATAATCTATAAAGCGAAATTAAAATACACCTGCAAAAATTTTAACTTTGTACGAGAAAAACGTTTGGTTTGATGAAGCATATGTGACGCAACACACAAAAGCTTTAAACAGAAGTTTATATAAAAATATTTATATGTAATAATAAAAACGAAACTCACGCCACAGTCAAGTCGGCTCACAATTTCAGAATAACTTCTTAATTAATAATTAATTTGAACATTTTTATCAGAGTGATAAAAAAAAACAAAGTGACTTAAAGTCACAACAAGCAAGAAAAATTGCCAAGTACGTTACTGGAATTTACAAGTATATTACGAGATTCGATTGATTTCGTTTTTTTTTTTTCTTAAACTAACACAATACCTTCCGATCAGTCCGATCTTATTACCGATGCAGGAAACAGACGCAGCATCCCCCTCTTCCATGAACAACGACCCCGTAATGCTGACAGGGTCAGCATGCCACCAAAATATAATCAATTGGTACGACCAATGATGGTATTCAAGGTACCGTATAACCTTGAGCTCACTTGAATACTTCAAATAACTGGATTTTTTCTTTCTTTTATTACACTCAATTTCCGTTTTTTTTCTACGGATCTTCTCTTGACGATCAATCAATACTTCGACAAAATAACATTTTCCAACTTTACTCAACAAACAAAATTTTCTGTCCTCAAATTCCACTTTTAGTTTTTTTCCCCAATTATTACACACCTTAACAAAACAATATCAGCAGCAAAAGAAAACACCCCATAATAGGGAAAAGCACAACCAAAAAAAAAAAAAATCACCACAAATGCAAGAACTTAGCAATCAAAGATTATTATTATTGTTTATCCTTTTTTCTTTTTTTTAATTTAATTTTATTTATTAACTTTTACATAAAAAAAAATATTTCACTGCAATCACTATAACATAAGTATCTTATTTAATATACTATGATATTGTTTTTTTGTTTTATTTATTTTAATTTGCGGTCGAAAGACAGTCAAAAACCTGACTACATTCGATCACGCTACACACACATTCACCAAACTTGACCGATACCTTCTAAATTTACAAACTAACTTTTCTTTAAATTAATCAACAAAACTCAACTTTATATAAGTTTTTTTTTATTTGGACTCAAGTATTCACTTGACCATCAGTTTCAAAATTCAAAGTTAGACTACCCATTTTTATTAATCCAAACAAATTAAATCCCGTAAAAACACAAACAAAAATTCTCGACCAATCAAATTTAAACATTTCATTAAAAAAATCTACGACCGAATATACATATGTATATGTATACTTGTTTTTATGTGTTGCTGTCACGTACACCTCGCCAAACCAAATTAGTTAATACATATAATTAAGAGAATATTTCCCCAATTAACTCTCCCGATAAATAATATACTATACAACCAAAAATCAATGATGTGCGACGCGATCAATACTATCAATCTCATTCTCAACCAAAACACAACTCGTGCCATTGTAACAACTTCAATTTGGTTTCTTGCCTTGTTTTTTCTTTCTCCTACATATGTATGTACAAAATAAACAAAACACAGAATACCGGCCAAATACAAATATAAAAGAGTAAACATCTGAACTCGCAACATAACTTATAATATAATGAACAGTGCAGGCGTAGCAATTATTTCGAAATTAACATGCTCTGACTGTTTACGACACCAGTGGCAGTTAGAACAAGTTAGAGATCAACTTTGTGTCTCTACTCTTGGACGGATCAAACAGAAAAAATATTCGAGAATATTGACAAAGGTCATAAAGAAATAAAAGTTCTTACTATATCCGCTGGGACGACTGGCCTCATAGAATCATTTGATCCATATGCTTTCAGACCAGGGTTTGTCAAACCGGTTAACAGAAACAGAAAAACAGCTGTTTTTTTCGAAAAATGAAGAACAGAAAACAACAGTTTTTTCTTTTCTGTTTTTAAGGAATTTTATTTTTTTTTGTGAAATTATTCGGTATTTCCCCGAAAAGAAGTTTACAGTCCCTGGCCAAATTATTATACGCACATCATTTCTGTTGGGAAATGTTGACTTCTGGCGATTTATATATTTCACTAAACATTTTTATAGCCTAGCCATACAAAACTATTATGTGTTAAGGTGCATTCAAAATACAATGTTTTACTTTGTACTAAATAATATTTGTACTAAAAGTAAAAATACATTTTTCATCTAAATTAGAAAAAAATAAAAAATAAATATTTTTAGCTGAGGTAGCTCAAAATATTGAGTGGATGCATGTTCAGTATTATTGACTCTACATTTCTTCCATTTGGAGTTTTGTGCTATCTAGGCTAGAAATAGCTCTCAGGGTATTATAAATTTAGATAATAATATTTAAAATTAGTACTTATTGGTATATGTACTAATTAGAAATTATCGTTATTTTTTTAAGTGGAAAATTTATCAACTGTACCTAAATGTGTGTATGAAAAAGTATAAGGGCTAAAATTGCTTGTTGTAGTATGTACTAATTTTATTCATATTAATCTACATTTATTTAATGCTCTGAGAGCTATTTCTAGCCTAGATAATACAAAACGACAAATGAAAGAAATATGGAGTCAATAATAAAGAACATGCGTCCACTAAATATTTTGAGCTAGCTCAGCTAAAAATATTTTATTAAATTGTTTTCTAATTTAAATGTATTTTTACTTTTAGTACAAATATTATTTAGTACAAAGTAAAACATTGTATTTTGAATGCACCTTAACACATAATAGGTACGAGTATGATACAAAATATAATGAATTAGTAAATAAAAATGAATAAATATTAAAATGTTTTGTTGAATTTTGATAATATATTGTGTTTAAAATTATTTAAGAAGATTTCAGAAAAATTTAGGCCTTGTCAGTCGAAAAATAAAAAAAACCCGAAAACAGCTGTTAACCGGTTTTTTCAAAATCTAAAACAGAAAACAGCTGTTTTTTAAAAATACCTGTTTTTGACAAACCCTATATTCAGACCATGGAAAAATTGTATAAAGTATTTTTCAGACGATTTTACGTTAAAAAATTTTTTTTTCAGACGTTTATACAATTATAGACAGTTATACAATTATAATGTTAATTAGCACTTAATAAAATGTTCTGAAAATTCAGTCACTTATCCACAATCAGTTATTTTCACCTCGATTTCTAAATATGTTTAAATATGCATGGTGAAGAGCGGTTATATTTCAGATGAGTTTAATAAGTTTGAAACACTAGTTGATTTTTGTTTTAAAAACGCGGGTACGGGCTGTGAGTTGTATAATAAAATCGCAGTGATTAAATGTACATTTTGTTTTGTTGAAAAATATTGCGTACAAGGGAAGATATTTGCAAAAATGTGTTTTAGGGTGTGAACTTTACAGATATTTTCCCCCTAAACATGTTATTCCACCGCTTAAATAAAACACATGCCTCTTATTTTTTATTTCTCTACCACTATGCAAAGTCTCATTCGAGTTGGTGAGTAGCACTTGGGTAGGGTTACTTATGACTTTATAAAATTTTTATTTTTAGTACTACATAGAATCATTAGAATTGGAATTTAATACATTGAGAGCCAGGAATATATTTTAAATTAGAACTTGCTTGTTTGGAAAATGTTTGTTTACAATTATTCTGACTTAAATACAAAATTAAATTTCTGAAGACCGGACGCATTCGATTGATTAGATTGACTGTAATTTGCCGAACTTAAAGAGCTTAAGCTGAATGTTCAGGCTTAGAATTATTTTGAAAAATAGCACATCTACTATTATTGAATTCACGCATGTTACAATCAGTTGTATTGCGAATCATATTTTGCAATAATTGCATTTAGAAATAAGAAATTTATTAAGAACTGCTTTATTACATCTATAGCAGATACATTTTCTGCTCCAATGCTACTGAAATAATGCTAGACCCGAAAATATTTGAAAGATTAAATCAGATTCCGCTATCAATATATAGAAATAAACCTGAAATTATATCTATTCAAGGAGTGTCAGGCTGCGGCAAATCAACATGGATCTTAAATTCACATATAATTGGAAAAGATCTCGTCCTCAGTTCTGCGAAGCACGGCATTAATGATATAAAAACTAAGGTGGCTTTCCAATGTAAAGAAGCTGGTAAAAACTTTGAAGATATTAAAACCAACTACCGCACGATTGCTTCTTACCTTTTAAATGGATTCAAGACATAAGATACGGTTTATATCGACGAGTACATGATGGTACATGTTGGACTATTGGGCCTAGTGGCTTTGTTAAGTGACTGCCGTAAAATGTTCATTCTGGGTGATCAAAACCAAATTTCGTACATCGACCGGCTTAATTACGTCAACATGCTTTATTTTGATGCAAATAAGTTTACAACACGTTCTAAACATCTTAATACAACTTATAGATGCACTGCGGATGTGGTACATGCATTACAATCAATTTATCATCAATTCTATACCACTACTAATAATAGGAAATCAGTCAGTTTTAACAAATGCCAGTTGATTTCTGATATTCCAGTTATGCCAAATTCACTGTACTTAACTTTCACAAAACGCAACAAAAGGCAATTACGCTTGAATCTCGATTATCCGGATAATCAAAAAACCCGGTTAATCGAGTTTTTCGTTATTACAGACCAAAAGAAAAGGGAATACCTTGTAGTCTTCAACTTATTTTTATTTTTAATAATAAAATCACAAATAAATTGTACATTTTCATTTATAAATCCTAATTGAAACGATAAAAAATAAAATAAAAATGTATATCACAAAAAAAATAGCTTTCATCAGCTTCGGCATTAACAAATTTAAATTTTACTGAAAAATTCGTTCACTTTGGTCTGTCGTTGACTTTTTCGCCGATGCTCAATTAAATTGGCCTGTATCCTATGAACGTGCATTTTATCTTGCACACTTATTTCGTCGATGTCATGATTCTCTAAGTAATTTAAGACAGTTTCACAAGCAGTTATAGCATCGTTCGTCTTTACGTTTAGGAGAAGTTCTTCATCAACATCGTCATCGCACTGCTGAGCTCCTCTTGATTTTCCTTAGGTTTTAATATCACTTCCACTATTTCAGCATCAGTTAACGTTGCGAATATAATATATAAGTGCTTCAATGTCCGAATCTACCCAGTTAACAAATTCATCTCTATTCATTTGACTCATTATGCCCTGATTTAATTCATCAATTGGAGTGTCTTCAACGTTGTCCCCTTCATAATCCAAGTATTCCGACGTTTCATGATCATTTTCATACAAAATAGTGCCCCAAGATGATTTTAAAACAGCTTCGGTTATGTCACTCCAAGGTCGGGAAAGGCACCATATTGCATGTATTAAATTAAAATTTTTAATGACAGAGGTCACGTTGCCTTCTGTCTACAAGTTTATTAGTTTCCCTTGCGATATTGACACTTGCAGCTTCGAATCAAACCCTGATCCATCGGTTGTATTAAGCTCGTACAATTAGGGGGCAAATACTTGACTATTATGTTGTTGCTTTGATATTTAGCCACATCCGGATGTGCTCGGCAGTTATTTAATAGCAGTAAAATTTTACAATCCTTTCCCAACCCCAAATCTTTACAACTTTCCTGGCTTCAGTCACAAAATGGTTATCAAACCATTTCAAAAATATTTCTTGGGTTACCCAAGCTTTTTTATTTGCCATATTAACTGGCCATATTAACTGGCAACTGCTTTATATTTTTGAAAGCTCTTGAACGCGCACTTTTTCCAATTACTAATAGGTTGCATTTATAAGTTCCAGAAGCGTTAGCGCACATAAGGGCAGTCAATCGTTCTTTCGATTCTTTGACACCTTCCACACTCGATTCGTTACTGCTGACTAAAATTCTTCGGGGTAGCGCCTTCCAAAAAATCCCCGTCTCGCCAGCATTATAAATTTGGTGTAATGTTAGTTTTTCCGATTTTATTAAATCGTCTAACTCTTCGACGAATAGTGTTGCGCTTTCATAATCGGCTGCCATTTTTTCACCGGACGCTTTCAGACTATGAATTCTATGACGACTTTTAAAATTTCCCAACCAACCCTGCGAGTAATGGCATGTCGTTTCTATTTTGAATGCTGCGTGAAAATGTTTTGCTTTTTCGATAATCATTGCTCCCGAAATAGGTAAACCTCGAAATCTTTGTTGGCGAAACCATTCGTACGTTGCTAGATCTATTTGTTCATGTTCGGCGCCTTTTAAAGTTTTCCGAAGGTTTAATCCTTTTATGGAATCGGATGCAGAAACGAATTTTAAAATTTCGGTTTTCCGTTTTTTTATATCGTAAACAGTTTGTTGGCTCACTCCGTATTTCACAGATACATTTTTTGCAGATACACCTTTCTGGAGTTGGTTTATAATGTCTACTTTTTCCTTAATAGATAAAACCTTTCTTGATCGTTTAGATGAAGCTGATGTTAATGGAAGCATAGTGTGTTACCTAAATGAGAACAGTTTTCTACAGATACAAATTTATATCCAACGTTTTAATCTTCTGTATACAATTAAGTGTAATAAATCCTCTTACCGTTCAAAATAATTAAAAATTGAAACTGTAAATCTTATTAAGCAACGAATTTCACCTACAAAATATAAACTGCACTTCATTAAACTCCAATATGTTTGAATTTGAACTAAAACTATTTTTCTAGTGGTTTGTAACGGTACTCATATTCCTTTTTTATGCACATCAAAATATTCCATAAAACACAAATATTAGGTAAAATAGTACTTTTATCGAAATTTCAAAAAAAGATGAAAGGGAAGTGTAAACATCCCGGTTAATCAGATGAAAAATCCCCGGATAATAGAGGTTCACGGATAATCGAGATTCAAGTGTAACTAACAATTTAAAATTACCTGATTCAAGTACAGTCTTAACTATTCATGCGGCTCAACGCTTAACTTCAGCTAGCGTAATCTGTGTCCGACTGTCTGACAAAGAAATTAAACTATTCCAGAATAAGAAGACAAAACCAATGGCAAAACCACCAAGCATTAGGAACCATTCATTTTATTTCCAAAATGTAAATAAAATGTCTTCGAAAGCAGCTCAATTTCGCACTTTTGTGTGAAAACGCTCTTTCCGGTTTATATCATCTGTGAAACATCATTTAACAAAGAAATCCTGAGTTCTGAATTCTTTCCTAGCCAATATGTGGTTTATAGATGCGACCGTTCACCGTTAACTAGTGCTAAAACATCTGGCGGAGGAGTACTCATTGCGGTTGATGCATCATTAACGAATGAGTTAGTTTTGAAATATCCAACCTGTCCATCGAGCAATTGCGTGTTAAAATCACAATCAACAAAAAGTCAATTTTTATCTACGTTGCTTATGTTCCGCCTGGCTCACCGATAGCGTCTTACACCGCCAATTCAACTGACACCATCTTGATCACGGGGGATTTTAATTTTCCAACTATTAGCTGGTCATATGACGAAGAAATGGATGGAATTTTACCATTGAACGTGAGTTCTGAAATTGAGTGTCTGTTTATCGATACTGTTTTCGATATAAATCTTAGCCAAATTTGCGAGGTACAGAATGGTCCTGACCGAATTTTAGAATGATGATTTTTATAAATGAACGAAATATATTCAAAGTAACTGAATCACCATCACCATTCGTTATTAATGATATTAACCACAAAGCCCTAGAAATAATTTTTGAAAGAAAGGGCAGCAATGTTATTGATAACCATCGAAACAGAGAGAACTAATGAACTAATTATCAGAGAGAAATGAACTAATCAGTAGCAACATAGATGTTAACGTGGAGAAATTCTACAAAATTATATCTGAGGGCATTGCACTATTTGTTCCTACTACTGCTGGGGCCAAATCGAACAAATATCCACCATGAGAGATACTTTGAGATAAAGTATAATAGTTATATAAGCCGTATTAAGAAAAAAATAAGAAACGATCCAAAACATTTTTGGAGATTTTTTAAAGAAAAACGTGAAACTAATGGTTACCCAGTGTATATGACTTTCAAAGAACGTAAATCTTGTGACCCGCTTGTGTTTATATCAAACATGTTTGCGGAGTTTTTTCAATCAGTTTACAAACCGGAAGACATTAATAAGTATGAAAATCCAAACAATGGTAAAAACAACTTAACCATACTAACACCAAGGATTGAAACCGAGAATATTCATCGAGCTCTAGAAGTATTCGGAGATGGATGTGATCCTGATGTCATTCCAGCTTCATTATTGAAAGATTTCACATCTTTGGTAACTCCTCTATGTCTTCTATTTAATCAAACATTACCACTAGCCGTATTTCCAAAGAAATGGAAAGTAACAAGAGTAACACCAATTTTCAAAACAGGAGCAAGAAATGATGTCTCTTGTTACAGAGGAATTACATCAATATCTTCAATAAATAAATTATTTGAACTGGTAGTATGCAACTCATTCAGATCTTTGGTTCCTCGATTCATCTCACATTGTCAGCATGGTTTTATACCTAAGAGATCAACATCAATAAATCTTATTGAATTTACCAGTAACACCATTAAAGAAATTGAAATGCATAAGCAAGTTGATGTGGTGTATACTGACTTTGCCAAAGCCTATGACTCCATCAGTCATTGTAAACCTTAGAACAGTTATACAGATTTGGTTTTTCTAAACAGTTTGTTGCGTGGTTTAAATCATATTTGAGTAATCGCATTCAGTATATTGAGAAGATCAGAATTAATTCAAGCTACTTCAGGAGTACCACAAGGCTCTCATGTTGGACCTTGGATCTTCATAATTTTCATCAATGACGTTTCTGAAGTAATACAATATTCTAAGGTATTAATGTTTGCAGATGATCTTAAAATTTTTAAAACAGTAGAAAACATCGGCGATACCCATAAGCTACAAGAGGACATCGACAATAGCGAAATGGTGTGAGTCTAATGTCTAACCTCCTCAGTCTCAACATCAACAAGTGTAAGAGTTTATCGTTCCATCGGAAAGTTAACCCTGTTACACAACAATATCAAATAAATGGCGTACTTTTACAAAAAGTATTCGAGATTAAAGACATAGGGGTTACTTTCGTTGAAAACATGTGCTTTACTAAGCATATTGAACAATGCGTTGCTAGAGCCAATTCCATGCTTGGTTTTATTAAGCGTTGGACTGGGGATATTCATGACCTCGAGACAATCAAGATCTTGTATTATGCCTACGTGAGATCTCAACTTGAATACGCTGTCAACATCTGGTGTCCTTTTTACGACGAACCTATCCAAAAAATAGAGAGTGTCCAAAAAAAGTTTATACGGTATATAACGTGTAAAGACGGATAGGATTACGACCATGACTTACCGCACAACGTTAGAGTTGAGGGACAGCTGAAAATCAGATCCTTCAACACTCACTGGAGACTATTTTGTCAGGGAAGAGAAGATGCTTTAATTTGCTTTGCAACAATTAAGAGCGAAAATGTTGCTAGTAAAACGTCAAACGTAAAATTGTAAGTTACCGATTAAAGAACAATGAGAAAAAACTTTATCTCAAGAACCATAACACAGACCATAAATATAGAATCTAGAGGTTGCGATTTTTTTTTGTCTAGACGAAAAATAGGAGGAAGATGAATCTTATTGAACAATTTTATTGCGAAGTAATCTTTATTATCGGGGACCTGTTTGGAATTCTTACAAAAGGAAATAAGTCATTTAGTAACGCTTCAAAAAGGAAATGAGCCATTTAGAGGAACACCAACGATTTAATACCATAAATTTTAAGATAAAAAAATTGCTGTCTAGGAGATTTTGTAAATGATATGATAAAAATAGACCAACTTTAATGATGATCCTTCTGCAATAAGTGCAACCGAATAAAAATATTGCAAAAATATGAGAGCCCAGACCGGTATCTTCGACTCAAACGGATTTAAGTAAATACTTGTAGTTAGGTTGCTAGCTTAGTCATACAAGTTGCAACTACAAACCTGAATCAATCTGTTGCTTCGTTTATACTATTATAATGAAAATGTAGTGAGAGGTGAATTTTAGAGGATATGTAATACCTATCAGCTATCAGTGTCATAGGACATTGACTCGCAAAAAATCGATAAAAAGTCAAAGTCATTATTTCACGACTCAATGGTATCTAGACAGTAAAATTAAATTAATTATGTAATTATTGCATATTCATCTAAACATTCAGAACATGATTCTCATTTGAAAATTTTTTTTATCCCAGATGATAGCATTTAATATAAAAATAGTGCTACATCTACTAAAACGAGTAGTTGTTCTGCGTGATACGTTGTTGGATGCGTGAAGGCTCGAGAAATAAATTAAATTCTGTGGCTTCTTGGGAGGCTTGAAATTTGTCATTAAATTTAATTCTCGAACATTCAAGCATCCAATTGCGCTTATCGAGCAAAACAACTACTCGTTTTAGTAGCTGTCACGGAAGAAGCTTAGTTTATTAAATATTAATATTACAAACTAAATAATGGCACTATTTGTATATTTTACTATGACATTATCTGGGATAAAAATAAATTTTCAGATGAGAATCATGGTCTGAAGGTTTTGATGAATAGGTAATAATTACATGATCAATTTACTTTTACAATCCAGATAGCATTGAGCCGTGAATTAATGACATTGACTTTATTCCACTTTTTTTTGCGAGTCAATGTCCTGTGACACTGGTAAAAATTACATATCCTCGAAAATTCACCTTTCACTTCATTTTCATTATAATAATAAAAACGAAGCAACAGATTCTTAAAATAATATTTCAGACCGAAATAACTTTTGTAATAACTTTTTTTTGTAATGATACTATTCAGCTTCAATTTTACGTCATGGATATTTGTAAAATAAAATAATCGACCGCCGGCCGGTATAGAAATTCAAATTCTAAAAGTAAAAGTTCTAAAAATGAAATGATAACATATAATGGCCCCACGGTCTTTAATGTCTATACAGTAACCTTGAACTTCAATTCGCAAATTATTAAATTAAATTTTGTTTTCTATTGCTTCAATCCCTAATATTAGAATTAGATGCAAGAAGAACTTAAAGTTTGTTTTTACTTTTCTACGGTGCTTTTTGACCTCGAGTAGCATAATAAATGGCCAAACCGTATATTCATAGGAACAATTTTTTCAGTTAATTTCCGAAAGACTGCAATATAATTTTCCAAATATTTTTTTTTCTTTTTCACCCACGCATACAACAAACTGAAAACAATCTCATACAAACTTATAGACAGACAGAGCATTTTATCAAAACGTATAAAACAATAATAAGAAGAGATTTTTTTTTTTTTTTGTATGATTCAAACCTAGAGGCTGTTTCTTATGAAATAAATTAAATAAAATTTAACAAAATACTGTAGATAAACATGAAAGCAACAGATTATTATGGTATAGGTATATAGTTGAGGGAAATTTCAGTTTATGTGAATTTCCCATGTTCACTTTTCTTTTTTGATTTTAATTTCGGTTTTCATTTTTTTTTTTTTTTTTTTTGTGCAAAGAGGTGAAGAGTATTTGCAGACATACTCAAAAGGAAAATACAAATTAAAAGATACAATTTCTTCTCTGCGTTTATGATTGTTATTTTCATTTCTTATTTAAGGATGCTGCGATGCTATTCCACCCATTTTATTTTTAGTTTTTTTTTTTTGTTCTGCTTTATTATTCTGTAATGTTAATGGTTTCTTCGATTTTGTTTGCCGTTTGGTTGTTATAGGTTTGGGAAAACAACTAAACGGAAATCGCACGAATCTCTTGTTTAATGATAATAAAAAAATTTGTTTGTGTATTATTTTGGGAACACACATACGCACACACAGACACACAGACAGACACACGCCCAGTAAACAATAAAGAACTAAAATTAATCGGGAGCAGATTGAACTTTTAGCAATAGGTATATTGTGAGACGATGTAATTCATGGTTAGACAAGTTACACACATAAATTTCCGTTTTAAAAACAATCTGATTAAATTCAATTTCTCAACGGCGCGGCCGCTGTTATATATGTTATACCATCACAGTCGGTTTTGACTGTAGGCTGAGTTATTAAATCTGTGGATGACACATCAAAGCGAATTTTTATTTTTATAAATTTTTCCGAAAGATTTCAAAATGATTTTCCGGGATGTTTCTTAATTTAGATAATTTTTCCTTTTTTTTTTTTAAAAATCTTAGGGAAGAATTAATTTGTTGAAATGAAACTGCTTTGCGAAGATTGATATAAATGAATGCGGTTGAAAAAATGTACAATCAAGGAGGAAATAGATGGGAATAATCATTGTAAATGCAAATATAGCAAATAGACATAAACAGGTTCCAAAAACCCATGTAAACGGTTTCAAAAAATTTTGTCACTTACTGTGTGTAGAAGGTAGTAGTATTTTGGAGGCAATAACGCATGTATCGTAAAATAATTCGGTCCAATAGGTTCGTCGGCCAACTACTCGATCTTAATTTTCTTTTGTAACATTATCGAAGTTTAATTGTCTGTACTGTTTACGGCCAATTAACATGATATATCGTTGTCGTAAGTTTTTAAATATGTAGCACAATAGATGATAGAAATCGGTAAATCACTAGATTCAACATATATATGTTCCAACTGCTTAAAATCGGATCACACAGTGCTCTCGTGTCAATCTAATAGTTAAACATTTAATAAGGCTAATGATGTGAAAGATACTCAAATTATAAACCAAACTTCAATTCAAGCCGAATTAGTGTCATTATACCATAGCCGAAACCATTGATTCTTGCTCAAAAAATAATAATGCCATATAGTGGCATAAGGTCCTATATGCTGTAGGACAAATGCACTCAGACTAATGAACACTAATAATAAGTATTAACATTGGCATTTGAATGCTTCTTGTTAGTTTCTGCGGTAGGCAGATTGAACAATTAGCAGCATTAAGAAAATTTAGGTTTGGTGAATAAAAGACAGTTGGATGGAGTAAAATTCGAACTGCCTTTTATTCACCAACTTTTTTTGGTTAAATATTCAAATTTTCGAAATAGTTAGTTATGCAGTTATGTATGATAGATCAGTGCTTCTCAAACTTTCTCATACTGTGGCCTCCGAAATCGGAAAAATAAAATCCAGGGCCCCCAAAAATTATATTCAATAATAAAGAATTTACAGCCAAGCATTTTGGGCATTCTTGTTTTTGTAATCTATATCAGTAATCCGTAATTTAAAAAAATGTTTTACCAACCCAAAATATTCCTTCAGCTTCATCCGATTTGTAGGATTAAAAAATTATTTTACGCAAAAATTGTACAATAGAATTCCAAAAAACTATTAAACATTTTGGAAAACATGAAAAGATTTGGCATAAGGAACTATTAAAAATTGGATGCTTCTGTAAAAACTCCGGTACATTATGTACTAAATATTTTAACTAAACATATGAGTGGTGCAGAATAGATAAAGAAATGACTAACTAAGGTTAAAGCTTTTTGTGCTGACTATTCTGGATACCCCGACCCGAATTTGCTTCGTTTTTAATTTTAGCGTCAAATAGTTTTTACTTAGGAATTTAAGACCAATTTTTCTTTGTTTTTTATTTATTTGATCTACAAACTTAACAATAATATTATAGTTGAACAAAGTAAAGCTCCGGTAAGATTAAAAATCTGTGGTGGACCAAATAAACAATTTACAATTTAGGTATGCTATTTTAAACAATCTTTGGTCACTATGCAGTGAGTTAAGTAATACACATTAGATTTCTTATAAAAGTGCATACTATTATGTATATTCAAAAAACAACTTTATACTTTAATCAACTTAATAGTTATAATTTTTAGATGTTTACAAGTACAGTTTTAATATCTGAAATTTACCCAAAACTATATAATGTTAGTTTAGAAGAACTTTCAACATTTTCTAAGCTTCGATCAATCGTCAGAGTTTTATATATTTAGGTGAGATGTGAAAAAATACGGTGCCATGTAAAGATGAAATCCTCTAAACTTCTCACAATTGCAATGGAAATCAGCATTAAAGTAATTTGGATTTCATGTATTATACATCTATGTAATCCGATTGTGAAAACTATCATTACGGATAAAAAACATTTTCAAGACTTTATATACCTATGTAAAGATATCTAAGTGGTAGCAAATTTAGTTGACGAAACATAAGACTGATCCTAAATGTTACTAAAATAAGTGCCACCCCAACTGGATATTCATACATTATTATTGATTCCACTAGGGCATGAAACAATTTTCTCAGAGTACTATTTGGGCATAATTTCCTAAGATTATAGAATTTATGTACTGCACCGAGTACGTTTTTCCTAGTGTTAACTTAAGTGTAAACTCATGTGTAAAACACTGAGATGAGCAAATATTAGTATCGCAGGGGTGAGCATGGTATTTCACATGGTAACTCGAAAAATTAGTGTTATTCAACCCAAAAAGCATAACTTTAGATTTAACGTTTAAAGCGAGCCGATGATGATAACACCATTTACTTAGGTTGCTTAAGTCGTTTACAAGCAGTGATTTAGCATCAACCTCGGTATTCGTACCATAGTTCAAAGCCAAATTATCAGCAAAAGCTGTGGCGTGTCCTATTAGATCAATACAAAGATCGAGTTCAAATATATTAAAAATAATAAGGGCCCCAGAACTGATCCTTGAGGAATTCCACAACTTATTGTACCTTTGCAGCTAGTTGTTTCACCTATTACAACGACCTGGCGACGATTTTTAATATAATACCAATTTTAGCTAACTTCAATAAAAGCACTCCATCGTCAACAGTGCCAAAAGCCTTGGCGATATCGACAAATACAGCTTTGGGTTTCCGAAAATCATTGATATGTTTATAAATCTCACTCAGAAAGTGCAAAAGAGCTTCATTAGTTGATTTACCGGCAGTAAACCCATATGTCAGTACTATAGGCTGGCATGGAGCAATGCATTGTGCAGGTGGTTTAAACAAAAGCGGGTCTATAGCCGTACGTCCTCGAGTTGGCTGGCAACGGCGTGAGGTAGGACGTTAAAAGGGAACTGCGAAAGAGTTGGGAGTGCCCAGAAAAAATTGCAGAGATAGAGACAAAAAAAAAAAAAAAAAAAACATATTGATTAACATTTAAAAATCCAATCTTACCCAAACAACAAAAATTACCGACGCATAACTATAGTTTCTCAAGAATCTTGGAGTAAGTGCTTAAAAGCGAAATCGGCCTGTAATTATTTGGTTGTAATTCATCACCCTTTTTAAAAATCGGAATCAGAACAGCAATTTTTAAAGCATCTGTAAATTCACCGCTGTCCAAGCTAAGATTATATAAGTATTCCAGAACATCCACCAAATATCACGAAATTTGGATATGATTCTTCTGAATTATCGAAATATGAAAATTCTGGAAATACTTGAAACATAAAAAAAAAATTGAGTTTTTCTGTACAAAATGTCTGTTAGCAATTTTATATCCAAAATCCAAATTGAAATTTTATTTATGACGAGTTTCTTCTCAGTAGATGATAGTAGTTCAGTTTTTTTGGTCCCAAAGAACTAGGCATTCGAAAATTGCCGAACTTTTGAATTACCGGTTTTCAACAATTTTTTAATTGTATTATCTGTAATTTAAGGAAAAATTGACTTTTCTAGAAAAAAAAAGTAAGAATATTCCCACTTCCCTAATAAATTTTAGTCTAATTGTCAGAATTTTACCATTATCTGTATTAGTAATATGATGCACAAACTTTGGTTCTTAATTTTTAGAAAATTGACCGACCTCATTATTTTATTAATGTCTTCATTCGCAAGAAATAAAAATAAACATTTAATTTAAGTTTTTCATATGTCGTTTTAAATCTCAAACAAAACTTATCAATAGTTAGTGCAGTGTTGTGCAAAACTGCCCCACGGGCGAAAAAACACTTTCGATTCCACGGAGGTTAGTTTTATAGTTAAAAAGTGATGACGTTGAATAGTAAAGGGTTTTATTCCACAAACCTATAGTGCCTGCTTTTTCTGTAATTGTCAACTTTTATGATAAATTGTTCGGATTAATTAAATTGTCTTTAAATTTGTTAGGTTTGGGTAGTAAATAAATCAAAAGGTTTTTTATAGGCATTTTGTCTGAAGATAGTTACATAATAACAATAAAGAATTTAATTTTGATTAAATCTATAATACAGCGTGAACCGGCCAACCTTGTGTAATACATTTGCGTGGATCTTATATTCTAAAAAATAATAAAATAATCAGTTCGTAATCAAGTTATCGACTGCGAAAATTGCTGTGTTAAATCTAATCGAATGTGAACTGTTTCTCAAGTATAACGGTTAACATGGTGTGACAATTATGCATATCCAGTTCTCATTCATGTGTTCAGCATTATAATTTTGTGGTTTTTATATTCTGTAATGTGTGTGTCAATAAACTGTAATAAATATCTTAAATTCTAAATCATATGACAAAATAATGCTACATTAGTCGTTCATATATAGTGCTAGAAACATAAAAACATTTACAATGGTTAACTGTGCCAAGTGTCGCAAAATTATATCATCCAACAAACCACAACATCAGTGTCTTGATTGCAAGCTTTACTATCATCTAAACTGTGATGATTTTCTTAAAAATAATTTCACTGGCATTAAATCTAACAATGATACCTTCAAATGTGGTTTCTGCACTGATTTCAGTCCAAGCCGTTCTGTAGCGGTTGATGATGCTACCAATTCCAATTTGACTTTATTAAAAGATGAAATTTTGTTAATGCAGCACAAATAACAGGAAATGGCTAACTTCCTGGCAATATTGGATAACCTAAAGGTTCGACAGAACGCTCTTTTTGAGTCGCTTGGTAAAATAGTGAAACAATTGGATCATATTGTAAATCTGGAGGCCCAAATCGAATTGAATTCGGCCAATATCTCTTTAATTCAAGATGTTAACACAAAAATTAAAGCGCAATTGTCTGTAGTGTCAAACAAATGCAATTTTTTGAAGAGCAATTAAACGGTACTAATCTGTTTATTTACGGTCTACCATACAGCAAAGCAATTATGTGCACTTCTAAAATTTGATTACGATAGTAACAGTATTCATAATATCTTTCGGATCAAGGCTAAGTCTATAAATAAACCAGTTGTTGTTGATTGGAATACCCGTATTATGCATCAATCATTTTTAATCATTGCAAAATTAAACCGGAGCGTCTTAGCTAAAACAACACTACATGGAACTGATTGCATTATTTTAATAACTGACTATCTGTCATCGGACATGAAAACATTGTTATACGAAACCAAGAAATTACTGCAATCGTCAACGTTTAACTTTAAATATCTTAACAGTGTTTTTGATGACGTTTGGTTGAAAGTTAACCTGCCTATAATGGGAAAATTCTAATTACAGGCGATCCTTGACTTACGTCGTTTTGAATTACGTTTTTTCGACATACGTCGTTTAAAAATTACGCTCTTTATTTAAGATACGTCGTCGATCGCTTTGAGTTACGTCGAAAAAAACTGCAACATAAGAGAGAATTGGAAAACAGAAAACAAATTTGTGTTTTCCCTAATTAAATTCTGCTTCATTCTACATTAAATGTAGTATTCAGAAGAATTTTGCTTCGGTTTGTTTCTCGTTTGATTGCTTTATACATACACACATACACAAGTGCAGAGTAGCTCTCATAAACAATCGATAAAAACGATTTATGAAGATAAGCATTTGTGTAATAAGCAGAGCTGGTTCGAAAATTGTAAAAATAAGAACGAATTCCTTCTTCTTGGTGGTAATGCCGCCGGAAACGCCAAGTTGAAACCTTGCTGATTTACCACTCAGAGAACCCGAGAGCTTTAAAGAGTATCACCAAAACAAGTTCACCGGTTGTTTGGAGGAGTCACAGAAAAGCTTGGGTTACCGCTAATCTTTTCTTTCTGATTGGTATAAGGTATATTTGGGTCCTGCTGTAAAGAATTATTGAATAAAAAATAATCTTGCACATAAAGCTTTGCTTGTGTTGGATAATGCACCTGGCCTCCCGTTAATTTGGATGAATTGGACGAAAACATAAAAGTTATTTATCTTTCACCGAATATTACCTCCATTTTGCAATTGATGGAGCAAGGTGCTATTGCGCCGTTCAAGGCATATTATTTAATACGTACTCTTCAAGAAATGATTCATGAAGTTGATCGAAGATCCGAAAAAAACGAGGCCACTGTGAAATATTACTGGAAAAACTTTACGATAAGACACGCAATTTTTAGTACATATTGGGAAATCTTGGGACGAAGTTAGCAGTACCACTATGTCTGTATCGTGGAAAATCTTTGGTCAGAAAATCATTCCAAGAGTTCTAGTGAAGATGAAACTGAAGTGCAAACTGAAATTCTCAATATGGCCAAAGCAACTGGTTTCACAGAGGTAGATTTGTTTGACGTAGAAAATTTATTAATGGAACAGGATGGTCCACTATCAGATGATAAATTAATCGAATTATGAAGTGTGAAGCTCGAATTAATGAAGCTCAAACAGAGGATAATGATAACCCACAGCCAATACATTCTCTACAAAAAAATTGTAGCGATTATAAGCTCTACTAATGAATTGAAAAATGCATAGAAGAGAATGATCCAGACTCGGAAAGACAATGGGGCCGATTCAATTCAAATCTTCTATTATCTTTTCTGTTATTTTTCTATTATTTCAAGGAAAACTCGATATAAATTTAAAAAAATCGACACAAATTTATGGATTGTTTGAAAATCGTATATGGACTTGTACATGGAAACTAAAAAGGCTGGTTTAAGTCAACCTACCCTTAAAAAAATATTTCCAACCGGTCACAGCAACATCGCCTCAATAATCAATGTAAGTCATCATCCGGTAAAACTATTTCATGTGATGAATTCGAAGGGATATTAGATTAAAACCAAATGTGATTTATAAACATAATGTATACATACGTGATATTTGTAATGTACCAATTTATGCACGAATTTTTATTGAATTATATTTAATTCAATTTATTTTACCTAAAATATTACCTCAAATAAATTGTACTTTGTACAAAACAAACATTCCGACTTACGTCGTTTTAGGTTAGGTTAGGTTAGGTTTGGGTGGCGGTCCACCAGGACCAGGCATAGACACAAAAAGGTCCGTAGCCATACCACAAATTAAAAATTTTTCCTCCAACTCATTGAAACCACTTTGAGCTTGCTATGTATGAAGCGCTGGATACTCCTGACGTCCTTCTCGCTGAGCTCCGCCAGGTCGTTGAAAAGGTGTGCCCCTAGAAAATTCAGTCTGTTTCGTGCCAGACGAGGACAGGTGCAAAGAAGATGAAGTACTGTCTCTTCCCCCTCTTCGTCCTCGCAACTACGACAGTAGTCATGTGAGAAGAAACCAAGTCTACTTGCATGTCTGCCTATGAGACAGTGCCCCGTAATCACTCCAACAACCACACTGATCTGACTCCGCTGAAGTGAGATCAGCTGTTTGGATCTCGCCAAGTTCAACTTTGGCCAGATTTGCCGAGTTATTACGCATTAGGTACTATTTGACCATCTGTCATTCGTCAACTTACTGGCTTCCTCCTGAAGCAGCAGTTTACATACCGCAAGAGGAATTTCAATATCCTTTTTGCTGTTTGAAATGTGGTCCGTTGTACCACGTCGAGCCAGTTCATCGGCTTTCATGTTCCCCGTACTAACGAAATGTCCTGGCACCCATATAATATGGATGTTGGACTGATCTGTCATCTCGTTAAGAGATGAGAGACAGCTCTGGACTACTTTCGACGTGAGAAGGTGTGATTGAAGCGCTTTAATGGCTGCCTGACTGTCCGTATATATGCGAATATCACTAGTCGATAATACATTATACCTCAACCAGTCCGCGACTTCCTTTATCGCAGTTACCTCAGCTTGAAAAATGCTGCAGTAGTCAGGGAGACGAAAGGAGAGGTTTAACATGAGTTCCTCGCAGAACACCCCAGCCCCTACTCCTTTATCCCGTTTTGAACCATCAGTGAAGAAGTTCAAAACTCCTGGTTCCAAAACTGTATCGCTCATCCAGTCCTCTCTAGATGGTATAATAGTCCGGAACTTTCTATCAAAAGATAGTGACGGGACAGTATAGCGCGTAACGTCGTTTTAACTTACGTCGCATTTTTCAGGAACGCATCTACAACGTAAGTCAAGGATTGCCTGTATATGCTTAGTTTATTTTTCACCCAATTCTAAATTATCCAAATATGAAAACTATACATTTTTCTGTAATCACCTCTCGTTTTGTATCCTAAATGCACATGACAACTATAAGTTTTTGGTTATTGGTGACTTCAATCTGCCATGCATAACTTGGGTCGTGAACAACATACTAGGCTTTTCTAAAATAAAATTACCTTTTATTAGTTCCCCCGTATATTAACTTAAAACATCTAGACTATGTTCGAATTAGAGAACAACTATCCGTCCATGATAGGGACTCGCAGTTTGCCAAGACTAATCGTGATGTTCATAGCGCTGTTAATGAGTTGTACTCTACAATTAGCATTTATCTAGAACCTAAGTCTTCATTGAACAATTCACGCTCTAAGTTTCCATTTTGGTATTCTTCAAAACTAGGGAACTTAATTAGTCAAAAACATAAATTTCATTCGATCTACCGAATCTACAAAAATCACAATGACCATGTAATTTGCTCATAATATCGGAAATTGGTTAAAAAGGAAATTCGCATTTGTTACTATCAATATTTAAGTGTTATCGAGCAAAACATAAAACATAACCCGAAGCAGTTCTGGAATTTTACTGATTCCATTACTTCCCAGTCGGATCCTATCACTATGCAACTTGGTAAGAAGGATTCTCACAATAGTGAAACTATTTGTAATATGTTTGCAGATTACTTTAAGGCAGTTTATACACCTCGTTTTCCTTCCAACAGCAGCTTACTAAATGCACCCAATAATAATTGGGTATCTAATGCCATTTCCTTTTTTACGGTTGAAGATGTACTTAATGTATTAAATTCTGTTGACTTAAACAAGGGTCCGTGTTCTGATAGCATATCAAATTATTTTGTTTTTCAGCTAAGAGAATAACTGGTTCTAGGTGGAAATCGGCACTTTTGGTACCAATTTTCAAAAAAGGCGAAAAAAGTATCATTGAAAACTATAGGCCCATATCTCTTTTAACTGCATTTAACATGCTCAGTTTTGTCAAACCTTCTGGAATTTTCGAGTTGCACGTTCGATGGCGTAGACAATGGCTTTCAAGTCGATTATATTTATACTAATTTAAAAAAAGCTTTTGATACAGTATCTCACGATGTTCTCATAAAGAAATGCTACAAAATAGGACTTTCCGATAAACTATGATATGTATTTGGTTATCTTCGTATCTTAGTGATAGGTTTGTAAAAGTAAAATTTAATGAACAACTTTCAAGACCGTTTTTAGCTACTTCTGGTGTGCCACAAGGTTCTACGTTGGGGCCTCTTTTGTTCACGATATTCATTAACGCCCTTTCTAACATGTTTAACTGTCCCCATCTGTTTTATGCCGATGATTTGAAAATGTTTAGAAGAATTACCGATTTGACTGCTCCTCTTTCTCTGCAAATGGTTCTTGATAAACTGCAAAACAGGTGCCTTTTAAATAAACTTGAATTGAATACTGAAAAATGTTTGGTAATTAATTACCTTTACTAACAAAACCCGCCCGTTGCTAGTCAGTTATTATATTGCAAATTGTAACTTAAAGAGATTTAATCAAATTGCTGACTTAGGTGTTATTTTATTTTCGACACCAAATTGACATTAATTTTTCCCTTAAATTACTAGACTTAAGATATTTGGCATGGTAAGGTTACGGAATAGGAGGCTAGTGTTAGATGGCTTATTGCTTTACAAGCTATGTAAATTATTGCTTTACAAGCTATGTGATGTAAATTTCTATTATCCAGGTTACTTGCTCAGAAATAATCAACTTTTCTTACCTGTACAATCGCAAACAAATTTAGGTTTTGCGAATCCACTGTCCAGACTTCAGCGCAGCCACGATGACTTATTCTTTAATCTGGATTTGTTTCCCCTTTCTTTGAACCAATATGGATTGGGCATCTTCAATTTGGTCAGTTGATCGTGTTTGGATTCACTAAATATTTAAATATTAATTGCTGGTGATTCCTGTTTGTTAATGTCATAATTTAACGTTTTTTAATAAACTTTTGGTAAATTTCGAATTCATTACTTTTGGTATTAGTCTTACTATTATTGATGTTATTGTTACTAGTATATTTTCATAAATTTATGATTATTATTTTTCAACTATTGATGTATTTATGTTTAAGTTTAGTGGGCATACGTAATTGAACTTTGTCTGTGTGTTGCCCCATCGTGGAATAAATAAATAATTAACATTTCTGTAATCAACAAGAATTTTCGATTTGGAGTTTTCAACTCGAACCTGATACACAATTTAACCGAATTGAAATTGTTGAAGCCAAATTTGATAAGCTACTTGAAATTTCAAATTAAATTAAAGTACGAGTAATTTTTTAATATTGCATACTA
Organism: Tipula helvola; assembly: GCA_963556165.1. Taxonomy (NCBI): domain Eukaryota; kingdom Metazoa; phylum Arthropoda; class Insecta; order Diptera; family Tipulidae; genus Tipula; species Tipula helvola. Next base: position 293,696,376 of record OY744482.1, on the reverse strand, counting down.
AATAAGTACATTTTCAAAATCCAATTTTGCAAATTTTCATATTCTTAAGTTCCTATAGATTTTACTTTAAATTTAGCTCCTAAATTTCCAAAAAATTACTTCGGATATTGACCTCTGATTTAAAAATGTTATTACTTGCTGTTCATTATAGAACAAGAACCTGCCCACCAAAATCCTCGTGATTGTGGAATTCATGCACAATTTGGGAAGCACTGATGTAGATGACATTAGATAAATCATACATTGCATTACGGTCAATGAAATAGATGGTACCTCATATTTTTGAAACTAAATTACGATTTCTCAAAAGCCAACCGAATGCCTTGGAATGTTATTACCATTCTACAAGTTTTAAATGTATTCTCGATGTAATTATCTCAATAGTATTCACTCCATAATTCTCAATGATGAATAAAATTTTAGAGTACACTCGCCCCATAGCAATTATTTAATTTCAACAGAAGGAGTATAAAATATATTGATGCTGTATATTATATGTTCAATATTTAATCCTTTACCGCATCGATAAAACCAATTACATAAACCCTCTCTGCTGATTTGCGGTTTTACCATCGAACAAGAAACAAAAGAGAAATAAATACATACAACCACATTGAATATTATATTGTACTGAGCGCAAAACTATATCCTGTTTAGTTTTTCTTTTCCAGAAAAGTAAAAAAAAAATTGTTTCCATAAAAGTAGGATTAAATGAAAAATAAATATTTCTGTTTATGTTATAAGAAAGACTAGAAAAAAAAAAAAAATACACAAAACGAAAAACTGAAATAAAATAAGAAGAATATATTGTAAATAAATTTATTTTAGTTAAAGGTAACATTTGTTCAAAGATTAATTTGAACGTGCTTGAAACTAGAGAAGTACAAAAACTACACAAACAAAATTTATATATAAACAATTTTTTTCTCTCTCAATTTTCCACAATTTTTCTCTTTCATTTCCATCTTGAAGTTCAAGACGAAAATACACAACAAAAAAAAAAAAATACAAAAACAGAAATTTTCTTTATTGATTTTAAAAATTATTTCGGAATTTTCATCTTACCTTATGAAAAAATAAACGAAAAATAAAAACAAATAATAGCAACAACAATATGGCGAAAATTTATAGATTTTTCTTCTTGTCTTGTTTCGTTTTTTTTTTTTTTGTGTGTTTCTTCATCTTTGGTGGGGAAAATTAACATTTAATTTTATTTATCTTGTAATGGAAAAATCAATAAGGAAAATCGATTGTTCTAATTTTGTGTCTTATTTTTCGGTTCGTTGGTTAGACGTTTCAACTATACGTATGTACATCTACATAAACATATACTAAACGGACGTAACAAAAAAAGTTTAAACGAGTTTATACTTTTTTAAAGGATCTTAAAGGTGCATACTTTGATTGGGTGACTAAAACTTTCGAAGGATGCATATTTTTTTAAATTGTGTACATATGCACTTACAATGTTCTCCTATTGTATTTGCTATAATACTTTGGAAATCTGCATCACTGATATGATTTATTGCTAACAATTTGATGGTTGTGTGAAACCATATTGCTAGATTGATTAGAATGTATAATCAAGGCTAAGCCGTAAGACACCGGGGTAATCTTTTACACATAACAAAACCGAATGATAGAAAATTTTTATTATAGACACCTAAATAGTCGATAATTAGTAAGTTTTTAATCATAAACCACCAGTACTATTGTAAATCTGGTTTTTATAAAAAAGGAAAATATGAAATCAATACAATATTTAAAATTCAATTATGTAGTATTAAAATTTAACATTTACTTTCGTTTCTAGACAATTGAAAATCGAACACGGCAGAAACATTATTAAATACGCGACTTAAATTGAAAATCGTACCCGACATACCAAAGTTCGACCGATGGAAGCGGAGATCAATTCCAAGGTCTCGCAATCTAGCAGTTGTGAACAATCAATTCGCCCATTATAAGCTCGCGCACGAAAATTGCCCATGAAACTTGTCTACGGACGGACAATGGTTCAATATTCAGTAACAGACAACGGTCTTAATATGGCGGTAGCACATACTTAAGAGAGTTTACAGCGCCGGCTCCAGACATTTGAGCGCCCTGTGCGAGAATTGTTGGAGCGCTCCTGTTATTTTTTTTTTTTAATTGATAAAAAAATTAATTATGAAATTAGGAGTTAAGTAAGAAAATAAGAAATCAAATTTAGAGCAAGTTGCAATCCGAAATTTTATTGGAAATATGTAGTTTTAAAACTGCATAGGCTCGAAAGAAGGAGTACCTGTTGTAAGGATGTTAAAGTAGAGAATTGGTTAGAAGGAGGGTAGATAAATTTGAGATTAATAGTAGACACTATAATTTCATTTCGTTGCTTTTAGTTAATAATAATATGTAAGGGCAGTAAGAACCGAATGTTATAGTAATTCATAAATATTTTATTTAATAAAAATATTTGTAAGAAATAATTGTATTTATTCATATTAATATAGTTTTACTTACTTGATACTTTGGGCTACATCATTTTCAATTGAAAGAATTGCTAATGAACTCAATTTTTCTTACGACATAGTTGACCTCAAATATGTTTTAATTAATTTTAATTTTAATAAGCTTCTTTCACAACTGGTAACCGAAACAGATGTAGTTAATAACATTCTTAAACTAACCCATACATTAGGATATAAATCATCAATTTTATTTTTTATAATGAAACTAATTTTTAACTAAGTAAACCTTTTCTTTTGTATTGTCTCCCGATTTAAATAGATGTCACAGCAGTTATTGCAAATTCATTTTTCGTATATCTGTACAATAAGTACATTGTATTAGAGTGTAAACATTATAACGGGAAATTGATTTGGCAATATTGTTAATGAGCTATTGGAATGCAAGCTGCTGTTAAATGATGACAATATGGAAAGATAAATGTAGATGATTCGTTATAATAATTATTTTAGGAAAATTGTATTTTTTTATTGTATTGTGCAAAATTGTTTTAATACTAAATTAACCATAACTTGAGACCGGTCATTGCTGATATTTGAGAATAGGGGCCATCCGAGTTGGGCGACTATGCTGTGATCTCGGTTGAATATTAGATAAAACATCCCTAAATGTTGTTACCACAGCCCTCACATTAGCCTACCCTTCGATGCAGTGGTTACTGGTGCCGCAGGAAGGCTTCCGCTACGCAGCAGTTGGAGCAGACAATTTCCGTTTTTATGTTAAATTTTGCTTTTTATTTCTTTTGGTATACTCTATTATGAATGATCTTTTGCTCAAAATAGAGTTTACCAAAAGCTGTTTAAATTAATTTGTAAATAAAAATATAAATATATATGCCGCACAGTGATACCTGATGGAAGAATATTATTAAAAAATGTAATAAATATTTTATGTGAAATGAAATTCGTATAAATTTATTGTAACGTTCTTTATTTGAAAATTTGTTTGGTTTAAAATTTGGTAATTAAATTATCAAAATGTTAATTGATGCACTTCGTTGTAACCAACCAAGAAATGAAATATTCTAGATTTTTTTTTATGAAATGAATGCATTGTATTTCAAAATTATTAATGTCAATCCAAAACATTTGGATATACAATATTTTTCGTTTACCCATTTGAAGCGAGCACAAAAAAACAATTTGGAGTTCCAACTCTTGAGTAGGCCACGTATAGCTGTCCATGTGAAAAGCACGGCTCTTCCAAATTTAATCCGCATATTTGAAGCGTTTGTCCTTGCGCCTTATTGATGGACATGGCAAATGATAGACGCACTGGGAATTGCAAACGCTTAAATTCAAATGGCATGTCTGTTGGAATCTGTGGAATACGTGGTATGAGCACAATTTCACCTTTCGCTGTTCCGGTCAATATTGTGGCTTCAATTAAACTCGACATCAATTTTTTTACTGCCAATCTTGTGCCATTGCACAGTTTTGGTGCATTTACATATATTCCGCAGTAAAATAATTGATGAGCCAACCTTTAAATTCAAACAATGCGGTGGCATACCAGGTGGTTCCAATGAATTGAATAATTCAATTGGAGAATTCACTGCATCATCTGCATTCATTGCGCTATCAACAGATTTATATGATATCACTGCACCTGGTATTTTTTCTTGAATTTGATAATTGATTGCATTGAAGTGTAAATTTTTTGGTGGCAGTGTTGCGCGTTCTCTCAACCAATTGTGATTCCTGTAATTTTGAACAATATTTGGGAACACACTTTCAATCAACTATTCTGTTAATTGGAGAATGGCACAAAAATTGTTCGGCAATGTAATCAATCCATTTGTATTATCGACTCGAACTTTGCCATTTCCAATATCTAACAATTGCTTCGAGAACAGATCTGCAGATTGGTCGTTGTGCAATTGAACGCGCATATTTATGTTCAATGTCAATTTTTGTACATGTCGCCACAGAAGAGAAAACTTTAAGCATGCATTGATCTCATCCGCCGGTGTTGATCGTGGAACCACAGGCAATATTTGACGAAAATCGTCTGACAATAATATCAATGCACCACCAAAAATTTCTTGATTCTGACGTAGATCTTGCATTGTACGGTGTAATGCTTCCTGCGATTTTTTATGCGTCATTGTACATTCATCAAAAAGATTAATTGCTGCTTGTTGCAAAGCTTTTGCCATCGCAGAATTTCTTGAAATATTGCACGTGGGATGTTCAATCACCTGTTAATTTGAGAATACTTATATTTTACAGTAATATCGATTAAATTTTAAAGTGATCAATCAATATATATATAAGCACACCTGCACATTCAACGGCAATTTTAATGCAGAGTGCGCTGTTCCTCCACCATCCAATAGAGTAGCAGCGATTCCCGACGAAGCAAGTGCCAATGCAATTTTTCGTTGTGATCGAATGGCTGCCAAAATCAGTGATATCATAAATGTTTTCCCGTACCACCAGGCGCATCCAAAAAATATAATCCACCGACTTCATTTTGTACAGCTTGCATGATGGTATCATAGACATCTTTTTGATGGTCATTTAATTTGGGAACATTCAAATTCACAAATGTTTGCAATTCATTGGGATCATACTGTTGTTCACGTTGCAATTCTCGATCAAATGAATCATGCATTGGACGATAGGTGACAAACCTAATTGCCCTAATGCTATATTTGCAATCGTTATGTACATATCTTCAATCGCTATCAATGCCTCATTATACATTTCCAATGAAATCAGCAAATCAGCGTTTCTTGTGTGATGACGCATTCTCAATGCATTCAAATGAATTTGATGGAAAACATGTTGATATCATGGCATATAACATACGTATTTGATATGGAGAAGAAGCAATCGATGCATCATGAAGCATTAAATCCCAATGCGCATCATTTTCAAGTAAACTTAATTGCTCACATGCTTCACGATACGTCACACATAAATGACCATTTACTCTTCGCAAATGTTGAAATGAACGTGGTCCAACAACATTTACTAACAACAACCGCAAATAATAACATTCTGCATTGTTTGGATGAACTGTGTATTCTCTGCCCATGGTATCTGCAAAAAAAACACCCGGATGGCCATAAACAGGTGTTTCTTGTTTACGTCGTTGTCATATCTTTGCAGTCCAAGTGAAATAATGCGTTACATCTGACTACAGCAACGTTCTGGCAAATTCATCGCTTTCACACAATTGAAAGAATGCAGTTAATGTTGTTGCTGGTGGCTGTGTTGCTCTCTGCTGTACATTTGCATCGGTAAAATACACACGCAGACACGCTGGCCATTTTCAAGATGAACAGCCAAATGAACAACAGCAGGATATCGCTCATGAATTAGAAATGAATAAATTCTCCAAAGAGCTTTATTAGTGCTAATGTAGCGCCCCATTTGATATTGGGCGATTTCATCATTGCTATTGTCACCAGCTACTCCAAAAACAGCCATATCATTGGTTTTATTCACATATTTGCAAATGTATTTAATCGACTTCACAGAATTACAGTACTCAACATTTATGTGAGCCTGAAATACTTTTGACAATAGTGGAGAATAAGGCACAATCCAACGATTATCAACTTCAATGTCTTGGTTGCGTATTTTAATTGTTGTAGTATGGCCATTATCCTCCGGTGACCAACGTCGGTACAACAGGTATCCGTCGTCACCTGTAATTGTATCTGAAGATAATGCTCTTGGATACCGTTTTGTACATTTTCCATCGACCATGCATGGTGAATTCATATTTATTTGACCGCAAGGGCCATGGATCATATTTTTCGTGACAACTTCAAACATTTCTGAATCGCTGATTTCACCTGGAATTTCAGCTGATATAATGTTATCAATTTGATCGGGTGTTATTTTACGAACCAGCCATATCAAGATGTGCGCGTGCTGCAGCCCTCTCTCTTGCCATTCAATCGAATACATCCAGCAACGCACCTCTCCAAAAATTCGCAATTTGATAATCAAATCCATCAGTGCTTTTACTTTCTGTCGAAATACACATGCTGTTATATCGTATCGATCTGTTGGATTCTGACCATCAAATAAATTGTTTTTTATGTCAGCCCACTGTGGATTGCATGTGAATGTTATGAATAGGTCGGTACGACCATATTTGCGAACGTATGACATTGCATCTTGCGTATATTCGTGCATGTGGCGCGGACTGCCAACATATGTCGATGGTAATATTGTTAAACGACAGATTCATCTGTTTGTCATTTGTATGCTGTCAATCAAATGAATGTGTGTATTTATGAGTTTGTGTATTAGTTTGGATCGATTTTTTTCGTTAGGTCGGACCGAAATTTAAACTTTTTTTTCAAATGTTGAATTAAAATTTTTTCAAGAGGTGGGCTGGGACCATACCCAATCGATCACAAAGTGTGTGCATGGGTGTGGGGGGGGAAATTGACCTTATTTTTTCGCTCAGACGCACCGTTTTCGAGATATTTGCAATTTTTCGATTTTACGTGTATTTGTTGTTGTTTTACAAAGAGCGAGTTCATTTCAAGAAAAAAATCATAACTCGAGAATGGCTGCACCGATTTTGGATTTTAAAATCAACTAACCATCATCACTCCTCCCTGCACCTTCCCTAAAAATGTGATGGCAATCGGTTAAGCCGTTCTCGAGTTATGGAGTGACAATCAAAATGTACACTTCTTTCTATATATATAGATTAAGAATACTGGTTGGGGACGAATCATTAAGAAGCTCGACAAATTTTTTAATACTGATGAGTTCATCACATAAAATAGCCCATTCAATATCGGAAGTCTCACCATCTGTTAAAACCATCTGAAGATCGTTACAGTGCTTTTCAAGTTCTTCTTGTTTTGACAGATTTTTAGGTCGTAGGAGGTTTCGGCGTGCTGGTTAATTAGTTCAAATTTTTCTTGAATCGACATCATTATGGTATCAAGCAATATTGATTGATTGATTTGAGTGTACGATCAAGACTAAGCAAGGTTCCCGGTAAGACGCTGGGCCCACCGTACACTCTTTTTACATATAACAAAACCGAAGGAAAGGAAAGGCATGTTAGTAACAAAAAATCGACCCGGTTCCAGACACCTAAATAGTCGATAGTTAGTATGTTTTTGTTATGCCCGATTTCAGAACAAAACAGCAATTCGTCAGTTAAATAATATTTCCTCTCTTAATTAAATTTTTATTTGAGCAATATTGAAAAGACAAATATTTAATTCTCCCTTTAAAATTCTCATGTAAAAAAGAATTTTGATCCAGATAGCATTGATTTTGAATTATGAAACAAATTGCAATTTCATAAAAGAAGAAAGAGAGGAAATATTATTTAACTGACGAATTGCTGTTTTGTTCTGAAATCGGGCATTAGTAATATTACATGATAAATAGTTAGCACAAGACAATACAATTGTTAACTACTTGTTGTTCCTGGAGAGTTGAGTCCGGTTATAACTTTCTTTCTGAAATTAGGAATTAATTTAATCCCTTTAACAATGATTAATTTTGGAACTATCTTAGATTCTGAAAAAAATTAAATTATTTATCAGTATACTTAAAATAAATCCCTTCAAATACTCTAAACACCGTTGTTCCTATTGATCTAAGCATACTTAAAACTACATCCTCATCAGTCCTGAGACACATAAATAATTCAATAAATAAATTTAAATTTCCTCTAGGTGACACCTCTAAAATATTTTAACAATTAATTAACTAAATCATCAGTTTACCTCATTATTGCTAACTTAACTGCCAATCTTAATCTTAAAACTAAACCCAATTACACGCCACTCAAAGAAGCTTAGACAACTCTTAAAATATATTGGCTACGAGCAAAAAAATCTAACATTGATTATGATTAACAATCAAAGTGCGAAAAAGGCCGAGTTTCATCAAAAAACAAAATATTAATCGATATCAGATTCCATTTCATCAGAGAGCATGTCAAGAACGGTATTATCAAACCAGTTTACGTTACTTCAAATCAATAAGTAGCAAACGCTCATACTAAACCATTACCAGCCCAGAAGTTCAAGGAAAATGTTTTATCAGTTGGAATGGAAAATTTAAACAACAATTAGTGGGAGTGTTAACAGTTGAATTGGGTTGATTAATTTTTGGTAATAAAACAAATATACAATTTCAGAACCTTATTCAGATCGTATATGCTTTTATTAACATACAAAAACTCTACAACATTTAGTTTCTACATTGTGGCTTTTAATAAGTACGTATTCTGTTAGCCATTCGTACCTACGCTCAGATGTTCATACCACATGGAATTTCCACATTCATTCCATTGAATCTGCCTTGCGTAATGTAATACACGAAAGCATCGATTGCTCACCATACTTCATAGTGTTTGGACAGCATCACATTTCCGATGGATCGCTTTATCGATTATCTCGTCCATTAAATAGTTTGAAAGATAATGAAATTCAGTTGTAAGATAAAGTAATACTTGCTCCGAAAACTATGTAAAGCTCGTACAGAAGATGCATAGTAATAAACGAAAGTTTCCAGCTGGTCAACAGGTATTTGTAAGGAGGCAGCTCAAGAATTTTCAGTAAAACAATGGCGTTTGCACGCAAAGCAATAGACCTACCTAATGTATAAAGTATATACGCACACTACAACTTTGACAACTTTTTTTTTTAACCATATTGGATATACTCAACTACTACATTCTCTTATATAAAACCTATTAAGTATATGCATGTATTTATATAATGAATAAATCATGTAACAATAAATTAAACAAGAAAGATCCCGATTGAAAAAATAACGGTAAGAATAAAATGTAAAACCATTACATACAGCGCAACTACAGGACAGCACAACTTCAAAATTCAAGAATAAATAATAACTGTTATTCAAATGCATTAGTTGTCAATTTACCTGCAAATGGATATCGGACCGTTATTCACATTTTGACCGATATTTTTTCACCACTTTGTTTTACATAATCAGAATTTTATTTATTATTAATTCTTAGCATTACACTTTTTCACCATTTTATGCAAAAAAAGCAATTACCTACATCAAACAACTAAAACTAAAATCAACACCACAATTTTATTAATTAATTAATTATTCATTTAATTATTAATCACACACACACACTTTTGTTTCACTGAATTTGTAATCTAAAATAAAATTTAATTTACGCAGAAAGATAGAAACCCGTCTTTCTCGTTCGAGCGTTCATCGCCAACCTCCACAAAATCCTTAATACTGATTGATGTTGACAAACCGATATTAGCCGGTCATCGAAGCTGTCGCATTTGTTATCGTTGGCCAAAACTTTTAGAGAAGGAACAGAGTTTTATGTACTTGCACCGTTTTATAGGTTAGTTTGAGTTATCAACACACATCGCTCTTAAGTTTGCTTGCAGTAAGGAAACATTTTAGTAATTTAAACTTGAAATTTTACTTTAATATTTTTTTTTAAACACAAAAAAGCAGTCAGGCGCGTAGTTGCTCGGGGGATGCAAGCCGATAGGCTCCGTAACTTGCAGCTTCCGCAAGTGCTCGTGTTACCTCCTCGTGGTGACTGCTGGTAACGAGATTGCTAATTTTTTCGGCTTCTAGGCTAAAACACGGCGCTAAAGGAGTCAACCTTAAACAAATCACTGGGCTGGGTTAAGGTGTCATTCGTACCGTGCCGATAAACGGCCAGGCTGAGGGCCCAGTCTAAAAACTAGCTCAGTGCAAACGGTGGATCCGGATACCTGGCGCCCTCCGGATTAAGTAGCCTTGTCTGTGTATTGCGGATCTCTGACAGATGGATCTTTTCTCCGCTACTCGTGGGACCAAATATGGAAGATCAACAAACAAAAAAAACAAAAGAGTCCGGTGCTCTTACAAAACCGGAAAAAGTAGAGAAGGAGACTCGGGTCTTTAGGCCTATCTCTAAACCTACTAATAAACAACGGGACAAAAGCTTAGATGAGGCTGGTCCCTCCACTCGGGTCACCAGACCTGAGCAAAGAAATATAATTCGGAACCAAAGCACCAATGAAGCTGGTTTCTCAAAACCAACATATAACACTAGGAGAAAGGCATGGAAGGCCCTGGAGAAGATAAATAATATCCCTCCAGAAGACAGGTCGGAGAAAGACAAAGCTACGCTTGCGTGGGCGAAAAAAGTCACCGAACAGATGTCGGAAGGTCCTTCAGCTGGCTTAAAGACTAAAAGAAACAGATCTCAGGAGGAAAGTCCTAAGATCGCAAAACGAACTAAGCTCCATGCTACCGAAATGAGGCCTTTTAACGAGGTACCCAAGGATCAGCTGGTTGTGGCAGTTGTTGACCAGTCCCAGGAGGATGGCAGTATCACGCCCGCCAATTGGAGAAAGGTGGAAAGGGCCTTAACCACCATTTACCTGGATATCCTTGCTGAAAACCCAGGACCTGCTCCGACTTGTCGGGATGCGGGTTGGCACAGGAACCAGGTGAAACTTACTGCATATGTGGATCAGAGATCTCTTCTGCTCTACAAAAAGGCAGTGAAAAGACTAGGCGAGGTATGGCCCGGAGCCAGCCTTGCTGTTAAAGCTAGGGAAGAAATCCCCTGTAGGCCGAGAGCCAGGGTGTGGATTCCTTCGGAGCCTAGCGATCCAAAGGTGATACTCCAGTTGTTGCAGGTTGGCAACCCAGATTTGCCAACGCACAACTGGAAAGTTGCTAAGCTCGAGGAGCCACGGGCCGACTACAGGTCGGCCGTCATAATTCTAAATAGAGAGTCACTGACTGCGCTGGAAAGAACCAATGGTATTGTAAGCTATGGTTTCAGTGCAGTCACACTCAAAATTTACAAGAGGGATGCGGACTAGCCGGAGGCTCCGGAATCTGAGGAAGCTGCAGAAAGCTCATCTGGGCTCCTTGAAGAGGGGAATAGCCTGGTGGAAACTATCTCTACGGATACAGAGATGACAATGTCCTTGGAGTCATTAAAGAGAATCTCAGAGGACTTCACATCATCAGGGGAGGACTCTGATGATACTGTGGTAGAGAAGGAAGTCTAAGAATGGTGACGTTCTTGCAGATCAACCTACACCACTCAAAGGCAGCATCAGCTGCTCTACTTTTAAAAATTGGAAAGGAAGGGACGGATATTGTCTTGATCCTAGAACCTTGGGTCGCTGGTGACCGGGTACTTGGACTCAAGACACCCTGTTATAGATTAATGCACACGGAAAAAGAAGGTAGGGATCGGTCGTGCATTCTCGTTAAAAATAATATAAATTGTTTTCTGCTGCCAAATTTCAGCAATGAAGATGTAACAGCGGTCAGCATTGAGGTCAATAAACGAAACCTCTGGCTAATATTAGCATACCTAGCTTATGATGCAGTGAACATTCCACCCGTCATTCTAGGTGAGGCAATTTTGGAGGCTCAAAAGCGCAAGGTTGGAGTCATCCTGGGGAGTGATGCAAATTCTCATCAAACAATCTGGGGAAGTACGGACACAAATGAACCAGGTGAGTTACTCCTTGATTACATTCTAAGTACTAACCTTCATATATCGGCAATAAGCCGATTTTTATAACTAGAAATAGACAGGAGGTATTGGATATTACACTTGTCTCAAACTTTTTGACGACTAGTCTATTCAACTGGAAAGTGTCGGAAGTCCACTCTTTTTCTGATCACTGTTATCTTCAATTTGAAATGAGCTTTGTCTTTCCGAACAGCCCTCTCTACAGGAACAAGAGGAAAACCGACTGGGATATTTTCAGAACTATTCTGGGAAATTCACTACCAGTGCAGGTACCTGAACCTTCAAAAACTACGTTAGAACTCGATTGCTTAGTGGACGAACTGTCTAGCGCTTTTAACGAAGCAGTACTAGGCTCTTGTCCTCTGAGTAGGCCGAGATTCAACAAATACGTCAACGCACGGTGCAAGAGACTCTTTAAAACAGCAAGGGAAACAAAAACCGCTGTAGACTGAAACTCATATAAGGAAGTCCTCAAAATTTAGAAATATCAGCTAAAAAGCGCAAAGAACAGATCTTGGAGACTATACTGTTGTAAAATTCAGGAGTCTTCAGAGATGTCCAGGCTGCGTAAAGTACTATCTACTAGCCCTTCTATCCCAAGCATGGATCACAAATAGTATGGAATCGCTGGAACTACTATTGGAGACTCACTTTCCTTTTTGTTCCGAATCTGCACCTACTATATCAGCAGGTAATAGGGCAAGTAGCCTCGTAGGCCAAATTATTAGCAGAAGAAATATTCTGTGGGCGATAAGCAGTTTTAAACCATATAAGTCGCCAGGGCCTGATGGTATTATCCCTGCGGATATACAAAAAACTACGGATCTAACCATTCCCTGGTTAGAGGTAATTTTTAGAGGCAGCCTAGAACTATGTCACATTCCCAGTAAATGGACGGAAGTGAAGGTTGTCTTCATACCTAAGGCGGGAAAACGCTCACACTGCAGTCCCAAAGACCTTAGACCGATCAGCTTGTCTTCTTTCCTTTTCAAAATACTGGAAAGACAAATAGAAGCTCATATTAGAGGCACGATTGTGCCGGAAAAGCTATCCAAATCTCAACATGCCTATTGCAAGGGGAGATCTGTAGAAACTGCTCTTCATTATCTCACATATTTTATTGAAAAATCTTTCGAATATGGAGACTACGCGATGGTAACCTTTTTGGACATTGAGGGAGCCTTTAATAACGTGCTAACAGGGGCTATAACTCGGGCACTTTCGAATCTAGGAGTGGATGATTCGCTTAAGGACTGGATAGATCAGATGCTAAGAGGCAGGATCATAAATGCCAGTCTGGGGAAATCCTCCGCCAGAAGATTTGCAAGCAGAGGCACGCCGCAGGGTGGCGTACTGTCCCCCCTTCTCTGGAACTTGGTCATAAATGGTCTGTTGCTGAGGCTGGAGGATAGTGGCTTCAAGGTGGTTGCCTATGCGGATGACGTCGCTATTGGGGTTCGTGGAAAATATCCCGGGACACTTAGCGAGCTTATTCAAAATGCTCTGGGCATTCTTTTATTATGGACCAATGGTTGTGGGCTAAATGTGAACCCACAGAAAACCGAATTGATTCTCTTCTCTAGGAAATATAAAATTCCTCATGTCGATCCTCCTACTTTAAATGGTTTCAACTTGGCTTTTACAGGTGAAGCAAAGTTCTTGGGTCTCGTCTTGGACAGTAAATTAAACTGGAAACCGAATATTATGGAAAGGGTAAAGAAAGCTACGGTAGCGCTATTCTCTTGCAAAAATGCAATTGGGAAAGGTTGGAGGCTGGAGCCCCACATGGTCCTTTGGCTATACACAGCAGTAGTTAGACCCATTCTTCTGTATGGGGAACAGTCTGGTGGCCTGCTCTGGGCAAAACTGTCAACCTAAAGTTGTTGACAAAAGTTCAGAGAACAATCTCTCTGTGGATCAGTGGTGCAATGAGGAGCACATCCACTCAGGCACTGGAGACTCTGCTATTTCTAACTCCTCTAGATATCTTAGGAAAACAGTGGGCAGTTAGCACTGCCATACGACTGAAATCCACGTTAATGTGGACCTGCAATAATACAGGGCACTCATCTATACTTTGTAACAAAGGGCTTCCCAAGACCACCGACTATACTGTCCCGTCACTATCTTTTGATAGAAAGTTCCGGACTATTATCCCATCTAGAGAAGACTGGATGATGGATGCAGTTTTGGAACCCGGAGTTTTGAACTTCTTCACTGATGGTTCAAAACGGGATAGAGGAGTAGGGGCTGGGGTGTTCTGCGAGGAACTCATGTTAAACCTCTCCTTTCGTCTCCCTGACTACTGCAGCATTTTTCAAGCTGAAGTAACTGCGATAAAGGAAGTCGTGGACTGGTTGAGGTATAATGTAATATCGACTTGTGATATTCGCATATATACGGACAGTCAGGCAGCCATTAAAGCGCTTGAATCACATCTTCTCACGTCGACAGTAGTCCAGAACTGTCTTTCATCTCTTAACGAGATGACAGATCAGTTCAACATCCATATCATATGGGTGCCAGGATATTTCGTTAGTACGGGGAACATTAAAGCCGATGAACTGGCTCGACGTGGTACAACGGACCACATTTCAAACAGCAAAAAGGATATTGAAATGCCTCTTGCGGTATGTAAACTGCTGCTTCAGGAGGAAGCCAGTAAGTTGACGAATGACAGATGGTCAAATGGTACCTCATGCATAATAACTCGGCAGATCTGGCCAAAGTTGAACTTGGCGAGATCCAAACAGCTGATCTCACTTCAGCGGAGTCAGATCAGTGTGGTTGTTGGCATGATTACGGAGCACTGTCTCATAGGCAGACATGCGAGTAGACTTGGTTTCTTCTCACATGACTACTGTCGTAGTTGCGAGGACGAAGAGGAGGAAGAGAGAGTACTTCATCTTCTTTGCACCTGTCCTCATCTGGCACGAAACAGACTGAATTTTCTAGGGGCACCCCTTTTCAACGACCTGGCGGAGCTCAGTGAGAAGGACGTCAGGAGTATCCAGCGCTTCATAGCAAGCTCAAAGTGGTTTCAATGAGCTGGAGGAAAAATTTTTAATTTGTGGTATGGCTACGGACCTGGTGGACCGCCACCCAAACCTAACCTAACCTAAACACAAAAAAAACTCTGTTTGTTCTAAGAGAGCTTATTGTGAAATTTATAGCGAACTCTCAAAAGAATCAGGTCATTATACAGTATCAAGAAATATGTTGAAAAATTTCAAATTGTTTTTTATCTTATTCGTTTTGTTGATTGAAAGTCAGTTTCAGCATCGAGGAGTCCGGCAAATTCTTTGGCGACTAAAATAGCTTTCTTCAAACAAGTTTGTTTGTAATCTTTGAAAAAGTTAATACATCCTTTGACTAAATCTGCGGTTTTGCTAGCATCGATATTTTGACTCTGCATAGATTTACTGACAATGTTTATTTGAAACAAAACGTCATTCCAAATGATCGACGATACAAAAAAATTAAAGTTCTTTAATTGACGAGCTAAACTGAACGCTTCGTGTGCTATTTCTGTATCGTGCTTCTCTTCCTTCTCACCAAGTTTGACAAGTGCATCGTAAACATCTCTAATTTGGTAACAAACAGCCTTAACACTAGAAATTTTTGCTTCTCAACGTGTGTCGCAAAGTTTTTTTAATGTTAATGATTTGATATGATCGGTTAATATTTGCCAACGATTAACAGACGCGGCAAACAATGAATAAAGCCTTCCCAATATTCCAAATAACGACAAGGACATTAAAGACGATTTAGCTGCATCGCACAATACCAGGTTTAAGTTGTGGCATACACAGGTCATGAAAAATGCCAATGGATTTTGATTCAAAATGCTCTTTGATTATCAAAATTTCCACTGTGTTTGCCTTTCATACTGTCGTATCCTTGATCTCGGCAGTACTTCAATTTCATTTTTTTTTTTCACAAATTAAAAATCGTATTGGACAAACTTTCACCGCTAGCATCAGATGACGCAGTAAAACCTAAATATCTCTACCATATCTCGACTTTATCATTTGATAAATCAACAAATCTTATAGTCAGAGATAATTGCTCTATATGACTGATATCCGGAGTACAGGCAGCAATGATGGAAAAATACTTTGCATTTTGAATACATGAAATTAGTTTTTTAGTGACTTTTTCAGCCATCAATTCAATTATTTCGTTTAAAATATTTTTTCCACAATAATGAACAGATAACTCGTCGTTTAGGGTTCGACGAACGTGTTCCTGCATGACGGGTCAAATTTGGCAAGTAATTCAATTAGGCCTAAATATTTTCCGTTATTCTTAATATAAATTATCAAAAGAACTGCGGAATCCCATATTATTTTGCACAAGATATAGAGTAGTACTCATCAGTATATTGAAAACATTTTTCCAGCGCTCTGTTTGCTTTTAAATTATAAGTTATTCCGCCCGATCGATTGTTGATCCTGATTCCAGTCTTGATTCCGTTTCTACCCAGGTTTCATATAACATATCATATGATTTGGGCTAGTTTCAAGTAACTTAATCCTTTAGATATATGTGGATCCAATTATTGTAACCTACATTTGCTAAACTTGATTTCGAATTCGTACCACCTCGATCAAAACATAAACAACATAAACAAAACGCACGGTCAACAGTATCAGTATATAATATCCATCGTCGCGGTACACGTTCGTTATTAGAAAGTACACCAAAGTAATGATTATTGGAGAAATGACGGTTGGTTCCATCTGTAGGATATCATGAAAGTTGAACTTGCCTGGGACCTTAAAAGACCAAATAATCAGTAATTTTGTTATTAACAGTTTTAGGCCATAAAGCTAGATCTGAAAAATGTCTTAAGTTTAAGTTTGCAGAATCGTCAACGTTTAATTGGCTGGATACAAATAGGGAAATCAACTGATCTTCTATTGAAGGGCTTTCGTTAGAATTTTCGATCGAAGGAACTTCTGACTTATTCGAATTATGAATTTCGTAAACCTCAACACATTAAAAAATTGGTTTTACCAAAATACATGGTGACATTAGAATGCAATACACGATGATAAAAAATGTTCTTATTTTATATTCAACATTTAGCAAGTTCCATTAGAGTGTAAAATACAATTTTGCGACCCTAAAAGTTTTGCGCCCTGCATGCCTGAGCCGGATCTGAGAGTTTACCTCCTCGAGAAAGGCCTAAAGGCAAACATCAGAAATCGGATTTGAATTGATTCTTCACGGCTAGAGGAATTTTTATATTATGGATTCCAGTAAATTGAGGCATATTCCAAGTGCGAATGAACAAATGAAACAAAGAGGACTTTTAGAGTATACGGATCATAAAAATCTTTTGAGAAACGGATTAAAAAGCCTTACATTGAATTACCTTTGCTGTTACATCTGTCAATATGGTCTATAAACGATCAATTTCGAGAAAATAAGCCACCTATATCTAGAAAAGAATGAACTTAACCAATCATAACTCCATTTAAAAACAGTTTATTCACGGTCATTTCATTTACTAGAAGAGTTCATAACTTTATATTTAGAAATGTTTAGACAAAGCTTATTCAAGTTACACCATTCACGGAAAATATTTAATTCCATATTTGTAGATTTAACAAATCGCCCTCATTTTTAATTTTGCAAAGACTTTTACATCATCAGAATAAATCAAAATCTCTCACGGTTTGAAGCACCGCTTTACATCGTCTATGAATATAATAAATAAAATAGGTTCTAGATGGCTACTTGTGTCCCTCAAACATCAGACAGATAAAATATTATTTAAAAGAACTTTTTTAGTACGATTCGTTAAATACTACAAAATCCATTTTAAGGGAAGGACATCGCACTTGAGTTGTTCCAGTTTCTTTACAAGTAAGACACGATCAATTTTATCGAATGCTTTACTAAAATCAGTAAACACTTCTTCAACACTATTTAACATTCCTAAAGTCAAATTTTTTTTGAACAAAACAAGATTTTTCACAGTTGATCTTCCAGGGTAAAACCCATGCTGGTTTTTAGACATGGAATTTTTGATTAAGAAAAAGATTCTGTCCTTGACCATCGATTCAAATAATTTAGGAATAGCCGATAAGATAGAAATACCCAGGTAATTTACGATATCCTATCTCCGTCCACTCTTGAAAATTGGCTAAATCAACCTGAATTTCCAATTTGAAACCAATACTCCATTCACCATACTCAAATTGAAGAGGTACGGCAGCGGTTGAAACAAAACATAAGTGAATTTTGTCAGGGCCACCACTCATATTCACATTTACCTTCAACAATGCATGCAGAACGTCATCGGTAGTAAACTGAATTTAAATATTTGAATTCTTACTAAAATCAAAATTGAGATCCTCTCTCGAAGAAGGAACATACACATTTTCAAGAAATGCTGCAAACATGTCAGTGAATCTATGCAGATCACTAACAGTCACAGAATTAAGAGACATTTGCGAGAATATACATACCTCTTCAGTTTCGCTTCGAATCAACATAGGTCCAGAAACATTTAGGATTTTTTCTAATATTCGATTCAATCTCAACAATATTTGACCTCAATAAATTGAACTCGAAGAGCAATAAATATTTCCCAATTTACGACGGATATATTTATACGTTTTATGAGCTTTAGATTTTCGATTTTTTAAGCCTGATAGGTGATGATTAAACCAAGGCCCGCATGCTACCAAACTACGGGTGACCGAAGAATAAATTATTTAATTGCCGAATTCATTATTTTATAAAACTGATCAATATTAGCACCCAACTTACATGTTTTATATCAATTCCAATTAATATATTCCAGAAACTCATTTAAATCATAATAGTCTCCTTTTTTAAAGTTAAAAGACTCACTAGAATTAAAATTTACATTAACATTAACACAATTTTCAAAAGTTAATTGGATGTGTATAGTGGTGTATGAAAAATAATCGAAGAAGTGCCAAGATTATCACAAGTAATGATTGTCCCACTGGTATGCACACCGGAACAATGATATTGCTGCTCTGGTTCTCGATCCTCGATGTTGTTAATCTGTCTTAGTCTGAGAGAACAGATAGAGTCCATCACGAGGTCTGAGATTAAATCACCATTTAATGGCAGAAGATCATCACCAACAGTAAGTCATTTTACTTTCGGTAGGTTAAACCCAAAATCATCAAAGAATCGAATTCAGCAGCTACAACTCTAAGTTGGTTTGACAAACCAACATACATATATGTAATCTGAGGATCCCCACGAAAAATAAACACTAACTATCAACACCAGCTTACCCTTGGATGTGAAAACCGATGTGGAATTTGAACACCTTAAATCGAAGGCTAAATGGTTTTGTTCACGTTGCATTGCGAACAGTAACCTCACTAGAGTGCTGGCTAGCTTGATCAAATCTAAAGAGGCTGAAGTTAAAAAATATAATCTAGCAGTTGGCGATAATATTGAGGGTTGGGTGTCCAAACAACTCAATGCGATGTGGCCGAAAATTACCATCTGAAATGTCGAAATTAGTAAACAGTTGTTTGTATTGGCTCTACCACTTCGGATCAAGTCGAATGCTTCTTCCAGTATGTTCAGTTTAAATGAATCTCTTACTTTTGACGAACTGTGGTGAAACTTCAAATTGATTGTAATAAATGAAGGCAAAATTCCAAAAATTCTACTTTAAAGAGCGTAATAACCTTATTAGATCTTGTCTCAATTTAGATAAAATATGATTCGAACATTTTAAATAAGATTTCAGCCCCAAATGGGGTGGTAGTCAAAAGTTAGTGAATTTAATTTTCTATAAGTTCGGTCTTCTCATAAAAAATGTAAAATTGGTTTTAATTGATGCTAATTCAACAATTGTCTTAAATACACTATCCAGTGCATGAATTTCATCAAACCATCTTAAAACACTGCAGGGCAACATCTGTAGTATAAGTCTGTTATTACGCAGAGCATAGAAAAGGAAATTAAATTTCCTTTAAAATTGTTTTATTTCATTTCCAAAATATCGCACAGTGTTTTTTTTTTTGTAGGTACACTATGTACATACATCGAAGAAAATAAACTCTAACTTTATTGTTTTTAAAGCTATATGTACCACCCAACAAATCCAGAAAAACTAAAAATATGTAAAATACTAATTTATATGGAGAAATACGGGTAATTTCAGAAAAAAATCGGAAAAATTTTGCAAAAATTCTTAGGGCATTTTCTTAAGATCTACGTAGAATAATAAAAAAAATGAATTTTTGCTGCCATTTTCCAAGTTTTACTTACTATACATATTCGTTATGTATAGTAAAATTAAATTGTTATATTGAAACAGGTTAAGACAGAAGCAAACAGTATATGGGCAAGAAGAAAATAAGGAAAAATTTTCATAGAGATTTCCTAATTTTTTTTTTTTTTTCGCTTTTTATTTTTCGTTTATTTTGTTTTATCATCCATCTGAATGATGATGTTAGTGAAGCATGTTCGAAATGGTTTCAATTGATGAGATTTTTGGTAGCCTTAAGCTTAATGATTGCATTATACTCATATACGTATGTACATATTTAGTTATAATACATTCTTTATGTATATACATATGTAAGTATTTCTCATGTTTTTTTTTGTTGGTGCTTAGGATTTTTTTATTCGGTTGTGATTTAAAAGGATCACATAAAAAGGATAATACAACAGCATAAAGAATATACATAGTATATTTTGATTTTATTTTGTGTAAATTTAACTAAATACATCAGTTTTGGTTTTCTTCCTATTTTACAATCTTTTTGTTGTTGTTCGCTTTTGGGGATAAATAATCCACAGTAAAACTCTTAACACAAAATTTACATAAAATTCGCAAAATATTTTTTTTGGACAATAAACCAAATTTGGTTCAATTTTGCATTTTTGAATTGATCGTGTTGTGGATTTTAAATAGTTTAAAATTAACAAAAAAACCGACGTCATTTTTCTGGGCTTTTAATTATAAAAACTCATTTTAGAAGTGACATAGCTTTTTTACTTTCTTTTATTGTATTTTGAACAAAATATTTATAAACGTCTGTTAGAAACATTGGTTTGACGAATGTTTACGTTTAATTTTTATTAAATCAATATTAATCTAATGTTATTGGTTGAAATTAAAAACATTTTTAAATTAATAATGTTTTATTGTTTATGATTTTACAAAAAATGTTTTTAAAATCATCCATTTGTTTAATTGTTCAAAGAGCTAATAATTTTTCTTATAAGAATTATACGAATATATTGAATATTATTTATTTAATAAATTTATCAACAGGTTTTTTATTCAAGTGCTTCTACGAAGCTCTGTGATAACATTTTCAGGTTCTATTTCAAAGCTACTTTGTTGAAAAGAAGAAACTTTTGGAGATTGTATTTTAGAACTTGATGTACTTTGTTTTTTGGTCAAAATGTGAAAAAGATATTTGACCCGGTAGATTTTCAGCTAATGGAACATTTTGTTCTTGTAAATTATCAGATTCAGATTGAACTTGAATATCATCTGGAATGAAATCAGAAATTTCACGTCATAATGTAATGTACCTTTTCTTTCTTTTATATCACCGAATTTACATTTTTGCTTCCCAATATAATTTCTAGCGGCAACATACACGGTCACCAATTTTTAACTTCTGCGATACATTTTCCTGATAATTTTTTTTAGAAATTTTATTTTCAGGTAACATTATTGGAAACCTTGAACGAGTTTGATATTTAAAAATTAAATCTTGTAACTGGATGCGGTGTAATTCTATAGTGTATTAGAATTTGAAGCAAATTAAATTGAATTCATTTTTGTTGGGATTCAGTGAACGCATTTTATTTTTTAATGTTTGTACGTACCTACCTCTCTTCCTGGCCTTTATGGCTGGCTGATAAGTAGCCGTATGTTTATGGATTAGACCATTAGAATCAAGAAAAGCTTTTGGATTAATCAACTGACTTTTTGGTAAACTAGAAGTTGAGAAAATATTTCTCAATATTTCAATTGTGTTCTCAGTCTTAATGTTTTGGATTCGTTCGAAAGGTGTAGTCGGGTATTCCAGTGGTGTTTATTTATTATTTGTGGATGATTTTTAAATTTCGAACACGAAACGCAATTTTTTACTATGCAATCGTCGTCCTTATAGAGATCTAACCACTAACAGAACCTTCAACCTAAACTTTTCATTCGAGTGCATCCGAAATGTGCAATATGCAAGTCGTATTTTAGGTCTTAGTATTTTTGGAATAACCACTCTGGTATCACGCATGATACAATCATTTTGTATTAAATATTCAAGTCTATGCCAAATCTATCAGTATGCGAATTTTTTTTACTACTATATAAGTTAACACAACTAGAATTGCAACTCAGCATAAATTGCAAAAACGCGCATCACCTAAAGACGCTAAATCAGCTTAAAAGGAAAACACATGTAAGAACACGCGCAAACATGTTCTAGTTATTTGAGAATATTATAATTTACTTATTAAGCAATTTTTTATGTATAAATGTTAACATATTTTGAGTTTTAAGTTAGTTTTAGTTTGAAATGTAAAAGATAAACATAAATTGATAAAATAAATTCATTTTTGTTTAATAAATCTTCGAGCAAAACTCTTAACTGGCGCCGAAACAGGGACCTGGCGTTAAAATATTAATAAAATAATAAAAAGTGCAAGTAACAAAAAAGTGAAAAAAATTAGTGAAGATCATTAGATCAGTAAACTCCTGCTGAAAAGTATCTAAAACTAAAGAGCGACAAGTTTTGGTTAAAAATAGAAGTTATACCCACGAGAACATAACCGTTTTTTTATACCAAAATATTTAAAGGCTACACACATAAGAACATAGCTAAAGCCGTTCCACTGAAGTAGTGAAACTAAATAAACCGTGATAAAGTTTGTACCATTAGTAGGCGGGTTACAAATATCAACGCAACATCGCCAAACGGGAGAAATACAGCATATCCGTTATTTAGAAGACACACGTACGGGTTTCGAGTGTACGATAACCGGCTGTGCACTATAAAAATCTTTGTGGCAAAACTAATCCACAAATAAGCCATGAAAAGCTTCTTAATTTTAATGTAAGTAAAAAATTAATAACAAAGTAAAAAAAATAATAATAAAAAGTGATTAAAATAATAACGAGAATTTTAATAATAAAAACTGATTATAATAACAATAATAATAGTAACTAAGTATTTTTTCATAACAAGTATTAATTAATAAAAATTACAAAATACTAAATTAATAGTAAAAGTGAGTATAATAACAAATAATAATAAAAGTAACTAAACATATTGTTTAATTATAAAAAAGTGATCGTAATAACCAACAGTAATAAAAAAAACAAAATTTAAAATAATAATAATAATAAAAATAATTTAAATATAATAATAAGTGAAACATCATAATGACGACACCAGTTGAACAAAAATTAGATCAAATCCAAGCTGCATTAACAAAAATAACCGGAGCCCTAAATGCTCAAATTGAGTTCACAAAACAAATCGAGCGGAGACTCGAGGTACTGGAGAAACCTATAAATCCAGCTGCAGCAACAATATTCGCAGCCCCACAAAATGAACAAGATCTTAAGGACATAAGTAAGCTACCTGACTGCGTGAAGGAACTGCAACAGTTCGACGGAATAATCGGGGACGACACTCTAAAAAAACTTGGAGCAATTATCGACCGGAAAAATAACATTTTGACCATAACCCCAAATATTAAAATTCCACTCAAGGAAAAACACTCAGTTCAAGTAAACAACATTGAAATTCGGGATAGTCACTTATCTACAGAAGCCAGAAAAAAACTCCAAGAAATTTTGGCAAAATTCAAAACACTATTTAACCCAGTCAACGATACTGAAACAATTGATACTAACATAAAAGCAGAAATAAAAACAACAACAGATGAACCAATTTACACGAAATCCTATCCTTATCCAGTCAGTATGAAGCAAGAAGTGGAGAAGCAAATAGACCAATTCTAAAGGATGGAATCATAAGGCCGTCTAAAAGCCCATACAATTCACCAATTTGGGTAGTCGAAAAAAAGCTGGATGCATCTGGCATCAAAAAATATAGGATAGTCATCGATTTCAAAAGAATAAACGCGGTCACAGTATCAGATACATATCCAACACCGGATATATCAAACACGTTGGCAAATCTTGGAAAATCAAAATTTTTTACGACCATCGACCTTACATCAGGATTTCACCAAATCAGGATGAAAGAAAAGGATATTCCAAAAACATCTTTTTCCACTATGAATGGAAAATATGAATTTTTAAGACTACCTTTCGGACTAAAAAATGCGCCAGCTATATTCCAAAGAATGATAAACGACGTATTGAAAGAATTCATCGGAATCATCTGCTATGTTTATATCGACGACATCATCATATTCGGAGGGAAAACCGAAGAAGAACATCTTATCAATGTCAAAAGAATATTCTCGAAACTTGAAAAAGCTAACCTACGTGTCAACCTCGACAAAACGGAATTCATGAAAACAGAAACAGAATTCCTGGGATACATCATAACAAACCAAGGAATCAGGCCAGATTTAAAGAAGGTCGCGGGTATACGGAACCTAAAGAGCCCAGATAATTTAAAAGAGTTAAAATCGTTCCTTGGACTCGCATCATATTATCGACGTTTTATTAGAGACTTCGCGAAAATCGCCAAGCCTTTAACCAACCTCACAAGAGGCGAAAACGCGCAAATTAAGGCAACACAATCAAAAAAAGTGAAAATCAGCTTAACAGGAAAGGAACTCCAAGCATTCCGTCAGATCAAAGAAGTGTTAGCATCCACTGAAATACTAATCTTTCCAGACTTCGATAAACCTTTTATACTTACTACCGATGCCTCTGATTATGCAATTGGTGCCGTATTATCACAGGGTGACATTGGAAAAGATAGACCAATCACATATATATCCAGATCGTTAAATAAAACTGAGGAAAACTATGCGGTCAACGAGAAAGAGATGCTAGCCATCATTTGGGCATTAGATAACTTACGAAGTTACCTGTATGGAGCGAAAAAAATTAAAATCCTCACGGACCATCAGCCTCTCACATTTGCCCTAAGTACAAAAAATAATAACACAAAATTAAAAAGATGGAAGGCCCGATTGGAAGAGTACAATTATGAACTCATATACAAACCTGGATGTACTAACAAAGTAGCTGATGCCTTGTCAAGATTAGAACTAGAGGTCAACACCCTATCATCAACCTCTACGATACACAGCGCTGAAGAAGACAGTACAGACCTAATCCAGTACTGCGAAGCACCTATAAACGTCTTCAGAAACCAACTGATAATCAAGACAGGTAAAGATATTGATTGTCATGAAGAACCACATCCTACTTATCATAGGCATTATATCAGCCTATCGGAAATAAATAAAGACACTCTAACAAAAATCCTAAGGGATAACCTCCATCCAACCATCATCAATGGAATAAAAATACCCGAAGAACACATCCAAATGTTACAAGACGTTTTCAAAGAACAGTTCCCGGGATTGAAGTTACGTCTAAGACAAAGAGTGGTTCAAGACGTTAGCAATGAGGAAAATAAATTCAAAATTATAACAGAGGAGCATAATCGAGCACACAGAAATCATGCTGAGAACAAGGGACAAATCCTAGAACGATACTATTTTCCACGAATGACCAGCCTAATAAAATAATATACCAAAACCTGCAGCATCTGTAATACAAATAAATATGACAGACACCCAAATCGGGTCGAGCTCCAGGAGACACCAATTCCAACATATCCAACAGAAATACTCCATATGGATATAATCGAGATAAAAAATGAAAAATTCATCTCATGCGTGGATAAATTCTCTAAATTTACAAAGTTTTTCCACATCAACAACAAATCTGTTCTATACATCAGAGACAAAATTATCAAAATATTGCATTACTTCACAATTCCCAGATTATTAGTAATGGATAATAAGGGGAGTTTCGTAAGTCCAATCGTAATGGACTACCTGAAAACCTTGGGGATAGAGATATACTTAACACCATCCCAGCGAAGTGAAGTAAATGGAGCCATCGAAAGAGTGCATTCAACTATCATCGAGATAATAAGATGCCTTCAAATGGAATATAAGGAATTAACCATAAAGGAATTAGTTAATGTCGCAGTAGATCGCTATAACAACTCAATACATTCCGTTATCCAACACAAACCTTGCGACATATTTTTTGGGAGAACGCAGAGAATCAATTACCAAAATCTTGTAAACTTCAAGGATCAAATCAACGAGGATGTGGCAGAAAAAATCAGGAAAAACCAAAAAACAAACATCTCTAGGGAAAACACAAAGAGAAATAAACCAAAGGAATATAAACCTAGGGAAATAGTATACACTACAATCAAGCAGATACAAGGGAAAGAGAAACCCAAATTTAAAGAAGAAACTGTGGCCAAAGATAATCGAGTCACAATTACAACCACCTCCGGAAAAAGGGTCCACAAGACTCAAATAAAAAATTTAACGCAATAATTTCTTCTTTCCAGTTTCTGGATATTGGGCTTGACAAGCTCACTTACCATCTACAAATATACCACACCAATAGTAACTCTCAAACAAGGCAATGGACGAATCATCAATGGAAATTTCAAATTAATCCATGTCATCAACTTGACCGACTATGAAGAAATAATCAGCAGAATTAGAACTTCACTTGACAACATTGACCCAGAAAGCAGCCTTCGACCTCAACTGATTCACCAAATAAACCAAACCAAGCAGCTAATATCAGAACTCAAAGGTCAAAAATCACGATCTCGCCGATCAATCAACTGGATCGGCTCCGCATGGAAGTGGATTGCAGGATCACCAGACGCCACAGACTGGGATCAAATAATCAAAAGTCAAAATCAAATCATCGATAACAATAATCAACAATATAAGATCAACAATGCCTTAATGACCACAGCACAGCAGATTCTCAATGAATACAACAAAATTGTTGATCATTTACACGAAAACGCAGATGAAAAAATCCAACAAATACTATTCAACCGATTAACCATAATCAAAGAGGAGATAAAAGAAATCATCCGAGTTGCGCAATTAGCAAAACGGAAAATAATCAATACAAATTTATTGGATAAAGAAGAAATCAGTCGCCTGGTTGCAGAAATCGAAACCCTTCCATATTCTAACGATATAGAAGCAATAGAATACGCAGAACCTATGATGCTGGCTAAAGAATCAATAATACTATATGTTATATCAATACCAAAAACAAGTAAACGGGAATACAATCACGTCATGATGGTAAGATCAACGATTGAGAACAACAAACAGATATACCTGGAATACAACGAACTTCTAGTAAACCAAGACGAAATGTACGGGATCATTCGACAAAACAAACTCTTTCGCGAAACCATACTTTGCGAGACAAACAGTTTGGAAGAATTAAAAGCAGACCACTGCATCAATCAGCTCATAATTATTGATGTAACTATCAATTCAACAAGAATCAGATAATCGACACGCTAAACGACAATACGATTTTTCTGAGCAACTTTAAAGGAGACACGGATAAACACCTAGAAGGAAGCTTTCTAATACAACACGACAATGAAACAATTAAGATCAACAATACAACCTTCACAGCAGAGATATTAGGAAATCGCAAGTACTACCAACAGTACTACAACCTAATATAACAGATAAAGGAGTAAAAGTCGACCCAGGATACCTTCACAACCTGCACCTAAATAATGTAGATCAACTACAAAAACTATTCACAAAACATAAGGAAGCAGCCTTTGTAGACTTCGGTATAATATCCATAATTTTCATCATAATACTCATTCTATTATTAAGAACAAAACGCAACAAATGGTCAAATCCAAAACCATGTCAAGAAGTAGTCATCATCAACTAATCCGGAGTCCAACCAATTAGCCTAAAGTTTTGACCCACGGGACGCGGATCTTGTAGGGGGGAAGAGTTAACACAACTAGAATTGCAACTCAGCATAAATTGCAAACACGCGCATCACCTAAAGACGCTAAATCAGCTTAAAAGGAAAACACATGTAAGAACACGCGCAAACATGTTCTAGTTATTTGAGAATATTATAATTTACTTATTAAGCAATTTTTTATGTATAAATGTTAACATATTTTGAGTTTTAAGTTAGTTTTAGTTTGAAATGTAAAAGATAAACATAAATTGATAAAATAAATTCATTTTTTTTTAATAAATTTTCGAGCAAAACTCTTAACTTATATACGTAAACCAGCGAGTAGAGGTTTAAAAAAGTTATCAGCAGCTGGTAATCATTCAATTTTTTGAATCTCATGTACATCAGATTCCTCAAACAAAATAGGTTCCTCAGAAAAATGGGCAATCGCGAGAATGCGTCAGTATTTGCGTTTTCTTGGCTACGTTTATATTTTATAATTCAGTCCAAGAGCAAATTTATCGGCATTTCACTGTCTATGGCATCGTACTGCACCAACACCTACTGGCGAAGCACCAGTAGCCAAAATAATAGGAAGTTTGTCGGAATAATGTGTTAAAAACTCATCGGATTGCATTATTTCCTTAAGTTTATTAAGAGACAAGCTTTATTCCATTTCCATTTATTGGTTTTTCGGAGCAAAATATGTAATGGCTCAGCAATTTGACTTAAGTTTTGAAAAAATCGGTGATATTAATTTATTAAGACGAGAAAGGATTGTCTTCCCGTTTTATTTGTTGGTCGCAGTACATTTTGTACCGCCTCAATTTTAGGATCGGCTTTGTACATTCCAGATTTACTTAATCTGTACCTACTACACAATATTCGATTTTATCTTTCAAAAATTCGGTTTATTGTAAATTTACTTTTAAATCGTATTCAGCCAACCTAGAAAAAATTTGTTCCAATCGTTTTAAATGAACTAGATCATTTGGACCTGCGCATCTGATGTCATCGATAAAAATTTCAACTCCATCAATTCCTTGTAAAATACTTTCTATTTTTCTTTGCAATTTTGCAGGCGCAGAATTTATTCTGTAGAATAATCGAGTACTTCTGTATAAATCTGTGTGTTTACTGAGAGTTAGTAACTTTTCATTGAAGGTACGCAATTTTTAAGGCAGTTTTAGAGAATTTCTCTCCACGAGCCAAATTTTTGAATATCTCATCCGTAGATAAAGAGGAAGCTCATCGACTATTAACTGTGGATTTATTTTGATTTAAAAATCACCACAGATTCGGATATTGCGATTAGATTTGACAACGGGAAATACTAGTGTAGCATAGTCACTATGGTCAACCTATACAAGTATTCCTTGTTCGAATAAACTTGATTGATTGATTGGAGTGTGCGATCAAGACTAAGCAAGGTTCCCGATAAGACGCCGGGTCCACCGTTACACCCCTTTTACATATAACAAAACCGAAAGAAAGGAAAGGCAGGTTACACCTAACTAGTCGACAGTTAGTATGTTTTGTTAGTAATATCAGAACCTTCTAGAGTATAGAGCCATAATCATTATGACGTATTTTTTCGAAGCTTTTTAGTGGTATAACTTTTCACTAATTTCCATAGGAATCCATAGTAAAAACGGTGTTTTTTAGCTTCAAGTTTTTCAATGAAAACAGCAAAAATGTTACAAAATGTTTATACAAAAGTGTTCTACATATCTTTAGCAGCAATATACAAGAAAGGTATATTGGTATTAAGTAAATATTAATTGCAGAAATTTTAAAATTAAATTATTTCTAAAATATATTTTTCGAACTTTCATTTTGAAAAATACATCAAAGTTGGCTCTGACAAATTAAAATAATACTTGCTAAATCTGTAGTTTTACTATTGTACGTTAGATGTCTATAATTGTTGGCAGAGAAATACGAAAAAAAATTATTTAATCACACAATTATAACACGTTCTTAATATTTTCTGAATTTGCTTTGCTTTTCATACAATTTTTGAACTCAAATTTGCTCAGGTCGCAATTTTTGCTACGATTTTTCAAAATGTTTACTACCCACTGCCATCTATGTGTATTGACTTAATGCACACGATTTGTAGTAAGGTTTTCTTTCTAATTTGACCAGAATGCTGTTGTTATGAACTTTTTTTTATATTTTGGTTTAAATAAATCAATTATTACAAGAAAATGAAAACGATTTACTTAAACGAGATATTATGTTGAAACTCAAACATTAAACAAAATATTTCAGAAATCATAATTAAGAATTTGCAACGTTTTCATTTACAAATTTGTCTTAGGAAAAAAAGTGATTTCCCATATGTTTTATGACGTGTTTTACCAAAGCAACCTTGATTATACAAGCCATAATCTAAAATATGAAGCTTTTATAAGGGAATTAGAAACGAGGAAAAAACCAAAATTTCCATAGTAAAACACATAAAACATATGGGAAATCACTTTTTTTCCGAAGACAAATTTGTAAATGAAAACGTTGCAAATTCTTAATTATGATTTCTGAAATATTTTCATAAATGTTTGAATTTCAACATATATAAATGTCGTTTAAGTAAATCGTTTTCATTTTCTTGTAATAATTGGTTTATTTAAACCAAAATATAAAAAAAAGTTCATAACAACAGCATTCTGGTCAAATTAAAAAGAAACGCTTACTACAAATCGTGTGCATTAAGTCAATACACATAGATGGCAGTGGGCAGTAAACATTTTGAAATATCGTACCAAAAATTGCCACCTGGGGAAATTTGAATTCAAAAATTGTAGGAAAAGCAAAACAAATTCACAAAATGTTAAGAACGTGTCATAATTGTGTGATTAAATAATTATTTTCGTATTTCTCTGCCAACAATTATAGACATCTAACGTACAATAGTAAAACTAAAGATAAATTTAGCAAGTATTATTTTAATTCGTCAGAGCCAACTTTGATGTATTTTTCAAAATGAAAGTTTGAAAAATATATTTTAGAAATATTTTTATTTTAATATTTCTGCAATTAATATTTACTTAATACCAATATACCCTTCTTGTATATTGACTTTTGTATAAACATTTTGTAACATTTTTGCTTTTTTCATTGTAAAACTTGAAGCTATAAAACACCATTTTTACTATGGATTCCTATGGAAATTAGTGAAAAGTTATACCACTAAAAAAGCTTCGAAAAAATACGTCATAATGATTATGGCTCTATACTCTAGAAGGCTCTGGTTTTCCTCGTTTCTAAGTCCCTTAAAATAGCTTCGTTTTTTAGACTATGGCTTGTATAATCAAGGTTGGTTTGGGTTTAGTTGTTATAATTGTTATAGCATAAGTAATTAATTAAATTCATCATCATGATCATATTCAAAACCTATAGAACAGCAGCTCCAATATAACCTATAGTAAATCCGAACTGTATCATTCAACCACTCAAAAGCTCCCCGCTACATCAAACACCATTGCAACTTAAAAATACATTCGTTACCCTTCCACAAAAACTACATAACTACAGAAGTTCATCCCGTGATGAAAGCGTGACAAAAATGTGATAAAACGAAATAACTTAAAACTTTATAGATAAGTATAAAGATAACACAAACTATACTTTTGCTAAAATTGAGGTTTGTTTTATTTTCCTCTGTTGCGCTTTTAGCAGTTTAGCATAGTACATCTTCAACGCGCTTACTTTTTCGAAAAAGTCGGTATTTCCCAACTGAGTTGAACATCGAGCTAAATTGTTTAAGCTCTCTAAAACGTCTTGCGACGAATTCACAACTATCGCAGGATCCTCACCAGCTGAAACTATCGCAGGATCCTCACCAGCTGAATTAGCTCTATTCTGAATATCACCATCTTTCTTAGTTTCAGCCATAATATTCATAATTTCATCAATATCAGAAAATCCCGCTTCGACTTCCTTATGAAACTCCAGAAATAGTGTTGCGCTGCATACAGCTGATCCACACGCTGTCTGGATTAAATTCTGTATTTCAATCAAAGGGGAGCAGACTGCATCTTCAACTTCTTCCATCACTTCTTCAAACGGAAACCCACAGTTCAGAAAACATTTAGTTACCGTTGATGATTTAATTTTTTTTTATGGCAGATTTTAATAATTCATTGGCGTCTAATAGAGATATTTTTTTCGTCAGCTCTGTCATACTGCTACAATTTTCCATCTCGATCAATAAATATTGCAGCATGAGCTTTCGATATTGCACTTTAAGTACGGCAATAATACCATTGTCTAGAGGCTGCAATTTAGAAGTTGTGTTCGGTGGGAAGTTCAAAATTTACAAAGTACAAAATTTATTACCCGATAAATTTCACCACCCGGAATATAACACTACTAAATTATTCGTTAAAATTAATTATTTATTTATTAAACCGACACCGTTGTGATTTTAATGTTAATTATTTTTTTTGCTTTTCTCTTTAATATTTTTATTATGGCGTGTTGCCGTGGCATTAGTTTTTGAGAGCCTGTATACATTTTTCGTGTCTAAATTTGGACAGCATTATTGAAAAGAGGTGAACTCCATTTTTGTTTAAAAGCAAAATTATATTTTACTGAATGAGGAGTTCTAGACAACGACAATAGATGGTGTTTCGTTCTGAGTGGACTGTATATTTTTGTTGGAGTTGATTTTTCACTTTCACAATGGCACTTAAACAACACTGCACTAAACTTTGAAGACTTACGATTGTACGTACTAAAATTCACTAAGTCACAAATTTATATTCTGAATATATCTGTTTATTCTTCTTTTCACCCGCAGCACAAATTCTGAACAAATATCACCCGTTTAATATCCACAAGAAATAAAACACAATAAATACAAAGTTTAATAATTGTTAATCACTCAATTTATTTCCTGGTTTAGATTAAGTTACACAAATTTTATTGATCGGCTAATTTTTGGTTTTACAATTTATATATTTCACAAATAGCAGCTTAATTAATTTTATATTTAATTTGGTGGATCGCTTGCCAAAAACCACTTCACAACACTGACTTGATCTAACTAACTTTCTTCCGCACCCCATAAGAGGCTTTTATTTAATTTGTTCTATACAAATAAAATACGTATTAACTTTTGATTGGTTAAGCCGAATGTTATTATGGTTCAATTCGCGGTAATTTGAATTTTAGTCGATGCGCATTTACTATTGGTATAAATTGAAATTAGTAGAGATTCATACCAATATTCGTTAAGATCAATCAATATTGTGTCAGTGTTTACATTAGGTGGCAGTTGTGAGTTTAATTTATTATTTGAGCTATTACAAATTATTTCCAAATAGAGAGATTTACATTTGTCTTGTCAACAAAAACAAACAACATAACCTATTTTAAGATAAGTTTACAAATTTTTCTATAAATTTTCATGATAAACAAATTTTCTAATTTTATTTATTTTTTAGATCAATATACAACTGTTGGGCTCAAACAGATGGTCTCCAGTTGATCAAACATCATGTTGTTCAGATTACTTTGGTCATCTAGCCGCTTTGTAATAGCTTCGATGCTGTTCATAATGTTTTCCATAATTCGATTATTTTCAGAGCTCATATATTTGTTGAACCCGAGCTTTTACCTGAGCAAATGTTCTTCTCTGCCCTACGTTGCTTGGTTGAGGATTTTGATCCATCCGATTTGATGTTTGATTCCTTCGAATTTCATGATTTTGCGGTTGATTTCGTGATTTATCTCTTAATTTTTGTAGGTGTTTAGCAACCTCACAGCCCCGATAATTGGCCGGATGTTAATCTTTACAATTTGTACACTTAGCTGGCACATCTCTCCCTATTGTACATGCCTGGGTAAAATGTTTACCTGAGCATTTTACACATCTCCGATCCCGGCTGCAATATTTTTGGGTGTGATTGAGATTTAATTTTCTTGCATTGGGGTATACGTGTAGTGGTTCTCCTCATTAGTTCAATTGTTACCTTCATGTGAAGAATTGCTTTTAAACCATAAATATTTTGAACATTCTCTTTGTTATCAAATACCAGCATAAAAAGAGGGAGTCCCCTTTTATTGAAAGTTTGGTTTCCTTCTAGGTTTTCTACTCTCTCTTTTTTAATCATATTCACTGCGTCTAGTAGTTGAGGGCCTTTATTTTTAAATCTTCCATTATTTCTTGGCTTGAGCAAGTGTGATGCAAACCTCTGGCCATAACTTTTATCGGTCGAGCCTGTTTGTACTCATAGGTAAACCACTGATACTTTTCAGCATTCAGCTTCATAGATAATGTTTTATAGGTTTCTGAGTCCAGAGTATTAATTTTCCAAACGTCATTGTTTAGCGCTGTTACCTTATACTCTTTGTCAGTAACCGATTTCATCAATGACTAAATTTTTCAGTAAATGGTTACGCCCACAATATTTATTGGTGCAATGTTTTGGTGCAATGTTCTTGATAGATTTACTACCTTTCGGTTGATTGACCTCGGGTTGGACAACTTCCGGTTCGGTACTTGTAGTTCCACTAACATTTAGTTGTTCAACCTCAGGTGACGATTCAGCTTTTCTTTTCTTACCCTTCCTGGACTGTTTTTTCTTCTTTAGGATCCAGCCAGGTTTCTAATTCATCCTCATCAGTGAAATAGTTAATTTTCTCTGGTTCAATACTCGCTAATTCGCTATGTTCTTTTTCTTTAGCATCCCGATTCATTTTTAGAAGTTCATTATCTCGCTTTAGATACTCAATTTCTTCGCTTAACTTGGTAAATGATTGCTTCATCTTCTGTAGCCTCCCCAAGAGTTCCATATTTTCCTTTTCTAGGGCAACAGTTCTTTCACTGAATCCTGCTGCTCGCAATGTAAAATTGCCGCTGGTATCACTTCTGGATGGATTGTCCAGTCGGCTGACTGGAGTACCACTTGGGGTAATAAATTTCTCTGACTTGTGCATTGCATAGAGTCTTGTTGGTGATCGTGGCATTATCGAACTTCTTTCAAATGGATTTTCAGTATATATCACCTCTAAAGTATTGCGGTGATTGGATATCGACGACTGGGAGCCCGCTTGCTCACCCCTCAAAGTCGCCGGCACTGGGTATCCATTCCCTGCACCATAAGGTTTTCCCGATTAGAGTCCCCCATAGTGGTTTTTATATTCAGGGAACCACCCCTAGCTAGTATTGGTCCACGAATGGTATTTTATTTCCCATTTACCCGCCGGCAAGTCGGTTAGGGTTTCCCCCTATCCGCCACCTGGGGACGCGCCCGATGGGAGTCTAGCAGCCCCACACGAGAATTGCTTTAATAAAATCGAAAATATCAGTGCAATACCATGTTTTTCATAGCGCACCCGTATAGGTTTTATAAAAGGAATATTGAAACTTTAAATACCGTAATCTCAAATACACCTGCTGCACCACCAGCATTTATTTATCGGATTAAACTACGTATTTATTATATTCACAATTATTTTATATCGCTTCTAGTACAATTGGCTAGATTGAATTTGAAAGTTTTATACAGTCCTAGTCAAAATTATTTGTGCCTGCTAAATTTTTGATGCAGCGTAACACAAATTACTTTAAAAATTATATAAATAATAAACTTTTCGAAAACAATAATTTCAATTCAATAAATTTAATTACCCTGCTTTATATTTCAAGCAAAAGAAAAATTAAAATTTTAGTTCTGAGTCGTTCAAATCGATTTCACTTGCTTATTTTAACAGCAACGAGGAAATCCTGATTTAAAAAATTAGGGATTTGGGTCTACAACCTACGACCTTCCCCTACGCTCTCTGAATTCAAATATGTTAAAATTTAAAAAATCCGCTTTTTAGCTTTCTTCTAGGAACCAACAACATTTGCAACCAATATACTTAAGTAGGTAAAAACGGCAATATTTACCATGTCACAAATTAAAAACGATTTAAACAAATTAATAATTTTATTTAGAAAATTAAAGAAATAATCAATTAAAAAATTTAATTAAATGGTTCAATGTGAATACCACCTACACACAATCTGCTATTCCTTAGAGAATCGAGTTCACTACGATTTAGACATTTTGTTGAAAATTGTTGTACATTACGTAGCCAGTTTCACAATTTGGTTTTTGGTTCTAGTAGAAGAAAATTAATCAGCGGGTTTTTGAAAGTTCAACATGTTTGAATTTAGAGAGAGGCAGATGGCTAATTCACGCTGTCCATATAAAATTTATAGAAAGTATCGAAAATAAAATAAACACCGATAGACCCCATCAAAAGCTTACCAATCAAATCGTCAATAAGATTTACATTGAATCGGGCCTAACACGATTTCATGTTTAATTATTTCTTTCAATGCAATCGCTTATTTCGTTTTTCAATATATAGGTTTTGGTAAAATTACGTGATATGATTTTGTAGTCTATGCCTTCCGCATATTTTGGAATTTCATATGTAATACTATGACCAAAAAGTAGTAAGACTAAAAAAACACAAATGGCTCAAATTTATTTCAGTCACTTCAAAGAAATCTCCTTCGGATAGAATATCCCAACCCATTATCCCAACGTTTTTTCCATTCTTCGAAATAGTTGTTAAAGTCGATTTTCGGAAAGCCTCAGAATTTTGGGCAGACAACTCTTGGTTTTTGCGTTACGAAAATGCGCCGTCTTACATACTGCACTGGTTATTGTGCTATTTGGCCAACAAATTGACCCATATCGTACCGTCTAACTTCTGGTTATTCCTGAAACTCAAAAAACCGCCTCGGGGACATTTTTGACTCGATTGAAGAGATCGAAGCCGAATCGAAAAGGTTTTGATTCTTCGATTCAAAACGATGTCTCCGCAGAAGTTTTTCAGTTTAGGGAGTAGCTAGAAGTCAGAAAATTCTGACTCATACGATATTTGCGTTATATCAACAAGTTCCCTAATTAGCAATCGACAATTTTTGAGCACCAAATCTTTGACTTCCTTGGCGTAAAGGAAGGCAAGGACGTTTATCGTCTTCAACGCGTTCTCTGCCTTCTTTGAACAACTTATACCAACCAAAAATACTCGCTCTGAATAAAAGCTTTTTCCAATATTTTCAACGTTTTGAAAGCCGAAATTATATTTTTGAAGCCATATTTAATGCAACTTCTGAACAGAACTCATTTTAAAAATCGAAAAAGCCACTTTTTTAGATGAAAGCAAACAAGCGGATCTCATTAACTACTAGAGATTTTGACACGAAATTTGGTACAGACATCTAATAACCAAGATTCAAGTATTTAAACAGTATAGCAATCATACAACTAATTGGTTCACCTTTCTTCCTACATTATGTAGGCCCCTTAGATTCGGTTGACATAATTTTCACTTGCATTTCAGAATTAACTCTACAGATTAAATACAGTACAAATGAAGAATTCCGTATTGGTTTTTGACTTTGATCATTTTATGCAAAACACATATTGTGTTTTTCATAATGATCCATGGTCACCTTTATTTGAAAGTTTATTCTATTTTCATGGTTAATTACCTTGATAATATTGATTATTACTCTCTTTCTTCTTTACTGTAATCGGAGGTCAGTATAATTAATTTTTGCTAACAACGGCTTCCTAATCGATTATATCTGATTTAATGTAATCAGTTTTTTAGTATCGAACCAGTTTTGCTACATAAAATATTCAACAACAGAATATTACATGACCTAGATCATTTATTTCCGATAGATTTTAAAGTAACATCTCGAACACGTGTTTTAATTTTAGTTAGTAAAGTGTCATTTGAACAACTTAGAGTTCATTAGCTCTTATGTATATTGTACTACAGGTGAGGCTGTTAGCCTTTCGACTATTTATAGTCTGGCTAATGCCCGATAATTTATTTGAATTATTTATCAATAGTTAGTATTTAGAAATTAATGTTACAACTTATTTAACAAAGATGTATTCAGTTTTGTTAAAAACTATTTTTTTGTTTGTTTTTTGCTCTATGAATATGAAATACAACAATCGATGACTCATCGAATCACATAATATGAAATGATAACATAATTTGTTTCTTCTTAATTATGAATAAACCAAATCAGTCTATCCGACTCCTTGGATGATACTCTTCCCACAGAGAGTCAGCTATGTATGTATAAGTAATTCCGTATATTGACCGCTAACCTTTTCTGACTTGTTTGTTACTTGTTTATTGTTAATCTGGTTTTATTGCAGAATTTTTTTTTATTTTTTTATTTTATGTAATTACAATCTAGTCTCCCGGACTAATGAGCAATTTGTTTCTGACTTAATTTACTTACTTAATATTAATTTATGGCTTCTTCCTATCGGCGTTCCATAGAATCTGGTAAATTGAAGTAAACCACATCTTTGTGGTGTGTTTTAGACAGCACAATGCTGTTTAAGCTAAAAATTACACCAATTCAAAAGGTTTGGTTCTTTTAATACGCAGACTTTTGTGTTGCTTAGAAGCTGAGTTACCTCAACGTTTACATGTTGCCAGAGCCTCTCTTCATGTCTCCGCGCTTTCTCCTGAATTTCATTTACGATGAGGTTCACTTTAATGTCCCTATGGAGATCATTGTTCCTGACATACCAAGGTGCATCAACGATGTTCCTTAATACCATATTCTGAAATCTTTAGATGATATTTACGTTGCTCTGTTTGGTATAACCCCAAAGTTGAATACCGTAACACCGTAAGTCCAAACCGGTTTCAATATCTGCTTATAAAGTAGAAGCTTGTTGTATATTGATAAAGAACAGTTTCTTCCGATCAGCCAATACATCTTTCATTATTTAAGTCTTAGTTCTTCACTTTTCTTCTTGACATGTGCTTTCCCTCGCAGTTTAGCATCCAGGCTAATGCTGAGATACTTAGCTATGTTTGCATACGGTACTATTTCTCGATTTATGGTAATCGGGATATGTTCGCATCGCCTGTTTGAAAAGTTGATGTGAACCGATGTTTTATTTAGTTTTATTCGTCATCTTTTGGTCCATTAATAAATTTGAGTTATTCCTATGATTGTAACTTTTGTGTTGACTCTTCGTTGCTTTTGCCAACAGCTAAGATCATCGTGTCATCTGCAAAAGTCGCCACTGTTTTCCACTTCACTTCCCTGCGGAACTCCTGCGTTGATTTCTTTCAATTCAGAGAAGTAAGATTCCAGTATATTAGCAAATTGAATTGGTAGAAGATTTCTTAATTTATGGTGAAGTCCTTCATGTCACACTCTATCAAATGCTTGTGCAGCGTCAATAAATATCGTTGAACAGACTTTTTTCTCCTCTAGTGCTTTCTCAATTATACTGGTTATTCTGTGAACTTGATCAATTGTTGAGTGTTGGTTACGAAAACCGAACTGATGATTTGGGATCAAGTTTTTACTCTCGATTATCGGATTTAACCATTTTAACAAAAGCTTCTCAAAGAGTTTGGACATAATTGGCAATAGCGAAATTGGCCTGTAAGATGAGGTTATGTGTGGTGGTTTCCCAGGTTTTCGGATCATAATTACTTCTGCAATTTTCCACAAGCTTGGTACATATTTGATTCTAAATGCTGCAATTATAAGATTGGTGAGCTTCACCAGAGCTTTCCTTGGCAGTTCTTTTAAGATTTATGCAGTAATAAGGTTGTAGCCGTTCTTTACTTTCTTGCACAGCTTGTTCAGTTATTATCTCGGCTTCTAACGTTTGGTCTTGATGTGGCTGGAATATTTTTTTTCCGAGGTGTTCAGCAAATTCTCGAGTTTTGTCTTCATTATTCCTAGCCCATTTCTCGCCTGCTACTCTTATTGGAGGATTCTGTATTATTGCTCTTTTAATTCTTTCCGTGAGATTGTTCAAATTAGTTTTATCTTTGGGGCCTCTATTGCATTATTTTTTTAGTATCGAACCGGCTTTGCTGCATAAAATATTCAACAACAGAATATTCCATAACCTATATATCATTTATTTCCGGTAGATTTTAAAGTAACATCTCGAACACGTGTTTTAATTTTAGTTAGTAAAGTGCCTTTTGAACAACTTGGAGTTCATTAGCTCTTATATTGTACTACAGGTGATGCTGTTGACCTTTCAACTATTTATAGTCTGGCTAATGCCCGATAATTTATTTGAATTATTTATCACTATTTAGTATTTAGAAATTAATGTTACAACTTATTTAACAAAAATGTATTCAGATTTGTTAACATTTTTTTTTTTGTTTTTTTTTTGCTCTATGAATATGAATACAACAATGGATGACTCACCGAATCACAAAATATGAAATGATAAACGTATAAAATAATTTGTTTCTTCTTAATTATGAATAAACCAAATCAGTCTATCCGACTCCTTGGACGATACTCTTCCCACAGAGAGTCGCTATATATGTATAAGTAATTTCGTATACAGACCGTTAACACTTTGCCATTTCGAACCATGCCACCATTGACTTAGATTAATAATCTGCAATGGAAGCACTCCCATCGAAGCGCAGTCAGCTGGGTTATGTTCAGATCTTACGTGATTTTAATAGTTTCGTGGTAATCTGCTTAAAATCTCCGATGTACGATTAACCACAAATGTTTTCCATCTTGCTGGATGACTGGATAACCACATCAAGTAGAATCTGTTCACCCATAACATTTCACTGTATGCTTTATGGTTTCTTTCACCAGCGCCAGAAGTTTAGTTAGTAAATGCGCACCACATAACTCGAGTCTAGACAAGGAAACTCACCTTAACTGAACCATTTTCATGAACAGTTCTACAATAAACTACGGCACTGTATACGCCTTTTCACTTGCATCTGAAAATCCGTGTAACTCTATTCTGCCGTCTTGTGGAATGCAGCGCTTTATTTTCAAATATTCCAAAAATTTTAGCTCATTTCGAACTGTTTTGTGTAGCTGCTTACTACGTGGTCCGGTTGTTGATCTTCCCAACCCAGCTTCATTAACCAGAGCGGATCAAAAACTCTGGAGTACTCGGAAATAATCTGCCGCTTTGTTGGCTCTCCGCTGCCCTCTAACGTTAGTAGAAATGTGAATACATATTCCAGTGCAATCAATTTAATGCCTAATATCTTTGTTTCTGTTGATGAATTGTGGAGCATCAACATCTCATTCGTCT
Organism: Tipula helvola; assembly: GCA_963556165.1. Classification (NCBI taxonomy): domain Eukaryota; kingdom Metazoa; phylum Arthropoda; class Insecta; order Diptera; family Tipulidae; genus Tipula; species Tipula helvola. The sequence continues at coordinate 293,655,312 of OY744482.1, read as the reverse complement.
TTTCTGTTGCCGTAATTTCAGATGCATTTGACCTCCACTTTCTCAAATTAAACCCGCCATCCAGTAACAACTCATTTATTTTTAATTTTAGGTTTTGCACTTCCTCTACCGCATCTGCCCCTGAGATTATATCGTCAACATATAGAAATAATTTAAAATGCATGATTATCATAAGCAATCTGTTGCAGAGTTCTAATAGCCAAAAATGATGAACTGTCTAATCTAAATGTAACCATATTCAGCTTTAAATGCTTGAGCTCCTCAGACACTTCACTGCGCCACAGGATTCGCTGAAATTGTGTATCATCCTCGCAAACCAAAACCTGATTGTACATTTTTCAATGTCACCGGCGAACGGTATTTTGAGGTTTCGGAATCTCATCGAAATTGCCCATAATGTTGGTTGAATGGTTGGACCCTCTAGCATTGTCTCATTTAGTGAAATTTCAGTTGAATACTTGGCCGAGGCATCAAATACAACTCGCAGCCTGGTTGTTGCACTATAGATTCCTTCAGCATACAATGATGGGCAAATAGAAGCATTTCAACTCATTAATACTATGATCAACCGGTTTGAGGAGTTCTAGGTATCCTAGCTTGAGATACTCGTTGATGAATTTTGTATGCTCTTCTTTAAGCAATGGGTTTGCTTGCAGCTTACTTTTCACCGAATTCCTGAGCTGAGCTGCATTTTTCTTAAATCAAATGGCTACTATACATCGCCCTTCGTCGCTTCCAAAATATGTGCAGAAGGCATCTCTTCTTGTTCAAACAATCGCTTTAATGTGCTGTCAATGTCGACGTCTAAGTGCAAATTAAGAGTACAATTGTTTATTTGCACTGTCTCACTTGGCTTCACGCTGCTTTCGTTTGTTATGCCAGAAACAATCAAACCAAATATTGTCCTTCGCTGTGATAGTGGCCATCCCTCTGGTAGTCACTTTTTCTGATGTCAAACCAATTATCGAAATGTTTGCCTTGGATCTCGGCAATTTCAAACGTTGCATGCATGCGTCCGTTATAAACGAGGCATGCGACTCCGAGTTCAATAATGCTCTGCATTTTTGTATGTTTCCATATTCATCAGCTACTTCCACCATCGCCGTGAGAAGTAATGTCTGGAAACTAGGTATATTTACTGTATTCACTTTAATATCGGTAGCCGCACTCGCCTTTGAAATACTAAGAAGTAAGAATGTTAGCAGTTATAGTTCCTTCACCGTTTGAATTTTGCTGTTCTTCGGGATGCAAGGTCAAATGGTGTTTCCGTTGACATTTACCGCATTTGTATTTTGACCCGCATACAACAGACTGGTGTGAAGGAGAAAGATAGTTAAAACACAGTTTCTTTTCTGCTACTAATTGTTTTCGTTTAGGAATTGGTAGTTGTAAATATTAGTTATATTTCCACATAAATAATGCTCCCCTGAGTACAATGTACACGTAAATTTAGCCACTTGACTTGTGGCACCAATGAGCTTACTCGTTTTGATGAATGAGCTTTCGGTTTTTGTACTGAGTTTAGACTTTCAAACGCATCGCTTCTCTTACTTAGAAACGTAAACAATTGATCTAACGTAGGGAAGTCCGTCCCTGTGGTTTCGTGAGCCCATGCCTCCTTTGATTCATTGTCCAATTTATTGACCAAACGGTAAATGAGCCATACATCACGACCTTCCGCTTTCTCACCAAGTACCTTCAAACCGCGTATGACCTCATCTGATACATCCGAAAGATGATGAATGGGTTGCTCCAAAAACCGCTTTAGTAAGGTTTGAATAAAGTGCTTGCGTTTATTATATGTGGATTTTCCTTTATCCCAAGCTTCCTCATAATTAGCCTCAGTCACCGTGAAATGTTTGATTAAGGCATACGAGTAAGCTTTTCAAATGTTGCAGCTTATGCACCTTAGAAATTCTGTCGTTGTTATGGACAGAGGTCTCAAAAAGATCACGAAAATACAGAAAATCTGCGTAGTTACCACAAAAATCTTGAATATTAACCCGAGGTAAGCGAACGTCCTTTCACGCTTGTTAATAGAAGAAATCTCTTGCAAAAAATTGCTTTGATTTACATTAGCTCTTCTACAGCGTTGTTACCCTGGTTAGCATTATTTTCTCAAGCTGCTTTTCCAATCTAAACAACTTTTTTTAAATCGGCGTGAGTTGTTTCTAGAATATTTCATTTCCTATTTATATATCAATAAAGCAGCTCATCGTGCACGCCTATCATATCACAGTATGGTCCACCCTTCACCAAAAAGCGAATGGAGTGTCTCAGCATATTATTATTTTCCAGGAAATGTGCAAAGGTACGGAGCAACTACAGTAAAGATAACTAGGAATTGTTAGCCACATATCTCAGTGTTAAGTTCTTCCAGTAAATGCTTGAAGTCCATCACTTTATTATCCATTAACACCTCGTCATTACACTTCGTCAAACACGCCATCTGGACTTCATCGGTCAGCTTACTACGATTACGATCAGCTAGCTAAAGTTCAATGCAACGTCACGGAGCTGTGAGAAATCTTAAAAAGTAACACTGAAATTTCTCTTAATATGCGTTTTCGGAAATAGACCATGAGTAAATTCACAGTAAATTTCGACCATTAAATTACACTATAATGGTCTAATTTAATGGTCTAAATTTACTGTGAATTTACTCAACATCTATTTCCGAACACGCATTTAATCATTCCTGTTCTGTGACCCTTTAGCATACAATGTGGGTCCATGTATCACAGTCGGATTTACAGACAAATCCTGACTCGGTTGACAGCCCCGGATTGCATCCAGTATCACGAAATAAAGTTCAGTATCGTTCACCAGTGGAAAGTAGCATAACACCGGTTTCTCGCATAAAAACGTATTTTTATATGAACCGCATTACTACTACCGCGAAAACACTGCATTGCCTACTGTACGTCATCACACTCAGGCTCAGCGGTATTCTACGAGTTTTCCAATCTGTCGACCGACAAACAAACTCCGTACACTCCAAATCTCTTCGGAAACAATAATCTTGGCTAAAATATTAAAAAGGTTGGAGTTCTGGAAATCGCCCATACAATCTCTTCGAAAACTTATATGGACGATTCTGGCTAAAGTATAATGTGCACAAACATGAATTTTGGCCAATAAGATAAACACATTTTGTTTTAGTTCGCATCATAGTAAAAGGTGGGATTTCGGGAAATCTCCCAAACAACCTCTAAAATAATATTTAGTTCTGCCTGTTTAGATAGAGCAGCTATCGGGAGCTATACGTTTATCTGATTCGATAGCGGCTCCGAATAACGACTGAAAAACCGCACTATATAATTAGGCTCAAAATTGCACAATTACATAGACGCGAAATTTATATAGAAATCTTTAAAATGGGAAATGGGATTTCTTGCGTGATGTGCACTGTTTATTTTGTTTCTGATATAGGTATCGCGTTCTCCACTTTTCCGAATGTCGTAATTTCGTAATTTGAATTTAGATAAATATATAGTATGAGTGCATTATTTATAATTAGAAATTATTAGTTAATTGAACCCCTGCCATCCCTTCAACAAATTTCTGCTACGCCGGCATCCACATAACGTTTCAGTCGCCAATTATTGCGTTTTTTTATTCACTCCTGATTGCTGTTGAGAGGACTAGTTCATTTTCTATATTTCCATTTAAGCGTAATGCGCTATTTATTGGCAAACTCAATTTATTTAACAACAAACTATGCTATAATTGCCACTGTCGTGAGAAGCTTTTATATAACGGCTTCGAAAAGCAAATAAAAAACGCACTCAATAGTAATTTTTGTTTTTTATTAGACATTCTAATTGTTATTGAAATTTTAACCTTGACCTTTTCTGCTAATATCTATACTACATTATTAAATTTATGAAAATTTGATTTACCTAAAAAAGCATTTCAATAAGCTTATTATGGCGATCCAAATCATAAAAATTCATTGTTAAACGATCAAAACATAAAGATTCTCGTACTTCATGTCATATGTACTAAAAATCAATCAAACGCCTAAATATCCACAAAAACAAACTAGGTCATCAACATTTAGGCAAATATTATGTTAACTATTTGTTTTATTTTATGTTCCGCATTTCTAATTCAGAATTAAGCAAATCATTAATTAATTTTATGCTTAATTTTCACTTAAAAAAAAATTCGCGGAAAATAGTATTTCTTTATTTTATGTTCATATTTTGATTTGATTTTTTGTTATGTTTGTTAAATGAAGACCAAAATAGAATTTAATGCGCATGATAGATGTCACTGTATATATATGTTGTGTTTTTCTATGTTTATCGAACGATTAGAATGAGAACGCAATATATATTTTGTATATTCTTGTGGTTGTGAATTTGTGATGTTTTGTTTGCATAATTTTGTTATTGGGCTGGGGTAATCCGAATAGAAATTTGAACTACGTTAATATTGATTTTCAAAATTGATTTGCATGCAAAACGTAAATGATAGCAGATAATTTTACATTTCCACTCTCTAATTACTGAGTTTATTATAAAGTGATAATTTTAATTATTAAACTACCAACATATGTAACAAAATTATGTAAAATTACAAAATCATTTTTATTGTACGTCGGTACAATGTTGAAGAATCGTATTTTTATTCCGTATATGCGCATGTCATAATTTACTCGTTATTCGGTATTTTTATCGGTTTTATCGAATTTCTCCTCGAAAATTTGACAGAAGTCATTTTTTTATACCATTCGATTATGTTTAAACATCATACGTACGTTCGCTTTCATCGCGTAAACATCATATTTGTTTGAAGTGTAGTAGAAAAGAATAAACAAGATTAGAATAAAAAAAAAAAATCTTGTTTTTTATTTTTAAATTTTATGAAAGAAAATATTCTTTTTATCAATCGGTTCATTTGTAATAAAGTTTATTCGTTTTATTATAATTCTAATTGTGCATTTGTAAATTGTTAAAAATTGCCGTGGAAAAATTTCTAGAGTGTTTTTCTTTTGTTTTTCCGAAATGTCATTTTGGAAAAAAAAAATTTTGTTTTATCATCTAGTTTTTGGTTTTTAGTTTCTGTAGTAATTAAATAGATATTAGTATTAAATATAGGTTATATAAAAGTGAAAATATCTTGTGATTTAATATAAAATATTTTGTAATAATCAAAATTAAGTTTAGTGAGTGATTCAATAATATTGTTAAGCTGAAGAAATAAAAAAGAGAAAAAAATAAGAAGCAAAATAAGAAGAATACGAAATTTTACAAAAGTGTTTGGTTTTTATTTATAATTGTTGTTGTTGTGATTTGTTTGGTGGAAAGTGAAAAATAAAATATTATAAGTATAAAACGGAACTGTTAAAAGGCTAAAGGCTTTTTTAAAAGCTTGGCTTAAAATCGTGTGTTTTTTTTATTCTGAACTTTATAATGGGATAATGGCGGATGTTATTCTAAAACGGGATTACGAGGTTTGTGTGCATAAAAATATATCATGATCTTTAATTTTGTTTATATTTAAAAAGATAGTCCCTATTTGATGGCGCATGATGGTTTATATGAAGAGGAAATATAATGTTTAAGAAGATTTTGAAGATTTATATAAGAAAAAAACAAGATTATTAGTGTTAGAATGTGGGCTTATCAATGGTGGTATAGTTTGTAAATAAGTAGTGCTTAAAAAACCCGTTATTCAAACAAGCATTTTAGTTTATTTTAGATAACTTTACATCAAACATTGAAACATGCATATTATCGAAGATTGTTTTATTACCGAATTCCACATGGAAGATGAATTATGTTGCTTGTACTAACCAAATGGCACATGGTAACAACTGCGGAGTTTGGATCGGGAGATACGGGCTTCGAATCCCGATTAGGGTTGCCATTTGTACTTCCTTAGATAGTACAGTACTTCTTTTCTGGTTCCGAATTTATAATGTACTTATTTTGTGTAATTTGTAAAGAAGTACACAAATGTATTATACATAATATAATGTATTATACTTAAATGTGAATCAGTTGAGTAAAAAATTAACAAATTTTTTGGAAGTAATTTTCTGTAAGTATTGCTTTACAAAATGATAACGAATATTTCAGTAAAAATAAAAACAAAATCAAAAATGAGTCAATCAAGACTGAAATTTGTATCGTGCTTAAATGCTCTAGTCTTTCAATGGTATTAAACTCTTAATCTTAGGTCTTTTTTGGATGAGTAAGAAAGTTGCCGGAAATAATTTTTTCTGTAATCAATTTAAAACAAATCATCTTGTATCTATTTTAAATACAGTGAAATCTCGGTAAAACGAAGCCAAAAGGGCCGGATAAATTTATTCGCTAATTTATGCCTTTATTGTGATTTTAGATTTTGGTACACACATTACCATTTTCACCAGGTGAAAAACGACTAAATCTGCACGAATTATGAAACCAGTTGGAAAAACCAGAACATTTCGTCATAGAAGAACTAGAACAGTTTTTAAGTCTCGAAATGATTAAAAAAAATAAATAAAAATTGATAGTATTGAGTTGGTGGCGACTGGTTACTGGTGAAATATCTTCCAGAAAAGTTTCAAGCCCGCTACCTTTATACATTATTTGGATGTTTTGCAACTAATTCATTAATATTCAAATAGGTTGGTTAAGTCAGATATTCGATCTCAATAAAATAGTGCATGAAAGCTTCAGTTCCATTTTGGGGCAGGGTTGGAGTTTTTTAAATAAACCATAGCCAGTAGGTCTACTGTGTATTCCAATCTGAAAGTAAAACCGATCTGAAAGTTCATTTTGACTATGAAATAAATTTGATTTTCTTTTTTTTCTCTATACAAAATTTCTGAATTCGGGAAAAATTACTTTCAGATCGGAATACATAGTAGCCCTGCAGAGTTCAATAAATATTACGAGGCACTACTTACTTACTAATAATACTTTGGTCCATAATTACAAACCATAAATCAAAAAATTTGATTTGCCAAAGAGAAATTGTTTTTTTTAATGTATATTAATCCTTTACATACTACATTTCCAGCACCAAATGGAACACGTTTCTCAATGGAGTTTAGTGAAGTTTTATATCTGAGTATTCTATCAGTAGTTCCTAATAAAAAACCGTATTATTCACGCTCTGAAAATTTCTTGGGTCATATAATTTGGGTTCAAATTCAAGAAATATTGCGGAACACTATTGGTGATATTTTTTTTTTACATTATCGACCGAGCTAGGTAGCACGTTTGTGGATGCATTTTTATAGAATTTTTTATTTGAAATTTGAGAGTGATACTGCCAATGATATATTGGTCGACACATTAAATCAAAAATTATATTCGCCAAATTTAGTTTTGTATACCCAGTTTCAAAATGGAACAATCACATTTGTTGATGGATTTCCTAATATTTTTATTTGAAATATTTTGTAAATTCTATAAATAGTTTTAATTATAAAACATAAGGTTGGGCCGGGATCAAAATTTTTAAAATAAAACGTGGCCCAACGGGCATCGGCAAGAAACAGCCAAACCAGACAATTTCATCCGCCTCCAGCAAACGCTTATTTGTCGATGTATTTTAGTGAACTTTTATGTCGAAGATGCTAAGCCAATGACTGATTATTTTGGGATGGAGTTCCCGCAGAAGTCTGAAAAACCAGAACATGTCCGGAAAATCCAGGTCACTATATAAATATACATACTCCTCTGACTATTTTATTCCAGAATGTAAGTACTTCTTTTGCTAAAATTTTATCTGGCGATCCTTATCCCGATAATGCAGCAGAATGTAAGACACGATTTTCCATTTTCTTATTACGAGCGTTGATGGTGATGAACACAGTTAACATTCCCTGTTTCGAGTTGCAGAATGGATCCGATCCAACTCTCATGTCACATTGGGCCTAAAAACGGTGCTTACTTTCCTTGGGGACTGCGTAAGGTTGGATGTTAAAAGTGAACTGCTAAAGATTTCCGACTTCCTTAAACCCCAGAAGAGATAGAATCAAATAAAACGAAATATTTTTTCTTTATGAAGGCTTTCTTGGGTTTTAGAATTCTCCTTTTTGTGCTCAAGACCTGTGTTCCTGAAGTGTGTTCTTATCCACAAGCTCTATTGAAAATACTCCAATTAACTTTATCAGTAGAAAACCACTTTACTTCTAGCAAGCAAAAATTATTGATCCAATAAAATGTCGAGTTTACGTGTTTTAGTGCCCAACAAATTTAAGTCTTTTGTTTGAGTGAAATATTCTACGTTTGATGTTGACTCCGTCGATTAATAGGCTGTAACAATAGGCAAGTAAGTAATATAAGTATGTATTATCGAAAGTAAATTAGCTTCTTGTGTAAATTGCGCAAACTTTATTCTTCTGACCGACCGAACATGACAGTGATTGAAGCTATAGCGATTAGATCGGGAGATACCGGGCTCAATTCCCGATAGGGTCACGCAAAAAGGGTTTTTCATCATTTAGGATACATAAAACCGAGCTATGCAGTGCTTTCTCGATTTGGTAAATGCGTAAGACAGAACGTTGAAAGTCAATCGCGAAATAGTTGGAAGTCGTCGTGGTCCAGAAAAAATTACACAACTAATACCACGTTTAGACCAAGTAGAATTAACAAAAATGCATCATGATGCAAACGCACTAAGTACGATTATAAACAAAAAAGCGTCTTTAAGAATTTTACATTGACAATGCCAAGCATTTTCATTCCGTTTTGGAATAGTTTTAAACCAATTTTTTGTTGGTAACTATAGAATTATTCTAATTGTAAGAACTATTTTGAAAATTTTTATTGCTTTTTATTTTATTTTTGTTGTTAACTGAAAAAGTAAAAAAAAATTATTTGTCGTTGTTACTTACTCAAGCAAAATTTTCGTTTCTGTTTCTATTGTGTTTTCCTATTCCAGTTATCAAATTAAGAATATCATATGTCGATTAAAGAATCTGCGGGAACGAGTCAATGACTAATCGAAAACTGCTTAGTAAATAATGGGAAAAATTGCCGTAAATCGGAGTTGTCTAGAGAACTACTATTCCCCGTACAAACTCAATAATTTTATCGTGTTTCTAAAACAATTTTTGAAACTAAAATGTACCATATTCCGGGCTATTAAGGGTTTTGAAATTGTAAGTTGATTTTTAGTTTGTGGAATTCAAAATATCCGTGAGATGACAATGTTAATAAAAAATGTAAAGCGATAACTTTTATATTATGATAACATATGATTTAATTACAATAAATTGATTTTTATATTATTTATTGATTAATTAGTCTATTAGCACTGATTTGTCTGTAATTCCGTGCTAAAATTTTGTCATTTCAACTTATTCCATGCGTTGTATATTAATTGTGAGCACGCGTACCTGTCTCAGTAGAAAGATAAAAATGGAATAAACAATTAGTTTCAAATAAATTCAGCCTTTGTTAATGATTAATACATATTAAAATAATTCAAGTAAAACAAATATAAAATATATTAAATAAATATTTCAAATTTCAAAATTTCTTGAAATAAATCACACGTCGAAATCTTTAATGACATAGACTCCTCGATTATTTAGCAATAAAGGAGGGTTTAATATATCTGTGGCATCATACATTAAGATATCGCCAATTAATCCCACTCATAGTCATCGTTTTCACTCCGTATTTAATTGGCTCCTTGTGCGTCACAATTCCGGGAAAGTTTTGTCCCTCATATGTAATGACTACATACTCTCCCACTAATATAGAAAGTGTGGATTCACTAAATGTTTTAGGGGATATCGTATTTCCTTTAGCCTCTTTGGTTTTCTTTTTCAATTCAATCTTTTCCAGTTTTGACCGTTTTTATTCTTCGATACGCCTTTAATATTCGATGTATTCATCGGCTGTTGCCACTGCTGGAGTTAATTTTGTTTTAACTAGTTTCTTTACATCATTTGATGTTGGAGTTTGTGGCGTAGCCAAAAAAATGTATTTTTAAATGGAGTTGAAAATTCTGATGCTTTCGAACCACTCGCTTTTATGTTTTCCTCAGCTATTTGACTGGATGCGGATACAACTGGGCTTTCATATCTCCGGAAGAAGAAGGTGTAGCTCTTGTACTGTGTTTAACAATCATTGGCTCTTTCCTGTTCGTATTGTCCTCATTGTTTTTTAGGAGATCTGGTGTGTCGTTTTCGCCTAATAATTCGTCTATAATTATATAGTTTTATATTGTGGAACCGTTATTCGATTCGAGTATGGTTTTGTTAGCTTTCGGAGTTGAAATGACTAGGCTTCTATTCTCTTGTACTTCTAGACGATAACTGTGACATTCTCGGTATTATTATCCAAATCAATTTTAACGCTTTTCCAGATGTAATATAAATTCTCATCTTTTATATCTCCTACCCATTCATTACCACAATTCAAAAATGTATTCAATTTGACATATCCTATCTAATAAGATTGCAAATTCGTATAAGTTCGGATAAGGTTTAATGGTGGTCGCCCACAGTTATCTGCATTAATGGAGGTGTTAGCACTCAAACCATCGTTTTGCCGTAGACTTTAAAATTTTTGCATACTCTAGCACGTTTGCGTCGAACGGAAATAATCCACATGAACAAAATCCATTTTGAATTATTTCCGGTTTGAGTGTTGGTTCAATACAACCTTCAAGTAGTGGGCCAAACTCTTCACGTTTTAAACGACGTCCATCGTTTTCCATTCTCCAATTATACACTATTTTTCTCCAAGATCTCCTGAGACTGTGGAAAACAGCTACATCCATGAGCTGCAATAGGTGGGTCGAATTTGGTAATAAAACTGTTAAAATGATTCCGTTATCTCTACAAAATTCATTCAGAGGTGAAGATAAATGAGACAAATGGCCGTCCAAAAATAAAACTATTGGTTTCAGGAATGGGTGAAAAACATTTGTGACATTCGTAAAACGTTTGACCTGTAATACATCCATTATTGGACCTACCGATTATACCCATTTTTTGGCTATTTTGTAAGTATACATATGTTGTGGGACTTTTATACAAAAACAATGTAAGTAAATATAGGCATTAATTTGCCATCAGCCGACGTTCCGAGGCTTGGCGTGAAGCATGCTTCATGCTCATCGTTGCCTGACCTGCTATATACTTGCTTGCACCCTTCTTTACTAAAACACCCTGACCTTTTGGAACAAAGGAAAACTGCTGATCCATCGCAGTTAAAAATTCGCGAAGGCTCCTGGAGTACTTCGAGGAGATTTTTTTCTTCTAGGTAGTTATGGACTCTTTCAAACCATGCTCTAATCTTTCCTTCATTATTAGAAAGTCGCGCCGTAGTCAATATCTGTGTGACTCTTTGACATATGGTAGGATTTCTATTTAAAAATCCTTCGTACCAATGTCTCCTTGGCAAGCCATTTTTAATCTTATTAGAACTATTAAGGTTTTTTACGAGTTTTGATACTATGTAAATGAGTTGATCCCTTGTAATTGGAAAACCAATTTCTGCCAAATTCTGCACCCATTTTACAATAAGGTCTTCCTCAGATAAGCTAAGTATGGTGGGCGCCGCTGCAGATGAATGCTTTGTGTATTTATTTTTGACCTTATATATGGTAATGTCTGTTTGGGTATGTGCTAAACTTTAGATGCTTTATACGCAGTCATAGTTCCATGTTTTACAAAGTCAAGAGCTTCTGACAACGCTTCGGGCGTATATGTTTTTCATGACATCAGTAATGTGATGCAATTTATAAAACTAGAAATATATGAAAAATGTATATACATACTTGAGTATATCCATACTTGGCTCATTTATTACTTTTGACAACCTGGGTCAAATAACACGTATCATTTAACTTAATAAATTACACTTTACTTACTTAGGTTATTAACACTAGGTTTACGGAGCGCGTCAATTTGACGTACATATTTTCAATTTCACATAGAAAAATTCGGAAATCGGTTAGATTTATCTCGTACTAAGCAATCACGAGACGCAAGATTGTTTGTGGAAAACGGACACATAAAATTGAATATGATTTCTGTCATTTCCGCGTAGGTCGCGTTTTTCAGTAGGGGCTAAAAAAATTACAATGTGTAATTTTTTATTTCTTAGTAGATCGTGAAACAAATTTTTTTTTTGTCCGAACTGACCAATCAGCTTGCAGTTTTCTTTTTATTATTATGATGATTTTGATATCACTACACCTGTATGACAATGTTCCTTTAAAAATTAATTTCTTATTTTACAAAATGTTTATTTGTTTAACACGGCGTCAAATTGACACGTGCCGTAGAGATAGGTATATAAGAAATTTCCGTAAACCTACTTAGTGTTAAAAATTATTTAACTTACGTTAAATTATCTAACTAAAACGTATTTCATACACAATAATACACAGCGACTATACACCGTTAACACAGGAAAATGAATGAAATGTATTAAAGAACGAGAACAAATTCAAAATTTTTTCCCGTTATTTTACTTTGTTTTTCTTTGCAATTCACCATAACGTCTAAATGGTCCAAAATTATGTGTTAGAACGTAATAGCATACATAGAATTCCGTAATTAAGGCCCATAGCACGCAATTACAGATGAGCCAATTACATAGAACGCAATTCCGTGCTAGCTAAATATAGTTTACAAATATATATCTGTACCTCGGAAGCATACGACACAATGTCCAATTTTTTCTGAAAAAGAACTCTACACCTGGTGTTTAACTATGTTCAATTCTCTTTCTATTGCCATATAAAACATTATGAAAACCTTAAAGCCAATACGAAAATACACATGTTTAAAATAACACTATGTGTAGGTTCCGTTAGAGGTAAAAGACACCATATGGACATAAGTTCATATACTTACCTTTGCAATTTTAGTTTCATATAAAATTATTTGAATCTTAAACATGCACCTATACGGTAGCCAAAGTGTTATAGCTAAAAAAAACTAGCAAAATAACGTTAATGCAAAAAAAAAAATTGATGAAAAAATCTTGTTTCAGTTAATACAACGAATTTAATATTTGTGACATGGTGCCCTATGCTTCCGACGTATTTATCGTATTTATCATGTATTTTGCAGTAAAAAATATTTTCATTCAAGTAATAAATGAATACTGAATAACTATTTACATGAAACATCAAAGAGTTACTTTGGTAAATCGAAGATGAACTCATTATTTTCAAAGCATCAGTTGTTACAACTCACAAAAATTTAAATTCTGTAAAAAAATCGAGGTAGGTACGTAATTTTTATGTCAGGCCTACCTTTATATTATAAACATTATCTTAAAACCAACTAATCAAAAAATTCATTAACTTATTACGACACTTACGCTACGAACTTTATAGTATTTAGTATTCTCTAATTACGTCCTAAAGGACGGAATAGTGTACATGATCGAAATATTGTGAACATAATTCCGTGCGTTATACAAAATCAAGTTTTCATCAAACAAGCATTTAGAAACACAATAAACTAATTATGAATCACGTAATAGACATGCATGCGAGACATTAAATCATGAACCGACGAGAAATTCCTCATAATAAACATTATGGGTTTACCAAAAATTGAATCGCGCGTTGTTGTTTCACTCAACACCATCGTACCAATACGAAAGATTTGTGACCAACGACCATATTATAGATTATAGCTATATTCCTATAAAATTTGTACTGATACTACACATTTAGGGTGCTCAAATACGTATTTTTGGTTAGGAATAAAGCAAGTTGCATTTCAGGTTTTGTTATTTTATCGTTTATGTCCAGTAGTCCACAATTATGTGCTGGCCCGTAATTTGGTAAATTTACCTTATGATTTAAAATGATTGTTTCCCATTTATTTGTAAAGGGTGGTTTTTTATAGGTTCACAACTTTGAGTTGGCAACATTGCTGATAGTTGCTTTTTGTTTAGTTTGGTTTGACATTTCATTATGGATAGACTTACATCAGAGCAACGCTTGCAAATTGTTGAAATTTTTTATCAAAATACTGGTTCTGTTCGCTTCAAATAATGGTTTTGTTCTCCGATGAAGCCCATTTTTGGTTGAATTGAGCATAATTCACAAGCTTTTGTCGAAACACCATTACATACACAGAAAATTACTGTTTTGTGCGCTTTATGGGCTGGCGGGATCATTGGTCCATATGTCTTCAAAAACGATGATGGTCAGAATGTTACTGTCAATGGTGAGCGGTATAGGGACATGATTAGAAATTTTTTCGTACCTCGATTAGCTGGCATTAATTTTGGTGACATGTGGGTCCAACAGGATGGAGCCACATGCCACACAGCGCGCGCTACAATTGATTTATTCAAAGAAACTTTTGATGAAAGAATAATTTCGCTTAATGGTCCAATTAATTGGCCACCAAGATCGTGTGATTTAACCCCCATTGGATTATTTTCTTTGGGGTTATGTAAAGTCACTTATACGTCGATAAACCAGAGACAATTGAACACCTGGAAATCAACATTCGAAGAGTTATTGGCAAAATACGGCCGCAAATGCTACGAAACGTTTGTGAAAATTGGTGTTCCAGATTGCGCTTTGTATGCGCCAGCCGTGGCAGCCACATGGCCGAAATCATATTTAAACATTAATGTCATACAATTTTCTATCCAATAAAGCCCGTTTCATTGATATTAAAAATATATTTCTTTGTTTTATTATGATTTAAACTTGTGTAACTCTATAAAAAACACCCTTTATAAGCATACATATATGCAGTTTTCGATCCGATAGTGATTCGCTCCTGTAAACTCTATAGTCAACATGGTTAACTCAACATTGTTCTAATGTGTAATACTAGGCTGCGGTCGAATTCTCGAGTAAATCCGCAAAATTCGGTAAATGCATTTACCTTTTTTTGCTGGGGAGTAAGATAATAAAAAAAGGTAAATTTTTTACGTTTAGATACTTTATTCTTTATTTTTATTAGAATTGAACGAGTAAAAAAATTGAAAAAATGCGTAATTTAACAGAAAACGAAAATTAAAAATGTAAATTTACCGCAGTAAATGATTTACCCGAGAATTCGACCGCAGCCTATGTAGATGTACCTAGCAGACAGCATTTTGTTAGGTTCTAAAATTTTTAATCTAAACATTTTTGTAGCATAAATAAATGTCATTAAGTATTAGGTGTGAGGGTTACTGTGGATTTACAAAGCGAAGCTCTTCCATTCATACATAAGGACAAACAAAACTTTTCCATTACACTACCTACTAACTAATAGTAATTAATCAAGCAGCTTGGACTTTTTCGAAGAGACATTGGTTTGTGAACTCACAATTACGAATGAGTAAGAAAGAAGGTATATTCGATTCAAGTGGCACCAAGAGACGCAGAGGACGTTGTCGGCGGCGATGCTCCTCGGTGTAGAGATCAGCTTTGCTTCATCTGGCTATCTAGGGCAATATGAAGAGGTACGTGGCTTCAGGTCTGGATCAAAACCGACGAGCTCAGCTTGTCGATATGGTGTAGGCAAACATGTTTGTGAAAACCGGTTATTAAATAAGATTGTTTAGCACAATTATTCTATAGCTGTTTGTACAATGTACAAAGTCAAATACTTACTTAAATTTACAGGATTGAATTTCAAAAATTCAATCAACAATTTTTCATCAATTGTTGATGGCATGGCTAATTGATTTATTGTAATTAAACTCTCATCTCTCTTAGAATTTACTTTTGAATTTGGTTTGTTGATAGGTAAGTAATCCTTACTAAGTATTTACTCACGTAAGTAAGTACCGGTTGAAAACAATTTTGTCTAAGTAGATAATTAAATTTCATTATTTTGAATATTATAAGTAAGTAGGAGCTTGAGTATGATTATTAAAGATAACTTCTTAGCTCTCTGAGATGCGAATCAATCTATTTAAGTACATAAGTACTTAATAATATTTATTGCAATAAAATGTCAATTCTTTTAAAGATTTGGTACGATCTTATTTGGTGTGGCATTTACAGGCCTTCGTTTTCTGATTGTATTTAGCGCATGCTGCTCCGCCAACTGCCGGCAACATGTTTAGTAAAATGAATACTTGAGATATGAACACAAGCTGCATTAAAAATTGTATGACTTGTCATCACCCTTGTATTATTAAACGTCGTAACTACCAAAATAAAGCGTTTCAAAACTATAATCCGTTTTATCGTAGTTTAGTGTAATTTCAGAGTAAGTTATGTAGAATTTTAATTTCTTGTAAGTTCATGTTACTTAAACTTTTCAACTTTAAACGTTATTTTCTCAAAACTATAATTTTGGATTTGAACAATTTTGATGAAATTTGAATTTTTGATTATCTACTCTATACAACTAACAGTTGTATGATTTATGAAAAAAAGAATGAGGATTTAACATCACTTACTGTATTGTGTTTCAATATTTCCTGAAAATAAACGAATGGTTAAGTACTGCATGTCCGGTTGCAATAATAAGAAAAAGAAGATTAAGACACCGAAATAACAAACGAAAGACGATATGGACAAATACTAGATTTGTGAGAATGAGATATCCCAAACAAAGTCTCGTTTTCAATGAGCGAAGGTTTTAAGATCCAATAACATTTAAGAAATTTAACGGATTGGTGGAACCTAGAGACCATTCATTCTAAATTTTTTTTTTTCATTTAAAAAATTTATCGTTTACAAGTGGTTGGCCTACAAGAAAGCGTTTTTAAACTCTAAGTGCTACACTCTAAATATAACGGTATTTTACAGTGGTTTATAATTTATTTTCAAAATAATTTATAAACCTCAGATTAATACCCCAATTATTGTAGTCATAACATTTGTCACGCCAAAATCAAGTTTTGATATTCCTTCTATAAACCCTAACGACTATTATTGTGGGTATTCCCGTTTGCACTAGAAATGTCAGTTTATTCATTTGGAGTGTAGTAGGAAGAAAAGCGGTATTTCTGAAAAAAAGTAGATGTGACCTTTTCGCACAGACCGATTCAATTATAATGCATGTTAAATAACTAAAGTCTAAAAAATCGACGGATGCAGAAAAATTGTAGCCGCTCTTGAAAAAAATTGAAAATATTTTTACATACACTGTTTGAACAGCGAAAAAGAAATCACAGTCATGATAAAAGGGAGCGAGTCCACTAAATCATGGAATAGTTAAGGTTAAGCACGTAATTACCTTTACAAATCGCTACAGAAAACTTCACCCAATGTTTAAAGTTGAGCTGATCGACCCAATCGTTTTACTTATGTACAATATACTAGTTGTCAGGAATATGGACACACACGAAATTATTGCAAACCTTTCCTCCTCCCTGTTTGTGAAATTGCGGCAGACTGCATGGCAGCAGCAAGTGTGAATTGAATGAAAGCAAAGCATATGCTATAAAATGCAGTAATTGTGTGAACGGTCACACCGCAATTTGTAGAGAACGCGTGGTGTACAAGGAGTAAAGAAATAAATGACCACGACAAAGCGGGACAACAAGCACTAAACCACTTTTGCCAAAGTCAAACCAATGCGAGGGAAATGCCTGCTACGGCAAATCCAAAAATATCGTACGCGGAAGCTGTCAGAGATAATTCTCTTAATCCCAACTCCAAAAGATGACCAGGGAACTTACAAAGTGATAAATCTTCAAATATGACTCTCATGCTTCAAAACATACAACTTCTAAGCAAAAACAAACTGAATGAACTTACATAAATTAGCTGTTTGGAACGCCACTGGGCTAGTGCATCATAAACTAGCGGTATAAAATTTCCTTAATCGATATTACTAATGCTGATTTCTATAATATATTTTACAATTATGAGCCATCTCAAAATCAAATGATACACTTTTTAAGGCATCCTAGCCGGAAGTTACATGGAAGAACTGGTAACCTTATAAAGAACAGAGTAAGGCATTATAAACTTCACAATATATGTAGTTAGGGGCATATGTGCTGTAATCACATTATTGTCTACTGGTCTATATGTATACAGATTGAAAAAAACGAAGCAAACATATTAGCTATTTCGTTGGTGTCATGTCATTGCTGTTGATGTTATTTAAGACATATTTGCCGGGCACCACTCAATTTCTCGTTTAGACCTACAGTAAAAATTGCATTCCAAAATGTTTAGGGTTACCTTTAATTTTATCTTGGACTCCAGGCTAGATAACAAGTGTACTAAAAATGCGGTTATCCGATTGTAGCCTATTTTTATCATTCTAGCCTAAGCTTTCGATTTACGTTTTTTTCAACTTATGAGTCAATCATCAAACAACGTAGGATTGCCTTTGATGCTCAATGAAATATGATTTTCAGAACCTCGTTGCATTCTCAACGTTAGTACTTATTACATTTAAAATACCATCTCATTTAACTGCTTCCATGGCTACGGACCTTTTTGTGTCTATGCCTGGTCCTGGTGGACCGCCACCCAAACCTAACTGCTTCCAAGTATTGATACAAACCCACGTGGCCAGCTTAATTAAAGTTGTGGGGTTTGTTGATTATGACCAATTTGTTTTAGTATAAGATCCACAGATAAACTCGTGAGACACACCGACTTGTGATAAATGCCATTACTTAACGACACGTGGCGTTGGTGATTCTCCAACCTTAAGCACTTATATTATCTACTTCATTCGTGAAGAAAACATCTAAAAAATGTTCACATTTATTGGGTATGTTATTGATTTGATTTAACCTGGCCATGCCATTTTGTCTACATTTACAAGTAAGTGTAGTCGATCATTCTCAACTGATGAAAATTATTTAAAAGAACTTGTGTGCCTCGATATAGCAACTATAGTAAGAGATAGGCTATCAAATAGTTCATGATGTGACATTTAACGGTTCAACATTTGTTAAGAATTAATTTACATCGAAAAACTGTCCAATATAACCAGCATGCACCATCACGTACTTAATCACCAATGAAAACCGTTAATCACCAATGAAAACCAGGCCTGCATCCGAACATCAAAATTTTCGATGACTTTTTCAGCTCGAATGTTGTTTTTAAGTTGTTGAATTGTTTGTGGATGATTAGCATAAACCTTACCTTTTAAATACCCCCAGCAAAAATAATCAAGTGGTGTTAAATTTCGTTGAAGCATCCAATTAAAAATACGTCGATGATTTAAATGGTCTGGTTGCCTCAATTTGAGTTACTTAGCTGAATTTTGAATGGATGCAAATAAAGGTCAACATGCAAAATGTGTCGTAATGTGGTTCATGAAATGTTTAGTTTTTTTAGAACAGATAACATTGAGTACTAAAATTCATTGATTGAAAAAAGGACCGGCAGATGGCCCACCCTGTATTTACTTAATTAAATTTAATATTCATATTTCAGTTCTATTTCAAAATTTAGCAAGTTTATTAAGTACATAATCGGCAGCCAAAAATAAGCTATTTACGGTCATACTTTGGTTGTTCTCAGTGGTACATGGAAGAAGGTTGCTTTACAACTTTGGGTGTATATTATTGCCTTAAGGTTTTTTGTTGTATTCTGGGTAAGAAAGGCAATATCTAGCCAACTTTAATTAAAAAAAGAATAATTTAAATTTATAGTAAGTAAGTACTTAATACTTTCGATAACTTGCAATCTAATTCAACATTACACACATTTTTAAAATTTTTTAAAAACACTTGTTAAATATTTCGCAAAATTACAAAAGGTTTAAAAAATCACTCGATCGATTTCGGCTTGTTCGGCCATCATCGGGAGTATCTACTAAACTGTAAAAATAAAAATGTAATACATATATATATAGTTGGAAAAAGCAAAAAGTGAAACAAAAAGATACAAATAAAAAATGTGGGAGTGGTATACAATAAAAATGGTGAGAGTAATAAACATTAAAAATTAAAAGTGGGTGAGGTAAACACAGGTATATGAATATTGATTAGTTAACGGCCGATTAACAAAATTCCAGATGTTGTTTTTTTTTTCCTTCTTTATTTTATTATAACCCGACGTATTAGTCATTTTATGGGATGGTATGAGTATGGGAATAAAACAGTGCGGGGTCGGTAATTGGGGAGAAACGGATTTCTCTCTGTTCGTTGAGGATATTTTGGTTAAGAAATTTAGCTTTTCGGATTTCGTAAGATTCTAAGTTGTCTAAACGTCTGCTTTTTAGTTGTACATGTAATATTTCTAAATTGTTTAAACTGGATGTGTGATTTTCTAACGTTAAATGATTATAAAGGGATGATTCATGGCTACCAAATAAATGTTCTTTAACTCTAACTTCAAAATTGCGCCCAGTCTGTCCGATATAAGAGGAACTACAATCATTGCAATTGATCCTTTAAACGCCAGACTTGGAAAGGGCGATCAATTCTTGGTTTGTTGTTAAAAATCATTTTCTTAATTGTATTATTGTTATAAAAAGCAAAGCTAATATCTGTATATTGTGTCACGATGTTACTAATCCGTTGGCTACTTTTTCCTATATACTCTAAGCGGCGCCAATTTTTCGGCATTGGGCTATCAGGTGGATAAATGTTAGCTAAAGCTTTATGTTTCAGTTTTCTGTTTAATAGCTTTAATATAGTCTTAGCTGCATAACCGTTATTCGCTGCTATTTCTAAAATTATATTAAGCTCTTTGTTATAATTGGATTCGGTCAAAGGAATTTTTATTAATGTATCTAAGAATGAGTGGAAAGCTGACATTTTAATATTATGGGGATGGTTTGAAGAGTTAGGTATAACGGCGTCTGTATACGTGGGTTTTCGATAAATTTTGAACTCTAATGAAGAATTAATTCTGGTTATTGTTATATCTAGAAAGTTAATGGATTTGTTTTCTTCTTTTTCTACCGTAAAATTACTGGCGGGATATTGAGAATTTAACTAAGTGAGAAAAGAGGATAATAGCCTATCAGTTCCATTCCATAGACATATTATGTCATCACAATATATTTGTACCAGAAGACCACTTGACGGAAATAAGGATTATTGCTTGATACAATCGTTCGTTCGAAGAAATTCATGAAAATTTCTGCTAACAAAGGTGACAGAGGGGAGCCCATCGCTAGACCATCAGTGAATCTGAGATACTTATTATCAAAGCAAAAATAATTTTGTTTAATACAAGTTTCAAATATCAGCTTCAGTTCATTGCGTAGGCTCCATCTACAACATCTAAGTAAGTACAAACTATCTGAGACAAAATGCTAATTGGAATAGAAGTGAAAAGACTAGCAACGTCAAACGAAATTAGTTTTGAGTGTAGTGGAATATCAACATCCTGAATTTTGCTAATAATTTTGCTTTTGTAATTTTGCGAAATATTTAACAAGTGTTTTTAAAAAATTTTAAAAATGTGTGTATTAAGTGTGTTTCGCCAAGTGCCTACGTCAGAAAGTGTAAAAAGCATTTAAAATTAATTAGGGTTTACAGTTGAATTCCAGTTCAATGCAAAATTTCTTATCGTATAAAAAAATCAATTGGCAAAACGGACTCCGGAATTGCGATTCCGCTTTGTTTTGATGGCTAAGAAAATAAGACTTAATAAATTAGAAGATAACATTTCCAGTCAATATCCATTTTGATAAGTTTCTTAGTTTTGTATTCCTGAAAGAATTTTCAAAACTCTTGAGTTATTTTATATATGTATTGTGTCTCAAACCTAAATACTTAAGTATGTACTTAACCTTCATTCTGTGTTTAGCTTACAAACAACAAACGTTGTCTGTGTATAGGGATCAATCTAACCCCACCGATATCTCCACATAGTATATTTCATAGGGAAAGTAAATAAAAACTACCAAATTTTCAAGTAATTTGGATCCTCTTTTCATTGTATTGCGAATATTAGATATTTGTTGAGGCTATCTTATAAGGCAAGCGCCATTTAAATAATAAGAAACGTATTTTTTTAAATTTTAAAATCGATTGGGGCAATTTGACCGCATGCACAGAGTAGCTTTACGAATACTTACTAATATTTGTACTTAAAACCTGTAAAATAAAATATAGGTTTAATCAACAAATATTTCCAAATAAATTGTCAGCCGGCATTTATGTATTTGAATATGCTCGAAAAGTTACAATAATTATCTCTAAGTATTAGGCTAATGAATTTGGTTTTCATGCAACCATTAAATCACAAATACTTAAGAGATTTACTTATACATCAAAAAGTAAATTAAATATTTTACTATTAATACTCGTAACGATTATTATTACTATTAGGCAAGGTTATAGATAAAATTATACGATTTGATGTCGAGAAGTGTCGTCATTCTTGTTGAAATTATATGTTTCATGTTTATTTAAGAAATCGTAATATGTATGTAGCTACCTTATGTGTTGTTGGGTATTGGGTATCGACAATTTATTTTTAATGTATGTTTATATACTTAATCATTTGGAACATTAGGTAAATTAGTTTCAATTTGAGGTTTTGCAACTTTGTAATAATTTATAAAATCTTATCATAAAAAAAATAAAATATTTATTTTTATAAGTAGGTATCATGTTTTTGGCTGGATTAACCCCAAAGATCAAGGCTTATTCATATAACAAAACTAATTTATACAAAAACGCAGATTATTTTAATATAATTTTTACAAAATTATTTACGGCGAAATATCCCCCCTTTAAATCTACTAAGTAGTGTATACAAACAAAATATCCAAAAAAAAATAAATCGTTGATATGATTCATGTTGCAACCACTTCAAGTAGATTTTGTGAAGTACGGATCGAACAAAAAATCAAAATTAAAATTTCGATTTGAAAAAAAACATGTCGACGATTCGGTTGATTCGTTCTTGTAATTAAATAAATTATTTATGTTGTAGCACGTTAGTCATGGTTTCTGAGAAGAAACCTCGCAAAGGTTAGTCACACAGGTTTGGAATCTCACTATACTAAATTGTATGAAAATAAAAGCTGTGTTTATTCATTTGTGACTTTGCCAACTTATATTAATCCAATTACTTAATAATATAAACAACTTTATGTAAATTTTATTCCAAAACCATGTTGTTAGTAATAAAACAAAAAAAATATGTTATTGCTGGTATTTTTTACGTATATCGGCATCACTCAGAAATTTTGCGATATCATTAATTCATTCAAATTAAGTATTAATTTTAACTTTTTCCCTTGCGTTGTACATTTTCGATTTTGTTGTTCTACAACTTGACAATGACAATGAAATGTTTTGTTCCTTTTTTATATAAGTAAATAATATATCATACACAAATAACTAAAAACGTAAAAAAAGTCCGGCGGTGTTTAAAGTTGATATATAAAAATTATTGTTAACTCACTCATTATTAATTAAATGAAATGGTCGCTGCTATTTGATTAATAAATTATATGGTTAAATATGTACATATTGAATTTATACATTTCTATAAACTTTTTATGTGCGGGGATTAAATAGTTGTGTCTTGTAAATAAGTCTTTCAATGATCAGGTGTTTTTTAATATCGATTTTTGTAATGGTGGTGGTTTGAGGAATCTAAATATTTTATTTGTTACAAATTACAATGTACATAAATCTATTTTTTAACTTCGTTTCACTCTCGCTTTATTAGATCTAAAAAAAATGACTCAAATACTTATTTATTACTCGAATAACGTACTTAGTAGTTTTCATTGTTCAATATTTTTAACAACTCGGTCACACTAAATTATTAAAATTTTGTATGCATTCAATTAAGTAGTTTCATTTTGTCATTTAATACTCTTATCGCAGTCATTAGAAGAAAAAGTAAACCGACTTTTTATAGTTAATAAAATATGCGATGCATTGTTCAGATTACTTAAATTGTAAACAAATATGATCTTACGTAACTATAGCTAGTTTTAAGCCGATTGCAAATGGTGATTAGAAACGTAATCAATATGGTTGCCTTTTGATCAATCAAAATATCAAATTTATTGGGAACGATTTAAAATCTGTAATTTAATATAACACAGTTTTTTCTAAATGTTGAGAAATATTTTATAGATTTGATTTTTGTATTTGTACGTATAAGTATACTAAATAACATACTACTACACCATTTTATGAAATTACAAATTTGACGATAAATTAATAAAACTTCAAAATATGTACACAATGCAATATTAAAATTACTAAACTACAAGTATTACATTTAAAAGAAATTGTAGCAGAAATGGATCTGACATGCCAAATATGCCAGTTTATGCCAAAACAGCACAAAAATATTGGAAGGCAATACACTAAAGTCCATAAGTTTGAGATCAAACTGCCTTCATACCAAAACTCAGCGATATTATGCAGACAACAATAATAATTACATTTTAGGGCTAATAAAGTACAATGAAACATTTTTAACAACAATTTATTCGAAATCGATTAAGCCAAAGGCATCTTACACTGTGTAGCATCTTTTCTTCGGCGCTCAGAAAATTTCGTTTGGAGAATAGCGCGAATTTAGACTCATCAGTCAATAAAACGTTTTTTCAGTGTTCTGTCCCCATTCGTTGTAAGCTTTTAAGCCCACTGAAGAGGTTTTCTCCTTTTCTGACCAATGCGTTTAAACAAATTTGACTCCCAAAGACATCGTTTTATTTCAGAATGGTATTTCTCGGCCTCTGTTGATTTCCGCGCAGGTTTTTGGTGCCGCAAGCCTTTTGTCCCTTTTCTAATAATAATAACACGCATGTCCTCCTGCTTGGTTAGTTTCCTTGAACTCTGTATTTAGACTGGTTGTTTCCTATTGTCCACTGTCGTTGAATATTACGGGTTTTCAAATTGCGCGGTTTATTAAAATTTTTCATAAACACACAATTTGCTTTGATTTAAAAAAAAAAACTTTTTTTTGATAAATAAAGTATCAGTTATGCCATTTAATTACGTATGTACACGAAAAACAATGTCTACCAAATGACCACCTCTTGCACTTTCATTGACGTCCACTGTTTTGTTCAAATTTTAAATGACCTGTTGGCATAATTGTAGTTCTGTCTCACCTTACCAATGACAAGAATAATTTCATCCTTCTGTTTGGAATCGATTATGTGTTGTTTACAGGCTTGACTTTTCACGTCATCCCAAAAAAAATATTCCAACGATGTCAAATTACATGATCTTGGTGGATAATTGACATCATCTTTCTTAAAATAACTCGACTATTAATTTCTTTCAATAATTCAATTGTTTAATTTGCAAAATGAAGTGCAGCGCCATCCTGTTTAAACCTCATGTCCTCCAGATCAATATTCGTGGATTTTCTTCACCCCCAATATCACAATTTTGTTTATTAACATATCCATCAACTTTAAAATATGCTTATATGTTTTCAAAGCTAAATCCTTTCGTAAAATATGCCATGTTGTGGTTTCACTTAGCCCAACTTGTTGTTGAGAAGAACGAAAGAACAAAAACTCAGTAATTTCTTTATTACTTACAACGCCTGGATGAATACAGTTTAATTCGTAAAGTTTCTAAATTTCCCCGCTTATGGAAAATATATGTATATAACTGTTATTTGTGTTTCATTTTCACAACAATTTCCTAATTATAAACAATAAAGAGGAGAAAGTGTTAAGAGTTCTGCAATTCAATTTCGATCTGCGAGGACTGGCAAAATAAATCATTTTTCAATCATCTCATTAGGCTATAGCGACTGAACTGCTAACTTATAATTTATTTTTCACAATTCTGGCAGATCAAAACTGAATTGCAAAACTCTTAAGAATTTCTCATCTTCGTAAAATATTTACATATCGTCAGCGAGAAATGCAAAGTGTGTAAGTCCGTTTTTGATATCAAACGAAAGAGGGTAACTCACAGATACCAACACTGATCTTACAATAGATGTACGATATGCTCATCCTACCTTGTAGGTATTCGGCAAAATAAAGTGTGGATGCATTCAGAGAGTTGAATTATTGAGGGTTTGCTGCAGCTCCACCCCCCACCTTCCACCTTAATCTCTCGAACCATGTGATTCTGTGTTGTGAAAATTGTGATTACATTTTTAAACAGGAAAACGCTGGCTTGATCTTAGTTTGTGTGAATCGATCCAGACTTATTCTATGTTCAAAATCTTACAATTAAAAGGAATGTCTAGCAAAGAACGCGGTTAAAAGCACTGAACTTGTCTAAGACAGAATTGGCAGAAAAATTAGACAGCGTTCATACCAGAAGCTTTGAAGCAAAAATCGCAAGGATCTAGGTAAGCCTCTGAAGTATAAGACATACTTAATGATTTTTCGATAAAACATGAGTTGCTAATATTTGTTGCTGATTTAGTATTTATTTTCTGTATAATACCTACATTGTTAATTGAATAATAGCGTATTAAACATGTTTCTTTTAACCCGTAAAGTGCGTCGTGGAAAAAGTTGCATGGAAAGAGTGGTGTGTTCCAGCGGACCGCGATTTTATATTAATTATTTTTTATTCAATTAGAACGATAATAAAAATTTCGATTAGGAAGATACCAAAAATTTCAGAAAAAAATTAAACGGAGTGGGAATAATTTTTGTTTTTTGAAAAGTAGAGCGGTCCCAGGGACCGCAAAACGCTCTTTACGGGTTAAGCCTGCATGTTTTTTATGGGATAGAATCAAACAACTTTCATAATTTTCATTTTCATTAAGAATTGTATAATGTGTGTCTGTTACTATAAAATAAAGGTGTTCAAGCATATAATTTCCATTTTATTATGTACATAACTTTTAAAATCATTGGCCGATTGTTGGATCGTGCTTAAGTCGTAAATGTCGATATACACCACCCCAGTTTGTAGCCAAGAGGCTACTATAATAAATGAGTTAACACTCATAAAAATTAATCAGATTTTCGAATGAATATGGTCAAGATGTTTTTTGTAAGTAGTTCGTAAGAATCAAAATTGATATGCTTCGACTAATTTAGTGTGACCCCGGTGGCTTTAACCAAATTTAATTGAAAGGTTAGGGGATACAACCAAGTTTCCACTTGGGTTTGAATTCTGGTGTAATTTGGAGTCGATTTTGACCAATTAAAAAAATCCGCTTGGTACATTTTTTTAATTATATACTTACTGTTTTTATTAATATCGTATTACTTATGTATTTTAATAGTCCAGGCGTGTATCCCAACTTGTGATAGCTTGGGTAGATATTTCAATGTTTTGCCAGTCTACCAGCATGATAAGCCGGCTTAGCTGAGCTACGAGAAGAAGAAAAACACCACTGAAAGCCACCGCGGTTCTCTAGTGCCTTCTAGATTGATCGTGATTAATGCGGTAAAAATGTGTCGTGCCAAAAAATTGCAGCGTGCCATACCACCATGCAATAACCGTGACGGACAAGATTTAATAGTTAAGGAGTTTGAAACTCACTTGAATGACCGACCCCTTTTCCCTTTGAACGCGTTTGCAGCGTCCTGATGGTTTTTTAGATCTGCTGTTTTCTTCAAATTGCTGCTTCGTCAACACTTTGCACGTGTCATGACCACGATTCGCCATCCGCTTTCACTTTGTCAGTTCACACTGTGACCATCAATCGAACAAACACATTATATAATTTCAATGTCTAATTAGCCTTAATAATTTTTATTTTTTTTATATAGTTCACGCCTTTTATCACACTTCCTACTTTTTTGTATTTGGCCAACTCTTTATTTTTATTTTCACTAATGACAATGAAGTAAGTGGACAAATTGTATACTAAAAATACGCAATACTTTCATCGTTAAAAAATTTAGGTGTACACATTTATTTTTTTTAATTGTTCAAATTTTACATACATATTTGTTTCAAATGTATTAAGTGCACAAATGTACTTCCGACCTTTTTTTAGTGAAATTAAAGACATTTGTTTGTGTAGAAAATGAGATAATAGTTTAAGTATCTGAAGTATGCTCCTAATGGTTTATTTAAAGAAAGCTACAACCTTCGCTCATCGTTTAGGCAATAAGC
The DNA here is from genome assembly GCA_963556165.1 of Tipula helvola. NCBI lineage: Eukaryota > Metazoa > Arthropoda > Insecta > Diptera > Tipulidae > Tipula > Tipula helvola. The sequence continues at coordinate 293,627,458 of OY744482.1, read as the reverse complement.
GGATTCATCGAAGGATGAACTCAGGTTGTTTGGAGCCAATCCAGTCAGCAACCCATTTTTTGATGCCTTCATAAGAACGGAAGTGCCAGGGCTGATTGCATGAACCGGAATAACTGATAATCTGTAGCAGCAATATCTGGCGAATGCGGTGGGTGGAGTAGAATTTCGCAGTTCTGCCTGCCCACGCTGGTTGGTGCTGTAGATTGTCATCCGTGGTATTCCGACGTTCGAGGTTTGGTTCTTTTAATTCGTGTAGCAGAGAATTTTCCAGCTTCTGAAACAATCCTATTGCATGTATTCGTTGCGAAACACATTCAACTGTTCTGCCGATTGTTTTTCGGTCTGACATGAATGTTTGTTCAGTAATGCTTCCTATTCCGCATCTTCAAAATTTTTTAGTCCGCCTTCACGTTCTTTGCCTCTTGCGTCGAAATCACCATTTGTTTCTGCTGCGCTTTTCTTTAACAAAAAATAATGAAGTAAAATTCCCCGCAAATGCTTAAACAAATATCATTATGTAGTAATTATTCAAGGTTGACATCTATATAACCTTCAAAAAGCATGCATTGCCCGATTGAATGGAATGCAAGCAGTGATTCTAACGACACCTGATCTAAGTAAAAAGGTTGGAAATACATTTATACACCCAATACTTATAACAAACTAATTCTCTTCTTTTTATTTTGTAAAACTTACGGACATAGAAGGAAATATAGCAAATGTTAATTTCAACGCTATTATTCCGTCCTTCACGCACATAATGAATTTTTTAGATCTGACCACTTCTCAGATTTCGGCTTGACATCGTACAATATTTTCCCTTTCCTCGTCATCACAACTTCTTCAATTTTGTTCCAATCTCATCGTACAGCAGTCATTTTCCTCGAAAATTTAAGAGCGCTTAATTTGACAAGGATTTGTTAAGAATGCTTAACGCCATCTGCTGCCCGAAACTTTGTTTGTTTAGCAAGATTTCTCGATTTTGGGTTTGTTGCATAGATGACTTTTGTCGATTTACTCCATTGTCGTCGGTCACATTATGCACGCCGATTACATATTTATAAATTTTGATTATCCATTGTTTTATTGCGTTTTTTTTTATTTCACTGTTTTATTACACCAATCGTCTATTCAGATGAATTGTGGGAAAAAAATGATGGGCTCGCAATTATTTTAGATCATATAATATTAAATGGTTGGTGCTTTGCCGTCTATTTGAGGGGGGAGGGGGCCAAAGTTGAGTAGATTAAACTACCAGCACCGTAACCTTCCAGTAGGGTACGCATCATGTGAGCTGTTCTGGTCATGTATTAGGCAGCTGCGTGATGGGTACAATTGTGTAACGGATAACCTGATCACAATTCGCAAGTGTACATGCTGCTATCACAATTCGCAAGTGTACGTGCTGCCTCCTCGTGGCAACCACTGGTAACTGACACCACTAGGCAGAATGTGGGCTTTTGGCACAGGCTAAAGTACGGCGCTAAAGGAGGAAACCTTGACGAAAAACCCTAATCTAAGGTGGAACAGCCGATGGATGAATGGCTGATAGGTTAATCAGTACAAAATATGCGGACTCTGGATACTAGGCATCCTCCAGTTTTATTTAGCCTTCCTGTAATAAAGCTGGGTGACTTACAGGCGACTTTCCATTCGCAGCAACTTGTGAGAGTAAAATCAAAACGGAAGTCGGGGCAGGGCTAGGAATATACGGGAGTGGGGCTACCCTCTCAAAGTCCTTGGGAACCAATGCTACCATCTTCCTACAGTAAACATCTAGGAGGGAGAGCAATGAGCCCAGATAGTATGTATCACGTACCGGCCGGCAGTATTATCAGGTTGATTAAGAACCTGAATATTGACTGGACAGTGGACGGATAATTAAGCAGGGCTTGGAAGCACAAAAGATCTTTTAGGTCGCAGTGCGAGGTGGCTAAACACCCATATGGCCCACAATAATAATAATAATAATTCAATGGTTCAAGCTTCATGACGTATTTTCTGTTGAATTGGCGGGGCAAAAATACCTAAGGTGGCTTTGTGCAATCCCAGCAACCGGTGAACGCTACAGGTAATAGAATTTAATAAAATATCTACTACTCGCCTGGTGAGGGGAAAAATTTGACATTTAGGTGCTAAAACGGGGTTTTCCACTAGTATCGCGAAAACCACAAAATTAAAATAAACGGATTTATTCAAATGAAAGGGGAGAACAATTGTTCAAAAGGGAAGTCCTGTACATTATGATTCCTGTATTTTATACCTGCAAGCCCGTGACATCTTAAAAATTAGCGAGATTTTTTCCGATTTTGGACCGCTTTGCGACTGTTTAACGAAGACGTTTTGAAGACTGAAAATAAAATATCGAAAAGGTTCGGGCTCGAACTTTATATAAGCTTGTCGTGTCATAATGGATATGCTAATAAGAGAAATACATAAACTGATACTCAAAGAAGTTTTTAATTTGTTGGTATATTTAGTAGTTGATATGCAATCTTAAATCTAACGGTTTATGGTAAAAATACAAAGATTCATATAGATATAAACCATAACCAGAATCAAGTTTAACGAATATTATCAACATCAATATATCAATTGCAGTTTCATCATTAGTGGTTGATTCGAGATTAGGAATCAAATGTAAGTTGCAGACAAGTTCCGTCCATACATTGGCCATACTCCAGAACAAGCCATCTAAATATCTTTTAGAATCCCATTTCCATCGCACATGTTCAATTTTATTTTAAGAAATATACAAGTTCTACCCTAATTGGCCCTATTTCAAAACTTCATTGGTTATCATTTTAGAATCCCATTTTCTATACGTACTTGCATTGATTTTCATCAAAATCGATTAAGAAATAGCCAAATTCCATTCTAGTGCACCGTACCTCAGAGCTTTATCAAAATTTCATTTTAAAATCACATTCTCATCGCCCGTGCTGAATTTCATCAAAATCGGTTAAAAAATACCCCGCTTTAAAACTTAAGTAAGTAATTTGAAAATACGTCGTTTTCCACATTGGCCGGGACCCATAAATGACTGAGATTATTTATTCCGTTACACAATTCTTCCAAAGAAGTTGATCAAGAAAATCCTTCGTATATTCGAACACCTGCAACATAGTCCTAATCAAAAGGGTTCTTTCGATTAGATTGCTCGAACGTTAGATTGCGTATTCATTCGTTTTCAATTTATTGTGGATATTCATCTCGATTATAACCATTTTGCAAATAAGTACTTAAGTATTTGCTTTTATTTTATTTTTTTGAGCGGCTGTGCAAGTCATATCACTTATATACATCGTCAATCGAGAACAACCATCGGCTGTTGCTCTACTAAGGAAATCAAGATTATCTCTCGTCGGCCGTTTATACGAGATGCAGATGTGCTATGAGCAGTATTAACTAACTTTAATTCAACGACAGTAAATCCATAAAGAAAAAAGGCAAAAAGCAAGAAACAAACCAAATGTTCCAAAAAACAATCTTTAGAGTAATCTGTATCTGCGGAAGATCACTTTACAAATTATCTATAAATTGGGTACAATTTTTATTTATATTTTTGCTGGTATTTGTTGATTAGTACAGATTTCTACAGTGGAACTAGTCTGATTTATGAAGCACCTGAAACCAAAATTTGATTTTGCCGCCAGGTAGTGTAGAACTTGAAATAGTATGAATGGAATGAAAAAGGACAGATATTATTGTAATACTTAAGCGGCTTTCCATGCAACGCAGTATAAGACGCTTGCCATAACACAATACATAATAAGCCACTCGCATTACTGAAAGAATCGTGTGATTTGAGTTTATAGCAGTAAATGCGGTAAGTGCAACAGTTTAATAAATAAATATTTTATCAAAGCCACCGGATTTACATATTATATTGGCATTTGACCCTTATTTGACGGGCGGAACTTAATTATTTGCCTTTGAAGTAAACATAGTCCAGACTATCTAGCAATCGAAAATTCTGTTAAGCATGACTTAAAGTGTGATTTTCATTAATTCAATAATAATTTCTCCACTCCCTTCTCCTATGTATATATATTGTGTATTCACTAAACTTAATCCCCTTCGAATTTGACAGTTTTCTGTTTTACTTTATTTAATCGATTCGAATAATTATAAATTATTTATAAGCAGTTTCAGTATTTCAATTAGAAATCTCTTTTCTCTGTCCCTCATTGTTTTGTCAACTCGAGTTACAAAAAAAGTAAAAAAAAAAAAAATAATAAGTTGGAAAATTTGTAGCATGGAACCTCGAAAAATGGTCATTTTTCTTATTTTTAGTTTTATTTTGTTTGTTTGAATAAAAATAATAAATAAATTTTATTGATTTGCGATAATAATTAATGATTCTGTAATAGACTTTGAATTATTATTAAACAAGAAATTACCTTTTTTTGTTCGATTTTTCCGATCCGTTTTGTAAAAAATAAATAAGAATACAATACATGCTATATATGTACATAGTTATGTATGTTGTTGTATTTAGTAAGTATGTACGTAGAGATATTAAATATGTGTTTGGTTATAACAAGAAATGGAGCAAAAATATGGAACTGCTTTTCTGCTTATCGTGCTTTTTGATAATTAATTATTTCGTTTCATTTCAGTCTTGTTTTTTTTTTGTGTATTTGAAGTTTCAAATGATTTGTTTTAAATGTATAAAATTCATAAAATATGCTTGTTGTTTTTGTTGTTGTTTCGAACGAACTAGAGAGGTTTGAGTTTAATAATTTTATTGCCTGATGGCAATTTATATTCTGTTTGTAAGATTTTTACTTGATGTTTATTGTACTTTTTTGTTGTTGTTGTTCTTGTTTCTTATCGTGTATTTGATATGTTTTACAATATACTTTATATACCATTTTGGTAACGGATTATACGATTATATTGGGAATTAAATTTGGTGGATTTTTTTGTGAAAAGAAATGCCTTAAGAGTGGGCTGGTAGGAGATTTATAAATTTATTAGGCGATTAAACAGTAGTATTGATTTGTTTTTCTTATTTTATACGAGTATTAATACAATCATGATATGAATAAAGTAGCTGATTTATCTAATTAAATTGAATGAATTTTCTGTACAGTGAACAACATTATCAATTTCATTTTCTCTATAGTCATTCCTTCGCACAATCCCTCCTATATACTTATATACTTACATAATTTTATAATAATACCACACCACACTTGTTGGTCAAAAAAGTGGATAACCTGAATGACTGAAAATTTTTCTTCCATGTAATATTGTATATAAAGTAAAATTAATTAAAAATTCAATTAATCCATTTCAATGGCATAAAGCCACCCATATTTTTCTTCTGCGCCATAATGAAGTAAGGGTGATTTCACTATTTCCTTTTTATTTCGTGAACAATACTTATACATACATTTATACTTACGTATATAACCAATCAATTTTTATTAAAATAAAATATTTGTCAAATACAATTTTTAATAATTTAATAAATGATTTGCAATATTGTTTCAATTAAATATTGGGAGAAGGAAACAGAATTGTTATCTGGGTATATAAACGACATATACTTTATATTAAATGGAAGAGACAGCTTAATGTGTGTTCGTATTGTATTGTTTACATTCATTTATATATCTAGATGGAAAAAATTGTATGTATTTACAAGAAACAAATTACTGAGCTATCAAAAGCAAAATAGTAAATGTACCATTGTAAAAACCAATAATTTGAACTGTTTTTAGAATTCAGAAACATATACTTACTGAGATTTTTTGTTCTGTTATTATTTTATACATATTGTGGACTATAAAATGTTTTAGATTTTTAAACTACTTAAATATAAAAGTAAAACTATAAGCTTAAATAAAATAAAACAACGTACAGCTATAGATATATGGTTTTAACAAAAAGATCAGGATTTGTTCTACACTAGTAGATTGGCAAACATAGCTGCTATAAATTGGATACAATTTTTATTTATATTTTTTGCTGTTATTTGTTGTAAGTAGTCAGAACTTTATTTAAAACAAAAACAAAAATTTAATTAATTAGAATTTTTCACAATGATGTTTGGAGCACTGTAGTAATATAATATTATGTAGAAATTGTTGGTGTATTTGATTTTTTTTTAAAATTTAATTTTGAAATGCTACTTTTAGTTTTAAAAACTACTTACATGCAGTATTGAAACTTCGATAGTTATATTTAATTTTTGTTTAATTAAAAAAAAAAAATGTTTATAAATAAAATAAAATTATTAGCAGATGAAGCTGGGCGGAGAGTAGGATGGATGCTTGTAAACGGATAAAAGCACAGTGAGTTTGTGGAAGTCAAAAGTTTATGGACTAACTATATATTTTCCTCGCGCTTTAAAACTTACAAGTCTCCCTCGTATGTGAAATAGGTGACTATCAATTTAATGCTAAGACATACTTACTCTTATTTGTTTGCTAATCAAATTCCCGTTATTCTTTTTAATATTTGACTATGACTACATTGTTATCTACTTCATCCTACAGTAAAATCTTATAGGAAGTCGAATATATATAAGTATTGCATAATACAATTTAAAAATAAATAGTTTCCCACAGAAAAAATAAAAGCAAAACAAAATTGAAAAATCGGTAATTGAATTTTAATTTCTCAATGCCACTTCCAACATTTATCGAAATTTTTGTTTTTGATTTATTAACGATAGATACCGATCACAAAAGTATATTTTGTGCCGACAAATTATGGTAACATTAAACGAAACATTTTTAAGCACAAGGCAAAATAAAAATATGTATGAAAACAGAACATGTCTTGAGTTAATCATTTATTTCCTAATTAAACGCCGCCAAGTTTAAATCATTTGTAAATTTATAATATTTTTAACTCTTCAATTAGTTTGTGTTTTGTTTATGAGAAATGTATTGAAAATTTTCGCCTGTAGCCGTCACAACCAGACATCCAAGTATTGTCCTCTATAACACAAAACCATAAATAGTTTTAAATATCAAAAGAAATTCTATATTAGAAATATAACAAACAAAAAACTTTTCTAAATCAAAGATAACTCAAGTAAGATCCTAAACAATAATATATCCAAAGTAAAAATTGTATTTTCCAAGACTAGATAACTAAATGTTAAAAAAAAAGAAAATTCTTAAAATCATTAGAAAAATAAAAAAAAAAATCGAGAAAAGAAACAGGAAAACTTTCTCTAAAATAAATCCTTTTTTATCAAATTCTTCATAAAAAAATAATAATAATAAAATGGAAATTAAGGAAGATTTACCAGAATAGAAAGAAAGGCAAATGTAAAAATTGGATTTGACATTATCAATTTCATAAAATCTTTATGAAGCCTACATAGTAAAAATGACTATCTTCTTTCTTATTTCTCGTTATTTTTGAGTGAGTGAAAAGATATGTTAAAAACACAAGAATCATTTAAGTTGATTTAGAATAATTTCTTTTTTAATATTATTCAAATGGAAAATTTTTAATTAAAAAATTGTTTCCGGCCAAATAAAACAATAGAAATTATCACACATTGAGGCAACCTTACGATTGCTCTGGTATTATCTAGAATGTTGTGATTTGGTTTTTTGTTGTAAAATGACTGATAGTATTTTTCATGGCTATACAGCCGTACAATAATTCTGCCCCCTCCTCCCTCCTTTGACAGTAGCTGTGCGAGAAACTAATTTTAATCTATAAATGTTAAAACATGGCACCCACCGACATAAAATCATAAAATTCTCATTCACTTGGTCTTTTAGAAAAAAAAAAATAAAAAAAAATTAAATAACATATTTAAATTGTTTTTCATGTTCTACATAACCAACTTAAAGGATAAAAAATGCGTTAAAACATATTGCTAATCAAAAACATACAAATAAAAAACACAACGTAAAAGAGTAAAAGAAAAACCTAAATTTTCCACGGAATTGTTAATCATAAAATAGCCTTAAGTATCTTTTCAGTTTTTATTTTTCCGTAAACGAGAAAACAAAAACAAAAATTCTCTTTCTCGTTTTCACCAATATATTCATCACTTTACTAGGGTTTCCATAAACCACAGAATTGTGTATAAATAAATGTGTGTATGTATGTGTTTTGTACTGGTATATATTCAACCTTTTCTTAATTTTATTCAGTAAAAAAATGATAAATGAAAATGAACCACTACCACCCTATTTTTCCAATTTATGTGCGCCACCCCTTATAACCGAAAATGTCTACACAAAAAGAAAAAAAAAATAGAAAACAATTTCGTTCACTTAACATAATTCCGTACCGCTTACGTGCCACGCTATTTTAAACATGAAAAGATGAATGTTTTTTATGCTTTTCTAAAAAAAAAAAAATTGAAAATGTTTTTTTTTTTTTTAAATACAATTGCCCCAATGTGAAAGAGAAGAAAATGGAAATTTACGGAAGAAAAAGTTACACGAAACGCAAAATGAAAAACACAACAATAAAAGCTAATAGCAAGAAGAATTTCTTTTCTCCAAAAAAAAAAAAAAAATTGGGGAAAAAACTAAAGGAAAATGGAAAACCAAATTTTCCCTCGATTGAACGACAATACGGCGAAATGTGTTTATTAATAAACGAAAGGAAGCACAAAATTTCTGCGAGGAAAATTTTTGTTGCTCGAAAAAGGCGAAAAATAAACAGCAGGCTTTTTCTTTCTCTAATGAAATATAAATGAGCTTTTCGTTTTTTTTTTTTTGGAAAATTATAGTAGTAGTAATAATAATAATGATAATAATAATAACAAAGTACTAATTTACTAATTGTTTGCGGCAGAATTTCTCTTTCTTTCATTTTTTGCTCTCAATTTAATTTTTAAGTTTTCTTTTTTGGTTTTGGTTTTAATTCTTTGATTTATGGAATTTATAGAGAATATACAAATAGAGGGAATGTACTTTAGTTTAAATGTGATAACCCCATTTGGTAATGGCTGGCATCGTTTTTATGGATTTAAAGTTTATGCTGAGAATGGGATTGTTGTCTTTTTGCACAGTACACAGATGGGCGAAATGGTTTAATTAGTTAATGGAAATAGGATATATTTATTATTGAGGAATTGGGATTATAATTTTGTATTTGGACGGAAGTTATCTTCGATGTTGTGGGTATTTGTAATAACAGTCAGAGAATATAAAAATTGGAGTTGGTTTTATGAGTATTTTTATTTAAAATCCTAGGTAACGTTTTGAAATTAATAAATATTTCAAACCGACCTTTTGAGGAATAAGAAAGGTTTGCTATATGCTTCGCAATTATATTATAATTCTATTATATTTCAATTCCACCATTGTAGTGAAGTAGTGTAAAATAAATGTTATGCGGACTTGATTTACGTTTTTTGCAAGGCAACTTCCTAAGACGAGCCATGTAGATTTGCCCTTTTGCTCGTTTTTTAATTTCATGGCAGCATTTTACCATCTCCTGTACGTATTATGGTTTACTTAGTACCATCAGCTTGAAGTATAGTATTTGTCATAAGGAGTGCACAAAGTTGCATTTTGGATTACATTATTTATAGAAAAATAAACCGTCCGTTAAAATATTACCTAAAGCCGTTAATTATTTAATTTTTTAAGTTTTTTTATAGAACTGATCTTATACAAATTAAACTAAAAATAATAATAACAACAGATATTGTCAGTCCTCCTCAGACAATTTTTAAAACATATTTTTTTATCGTTCCGCGCCACCTCTCCAGTGAAATACATAACAAATTATAAAAATGCCCGGATTAGTTTTAGTTGATAACTAAATTAATTAAACCAAAATTAAACAATACCACATATCAGTTTAAAATAGTAAATATTTATTATTTTATTCGCCTTTAAAGCGGCGCAAGAGGCGCCACGATTTTTACTAGCCAAAGGTGATAACCGGTTATTTATGTACAGCATTTATATTTAAATTGAAATATTATTGATAAATTAATTACCTTTCTAAATGAATTTAATTTTTTAATTGCAAAAAACGATTATTTTGAACAAATTCACAAAGAAACATGTCTAATCATACATTTATTAACCGGTTGATCACCTTTGTCTAAGTTGTAAAACCGTTCACCTGATGTCAAATACTCTGCGTGGAAAGGCAAATACTTATTCCGGATAATTTAAAATTACCGGAATAGTCAAATATCTCGATGGGATTGAGTTTTTGATAAATACGTTATAAACAAAACTTGTAGAATGTTAAAAATGTATTAAATGATAAAATTTAACTGACCGCTAAGTTTGACCTTTAAACACCTCGTCAAGGTCATCATACAAATGTTTTTTTGCATGTTTTCATCTGTGCAATCTTTTTTGGGGCTCAAGGCAGTCCAACTCTTTCGTAGTTCATGTTAGCCTTCTACTTTACGCCCGTAGTGGCCAAATCGAGGACATACGGCTATAGACCCGTTTTTGTTTAAACCACCTGCAGATTGCATTGCTTCATGCCAGCCTATAGTGTTGACATGAAAAGTGGGTCGGCCCATGGATTCCGCACTCTCAACAGGGGGTCATAGTTGTGTTCATTTTCATCACCGAACATAAAAATGTTAATGGTAGAAAGCAGAATTGACCTTGTCAGACACATTTTGTATTATTTCGACTGAAACTTTCCGATTTATTTAAGTATGTGTTTAAGGATTATCTTGAGAGATTAGATTATCCTTTCCACTGTAAACTAAATAAACAATTTCTCACTAAAATTATTTTGCATTTAAAATTTTTTCGCAAATGAGTAATGATTAAAAATAAATGATCGTCAAAATTTCGAGTAAAGGGTTTTAATTCAATTTTTTGCTTAAATTTCGATTAAACCGTAATACGGTAATTTAGAATAAAAGAATAAAGATTTTAAGTTTATAGCGGTATATTCCGCTTAACACTCTTGTTGCCATATACTATATTCACGTCACATACATTGGCTATTTTCCATACAATAAATATCTATGGTTCATTAGGTTAATCTCTCCTGTAATATCTTCTAGACCAATCGTGGCACCACAACACACATATACAAACACAATACACAAGCCAAAATAAATTAAAATGAATTTTGAGTCTCATGCTCTCATTTCGGTTATGGTGCCTGAGCGCACGCGCGCTCATCGGATTTAAATTTTAAACCAAATGGTGGTATAAAAAATAATAAATTATACAAATAATAAAAACACCTTTTTGATAGTAAATTAATTATTTTCATAAGAAATAAAATAATAAATCATTTTAAATTACATAAATAAATAAATTACTTAATGTGTATTGTTTAATATGTATTTCATTATTTATTTATTGATCTATAATTTCATAACTCAGACAGTTTTGGTAGATGTTAAAAAAATATAGTGGCTGCTATTAACATTTCCACAATAACCATGGCAAAAATTTAAAGAATTTCTGTAAAATTCGAAATAATTAATTTGAGAATCTTTGAGTATTTGAAGTGTAAGTTGCATTTTGTTTGCCAAAATATTTAATCCAGATAAGTAATTCTAAAAAATTAATTACAAAAATGTGGGTTGTCAAAAATTTCACTCTGAATGCTGGAATTTGAAAATGTTTATCTTTTTTTAAAATCTCTGCTTACATTAATGTTTAATTATAAATACGGTTGGGGGAGGAGTGGATCCATAGATTTTACTTAAAAAGTTAGATGACCTTTCCAATATAGGAAACAAAATGTTAGAAGAGGATGTTGTAATAAATCGACTCCTTATGGGCAATAAAAAACGAACTTAAATATGTATTAATGTTGGTCCTGTTTCTTACTATAACCGCAACAATTAAACAGGGAAACACAGTGCTATTTATTTACTATTAATTCTATTGACAAAATTTAAATTTATTATTAAGATTAATATACTTATACATAAATAATAATAATAAATAATAATTATTATAAATCGAGATTGAATGGTCAATAAATAATACTTAATTAATATTACTTATTTTATTTATAGTGTTTTAAATACCTTTATTTTTATAAATATAAGGTTCTTCCGGTACATAACCACTAACCAGATAATTAGTTTTACGAAGAGCGAAATTATTAAGAATTTTGCTAGTTCCTTTATTTTTATTATTAATTTTTAATTATTTTGAGTAACAATAATCTTAGACTAAATATAAATTCACGCAACATATTTTCTATACATATAAGTGTGTGGTTTACCATATATCCTTTCAAAATATCAATTCAAGGTAATTAATGAGAACTGAGACTAAACTCTGCATTACAATCCAATCGTAAACCTTGAGAGATCGATTTAAAACTGAGTATTTGACAATTTTCAAATGCCACCCTAGTTAGGAAAATATTCATTATACATTTTTTCGAGTTAGCAACAGTTTTAATTAAGCACGCGATATAGGCCTGTGTTTCACTAGAAAAGTTCTTTTACAAACACATTTTATAAAATATATTTGTTAAAGATTTTCGATAGTGCAAAATGCTATTTTTATAAAAATTTTCTTTTATCAAATTTCTTTTATTATATTTAGCTTCTTGTGACTAAATATGATTTGTAAAAAACCCATGTAACCTCGTAAGACATGTACACTGCGTCAGAAAAAAACGCATCAGATATTTTTTTTTTGAAAAAATACCCAGCTTTGAACGCTTGTATCTTGGTGAAATAACACACCTTTCAAAAAAAAAATATTTTTTTTCTTATTGAAGGAAATTTTGTATTCTTTTCGATACTGGAATTTGTTTTATTTTATTTGGTCTTTTTATGATTTTTTTGAGTAAAATAAAAATTGCCTAAACGAAAAAAAATTTGCTGCTTGTTCGATATTTCATTCCCAAATCCAAATTGACCATTTTATTTAGAAACCTTGTAAATGATACTGTGGAAATTTCTGTACGATGACTCCTTGTCGAATTAACTATTGAAGTTTTAGAGAAAACGTACCAAAAAGCGTATAAACGTTAACAAGTAAATTTTTGTATATTGTAACTTAGCACTGTTCCGGTTCACTGTACGTTAAAATTTTAAGTATCTTTAAATTTTACGTTATTTTATGGAAAACAATAATTTAATAATTTATCTCATAGTTATTTTAAGAGAGAGAGAGAGAGATGAAATTGTGACTTTAGTTGAATCAGGTCTAACTTATCGTGAAAAACTATACTAATAGAAGAGCGCGCTATCACACGTTATGCTAAAAATAATAGGACAAGCAGTGCTCAAAAAATTAGGATTAATGTACCAGCACAAAATCAGATATCAAAACAGATGATAATAAATCGGTTGGAAGATATCGTTGACCTGTTAGAGTTCCGTAATTGACTGATAATTATCGTCGGACTGGTGTAATATCCTTTTTCGAATGAATCTTAGAGCCCACCAGCTCCTGGCATTTGTGAACGGTCATTTATTCAAAATTCGACAAATTTGAATTCCAAAATTTACAAAAAAATTCACTTTTTCTATTTTTACATTTTCTAAAAAATTATATTCATACAGTAAATTTCTGCTTTAATGGGATATCTTATTATAATATCATCTTTGGTTGAAAGTAAATTAACTCATTAAAAAATATAGAATCTACTTGTTTTAGTGAGACTAGTGTACATTTACGAAGATATTATTTTATTTAAGTGAAATATTCCACATTTTAGAAACACTTAAATGTAGGCTTGTGTTAGTAATAGGTGTATTGAATGCGCGCAAAGAAATAAATTATATTACCAATAAATAGTTAAGGGAGAACACCACTGTGACCTACCATTTTCAAGTGCTTAGTTTGGTATTTTTTTTTTTAGGAATGGGTTGGGTTTAGCGAAAAAAAAACTTTTAGGCTATATTTGGCATATATTTAAGTAAACAAAAAAAAATTTTTATGTAAAAAAAATACAAAATGGCGGCGCAAGAGTAGCTTTAGTAGAAGTGATTTTGACTCGAGTCGCTCCACTGCACGCAGTAGAAGTGTCTTAAATTTGTTCCTGGAACAAAAAATTAAGTATTTTCATGAAATATATTAGTTTTAGCATCGAAGTACTTGTGGAAATTAAAAAAATCGAAAAAAAATGGAGGGAAGTTTGAAGAAAAAGTTTCATTTTTCGACTATAATTTTCGTATAAAAAGTTGTATATCTTTTTTAATTTTTAATGAATCAAAAAAAACTCAGGTACTTCGATTTTAAATCTATTTAAGAAGCTACAGTTAAAATTTCAAGTCGATTGAACAAAAATTGTTTGAGTTCTGCTGCGTGCAGATTTCCAAAACACGGTTTCGAGAAAGACGCGTTTAAAGTTTTTGAAATCAATAACTTCTCAATAAGAGCTCTCAGGAAAATGCTTGAAAACCTTCTAAAAAAAATTTATTTAGCTATAAACGAATTTGTATCAAATTTTTGAGGGTCTAAAGGATTTTTTAAAGGCAACAAAAAAAAATCGATTTTTTGAAAATCTCACAGTGGTGTTCTCCCTTAACAAAATAAAATTAAAAAATGTAATGCCACTCGCCAACTTTAAAAATTAAATAATTTTGCCGATTCTAATCTCTTAATTTCTAAAGACATTCAATTCCAGAGGGAAGCTTCCCTAACGAAGAATGACAGGTCTAAAGTATTTTTAGCAGAATTTAGAAATTTGAATTTTAAATTTGTTAACGATCCCGTTTCCCGTAAACAATTTATAATATAATTTTATATGTAATCCAAACATTTAATTTTCGTGTTTTATTGGATGTTGTAATTTTTGTTAGTTCGGTTAAGAAAATACTTAATATAATAATGCAGAAGTAGTCAGCGGAACCGATTAACATTCTAACAATTGAAGATTGAAATTTTAAATATCCAATGTTTCAAAGAAAAGTTATATGTAATACATTTTTTTGAAACATTAGACTTCTATGTACATTTTCTATTCGTCATAATAATATAAATGAATATGCTTTTTAATTTTGGCGAAGGGGATTAAAGCTGAAAATATGTACTTATATGAAAATTTTGAAATAACCAATTGAATCTTAGATTTGAACAATTTTGAAATCTAAATAGAAAGATATCTCCAAAATGAATGGATACGGAATTTGGCGAGATTTTCTCAGGTATTGTTTGGTAATAATACTGCCTTAAGATTGATTTATAGTATGCACATAAATTCAATGGTTTTCTGCACACGAAGACTAACCTAATTCTACATCAAATTAGCGTTTCTATTTAAAAATGATTTGGTTTCCTTAAGAACAAAATTTAAAAAAATTGTACATGTCGAATTGTTGTTATCTTCTCCTCACTGAATCGTATTTTTTATAATCTAATAATCGTAAATTTTCTAAATTAAAATAATTTTCAATTTTGATCGAGATTTGATATATTCATAAACAATATTTGATATTTATTCATACTAAATTCCATTTACATGTAAAATGGGACTAGAAAATAGGCCTTTCCGCAAGAACTTTAAATCGCAAAATGAGAATTTTTATTTTTTAATGAACATGTTTTTTTTCTCATCTTGTAAACAACTCTCATCTTTACACAAACAATTATTGCAGACACAATTTGATGTTGTTTTAAAAAGAAATTAATCAACGGTTTCAGATCATGAAATTAATCAACGGGTTCAAGTGTTCTCAAAATATGTCAGAGAAAGCGGAATTTGGAGCCAAGTTCGAGTACTTATAGAACACACAAATATTAACCCTCAGGGTACTGACTGGGTTACCGTAACCCAGACAGATTTTGAAAGTCGCGCCATTTGAAAGGAAGTGAAAGGTGGGGGTCCGGAGTGGGGGGTAAAAAACCTTTGTGGTAGTGTCTGTGTAAGCCGTGAGTGGCAGCCTCAGTCTGCGCTTGGTGCTCGAGTGGTACGAGTTAGAAAGTTGACCTCGGGTATTTCTCACCCAGTCAGTACTAAACGTTACAAAATCCGTATTTTCGGGAGACAGAATTTTTATTTTTTTTTTTTAGTTTTGGCTGGAGTAAAGTGTTTTGGTTTGTATTATTGTGTATCCTACCCTCAAAATTATGCTCTATGCTTATGTACAGTAGAATTCGCTATAATGAACGGTCATAGGACAAATAATTTTGTTCGTTATAAACGTGTGTTCATTTTAACCAAATGTTTGTTAAATTATTTTATCCTTTACAATTTAAATCAAAATAACACTCAAATGAAAAGAATTGATTATGGAATGGAACTTGCGATGCAACTTGTTAAACCTGCGCTAGCTGCTAGACTAGCTACCCCTACGTTGCGAATAAAACTGCGCGGTATGATTGAAGATTTTTTGAAGGCGAAAGATTTACCAGAGGACATGGACATAAGACATGAATTTGTTGATAACAAAATGGCTAAACAAAAGCGCTGCAACTTGTGTCCGAGTTCTCTCGACCGCAAAACATTTTACAAGTGCCTCAAATATAATAAGGCTATGTGCAGAGACCATGTAGCCAAAATATGCTGCGAATGTGGAAATACAGTCTGATTTTGTTTTTTTTTATATTTTGAACAATAAAACTTTCATTCAACAATCAATTTTGTTATTTATTTATATTACAGTCGTGCCTTGTTACGATAAATCAATCATGGAACGTTTTATCGCTATCCTAAAAAACGGGTGATTTCAAAGTTAAAAAAAAATATAGTTTTTGGAATGGATCAAAGAACTGATTCGGCCATTTTAAAGAACAACTTTTTAGCTTTAAAATGTAACAAGAAAAATTTCGATATCTTTTTTTTTCACAAAGTTATGCAATTTTAAAAAAAAAGTGATTTTTCACAAAAAAAATTTTCAAAATGTTTAAACTTTTGAATGTATCTTTGTGTAAACAAATTATTCGATAAATCTATTAGCACCCTCGTATTTGTGACAAAATGGACTATCGATTAAAAAAAAAACGTTTCAATTGGCCAACTACAGCCCAAGATACAGCCAATCAAAGTTGCCGGGTTAGGCTAACCCATGTCAGTACTGAACGTGACTTTTTTATAGTCTGTACCTTGAGGGTTAAACATATATTCCTTATCATAAGTACTTACTTATTTCAAATAAACTTCACACAAAAACATCCATAACACTACCACTTATTTTTGTTTTTCAATCTCAAACTTTAATTTTTGTAATATTCAATTAAGTATAGTTAAATCTAAACTAAATTATAAAATATAAATTCAAAATTAAATCAAAATTTAATAATTTTCAAAACAAACGTTGATCATAACTTAATTTATTTATGATTATTTTTGTTTCGTTTTTATTTTCGACTAAAATCTAAAACTTTAATTTATCTGTTTGTCACAAATGTAATTTATTTTATATATACAACTTACATATTAGACAAAAATTCTGAAGTTAATAATTCAATTATCAATAGAACAAAATAAAAAAAAACGATTCCACTGAGAATTAGTTTTTCTCTTGGTGTAAGTTTGGATAACTAAATATAATAACAAAAACTGATATATTTTCATATCTCGTGTGTTTTTCATTGTCTGCTGTCTCCATTTCTCATACAAATAATTAAATTATTTTAAAATACATAAATAAAATTATGCATTTTATGGTTATACACTTTTGTTGTTTTGTATTATATAGTAGCTTGAGCTAAAGTTATTTTGCAAATTGTTCCATTCTTATAATTAGATCTAACCTTTAACCCTTTACACTCGAGCGGTGAGTTTCACTCACCATGCCGTTTATGCGGCAACTCGAATAATGCGTGTTGAAGTTCCAAGCTTTTGTTGGATTTCCAATTTTTTCTAGTGGTCACATTTGTATTTAATGTATTTTGGGTTCTACAATAGGAAATTTTGAAAATGGTAACATTTTAAATAGGCTTTAGATAGTACCAGAGCTTACAATATGAAGAAGTGTTATGCTCTTATAGAATGTATTACAAGCCACACGAGCTCATCAAAAACGCCCAAAATCGTCTCGAGTTACTGCTTGAACCGACTGAAAAAGTCGTCGAGCGCAAAGGGTTAACTTAATGTGTTTCACAATTTATAAAGAGTCTCATTTTTTGTCTGTATACTTGTATTCTTGTGTATACAAATAAATGCAAATTAATGAATAATAATTTCAAATCAAATAATCAAATCCTCGAAGGAGCCAAACAAAAATTTTGTATAAACAAAATAACAAAATTACATTAATTTAAATTTTCAAAAAAATCTAATGCATAATTTTTATTTATAACAAACAAAATTTTATTTTGATAAAAATCTTTTATTATTCAAATGATATACATATTTTTATGAATAAATTATTGCACCTCAATAGTTTCTGATTATGCAACAAAAATATTATTCATACACGGCTTTATGTTTTTTTGGTTTTAGATGTTTCAAATTCAATCGATCGATACACCTGTTTATGTTGCAAACCTTCTTATTATGCTGTCATTTTATGTAATATGTTGTGTTGCAAGGTAATATGCAACGCAGGTGTGTTTACAAGACTAAGTTTAAATTCAGACGAGTTTATACCGTAGAAGCAGATGCAATTTTACAACAAAAAAAAAAGGGTGTCACTCCATGGTTTATGATGATTTGATTATGTCAATAAGGGAGACTTTTCATTTATTTCACAATCCTGTTGTTGATGAGTGTAATTCTGATTAATGACGCACAAGATTTTTGATCATTTCATTAAATGGGTGCATCAAATCAAACTGTTTTCTTTTCTTTATTTTTTGAACCCCTATAGCTATACAATTTTTTTTTCTAGAATTTATTTATTTTATTCTGTCATTTATATCAATCTCATAACTTCATATTATTATACAATATTCCCGCAGGTAAAATTTCTGCATTTAAGTTAAGTAAACGGATGATTTTACATTTCATTTTCAATTTAGTTTAGATTTGTATATTATGTCCTGGCACGTGTACGGGCACATATTTACAATGTCGATGATCGTAATTTTTCCAGCAGCAACAATAACTTTATATGTGTAGTTATCATACAACACTATAAACAATGTCTAGGTATTTCTTTTAACTTTATCAACCATATATATAATAAGTAAAATGAAAAAGCAATAAGAAGATAATAAACATGAAAAATCCAACAACAACAAAAAACTTTTCCAAACGAGGTAGCTAAAAGGAAAGCGCAAGTAGTTTTACGTTATATTGTTTGGTTGTTGTTTATTTTGTTCGTTTTTTTCACTTTCATATAAATTTATGAATTTACGTATGTATGCGGATATACTTATATGTAGTAGTGGTTATGGGTTTAGAAAGTAAAATATATGTGTATATGTATACATACTTAAGGGGGAAACCTTCTCCAGATATTAATTTGTTTGCATTTCTTTTTTATTGCTTTAAAAATTAATTCAGTATCTGAAAATATTTGTCCAAAATTTTTAGCCCAACATAAAGTCCTAAAGATTCCTAGGAAGTCGCCGAAGTGATCACATAAACTCTCCTGTTGAAGAATGGAAAACTCAATCGAGTTTTCTCGAAACATGTTTTTTCCGCGCCGTGGATGTAACTCAAAAAGTAATGAACCAATCAACTTGAAATTTTGTACATATATTCTTTAACTTATCGGCCTTATACAAACCTTTTCGTATTGGTATAAATAATAAATATTGCTTTTAACGATTTGTTTATAAAAAAAAGTGTTTTTTTTCTTTTTGTCCTTAAATTTTTAATTTTTGTTTTTTTAGTTTTGCTAAATTTAGGTTCATGCAAAGCCGAATGAGTTATTTTAATGAATGACATTTGTTTCGTTGATTTTAGTTAACTACTAGGACTTGGGTGTTCCACGGTGCAAACTCTAGGAGCCAAGTTCGAGCACCTCTAGTGCCATTTTGAATTTTTTCACTCATAAAACATTTTTTTTGTATTCATTTGAACGTTAATATTATTATGTAATTTGATTCATTCCAATAGATGTTCTCAATTTTTTTGTAAAACATTATTAAACACCCATTGCCTGGAGGAGGTTACCCCCTTAAGGGTGGTTACAAAACCACCTCAAATGTCTTATACATACAAGCCTTGCTCATAAATAAAATGTGTCGGTGTGTTTGTGAGTTTTATATAATATTTAACTAAAAAATTTGAACATTTATATGTCATGTTTGTCGGCGACATCACTAACACTAATATACATCAATGTACATTTTTATATCCGATGTATAGGGGCAGCCCGGCTTGTATAGACATTTGTGTTGGTTTTGGTGGATACAAAATCATCTATAATTCTAAGACCAACTATACAAAATTTAAATGTACAAAGTGACTACGTATTGTTGTGTTGTGTATAACAGGAATTTTTGGCGACCCTTTTTGCAAAAATAAAAAAAAAAAAGTAAATCTAGATAATGATATAACAACTATTATTCTTATATCAATTCAATAGAATAAAAAATAAAGCATTTAATTAATTTTAAATAGAAACATAAAAATATCATTGATGTAAATATTTCAAGCTGGCAACTTAGGAAAATCCTACAATAATCCAAATAGTAATATTTGACTTATAATAATATTTACTTATTTCTTAGTTACCTTAATGGGATGATTGCTCTTGCTTACGTGAGCAGAAACATTCAAACCGTGGCACAATATCAAATAGCGATATACGCAAATGGTTTTCGACAGTTGATAAATCGAGTACGGTATTTCGATTTGATGTATGCCAAAGATGATAATCTAGCCTCGCACAAATATTAGGTGTGCAAGTAGAAACTCAGCTTTTCTTTGGTCAAATTCTACTTTATTGAAAAGATATAAGTACTTGTTACAAAAATTATTAATCGAAATATTCGCCATTACTATCTACTTATGTTCTTTTGCCATATATCGGGCATATGATGAATGCCTTTGCGATAGAAACTTGGTTGTTTCGAAGCAAATTAGTCTCGAGCCATTTTCTAATATCTTCAAATTTCGTGAACCGCTGGTCTTTCAAATATGATGACATCGATCTGAAAAAATGGTAACCAGAGGGCACTAAGTCTGGCGAATACGCCGCATGCTGTACAACTTCCCAGTAGGTTGATTTTGCTGTATTTGGACGAGTGTTGCCATGCAGTAACATCACCTTCCGCCTTCCTTGGCCCGTAAATGTTTTTTTATCTTTCAGAGCATCACAATTGATCAATTGGGCCTGGTAACGTTCAGCTGTGACAGTTTGACCTGGGGGTCTACTATGTATTCGGATCGGAAAGTCATTTTTTTCTGAATTCAGAAATTTGTATAGAAAGAAAAAGGAAAAATTGAATGGATTCATATTAAAATTACACTATCCGATCAACTTTACTTTCTGATCCGAATACATAGTAGACCACCAGGTTCCAGAAGCTCGTAGTAAATGACTCTTTTCAATTCCACCAGACACTCAATAACAGTTTCTTGGCATGAATATTCATTTTTGCAACTGATGTTGATGGCTGGCCTGGATCAACTAGGGAATGCAATCCCGGTATTACCTTTAAGGTAATACAGATTTCGGTATTGACAAAAAACCGGGATTTGGGGATTTTGGGATTGACAAAAAGACCAGGATCCCAAAATTTCAACATCCAAGACTGCGATCAAAGGGTTCAACAAAAATATCGGATCCTGGGATTGCACTTACTAGGATCAACCCTTACTTTTCTGCGTTTAGGGTTGTCGCACAAAATCCACTTTACTTCACCAATAATAATTTTCAGTAAACAATTCTTTCTTTTGTACCGAGGAAGAAAATTGAGGCAGATGTCAACTCAGTCAGTTTATGAGGACCTCATTTTCGTTCCTTTCGTATCTTTCCCATTGCATGCAATCGAAGTGAAATTGCATGATGAGTAAATCCTAAATTGTTCTGCAAGTTCTTTGTGAGTTTGACACGGATTTTCGTCCAGTTAAACTGTAAGTTTTTCGTCATCAAATTTTTTGAACAAAATTTTAACTTATAGTGATTGATTTTTTTGTTTCTGTTAGTGAGTTGCAATTTGTTCACCACATAAAATATTTGTTGAAAGATCCAACACAAATATTACTGCTCCATCAAAGTTTGTAGACAAAAAGGTATGAAACGAGGAAGTATTGTGATGCGCTGTATACTTACATGGTGCAAACAAGCTAATTGGAAGTAAAATATTAAAAGCGTGCGTTCTAATAGTTCTTCCTGCCAATGAAAAGTGTTCCGGAGGATTTAAATATAAATAACCAAATTGTTGTCTGATCCAATCATATTTCAGTATGACTAAATCATTCACAAAATATTTTTAAAAATTATTTTCCAAAGCGGTAAGATGATGCATAATTACATTTTCAAAAACTTGCAATTTGGAACATATGTATATTTCCATTCAACATTTTTTTCTTCAAAAGTAATAGTTTCTTAGAAAATGGTAATATTTTGTCTTGGGCTACTAAAATATTATCACATCCTTTCCCTTTAAGTGATTTATTAAGCTCATTAAATTTTTCAAAAATATCCACTAAATACGCAAGTGTACGTACAAATTCATTAATCTGAGATAATTATAAGGTGGACTAAGCAATAATAAATAAACAAAAAACCAGGTACCAACATACACACACACACAATAGAAAATAAATACTTACATACTTTTTGTTTTACACCGAATGTTAAGTCCACTTCCAGCCATACACCTTATTCATGGGCTGCTCGAATTTTATTGTTGTCTTAATTAAATCAAAAAATTGAGATTTATGTAAATGAGCGCAGACATCTTGCAACCATCACTCCTCTCGCCTGGACAGAACAACTTTGATACGTTCATATAATACAAAAATTTACAACAAAAATGAAACGAAACGGAAAAGAAAAACGATGGCTACAACATGTCAGTACTGACACGGGATATCTGATCAACCAGGATACGGTTAAATAAAAGTAAAAATAGGACATCTGAATCCAATTGAGAATATCCCTAAATTAGTAATCATTTGATTCTTATTTTTCGTTATAAAATGTATTTTTACGTCTGTACTGCGTCTCGGCTATTTGTCCGAGAAATGGATTTAACCATTTTTATTTAACAAATATAGTGTTAAATACAGTTTACTAACCTATACGCTGCATCAACTTTTTATGCTTTATGTACAACCCTAAGTTTCAGCTAAAGAAAAAAGGGAACACACATTAAAATGAAATTAAGCACAACAAAATACCTTCAGAATTTTTCTTCGTCGTTATTGTACTCCGGTTTTGTCCGCTCTTTCTTTTTTTTTGTTCTGTTTTCCCCATTCATGCAAGTTTCTGCTACATTTAAATTGATCAAATTATTGAGATAAAAAACAAAAAAAAAGTTTTCCTATTTGATGGTGGCTTATCACACAGTACAACTATAAACATTAACAATTCAACACATAACTTTTTTTTGGGTAAGAGCTACTTTTATTCGTATAGAAAGCTTTTTTTTTTGTGCTTTGATGCTAATCAATAAATTTACTATAATTTTTGCGTGATTTTTGCCTCTTATTCGCTTGTTGGTATGTTTGATGATTGTTTACTTCGGTTTATGATTGGGGTATATTGGTTTTTGTTGATTCTTTCACACAAATGTTAGTAGACAGATATTTGGAATATGAAATTGAAACCAGGAATTGGTAAACATTTATTCTACTTTGTTTTATTTTTGTGTTCCAATTTTTTTTTTATTATTACCATCTTTCTCTATTGGGAAACCGAAATAGAACAAAGCGGGAAAATTTTCTTTTATATTATGTATAAGTTTATTATGGCTGTCGGTATATATTGTACTTTCTTCGAAATCATTTTCATGTATGTGTGCGGGTGTGTGTGAAGAATTTTGTTTTGTATTTTCTTTTCACGTTTTCATTAAAATCATTGACGTCCTCGTCACTGATGTGATGATGTCCTTATTTTTGTATGTAGATTGTGTGTGAAAAATCGACATTTTTTTTTTATTAGGTTGTTCTCAATAGAAACATGTATACACATAATATACAATTGCTTTGTATTTTAGGGTAAGCTTTCCTGTTTCGTTTATGTATATATTTGTGGGTAACAGATATACATACAATATATCCCATCAAGATATTTCCTTTTTTTTTGTAGTTGTATTGTGCCAAGCTAATTCCGTAAGTGTTCATTTGTTTTTCCTACCCTTGTTTTCCGATCACTTAAATGTTTATAGTTTTTCCTTTCGATATATTTTCTACACAGTGTTTGAGGTATTTGGTTTGTGGTGTTTAAATAATGGTGTGTCGACGATATTATATCGAAATAATTTACTGGAATGAGAGATAAAAATTGATTTTAATCAAAAGGCAATTTTTATATTATAATATAATGCATTTTTCTCACATCCTAAATAATAATGTTGGAAAAACTAAATCATCAGTATTGTGAACGAGCTTTTAAATTATGTTGTGTCGTATTTATGTCAACTTTTATCCAACTAAAAAAAATATCATCAATTATTATTTTCATAGTAGTGTAGTAATGTTGGTGAATAGTCAAATAAAATAGCTAAAACCAAAAAAAAAAAAAACGTCGGAAAAATTGGGAAAAACTTTGTTAGAAAAATCATAAAAATTTATTATAAAATAATTTGACAGGTTACATATATTTTCTCACCGGCATTTCGGTGTTGGTGGGTGTTGGGGGGCTCTTTGTTTTGTTTCTATTTTTGGGCTTGTATATTGTTCTCATGTTCGTATATTATAGGTGCACTAGGTGTAGAATGGCAAGGTACAAAAATATATAATATTACCTGAATGATATTAAGATGAATGATGGTGAAAATTATTATTATTTTGATGTTGTGTACATTTTTTTTGTATTTTAATGGAATCATTTTTGATTAATCTTGATGTGAGTTGGGTGGTTTAGCAAGTTTTGACCTGATGGGTGATCATTTAAAATTAGCGATATAAAGGTTATTTATTGTATTTGTTGAGATTCTTTCTGATTTAATTTATCTCTTTAAAAGGAAGGAGTAGAAAATCAAAGCAAAATTTTTTTGTGAAATAAAACTACATCCTAATCAATCTAATCTGTTATCCATTAAATTTTTCAATAAATTATATCTAATATTATTTTTAGAGCAAAATATAAGCATATATTTCCAAGAAAATGAAAAAAAAAATCTTAATAAATATCCACAAAAATAGAAATAGCAATACAGGTCTATGACTACGTATATATGTACTTTAATGTGTTTGCTTATAAATATATTACACTCATGTATCTATGTATGTATAAATGTAAAAAGGATATAAAGATATTTTGCTTATCTGGAATTAAATTTATTGGAATTTATTAGGAATATTACGTATTTTTTGTGTAGTATAGAGTCTTTATTTACTCTCGTTAATCCAATTGAATCGCAGCTTTCAAAATAAATTCAATGTAATAATGAAATTAGGCGATATAAATTCACCAAATATAGTAGTTAGGAGCACCACCACTGTATTTCTTAAATTCCATTACAATAATATAATATTGATGCTTATTATATACATAAATATTTCATTCCATTTCCATTTTAAATAAATAAATATTTTCTCTTGTTTCTGTCATCTAACAAAATAAAATAATTTCATTCCACAACAATTAACTTATTTTTATTACAAATGTACTTTTTTCAAATTTAATACTACATAGATTTTGTCTTCTAAAAACAACGAAAAAAATGTGAAATTTTAAATCCATAGAATTAATATTTATATACTTAAGTACGTATTATTAGATAAATTTTCTCTAATCTACCTACTATCTATAACTATAACTGTCTATTGTTTACAAAAAAATAGTAATTAATTCCACCGAAATACAAAACGCATTTTTTTTTATCTCTTGTAATAAAATTTAATAGAAAATGGTTTCTCTGTTAAGCATATAATATTTTCCAAAAATATAAAAAAGACTGGAAAATCATTTATCATTCGAGTATTCCCGTTTTATTGTTTTAAACAAAAAAAAAATCTATAAGTACTGATGTATGTTATATATCTAGATAAAGTAAATGAGTAAATTCAGTTTTGTGTGCGACACAATTATTATTTTGGAATTTTAATTAATGAATGTGTTTCTTTTGTTTTTATTTTGTAAGTACGCATTCGGAAAATTGTGGGAACTATTCAATAAAATAAATATTTAAAAAACATTTTTAACCTTCATCCGTCCCTCGCGTCATTTTTGACCAAATCGAATATTATTTTTCAAATATCTTATTAAATTAAACCTTTAAACATGTTTTCCTTTGTGACTTTAATTTATATGTATTAGTTATGATTTACTCAAAGAATTGGAATTTTCTGATTAACCGTTACCCTGCTACGAAATAAGTAACACTAAAGATCTTGTGGTCAAAAATGACCAATAGATGAATTTCACATTATTTGCTATTCCAATTTTCGTCTAATGGTAAACTAAAATCATTTTGTACATATACATAATACATAATATTTTCCAAAGATGTCAACGGCAACTGAAGAACAATTAGGTGAGGGAGGGCACATCATTTTCACCTGATGATACATGTTCTGAAATTTCGGATTATGTGAACTTCATGTAGATTCTTGGGAAAGTAATACTTCTAAAACGGTTTAAAGTAATTTCAAGAGTCATGTCATGAGATTTGATGATTGTAGCACACGAGCTAGTCGTAAATGCATCAATAAGTTAGCACCAATTGGAGAAAAACGAATAAAGTGGGTGGATATATTACCATAGCAGTTGGTTGGATTTCGTGCACGGTGCCCTTTTCGACAATATATACCGAATGGTATTATGTTTTAGGGATCGCCAAGTATGGGATTATGTTTTGACTGCTCTGCGGTAGTGAAAGCTCTTACGTTTGAAACGTACAGCCGTACATAGGAAAGGAGGCAGGCACAGCACCTGAGAGAAATCAGGGTTTACTTGTCGTCTTTGGTTTGTCTATCACGCAGCTTATAAAAGAGAGAAACGTTACATTTGATAACTTGTTTACATCCTACGAACTGGGCAAATGCTACTAAAATGCCACATGACCATGATTAGAGCAATTCGAAAGAAAAAAACATCAATAGCACCGATTATTTTAGAAATCAGAGACAAGCTTTTGTATTCCTCTACTTTCGCTTTTACTAAGGATACAATCTTGCTATCATACATCCCAAAAACATTTCTGTAAGTGTGTACTTTTGAAGAGATACCGAAAAAAAACAATATTTTATTGAACTGCAATAAAACGAAAGGCGGTGTCAACATGGTCGATAAAACGATTGCTTGCTATACTTGTACATGTAAAACAAATAGATAGCCAGTAGGAGTGTTCACTAATATATTGGATCAGTAATAAATGCGCTCGTGCTATTTACTAGTGTTTGCCAGAATGGAGTAGAAAGAAGTATTATAAAAGCCAACTATTTATTATAACACTGGGTGAGTCGTTGATCAAGCCACGTTGGTCTAGAAGGGTTTACCTCTCACGGTCTACATATTGTCGCAATCTGTAGCAAATTTGACATCAAACGTTGCAAAATTTTCAACCCCGTCATAATCTACAGAATTAGCAGGAGCACAAAAAAGAGGCCGCTGCAGTTTCTGACAAAATTCGTACAACAGGCACATATGTAAGAAATTCATTTGCATAGCTCATACTAAGAATAAGTGCCATCAGTGTACGAAATAAAATATGAATTTTTCTTAATAAATAAACGTTGAAATTGTTTTAAATTACTGTGTTATCTTTGGTTTTAATAATTAAATTTGGAAACAAAAATTTACATCGTATTGCTTAGCGTAAATTTGCTGTTGAATTTATTTTGGTCATTTTTGACCAAAGGAACTTTAGTGTTACTTTTTTTTAGGGACGGATGAAGGTTAAATACATACTTAAGTAAAATATATTAGTTAATATAGTTTTAAATAGCGTATAAGACACAGGCACTAATTAAACTACCTGCTTCCGATCATAAATTAATAATTTCCACGTCAGTAATTTATTAAATTCTATTCTCTAAACATAAAAGGTAATCAGTGATCATTTCCGTTTCCCTATATACAATATTACAACTTTATAATATTTTATAGGGGGTGTGAAAAAAATATCCCGCATATATATTTTGTTTCCAATTACATTTCTAACAAATTTTCCTATCATTAAATAGTTTTTTATTTCATTTTATTATATTTCAGCTCTAATTAATCAAAAAAAAAAAAAAATGAAATTACGATGTCGTAAAATTATAATTTGATTTCAAATTGCCATTTCAAACATGTTTGGTCGTTGTGAAAATGGGGCTTTTAATCGAAGGGCTTTATTCGTTTTGGTTTAAACCCGAATCATACTAATTTTTATCGCGTTTTCATTAATTTGGTGACATTGTGTAACACTTGTCATTTCTCAACAAACAGTTTTTTTTTTTTAATTTCAATTTTCATTTAACTGTTAGTAAAGTAACATACTGACAGTTACATATCAAATTGGTGTATTCATATTAATACGAGTATCGAAAAGTATTTTAGATAAAGCTAGGTTTGGTAATAATTGAATATTGTTTTTCCGATTGTGTATACATTACATATATATGTATGCATGTTCAGTTTTTTTTTGAATGTCGATTAAATTATAGGAAAAAAAGGTATTATATGTTTTTATTGTTTTTAAATTTTAATGGGTTTTCATTGTCTGTCTCTATATACGTAAACGTGTAGTATGGCAGCCACATATGTGATATCTATGATTTTTATAGACATTTTATTCATACATACAAAATCTATAAAATGTAGCTATATACATATATGTACGTTCTTTTTTTAAAGTTTCCAATTTTATTTCCAACAAAAAATATCAAAATTTTATGTTGACCAGATGGAACTTTAAAAAGAAGTCGTATCGTATGATAGTATCGAATAAAAATCTTGTGAACAAGAAGATATCGTTCATCAAAATCGGTTTGAACCGTTTTCATTTATATCATTTGATTTTATTGAATACATTTTTGAATGCTTATTTTCATTTTATGTTATACTTGTGAGATCGTAAAATAATATCTTGTGAAAATAATCATCCTTAACATTAAAATTAGAATTAAAATCTCCATTTTCCAAAATATTTCAACACAAAATTATGGATAAGTAAGATAAAATCTTCATTTTCCAAAATTTCTGTATTTTTTTTTCTGCGAAATGTTTTTCTGCAAATTGTTTTTCTGCGAATTGTCGTGGAATCTATCTGCCTATGTTATGTAATTTTTTTGATTTATGTATTTTAATAAAAAAAATCGAAAAATCAATTTTATTGATTTAAATAGTATTTTTTGATTTTAATTATTTAATATTGAAATTAAAATTTCTTATTTGGATTTCAATGAAATTTAAATTTAATTGATTTATAATAAAATAACTAAAAAATCATTACAATTCTTTTAATAAACATAAATTAAAGATAAAAATAAATAGATATGTAAACACTACTTATTATATTTCTGTTAGAAATTATTTATTTAATTGTTTTGTCAAAAATGTTAGTTTTGCTGCCTTTTCTATGCCTAGCTTTACTACTATGCCTACCTAACTAACAAAAAAATAGTTTTGTAATTTTTTATAGAGGAACTACACCAATACCTCGATTTGCGACGTTTCGAGTTGCGACGTTTCGAGTTGCGACGTTTCGAATTGCGACGGTACATTTGTTACTACCAAATTTCAGTTTTGCGTCGCTTAAATTATTTGTTGCATCGTTACTTAAATGTTTTCTTTCTGGAAATACGTCAAGGTTATTTAATTACGTTGCAATTTTATTTACAAGACGCATTTTTATGGAACGAATTACCGTCGCAAAGTGAGGTATGGGTGTATTCCATTTTTTTTAATCCAAATTGTTGTAACTAGCATAAGTATTAAAGTGAGTTTAGAGAATTGAAATAGAGATTGGAAGTTGAAAATCAGTAGTATTTTTGAAAATCTGCAAATTTTTAGAAGTTTTTGGAATGTTTGTAATGTACTAATTTAAAGTTTCCTCTATTAATAGTATAATTTAAGTTTCCTTTATTAATACAATTTACGTTTCCAATTTTTCATTCAATTATTTGAGTTGTTTGAATTTCTTTAAATATATACTATTGACAAGCTCTTACTTTACTTGTAACTATTTTCGACGTTATCGAATTGATTATTAATGGATTTAAACTCAAAATCTTCCGAAAAACTATTTTCTTGATTTAATAAGTAGTGCAACAGCTAAATAGGAAAGAATAGGAAAATATGAAATATTGTCACCTAAAACATTGTACACATTTTGGAGACTCCACATCTAGTCTAGTGAAGTTTTTTTATTTTAAATTTATAATTTTTACAAAAATCCGTATGTACCTACTTGTTTTTCAAGATGTACCAGTTTTCATTCCCTTCTTTCTTTCACGTATCTAATAGTTCCATTACTTAAAAAGGTAATTCATCTATTTTTAAAATATTTGAAATTACTTCAGACCACGTGATGATGTGTTATATGGAGGTTTATATGTTAACATTTTAATAAGTATTTATGTTAATAATACTTATGTGTGTTAATATTTTTTATTAATTTTATATAGCTCCTTAATCTTGCATTACAAAATGTTGCATTACAAAATCTAGCATTAAAGAATCTTGCATTACAAAGTTTTGTATTACAAAATCTAGCTTAACAATTTCCCGTACATGTATAGAATCGTGCGCGCGACTCTATAAATGTACGGTAAATTGTTATGCAAGATAACAAATCGCATTGACAAAATTCTACTGTATAATGACAATTATACAGTAGAATTTTGCTTGAGATATCAAAAATCATAAAATGTCCAGGATTAAATCTTTAAATGGATATTTCTTTTCTAATTTTAATATTAAATTTCCATTAACCATAAACGAAAATTTGAATTCTAGAAAATGAAGATTCAATTTTCTTTATCCAGAATATTTTGTTGAACGATTCTGGAAGAAGATTTCCATTCTAATTTTAATATTAAATCTCCATTAACCAGAAACGAAAATTTAAATTCTGGAAAATGAAAATTAAATCTTCCTTATCCATAATATTTTGTTGAAAGATTCTGGAAGAAGATTTCCATTCTAATTTTAATATTAAATCTCCATTAACCAGAAACGAAAATTTAAATTCTAGAAAATGAAGATTCAATTTTCTTTATCCAGAATATTTTGTTGAATTATTCTGGAAAATGAAGATGTCCATTCCAATTTTAATATGAAATCTCCATTAATCAGAAACGAAAATTTAAATTCTGGAAAATGAAGATTTCCATTCTAATTTTAATATTAAATCTCCATTAACCAGAAACAAAAATTTAAATTCTAGAAAATGAAGATTCAATTTTCTTTATCCAGAATATTTTGTTGAAATATTCTGGAAAATGGAGATTTTCATTCTATTTTTAATATTAAATTTCCATTAACCAAAAACGAAAATTTAAATTCTAGAAAATGAAGATTCAATTTTCTTTATCCAGAATATTTTGTTGAAATATTCTGGAAAATGGAGATTTCCATTCTTATTTTAATATTAAATCTCCATTAACCAGAAACGAAAATTTAAATTTTAGAAAATGAAAATTAAATCTTATTTATAAAGGAATATTTTGTTGAAATATTCTGGAAAATGCAAATTTCCATTCTAATTTTAATATTAAATTTCCATTAACCAAAAAGGAAAATTTAAATTCTGGAAAATGAAGATTCCATTTTCTTTATCCAGAATATTTTGTTGAAATATTCTGGAAAATGGAGATTTCCATTCTAATTTTAATATTAAATGTCCATTAACCAGAAACGAAATTTTAAATTCTGAAAAATGAAGATTAAATCTTATTTATCCAGAATATTTTGTTGAAATATTCTGGAAAATGAAGATTTCCATTCTAATTTCCAGAAACGAAAATTTAAATTCTGGAAAATGGAGATATTGAATATCCAGAATATTTTGTTGAAATATTCTGGAAAATGGAGAGTTCTATTCTAATTTTATTATTAAATGTCCATTAACCGGAAACGAAAATTTAAATTCTGGAAAATTAAGACTACATTTTCCTTATCCAGAATATATTGTTGAAACATTTTTTGTTGAAATATTCTGGAAAAATGAGATTTCCATTCTAATTTTAATATTAAATTTTCATTAACCAAAAACGAAAATTTAAATTCTGGAAAATGAAGATTACATTTTCTTATCCAGAATATTTTTTTGAAATATTCTGGAAAATGGAGATTTCCATTCTAATTTTAATATTAGCTGTCCATTAACCAGAAACGAAAATTTAAATTCTTTTATTTATCCAGAATATTTTGTTGAAATATTCTGGAAAATGAAGATTTCCATTCTAATTTCCAGAAACGAAAATTTAAATTCTGGAAAATGAAGATTTCCATTCTAATATTGTATTAATATCAAACCTCCATTAACCAGAAATGAAAATTTAAATTCTGGAAAATGAAGATTCAATTTTCTTTATCCAGAATATTTTGTTGAAATATTCTGGAAAATGGAGATTTCTATTCTAATTTTAATATTAAATCTCCATTAACCAAAAACGAAAATTTAAATTCTGGAAAATGAAGATTCAATTTTCTTTATCCAGAATATTTTGTTGAAATATTCTGGAAAATGGAGATTTCTATTCTAATTTTAATATTAAATCTGCATTAACCAAAAACGAAAATTTAAATTCTGGGAAATGAAGATTCAATTTTCTTTATCCAGAATATTTTGTTGAAATATTCTGGAAAATGGAGATTTCAATTCTACTTTTATTACAAAATTTTCATTAATCAAAAACGAAAATTTAAATTCTGGAAAATGATGATTACATTTTCTTTATCCAGAATACTTTGTTGAAATATTCTGGAAAATGGAGACTTCCATTCTAATTTTAATATTAAATTTCCATTAACCAGAAATGAAAATTTAAATTCTGGAAAATGAAGATTAAATCTTCTTTATCCAGAATATTTTGTTGAAATATTCTGGAAAATGGAGATTTCCATTCTAATATTGTCATTAATATCAAATCTCCATTAACCAGAAATGAAAATTTAAATTTTGGAAAATGAAGATTCAATTTTCTTTATCCAGAATATTTTGTTGAAATATTCTGGAAAATGGAGATTTCTATTCTACTTTTATTATTAAATTTCCATTGGCCAAAAACTAAAATTTAAATTCTGGAAAATGTAGATTACATTTTCTTTATCCAGAATATTTTGTTGAAATATTCTGGAAAATGAAGATTTCCATTCTAATTTTAATATTAAATCTCCATTAACCAGAACCAAAAATTTAAATTCTGGAAAATGAATATTAAATCTTCCTTATCTACAATATTTTGTTGAAATATTCTGGAAAATGTAGATTTCAATTCTACTTTTATTACTAAATTTTCATTAATCAAAAACGAAAATTTAAATTCTGGAAAATGAAGATTCAATTTTCTTTATCCAGAATATTTTGTTGAAATATTCTGGAAAATGGAGACTTCCATTCTAATTTTAATATTAAATTTCCATTAACCAAAAATGAAAATTTAAATTCTAGAAAATGAAGATTCAATTTTCTTTATCCAGAATATTTTGTTGAAATATTCTGGAAAATGAAGATTTACATTCTAATTTAATATTAAATCTCCATTAACCAGAAACGAAAATTTAAATTCTGGAAAATGAAGATTAAATCTTGTTAAACATTTTTTGTTGAAATATTCTGGAAAATGGAGATTTTCATTCTAATTCTAATTTTAACCGTATTTCTTGACGCTTAGTGATCCGGTTCGCTATTTGTACAATTTATTTTATTTTGGTAATTATATTGAGCTTTAGTCAATACGCAATATAATGTTAGATACTACAGACAGGTACAGATACTAAAACTGTAAAATTTTTTAAATGCAAGATTTTGTACTTTAAAGTTTTTGTAACTGCAAGATTTTGGTTAGGCAAGATTTTGATTTGCATAATTTTTAAAAAATTCAATATTTTGTACTTGCAAGATTTTGTAATGCAATATTTCGGGGCGCTCCCACTAAAAATAAAAAATAAAATACTTATACAACTTACCGATGTGAACTTGGCCCGAAAAACCATCCCGAAAAAAAACCTTTTCAAAAAAATTATATGTGTCTTCACTAAATTTATCAATAAAAAGCCTTACAGCACGAAAAATATTTTATTATGTATAAGTACAAAGAAAATACCACTCCATCCCTAAAAATATTATTTTTATGTTTACCTGTAACAAAAAAAAAAGATATTCGAGTACGTATGTATATATTTCATATAAAATGTATTTTATTTTGTAGAAACTAAAGAAGTGTATTTATGGCCATTTGATTTGGGCACTGGCAATATAATATGAGCATTAAGGATTGATGATAGTTCAAATCTCCTTATTTTTGCTCCTCATGAAAAAACCGAAAATATTTTTTACCAAGCAGCAATATCTAAATAAATTATGGTCAATTTTGTGAGAAATTACTGGAATATAATTTTTATTGTTTATTGCTAATTGGTAAAACTGACTAATCTAAACAGCAATGTCTTTAAATTCCTAATGTATGTATTTAGTGGTAAAGAGGTAAAGTTACTCCCAAACATAAATATTTTATACGCCCACAAATTTTCTTATAATGAAATATTTACCCTTCTGTAAATTTTAAAAATAAAAACCCAAGCGGTCATTTTTATAAGTGTATATTTTGTTTTCAAATGTTAAAGGAGTTACTCGAATATTAAAAGAGCATTAAATCCTTTATTTAGAAAATTAGTCATACTTGACAGAAAGCGATTTATTAAATCGACTTAGCTAAACCCTTAAACTGTTATTGTTATCATAATATTTGTCAAAGTAATACACTCTAATTAGAGGGTCAAACTAAATATTTATGGTCATTTGATTTGGGCAAAAGACAATTTTTTTTTGAAAATTTTACAAGTGATTTATCTACTGTACCGCCGATCACAAGGATTGCCCCCTACTTCGGGAATTGGTACGTGCTTGGTATAACTAGTCTTAACAAAATTACATTAGTCTTATTTCTCAACCAGGTCAAACTTAATATTTATGGCCATTTGATTTGGGCAAAAGACAATTTTTTTGAAAATTTTACAAGTGATTTATCTACTGTACCGCCGATCACAAGGATTGCCCCCTACTTCGGGAATTGGTACGTGCTTGGTATAACTAGTCTTAACGAAATTACATTAGTCTCATTTCTCAACCAGGTCAAACTAAATATTTATGGCCATTTGATTTGGGCAAAAGACAATTTTTTTTGAAAATTTTACAAGTGATTTATCTACTGTACCGCCAATCACAAGGATTGCCCCCTACTTCGGGAATTGGTACGCGCTTGGTATAACTAGTCTTAACGAAATTACATTAGTCTCATTTCTCAACCAGGTCAAACTAAATATTTATGGCCATTTGATTTGGGCAAAAGACAATTTTTTTTGAAAATTTTACAAGTGATTTATCTACTGTACCGCCGATCACAGGGATTGCCCCCTACTTCGGGAATTGGTACGTGCTTGGTATAACTAGTCTTAACAAAATTACATTAGTCTCATTTCTCAACCAGGTCAAACTAAATATTTATGGCCATTTGATTTGGGCAAAAGACAATTTTTTTTGAAAATTTTACAAGTGATTTATCTACTGTACCGCCGATCACAGGGATTGCCCCCTACTTCGGGAATTGGTACGTGCTTGGTATAACTAGTCTTAACAAAATTACATTAGTCTCATTTCTCAACCAGGTCAAACTTAATATTTATGGCCATTTGATTTGGGCAAAAGACAATTTTTTTGAAAATTTTACAAGTGATTTATCTACTGTACCGCCGATCACAAGGATTGCCCCCTACTTCGGGAATTGGTACGTGGTTGGTATAACTAGTCTTAACGAAATTACATTAGTCTCATTTCTCAACCAGGTCAAACTAAATATTTATGGCCATTTGATTTGGGCAAAAGACAATTTTTTTTGAAAATTTTACAAGTGATTTATCTACTGTACCGCCGATCACAAGGATTGCCCCCTACTTCGGGAATTGGTACGTGCTTGGTATAACTAGTCTTAACGAAATTACATTAGTCTCATTTCTCAACCAGGTCAAACTAAATATTTATGGCCATTTGATTTGGGCAAAAGACAATTTTTTTTGAAAATTTTACAAGTGATTTATCTACTGTACCGCCGATCACAAGGATTGCCCCCTACTTCGGGAATTGGTACGCGCTTGGTATAACTAGTCTTAACGAAATTACATTAGTCTCATTTCTCAACCAGGTCAAACTAAATATTTATGGCCATTTGATTTGGGCAAAAGACAATTTTTTTTGAAAATTTTACAAGTGATTTATCTACTGTACCGCCGATCACAGGGATTGCCCCCTACTTCGGGAATTGGTACGTGCTTGGTATAACTAGTCTTAACAAAATACATTAGTCTCATTTCTCAACCAGGTCAAACTAAATATTTATGGCCATTTGATTTGGGCAAAAGACAATTTTTTTTGAAAATTTTACAAGTGATTTATCTACTGTACCGCCGATCACAAGGATTGCCCCCTACTTCGGGAATTGGTACGTGCTTGGTATAACTAGTCTTAACAAAATTACATTAGTCTCATTTCTCAACCAGGTCAAACTAAATATTTATGGCCATTTGATTTGGGCAAAAGACAATTTTTTTTGAAAATTTTACAAGTGATTTATCTACTGTACCGCCGATCACAAGGATTGCCCCCTACTTCGGGAATTGGTACGTGCTTGGTATAACTAGTCTTAACAAAATTACATTAGTCTCATTTCTCAACCAGGTCAAACTAAATATTTATGGCCATTTGATTTGGGCAAAAGACAATTTTTTTTGAAAATTTTACAAGTGATTTATCTACTGTACCGCCGATCACAAGGATTGCCCCCTACTTCGGGAATTGGTACGTGCTTGGTATAACTAGTCTTAACGAAATTACATTAGTCTCATTTCTCAACCAGGTCAAACTAAATATTTATGGCCATTTGATTTGGGCAAAAGACAATTTTTTTTGAAAATTTTACAAGTGATTTATCTACTGTACCGCCGATCACAAGGATTGCCCCCTACTTCGGGAATTGGTACGCGCTTGGTATAACTAGTCTTAACGAAATTACATTAGTCTCATTTCTCAACCAGGTCAAACTAAATATTTATGGCCATTTGATTTGGGCAAAAGACAATTTTTTTTGAAAATTTTACAAGTGATTTATCTACTGTACCGCCGATCACAGGGATTGCCCTCTACTTCGGGAATTGGTACGTGCTTGGTATAACTAGTCTTAACAAAATACATTAGTCTCATTTCTCAACCAGGTCAAACTAAATATTTATGGCCATTTGATTTGGGCAAAAGACAATTTTTTTTGAAAATTTTACAAGTGATTTATCTACTGTACCGCCGATCACAAGGATTGCCCCCTACTTCGGGAATTGGTACGTGCTTGGTATAACTAGTCTTAACAAAATTACATTAGTCTCATTTCTCAACCAGGTCAAACTAAATATTTATGGCCATTTGATTTGGGCAAAAGACAATTTTTTTGAAAATTTTACAAGTGATTTATCTACTGTACCGCCGATCACAAGGATTGCCCCCTACTTCGGGAATTGGTACGTGCTTGGTACAACTAGTCTTAACAAAATTACATTAGTC
Organism: Tipula helvola; assembly: GCA_963556165.1. Taxonomy (NCBI): domain Eukaryota; kingdom Metazoa; phylum Arthropoda; class Insecta; order Diptera; family Tipulidae; genus Tipula; species Tipula helvola. The sequence continues at coordinate 293,589,842 of OY744482.1, read as the reverse complement.
TCATTTCTCAACCAGGTCAAACTTAATATTTATGGCCATTTGATTTGGGCAAAAGACAATTTTTTTGAAAATTTTACAAGTGATTTATCTACTGTACCGCCGATCACAAGGATTGCCCCCTACTTCGGGAATTGGTACGTGCTTGGTATAACTAGTCTTAACGAAATTACATTAGTCTCATTTCTCAACCAGGTCAAACTAAATATTTATGGCCATTTGATTTGGGCAAAAGACAATTTTTTTGAAAATTTTACAAGTGATTTATCTACTGTACCGCCGATCACAAGGATTGCCCCCTACTTCGGGAATTGGTACGTGCTTGGTATAACTAGTCTTAACAAAATTACATTAGTCTTATTTCTCAACCAGGTCAAACTAAATATTTATGGCCATTTGATTTGGGCAAAAGACAATTTTTTTTGAAAATTTTACAAGTGATTTATCTACTGTACCGCCGATCACAGGGATTGCCCCCTACTTCGGGAATTGGTACGTGCTTGGTATAACTAGTCTTAACAAAATACATTAGTCTCATTTCTCAACCAGGTCAAACTAAATATTTATGGCCATTTGATTTGGGCAAAAGACAATTTTTTTTTTAAATTTTACAAGTGATTTATCTACTGTACCGCCGATCACAGGGATTGCCCCCTACTTCGGGAATTGGTACGTGCTTGGTATAACTAGTCTTAACAAAATTACATTAGTCTTATTTCTCAACCAGGTCAAACTTAATATTTATGGCCATTTGATTTGGGCAAAAGACAATTTTTTTGAAAATTTTACAAGTGATTTATCTACTGTACCGCCGATCACAAGGATTGCCCCCTACTTCGGGAATTGGTACGTGCTTGGTATAACTAGTCTTAACGAAATTACATTAGTCTCATTTCTCAACCAGGTCAAACTTAATATTTATGGCCATTTGATTTGGGCAAAAGACAATTTTTTTGAAAATTTTACAAGTGATTTATCTACTGTACCGCCGATCACAAGGATTGCCCCCTACTTCGGGAATTGGTACGTGCTTGGTATAACTAGTCTTAACGAAATTACATTAGTCTCATTTCTCAACCAGGTCAAACTAAATATTTATGGCCATTTGATTTGGGCAAAAGACAATTTTTTTGAAAATTTTACAAGTGATTTATCTACTGTACCGCCGATCACAAGGATTGCCCCCTACTTCGGGAATTGGTACGTGCTTGGTATAACTAGTCTTAACAAAATTACATTAGTCTTATTTCTCAACCAGGTCAAACTAAATATTTATGGCCATTTGATTTGGGCAAAAGACAATTTTTTTTGAAAATTTTACAAGTGATTTATCTACTGTACCGCCGATCACAGGGATTGCCCCCTACTTCGGGAATTGGTACGTGCTTGGTATAACTAGTCTTAACAAAATACATTAGTCTCATTTCTCAACCAGGTCAAACTAAATATTTATGGCCATTTGATTTGGGCAAAAGACAATTTTTTTTTAAAATTTTACAAGTGATTTATCTACTGTACCGCCGATCACAGGGATTGCCCCCTACTTCGGGAATTGGTACGTGCTTGGTATAACTAGTCTTAACAAAATTACATTAGTCTTATTTCTCAACCAGGTCAAACTTAATATTTATGGCCATTTGATTTGGGCAAAAGACAATTTTTTTGAAAATTTTACAAGTGATTTATCTACTGTACCGCCGATCACAAGGATTGCCCCCTACTTCGGGAATTGGTACGTGCTTGGTATAACTAGTCTTAACGAAATTACATTAGTCTCATTTCTCAACCAGGTCAAACTAAATATTTATGGCCATTTGATTTGGGCAAAAGACAATTTTTTTGAAAATTTTACAAGTGATTTATCTACTGTACCGCCGATCACAAGGATTGCCCCCTACTTCGGGAATTGGTACGTGCTTGGTATAACTAGTCTTAACAAAATTACATTAGTCTTATTTCTCAACCAGGTCAAACTAAATATTTATGGCCATTTGATTTGGGCAAAAGACAATTTTTTTTGAAAATTTTACAAGTGATTTATCTACTGTACCGCCGATCACAGGGATTGCCCCCTACTTCGGGAATTGGTACGTGCTTGGTATAACTAGTCTTAACAAAATACATTAGTCTCATTTCTCAACCAGGTCAAACTAAATATTTATGGCCATTTGATTTGGGCAAAAGACAATTTTTTTTTAAAATTTTACAAGTGATTTATCTACTGTACCGCCGATCACAGGGATTGCCCCCTACTTCGGGAATTGGTACGTGCTTGGTATAACTAGTCTTAACAAAATTACATTAGTCTTATTTCTCAACCAGGTCAAACTTAATATTTATGGCCATTTGATTTGGGCAAAAGACAATTTTTTTGAAAATTTTACAAGTGATTTATCTACTGTACCGCCGATCACAAGGATTGCCCCCTACTTCGGGAATTGGTACGTGCTTGGTATAACTAGTCTTAACAAAATTACATTAGTCTTATTTCTCAACCAGGTCAAACTTAATATTTATGGCCATTTGATTTGGGCAAAAGACAATTTTTTTGAAAATTTTACAAGTGATTTATCTACTGTACCGCCGATCACAAGGATTGCCCCCTACTTCGGGAATTGGTACGTGCTTGGTATAACTAGTCTTAACGAAATTACATTAGTCTCATTTCTCAACCAGGTCAAACTAAATATTTATGGCCATTTGATTTGGGCAAAAGACAATTTTTTTGAAAATTTTACAAGTGATTTATCTACTGTACCGCCGATCACAAGGATTGCCCCCTACTTCGGGAATTGGTACGTGCTTGGTATAACTAGTCTTAACAAAATTACATTAGTCTTATTTCTCAACCAGGTCAAACTAAATATTTATGGCCATTTGATTTGGGCAAAAGACAATTTTTTTTGAAAATTTTACAAGTGATTTATCTACTGTACCGCCGATCACAGGGATTGCCCCCTACTTCGGGAATTGGTACGTGCTTGGTATAACTAGTCTTAACAAAATACATTAGTCTTATTTCTCAACCAGGTCAAACTAAATATTTATGGCCATTTGATTTGGGCAAAAGACAATTTTTTTTTAAAATTTTACAAGTGATTTATCTACTGTACCGCCGATCACAGGGATTGCCCCCTACTTCGGGAATTGGTACGTGCTTGGTATAACTAGTCTTAACAAAATACATTAGTCTCATTTCTCAACCAGGTCAAACTAAATATTTATGGCCATTTGATTTGGGCAAAAGACAATTTTTTTGAAAATTTTACAAGTGATTTATCTACTGTACCGCCGATCACAAGGATTGCCCCCTACTTCGGGAATTGGTACGTGCTTGGTATAACTAGTCTTAACAAAATTACATTAGTCTTATTTCTCAACCAGGTCAAACTTAATATTTATGGCCATTTGATTTGGGCAAAAGACAATTTTTTTGAAAATTTTACAAGTGATTTATCTACTGTACCGCCGATCACAAGGATTGCCCCCTACTTCGGGAATTGGTACGTGCTTGGTATAACTAGTCTTAACGAAATTACATTAGTCTCATTTCTCAACCAGGTCAAACTAAATATTTATGGCCATTTGATTTGGGCAAAAGACAATTTTTTTGAAAATTTTACAAGTGATTTATCTACTGTACCGCCGATCACAAGGATTGCCCCCTACTTCGGGAATTGGTACGTGCTTGGTATAACTAGTCTTAACAAAATTACATTAGTCTTATTTCTCAACCAGGTCAAACTAAATATTTATGGCCATTTGATTTGGGCAAAAGACAATTTTTTTTGAAAATTTTACAAGTGATTTATCTACTGTACCGCCGATCACAGGGATTGCCCCCTACTTCGGGAATTGGTACGTGCTTGGTATAACTAGTCTTAACAAAATACATTAGTCTCATTTCTCAACCAGGTCAAACTAAATATTTATGGCCATTTGATTTGGGCAAAAGACAATTTTTTTTTAAAATTTTACAAGTGATTTATCTACTGTACCGCCGATCACAGGGATTGCCCCCTACTTCGGGAATTGGTACGTGCTTGGTATAACTAGTCTTAACAAAATTACATTAGTCTTATTTCTCAACCAGGTCAAACTTAATATTTATGGCCATTTGATTTGGGCAAAAGACAATTTTTTTGAAAATTTTACAAGTGATTTATCTACTGTACCGCCGATCACAAGGATTGCCCCCTACTTCGGGAATTGGTACGTGCTTGGTATAACTAGTCTTAACAAAATTACATTAGTCTTATTTCTCAACCAGGTCAAACTTAATATTTATGGCCATTTGATTTGGGCAAAAGACAATTTTTTTGAAAATTTTACAAGTGATTTATCTACTGTACCGCCGATCACAAGGATTGCCCCCTACTTCGGGAATTGGTACGTGCTTGGTATAACTAGTCTTAACGAAATTACATTAGTCTCATTTCTCAACCAGGTCAAACTAAATATTTATGGCCATTTGATTTGGGCAAAAGACAATTTTTTTGAAAATTTTACAAGTGATTTATCTACTGTACCGCCGATCACAAGGATTGCCCCCTACTTCGGGAATTGGTACGTGCTTGGTATAACTAGTCTTAACAAAATTACATTAGTCTTATTTCTCAACCAGGTCAAACTAAATATTTATGGCCATTTGATTTGGGCAAAAGACAATTTTTTTTGAAAATTTTACAAGTGATTTATCTACTGTACCGCCGATCACAGGGATTGCCCCCTACTTCGGGAATTGGTACGTGCTTGGTATAACTAGTCTTAACAAAATACATTAGTCTTATTTCTCAACCAGGTCAAACTAAATATTTATGGCCATTTGATTTGGGCAAAAGACAATTTTTTTTTAAAATTTTACAAGTGATTTATCTACTGTACCGCCGATCACAGGGATTGCCCCCTACTTCGGGAATTGGTACGTGCTTGGTATAACTAGTCTTAACAAAATACATTAGTCTCATTTCTCAACCAGGTCAAACTAAATATTTATGGCCATTTGATTTGGGCAAAAGACAATTTTTTTGAAAATTTTACAAGTGATTTATCTACTGTACCGCCGATCACAAGGATTGCCCCCTACTTCGGGAATTGGTACGTGCTTGGTATAACTAGTCTTAACAAAATTACATTAGTCTTATTTCTCAACCAGGTCAAACTTAATATTTATGGCCATTTGATTTGGGCAAAAGACAATTTTTTTGAAAATTTTACAAGTGATTTATCTACTGTACCGCCGATCACAAGGATTGCCCCCTACTTCGGGAATTGGTACGTGCTTGGTATAACTAGTCTTAACGAAATTACATTAGTCTCATTTCTCAACCAGGTCAAACTAAATATTTATGGCCATTTGATTTGGGCTGGTTAGTTTGACCTGGTTGAGAAATGAGACTAATGTAATTTTGTTAAGACTAGTTATACCAAGCACGTACCAATTCCCGAAGTAGGGGGCAATCCCTGTGATCGGCGGTACAGTAGATAAATCACTTGTAAAATTTTCAAAAAAAATTGTCTTTTGCCCAAATCAAATGGCCATAAATATTTAGTTTGACCTGGTTGAGAAATGAGACTAATGTAATTTTGTTAAGACTAGTTATACCAAGCACGTACCAATTCCCGAAGTAGGGGGCAATCCCTGTGATCGGCGGTACAGTAGATAAATCACTTGTAAAATTTTCAAAAAAAATTGTCTTTTGCCCAAATCAAATGGCCATAAATATTTAGTTTGACCTGGTTGAGAAATGAGACTAATGTAATTTCGTTAAGACTAGTTATACCAAGCACGTACCAATTCCCGAAGTAGGGGGCAATCCCTGTGATCGGCGGTACAGTAGATAAATCACTTGTAAAATTTTCAAAAAAAATTGTCTTTTGCCCAAATCAAATGGCCATAAATATTTAGTTTGACCTGGTTGAGAAATGAGACTAATGTAATTTTGTTAAGACTAGTTATACCAAGCACGTACCAATTCCCGAAGTAGGGGGCAATCCCTGTGATCGGCGGTACAGTAGATAAATCACTTGTAAAATTTTCAAAAAAAATTGTCTTTTGCCCAAATCAAATGGCCATAAATATTTAGTTTGACCTGGTTGAGAAATGAGACTAATGTAATTTTGTTAAGACTAGTTATACCAAGCACGTACCAATTCCCGAAGTAGGGGGCAATCCCTGTGATCGGCGGTACAGTAGATAAATCACTTGTAAAATTTTCAAAAAAAATTGTCTTTTGCCCAAATCAAATGGCCATAAATATTTAGTTTGACCTGGTTGAGAAATGAGACTAATGTAATTTCGTTAAGACTAGTTATACCAAGCACGTACCAATTCCCGAAGTAGGGGGCAATCCCTGTGATCGGCGGTACAGTAGATAAATCACTTGTAAAATTTTCAAAAAAAATTGTCTTTTGCCCAAATCAAATGGCCATAAATATTTAGTTTGACCTGGTTGAGAAATGAGACTAATGTAATTTTGTTAAGACTAGTTATACCAAGCACGTACCAATTCCCGAAGTAGGGGGCAATCCCTGTGATCGGCGGTACAGTAGATAAATCACTTGTAAAATTTTCAAAAAAAATTGTCTTTTGCCCAAATCAAATGGCCATAAAAACACTTCTTTAGTTTTTACAAAATAAAATAAATTTTATATGAAATATGTATATACATGCGTACTCGAATATCTTTTTTTTTTGGTTACAGGTAAACATTAAAATAATATTTTTAGGAATAGAGTGTTATTTTCTTTGTACTTTACATAATAAAATATTTTTCGTGCTGTAAGGCTTTTTATTGATAAATTTAGTGAAGACACATATAATTTTTTTGAAAAGGTTTTTTTTCGGGATGGTATTTCGGGATGGAGGTCACATCGTGTTAGTAGGGACACATTTTTAAAAGACCTTTTTTTCGGGCTGAAGAGGCTTTTCGGGCTAACTTCACATACATATACAACTTTATTATTCGAAATTAAAATCTATTATTCTATTCAAATTTTTGTTTTTATTTTAAACACAGTTTTTTAAAATGTATTTTTCTGCCAAATATGTGTTGTAACATTTTGCCAAAGCCGGCTTTATTTGTTTTTAAGATTTATAATTTTCTCTTATAATAAGTATACAATTGTGGCACATAAAATGATAAACATTAATATTTTAAAAGATATGTAGTCAATAATTAAAATTATTATTTTTAGAGCAGTAAGTACGAATTACCAAGAAAATGCAAAATACACACCAGCAACTCAATTCGATATGCTTTGCACAATTTGTATAGAGAACGAATCAAGCCAATTAAGAGAAAACCATAAAAAATCTCAGGCAGATGCCCGTTAATTTTTCCAAACATGTGATTTTTCCAAACAACAACAATGTTCATTGGCATTCGGTGAACATTTAAAAAGTGACAGTTTAAAATCATAAATACATAGTTGATTAAACGACCCTAACACCTTGAATATGCGTAGTTCGAGTAAATTACCTATATACTAAAATGTAAATGTTCTCTAAGTACAAACTTGCAATATTTCGAACGGCAGCGGTTTTGGTCACCTCTCTCAGTAAAAATAATAAAAACCAGGCTTACCATCAACAAGATCATCAAATACAAATATACACACTTTTAAACTTTATATCATTAGTAAATTTTATGTTCCGCAAAAAAGTATCTCAAAGAAAACAATAAAACCAAAATAAATAAACTAATTGATATTTTTCTCCATAATAGACATTAAAACTAATATCGGAATTATCTTAGTATGTAGTAGTCCAGTCGCCACTGTTGCTTATTATAGACTGACATCTCCTAGTGCAACTTTTACTTAATTTGGTCGCATTTTCTGGAGTAAAGTCGGTCCAAATCTGTTTGAGAACGACTTTTATAAATAATTTGTAGTATAGTGTTTGCATACAAAAAAAAAATCGTCGAAATCGTTGAGTTTTTCATCGGAACAACCTGTAGTGAAATAGTAGAAAATATCTGTATTTGTTGGTGGTAATGTTCCATATAAATAATAAAATTGTGCAACTGAATAGAGTCCCTTAGTAACTAATATAGTTTCGTATAGCGACACCTATCCTATTTCATCAAAATAATACAATATGTAATACTTATACATATATGAAAATAGTTTAATGGTTAATTCTAAAACCATCTTCACATAATTAAATCAATAATGCTTATTATTATTTTCGAACCTGCGAACAGCTACACTAACCGATACTCAACAATATACCGAACAACATTCCATATAAGATAATATATTAAATTAACAAAAAAAATCTTAAGCACACCCACAAATTACTGATTTCAGATGAGATAACTTGCGGTAATTTCCCTCGGATGATGTATAATAAACCGTATCTATACACATATTTATGTGTATCATCTACATTGTAATTAGTTTATTTTCCATGAAAATAATCTTTTTCTTTTTAGCTTTTTTTTTACTGTAAACATTCACATACATTTTTTTCTTTTATTCGAGCTTTTTTTTTTTTTTAATAATTTTCCTCTGTGTTCATCTAAAGTTAATTTTCATCTCTAGAATTTTGTTTTTGTTTTTGTCGGTTTAGTTGAGTTTGTACACAAATTTTTGTTTATTATTGTTGTTTTTATAAGTATCCATATTCGTTTTTCCCTCTTTGTTATTTTGTTGGTGTTGGAATATCTTTTTTTTTTTTTTGTTTATTTTGTGCTATTTTGCAAGCACACACACAATAAAGCAAAAAAAAAAAAAATGAAAAAAAATGAGAGAGCTTACAATAAAATATAGAAAAGTAGGAAAAATAAAAATATTATACAATACATAAAATTGAAAGGGTTGAAAACACTTTATTTGATTAGAATGAACTTTAATTTTCAGTTTTAAGAAAAGATTCAGTTTTTTAAAACTTTTTACTTCGCAATAATTATTTTGTGATGTTGTCTTATTTCAGTAGACTTTCACGTTTATGTATTTATTTATATTGAAGTACTTATTTACTTTTATTTTTTATTTTTTTATTTGCCCTGGGTGCAGGAGGGAGGAAAGATTTTCTCAAAATAAAAAAATTCAAGATTAGTTTTAATTAGAATTTTCTTAATAAATAAAAGGTTAAATGTATAAATATAACTATTATGTATAGAAGTACTGTGGCTATTGTTGTATTGAAGTAAAAGTTTAAAGTTAAAATTAATTTAAGTTTTCTATTTTTAAGTTGAGCTTTTCTTTCATTGTTTTTGTTTTCCCTGGATCAGTATTACTTTCAACTACAATTTAGTGAACGAAGAATATTGTTGTATTTTCTAATGTTATTGATTGCACATACATAAATGTGCATTTTCAGTTGTTCATTAAAAAGTTTATGTTTTACTTTTACTTATACAATATATATTATTATTACATGTATACTTCTAGAAGTAAAGTATAGTATAGTATATACTTAACTATAATGTGTATTGGAAAATTGATTTTGCATAGTAAATAAATCGAAAACCTTTTTTTTTTTAAATTTTTTATAATGTTTATATAAAGGTTGAGATAAACTTTTTAATTAAAATATAATGCAGTAAGATTTAATAGATCTTAAACGTTTTGAAGATAATGAATTTATTGTTCTACATGTAATTTTTTTTTATATTCCGTTTAGTTTTAGTTCCGAGAATGAATAAAATAAAAAGTTATAATGAATCGGTTTTGTATTGTTTTCATTTAATTTAATTACTGCTGGTGTATTGTAATAAAATAGATAAAATATTGTAAACACTTCATATATTTTTATTTGTCTATTAAGACTTTTAGAATTTCCCTTAAATTAATTTCTTAAGTATATATGTTTGTATGTACTATATTTATATGTTTAAGTGTGTTACACAGCACAGAAAACAACAACATAGGGTGAAACATAAAATATTATTTTATTAGTTGTTTATCTCTATGTTTCTCGATGCGTTGTGAGAAAATTGAACAAAAGTCATTATCTTATGAAATAGAATGGAATTCGGTCATAATTCATTTTTGAAATGTTGTTTTCTTGTACTACACAAGAAAACTTTGTTTCATTAGCTAATATAAAACATGTGAAGTTAGCCCAGTTTTTATCCCAGCAAAAGCAGAAAGTTTCATCAGGCAATATAATTTCGTCTTATCCCAGTTTTTTTTATTTACGAGTATGTATCAATACAAAACGAAATTAAAATACTTTTTCTATCCCAGCCCAGTTATTAAGAATTTTATACTTTATTTTTCGGTTTTGGGTTTATTTATGAACCCAATTAGAAGAAAAATTGTTAAATTTCATTTGAACTAGTCGGACCAGAACATGCCCCATATGATTCATACATGAAAAATTCAGATTAGGGCAAATTTTGATCAACTCACCAGTACAAGTCTATGATTCAAATGGCTACAATCGACTAATTTCCAATAACCCCATATGATTTTATAAATGGAAAATGAACGAAATATTTTCCTATATTCTAGAAACTTCTTGAGCCGGGAAATTTGTTTATTGTCTTGAGTTTGCCATGCATTAGGGCAAATTTTGATCAACTCACCAGTACAAATCTATGATTCAAATGGCTACAAACAGCCAATTTCCAATGACCCCATATGATTTTATATATGGAACATTGACGAAATATTTTCCTATATTCTAGAAACTTCTTGGACCGAGAAAATTGTTTATTGTTTTGAGTTTGCCATAGATTAGGGAAAATTTTGATCAACTCACCTGTACCAGTGTATGAATGGCTACAATCGACCAATTTCCCATGACTCCATATGATTTTATATATGGAAAATTCACGAAATATTATCCTATATTCTAGAAACTGATTGGGCCGGGAAATTTGTTTATTGTTTTGAGTTTGCCATAGATGAGGGCAAATTTTGATCAACCCACCAGTGTATAAATGGATACAATCGACTAATTTCCAATGATCACATATGTTTTTGTATGGAAAATTCACAAAACATTTTCTTATATTCTTGAAACTTCTTGGGCTCTGAAATTTGCTTATTGGTTTGACTTTGCCATAGATTAGAGCAAATTTCAATCGACCAATTTCGAATGACCCCATATGATTGTATGTATATATGGAAAATTCACGAAATATTTTCCTATAAGTATTCGTGAAACTTTTGGGCCGGGAAATTTGTTTATTGTCTTGAGTTTGCCATACATTAGGGCAAATTTTGATCAACTCACCAGTACAAGTCTATGATTCAAATGGCTACAGTCGGCCAATTTCCAATGGCCCCGTATGATTTAATTCATGAAAAATTCACGAAATATTTTCCTATATTCTAGAAACTTCTTGGGCCGGGAAATTTGCTTATTGTTCTGAGTTTGTCATAGATTAGGGCAAATTTCAATCGGCCAATTTCGAATGACCTCATATGATTGTGTATATGGAAAGATCACGAAATATTTTCCTATATTCTTGAAACTTCTTGGGCCGGGAAATTTGTTTATTGTCTTGAGTTTGCCATACACTAGGGTAAATTTTGATCATCTCATTAGTACAAGTCTATGATTCAAATGGCTATAATCGGCCAATTTCCAATGAGCTAATATGATTTTGCCGCCCCGGTGGCACAGTTGTTAGCATGCTTGCTTCAAGCTCCGGAGGTCCCGGGTTCGAATCCCGGCGGGTGATGAAAAAATCACGGCTGGTTAATGTAAGGATCAATGAATTAATCACTCATTATCCGTTATAAAAATGATTACGAAACTTCACTATGAAGCGGCCAAGTCCCTCTATGGGATGTAGCGCCAGCGAAAAAAAAAAAAAAAAAAAAAAAAAAAAAAAAATATGATTTTATATATGGAAAATTCATGCAATATTTTCCAATATTCTTGAAACTGCTTGGGCCTGGAAATTTGTTTATTGTTTTGAGTTTGCCATAGATGAGGGCAAATTTTGATGAACTCACCAGTAACTCTATGATTCAAATGGCTACAATCGGCAAATCTCCAATGCCCCCGTATGATTTTATCGGTGGTTTGGCGTCTATTGGAAGAGGCTCCGTAAACTTCCAGTAGGCGCAGGTGTACGTACTGCCTCCTCGTGGCAACCACCGGTAACTGTAACCATTAGGCTGAATGTGGCCATTGGTGACAGGCTAAAGTACGACGCTAAAGGAGAAAACCTTGACAAAAAATCCCTAATCTAAGGTGGAACAGCATATGCCGATGGATGAATGGCTGATAGGTAAATCAGTCTATATATGCGGACTCTGGATACCAGGCACCCTCCAGTTTTATTTAGCCTTCCTGTAGTAAACCTGGGTGACCTACAGGCGACTTTTTTATTCCCAGCAACTCGCAAGAGTTAAATCAAAACGGTAGACGAGGCACGGGAAGGAATACACGGGAGTGGGTCTACCCTCTCAAAGTCCTTGAGTCCCAATGCTACCGCTTTTCTAGCAGAAGTAAATGTTATTACATCTAGGAGGGAGAGCAATGAGCCCAGATAGTATGTAACGCGTGTAGAAGTACTTCCTACAGTAAACATTTAGGAGGGAGAGCAATGAGCCCAGATAATATGTATCGCGTGTAGAATTACTTCCAACAGTAAACATCTAGGAGGGAGAGCAATGAGCCCAGATAGTATGTCCCAGCAACTCGCAAGAGTAAAATCAAAACGGTAGACGAGGCATGGATAGGAATATACGGGAGTGGGTCTGCCCTCTCGATGTCCTTGAGTCCCAATGCTACCGCTCTTCTAGCAGAAGTAAATGTTATTACATCTAGGAGGGAGAGCAATGAGCCCAGATAGTATGTATCACACACCGGTCGGCAGTATTATCAGGTTCTTTAAGAGCCTGAATATTGGCTGGACGGATAATCAAAACATCTAGGAGGGAGAGCAATGAGCCCAGATAGTATGTATCACGTACCGTTAGGCAGTATTATCAGGTTCATTAAGAGCTTGAATATTGACTGGACGGATAATTAAGTAGGGCTTAATGCACAAAAGATCTTTTAGGTCGCAGTGCGGGGTGGCTTGAGCCCCCACATGGCCCTCAAGTAATAATAATAATAATAATACGTGGAAAATTCACGAAATATTTTCCTATATTCTAGAAACAGCTTGGGCAGGGAAATTTGTCTATTGTTTTGAGTTTGCCATAGATTAGGGCAAATTTCAATCGGCTAATTTCGAATGACCCCATATAATCGTATATATTGAAAATTCACGAAATATTTTCCCATATTCTTGAAACTTCTTGGGCCGGGAAATTTGTTTATTGTTTTGAGTTTGCCGTAAATTTCACTATAAGGACGTTTTACAAATTTAAATTTCGTAATAAAAATTTTTAAAAAATAATTGTTTAATTAATTGTTATTTTTAAAATAAGTTTTGAAAATATTTCGTGAATTTCCCATACATAAAATCATATGGGCCGCTGCAAATTATATCCATTTGAATGGACTTGTCCTTCTGAGTTGATCAAAATTAGCCCTAATCTATGGCAAACTCAAAACAATAAAAAAATTTCACAATCCAAGAAGTTTTTAGAATATAGAAAAATGTTTCGTGAATTATGAAATATTCGTATATATATGGAAAATTTACGAAACTGTGTTCTATATTCTAGAAACTTCTTGGGTTGGGAAATTTGTTTATTGTTTTGAGTTTGCCAAAGAATAGGGCAAATTTTGATGAACTCACTAGTACAAGTCTATGATTCAAATGGCTACAATCTGCCAAATTCCAATGGCCCCATATGATTTTATATATGGAAAATTCACGAAATATTTCCCTATATTCTTTAAACTTCTTGAGCCGGGAAATTTGTTTATTGTTTTGTATTTGTCATAGATTAGAGCTAATTCTGATCAACTCACCAGTACTAGTCTATAATTTAAATTGCTACAATCGGCCAATTTCGAATGACCTCATATGATTGTGTATATGGAAAGATCACGAAATATTTTCCTATATTTTAAAAATTTCTTGGGCCGGGGAGTTTGTGTATTGTTTTGAGTTTGTCATATATTAGGGCGAATTTTGATTAACGCACCACTACAAGTCATAGGAAAATGTTTCGCGAATTTCCCATACATATGTAAAATCATATGGGCCGCTGGAAATTCTTGCCATTTGAATGGACTTGTACTTCTGAATCAAAATTAGCCTTAATCTATGGCAAACTCAAAACAATAAAAAAATTTCCCGGCCCAAGAATATTCTAGAATATTGGAAATTATGTAGTGAATTTTCCATATGTAAAATCATATGAAGATGGCTTCATCCCAAAAAACGAGTAAAGCCATCATTTAATATCCTGAACCGATAATTTTGAAGCAAATTCAATGGTTTTTTGGGTTGACTTATGAATATTACGCCAAGATGGCAAAGCGATTTATCAGATTTATGTAAACAGGATTCAAGTTTTAAGTTCAATATAGTCGAGCAAAATGTGTTTCTTTTACTAAAGATCTAGCTACTCCCAGTCCCCAGGTAGGTACTTTTATTGGAAGAGATTGATTATAAAATAGAACACAGAATAAAATCGAAGATGCAATATGTGAATGCCCTAAGTAGACTGCTCATTAATCTAGTTTATGATGGAGTAACCGTTTGTCTCATAAATGCTCAAAACAAAGACAAAGCTATTAACGACAAAATTTATCACTGCTGATGAAGTATTGCTGATACTAAAAATTATTCAAAATGGGGCAACGGTCAAGTTGAAAGGATACATACAATTTTAATACCCGTTTTAGCAAAATAGTCAATTGCAAACCCAGAGAAATGGTTTGTTTTAAACATGTTTGAAAGCCACACTACAAGCAAAACACAACACCATTTAAACTTGTACATAATAGGAGTAAAATGTCGTCAGAAAGAGGATTTTGAAATATTGTCAGCTATCCAATAAGAAATGCAACAACATTTCGTGGAAGAAAGAAATGAAATTAGACAAGTAGCTAAAGCTTAAATAACCGTTCAGAATGAGAACGTAAAACAATTTAATAAAAAAAGAAAACAGTTGATATTTTTAAATTTGTATCTGCATGCTAACAAAAGAAACAGGCTTTCTAAAGAGAGAATCCTCTGATGATGAAATAAAGTATTTATTGTACATATTTAACTTTAACCACCGAAGTGAATTTATATTCGTAAGAAACCTTTTGAACTTGGCCACCTTTACAAGTTGAACAATTTGTAGGAAACCGTGATTGTCCAACTTAAACAGATTCTACTGTATTCGTAAACGAACATCAAATCGTATCTCAAAATTTCATTTTCTCACCTTGAAAGTTTAATTAAATTTAGATACCAGTTCAAATGACAACATGTTTTCCATAATAGTTTTTTTTTATACAGAATAGGAAAATAACAAAAAAAAAAAAAAATCTGGTGTTATGGAATTTTTTTTTTTCGAAGTCTGCTTTATATTGCGGCCCTAAAACAAAAACCTAAGATGGAAAATAATTTATTTTTGCATTTTTATCATTTTTGTTCCTTTATCTAGAACATTAAAATCGACCACAAGATTTGCATGACAATTTATTTATTATAACAAAAATTTGGTAGGGTTTCCCACTATGTATACTTATTATGCACATACGATAATAGCAAAAAATTAAATCTATCATCTCACTATTTTGGCATTCCTTTTCTTCTAAACTGACGGAAAAACCACTTGACAAATTTTCCTAAATCTCAGTTATATGTACCATTTTTTTTTTGTTTTTTGTTTTTCGATGTGAAAGTTATATATTGTTTGTTTATTAAAATGAAAAATGATTTTTGTTAATGTTTTTCCACAAAGTACAGTGAATGAAGTATACGTATGTAGATACACACAGAAATGGTTTATTATAATATGGTGTGTAAAAATGAAAATAAATGAAAATGGGGAACAAAAACTAATCTAAATGTATTATAATCATGAAGTATAATTAAAATCTTGACAAAAAAAAATTCTTTACTGTATCTATACGTTAAGAGTAATCAAGACTATTTTTTATGTGCACATTACATACATATATATGTATATTGTATATGTATTTATTTAGCTATGTATAGATGAAAAAGATATATTTTCTTTTTTTTTATATATTCTAAATTAAATTTTCCAGTCAGTTCTTCACATTCATGTACGGATAATGTGTCTGTATGTAGATATATGGAAGAGTAATACTGTTCACTTTATTTTACCGTTTTTTTTTTGTGCTCCTGTTTTTTCCTAGATAAACAAGTACATATTATTGTTTGTTTATGAAACAAATTAAAAATTGAAATTTTTTTGTATACTGTGTACGTATACAACAAAAAGGATTTACGGAAAAAATGAACGTGGAAAATCGAATTTTATGTTATTTTGTTTGCACAATTATTGTTTTATTAATTTTTCGATTTTTTTTTTTTTTTAATATCACTTTGACTGATTATGATTAATTATAATATAATACATAAACTAAAGAACATATTTCAAGATTGGTTGGGAAATTAACAAATCCATTGGCAAGATATCATCTCAAACGCTAAATAAAGAACAAAACCACGCCTATTTTTTCCATGTAAATTTATTTTCATTGGATTATTTCAAATATTCATTTGTTTGTTGTCAAATTGGATAACAAAACGAAAAAAAAGATTTTTTTTCGGAATGGAAAAGGGATAATCCACGTGACACAACAAAAACAATCTTAATAGAATAAGGACTTGTTTAACGATGCTGAGTTTAGAAATTTAGATCTTACAAAATAAATAAATAAACAAATCTATGTAATAATTCACTTAAATGTCAGCCATTTGTTTTATATCAAATTAATCTTGCAAAATTGTAATATATTATTAAATGCATAATTCCATCGAAATATTGCTGGATACAATTTTTTTGTTCAAATTAAAAACATAATTCGAGTTATGGCTTATGAGTACATGTTTGGTTATTTGTCAAAACAAAATTTATTTATTGCAAAATTCAGTTAGGTCTAAATTGTGATGAAACTGTTTGAAATATAAATTATCCATTTTTTTACTTCAATTCAATTAGAAATCTTAATCGATACTTTAACAGTGAGATAGAGATAAGGTTAACCAAATAATCTTTAATTTTTTTTGTAAGGACTAATCCGGCTACTATGGCCAACAATCGATGGGATATATGTGCGTCAATTACCTTCAGTATTTTTTAAATTTGGATGATGTGGTGGAAGGATTTCAGAATAAAAATTACAAAATTTATTAATGAGACATAAGTGTGGTTATTTTAATAAAAATTGAAATAAGTTGATTAATTAAGAAAATGCTAGTTGGCTCGTTAAATTAAATCAACAAGGTAAAACACTGAAGCTCTGATTTATCAATAGAAACAAAATTAAAGCATTAAGACTATAAGCCACAACTAAGTTATCTCATTTCAATCTGCGTTCAGTGATCAGTTTTATGCTGTATGTTCGTAAAGACTCGACATCATAAAAATACACATAAGTAATGATAATTTCCGTCATATTTAACTGCACATTTACTCTTATATTTATATATTCCAATATTTCTCAACTCCATCTAAAAAATACTTCCATTTCTCACCATCATACTTTAAATTCTTTCGTATATATGGGCCAATATCTGTAAAATTGTACAAATAGAAATTTTTTGTTTTATTTTTTTTTTACATTTTTTTTGCACTTAATGTTTTTGCTCATTTGAAATATTTAATTAACAACACAATTCCGTTGGCGGCAGTTAACTTTACTAAATATTTTATAAGTTATTTGGGAAATTGCAGTCGTCCTTCCTAATTTATGTCAGCTTTGTTACCGGATAAAAAAATTCAATATCCAAAATCTTATTAATATTTGGTTTCACTTTCACATTTCCCTTTTCATTGTATTCAATTAAAGATTAATATAATTAAAAAAAAAATTAAAAATAAATCAATTTATGTAAAAAAATTGAAATTTTTGTCAGCTGAGTTACCAAGATCACATTCAAGAAATTTTCTTTTCAAATTAATTTATTTTTAGGGTTGTGGGTTTAAGATATCAAGTTATTTCCTAAATGGTATTTTCTCTAATGATTCGGAATTTGCATTTTAAACTGTTAAAATTACATTCATTGATTAAAAAAAAAAGAAAAGGTAGGATTTCGGGACAGAAAGTAACGCAGTGGAAACAAAAGTAACACAATGGACAGTTGTATGATAAAATACATCCTTTACTAAATAAAATAAATAAAATCAAAATGCTTTTCATAAGCTATAAATATTTAAAAATAACATAACAAAATGAATTCTTTCCATAAGAAAAACAAAATAGTAGATATAAATCTAAAGATAATAAGGATCTAAGATATTTCTTCAAGTACTTTTATTGAATTTTTAAATTCATAAAATATCCGACTTGCTTTTAGTTCAATGCCAGGATTTTGCAGTTTTTTTATTATATGTTTAGAATGGACATCCACAACATCATGGTTTTCTATTTTGAAAATGATTTTAGCGCTACTTATTTATTTTAAAAAATTACTTTGGTTTCACCTTCATTATCTATTTCGGTTTGGGCTATAGCTACGTATCTATTAACAATTTGTTTGCGTTTATTATTAAATAACTACAAAAATTCATTTTCTAAACAAAGCGCAGTCTATTTCCATAAAGAATGTCAACTGCGTTACTATATTGTCAGTCACGTTACCAAATTTAAGTAACGTAGCTGACTGGTAACACAGTTGACGTTTTTTACGAAAATGAATTGCACACATTAAAATTAAAATATTTAAATCATAATTTTTATGAATATTTATCGTTAACATATTCTTGTTCTATTACTTAATATAATATATAGATTTTATTAAATCATTTAATTAAATTTTTGGTAACACAGTTGAATTATATTAAAAATACATACCACAGTTTCGAGAAAACATTGACACTGCAAAGTGATGCTAACACGCGCACATTCTAGAATAAACTGATGCATTTATGGAACACGTTACGAACGTCGAACGTATTTTATTTTTTTGAAATAACAGTTTTTTGTTTTTATTTTTTCGGTAACTTAGTTGAAGTAACACAGTTGAAAATAAATAGGGACACAACTTTATAATTACAAAAATCACAGAAAAAAATAGAAACTATTAATTATGATTAAGGATAAGCATTAAGAAAGGTTGAATCTTGAATAATAAAATTACAAAAATTAATTAAATTTTAAGTAATGGTCAAAATTTATAATCGTAGAATTAATATTGTAGTTTGGGACATTGAGTTTTTGGAATACCATTGGCATACTTTTAAAATTTCTCGAAATTTGTCCTTTGATAATTTTCTAATTTAATACGTTTTAAAGTTATAAAGATTTAATAAATCGAAACTTTTCTTTTAAATTAAAAAAAAAGTTCAAATTGGAGAATAATTAGAATAACTAGCTCCGGGACACCATTGTACAATTTTACAGATAATGACCCATATATGATTTATTTTAGGTTAGAAAAATCAAATTGAAATTAAAAATACACAGTACAAGCTGAAACTCTGACAAACAATAAATTCTTCCAGATGATGTTGTAAATTAATTACCTTATTCTTAAATTTTATTTCACGTTGGATTATCAGGCTCAAGGCCAAAAGTTTTTTTTTGTTGTTGTTAGGATTTCCATTTTGTGTACTATATTGAAAATTATTATAGTTTATTATTAATAAAAATGTGAGGAGCTTTTCAGCAAGTAATTACTCTTGTTAGTTTCCTTGAGCAAATATTTCATTTTTTATTAAGTAGTTTGGTTCTTTTTAAATTTTCCTTTCAAGATTTTCAACTACCTCTAAAGCTTTTGAAATACAGCCTTATTTAGAAAATAAAATCACTCTGAATTTCACTGAAATAGTATTATTATAGACACAACAACAAACAAGTTTCAAATATCAATAGGTTTTACCCTATTCGGTTAAATTCGAATGAAATATACATATATATGTACTCGTATCTTATTGTTGTTTGATAAATAGTTAATATCATGTTCTTGGTCAACCTTCCACTCTTACGTACACAAATGAATTATGATTGTATTAAGTTACAATTTATGTAAATAAAATAAAATTTATTGCAATAAACAAATAACTTACAGTGATTCAATATTTGACTATCCTTCTAAATATAATCCTTTCTTTTATATAGTAGATAATACCCAATTATTTATATAATATTTCTTTTTTATTTTCAGCATCAACAATACCATCAATTGTTAATAAAAAGAAATAGGTTCTGGAACACAATGGAACCATTTCATATACCTCCACCACCACCAACAACAACATCACCACCATCAACACCTTTGTCCAATAAATACAATTGTAATAATAATATTAGTGATATAAATAATAATATTAATACTAATAATGGACAAAATAGTTTAAATAATAATAATAACAGTAATAATAATCATAAAAATAATTTAGAATATTTTAATAATAATTTTAGTGAATTAATTACTACTAATTATTATTATATAAATTTTAATAATCAGTTTACAAGAACAATATTTTGGAAATATTTAATTGTTGTGATTTTTATTGTATTAACATTATCATCAAATGGATGTGAGGCAGCTAGACAAGAAGGTATATGTTGTTTTATTATGTAATATTGTATATTTTGTTTTATGTATTTAATATTTATGATTATTGATATTCTAGTATAAACAAACCAATTGAATGAATGTGTTTATTTTTGCAGTTGACTTTTTTTTTATTATAATTTATAGATATTCAAATAAAATTATACTGAAATAATAAAAGCTGGGTGGTTAGTTTTCATAATAAAGGTGCTGCTGTAAGAAGAAAGGGCAGAAGAAATAAAAGAAAATTGTTTTGATTTATTTATAAACTTAACCTTATGCTGGACAAATCTGTGCTTTAATTAATTTCGATCTATCAGGTTTCTCGACTATTTTTGTTTATATTGCCGAGGTTTCCAGATCCGTACATATTTTCAACATTTATTAGAGAAACAATTTCTTTACTTTTACTTTTTGACGTGATAACATTTTACACCTCATGTTCTGAAAATTGGCACGAAATTTTGCCCTGGGTCGTGGGCAATTAATCATCAACCATAACCGTTACCTTTAATTAAAATTTATGATTTCTTAGGTTGGTCTTTAGGCTTCATGTCTCACGCATAATATTATCGCAATGAAGTCATGAGGAGGCCAGGCAAGCCGCGCCGCGAATCTCTGATTTCGCGCGATTAAGATACTTGAACCACTGTAGCGAGAGAATGGCTTATCCGATCGGAGCAATTCTGGTGTCAATTTTTTCGTAAGGAAACAGTGGTGGTTAATTTGTTTTAAATTAAAATAATTAATCTCCACATAAATTTCAATTAAAATTACAAACTATAAAATAGCGATTTTCAATGATTGAGAGCACTGTAGAAAGAGAACCCCTCATCTGACCAGAGCAATTCTGGTGTCAATCTGTGCGTAAAGAACCTGTGGCAGATAATTTATATTAAATTAAAATAATTCATCTAAACATCTTATAAACGTTATCACGAAAAATACCTCGTGTAGACGACACTGGGCACCCCGAATTTTTATCCACTGACTAAGAGACTATTCACACCAAGAACAATGGGAGCAAACAATTTTTATAATATTTTAATATAAAAAACACTTAAGATATTTTTTTTCTATTATTACCTACTTGTAAGACTAGTATGACTTTTTCAATCAAATTAAATTTAATTAAGCCCGAAAACTATTTCAAAATGAGAGCAAAATGTAATTAAAAGTATTACATGCGAATTTCATTTTTCATTCATTTTGAAATAATTTCCGGGTTTAAGTAATTAATTTTAATTTGTTCCAAAACATTATACTTTAGTCTTATAAAATACAACAGTTAAATATAAGTTAGAAATTACTGCTTGAACTTTAAAACCAAATCTCAGAAAGAAGATACAACCTCAAACAAAAGTTTGACGGGACGAGTTTAATGTTTCTAGATATTTTATTTTTATCGGCATCCTCCCATCTAATACTCTTCAAATAACAAAATTGTTTTTGAATTGAATTCTTAACGTAGATGCTGTCAAATAAAACTAGAATTATAACACGCTGTTTTGGCAGAAGTTTTTGTATCAGAACTTTAAAATAAAGCCTCCCACCTGGCAAATTTAATGATATGTACAGTCGGATTCATTTACTATAACATTGTTTTTATAATTTTCTTTCTTTTATTTTATTCTAAGAGATACATTATTTGATTAATAAATATGCTATATTTAACCATAATTTCAACTCAGTTTAAGTTCAATTTCGAAATCATTTAATGATCCTTCATTTCGTTGGATTTTAAATCATGGCTTATAATGAAATACACAAAAGTGACTACCTCTTGAACCGCACCACATAGAAACTTGAAACAAAAACCAGGGGCTTTAGTACACTATATATATGTAATTCGACGAATCAAGTCCCTCAAATTTTTTTTTCTTGAAATTTAACATTGGTTTAGCATTGCTGTGGTGCTGAATTATTTTTTTATTGTTTGGCTGTTGTATGTATTAAAGAAATAAAACAAGAATTCGAAAACAAAATTTCTTTAATTTAGTTGAAAATTAACTCAACAAAAATTCTTGATTAAGGCAGCGATATATGCAAAAATTTGTCCTTTACGGTCAAAAAATACAGCACGCTAATTGGTTGAAATAACTGTCACTTTTCTTAAGGTTATGTAATTTTGTCTGAAAGGCAAAAAATTTGCCGTATACAAAATTGAACCATGTTCATTTTATATTTTTGCCTTAAAGTGCAATACTGTCTTGCATTCCTAAAGTGTTCGAGTCAATGGTTAACAAAGTTATCTACTTCCACTCCAGGCAACATATTAGCACACCTCAGCATGGATTTTTTCCTGGCCGCTCAACGGTCACTCATTTAGCGGTCTTTCAAAATAATTTAATTAATTCTGTTGCCTCGAAAGTTCAAGTCGATGTAGTTTATACCGACTTCGCTAAAGTTTTCGATAAACTTAATCACAAGATATGAGTGAATAACCTCAGAGAATTTAATTGCGGCATTATTCCCTTAAATTGGCTTATGTCTTATTTAGCGGATCGCAAAATGTTTGTCAAGATTAACGATACGTTCTCAGAATGTTTTATTGCGACATCTGGGGTGCCTCAAGGTAGTCACTTGGGTCCACTATTATTTTTATTGGTCATTAACAATGTTGTGAATTGCTTCAAATTCGCAGACTGTATTCTATTTGCTGACGACAAGAAAATATATGCAAACATATCATGTGAATTAGATCGCAATCAATTTCAGCGGGACCTGAACACATTCTGCGGTTGGTGTGTTACTAATCTTATGTTTTTGGATGTTGATAAGTGTCACGTGATCACCTATTCCTGGTCTAAGTCTCCAGTAGTTTTTGACTACTTTCTAAATGACATTAGTTTGAAGAGAGTTAATATGCACACAAAAAAATAAAAGGTCACCACAACACCGAATCGGTGTTACATAGTGTCCCACCGATCGGATATGTATAATTTGAATCCAATCGGATATTATAATAAAAATGGCATAAAATACATTTGGGTAAAAACTTTTACACCGCATAAAACCCAAACTGGAACATTCATCTTTAGGAAAACACCTAGAGGTGCATTTTATTAAATCCAAAAGGAGTTTTTATAAAAATTTATCTTTTCGGATAGATAAAAATATTTATCCGTTGATGCGTATTTAATTTTATAAAATATATTCAGTTGGAGAAAAATAAAATACTTTTTCGGATAAAAACCAATTAACACCGCACATTTTTTGAGTGTATGGTTTTTATCCCACGGTATTTTATTTTAATGTATATGATTTTAATCAGTATGCAGCTCGCGCTAAGAGAAATTTTCCATACAAATTTGACGTAAAATTTAGCTAGCTAAATAAAATAATTATTTTTTAGCTGAGAATTTTGCTGAGCGGTATGCACCTTTGCGTGAAAAATTTGAAAAAATATCAGTTGTTTCATTCAAATCTAGATTGCGCCACCATAAATTCTCCAAACGGTTTTGAATTTTGATTCATTTTATAAACGAAGTAGCCACGAAGTAAAATTAATTTATTTTTATATAAAGAAGACAGAAGTCAAAATGGCCGACCAACATGACGAAGTCGAGTATTTAGATACAGAACAGCTTTAGATTTAGAACAACAACGGCTGCAACACCAACAAAAATTATGTCTTCTTCGTCACTGAAATCCATTATTTTGTATACTTTTTATAAACTGTTTAGCAATTTTGAACAATTCTTTAGAAGTATCAAAAAGTAATAAACTAAAAGAAACTTCATTCAAAAACAACGAATAAAAGTCAAACAATATCAACAAAATTTATCTCTTCACAAATTTATAGCTTGACGATTTATCTGTAATTTATTGGAGGCTTCTGGAGACCTTGCTAAAATTTATCTTAGCTCGATCTGTATACTGAGCTTAAAGGACAAATTTTTGCATATCACTGCCTTTACACATTATCTTATTTTTAGAGAATCGGGGTGCTGTATGCATTGAATTATACTCAAAATTAAATTTTTACTTCTAATATTATGTTTCTATCTGGAAATATAGCTGACAATTCAATTGTACACTTTCTGAATGGGCTTTGATTCATTTTGAAGCTGGTTTTTATTTCTAGTTTCTAGCTAATGCGATTCAAGAAGTTTTACTATTGAAAATATTTTCTTATACGCTAGGATTTTACAATTGTCAAAAAAAAAAACTCAACCTCATATGTTTAGATAGCATTGCCTACACTATTTTGGAAAATTAAAATTTATTTTAACATTGCCCAATCGATAACTCGTGAAACTTGTAAAATTTAATTTAATTTCTAACTTATTCACATTGATTTATTCAGATTACGATTCTTAGGCTGTATTCGAAAAGAATACTTATTTGTGAAACCTAGCTTATTCAAATAAATATCCTGGTGAGATGACTTATTTTCTACCTCTATCTTACAAAAAAAAATCGAAATTGCTTGTTAATTTGTGTATGCAAATTTGTCTAAGGTAATGTGATATATTAAAATGAAAATTTGCTTTTGGAAGAAGTACACAATGTATTCCTTCAGATTTTTAATATTTAATTCAAATATATATTTAGGTCATCAAAATTCATTAGACACATTATTATTTCAAGAGTACTTACCGTATTTGCCGGACGATAAGATGAATCGGACTATAAGACGCACAAAGACACAATTTTTACAAAAAAAAAAACAATACAAATATTTTACTTATTGGTAATATAATTTATTATTATAATAGGTACTATTTGTAAACATTTATTTTCCTGCATTATTAGACTCATCTTCACTCGAATCGTTACTGTCGCTTATTAAAATGTTTTCTGAACTGCTGTCGGCATCCTCACATTATTCGAAGGCAAAATCAACTTCCCGTCCATCGCGTTACTAATCCCCCATTTTTTGAAAGACTTTACAATTGTTTCTTGTTTTATTTTTTCCCAAGAATTTTTCACCCAGGTACACACTTCAGTAATTGTATACCCTATCGTGATTTGGTTTTGTCATCCCTTTCGTCCACTCCTCCCGCATCAAATCTTTAAATGGCTTATTAATTGACACATCAAGAGGCTGTAATTGGCTTGTAAGGCCTCCAGGAATGATCGCTATTTCTGTGTTCATTTTTCTTAAAAGGGTTTTAGTTGAATCTGTTGTATGTGCTCTGAATTGATCCCACACTAGCAACGCGCGATTTTTTGACATCGCACCTGGACGTTTTCCCCATATCGTTTCTAGCCATACTTTAATCCCCATTTCATCCATCCAACCTTTATCTTGAACGTGGATTATAATTCCACGGGGGATTCCATCTTTTGGTAATGTTTTTCTTTTAAAGATTAACATAGGGGGTTGCTTTTTACTATCCTCACATCATGCTAAAACTACAGTGTAGTGTGTTTTTTCGTGACTTGTTGTGTTTATTGTTACTGATCTGGTTCCTTTTGAATCTACAGTACGATTTGAAGAAATATCAAATGCTAGAGGCACTTTATCCATATTAGCAATTTGGCTAAGATCAAAGTTAAAATTTCATCTAGCTGATATGATAAATCTGTGAAATTCTATAATTTTAGCCTCATAGTCAATCGGCATTTTTTGGGCTAGACTGGTTTTCGTACGCATGGATAGCCCGTGTCTCTTCATAAATCTGCAGCACCAAGAAGTTGATCCTGTGAAATCACCAATACCATTCGCAAACGCCTAATTTTTTATTTGTATTTCAAGTTCCAGCCATTTTGGTGAGTGTGAACGAAGTATTTTTTCTTATGTTTACTGAGCAGTTTCAATTACTCTTCTTGTTTTTTTCATTCACGAATCCATTTACGTTTCCGTGTTCTTTGGCATATTTTACCACCTCTAATTTAATGTTCACACTATAAGACAGTCTCTTTTGTTTTAAACTCATTTTCTGGTTTTATAACAATTAAAGAATAAATTCAAATTATAAAAATACTTTATTAAACCGTACGAAATCACATACGCTACTACACTAACTAATATTGACATTCCCGTGGGGATCCCCGATTCATTTTCATGGTTGCTAAAATTTACGTGAGTCCCCGATTAATTTTATGTAAATCCCTGATTTATTTTCATGGGATTTCCCGAACAGACTATAAAACGTACTTCGTTCCATAAGACGCACCCCAATTGTTGGTTAAATTTTCAGAGTAAAAAGGTGCGTCTTATGGTCCGGCAAATACCTATAATATACCTAAGTGAAAGCGAATTGGTTTATTATATTACGAATATCAATATCTTTTATTCAAAAAATTAGACAACAAGCAATTTTTTGTTACCGCTGTCAAAATAAGTACGTGAAATCAATTCGCATGGTTTTTCATACTTATTTAAGATGGCGTCGGATAAGTCAATAAGTATGAAATAAGTATCGGTTTCGAAAACAGCCTTAATTTTAAATTCAAAAATTTCCGTTTTTGCCAAGTTTGTTGAAACCTCACGTTTTATTTCCAAAATTAAAAATTTTGCAATTTAGAACGTAAACCTTCTAAAACTTCTGGATCATTTATTTATTATTATCAACTTTTTTATAAATCTGGTTATAATTTTATCGAATAGATTTTTTGAATAAATCTTTTTCTATTAAAATTGTTGGCAGCTAAATTCATCGAAGCAGTAGGACAAATAAATACGAAATATCGCTGACGCCATATACTTGAAAACTACCAGCAGTAACTTTTATGGTAATTTCGCAACAGAAGAACTTGACGGACATAAAATTTTCTCATCTTTTTGGTAATGTTTTTCCCCTCCATACCAACTTAAAAAACATATTTTTTTTTCATACAAGAAAAAAAAGAGAACTTTTCAAGTTTTTCCCTTATGGCGTAATGCACATACTTCAAAACTATAGAGAGTAGCTTTTTTGGTAATTTTGAAACAAAGAATAATTTGACGGAATTGATGAGGAAAAATCATCTTTTTTCAAAAATTACTAAAAAAATTTTCACCGAAGTAACATTACTTTTTATTGGTATTTTGGAAATGGCAAGCGATTCACAATTTACTTTTCTTTCGTTTGATATGAAAAAAAAAAAAAAATTGGAAAAATGGACAAAATTGGAAAAAATGGTCACCTTCTGCGTTTCTCGTCGATAAATTATTGTCTGCCAAACAACATCACATTAATTTAAAAACTTTTCTAAAGTTAAATTTTCTGTAATAATTTAATATTTCAGCCTAAAACACAGAAAACAAAATATCAACACTGTTTGTCCCACGCCTTAGTCAATTTACTTCTTTATTGCACAATTTAGAATCACATTTTAAGAAAAAATTTGACAGAAAATTCGTAACAATTCGTTTTTTCAAATTTGAATCCGAAAATAATTTTGGAACGTACCTACCTTTTCTTATAAAATAAAGTAAATCGAAAATTTGGTTGATGTAACGTCAACTTTAATCACAACATAAATATCCAAATTTAACGATCCTAAAAAAAAAATATTTTTAAAACAATTTTGAATATTTTGAACATTCAACAAATCCACCCCGATAAGGAATTTCTTCCTCTGTAAAACATTCCACATTAAATGAATAACATTTGTGCACAAGAATTTTGAAGGGCACTGAGGAAAGAAATCCAACTGCTCTATTTTTGCTTAAAAGGGGCTCACGAAATCCTTTACTTGAATAGCACTGTTTTTTTCATAAAACATATTCATTTTATTGGAGTTTAATTCATGTTCACACAGCCGGAGCCGGGGCTTTCAAAAATATAACCAAATACCTAAAGGTAGTTAAAATGTCAAAACCCCGTCAACTGCCGCTAGCGGAGGAAATCAGCACGAACGTGAACTAGAATCCTTTACATTGATCATAAAGACCATGACATAGAATAGTGTTGATCGTCCGGAGTAAACTACATCGCAGTTACCACCAACACTTCAATATGGCGTGATAATGCCTGAAGTTATGGTAGTATAGTATAGCTGGAAGGCTTGGATGCGATCTAATACATTTCTTCGGGCGAATTGCTCCTTATGTAAGTATATTACCACCAACACTTCAATATGGCGTGATAATGCCTGAAGTTATGGTAGTATAGTATAGCTGGAAGGCTTGGATGCGATCTAATACATTTCTTCGGGCGAATTGCTCCTTATGTAAGTATATGTATTAATACGTATTAATACAAACAAATCAACTTACAAATATTCTCAATTTTTTAAGTTTATTATTTTTCCAACACCAAAATTCAGGCTATTCCACTATTTTTTAATAGTAGCCGGTCTACAATATATAATATATAAAATTTTGTTTGTCCGTACATTCGTACGCGTAAACTTTAGCTTGTGAACTCACATAGTACGCGCGTTTTGCTATTATTTATTTGCCTGAACAATTTAATAACGCAAAAAGTACAAGTCCAAGTTTATTTATAACGTTATTTATATTTTGTGAGAAGAATATTTTCATCTTCTGTCAGGATTTAACCAAGTCTTTAAAAAAGCACGATTTTCTCCGTAAATAAGGACGAGCAGCCATTTTTCAGTTAGGTGATGTTATCGTAATTATTATAAAGTTTCTCTATTGCAATTTGTCATTACAATATACATATTTCAAATCTTTTCACCTCTTAAATCGCAACCA
Source organism: Tipula helvola (assembly GCA_963556165.1). Taxonomy (NCBI): domain Eukaryota; kingdom Metazoa; phylum Arthropoda; class Insecta; order Diptera; family Tipulidae; genus Tipula; species Tipula helvola. The sequence continues at coordinate 293,560,691 of OY744482.1, read as the reverse complement.
AATACATCGCAACGCATCTTCTGTGATAAAGGTACTGTATACTTATACAAAGGTTATTATATGAATCGACATAATATTTAAAAATGAATGATAAAACCATTTTCCTATGCAATTATTACCAACCCTCCCCATACATGTTCTTCTTATCACATAGTATAGTCTGATTGATGTTTTTCAGTTGTTGTTCCCACATAATTTCAAAGTAGATATTTTGATTGATCCCCCGTTTCATTTTCTAGAGTATGTACATTCATTGATATTCTATTTGCACAACGGTAAAACCGCTTAAGATAATATCGAAAATGGTTGCTATATAGATAAGGTCGTTATATTTTTGTTATCAATAAGTAATATATTTTCCAGATTTTTATTTTTTTATTTTTTATTTTAATAATAAAAACGTTCATCACTTTATCATACTTTTATAGAGATTTTTTTTTATCTATTGTGATGATCAGAATTTTGAATTGGTTTTCATAGTTACAATTTTTTTTTTTTGGTATTTTCTCTATTATTTTATTAGTTTTGTTATGTGTATTATTGGGTGATGTTTTATAAATGAAATTTTCTTTTGATTTTTCAAAATAAGGATTATTTGGTAAATAAACTAATGAAAGGATATTAAATATCATAAAATGATAATTTTCAATCATATTGAATTTCTTTCTTAGTATCTTTGAGTTCTGTCTTCTGTGACATGAAAAATATTTTTGTTTGTGGTTTTACGTCTGCCTGTCTGTTGCAAATTGAATAGATTTTTATCTAAATGTTTACGAGGCTTACCATGAAAATGAGATTGTTTGGTGGTTTTTTATTTTTTGTAAGAAATCAGAACGCAATCATTCCTGATAAATTTAGGATTTCACTTCTTGTTTATTGTTAATATTTATTTGAGTGCCTTTATTACATCTCCCCATTTTCCCCCCATAATAGAACAATAATTTATCCTTTTCTATTTCACATATTTAGATTCGCTATGATCTCGCATGGCTGGAGGTATACTATTGGATGTACGGCAAATATAGAACAATACGACTCTTTACTGTATTACTGTTATTGAATTATTATTATCAGTTTTTTGTGATAAGATAAAATTGTACAATAACAAAATCGTACCTATAAAAAATTGTAATACAATTATATTAAACAATAAAAAAAAACGAAAATGTATGTTTATTCAAATCATCTCCATTTTTGACATTTATATTTTCCTTTATCTCTTGGAAATAGCGCCAAGAGAAAGCAACACATTTATGGTAGAAAATAATGAAAATGGGTGACATAAGCAATTTTCTTTTTAAGATGAGATGGCTGAATAAACTAAAATAAAAATACAATATTCCTAGAAATTACAAAAGCTTACACAACAACAACACAAGATTCCATTCGAATAATGGATTTATAAAATGAAAAATCGCAGAATACACAACTGAAAATGTTTGTGAATGGATTTCTTCAATAAAGGACCACAGCTTTGCGAGGTATAAAATGTATCTAACTCTCTGTATAAGCTTAAGCTAAATAAAGTAGATTTAACCAATTTAAGTAAAGCTAGCCAGCAACGTTCCCTTTAATTTTTAAAATTGGTGTGCGGTGTTAAATACAATGTGGGCAAGTCTATTAAATTAAAAAAAAAGTGGGCAAAATTTAAAAAAAAAAAATTTTTATCTTGCTTATGTACAAATCTCGTGAACCGAGCCTGAACATTGACATTTAATTTCAATGTTGCCAATTGAGACATTCTAAAACAAATAAACCAGCAAACAAATAAGCCAGATTTTAGAGTGGAAATCTATACGAATTTTTAAACTGGGTGCGTTTACTCAATAAAAATGGTGACAAATAAAAAACATTATTGTTTGCATTATTTCTGGTGGGCGGATAGAAAAGTTAAGTGGGCAAATGACAATTTTTAGCTGGGCGGCCGCCCGCTTGCCCAGCTTAGAGGGAACGTTGCTAGCCAGTAAGTTTCACTCCTGACGCAAGAGATGGAAATTCATTTCTTTAAATTAAATTGAATTTACCACAAATAAACTGTGATTTTAAAATTCTAACATGCTTTTGAAAACCCGCTAATACACTCTCAATTCGAATTGCGTTTTAATTTTAATTGGTACAATTTTAAGTTTAATAATTACCGTCTTACTTTGGTAAAAGTTATTCCAATTCGGATAGGAATGAAATTTTGCCCAAAGTAAGAGCCAAGACTTTTTTTTCACTTTCAACAGTTGGCACCAAGCTCTAAAATATAATATATTATTTAGAATTTTTAGTGATTTATCGAAAAGAATTGAGAATTGTTATTTAATACCAGCTCATAAAACGAAATACTATAATTACTCTAGGGGTAAGCACTACAACTACGTGAAGAAGAGAATTTTTCTATACCTACTTCTTAGAGGAATGAAATTATTCATTTCGGAATAAAAATACACGGCATTGTTGTTGTAAAATTCCCAAAGTAAGACTACAATAATTTAAAACTTAAGTCTTATGCATTAAAACAGATATGTACTACGCTACAGTTGTGTGATTCCCGCATAATATTTAAACAAATATGATATAAAAAAATACCGCATATTAAACGTTTGAATCTTACCAAAAAAATACAAAAAAAAATTCTTATCACAAACTCGTATTTATTTTTGGTGTGTGTTGTTATCTTCGATGAATTTTATCATCGTTTTTATAAATTTCTTAAGTAAATTCACCGCCTCTACATATTTATTATAAATGAGTTGTTTTTGTTTGTAACAGTACCTACAGTTAGCTTTAGTGACTAAACAATGAAAAAATCAATGATTCACTGATGATATCCTATCTAATGTGTAAATACAACATTCTCTAATGTGCATACACTTCTTGGAAAATTTTACGAAAACAACGAGGAGAATATAAAGGGTGACTGACATCAACAAATCAAATGTCACATATGTATGTATACAAACATGTCTTCTTGTACGAGTATACCTGAAAATGTTTTTCGATCTAGTAATGTGGTATCATCAGGGGTATTATGACAACTATAATTATATGAAGAATAAAACAAAACTTTTCCATTCAAGCTATGCGTACATAATCGTACATATTCTTATTTTCGTGTCAGTCATTTTATTACTTATATCCCAAATGCGTAAGTATTATGTTCACTCCCCGGCAAAATATGGAAAAATCGCATGAGTATTATTACTGTTATTATCATTCTGATGTCAATGATATGTATGTGATGCATTGTTGTTTACCCTAAATATACAACAACACCAACATTTATAAACATTTGTTTGCTCTGTAGTGAAGGGAAATAAAGATTTGGAGAGTGTGCTTAAGTGTATCATTGAAACTCGATCGATCTTTCAAGTTTAGATAATTATCGATCGACCATCTTCCGCCACTACGCACCAATATTCTTTTTCTCGTCGTGCTCGTGTCATTGTAACATTTATTATATATATTGTTTACCCTTCATGTTACATTCTTTTTTATACTATTTTTATCTATTATATATAAATATTTCCACCTCTCCAACCATATCTTGTCGTGTTGTTGTGAAAATGAAAAATAGACGTGTAATTTTGGTGGAGATAAAACAGATTTTATAACAACCGAAAAATAAAAAGAAAGGTTTTAGAAGTATTTTGTTGTATGCGCGATAACGCAGAAAAATATACGTGTATGAAAATGTTGTTGGTTTTTTTTTATTGCAACGACATTTTTGGTGGAAAATTTATTATGTTTTTTTTATGTTGTAGGCTCATGTGTTATTGATTTTATTATTGGTTATTATATTTCTGTTTTTATATTTTTACAGAATTGATTAAAGTGTTGAGAGTTTTTTTTTTATTCAGGTGAATTAGACATTCCCTAAATGTATAATACATCACTTATCCGAAAGAGAAAAAAAAAGTTTCCAACAAATTGTCTAGAATTTATCCGGATAACTTTTATTTTACTTTAAAGTTCCGCAATTTTGTCTAAAGTTAAATTTCAAGTGTCAATTACACCTCATCCAAACCTAAAATGAAATTTGTTTTTCTTTTCCAAACAAATTATCTTTAATACAAAGGAGAGTTTTCTATACATCTTAAAAAAAAAAAAACCATACATACAAATATTTTACAGACGACACCTTTCAAGGGTAAATCCAGTCGGGATTTTCTGTTGCTCCTCGCTCCCACTCTCGATTTTGTACGTTATTTTGAACCACAAATATTATTTCAACCTTTTGAAATATTATTATTATTTGAATGAAAATTCATAAATTTTCTTTTTACAACAACAATACAATATTCGTCTCTACTCTATATTATTATATACAAGAGTTTATGGGAAAAATAATAATAATTTTATTTATTTATATAGAAAATTTACAATCCTATTGTAATGATCTTCCCTTTTCCCATTATTAAATTCTCATAAGACCGAAATAAAATTTATTATGATAGAAGAGGTATATACTCGAATATAACGTATATATCAAAAGAAAAACCGGTAGACATTTTTAAAGGGTTTACTTTTGTGTTGTATACATATACGAAAACAAAGTAAAGAAAGAACGCCTAAAGCAAACTTCATTGATTCGATAACAAAATGTATTATTTTAATGATATACAATTTTTTTTCTGTTTTACAAATCAATTCACATATCAAAAAATTATACATAATATACAAGATCAATTTTGTCTTACATGACAGATATCAAAACGTCAACGTCATCGCGGTATTTTTTTTTTTTTTTTTTACATTGACATCATAAATATTTAAACATAAATAATTTTAAAATCGATTAAATTGACATTTGATAATGATCTGTTTGTGAGAACCGAAAAATAAAATTGATTGTTTTAATCTGTATTTACTTACTTACAAACTATAACGAACACTGTATTATATGTTGTAGTATTGTTTTGTTGTTGTTATTTTATAATTTTATTTCGAAATGATTATTGTTCGTGATGATTGTACATAAGTAATAAACTATAATTTATTCATAAATTAACAAATTGAATTTTAATTAACTGATTTTGTTATTTCGTTTGTAGTTTTAGTTTTAATAGTTTTAATGGTGATTTCAATGTAATTTTCATTTTTAATTTTTAATTTTATTATAACACCAAAGTTAATTGGTCGTTTTTTCGTATGAGATTTTGAATAGACAATTCCTGGTTTTTTTTTAGTTGAGGTGAAATTAACGCGTTTAGAACAAAACGAAGTCAACGACCTTGGGTAAAGCATAAAATAAAAAAAAAAAAAAAACTCATGAATTGCTGTACCTATCAGTTTTGATATTTGGAAATTTAAAATTGTACTAAATACTTATAGTAAATAGTACTGAATTGTACTGAATTTTTTGTTTCCGAAAAATATTATTTTGTTTTAAAATAAAATTATATGAATAAATATATTTATTACTAGTACTGACATGAAAGGTGGGTCGGCCCATGGATTCCTCACTCTCGACAGGGGGTCATAATTGTCTTCATCAGTACCTCCCGATCCAAACGCCCTAGCTTTAACCACTGAGCCGTTCTATTTTACTTAAATTATAATCAATTAATCTAATAATTCATTCTCATTTTATTGTGAGGCTGTTTTGAAAGAAATGGTTTGGAATTTTAAAGCTACATACAAATAACAAAACTCATTCTTAATTAAATCTTAATTAAAGTCTATATCGGCATTCGTTTTTATTAATTTTTTTATGGAAAAGATACGTGAAAAATGAAGTGTTCTACATTTAGATATTTAGAGATATGAATTAAAAATTGAGTTCCTAATTATAGGATGATAGCATTTTTTTTAACATCCGTTTTTTTTTTAGTGTTCTGTAATAAAACTGAATTTCGCTTGAATTGTACTGAATTTGGCTTAAGTGTACTAATGTACTTTTTGAAAATTGATTGTACTGAAAAAATCATCACTGGTCCTGCTACTTATTATTAGTAGTTTCAATTTACTTCATATTTGGTTACAATATCTAATTTAAACAGATTTCAAATATGATGAGAAATCAACTCATTATGATTTTAGATCACTTACTTACTTCATATAATTTTGTTTATACCAAGTAGAATAAAAGTAAGTAGTAAAAAGATAGCCTGATGCAAACGCAAAGTGCAATACTTTAGTACTTGATCGGGTATTCTAGGGCCCTAGGGATTTTCTCTTGACGTTACAGGGTTGGTTGAAGTAATACTCGGCTAATGTGTAGTGGGCCTATCACCAAAAGTTGAACCTTGCAGCCATTTCATAATGTATTTTTTTGTTAATGGCGAAATGATTGTTACCATTATGCTTGTATCAGGAAAATTAACAACAGGTGTTGGGGGATAGGGATATGATTTCGTAAATCCAAATCTATTTACAGCAAAGTTTTTCCTCAAGGTATCACTTATTTCGGTCTCGAAACACTTCCCTTCCATTATGGTCTTTACTTATAAAATTACCAACAACTTAGCCCATTACGAATTTGATACTTCGTCAGGCTTTATTTTGCAAATCCTTCTGAAATTATCAAACGCTGAAATCGTTGTGACGAATGATTTAATCTACAAAATAACCCCCTTAATACTGGCTTTCAATCAATTAACTCAATTCAAAATGGCGACTCCTTGGCACAATTATAATTGCAGATTATTACCCGATTTAAATGAAGCATCTCACCGAAAATATTTCAAATACACGACGTCTGAAAACTTGCCTATTTTTGCAAAAATAAAAAATGAATCTGTGCCCATAAAAATCATATCAATGAACGACATCAACAAGTTACGTTAAAAGGCAGGAAATGAAAGCGCAGACACCAATAAATCAGACGATTAATGATGCTGAAGTTTAACACAAATTTGGTAATGCTGGAAATTTTAACATTTTATATTTCAATATCAACCGCATTAAAAATAAAATGAACGATATTGAATATTTTTTTATATAAAATCAAACATAGGGTAGATGTAATTGTTTGGGTAGAGACATTTCTGGAGTCCTTTGACGCTCTTTCTATTAGTCTAAGTGATTACAGTGGATTTCATCAAACTAGGCGACGTTTCGGTGGTGGTATTGTTGTTTTTGCACAGAGAAGTTTGAATTTCTCTATGCTGGAATCCGAAAAGTATCTGGAAAATGAAATTTTGATTATAAAATCGAGCAAACCAAACTTTCAAATAAAAGCTGTTTATCGGCAACCGCGTTCGAGTTTGCCGGAATTATTATTTGATTCTAAGCTTGAAAAATTCAAATTGAACTCAAATTTATTAATAATATGTCTTCGATCTATTACACTAGGCAACACACATATATTAATCAGAACCTTGATGAGATCATCAGATTATGATTATAATATTTTAATTGCTAACATTGATATACTTAAGATATACTTAAGTGACCATAAGTTTATTCTGATCAATTGTAACATGTTACTTGATAATGTTACTCAAGTCTTTTCGTATTTTGATTATAATGAACAAATTAATTCTGCTGAATTTTTTCTGCCGATTTTTATGGAAATTATAAATCATTAATCAGTATAGTTAATTGATAATAATAAAAAACATAAAATTATTTCATGGAAAATTAAATGCAAAAAGCCATGGTTTATCGCTAACTTGAATAATTTTAATAAAAACAAAAAGAAATTCTATGATCTGTCAAAAAATATCCTAATAATATTTACTTCTTAGAGCAGTTTAAACTACAAAACCAAATTTAGAAAAGAAAACCATCTATCAAAGCAAAATTGTTATTCAAATGAAGTGCTGAACCATATAGCCAATCAAAATAAATTATGGTCAATCCTAAATGAAATTCTTTATAAAAGGTTCCATAATTACATGAATACCTCTATTGTGCTAAAAGAAAACAATGTGTTGATATCCAACCAATTAGATGTGGCTAACAAGATCAATAAATTCTATAACAGTGTATGTGATTCGGTATCGAGAGATTAACGACTTTTGGTTTAGCTAGTCAGGATAAAGTTCAATCAATCATTGATGATTTAAATGATGGATCTGTGAAAAGCTGTGAATGTTTATCTACCTCGGTTGTAAAATATGCATGCGCTATAATTATTACCAGCATAGTCCTTGAAATAAATAAAAGTGTTCAAGAAGGGAAATTTCCCTGTTATCTCTAAATCGCTAGAATTGTTCCCATATATAAATCCGGTCACAAGCATGACAAGTCTAATACTCAACCTATCTCGGTATTACCAGTCCGGTCTAAAGTTGTTGAACGTATTTTGTTAAATATAATTTTTAGAACCATCTAAATTACTATAATTTAATTCATCCAAAACAATATGGGTTTCAAATAAGTACAAACTAGCACTCTTTCAGCAACGCTAAACCTAACTGAATATATTTATTCCGCTATAAATAATAAGAAAAAAACGTCATGCATTTTTCTTGATTTGCGCAAGGCTTTCGATTGTGTCAATATTCAGGTTCTAGCTGCAAAATTACGTAATATTGGGTTTGACGGTAAGGCCTTGTAGTTAATACTTGACTATTTAAGAGAGCGGAGGCATTATGTTCAAATTATTCGAATTAAATCTACTGGGCTAGATAGCAGAAATGGCGTACCCCAGGGCTCTATTTTGGGACACGCTATTTCTTATATAAATTAATAGTTTTATTAAATCTTGCACTTAATGGCAATGTTTAATGTTTTGCAGATGATACTGTAATTCTTTATAGCTGTTAGAACTAGCATCAACTAAAAGAACAATGGAAGCAGATATGTGACTATGGTCAGTGATTGGTTGTTAATCATGCTCTACTACTGAATGAAAAAAATCAAGTTGTTTTAACCTTTTCATTCCAAACAAATGCGAATATTTTTGATTCCATAAACATTCAAGGCAAAACAATTTATCGCTCTGAGCAGGTAAACTATCTTGGCTTACATATTTCGCAACAATATTATCATGGTCGCAACATGCTGATTATATAAAATCTAAAATATCACCTTTTATCTGTCTTCTAAAGCAATGTTTTCGTTATTTGAACCCTGTAGCAAAGCAAAATGTATATTTTAGTTATATTCATCCCCATTTCACCTAATTATTTCCAATTTGGCCAGCTTTAACAATATCGAGTTTAAACGAAATCTATAACGAATCATCGCAGATTCGCGAATTCGTTTTAGATGTCTGACCTACAGCAGAAAAAAAAATAAGTCATTGGGTAAAAGAAACTTTTGGCGAAATGTTAATTTCAAGCCGTGACAACATTTAGGTTTGAAAGCTTTTTTCAATCTCGAAATAGAAATCTCAACTTTCGAAACACCGAATTTCGAAATAACGAAATTTTAACATCTCGAAATCAAAATCTCGAATTATCTCGAATCCCAAATAATTATAACACATTGTTGCCCGGCAGTTTTACGCAAAGTATTTTTATCATCAGAGTAAAGTATAAATGTACATTTTTGAATTTTTGTCAAAGGAATACAGTTACTCTAATGAAGCGAAAAATTTATAAGTTACTTAATTTAGGCCCTAAATTCAATAAAATTGAAATAATTATTTCAATGCAAGTGCAAACACTAGTTAACTCGTGACCGGGTTAACAATGTGTTAATATAATTTTGTAAAATTACTTGCAATCCCCCGCAAAAAATGTTATAGAATTATTTTTCATTATTCGTTATACAAAGATAATGTTTTACAATGAAATTTAGCAAGTCGAATTCATCGACAGTTTATTTTCATTAATTATAAATACAACTAGTTTATAATTTTTTATAATTATGCTTACGTGAATTTATGCTAAATCATGACTGTTTAATGTAAGAATTCGTTACCGTATCTAGAAAATACAGAAACTCAAAACCTCCAAAATTATGGAAAACAAAAGGCGTGTGCGGGGATCCGAAAAAGTTGGTCTAAAATTCCGAAAAAAAGTAGCGTCATGTACAAATGCAGCATGCTCTTACAGTGTCATAATCCATTAAACAGAAAATCGTACCTGATCATTAACCAAAGAAATCGCCTAAAAATGCGATTTTTTTAATTTTTATTGAAAATATAATTTCGGCGGCCAATTTAAAAAGGAAGAAATTAAAGATGATACAAATTTTATACTTTTTTCTTAATCTGTATTCCTTTATCTACAAAATGCACCCTATATCAATATTTTGCGATAACTAGATTTTGTTTTACAACCAAAAATGCACTAACATACAATGCCGAAAATCAAAATACCCCGCCTACTTTTCTTGAAACAATACTAACTCAAGGTCATTGTGTACGGAAAGGTGAAAAAAATTTGCCAAATAGGTACCTATACTGAATTCAATAAAAATTTAACCATTTTACACAGAATCAAAGAAAGTCCGAAATTAGGCAGGTTAGAAGAGCTGGAAATATTCAAAAACAGAACAACAACAATTTATTTAACGGTAAAATCAACACCAAAACCAATAAAAATTACGACTTAATTTTATCCATAACTTAAAAACAAAGGAGGTATAAACAGCTTCAACATAAATTATGTAATAGTAGTAAAAAACAAACCGAAGAAGAAATCATCCTCGAAATAGCTATTTCTAAAAAATTATAAAATTGTTACAATAAGGAAGAAATAAAAACTACAATATAAAATAAAAAATAAAAAAAATTTCATTTCAATATATGTAAGTGATAAAAGAACACAGAAATAAAGTGAAAATCGGTTTGTGAAATCTGGTGAAATATGGATAGACGTTTTAAACTCAATTGCTTTTGTTACGTGTGTGGAAAATTTAAAATTATGACCAATCGCCGCAAAATAAGTGATGATAATGTTACTAGTGTACAATCATTTTCCATCTGCATATACCGATAGACTGACAAGTACATGATCCAATTCAATGTTGTAGGTGCGTGAATTATATTCTCGGTACAAACAGAAAAAAAATTGGAACTTTGACATACACTGCAACGAGATATGCTCAATTACCGCTGCCGCATTTAGATGAAATGCCTGTTCCGGAAACGTCAAACTCAACTGAAGAATATTTACCACTAACAGTTGAATCTGATGAGAAACACTTGTATCAATGTATCATCCATCAAACGTGATTGTGCGATGCAATCACATTGAAATTTCGCAAAATCGTTTGGATACTATGGTACGACGCCTGAAACTATCGCAGCGGCAACCTATTCCTTTGTCAAAGAATTTAAATCAAGTGATCATTTTGGCTCCAAATATTCTGATATATGAAGCAATAAATCGTCATCGTTATTTTATGAATTTTTTCAAATCAATTGAGAATAATTTGCTCGCTGTTTTCCCTGCTCTTACTAAAACGTATTTTGCAAGAATACAAAAAATAGCGGTGTTTCAGTTTTTTGATATGTTGTAAAATATTAATTGTCGACTTCTTTAAAAATAAAAATAATAGGTTTTTTAGAAAATTGAAAAAGAACGTTTTGGCGGGAAATTTAAAGAAGAAAAAATTAAACAACATACTATTTTTATATTTTTATATTAATCGCTATTAACTTACCTTTAAAATGAGCTCAAAATCATAATTATCGGATAATTATTTTTCTTTTTATTGCCATAAATACAACATCATGATTATCATTTTTCACAAAATTTGACACTCTGGATCTTTAACAACAACACACAAAAAACAAAGAATTTCAAAATTTTTTTTTTAATCAAGGCTATGCATTCAGAACATAAAAATCATAAAATTAAAACATGATTTATGGCTCCATATAGTGAATTTGTGATTTCACGTATTTTTCACCATATGTGAAAATAGGTATTTACGTTTGTATTTCACATACTAAAATAAAATACTCCCAGCTTAGCATTTTTCCTTTCCGCGCAATGATGACATGAACATATGTAGATTCCTTTTGTTTTTATATTGTAATTAACAAAAATTTAATGGGGTCTTCCTTTTCGATGGGGCAGTTTATTTTGTATTTTTCGGTATTTTTTTCGGGATTTTTCATTCGGGAATATGATGGTCTCCCGAAATGTTTATCATTTTTACTAAACAAAGTATTATTCTGGGATAACATCATATTCCCGAACGAACAGATTCCAAAAAAAAAATACCGAGAAATACAAACTAAACTGCCCTATCGAAAAGGAAGACCACATTACATTTTTGTTAATTACAATATAAAAACAAAAGGAATCTACATATTTTCAAGTCATCATTGCGCGGAAAGGACCAATGCTAAGCGTCTTTGGGGAGTTCTCTATTTTAGTATGTGAATGATTATTAAAAAACATAAATTTTTAAAAAATGCTCCAATCTCTGTGAATGTTACAATTTCAAAAAATCGTTTCAGCGGAGGCTCGGGGGCGTTAGCCGCCATCTTCTAACGTATAAATAAAACGAATCAAAATAATATTTCAAAATTTTGTTTAATTTAAAAAACTTGATTTTTTGGGATTTTTTGTTTTTTCGGGATTTTTTTTATTTTGGATAACGATATCATTATCAACCCATTATTCTCGATTGGTCTTCTGTTTATTTGTGGATTTTTTTCGGGCAGTGACCCGAAAAAAATATTTCTAATTTTAAAAAACCTTAGGGTTTGGAAAAGTCCATTCTTTTTCAGAACCCGTAAAACCGGGGTTTGAAACAATCAATTAGGATTTTTAGAATATAAAAGGTTAAAATACAAAACACTAGCTATATTTCAGATTTTTCGTATTAATTTATTGCGATTGTTGAAATTTGTTGAAATGGAATTGTGTAGTGCTTTATTTTACTGTGAGCTTATTGGTAACGTTGGCAGATGGTTTCTTGAGTGGTTTTAGTTAATTAGTTAGTTACTTAGTCGATTATTTTAGTCGTTTGAAATTTTCAGAATGTAAACTTTTTTAACTAAATCTAGGTGGCTAAAAGGAATATTCTCTGATTTGATGCTTTGTCACAAACTCTAAACAAATTCCTATTTAAATTTCAAAAAATGTGAATATGAATTTTTCTGTGTTTCGAGATTATAATATTTGAGAATTACTTTGGTGATATGTTAAAATTCCGTTTTATAAAACTGAATCAAACATTTTATTTGATATTCTGTTTATTCAAAATTTTGATTTTGCGACATTTTAGCACCCTCTCTTACCAGACACAACGTTCCAGGCTCACTTGAAAAGGGTAGTTGGTTAGCACGGATATATATCCGCCTCAACAAAATGTTTTATTCGAAATTTTGAAATGGCTTTACAAAATGAGTCTGGATAAAGGCCAGGTTAAAACAGCTTTGTCTTTTTTTTAAATTTGGTGAATCTATTTCTTACAACACTCCGTGATGGATTATTTTACCTTTTTTATATTATTTTCTAAACACACTCATAAGCTAGAATGTATCGGTTCCTTTATAAATTCAATTGATATACATTTTTAATCAGTATTTTAAACGTTTTGGAATTTTCGTGTGATGTTAATTTCTTAACATTTCTATCTAGTAAAAGAAAGAGAAATTGTTGTCAACTTTTTAATTCACAATAATTATTTTAATTTAAATGACAATAATTAAAATAAAATTATTAAATGTTTTGCAATTTGTTTAATTTGGTAATGAAGGTTAAAAAATCCACTATATATCCGCACACATTTTTTAATATGAGTTTGTAATTTTTTTTTGTCGGAAAAAGAAATTTCGTTTTTCCACATTAATCGTCAGCCATGAATTTTTTTATGAAAAATATATTTCATTTCATTTCATTCAACATTTTAGTTACTTTAGTAAAATAAATGTAATGTTTAAAATTAAAAGTTTCCCATCCATTTCCACCTATTTTCAGTGTTTTATTTTTTAAATCCTTCCTTTCTTTGTTTTTACATAACTGCCATGTGTATATGCATATTATATATAATCAACATATAACTGTATGTACCTTTGTGTATAAATCAGTTGTGGTTGTGATTTCAATTTTTCATTTTTCCCTGTATTACGAGTAAAACTGCCACCATTCTACGGTGGAAAAAAATCTCTATAAAAAACATAAACTTAATAAAATAAAAAAACACAGTTTTAGTATTTTCTACTGTAAATAAATAAAAATTAATTGGAAAAATGATGAAAATGAAACATAGGAACAACAAAGAATGAAAATGGGAAAAATATGTTTTTCACTTTATACAGTAGTAGAGTAGTAGCTGTTTGAAAAAAATTAAACACATTACTTCCTTACCATACAAAATAATTAAATTGTTAATAGTATTCATGGTTAGCTATTTGGATTTTGTTATGGGGAAAACTTGTGGCAGAAATATTTAAATAATTAAGTTTTTTCACTTATTTAAAACAATTTAATTATTTAGAAAATACGAGTTTGTTTGTGAAAAATGATGTTGTTCTAGGCTGTCGAACCACGATGGAAAATTCTAAGATACGTGTGCATATATGGTGCCTACAGGATATTTATTTGTATAAAACAGGCATTTATTTACGTTCACTTACTACATCTATATATCATCTCAATTATTTAGAATGAAATACCAAAAAAATACAAAATAAAGTTTCGAGGAAATTAAATATATTTATGCGGTAAACCATCCTCTCGAAAGGATTAAATGCCATCAAAAAGTTAAAAATTTTCCTTTTTCATTTCCATTTGTTTTTAAACCCTCGTATTCATTTTTTTATCATAAATTTTCCTAAAAAAACTTTTTTTTCTTCAAATAATACAACTTAGAAAAAAAAACTAATTACATCATTTAAAGTTTAAACAAAACGAAGAAAAGTGTTATTAACGTAAAACATAAGACAACATAAACTTTAAACAAACAACATAATTTATTTGTGTACATTCTTCAAGTTGACAATAACACAAAAATACACACTCAACAACAACAAACAGCAGCAAATTCTACTTCCCCATTATTTTTTTATTTTTATTTTAATTTATTTTCCTCTAAAAATTTTCATTTTTTTTTTTTTTTTTGTCATGAAAATCATATCATACACGAATGATTGTTGTTAAACAAATAAAAAAGCAAACAGCAATGAAACATGAGATAATACTTACATAAAAATAATGTGGAACAAGAAGCAACACACATTACACAAAAAAAAAAAAAAAATTGTAATGAAAGAAAAAAAAATCATGAAAAGTTATGAAAAATCACAAAGGAATGAAACGCAATACAGAAATGACATCAAAGAGAATAGAATCTTATGAAAATACATCAGTCAATTATTTGATTTGTACAAAAGGAAATGTGGATTCGTGTTCTTCTTCCTTTATCTGGAGAAAGTGGTAAATAATAGGTTTTCCAGAAACATTATCATTTTGCTGCTGTTTTTTTTTATTTTTATTAATTTTGTGTGTGGAATTTTATTTACTTTTGTGCGGTGAAAATTTGCTTTTGGGTATTCGTTTTCACTTTGAATTTTATCAAATATTCAGCTTATGTAAGTTTCTTGTGTAATTTAATTTTATTTTGTTTGTGTATTATGTGCATACATATGTATGAATTGTACATTGATCATTTTATAACACATGCTTGAGATTATTCAAACTCAGGGTTGGGTTGATGAAATTATCTTTTCATTCTTTTGTGAACTTCTGATGGCTTTGAAATCCCTGAGTGAAAATGCTTTATTTCGCGAATCATCTGCAAATTGCATTAAATATTGTATAAAAGCTAATGGATCTAAAAAAGTCATGACGTAATTTTCTAAACCTACAGTATTTATTTTATTTTCTACTTATCTTAACAAGAAGAACATTATTAGAATTTCATATACATACATATGTGTTGAACTATTTACGCGTTGCACGTCAATTTTGAATTTTTAAATCGGAATCTAGTTTTAAGCTTAATTGAAACTAACTTATTAGCTTATTTTCTCCATTGTGAGGTGTTCCAGGATTTTGGCATTGATACCTACCCTATATACATTTCTGATTCTGTAGACCTAACCAAATTTGAAATTAGGCCGAACTTCAGAATAGTTAAAAATAACTCCTGTAGAATTGAAAAGTCCTATAAAGTGGGGTTCTAACCAGGGTTTCTCTGATACGTATTACACTTAATCTTCAAAATCGAAATGAAATCGGGCCGTTTCAAAGCAGATGAGGCTCGATAAAATAAAATACATATAGGCCTGTTCATGGGGTAAAAAGTTATCCCAGGCTAATGAAGAAGTCATAAATTCAGACGTTGTGAATTCGAATAAATACCGCGAGCGTTAATTAATATATGGGCTCGATATTTCTGTATACAATATCAGACGTATTGTATCATAGGATGTCTTGTTTTTCTGGCCATTTCCAGTTGGCTCCACTCATCGCCATAACCTTAACTCTGTATTCATCAAGTTCACCATGCCTGGAAAATATTCTTCCTCGTACGTTCCAATTACAAACGAATTGACTTTAATTGCCTCATTAGCGCTATCGGAAGTATGGAGATTTAGTTCAGCTTCATTTTTCTTTGTGGCTTCTAAATCCTTTCTTTTGTTAAATAAGTAGTTGTCTCTTTAATTTATTCTTTTTTCACTCAATTCTTTTCTTGGTGTTTTCTCGATTTCAGTTTTAGCCTTTTCTTTTTCTTTTTCCTCATTATATTTTAAGGTAGCAACTCTTGGTAACTTTTCCTTGGGTCGTTTAGTTCTTTCCTCAGATTCTTTAAGGTCTTGCGGCCAAAACAAGGACCTTTTAAATGGAGTTGGGATTGTAGAAAACAGATGGTTGCTCACTAGTTTCAACGGAGTAGAGATGAACCTATAACTGGATGACTAACATTTGAGCTATCAGGAGTACTTGTTTCCATTTCATTTTGGTGGTTTGTTGATGTTGAAGCCGGGTTAAACGTAAAATCTATTTGGTTTTGGCTGTCTAAATTTGGATTACATGTATTCACTACATTTTGCTGGTTTGTGGAATCCGGATTAAAAGTAAAATCTTTCTGATTTTGGCCCTCTGGTAATAACTAGTTAATTATATGCTGATCCGATAGGTCGAGAGTAGTATACTGAATTTTATCTTCCTGTTCCGGAGGAAGCATTATTTCAGCATTTAACTTTAATTCGTGCTTTATTTTAAGCCAAATATTAAAAGGCTCTTGATATTTTTCCTCGCCATACCATTTACTTCGGCTTTCCGATGCAAGAAAACTTCGCTTCACCGATTCATCTAAACGACTTCCTATTTGTTCCTATTTGTTTTTTTTGTTTCAAATTTCCTAGTAGCGAGCAATGGATAGTTTATGGCGTGTTCGGAAAAAGGGCATGTCCTGAATCCGTTTCGGAAAATATTTTCTTTACTAGCTAAATTTAATGCCTTTTCAAGTAACGGTGCAAAATCCGCGCGATTAATTTTCGCCCCACAATTATCCATTCTCCATTTGCTTACACAATCTTTCCATGCCAACTTGAGAGGATGGAAAAATGCCACATCCATTGGCTGCAAAATATGCGTTGAGTGAGCTAGGACCGAGATTAATATTATTTGTTTGTCCCTACAAAATTGGCTTAAAGGTAAAGTCAAATAGTACTACCAGCTAGTAGGTAGTTAGGTACCGGCTAGTACTACCGGCAATCCAATTTTTTTTTCCCAAAATCCATGGGAACATAGCGGACGTCATCCAGCCACTCTCTGTATATCCTAAGCCCCATTTTTTTGGATATTTGTTTATGATATCCGAAGGAATACGCCTTTTATACGGATATATTACCTTAGGAGGTGGGAGCATTCCACTGGAGTTGGCTGTTATTAGAACAGTGTAGTTTTCTTTAGAATCGTTGGCTTCGATTCTATTGATTTTTTGCGATCCCTTTTCAACAAGCACTTTTTCACCTGTTGGCTTAAGAAAAAATGCAGTTTCATCGCAGTTAAATACTCTTGAGGGTTCTTTTATTGTGTTTCCTTCTCCGAAAAATTCTCCTACTTCGCGAAACCAACTTCAGAGTTTTTCTTCTGTAACAATGGCCCGATATTTTTGTAAGGTCTCTGTAAAAAGCCGCGATATCTCGGTGTGCCTTCTGAGAAATCCGTCAAACCATGCTCGACCTGGTCGTCCATTGGTAAAATTATTTGATTATTTTAAATTTTTTATTAGTGCCGTGACGCTATCAAGTAGCTGGTTTTTTGTTATTGGGAAACCTGCTTCTCCATTTGTATAATCCAATCAACCAAAATGTTTCCTCTTTTAGGGATAAGACGGTTGGAGGTCCGGATTTACCTGATATTGGTCTCTTTTTATTATGTTTGTATAATAAACTAGTTTTAGGTATTCCATATATTTTGCTGACTGCGTAAATGGTCATTCCATTCTCGATAGCCGCAATAGCTTGATGAACGGTTGCTTCAGAATATTTTTGTTGTTTACTTTTGGTATTTGTTTTGCCCATCGTAACGTTTGAACCAATTAAGATATAGTTTGTGACCTATTTGGATCAAATTGTGACCGTGAAATTGTTGGGCTGTTCACCTCTAAGCTGTTTAATACATGAGAGGTCACAGCAGCAAAGATAAATCCTTTTTTAATTAATTGTTGCATAATTAATAAAATTGTATGTTTTAATATTTTATAATTTATTAGATAATGAATAAATAAAAAGCCTGTAAATTGTAATTAGGACCGAATTTGTTGGTATTTCGAACTGAACGAAGATGGTTAGTTGTGACCGCAAATGTTTATGTAAATTTTAAGTTTAACAAGAGAATAAGCTTAGGCTACAAATAGATATTTGTTAAGTTCAAGCTTTACTGGATTTAAAGTCGTTAAAATTTACTTTAAAATAATAGTCTATGCATGAAATTATTATCATTTTTAAATTGTTTAATTTCATATATTGTGAACCTCTCATTCACAATTACCGACATATAAGAAACATGCTTGCTTGTAATGCGGACCGAACTTAATTTAGGTTTTTTAGGTTTAAATTTAAATTAAATCACATTTTTACTGTATTTCCACTTCACTCAATACACATACTTTTTAATTATACATAAATTTTAATTTTAACTTGTACTTACTGTTTTTTATACAGGAAACTGTTTTCAGTGACTTCTCATTTTGATTACTTCAAAAGTTATGAAATTACAACAAATCTTTTGACAGCTACACATTTTCATTTTTAGAGGGACTTAGTGTGTATTACTATTTATGAGATAACAAATGAAAAAGAAAATTATCCAACACATCAAACAAACGCGTTACAAATTAATTGGATCACAAATATCCACTAGGTCACGAATACCCCCCATTACTATAAATCAGCTTTTTTTTACTTTAAAGCGCCCTATCGGATCCGCCATTTTGTATTTAATTTTGTTGATCTCAGATTCGTATTCATCGACATCAAAAATTCTTTTCTTTATGGTTTTGCAATTTTTTTTTGATTAATTAAGAAATATTTCTTAGATGAAGTTTAACAGCGGCCATATTGAATTCACCTGGGTACTTATAGTTTCATTGCTAAATTATAATTATTGGGCGAATTATAAGTTTTGCTTAAATCGCATTTAAAACCGATCACAACCCGCTTCATCAAAATTCATCCTAAAGATTCGCAAACTCAGGTAAAACAGCATAACAACTCGACTAAGCTTACTTTGCCTATAGTGGTTCCACTAAATTTAATTGAACTAAACGTGTAGTATGTGAGTATGAAAAGTTCGTTCTATCCAAAATGTGATACATATTAGCAGTTTCAACAATAGTATCTGAATCTGATACCTCGAGAGGCGAACGTTTTTTATTTATCTGATTTATCCACCAGTATTTTTAAATATATTAGAGTTGTATTATATTTACTTGACACAAACCATTTTCAATCGGTGTCTCAGAGTCAGTGGTGTAGGTGCTCCGAAATACAATTCGTTTACGTTTAACTGTATCAGTATTGAATAAAAAATTCCTTACCGGTTCATTTAGGGGTTAGGCGCCCTTAGGCCGCGAATACCAAGATTATTCCAATAGATTTGTCATTTTATTTCCTGTTAAACTTGGTTTTGCGATGACTTTACAAATAAATCACAGGACCAAATTATGAAAGTGACGGAGGTGCATCTCGAAATTTCTTGTTTGTACAATCAACTTACAATCTTGTTTGACTGCTACTTTAAGCAATATGCTTTAAATATTTGTTTTATACTTTTATAATACCCGATATATTGAATCCTAATTACGTACGAGGAATTTTGCGAAATTTATTAAGCAAATGTCTTAAAAATTTAATTTGAAACATTTTGTACTTAATAGTTTTTCTGTAAATCTTATATATTTTGAGGTATTTGCAAAATACATTTTTTTGCTCCACGGAACCTGTCACTTCCTATTTTCAAAAGGAAACTTAAATATGAAGTTAAGTTAGATAGATTAAACCTTCTAGGCAGGACTCCAAACGGATAAATCCCCAGAAATGTCAAGATCAAAAATTCTAATGATTACTAAACTTTATTTTACTGTATTGTAAAAGAAAATAAAAGTAGCCAACGAAGAAGTCATTTTGAAATCGATATTCTTAAATAAATAAAAATAAAATTATTGACACTATAAGACAATTTTTTGCCAATAACTTAAGTTGTTTTATTAGATTGTAGTTATTAATAAAATAGGATAACCCATGTTGCTCAAAAACAAAGTTCGATACTCAAATAAATAATTCTAATAATTACTAAATGACTATTTTTTCAAATATAAATTACGAAGAGCCCCCTGGATGATGTTTAATTAAATTGAATATACGACTAGCAATTACCAAAACATAATGTTATGCAAATTCCTATTTATTACATATGTAAGTATATAAATATATGTACCATCTGCAACTAGTTTGATATATCAATTTACATCTGGTTTATTTATTCTTCCCTAAATCAAAAAAATGCATTTCCCTAACAATTATGTACACACGCTTTTAATATGCAACGGAAAAAAATGATGTCTTGTCAAAAACTTTAATAGTTTCATTACAAAAGATTATCGACCTGTCAACATTGATTTCCGGTGACGCGCTTAGATGTTATAATAAATTATTTTGATCGTCACTTTCTTTTGACAATTAATATACATTAGTGGCGGGTACGGTCATAATAAAATGTCTTATAATTATGTATGTAAAGTAGATAAAAGCAAAGACACTAAACAAATATAAATACCATATGATTATTATTAATTTTTATTTTTATTAGTACTTATGTACAAACTATACAATAAACTTTGTAATGTGATATGATTGTAGAGAGATAAAATTAGAATATGATAATACGTTTTTTTTTTGTTTTATTAATTCTTCCATAGAAATGCTAATCGTATCATCATGAAATCCAATTTAAAAATTCTTTCCTTTTCCATTCTTTGAATTAAATATAAATTAATTAACATATAATTATGCTTTTTATATAATATGAAATTTAAATATATTTCTCTAAACTGACTTTTTAGATAATATCTGTATTGTTATCTTAAACCTTTTTTTTTTGTTTAATACAGATTAAGATATTAATATAAAAATGAATTTAATTATGATTTGATTTATGAGAGATGTTTAATTTTGTCTATTTATCTTTCGTACGTACGGTGGTAAAGTGCCTTTTTGTTATTGTTGTTGTTTGGATATATGGGTTTTACGTTAACTTTACTGGGTAAATGACATGAAAATGTTACGTATGAGTTTGATGGAAAAAAAATTTCATCTTTCTTCAAAAAAAGTATTTTTAAATTTTCCACTTTAAATTTTTTTATATGCACATAATGCATATAAAGGTACTTAAATTTATAAGTTTTTCCGCTTTTTTAAGATCAGGTATATCATTATATGAAGGATATATGTATATATGTAAATACATATGTACTTAAATATAATAAAAGGTAATATACGTTTATACGTAGATTAAAGTCTACTTGAAATAAATATTGTAGCAACTTTATTAAGTAATGTGTTACGTCTAAATATGGAAATACATATAAATAAGAAAATATTTAATTAATGATTAGATTTCACATAATAAATTTTCATCCAAATCTTTTAATTGATATATTTATTTCAATTATATATTATATTGAAAAAGAGAGAAGAAAAATATTCTTTAGAAAATTATGTAATGGAAAACCTATTAAACTAATACATAATTACATTTTATGGCTGTAACATGACCAAAACTATTATTAATTTAATTACTAGGATTAGTTTTGTTATACGGTACAAAAAAAATCATAAATTTGTTTAAATGTGTCTTATACTCATATAAACGTTTATATAGAGAGAAAGGAAGAATGCGGTTTGCAATTATGTCAAAAATTTAATTAATTAATTTATGAACTAATGGAATATAACAGAATAATATTTATGTTAATATGTATGTTTGTGTAAAATTGTATGTTTTATTAAATCAATGAACAAATTGTGGCACATAATAATAAATAATATTTAAAAAAAGCTCTGCTTTAAAAAAACCTTTGTATGTCAAATAATTTGCTGAACTTTTTTCATCAACGGAATTGTCTGGATTTATGGATTTCCGTTAGTCTTTAACATACCAATTTATTTCATACTTTTCCTGCAAATTTCATAACCTATATTTTGTAATCTGGACACTCTTTAAATAGAAACATTCTTTTCTATTCGAGTGAGCTACACAATTTGACGATTGCCATTCCGTTTTTCGCTACAAATCTAGAAATAAACCACCTTAAAGTTATCCCAGACTTTCATCCCAGGAAAATTTGAAATTACCTCCGACAACACCAGCGTAAAAAGCCATACCAAACTTTTTTTTCTACACTATTAAAGTGTACGAACTTCAAAATCCATCCCAGACTTTTTACTCGAGCGAAACATCACTGGATTTTTATTTTAAATATAATAAAAATGCAAAGAAAAAACTTTCTGGTCAGCATTATGCCTACGGCATAGAACTTTTGCTACGTCAATAAATGTGTTGCCTTTCCTTTAGTAAAAAACTTTTGCTACGTCAATAAATGTGTTGCCTTTCCTTTAGTAAAAAATGAATAAACAAAAAATTTTAAAAATTCTTCTGATCAGGATTATGTTGGGCCTGGAAATTTGATATGTCGGTTAAGCAGAGCCTTCTATTTACTACCTCTTGACCAATTCTGAACGCGGTACGCTTGTTACAACTTTTGCTGTATCAATAAATATGTTTCCTTCCCTTAGTTAAAAATGAATAAAAAAAAGCATAAAAGTAGTAAAACTTGTAACAAGCAAACCTTGTTCAGAATTGGTCCAAAGGTAGTAAATGGAAGCCCCTAATTTCCAGGCCCACCATAATCCTGATCAGAAGAAATTTTTTTTTTTTGTTTTTTTTTTTTATTTATTCAATTTTAACTATGGGTAAGCAACACATTTATTGATGTAGCAAGAATTCTAACAAGCAAACCGCGCTCAGAATTGGCCGAGAGGTAGACTATGGATTTTTAGTAAAGAGTCCCGCGATTAGCGTAAATAAGCATACCGAGCCGATGGGATCGGCAAGGCCAGCTAGGCGGATCGGACAAAATGGACCTCGAAAACAGCGTTACGGCGGCTATTTTGGGTAAAGAAATCCGTTAGATCTTAACTAATTCGAACGTTAAATAAACCAAACCAACTTCACCAACTCTAAAAAAATTTACTTTTTTTTTAACTTTTTGTAGTGGCTTCGAACGTTGGGAGAATTCAAAAGAGAGATAAAGGTTGAGAGAGATTTTAAGAGAGTGTTAATTGATCTTGAGGTATTGATTGCATAAAGATAGAAAATCGTGATGTCGGGTAAATTAGACTCTTGTCCTTAAAAAAATAGACGTACTAATTTACGGACTTTTAAAATATCTCGAAAATCAACATTAGAGCGAATGCAAAACTGAAAACAAATTAAACAGCCACAAACATCCTAATAATAATAAAACCAGCCCACACCCAGAGCCTGTGAAATGAATGTGGAAAAAGATGTTACATTAAAACCAATTATAACTTTGAACTTGAATTGCTATGAAAACAAGAAACTATCGTATATAGACAATGGTATTCCCAACCGAAACCATTAGAACGAAACTGAACCAGCTTTAAGAGCCGGCTCTGGAGTTCTTAACCGATATGACTATTAGAGATGTTGATTGTGCACGAGCATACATACTAAATAAAAGTAAAAAAATGGTAAATTGGATCCTTAAGTTTTTTTTAGAGCTATAGGCACAAAAGAAAAAACAAGGAACTGCAAAATATAGATCAGTACGATAACATACATAATTCCCGTGAGCTTTGTGGCTGTTTTCCTTCTCTATGTAAGCTACCTATTCAATCTTCGCTATGTTCAAAATTTATGCCAGATTATGTTCGATAAAATTCTCTAAACTCACAGCACAAATTTTAAGTTTTTTGTTTTTTGAAGATTGATTACCCCTTAGTATCGCTAATGTAATATTTTTGTGTTTTTTAAGATGATAATTCTTGAACTTGGTGGAAACTGAAAGATTTCCTGTTCTTTTTGAAACTTGTCATCTAAATTACTTGTTGGCTTATATTCTGTAGAGATGTCAAAATGGTAAACCATTAGTAAGTGCAACAGGATGTGCGATTATTCCTCTTATGTCCGAAACTTGAATACACATTTCGTTTAAAGAATTTAATTCATTTTAAACAAAAAAGTGCATTTTTGATAACAATATGAATAGCTTATTGAGAGATTCGTTTGAAAAGCTGAGCTATTACATTTTGAGTGAAATTACTAAGAAAACTATCATTAATTTTGTAAATCCATTGCGCTTTTTTTAAATAAACGTAAACCACGTTTCTACTGAATATTTTCCGCCAAAATGTGGCGAAATTCTGTCTTGCCAATCGTTGCGGCACTTGTTGGTTTGAGATCTGCTCGCCTATGGGGGGTTCGTAGACTGACATTCGACCAAATTCCACTAAAAATTACAAACGTACCTGTAATTAAAACAACAACAACAATTCACATTGCCCATCACATTCCCTTCATTATAAAAATACGAATTTATCGAAACATAATAACTTTCCGTGTTTATTAAATTTTCGACCACTTAGTAAAAATTCAAAAGAATCATTTCAAATAATATTTAAGTGTTAAGATAAAATAAAACTAAAATAAATTATAAATAACTAAATGACGAATGAATATTTATATCAGACTTCGCACAAAAACATACCATTTTGCAAAAGCAAAATTATCAATATAAAATCACTTACCGCTTGAAGAAAACCTTAAAGGCCTGACAGCTTTCCTCGAACAGTATGCTAGCTGTAAACAAAATGTTACCCCGCTCGCAGTTATCACGCAATATAGATCATAAATTGATTAGATATTCTATAATTACATCAACAAATATTAACTAATAGGAACATTTTTTTTTCTTTGCAATCTAATTTAATAACAGAATTGACCACCATATATCAGCATTATAACACTTGTTTATACAGGGTGAGGAAAAAGTATGGAAACCCCTAAAAATCTCGCGGAGTTCGATCAAAAAAAAAATGAGCAAGGTTTATTCGAAGGTAATTTTCAACAAGGAATTTAATTGTGAGCTAGGTTGCGACCTTGACCTTCATCTTCAAGGTCATATTGAGGTCGTTATTTTTTTATAGGGACATCGGATTCGAAAAGAGCGATCTATTGATTTTCCATGAAGTCCCAAGGTCATCTGAAGGAATATATTTTAGTTATAATGCTTATGATTTGCTACGAAAATTAAAAAAATTAATTCTTTATTTTTAAAATTTTTTTTTTTACCTTTTACATTTTCTGCCGTAGGCACTTGGCGAAACACACTTAATACACGCATTTTTAAATTTTTTAAAAACTCTTGTTAAATATTTCGCAAAATGTATACCCCTATTATGGTTTTCACATTTGACTTTCACGGCGAGTTGAAGTCGGCGAATTTAAAATTTCGTATTATGGTTTTCACCGTGAGCGAACTAAAATGTCAAAATTGTTCGCCATTAATTTTTAGGCGAATCCATATAAAAATGTTCGTTTTATTTTAGCAACATAAAAAATGAAGGGTTCAAGAATAATTATAAGATTTTTAGTTATTATTACGTGTATTTTTACATTAATTTAACGTATATTGTTTTAGAAAAATAAAAACAACAAATCGACGCTGCATAACATATTTACTATACATCATTATCAAAGGTTTAAAAATTTTTAATTAACTGAAATAAAACAAGCTGAAAACAAATATAACACAACAGCTGCCCAATAACCGAAAATGTCAAAAAAATTATAAAAAATAATGAGTGGTGCATGATACATTCTAATATTGCCATTCATGCATTCGTCAAAGTAAAGGCGAAAACCATAATAAGAAAAACTAACTCATGTAACTTTAAGATTCACGGTGAATCGTTCGGCGAGGCGAGAATCATAATAGGGGTATTAAAAAAAAAAATTAAAAAATTTGTGTATTTTTTTAGAATTTTCATAGCAAATCATAAGCATTACAATTAAAATATATTCTTTCAGGTGACCTTGGGAGGTCATTGAAAATACATATTCGGATGTACAATTGATCGCTTTTTTCGAATCCGATGTCAAAAACTGTGGTTTCCTATAAAAAAATTACCTTGCCCTCAAAATTACCTTTAAGATGAAGGTCAAGGTCATAATCAAGGTCACCATTAAATTCCTTGTTGAAAATTACCTAAGACTAAACCTTGCTCATTTTTTTTTTTGATATACTCCGCGAGATTTGTAGGGGTTTCCATACTTTTACCTCGCAATGTAAATTCCTTCAGATGATCTTGGGAGGTCATTGAAAATACATACTCCGACGTAAAATTAATCGCTCTTTTTTTTACCTCCAAATGACCTTGAAGATGAAGGCCAAGGTCACAACCAAGCTCACAATTAAATTCTTTGTTGCAAATTACCGAAGAATAAACCTTGCTCATTTTTTTCTGACCGAACTCCGCGAGATTTTTAGGGGTTTCCATACTTTTTTCTCACCCTGTATGTAGATACATTGATAATATTCTTCTTTTGTGAGATTAAGAATTAATTCACAAATTTAATGACATTTTTTTTCATGAAAGCTTTGTTTTAGAATAACAAAAAAAAACAAACACAAAACAGGCGATGCTCGAGATCAGTACAAATAACGGTGCTTGCAGCCGACAGCGTGACCGCAATAATATCAGCACACCGTGTTATCCACAAACCGACAGAACTTCTATTTACCTCTTGATTCGAGGGCACAGCTTCTGTAGAAGGTGCAGGAACTTGTTTCCATGGACATTGGCATACTCGACCACGTTGTAATAATAAAATTATTATGGTTTAATCGCTAAGAAATTAGCAACGTATACGGTCAAAACAGATGCGAACGGGAATTTACATATATCCCAAATATAACAGAACAATACTTGATTTTCCAGAACTATGTAATTTAGGAGCAAATAATCTACGTTACCTTTATGTTTATTTGCAAACTAATTTAAGTTATCTATGCAAACCAAATTATCTCTTTTGACCGCGGTTAGATATTTATCTAACTTTAACGCGATGTGACAACACTAACTGATTGAATAGCATTTGCCAACTGATTTTAATAACGCCAAAAGATAAAGAACCAACACCCAAATGCAATATGCAATTACTCGCAAGGGAAATTGGTACATTTGATCTTCAACCTTAATTACCATCTCTGCCATAGTACCACATAATTATTCCGGATGTACAAACATATATGCGCGACTGACTCTACACAAATCTTAATAGGATACGCTAATATTAAAAATAATAAACACACATCTAAAAAATATCTCAGCCAATTTCCTTACGATGATTAAAACCTTACATATTCTCGTCAATCATTGTCGATATTTAATTTACCATCGAAATTTGATAAATATGTCAATCACAACGGAAAATTTAATTTCCAACTAAAAATGGTCTCACACAAAACACAATAGCAAAAAGAAAGGGTTATATTCGAAAGTATTAGAGTATCTACCAACAAACAAAAATTACAACGTCCGGTATATTTTAATTTCACCAACAGAACGAGCTTAATATTTTATAGTATATAAATACGAGTAAATCTCTTAAGGCAATGAAAATAGCTCGTCTAAGTAAATATGGATGCGAAATGATAAAATTACCACACCGTAAAATATGATCAAAGCGAAATGAAAATAGAAAAACCATGAAGTTATACACGTGTAAAGTTTCCCTCTATTTACATTTCGGTGCAAATAAATGATTTAAAAGTTTTTCTCTATACATACATACCCAAACAACAACAAAAAGGTGAACAAGATTTCTTATTTCTCAATAAATAAACAACAAAAATTTTGACAAGTTACCGATAGATAATTTCCCATAAAATCATCCACACAAATAGTAGTTCACCCTACATATACCCAAATATACTATAAAAAAACCAATAATCTATGATTAAACAGACGATTTTCATAAATCAAGTCACGTGCTGCAATGGTACACAATGTAGAAGAGAGGAACCAAAACTACTAAATTTAATTTATTTTTTCTTATCGATTTGTGTTTTATTTAGTTTTGCATTTGTGTAATTAACCATTCGATTTTTAATTTTTATTTTGTGCCTTCCTCTGATAGAAATATGTTACATGAATTATTGCTAACACGTGTAAAATGTTTATGGAAAATTATCCTGCCACATCCTTAATTTTACATTAGTGTGTACATATTTGATTTATTTTTTTTTATCTTTATTTTTAAATCGACAAACTTATATCGCATATGATCGATATTAAATTTTAAAGTTATTTTGATTTATGATGGATGCCGCCGCCGGTTGAACTGGGTTAAAAAGATAAATAAAAAGTTTCAGTGGGCGGTTTATGGTATGTGAGCGTGGTAATTTTTTTCTAAACGAACATTACCATTGGTTAGTTGTTATCACATGACAAATATGATAAACATACATAAATACAAATTCTGTTTGTATTTCGATTTTGTAAGAATTATTTTCTTTTATTTATTTAGGTGATATCAATTTACTTTATATAATTAATTAAATATACACAATATGTTAAATAAGAAAAAAAAATTATTTTCTAAGGATAAAATAAAAATTATAACAACCCTAGCAAAATGTTTTTAATTTGTTAAGTCAATAAAATTTGTTTAATTATTGAATAAATATATCATATACATATTTGTATATACAAGTAGATATGTACATAGGTAGATGGTATTTTGCTAAAGCAAGAGTCTTTCTTTTTTACTTAAGAGTTTTCTAAATGGCTGTGGAAGATATATGTAGCTATGATTTTTTTTCTTTGGAAATGAAAAGAACACATTACCTTTTAGGATTTTGCCAGCCCAGTATAAACAGACCTAAAGGTGGTGGTGAAAAGGAAAAAAAATCTTACAGACTCAAAATACAAACATGTTCAATAGTCCATTAGAAATTTGTAAACAAAAGTATATTGATATAGATATCTCCTCCAACTTTATTTATTTAATTTTTTCCCAATTTTAAAATTAAAATAAATGCAAGTTGTTTTAATTGAAATAGTTCCATGAAACCCTCTACAATTGTTAATGGCATTTGTAATTCAAAATTTATTTGTTTTAAAATCTATTCTACTTAAACTTAAAGATTTGTCAAATTTTTGACTTAGTCCAGTATCATAATTACCGGCACATTTAATATTTAATGCCTTAACCAATTAATTCGATCACAAATACGATCTATATTACATTTGATCCATAATACGATTTAATTTAATTTTATCATTTAATTGTAAACATCGCACATATTACAACACGTCAAATGAAAGAATATTCTTTCTATTTCACCGTTCGCTTTAGTACGACGGACAAAAGGAAATGAAATGAATAAAAGAAAAAAAAATATTTTGGCCCGATTGAATCAACAAGGAAACAAAACATGTGAGATTTATATCTTCATCTGAAATTTTAATATATTTAATAAATTTTCTTCTTTATCTCAATCATATAATGGAAATGACAATAATTCCCAGGTTGCATCGTCTCTCAGTTCATGTAATCGGGCCTTAAATATCTGTGGAATTAAACAAAAAAAGGAAATCTGCAAAATAATACATTTTCAGTTTTTGCTGCCACTCGTTCCAGAATGCTCCGGGAGTTCCAGTCAAAAACATTTCAATCAAAAAACGAAAAAGTTCCATCCATAAAATTTCCCCTTGCGAAATTTATGACTAAAGTTCTTTTAAAAATGAAGGTTCAGTCCAAAAAAAAGATTTTTCGGTTGTGTGAAATACCTTTTGAGAATTTGGATTAAACCACCTTCTTGAAAGGTACTTCAGGCACAAATTTTTTGATTACCTTTTGGTTTGTTTGTTTTTTTGTTTGAAATGCCCTCGAGCCTGAGTTTCGATCAAAAATTAGAAGGTAACTCTGGCGAAACACTTTCAGACTGAAATGCCTTTTCCGAAGGTAGTTCAATCAAAAAGCTAAAAAAGCATTCAATTGAAAACTTTTGACTGGGATTCTTTTTGGATTTTTGACTGAAATACCTTTGGGAAAGAAGTTTCAAACAAACTGGAAAGGAATTCCAGGCTAAATTGTTCTCCGGGAATAAAGTCAAAAACATTTTACTCAAAAAATGAAAGTAATTTCAGTCATAAAATTTCCCAAATACATTTTGTGAATAAAACAAATCTCATCTTTTAAATTTCGTCAAATAAAACTATTTTAGAAAGGAAACTTCGGTCCACAAAAAAAAAATTTCCGGTCAGAAAACTATTTGACTGAAATGCGTTTTATGTGTTTGAACTAAACAACCTTCTTGAATGCTATTTCAGTCATAAATTCTTTGACTGGAACACCATTGTACTCTTATATATTTTTTGCTCAACGCTTATGAGCCGAGACCTCCGTGTATCTCCAAAGAACATTATCCTGAATTTGTTTTCTCGGGGGTTATATAATTATATAATTTCCAATTAAAAATGGGCTACAATACCAAATTGAAAGAGATAGACAAAACCCTTAAACGAAATAAATATGAATGAAGATTTCATTTAAAAATATTCTGGAAAATGGACATTTGCATTCTAATTTTGAAATTAAATCTCTATTTTCCAAAATTTGAAAATTAAATCTTCCTTTTGCCAGAAATACAGATACCGCATTTCAAATATTTTGGAAAATGGAGATTTAATTTTAAAATTAGAATGGAAACCTCAATTTTTCAGAACTTTTAGTCTTTACGAACCGTAACATTCATTTCACTTTTTACAACAATTTTGCCTTGAATTCCTTTTTAGTTGTTTTACTGAATCTCCTTTTCAAAACGAATTTCAGTCAAAAATCCAAAAAGAATCCTAGGCAAAATCGTTTTGATTTGAAAGTCTTTTTAGTTTTTTGATTGAACTACTTAACTCCTTCTGACTACCTTCAATCTAAAACTATTTTGACTGACTTACCTTTTAATTTTTGACCGAAACTTTTTCTGTTGTTAACTAAATATTTTTGACAGGTATTCCCGGAGCGGTTCTAGAATTTGAAACATTACCTAATAAATAATCCAATTAATTTTCCAAAATTTTCATTATTTTTAAAACAATAATTTCGAAGAGAAAATTAGATATCTTAGTATTTATTTTACAATATATGTAATAAAGATATATTTTGCTTTGGTTTCTGTCTTGATTAATAAAGTTTATGAAAAATTGATAATTAAATTCAATGTAAATAAAAAGTTTACACCACATACACCAATTCATAATATTAAAAAACATTTTTACTAAAAGTTTAAATGTGATATTCCAATATTTTGGAGTTTTGCAGATATCCTTTTTTTGCATAATTCCACAGATATGTATATCTTTATTCATCGCTGAGGTAAATGAAGTTTCTAGTTTCCGCAGTAGAGTTATTGAATTTCTAATCAGGCAACACCTATGGGAAAGTTTTACTGGACAGTTTTGTCAGTAGGCCGAATTGCAAGGTATGCACCTGTAGTATGGTACAAAATAAATAAAATAATTAGATAGTTTGTATAAATAGTTATTTATTAATTAATTAAGATTAGGAAAAAATTATGCAATAGGGTCGAAAGGCCGACTGTCAAAAGGCCGAATGACGAAAGGGCGAACGTCGAAATGCCGAATGTGTCGAAATGCCGAATGTGTCGAAAGGCCGAATGTCGCAAGGCCGAATGTCGAATGGCCAATGTGTCGAAAGGCCGAATGTCGAAAAGCCAAATGGGTCGAAAGGCCGTATGGGCCGAATGTCGAAAGGCCGAATGTGTCGAAAGGCCGAATGTGGAAAGGGCGATTGTGTCGAAAGGCCGTTTGTGTCGAAATTGATTTTAATTTTTCATCTTTTTATGAATGAATATTTTCAAAATTTATATTATTATGAAAAAAAAATTTATATTTTTATCAAAATTTTTGTATAAAAATGTTTAATAGTAAATCGCCTTAAATATTAAAATCTTAAGTTTTTTTTGGGTTGTCCACGTATCACAGTTTTTCAAAAAGACAATTTCTAAAATCTTTTCTCTAATATCTCATTTTACAAAATATTTCACCAAAAATCTTTTTGTAGAAAATCTTGTTTCTCAAAATACTGTTTATTTATGTTAATAACGTTTTTATTAATCATTTATATTATATGACATTGGCTAATTTAACTTACAATTGTAGAGGCTAACAGCTTCGGTAACTCTCACGGGCACGCGGGAGGTCGCTTCGCTCCCCCTGGTTAGCCCTTCGAGAGGCTTTAGATTTGAACTTTGGGGGACGTAGGAGCCGGGATCGGGATCAGCAAACATGTCACTCTGCGTACCGCACGTAGGAGCGGGTTATATACAATCTATTAATGACACCTACTAAAAAGAAAAATAATTGCACTATTTTGTTCTGCAAGATTTTGTAATTAATAAATAAAAACATTAATAAAAAAAGCAATATTTTGTTAATGTAACATTTTGAAATGCCATATTTTATATCGATCCCAGGAAAACTATTTCACTAAATATTCATTGTTTCATTATAAAATAACCAAAATAATTATTTCGGAAAACAAAATTTAAAAAAATAAGATTTTGTCCAACAAAAATTTGGTAAACTATATTTTATACGGAAGAATTCAAAAAACAAGATTGAACGGCAAAACAAGATTTTGTTTGCAGGCAAATACCCCGAAACAAAAATCCGAAACACTAAAATCTAGAAACGCAATTATCACAGTGCGGACCAAATTAAAATTAAAATTTATAAAATGTCTATCGAATTTTACTTTTTCCGTGAAATTCTTAATATTTACAATAATGGAAATTGCATCGTCGACCTTTCATATACAGATCAAAAGAATAGTATCGCTAATATCGCTTCTACTGATAGTGCTACCACAATTGCTTCAAGTCAGTTTGTGATTGGCTTAATTCGTTGGTTAGTATGACATCGAAGACTGTATTGGAGCGAATTGCGGATTTAATGCTTCGTCAACTTTGCAGACATAGATCAGATGAATTGTATCGCTCGTATCGCTTCTACTGATAGATGTAGCACAAATGTTTCAAGTGTTGTCAGAAGTCTAAAAATGCCAATAAATGATTTTTACTTTTCCCACTATAACGAAGTTATATTGGGTAAGTATTGTAATCGCGAAAAAAATTTTGTTCCAGATTTTCACATTTCTCGACGATTAGGTTACCAGGAACCCGAAACACCGATCAAAAAAATGTCGTGTCCGTCCTTCCGTCCGTCCGTCCTTCCAGTCGCACATTTTTATTATTTTTGTTTCGCCTCCCATTCTCACAAATATTGATAGTTTTGGTCGAAATTTTGCACAAAGACAGATTTCAGTAATAAGCAGTTTGTGTTAACTTTTAGGTCCATTCAAGTATAGAATAGAGGGGGTTGCAGTGGAAGAGAAAACTGCCAAACAGATTTTCTCGAAAACGGGACCGACGATTTTTTTGTTATGTTGATGATAAATTTGAAAATTCATCCATCTACTTGTTCACAAAATTTGAAGTCGATTGAAGCATTTTTTTTTTTTCGCTGGCGCTACATCCCATAGAGGGATTTGGCCGCTTCATGATGAAGTTTCGTAATCGTTATTTTTAATGGATAATGACTGATTAATTCATTGATCCTACATTTACCAGCCGTGATTTTTCATCACTCGCCGGGAATCGAACCCGGGACCTCCGGAGCTTAAAGCAAGCATGCTAACCACTGTGCCACCGGGGCGGCAAGCATTGCGTGGGGGTAATATAAATTTGTTCCTCTGTTTACCGAGCTAATGTCGAACTTTCCAAGAAATATTTTTCTACAGTTAATACACCTTACAAATTCCAACAATTGTTTCCTAGGTGTCTTTAAGATAAAATGAATAGGTTACCGTGTAATAAGAAATTTAAACTTCTAAATTTACCTAAGATACTGTGCTGGTGGCAAGTAATATCGTCAACATTTAAAAATAATTATATCTAGCGAGCTTTTAAATATAGCAAGGATATTCCCGTTTATATGACATTGACATTTCTGACATTTACATTTCTGTAACGTTTTATTGACATTTTATCACATTTTAATGATTAAAATAATAACGACATGTTGATCGATATATTATTTGTGAAAATATGAATAAAATCGTCTTTAAAGACGGGGATCATCCCACAGACTAATTCAGCGGCCGTCGATCATCTAACATCAAATGGCAGGTATTTTGAGGGTACCATCATGGGTACTGGTGATTCTAACGACCATTTGCAAACAGTTTTAGTGAAGAATAAGAAATGGTTGTACGTCAGTCGCCTTCATCCCAGTACTGAATCCAAGAATTTGAAAACATATCTAGGCGAGAAGTTGAGTGTTCCAGAAAATGAAATTGAATGCTGGTCACTTGTTCCAAAAAATCGCGACGTGAACAGCCTTCAATTCATTTCTTTCAAAGTTGCTGTGTACGAGGATAAGTTTAATGATGCACTGTCAACAGATCTGTGGCCCAGTGGAACTTTAATACGGCCGTTCATTAATATATCAAAAAACGGGCGAAATTATCCAACACTGAATATGTCTCCGTAAATAAGGGCTATTCTTCTAACGAACCGACTGCTTTCGAATATGCTAATCAAATAAATAGTAATCTAAATAAAACTGCCAACGATTCTATTATCAACATCACTAACGTCGCATGTAACAAATACAATACATCGAACAACAGCAACAGTTTTCATATCTATTATCACAATAACAGTGGGATACGCTCCAAGGCTACTGCAATTTATTCATCAATTTTATGTAATGATTACGATATTGTCATTCTTACTGAGACCTGGTTAAACATCAATTTTAACTCAGAAGAATATTTTCCACCGTCTTACACAGTATTTCGTCAGGATCGTGAGCCCGAGAACGTCATAATTAAAGGTGGGGGTATCATTGTTGCACTGAAAAATGATTTAATATTTCAGCGCGTAAATCTATTGTGTCACAGTGGCGAGTCACTTATTGTTAAAGTCAGATGTGGTGAGTTTTGGCTATTTTTGGTTTCTGTGTATATTCCGTATGGCAGTACCGCTGATGTCTACAAAGGATTTGTGAATTTTGTTAATGATGAGCTATTACCGCTAATGAATGGCGATGATCATATTTTATTTGCAGGCGATTTTAATTTACCGAAAATTGCCTGGAGCTGGACGAACGGCGATTTTTATGGATCAACTTCGGATGACCTTTCTAACCAGATGTTAGACAACTTTGGAAAATTTGGAACTCGTCAGTTCAACACTGTTTTCAACTATCATGGACGTATTTTGGATTTAGTTTTCTCATCTTTAGATGAACTTGAAATTGAGTCATGTCTTGATTTAGCTGGTCATTCCAGCATCTATCACACACCACTTCTGATTACTTTTTATTTTGTAGATTTCGATTATTGTGCATTTAGTATTAGTAATGATTTTAATTATGATTTTGAGAAAGCGAATGTGCCCTCTTTGATCAGTTTTTTCGTAAACGTTGATTGGACAACTCTGTTCTGCAATCTGAATATCTCGGATGCCGTGTCTGAATTTTATCAAGTTTTGAATACTGGTTTTGAGTTATTTGTTCCAAAAAAACCCGTGAACTCCGTTTACGCTGAGCCATGGTTTAATTTTCGCTTGAAAAATATTGCTAATCGAAAGTCTAAAGCATTTAAGGCTTTTAAACGAACTGGTGACATTAATGCTAAACGAAAGTATCGTGATCTGTGTAAGGAGTTTAAATTTTTGAACGATTTCTTGTATAAAATGTATATCCTACAGATAGAGAATGAAATTTCTTCCAATCCAAAACGGTTTTTTTCTTTCATAAATACGAAGAGGAAATCACAGGGCTATCCGCGTGTGATGACATACAATAATACGCCTGTCACTGGTTCTCAAGCAATTTGTGACGCTTTTGCAAATTTTTTCCACAGCTCGTTCGATGAAGACAACACAAGTAATGATTTGACGTCGTTAGATTTGTTATCTTCTGCCAGGTTTCAGTTTACTTTCTCTGAGGTGCTCAATGGGTTACAGGGTTTGAAGGCTAACAAGGGTGCAGGCCCCGATGGTATTACACCATTTATTTTGACCAAATGCGCATATGCTGTATGTCAGCCAATACTTCATTTGTTTAATTTAAGTCTTTCAACTGATTCCTTTCCTGAGGTGTGGAAATTGTCTTTTGTTAGACCGATTTTTAAATCAGGCAGGAGAAGCGACTTTACTTGCTATAGGGGCATTTCAATTCTATCCGTGATTCCTAAACTTTTTGAATCTTTAGTTAAATCGAGACTTGATTTTCATTTGAAAAATAAAATCAGTGAGTACCAACATGGTTTTTTACAGGGTAGATCTACAATTACTAACTTGATGACTTTCTCCTGCCATGTATTTGATGCTGTGGGAGCTCGCGGGCAAGTTGATGTCGTCTACACCGATTTTTCTAAAGCTTTTGATAAAATAAATCATAAGATTCTTTTACAGAAATTGATGGCATTCGGTGCTGATTTCATCCCAGTTGCCTGGATTGCATCATATCTATGTTCACGTAAGCAATACGTAAAGATTTCAGGCGATGTTTCATATGTGTATAAGGTTCCTTCTGGTGTCCCTCAGGGTAGTCACCTGGGACCTCTACTTTTTATAATTTTTATTAATGACGTGGTTCAGTGCTTTAATTTTTGTAGATGTCTTCTATATGCAGATGATCTAAAAATTTATGCCAACATTAATGCTTTCACTGACACGGAACGTCTGCAGCATGAACTTGACATATTTTGTGAGTGGTGTATTTTAAATAAGTTGTCTTTGAATGCTAATAAATGTAAAGTTCTATCTTTCACAAGATCTCGAACATCTCGTATTGAGGCTCCATATATCTTGATGGATGAACAAATAGAGCGAGCGTGTGACATTCACGATCTTGGAGTAATTTTTTCAATTAACCTAAATTTCAATAAACACATTGATTACATAATTAGTAGGGCATATTCCATGTTAGGATTAATTAAGAGACATTGTGGAGAATTTCATGATCCCTACACGTTAAGGTCTCTTTACGTTACCTATGTTAGGTCCGTTTTGGAGTTTGCTGCTGTTATATGGCATCCATTCTATCGTATTCATGCTGATCGAATTGAAAGCATTCAGAAACAGTTTTTGATTTATGCACTGCGACGTTTACCGTCTCCCAATTGTGATTCATACATTCGTGTACCATACCGGAATCGCCTTTTATTGTTAAATTTGCAAAGTCTAGATCGTCGACGCGAAATAGCCTGTGCTGTGTTTGGTCGCGATATTCTATGTTCTAGGGTTGATTGCCCAGAATTGTTTGGAAAGTTTAGCATTTATGTTCCCCAGAGAAGTTTAAGGTTACGCCCAGGTTTTTTTCGTATTCCTTTTTGTAGCAATAACCATAACAGCACGGAGCCATCATTGAAAGTTCTTGTCGCACTTGACAAATGTTTTGATTGTTTTGATTTTCACATTTCGAGAGAGCTGTTCAAAAAACGTTTACTGTAAGAGTTTTTTTTTAAATTTTTTTTTTTTTTTTTTTGTACTTTTTGTTTTTACATAATTGTTTTTTTTTAAATTATACTTTGGACCATTTTGTATTGTATTATTGTGGTGATGTGGTAGTCAGAATATGTACATATTTACATGGTTGACTAAATAAATAAATAAATAAATAAATAAATAAATAAATAAATAAAACGTCGTTCTGAATAATAAATTCTCTTGGTATTTAAAATAGTACATAACTCCTAATATCAAATTACTATGCGGGGCTTTAAAATAATATCACGCCGCTAGGGTGGCGCAGGTTTAGAAGAGCTGGGAGATATGTATATAAAATGAAATGCTATATGAAAAGGAGGTGGGATTCGGTAACAAATGATAATTAATGTTAATTCTGATTTTGTATTAATTGTGCTTTATTATTTTGAATTCTCGAATGGTCCACAGTGATGCCAAGCACTCAATGAAGCACTGAGTAAAGAATTATATCCCCCAATTCTCACGTTGCTCACATATAATTTTGTGATCTGAACAAACGGCACAAATTTTCAGAAAATATATTTTTGAATATTGTGGATACTCTCTGAATGGAGTAAATTAAATTCTTAAGGACTTACAACGGTATACTGTATAACTGGATCTAATTGTTAAAGGTCGAAGATGAAAAATGGCAAATACGACTTTGATTACTGCTCAACACGTGTCAGTTCTAAGTAGTCTAACATTATTTGTGGATCTGTGATTTAGCGGTATGAGAGTAGAGATTTAAATTATCTTGCTCAATTGTAATATTGAAGAAGAGGTCTCTAAGTCTAAGAAAAGCCGTGACATATTGTGCCAGCCCAAAATAATGCCTGCCCAAAAAAACCGAAAATTATTGTAAAATATAAATGGTTGGTTCCCTGATCTTTAACGGATGCTTTCTGGGAAAAGTGTCGTCCGAGAGTCGGATAGACTCAAATATTTTTTTTTTCAAAATAATTTTAAACAAAATATTTTTTCTGGATTGCTTTTCCGGTAATTTATATACTTTTTTTTGAGATTTTATTTTTCTGAATTTTTACTTTTCTGGCTTTACAAAATTCGGCCTTTCGACACATTCGGCCTTTCGATACATTCGGCCTTTCGTTACATTCGGCCTTTCGACACATTCGTCCTTTCGACATTCGGTCTTTCGACACATTCGGCTTTTCGACATTCGGCCTTTCGACACATGCGGCCTTTCGACCCATTCGGATTTTCGACTTTCGGCGATACATTCGGCCATTCGGCATTCAGCCTTTCGACATTCGGCGTTCGGCCTTTCGACATTCGGCCTTTCAAAATCGAACGAAAATTATTACTTTAATTTTACAAATTTTAATTAGTAGCTAAGCAATTATATTCGTACACAGTACGAACCCACAGTTTATTTAATTAAAAGATGAATAAGGAATAAGAAACTAATTCAAGACCACGTCATCAAGCTTATGAATTTACTACAAATGATTCATAAAAACTCATATCTACTCGTAAAGCTACTTTACTCGTACAAATACAATATTGGTTTGATGCAGTTACTATAAGTATTACTAAACAAGCAAATTTTGTTAATGTAAAATATTCGTTAATTTCTTCCGTACTACAAATATCCTGTTTATTAAAGGGATCTGTAATTAGCCAATCTTTTTCAAAAGAGCCTTTAATAATTGGATAATTGGCGTATTTACATTTGGCTGACCCACTTTTCAATAAAATGCAAGTCTGATTTTTGTGTCTGTTTTAGCTATACATGTGTGGAAAACATTATGAACAACTATACACTTAATCAATATTTTTGTTTTTCAAAAGCATACAATTTTATTAATCGAATACCGGCAGTAGGGATGATGTAAGTTGTAAGTGCTACAGTAAAATGTTAATCGTGATATTTGTCAAAAATCTGTTCACCATTGGATTTCCTTGTAGATATACCTCATTCTCTATTATCACCAAGAGTTGAAAAAAAATGTCATAACTTATACAAATTGAAATTTTCCACATAACCTAAACTTTTTTTTTACTTCTGGTTGTGCTTTTCAATAAAAATAATGAGGTTTCTGGTTTTTATTTTTGTTGTCGCTAAGAAAATATATATGTATAGAATAAATATAGAACTATGTAGTAGCATAAACTTTCTACACACAGAAAAAAAAATCGTAAAACGACTAAAAATTACATATAATAAAAATGTACTATGACACGATAGTGTATATGCCACCATTACTTAAAATAAAACTAGACATTTTTTTTTTCAACTTTTTATAAAAAGAGAAAATTATTCTCGTGACGCAATTAATATTTTTATTGATGTATGGTCGTTTTTAAAATAGTTTTATATCGAAAAGGGAGTTCTTCCATTTGAGTTGAATACTTGCAAAGTATTGTTACGAATTTCGAATTAATCAAAACGAAAAATGATTCTTCTATTATATTGCTCGTATAAATATTTTTCAATTGATTGTAAATTCGTGATGGAAAATTTATTGCTGAAAAATATACTGTATATAGACAATAGAGTTTTGGTTGGTTGGGAAAATCTAAAGGAAATATATGTTATACATTAAACTATAATGAAAATCATGCAGCTAAGCACTTTGGGACTATATATAAAAATTATAGTTTCGTGATTAGATTCGTTGACTTTGCATGGGGCTCTATGTGAAATAATTTATTTATTTGACATATTTTATTACTGTTTTTTAACGATTTGTAAATGGAGGTTAATTATCCGTTGTACAAAGAAATGTTACACTATAAATTGGCACCTAGATAAACGTAAGTCTCGATACAATTTTCCGCACTGGCCTTAACACTCTTGTGTTATTTTATGTATTTTTAAAGCCCTGTTACGAGCCCCTACAAGGTATATAAATAAACATACCATACTATGCCATATTTCTATACCTATATATACATACAAATACCTAAAGCAAATAATTCATTCGAATCGATTGGAGCATACATTTATTATTACATACCAAACAAAAATGTATATTCATACATACATACATATATGTATGTAGGTACTTTATGTGTTAAAAAAAAATAAAATAAAACATACAAAACCCACAGAAATTTATCATCTTATGAAGCAATATAAAATTTAAAGCAAAAAATAAAAAAAATTGTGTATACATAACAATTTATTTATTTCGCGACATAAAAAATAGGTATGCTGCTTTTTACTACGATATACACATATATACAGTGTTAGACAAAGGAAAAGTACGGAGATAAGAAAATGAATTCCCATTTTATTTATTTTTATAATACTTGAATAGTTATCATAAGCACCAGCTTTAGCACAAAAAGAAAAGAATTGATTTATCATTCAATTAAAAAAAAATACAATCAATGCTCCTAATGAGCAATTTGTCGAATGTCGAAGCGACAAACCTGAAGCATACACAAATGTTCCGGTTATATTTTTTAACTAAAATCCTAAGATCTTCTTTAATTTGCTGGCCTAAGTGAATAAACTTTTTGTAAATTAATTGTTACTTCAAGCACTTCATTCCTAACAATGTCACGCGTGTAAAAGATACTCCAACCATTTTAAGCAGAAATTAATTTGTGATTTTATTATGTATGGAATCAACCATTTCATTATATTAAGAATAATAAACAGTTATTGTTCTTCCTCTTCTGAGAAAATTGCCCGCCGAATAAGGCAGAAACCTGCGGAGGTTGGAGGTTGTGGAACTTTAGATAACTCGGATAGCCATCCGAGCAATTGAAACTAGTCTCGCATGATAGCCAATAAAATTTGAAAGGTTCGGACTGCTCAACATATTTCATCTTCCAAAAGCAGACTGGTTAATTTTCTACGGTAACTATACTACATACAGTAGAACGTGGAGTAATGATGTGATTTAGGGGATGTTTTTCTGCCCAATGATTTGTCTTAATTTGCTTGATAGAACTAATAATGAACTAATTTATTTACAAAGACATCCTTCAATATAACATATCGCTCCTCCCCTGCCCCGCGGACGGGAAAATGAGATTAAGAATAATGCTTAATTAGGTAATAGTTCGAAATTTACACCTTTATTGATAAGAAAGATTTTACTATAAAATAAAATGAATGCTTTTAATTGACCAACTCAGGAAATTTTGCGAATTGGCATGGAATGAAAGAGATAACTGCTGGAATGACGGAAGAATTTTAAACCAATCGATGTCGAACAGCAATCTTTAAGAATCATAAAATTAATGATTCACTAATTAACTTTAAAATCAAGAATTTTAGGTTATATCCAACTTTATGTGCTTTAAAAAGCCATTTTTCCACTTCATTTTTTTTTGATTGATTGATTGATTGGTGAAATCAGTCCTTTTATCATCTAAGCTACATACATATATGT
Organism: Tipula helvola; assembly: GCA_963556165.1. NCBI lineage: Eukaryota > Metazoa > Arthropoda > Insecta > Diptera > Tipulidae > Tipula > Tipula helvola. Next base: position 293,518,377 of record OY744482.1, on the reverse strand, counting down.
ATCTAATGTACGTTCAGATCAAATCTGCTCCAAAAAGGTACTTTCCGATTCAATGTTGGTTAACCGGTTACCAGACATCTCTATAGTCTCTTTCATTGTTAGTGACATTTCTGTTTCCGCTTTCTAACTAACCTATCTGGAAGTGGCCCTTTCTTTTAAATATTTTAAACATTTTCTTTTAAAGTTATCACTTTGAAGACAACTCATTTAACATTAGTCAACTTATGTGGCATAATTTATGAATAAATTGATAATTTTATAAAAGAATTCGCAATTAGAAAGTAGTAATCGGTCACATTTTAAATTTTAAAATATTGGTGTTGCCTTTATATTCGAATAATAAGATTTTCAATTCCCTCCCTGATCATCCATTTTGACGGAGAACTCTGTCTTTATATTTGATTTCTAAGGGGTGCCAATTGCTCAGAAACGATTTCCAAAAAAATGTTATGAACTAATGGCTTAAAACTTTTGAACTAATAAAGGAAGCGCTCCGTAAAATCTACCAGATCTACCAGCTTCTGTTAATGTTGAAATTTATTTTAATTTTTCATCTTTTATGAATGAAAATTTTCAAAATTTATATTTTTATGAAAAAACAAAATTCATATTTTCATCAAAATTTTTGTATAAAATGTTTAATAATAAATCGCCTTAAATATTAAAATCTTTTTAAGTTTTTTTTGTCAAATAAAAATTAATTAATTATAATAAAAAAGAAAAATAAATAAATTTTTTTTCGACAAAATTTGATCACATTAATACGTATGCTAAATACACAGGATTCACATTTTACATTACGAAATAAATTCAATGGTCTTAAATATTGATGTCAATCAATTAAGTGAAGGAAATTTAATGAAAATTCGGCCTTTCCACGGGCTGGCCACGTATCACTATTTTTCAACTGTTTACAAAAGACTGTTTGTAAAATCTTTTCTCCAAAATCTTGTTTTACAAACTCTTCTTTCCTTAAAGGCATTGCAAATAATATAGCTCTTCATTGATTTATAGCACTAATCCATTAAATTTAGTTTAATTTTTATTATATTTTTTTAAACATATCTCAAGAAGAGAAACTTACTTCTGAAATTATAATTTTAAATAAAATGTGTGTATGTACCTAAATTTATTATTAGAATTAAAACATATGCCTGCTCATGTGAAAAATGAACTTAAAATAAGGGACATAAAAAAATTGGTTTGGGTATGTAATCTTGCATTACAAAATATTACAATTTACATTATAAAATTTCGCATAGAAAATTTTGCATTACAATTTCTCGTATATTTTTTTTCTCTATTCTGATGAAAATAAATTGAAGAAAAATGACATCGACTAATTTAACTTAGAATTGTAGAGGCTAACGGCTTTGATAACTCTCACGGGCACGCGGGAGGTCGCTGCGCTCCCCCCCGCTTAGCCCTCCGAGGGGCTTTAAAAATAAACTTCAAGGGATGTAGGAGCCGGGAACAGCAAACATGTCGTACTGCGTGCCGCACGTAGGAGCGGATTATATAGAATCTATTAATGACACCTACTAAAAAGAAAATAATTGCACTATTTTGTTATGCAAGATTTTGTAATTGAAAGATTTTATAGTTGCAAGATTAATAAAAAAAAGCAATATTTTGAAATGCAATATTTCATAATAAAAACACGTTTAAATTTCGTTCACCCTCAAAAATTATAAAATAAAGAAAAATAAAACAAAAGAAACACTATTATGATAATATATATGTACCTACACTGAAACCTCACTACAGTGGACATTGATGCAACCAAACAATTTTTATACGAGAACGAAAATATTTTTAAAATTCGGCCTTTCGAAATTCGGCCTTTCGACACATTCGGCCTTTCGACACATTCGGCCTTTCGACACATTCGGCCTTTCGACACATTCGGCCTTTCGACATTCGGCCTTTCGACATTCGGCCTTTCGACACATTCGGCCTTTCGACATTCGGCCTTTCGACACATTCGGCCTTTAGACCCATTCGGCTTTTCGACATTCGGCCTTTCGACACATTCGCCCTTTCGACATTCGGCCTTTCCACATTCGGCTTTCCGACCCATTCGGCCTTTCGGCGTTCGGCCTTTCGACATTCGGCCTTCCGACATTCGGCTTTTCTATATCGAACCAATAATTCTTATTCTGCTCTGCGCAATTGTCACCATATAAAATAACGGATTTTACCTCTTGAGGTAGTTGAGTTAAATCTCTGTCAAGATATGAAGTATGTCATTTCCACCATGGTCTCCTATTGCTTCATGCGACATAAATGGTGTATTAGTGGCATCATCATGAATTGTTAAATTGTATATCCATAATTGGCGCTTGTAGAATGACATCGATGTTTGTAGTTGAAGGGTTGGTAAGCACTACTGAAGGTCGAAAGTGTACATTTTAAAAGATGTATCTTCAACCAATTATTTTTTATCGTGTTCCTTGGATTTAAATCCTATATCAGATATGTCCATTTTAGCTTTCAAGATACAGCAATAATAATTATACGTACCGGTTTTTGGTGCTTTAAATTTAATGTCCATTTCTAGATAAAAAAGATCAAAATTAAACAATGTATTAAGACATATTTAATTGCATAAACCTTCCCTTTAAATATATCTGTAAACTTTGGGAGACTGACGGGATTTTCATATTTTGAACGAACAATTCGTACATTTTGCCCAAAGTTAAATCGTCGCGTCGTATAAATATTTTTTACTCGATCCTTTCTTTTATAGTGTCTTTCAAAAAGCCGGAAAACTATACATACCTACATATGTGAATTTTAAAATCATTTATCTTCTCCAATGAAATTTTATTTTTTGGATTTGCTTTACCCTGATTATCCACAAATGACATTTCTCGTGAATATAGTTTTTTCTTGACGACGCTTTTTAAAAAACTTTCGTTTCACCTAGACAACATCGAAAGCATTTCTGACATAGTACAACCAGTTTGTTGTCTAATTCGAAATGATAATAGATTGAGTTACAACAGTTTCTTGGACCAGTCGTGCTTTTCATAATTCTTTGAGGCTTTTTGTCTTCCACTTTTAGAAGGCTAGAGATAAAAGAATTCGCTGTTTATGCGAGCCTGAAAATATTGGTGAAAAATTAATTTTTATTTTTCGAACGAAATTTTTTTGGCAGAGCTATTGGAATTTTTGATGAGGTTTGTAAGTTCTCTCCGGAATCTGTTTTTTAATTTTTGTTTCGTACGGTTTCCCTCCATTACTCTGATTTTGTGAAAATTTTCTAACATATCGCTAACTACGGTTAATTTTTATTTTCCAAATTATTCTCAATTTCCAGTGGCATTTCGTCAATATCAGAAGTGCTCGACCAATTATTAGAGTCACTCAAGTCGGATGGACTTATGTGGGTCAACATCACAATTATAATTTTCATAAGCATCTGCGTTATCAATTTCATTATCGTCAATATTAGTAGCTTCAGTTTCATCTCCCTCAAATGCAACTCAAGCGAGTTCCAAAAATAATTTATATTTGAACCCGTTTCTGGACTTAAAGCTAAACGGCTCCAGCGCCGTATTTTCTTGAATTTCGAATGAAGTTCGAATTTCATTATCCTTGATTAATGGTTTTACTATACCACTAAGGCCTAAAAAGCAAAGTACCTATTTATTATTGAACCTTATACTACACATAATCACACATTAAATATTATTTTTAAACATGAATAGATGTTGAAAAATACTTCCACTTAATTTGGATATTGCCAATGCCATTTCGATTATTTTTTTAGAACGGGCCGATATTCTTTCAATTATCTTTATCTTTGAAAACACTTATTACACTATCAGTTCACTCTAAAACACTTCTTCAAGTTTTATTTTCTAGAATTTAAATTACACATTGTTGTCTATTAAAATAGCAATTGGCTAGGGAACAATAACTTATTTTCACTTAAAAAAAATTTAAAATAAAAAACAAATAATTAAAGCAAAACAACCTAAGTATCATAGGATGTTTAAAATATGTACTTCGAATATGATTAAACGCTTAACTCACTATTAGGAAACGCATAAAACTATTTAAAATAGGAATAGTCGCTTATGTCTACTTAGCTACTTTTCCTTTTCTAAAAGATTCACAACTCAGAATTTAAAGTTAATAAGAAATAATCGCCTAAAGGCGGATTCAGTATTGCTTCCTTTCATTCCTTCCTTTCTGCTGGAATCCTTTCTTCTTCTTCTTTTAATTGGATAAAAAAATTATCAGAACGAATGAAAGAACGCAACACTGAATCCGCCTTTTTCCGTTTTGACGACTACTAAAGTAGATTTTTACAACTTAAGCGATTATTCCAAAACCATCTTAATTAAATCTGACTTAAGCGAATATGTTTTTTGTGCATAATGAAATAAATGATTTCAACTCTCAATCTTCTTTTACATGTGAATTTTTTTTTTGCCAGCAAGGTATTTCTGACGATGTCTTGTGTTATATCTAGTCAAAACAAGAAATTGAAAAATCGGTCGGGCTGTTTTCAGATCATTTATTTTGATTTTCTTCGCAAACATTATACCCAAGTGGCAACAAATTCAAAATTAACCAATTTCACTTGCTGTTCAAATCAATATTCAAATTTCTTTTTCAAGTAAACATTTTTGTTTTTTTTAATAAAAATGACACACGAAAATAACTGAACGAATTTATTTTTAGTGTTACCGGTATTCCTAAATGTAAGAAAGATCTACTGAAGATCTACTTAAGTGGGGAAGTCCATATTTTGTTGAAACGAGATAAGGAAAGAATAGAGAAACAAATGTCAAAGTTATGAGTTTAATGTCAAAATACTCGGGATTTTGAATTAGCTTTTTTCTTGCGCAGGTATTGGCGGTTTAATTGACTGAAATAGACTGAAAGAAAAAGTGAATGATTTCAAATTTCCGAAAACTCCGCCACTTAATTTTTTCCATACAATGTCTAGATAAATTTGGAATGTCATCATTTCCTTTATATTTAAGTGGTTTGCGAATATCAAAAGATTTATAGATTTTAAGAAATAGTGGCCGATTTTGGCTTCACCATCCAATGTGATGTAAATCAGTAAGAGAGTAATGTTTATCAATTAGCTTCATAAAATATGAAGTTATAATTTGTTGACATATAAGCTATAGCCTTCAGCTATCAAATTTTTGACTTGTTTTTATTAAATGTATATTACATGCTTCTTTTTAAATAACGTACTTTTATTATTCTACACATACTTACATGTAAGTATTCGTAGGTCAGCATGGTAAGTTCACTGCCAAATTTAGCAAAAACCCTGGAGATACATAAATGATTTCGAACTTATTTGTACAAATCGAACATAAATGCAATACAATTGACAAAATTCTGTGATTATATTATGATTTATGATAAGCCAATTTTTTCATGTTCCAAAATTATCTTTGTTTTAAGTATACAAGTTACACTTAATACTTATTGGGACCTTATATCACTTTTTTAAAAGTAGTTGTGCACTTATTATAATTTAGAATCAACTATTTTAACCTTTATTGTGCACCGGGGGTAGGAGATACCCCAGTATATTTTCAAACGCGTTTTTTTAATATGTACAATGCAAATCGGGACCTGTGCTGCTATCTACCTGTACTCTAGGAATAACACTTCAAGATCCTATACATAGTTTTGCTCGCCCGGCTTTAGTCTGCTCTTAGCTGTGTTGAGAAGTTGACGTTTCATGTATCATTTCAACTCGTATGTATCATTTCAACTTTTATTTTGTAGTTTTCTTTTGGTTTAGTGCGTAAATAGTGTGAATAATAGTGCGAGAGAGCTTGTTTTTTTTCTTTCATGAATACATATATTTGTATTCTTCATCCATCACCTGTATTCACCGAGCATTCATCCCTTTAATGATAGCCGGGTCAATCAACAATCGACGTGGCTCTGTGTTGCCTTTTTTCCGTATTGTTTTTATCCAATGAAAAAACGAAAACGCAATACAGAGTCGTGTCGATTGTCGATCAACACGATAATCATAATAGGGGCGATTACTTTCGTCATAAGTAGACTCGAATAGAAAACCAGCATAAAAGGGCGGTACAGAAACGGTAGATAAACTGTGCCATGCTTTTACCGTTACCCGGAGAATCGCTGGCAAGTGAGCATTTTCTTCGGGATGTTGGGCCAGGCGGCAGTAAATGCTCGAATTTTGCTAAAATGTAAATTTGTTAATGAAAATAATAATTCAATAGTCACAGCCCAATACTGCTTGGAACTCATCTACATTTACGTAGCAAGAGATCACCTGCAAAAAAGGTACACGCCATTTTTCTTACGTCAAGAATTAAAATTGGAGATCGCAGGAATACTGGGCATTACTAAGGACAAACCAGAGACGCTTGAGATAAAAAATTACGATAAATACTATCGATGCTCACTTTGCACGAGAAAAACAGATACAAAAACTAAGTATGGGTGCCCATCGTACCTACGTCCTACGTGTAACAAGCATTGATTGCCTTTGTGCGTTGACTGTGCCTTTGTAGATTGATATTTTTTCCTAAAATCTGGTAATTTCTTTTATATTTGTATAATTTTATATTATAGTGTTGTTGATAATAACTGAAAAAGCTGCCAGTAAAACGATTATTTTGAAAATAAACCCATATTTCTTATAAATAATACTCTTTTTTTCAAAAACGCGTGACTTCATATAGCAAAATAAATATACTATTTTCAACACCGCTATAGACTAACATTTTTCCTTGAAAGTGTAGTATTTCAAGAAAGTAATCCCGCAGAAAAGATTAAAAGATATTAAAAAGTGAATTTTTGTGCATTTTTTAGTAAAAAGTCCATTTTCGTTTTTTTTAGTTAATATTTTATTTAGAGTTTTTTATGTTACAAAATAATAATGAAACCTATTATACCTTATTTGGAAGGCTTGAACAATAGCCAGCAATTTTGTTAGAATCAAAATTACAAATTGTTCGTCTGTAATAAACGTTTTAAGTGACTGGGGTATGACATACCCTCTGTGCATAATACGTAATTTTTAAGAGGTGTGCACAGCAAAGGTTAATATTACAAACCGTTCCATCAACTTTGAAGATACAAAACGCCTTTCTAATTTAAAAATTTCTTACTTCATCTAATATTTTATCTGATTCACAACAACGAACAAAGAGACCAACCACTATCAGTTAGTAGAGACTAAAAATTGTATACATATAGATAAATAAAGATTATTAAAATGCATGAACGAAAAGAAGACTGGACAAATTGGTGTTATGAACTAACGTTAACGAGTGTTAATAAGCAATTATTCATCTGTCTGGGATTTTAGAAATATTAATCTTTTACAAATATTTATTTGTCAAAAGTGACAGTGTTCAATCCTCATGGAAACTTAAATAAATAATAAAATAGGTTTAACAGAAACTGACTTTTATTAAAAATAAATTTTGTTTCAAACTTATTTCACATTAAAATTTATTTTACCATCAATATATTTACATTTTTTTTTGTATATTTTATATTTTTATTTATTTATAAAATATTCACCTCGACATAAACGAGAACTTAAAGCAATCAACTAAACATTACAATAATTACTCGTATTGATATATTTTAAAATAAAATTTTCATCATTATTTGTTATTCCATACATTCAAATAAAAATTAATTGTAATATGTACACCTACATACATATATTATTCTCGTACCAACATATTTTTGTTAATTTTTCAAAGTATCCCATAACAACGCAAATTTATCTCATTAAATATTTGTCAGAATTTATATTTTTATATCAATTCAATTATTATTATTCATCACAGTGCTTCCATAAAAAAATGATAATAGAATTCATTATTATACTAACTTGTGTTATAATTGTGAAAAAAGCTTTAGCAGGTTCATCATTATAAAAGTTTCGCTGGTTGATATTTTGTTTTTGTTTTTGTCAACTTATTCGAACTACACCAGAAGACGTGTTATACTGGATCTGTGTACAAAAAATAGTAGTGATTAAGTTGTTTTTTCAAAAAGAGATTTTATATTATTATTATTATTATTAAATTAAAAGAAAAATATTTAAGATTTTAAAAATGTTTGCTGTTTATTAAAATATACAAATTTAGCTGTAGGATTGAGATAATAGAGATCAGCTTTTATAAGTAGCATAAAATAAAAATAAACTTTATTTTAAATATATACAATTTTATGCATCTCATTGTTGCTCTCCCCGCATTTTATGTTGACTATCCTTATACTCAGCCTCCCCAAGCCTTTTTAGCTTTTAACATAATATTACAAAAATATGAAAGACAAGACTTACAACCATGAATATGGTATACAACATGGAACATGCATACAGAAAAAACAGGTACATTCACTTTATACATAATACATTCCTCTAACAACAAATCACGATAAGTTTGAGTAGAATTGTAGATCATAAAACATAATAAAAAAAGATACGAAAAAAAAATAAGGAAGGTACATAGCTAAGAAAATAATAAGAAGATATCGCCATGCCATGCCAAAGAAATGAAATATTTCATTATACAATACTATATCTCTCTATATACGAAAATGTATTTTTATTTGCTGGAAGGAAAAGAATTTTTATTATTTTTGTGTTGAAAAAAAATAAAAATAAAATAAAATAATAAAAATATAACAACATACTATGTAATGTAACAGTTTGCAGTCACTAATCAAGATGTTTTTTTTTGCGAAATAAGAAAATTTTACTTACCGAACTCGCAATAAAATTTTCGATAGACAGACACTCAAATGAAAGAAAATTTTAAAACAAGTAAATTTTATTAACATTTATTTTGAAATTATTTCAAATTTTTATCCCAATTTCAATTTTTAACAAAAATTTGTAAACTCAATGGTGTAACTCCCAATGATGGCAAGTAAATTTTTTTTTTTTTTTTTTTTTTTTTTTTTTTTTTTTTTTTTTTATTATTTTCCGAAAAACATACATTTTTATTTTGGAAAACATCAATAATTGAAATAAAATGTATACAAATATTATTCTTTTTTTCCTTAACCAATATTCAACATAATTAATTAATCTAGTTAAACAAACAAAGAAGTAAAAATACAATTAAACATTAAATATATATATAATAGGTATCAACTAATATAACTATAGTACATAAGTACATACAAACAAAAATTAATCATCAAATCAAGTAATGAACAAAGAAATCAGTGGTTTAATTCATATTCAAAAACAAATTCAGTAAATAAGCGACTTTTCATACTCGTTTTAAAGGCTCCAAGTAATTCGTTTAATTCGTTAAGACGTTGAACAAAATTGTAAATGCAAGTTTACAATATAATAGTGGATTCAAATTAGACATTTAACATTTTCAATATAAAGTTTTAGGTAAAATGACAACTTGTGCGTGTAATATGATCTGATTAATTTAAGTTTTAGTTAGAATCAATCGCTTACCTAAATCAAATAAAATATGAAAATAAAATTTACATTTATCGATAAGTTGGCGTTTTCTTTGTATTTTGCAATTTTTGAATGTCAACTCTATAAAAAACTACAAATGTTCGGCAATAGTTCTAGATTTATTCGATCACATTTAGTTTCTTGGACCTTCTCCCTTCTGAATATTTGCAGTTTGACAACCGATGCCCGCCCTTCGGGCGTAAAATCGATTCACCGAACGCCGTATTGCAATTTCGAATAAGGTTTGTGGATAAAGCTCCATGTGCTTCATGACTCTGCGTTCTTTTTTCAAAGGGTTTTTGTTGGTCAACCCTCAATGAAGAAACTTAATCGCAGTGTAACCACACATCACCAAATTCATGCGATTATATTTTCAATAAATTTACATTTTTCTTACTCAACAAACTGACGTACTATATACATTTGAATTTAGAGGTTTTGTTCTGTTTATATTTGAAAAAAGATGGACGATGTATAGAACAAGTCATGAGTTATTTGTAATTGCCTGAATGTATTAGAAATAGAAAATTATAATGCTACTGTTCTGGTATTCTCGGAGAATTTCGAATTGACCATTAAGTTATTGTGACTTTCTAGTATTATTTGGTATTATTTTCTAAATATAAGTTCTATTTATAAGGCCCCAGGGGCCCTATTCTCGAACATTTTCTGAACACAAGAATAGCAATATTTTAAGTGATGGAAGAATTTATTCGAGCTTTTTTGACAGTTTGTTTAATCTATAATTGAAACAGAATTAATTTACTCTTCGTGGTTCATGGTAACGGGTGGGCCAATAAGAGTTTCACCATGTGAATAGTAAATAAACAATTATTGCATTGGAATAAGTTTGATAGCTTTATTGAATCATGCTTACTGATCTATAAAAATTATGTGTGAAAGATAATATTGGCTAAATATTCATCAAGGCTTCGGCGAAACATATCAATCCGTTTGTCCAAAGTTAAGACGATAGCCTGGCATGATTGCTTCTCTGGAGCATCCTGGCTTAATTACTCCTTTTGATAATATGATTACGGACGATATGTTGTTTCAGCATGCCACACAGCGAATGCAACAATTTATTGCATCTCTCGAAATAGTGAGGCCAATTGGTCACTAAGATCGTGTTCTTTGGCACCCTTGGGATAGAAGAGCAATTATGCCAGGATGCCATCCTAAATTTGGATAAACGGATTGATATATGCCGCCGAAGCATTTAATATTCACATGGTGAAACTCTTATTGGCCCACATTTTATAGGAAAATTTAGATTTGTTAGTCGAGATTACTTATTCCTTAGTTTGAATATAGTATTTCAGAATTGTCTAATTATATCCGTACTAAGTAAGTATATTCTATTGGCGATTGTACATCTGAAATAAGCGTTTCATGGCGAAAAATAAAACACGAATGTACTAAATGATATTGTTCTTAAGGTTCCAAAAATGTTAGTTATATGGCCTTGACGCTCCAACCGTTAATTGGAGCAAATAACAATTTGGCATATTTTATAATGATTCACTAACCGACCGAAATATACACATGCATAAAGTTATTTTCAATAATAAAAACAAACAATAGCCCTCCTTATCCTCCTACATTAGACTCTGATATCCGTAGAAGGCGGTTATATCCACATAGGTTCTTTGCAGATGTGAATTTAAAGATTATGGATCAAAAGTGTTTATTAAACAGACCGCAACAGATTAAAGGGCGTCTTCTTAATCCAAACATTTTCTTTAACATTTGACACCACAACACAATTGATGTTTGTACGAGAGCACACAAATTCTATTTTCTACTAATTTTATTTAATTCGGTGCAGGTACACTTCTAGTGTAGTTCTATGGCGGGCCCTTATTTTACCCACGCCAAAAATAACAAAAAGCACTACCGTAAATTAGTTTTTTTTGTACTTTAAAATATGTTTTAAAGTACAAAAAAAACTAATTTACTTTTTATGTCACTTAATTTTAACTAACAACACTAGAGTGAAAATACTTTCACCACAATGCGCGACGCGAAATTTTAATTATTAAAAATGGCAATTAAATTGTAGGTGCATGAATTTATTATTAATTTTTGATTTTTATAATTAAGATTTTGATACTTGTTTATGTTGTATTCAGTGCTGTCGTTTTACTCCGATCGGAGTATTTGTAGTACTTTTTGATCATGAGTACTACTGTACTACTCAATCATCCAAAATACTCCAAAGTTTGAGTTCCATTATATTATAAGATTTCCTATGAAAAAAACAAAAATACTAAACCGATGGAACTTGATATACATATGTGGGTTACCTAAGTTCTATCGATAATTTTGATAAATGGAAAAAAACTTGGAACTTATGAATGAGTTCAATTTTTGTTATACTTGGGGACAGGGTATCACTACTTCAAATATATTTTGTTTTTTTGGAACTGAGTTTCTAATTTGGGTTCCATTTTATTATACGATTTTCTATGAAAAGTGAAACAAAAATTCTTAACCTATGGTACTTGAGGTGTCGTGTTGCTTACCTAAGTTCAAAAGATAATTTTGATAAATGGAAAAAAAACTTAAAACTTATGAATGAGTTCAATTTTGTTGGGAGATTCTTCTCGAATTTTTTAAATCTGGAAGCATTGGTAATGGGCTGTTTGAGTTAATTCGATTAAGAAATCTGTAAATTTTAATAAAATCGAAATAATTCTCGAATTAACGTATTTTTATGTTTACAGGTTTAAAAGAAATTCCTGATTAAGAGTCCTTCTTTGACTAGTTTTACTGTTTTACGTAACCGTTTAACAAACATTCGGAGAATTATCGAATTAATCAAATCAAACATAGATATTTATTAAATATTTATTATTATGTACTATATTTATTATTTTACTGAAATTTTAATCACATTGTTAAGTAGGATACGTAATTTAGTTCACTTTGTTTTTGGTTTAAAACAGAAATTCTTGTAATTATAATAAAATTAAAATCAATTAATTAGTTCTAAAATTGTATGGTCAAACTCCAAACCGGTGTTATTGAAACCATAAAGAATTATTTAATTTGGAAAATGACAAAACGTATACAATGTCCATATTTTTGTATTTGATACAAACTAGAACGAATGAAAATATGATAAGCGAAATCTGTAATATTAAATTTTTATTAGTAGAATAAATGAATGTATAATATTTGCTTTTTCATTTCAATGGCAAATTTAAAATAAAAAAATATATTTTTTTTGCGTACTCCCCAGTACTACCTTGTTTTAAATGAAAATACTCCTCTCAAAACTCGAAGAGCGACAGCACTGTTGTATTGATTCCGTGTGTATCAATGAACTAGCTCGTAAAAAAAATATTTTTGCTTTTTTTTTCTCTTCGTGTTTCTTTTAGACTCTGTTTTATAAAAGTGGATTCCGTTGTTGCTTTTAGCCCAACCGTAATGAGTAACATTTTATGCATTGATAGTGGTGTATGGTTGATATTGTGGCGGCGAAATGAATTTACGATTTATTGACGATTCATGAGTTAAGAGTAAGCCGCTACAGGGCTCCGCCGCAAGTGACTTTCCCCTCCCTATGAAATAACAGAATGAGAATTAGCGATACGGACAGTTTTGTGTGTGAGCACTTCAGATTTCTTTCACTGTTGCTCGGATTCCAAGTAGTACGATAGGTATTTCCGAGCTCCAATTGATTGTATTGCTTCTCGCCATGAGTGCGGCTTTGAGTTGCCGATGGAAGCGTTCGACCATGCCATTGGCCTGCGGATGATAAGCAGTCGTCCGTATCCGATGTGATCTGAGCAGTTTAGTTAACTCTGTGAAAAGTTTAGACTCGAATTGCGTGCCCTGATCAGTTGTGATGTGAAGGGGCACGCCGAATCGTGATACGTAATTATTGACGAATGTGGTGGCAATGGTTCAAGCTGACATATTAGTCATGCAGTATGCTTCAGGCCAGCGAGTAAAGCTATCGACACAGGTGAATGAGTACTAATAGCCATTAGATGGAGGAAGTGGTCCTACGATGTCTGGGATATGTTCGAATCAACCAGGTGGAATCTCGAATTGTCCATGCGGTGATTTTGAATTTTAGCACGTTGGCAGGATGAGCAAGACTAAACCCATTGGTTAATGTCTTTGTTTATACTGGGCCAAAATTAGAGATCAGTAATCAATTTACGAGTGGCACGTACACTAGGATGTGAAATGTTGTGTAGTGTGTCGAAGATGGTTCGACTTAGTGATTCTGCAATGTATGGGCGGTTGTACCCAGTAGATGTTTCGCAGATGATTTCGAGGCCAGGTAGTTTAAAAGCTCCAGTTACATTAATGAACTAGTGTTACATTCGGAACCAGAAAATAAATTCTGAAGTTCTAGGTCGGCTTTTTGTGTAATTGCAATTTTTTGTAAGTCGATGTGAGTCTCGACTGTGGCCGTTTCGTTGTCCGTTGTGCGGGATAGTGTGTCCGCGACAACGTTGTCGTGTCCGTGAAAATAAATTGACTTATGTAACCTAGGTGGCGAGATTGCCTTAGATTACGTTCAGTTTTAGACTGAATTGCTCTAGTCAGAGGTCAGTGTAAATGAATTGATAATTTATGAGTTAACAGTAAGCCGCTACAGTTCGTTTTCAACATCTGTTATCTCGCATAGCCTCTTCTTAAAATTTAAACTTTTATTTGAAAGTAATGTAGTAAGAGTGTGGGGGTTGTGGCTTATCGCACTTTTATCGGAGGTTGAATGTTGAACCTGGAATTATTCTTTCTTATTTATTTTGCTATTTCTTGCAAACTATGATATATTTTCGTGTTCGTGAACCACACCCAATTACCTAATTATCTGTTTGTTCTTTTTTATTCACATGGAGTCTCATCAGTTTCTAGCTCCAGCATTCCAAGTATATTAAATACTATTATCTCTATATATTCTAGGCGTGAAGAAATTAGAAATTAAAAATCAGAAGAATTCAGTGATTCGCAAATTTGCTGTAAAGTTTTGATTTCTAATGGCGACTAATGGTATGGGGTGGAATTTCATTGACGGGCTCCATGGAGCTTCATATTGTAAATTTGTAACTGGCGGCTCTTTAAACACTTCGCCATACACTATGCATGTCTTAGAACAAGGTGTGGTACCGTTTGCTCCATATTTTGGTAATCATCTCCTTCTTATTCATGATGATGATTGTCCTCACACTGCTGGCATCCTGAATGAATATTTAGAACAGGTTGATATTCTTGCTTTGATGGGCCATCCCGCTGCCTAGTCCTTCTCATTGAGCAACTATGATACTTCAGAGACAATTAAGAGCCGTTCAAACCCGCCCCAACTATCCTTCAGTTAAGACTATGTTTGGTGCAAATTTGGAACCAAATTGATCAGGATCAAATTAGACATAGTAGACAGGATAATACTGGTTATTGATTTTCGATAATTTAAAATGCTATTGTTATTATGAATTAACAAAAATCTGTTTTTTCCTAACTGCAACTGCTGCACTACTGGACCAAAACAAGTTTTTTCTGCAATGTTTGAGTGTTGGTTTAACACCTAAATAATTAACTAGAATTGAACACTTCTTTTTATTCTAAAAATTACAGTGACAACAACTTTGGTGCGTTAATTTTTCGGATTAGTGTATTTGCTTTCTTTTTTCCCCAGGAAACAATAAAATTTACTTTTGGAATTAATTTTTATCCTTTGAGTTCATAAATGGTTTCATAATATCCTGTCATTCTTGCGCAAAGAGCCCTAATGCTAAGCGACTTTGGGTGCTCTCTGGAATTTCTTTAAGGGAGAACACCACTGTGACGTACCATTTTCAAGTGCTTAGTTTGGTATTTTTTTTTGAGAAATGGGTTGGGTTTAGAGAAAAAAAAACTTTTAGGCTATATTTGGCATATATTTAAGTAAACAAAAAAAAATTTTTTATGTAAAAAAAAATACAAAATGGCGGCGCTAGAGTAGCTTTAGTAGAAGTGATTTTGCCTAGAGTCGCTCCGCTGCACGCAGTAGAAGTGTCTTAAATTTGTTCCTGGAACAAAAAATAAAATATTTTCATAAAATATATTAGTTTTAGCATCGAAGTACATGAGGAAATTAAAAAATTCGAAAAAATAAAAAATTGAGACAAGTTTGAAGAAAAAGTTTCATTTTTCGACTATAATTTTCGTTTAAAAAGTATATCTTTTTTAATTTTTAATGAATCAAAAAAAACTCATGTACTTCGATTTTAAATCTATTTAAGAAGCTACAGTTAAATTTTCAAGTCGATTGAACAAAAATTGATTGAGTTCTGCTGCGTGCAGATTTCCAAAACACGGTTTCGAGAAAAACGCGTTTAAAGTTTTTGGTATCAATAACTTCTCAATAAGAGCTCTCAGGAAAATGCTTGAAAACCTTTTAAAAAAAATTTTTTTAGCTATAAACGAATTTGTATCATATTTTTGAGGGTCTAAAGGATTTTTAAAGGCAAAAAAAAAAATCGTTTTTTTGAAAATCTCACAGTGGTGTTCTCCCTTAATGAAAAAAGGACGTTTGGGGGAAGGCAGTACCTACGCTTTGCCCTAGTTGTAGCCAATTAAAATAAATTATCTGTTATAAAGTTGCACAAACAGTTGATTCGACTATTTAACTGTATTCGTTCACATTTGGGTTTTCAATATTTTTTATTTCGAAGATTTTGTTTTTCGTTTTTCGGAATTGAGATTCAGAACTTTAAAATTAAGAACAATTGGAATAGGAAATTAAATTTAAAGGTTCTTAAATAAAATTCTGATTTGGCCAGAGTTATTGTCGGTATACGTCATAGTAGGTACGGTACTATTTATGAGCAATTTTAAAGTATAGTAACATATTTGGGGTTTACACGAGTCAATCAATAAAATCGGCTTTTTTTATGTTGCTCCTTTTCTAACAAAAGAACTAAACTTGATTGAGATCAATAAATTCATACTAAATATTTTATAAGTTTCTTTAGTTTTCTTTTTAAAATTGACTTTTCTGATTCTAATTTATTTTACATGTTGCCCAAATTAAACTGTTCCGAATCTGGGGGTGTATTACGAAATTTATACATACTACATTTCAAAAACCATATAAGTATTTACATATAAAATATAGTACACAGTTGAATCCATTTTATTTTATTCTCCCATATATTTAAGACACAATTTTAGTGCTAACAAAATACATAAAAAGTACGAGAAATTACATGATCGTGGCTTGTCTTAGAATCTCAAATAATTTGGAGTAAAAAATAATTTTTTAATTTAACATTATAAAAGAGAAGCGGTAGCACATATTCAAATGAAAAAACAAACAATTTATACCATCCTTCAAAAGAAAAATCTTCCTTTTTCATGTTTATTATTTTCGTTTTTATTGAAATATCATTTAATTTTATATACATACATTTATTATTATTATTTTGATTAAGAAGCAAAGAAACATTGTAAAACTAAATTACATTTTTCCGGAATTTTCCTTCGGTAAACAAACATACTACATGCAAAACCCCTTACGATATATTTATTTGTAACTCACTCGTTTTTCCATAGTTAAACTAAATACGTATCAACTTACATGAAGATAAACGTATTATTTTAGGATCCGATCCGTTCAACATTTAAAAATGAAAATCCGGACAATATTTTTAAAGATTGTAACAGTTGGGGAAGGGGTGTTACACGAAAATAATAAATACCTTAATTAAAACTTGAACTAAATATATCGTAATACAATTTGTTACAGACGTAACATAAGATTGGAAAATTGTTTGGAACATTGTTACGGTTCTTCCTTTAAAAAAAAACAATTTTCTATTTATCAAATGTACAAAAAATAAAAATGGATTTATTACTATGCTGCTGGTTATTGATATTGTGTTTACATTACTTGTTTAGTCTCGTTTCATATATGCGCAGCTTAGTTGGGAAAAAACTATCATGGGAATACTAAATTTGCAATAAATTAAATAGATAATTGAAAATTAGTATGTATATGAAAATTGCATTACTAAACATATGTGTATATCGAGATATTTAGATAAACATTGTCATTATACGACAAAATGTATAAAATAAATCATCGAATGATTTTCTATCAAACTACATAAAAAAACCCGCCACATAAAAGAGGATATAAAAAATGTAATTTTCTTTCCAGAAAAATGTTATGGTTGTGTTTTTTTTATTACACAAATTGAATGCAATAGACAAGAAATAATAACCATCCACAAAAATACGAATATGTTTATAGTAAACAGGTTTGTGTATGTACATATTCGGGAAAATCAAAGTAGTTTTCAATTGAATGGGTTTTCTGGTTCTCCCGCATATAATGTTAGTTTTTTTTTATTTAATCTCGTAAAATAACATTTTCTTGTCTTGTAATTGAAAATAATAATAATAAAATTCTAGAATCATGTTACCAAAATATATAATAAGGTTGAATTTGTTTCGTGCAAGACCTTAAAGGTCGATTAGGGTTAATATTGTAACTCATCATAACCGAGTGTGTTTATATAGGAAATAAACTATTTGTATTGTTCTATCACATATCACGTTTCACAATTATATTTATGTTGCTGTTGAGGAAATAAATATAAGTTTTTGTTTTTTTTTTTGTTACAAAATGTACATTGTTCACCTATTGTTAGTTTGGTTATATATTAATAATGTAATCCAAAAATAGACTTCCAAGCGCAACCATATATTATTTCCGACTCATGTCAAAAAATATTAACAACAAGATGAAAATTTATGTTTAAGCAAATTTTTTATGCATTATATGTATTATACATATAGAAGGCGCATACAAAAAATTGAAAGAAACTATAAATAGCATTCAGTCAGAGTTCATGCAATTTGTTTATTATGGATATGTATTTTTACAATGGAAGGATGTTTTCGTCTACACGGATATATTTCTTGTGCTGAAAATATTCATTTATTGTATATATTTTGAAATGTAAAAATGTGAAATATGTATTAAAGTGAAATTAATTTCATGCGGTGGAGGCACGCTTTATGTGATTCGATATGATATGCATATACCTTCTGATACAATCAAAAAGAATTTCCATCATCTGCCCCATATAATGGCGTTGATTCCGGCAAGTTTTGATCATCCAGTTACTTATTTTTTATTCTTATTTTTTTCTTTTAAAATATATACACAATATTTTTCCTAGAAATCACCCTATTTCGTTTACACTCATTCGCTATCTGCCGCCCCTCATTACTTGGTTTTTGGTCTTCTATGTTGAAGCAAACAATAATTCAGTATGATCAAAAAGGTCTGTCATAGTCTTCTGATGAGACGATGGTTGGGAAGAACTACTTAAAACTAACTCCCCATTTTTCGTAGTATCAGAATCTGCACTCAGAAATATTTGCTGTTTCCGACTTTCAAGCTTTAGAGCTGCTTCCGTCTTTTGTTTGATTTTTTAGTTTGATTCCAGAGCCCGGTAGTTTATGAAGTCTGGTATTAAGCTATGGGGGGAGGGATTGTATATTCAAAGTTAATTTTACGCATACCATCTTAAATAAAAGCTTTCATTAATTGCAAGAACAGATCAATTACCAGGGGCACAACGAACAAAAATTATAAACACATTTAAAAGTTTTATTTAGTTTGAAGAAACCTATATATGTATGTAGTTGTGTTGAGTTGGATACCTCTTTATCCTTGCTGAGTTGACCGCTTTTCTATAGCCACGCTGTTGATTACGCTGTATTTTATTTATTTTTTATTTTGTTTTATGAAAGGTTTGTGCTAAGAACAAACTTTTTAGGCTCCTATTAGGCATAAAAACCATATACACCCTGCGCCATTGAAATGTTCTGAAATTTTGGAAATACCACCGTTTGCTTCAAAAGTAGATGGCAAAAATGATAGATTCTGATTATCAAAACAATTTTTACACTATTCCGAATATATTCAAATAAAAAGAACGGTAATCCGACATTTTAGACCTACATAACGTCGGATAAGGAATATTACCGCCCTACCTTGTAACAATTTGGTAGGTCTTTACAGTGTTTTTAACAAAGTTTTTTCAATTGAAAAATAGTTTTTTGTTGACAATGGTAATTTTTATTCAAAATAAGAATTAACAGAAATAAAATAATTCATCTCAACCAAAATATTTTGAGAGAAATTGAACTTTTTAAAATCAATGATTAATAACCCAGCCCTTGGCTTTTATGACGGCCTTAAACCCGATCAGCATTGAATTCTAAAGTTTGATTAAATAATATATTGTTATTTCTTCAAACCAGACTTTTTCTATAAGTTTTTTCCGCTCTTTGGCACTTTACAGCTTGTAATTTGTAATCTTCTTTCCCATGAAGGACCAAATATTTTCATCAATATTGAGGTCAGGACTATTTCCTGTCCAGGGTAACGACTCAATCACCAAGCTATTTTTAAATTCGGCTACCTAAACAAAATAGACATTAAAATTAAGCATTCTTACTTCACAAATAACATCAATAACTCGCGGAGAGTAATCGTCCTGGAAGCGTGGAATACCGATGTATTGAGTCGGGTCCTCAATAGTCACGATTCAAGTTTCGATAATTTTTTTATATTTTCCTCCGCTTTCTGAACTATCCAGAAGCCTTAGTGATCAAACTCCAAAGGCTGTTATGGCTCTCCAGGCCATAACATATGGTGAATTTTCCACTGTCGGCGAAATACATTCTGTTAAATACCGTTTGCCTTTTCGTCGCCGAACCCTTGTCCTTACATCGGGTCCAAAGATATTGAATTTGATTTATCCGAGAATATGAACCAACGCCAGTCCCTGGGCATTCAGTTTTTTCATTCTATTGCGAATTTGAGGCTTGCAGCTGCCATTTTTGCTGTCAGTAATGATTTTCTCGCAGGTCGTCAAGCATATAAACCAAGTTCCTTTTAATAGTATGAACTGAAATAGTGTCGGTTGTTGCTATTAGAAGCTAACTTCTCAGCTCCAAAGCCGTAGCAAACCTTTGCTTAAGACCTAAATATCTGAAATTCGATTTGTTGAAACATAAGTTCTCCTCTTTGCATCAGAGCCAAATTATCGTTTGATTTTCGGAATAGTGCCTTAAAAACTTTCTAACTGCTGTTTGGTTACACTAAATTACTCTTGCAATTTGTGAATGTGTGTACTTTTTGCCTTTGCTTGCAAAATTTTGGCTTTTTCGTTAGCATTTAATTTAGAGCGACACTTTGTAAAATTAACTCTTTGACTACTTAATTGAAACCGAATGAATATTTCATCCTTAGTTTGGTTTTAAATACGTAATAAGGCGTGAAATATGCTGAAAAATAAAAAAACAAAAAAAAAATAGCGAATGAGGTAAAATCTAGGAGAGAATTGCATGAAATAGTAAATAATCGAAATCGAACATTTCAATGGCGCAGGGTGTATATACAATAATTAACGATATATGGTAAATAATAGTATGTACACATACATATAACAATCCAAAACATAAATAATAAAATGTAACAATTCAATAATATAAATGTAATATTTTGATATTAAAAGCTAGGAGCATCAGTCATTGGGTCGTTGCGACCCTTCCAGGATTGTCCAGTTTCCATATCACTTCGCTTTGTTTGGTATGTAGTATGCTCACCATTGAAAACAGGCAGATACATACATTTAATAAACAAACATTTCATAACGTTTTTTTATTTGCTTATAAAAACATAACATATACAAAAATTATAACATTAATTACTCAATTTGTTTATTGTTAGCAATAAAGAATTTTTTAAATAATAATTAAAATGTAAAATTCATTACGCTTAAAATTAAATTAATCACATTAAACTGATCACAAGAGTTTAACATTTTAATATGTACTGAATATTTTAAGTAATAATTTTTTTAGTGTGAATTTTGCTTGTCCTTTTTCTTCAGAGTAAATTTAAATCAATTTCAATTCTATTTGCAGCTATACGCAGCTGATTTTCTTAGTTTTTATCTAGTATTCTAGTCTTAGTTTTGTTTTTACAAATTTCATCTTAGAAAAGAAAGATTCGCAAAGATATGAACTACCGAAAGCACTTATTATTATTATTGCATGCCCATAAAATTCAATTTTACAGTATAATTTCCATTTGAAGTGTAGATGACACTGTTGTCACATCAATAGTAAATGGCGATGAAAATATTTCGAAATCTTTCTCATATTTAGATATTTCTTTGAATCTAGAAATAAATCCTTTAATCAAAGTTTCAATATAATATGCATATTTTTTCACATCTTTATTTTCAATGTAAAAGTTGTTAAGTTCAAGAAAATATGTAGCGTTATTCTCCATTAATTGATTTTGCTACAAACATAATTTCAATTTAAACGCTTTTATAGCGCGGCAAGAGGTTACATATAACATGTTTTTTCACCTTGAAGGTCAAGATTTAGTTTGTTAAGATGTTCACAAATGTCAACTAAAAAGCACAAATTCATTTTGGATCAGTCAATTTCGGAATGGATCGATTCTCAATTTTTAAAAATAAATCTATTTCATCTTTCAGCTCAAGAAATCTTCTTAAACATTTACCGCGACTCAGCCACCTGACGTAACTGAAATAAACTACATCACCATATTTGCTATCCAATTCGATTAAATATTGTTGAAATTTACGATAACATGTTGCATGAGATCGTATTATATTTACTAGTTCGATAACAACATCCATCACATGGTCCATTTCTAATGTTTTGGAGCACAGATTTTCCTGTTGAATCAGGCAATGAAAAATAGACCAACATAATGAATCAATTTTTAGTTCTGTCATTTTCTTGTTTAAAATACCTAAAAATCCTGTTTTATTACCAACCATAGCCTTTGCCCCATATGTTGCTATTCCACATAATTTTGATGGACATAATTTAAAATCTGTGAAGCTTTGCCAAACAGCATTAAAAATATCAGAACCCTACGTGGTATTATGAAGTGTTTGTAAATTTAGGAGTTCTTCACAGATGTGTAGGTTTTTGTCTACACACTACACCTCTTATAAATATAGCTAATTGAGCATTGTTTGTCATGTCAGTGCTCTCGTCAAGACACACTGAGAATGCTTCGAAGCTAGATATTTTTTCAGTTAGTACTTAAACAATGTTTTCTGAAATGTCACTAATTCTGCTAACTACAGTGTGGCGTGATAAACTAACATTTTCAATTAATTTTTGTTTTTCTGGCAAAACATCTCTTATTAAACAGATTGCGGCTTCTTTTATATATTCCCCATCGGTGAATGGTTTCAATTTCTTTGCAATTAATTCAGAAACTGAGTAACTTGCTTTCACGATATTCGATGGCTGTAACATTGTCTTTTTGAAAAAGTCCTGGGCAGCAGATAATGATTTTTTCATTATATCGATCTTCAGCAACCGTATTTCACCTGTAACTTCATGATAATTAGAGTGGTTGTCTTGGTAGTGTCTTCTGATATTTGATCCTTGCATGCATTTCATTATTTTTTTGCAAATTAGACAGGTTAAATTTTCGTTAACCATAACATGGAAAAATGCATTTTCCCACTCACTTTTAAATTTTCGGTTTTCCTCATACAACTTTCTTTTACGATTCATTTTCTAAATTAAGGCCGGTATTCACGTACAATTAAATTGCGCAATATATTGTGTTACGCCCAATATTGCACAATAAAATTCAAAAATTTTGAATAAAAATTGAGTATATTGTGCAATGTAATGACGTCTCACAATTATATTGCGCAATTTAATTGAACGTGAATACCGGCCTTTAGGGATTAAATTTGTACAAAATAAAAATATTATTATATGCAATATATACATTACCTCCATTGAATTTCTCAATGATCATGAATTTTTTTACCCGGAAAAACGAAAAAATGTAATCAAACAAAGCATTCAATACATAAAATATAATTTCAATTGAAAATAGTGGTACATTTGACACATACCTATATTGCGTGAAGTTTTTAACGATTGACGAATGGGAATTTTAGCAAAAACGCAACTTAAATTTGTCTACAAAGCATTTCTAGTCAAACTGTAACGATATGATGGGTCACCTTGTTTTGATTTTAATGTGGTAAACGGTGATTATAAAAAAAAAACAAAAAAAACCAACGGGTTAAGATCTTCCCCTCAAAAGAGTACTTTTTTTTTGCAACGAGTTGAGTTGTAAACAAAAAAAAATATATAGTCAGTTGGACCAGAATTTTAAAAGCAAAATGATGATTTGAAATTATAAAATTTTTTTTTAAATATTTTGCTATTGTTAATTAGTTAAAAGTAGTAAATCTAGTAGATTCTAGAAGTTTTAATTTTTTTTTTAATGAAATAATAATAAGAATGTAGTTAAATTAAAGTAATAAGTAAACATTTATAAAATACTTAATAACTGAAATGTTCAGATATTCTTAAAGAACTGAGTTAAAGTTGTAATATAGAAAAACTAAAACGATGAAATTTTAATTCGTACTAGAACTTATGTATTAAATATTGCCTAGCTATTAAACTGTTAATATCTTGAAGTTTGGGTGATTGTTTTTGAAATTATAATATAAACTCAAGATACATTTTTTTTATTAATTAGAAAAATAAAAACCGTAACTAATCAAAGTTATTATGAATAAAAATTAACTGTGACATAAGTTGTATTATAAAATAATAAAGAAATAAAAATAAAAATATTTAATATGTGAACCTGAATAAATGGATGTATTATAAATAAACTTTCCAACAACACAAATATTTTATTAAAAATACAAAAACAAAAAAAATAAACCCACAATCAAAAGTCGAGCTAAGAAAGTTCCAAATCTCGAGAACCAAAATTCACCAACGTCGAAATTTGCATCATCAATATTGAGGCCATCGGTAATTTCGCCACCTCTAATCGAAAACCAAAAAGATAAAGAAACAATCTGGACTAAAATTGGAATAAATCGGCGAACAATCCAGAAGAAAAACCCAAACACAACGAGGATTCATACGGATAACGGACCATAAACCACCTAGAGGACATAGCGATATTTTGGTTAAGTATCTTCAAATTTTTTTTTTATAATTGTAAATTTATTTTGGGTTAATTAGTTAAGAAACAGTATAATTTTCGATTATTTCATTGTAAGGTTAAATTAATGTTATTAGTTTAGAATTTTATTTTTGCTCAAAAGTAAAAATTCTGGTTCACGCTATATACCATATACCTATTAGGATTTTGGCATTATGAATAATTAAATAACCCAATAATTAGTGATGTGAATGAGCCCCATGAGCGGTTCAAGAATGAGATATTTTTTTTTTCCCCAGGAGTTACAATAAATAACCAATGCCGAGTTGTGGTTTCCGACCAATGAACCCCCCTCGCGGCGAGCAAATCCCACATAAATTTCCTGGTGGTCGAAAACGAGCATTGGTTACAAAACCTCCCTCTCAAACAATAGATGGCACTATAAATATGTGTCAATGCTACTCTTCATTAATTTTGTCTACAAAGCTTATTAAAATATTTTCAAAGCTTTATTTTCATTTGACTACATAGGTAATAAGGATAACTATATATATACGATATCGATCGAATTCTTCTGTGTAAATTTCTTGTATGAGCCGCAAATAGTATATAATGAGAGAAATTATGTGAGCCGCAGAAAATTATCGTTTCAGCCGCAGGTTAAGCATGCCTGCCTTAGACTATCGATCGTTAAATGCATCAATATGCCTTTTTGATTTTTTACATTCCAAAAATTTAACTTTTAACTCTGAGTTGCGTAAAATTTCTTGAAATATAGACGTCATACGGAAAAGCATGTAAACTGACGCATCAGATAGTCCTCCATGTTGTAGATAGTCGAATCAGTGTGAATTGGTTAGGTCTCATTTATCGTTCAAAAATAGATGTTGACAAGACATATAGTTTTGTGTTTTTGATGTGCTATGAGCTGCGTAGCCTGTCACATACAGTTGTGCGTCATTGTCGATTTCTACTTTTTGCAGATAAGAATCGTTGTCTAGGATCTCATCAAAATCGGATAAATCCATTTCTTCGTATAATGAGTTTGCATTATTTGACTGCAATAATTCCTTGTAATCCTTTTTGTTGTGTGCGAAAATATCATGTAATCTTATTTTCTTCTCACATTCCACGACTTCTGTGTCAGATAGCCGATAGCTGCAGCCAGCTAATGAACAATATAGCCTAAATCTATCTTCCAAATCGTCGTATTGTGATTTTCCTATTAAAAAATAATTTACTTTACACTACAGTAAGAAAAAGAAAATTTAATTACATCCATAATAGTTCGAGTGGTAAGCTTGAGAGCATTTGAAGTATTTGTTGTTAAGGTACCACTATTATTAGTACTGAAGCTCATCGAGCCAAGTTAAAATTTTTTCTAAAATCAAAAATTTATCGATTTAATTGGTCGAGCTGATTCCAATCATTTGAATTTACCCTTAAATTTTCCTTTCATATTCACAATATTCCATTCATTCCAAGGTAACATTTTTTCGAGAAAAAATTATTTTCTGAGCAAAATCTTGAGAACATGTTCTGATTAATCCTGTTATTATCGGTAATTATTACTACTACTTTAAAATTAAGACTTTGCACAAATTGAATGACATATTTGGTCAAGTCGTATAATGTTTCACCAGTAGGTCATAGTACTGGAAACAACCGAACAATTAGCTTAAAATTGCCAAAAATTGATTTTATCATGAATGCCATTACAGTTCTGGCACATTCTGTAGGTTTGTTTACAGCTTGACCCACAATGTTATTACTTTTTTATTGTGAGCTACTCTCAATACAAATTTCGTCTATCCTATTAAAAGAGCGACATTCTTATCATTGTCAGTAACGCTCTTTGTAATATCGGTCAAATAGTTTTCATCGTTGCTCGATGTGCTGTGATCGGGTGAAATATGAAGACGAGATAAAATATGTTTCAAGTAACTGGTGTGGGGCAATATCAAAATTTTTTTAAAAATGTTATATGTCGCTTCAGAATCGGCATAAATTAAAAATGCAAATAACGTATGAGGAATAAAATATGGACAAACAAAAAAAAGTAAAAAAAAAATTATTTACTAATCAAACGATTTCAATCCATAATTTATTTAAAACTTTAATTCTTAGATAAAATTTACAGAAAAATTTGCGCTCCATATCGATTCGCTTTCCTGATCCTTTCTGGCACTCTTTTCATTGCCGCCTGCGTTCCTGATGTATCAATCTTCTTTAAATCTCTTTTTATCTTTCTAATCAGACATTCAACATTTTTGGCACGATATCCATTGCTGTATACCATTCTCTTCAGATTTGCCCAAAAAGTTTCAATGGACCTTAGTTGTGGAACATTTGGTGGGTTATAGTCTTTAGGGATAAATTCGATTCTGCGTTGACGTAAATCAGATAACGTTGCGTTGGCATAATGTGAGGATGCCAAATCAGGCCAAAAAATCGTTTTATCATTTTTATGATATTTATTTATAAATTTCTGAAGCACAGGTAAACATTTGTTTGTGTATGTTTGCGCATTAACCGCCAAACCACTTTTGAAAAATACTGGGTCACTGATACCTCGTTCGCTAATAGCCAACCACAACATAACTTTACCTGGAAACTTGGTCTTATGAATAAACTTCTCCTTTTCTGGTGCTTTGTGATCGGGAGACTCGTAGTACTATTTTGGCTGCCATTCATTACCTTCAACAGTGAAATAACTTTCATCATCCATCACACATTTATAAGCTGAAGAAGCGGCGAAATATGTTTGGGAAAGCACTCTTAATCTAGATTTGATTGTAGCTAATTGTTTGTCTGTAGTTGCTGGTGCCGATTTTTTGGGTTTACGTTGAATATTCATACTTTGTAAATATTTTTTGATAGTTTTTGGGGCAACTTGATATTTTTTACCCAGTTGTCTGTACGATTTTGCAGTTCGACCCACTGTTTCACCTTTCAATTTCATTCGAACTTTGCTACCTTTTAGTTGACATTTTTTACCAGAGTCGGGTTTTCTTTCCACAGGTTCATTATTCTCAAACAGTTTAATTGTTTTGTAGATAAAGAATTTTTTGAATCCAAGATCCTTGAAGTAGTGAAAAATCTCGTTCTTTTTTTTGTCTGGATTTTCCTGACAAAATTTATAAATTAATTTACGACGATCTACTTGTAACAACGACATTTTTGTAACTAATCGTAAAATGACGCAGTTGTAATGTATTTTTTATAAAATATACGGGAACCACCTTATTTAAAAACAAGGAAATTTTTATTTTTGGTTGTACAATACAAATACAAATAAATTTTACATTTGTCCATATTTCATTCCTCATACGTTACAATGGTATCGGAGTCGTATCTTGGTCCTTTTCTGTTTAAAAGTTCGACTTGATTAATTATGACATCTAATCTGCCGAAATGGGGGAAATCTTCATCGGTATCTCTAACCTTTACTAAATAGTCCCAAGCACGATTTAATAAATGCTCGCAATTTTCAGCAATTTCATTAGATTCCTTGCGGTACTTGGATAAGACGTATGAAATTTGAGATCATTTCGAAATTCTCATGTTTCGAGGCAACATTTCTAAATCTGCGCTAAAAATTTCTGAATCTTGGATTGAAGTGGGAGAAAACAAAAACACAGAGGATACAGCTCCCTTGTTTATCCTAACACGCTTAGGTGTATTATTTCACTGGTAAGTAAAATTTTCATCTTTGAAGTGATTGTGGGCACATACGCTCGAATATTTGATAGGGACCCAATTTGCCCTAAGCATAGCATTCACCCATTTTAATTTAGTTTTAATTCACCCACTAATTTAGTGGACACGCAACCAAATATCAAAATGTTATTTTTGATGTAGTTGTTCTGAATTTTAATAAATTTAAATATTTAGTTTTACCTACATTTTTGGTTTTAAATCGACACAAATTGGAAAGTAAATATTTCGTTGAAATATCCTCAGTGTAATAAAGTTGTAATTGAAGATCGTATTATTACAGATTTTTTGTTGCATTGATGTTAAACAATAATGAACTTTAATAATTAATACAATGTGATGAAATTTGTCCCTGCGGTCTCTTGTCCTAATGCCTATTTTGAATCATTTAATCGTTCTCTTCCTATGCTTTAGCAATTTTCAAACTCATTTTTTATGCATTTACATTTTCTAAACGAGTATCGTTACTCTAACATAACTCAATTATACCAGTTTCGCTCTTCAAATTCAACAATCAACCCACTTTTATTAAATAAAACCGTCATTTGATCAGTTCCTTATATAAAAGGTTAAAGTTTATGAGAAAATTTATTAAAGTTATATCACATTTTTTCGTTATTTATTTACAATCCTTTATCTTCTCTATCGTTTGGAGTCCTTGGAAAACCTAACTTTTCTATAATAAACTACTTTGGGTGTAGTTGTGAACTGTGTTCATTTCTATAGATCAAAACATTTTAGTAGTAGTATTACGTTGTTTTACTAGATATTATGTTCATAGTTTGGAAACCATGCTAATATGGTAGTTACATGAACTACATTTCACATTGTTGTTGTTGCTGTCTTGTATTCCCATTTTAAATTTCCCGTTGAACTTTAAGCAAACACAACAGAATATAATAGAAACACAAAAAAAGCATCGAAATGCAACAAACATATTACGATAACGTACAACAATGTTCACTTGAACAATAGTAATAATCATAATAACAACAACAACAACAACACAAGTAATAACAATAATAAAGAAAATTTTCTTTTCTACTCTGTACATTATTATAAACATAGCTCTCTAGCGCTGTTTGTTATTTTTTTTTGTATTTCCCATTTTCCCATTTTTTTGTTTTTTGCTCTCCTTTCTGTTGTTGAAAGTAAATAACAATAACAATAAATACGTAACAAACAATTTAATTAGTTGTAGCGTGACGTTTTAGTGCTTTTACCAATAATCGAATAAAACTGTTAAAGTTTAGAGGAAAAAAAAAACAACAAAGTTTTTTTCCCGAAAATAAACTTAATTTAGAAAAATGTATGTCTGTTTTCTATTTTTCTCCTGTGTTTGAAAATTGGCCGAATTTTTTGTTTTATTTCAAGTTGTTTGTAATTAGATTTACAGACTTTTTGAGAGCTTTCCGTTAAAAACAAAAAAAAACTAAACAAAAAGGTTTAATATTATTTCGTCTAATGTGAAGATTGCTTTAATTACTTTTTAGGATAAATCATTAATGAAGACACGATTTTTTTTTTGTTTGTACACCTAAATTACCATAAATCAAAGAAATAATATTTCATTCTAATTTGCTTTTGACATAATCAATTGTATTAGCGAGAGTGTGTGTTTGTGTGTGTGTGTGATACCTAAAGTAAATTATTCTCTATTTTTTTTTTTCATCTCGATCCCAAGACATCTCGGTTTATAATTCATAATTTATAATGAATGGTTTGAATTCAGACAATTCGACTGAAATTTGTTGACATTTAATATAGAATTAATTCATTAATCATTGTACGTATTGTATAATATATCAGAACCTCTATTCTTAATTCGTTATATACATAAGTATATAAACTACAACTACTGTAGTGATTTTTTTTTTCAATCTCAATTTCTATTGTTTGGTTCAGTTGAGATAAATGATTCCAAAAATTTATCATTAAATGTTTATTGAACTTCTATTGTGAGTGTGTGTGTGATTTATCCTAAAATGTAACAAAAAAATCTGGGTATAGTATTGGAAACTATAAAAATTTCAATAAAAACTAGGGAATACATGTTTGGTTAGTTAAGATATTAAAAAATGTTTATATGCACACACGTTTTATATTACCGCACTGCGGGATACCCGATAGTTTTACCCGATTTTTCGTTATACCCAAAATGGTGTTTGCTGGATTTTAAAATCATTTTTCATAAGTAAACCATTAATTTTAATTTAATTGAAATTTCAATTATTTATTATGTGAAGCGAAAAGAAATATTGGTGTAGGTTATTTTGCTAAATTGGGGTTGAGCTGAACAATAACCGAAGTTCAAATTGTACTTATTTGATTTAATAACACATTGGTTCTCAACTTTACTAAAATCATCATAATACAATGACAAATGGTGTTGCATTGAACAGTTAATCGTAGCTCCTGCAAATATTGGCCTCGAGGTTACCTAAATATCTGGTTGAGCTTTGTAATTTCTTGCTTAAACTTTGGCTTTTTCCCCACAAGTGTTACAGTCTCGGTACAGTATAGGCTTGGTTTGTACAATGTTCGAGAAAAGCAAATTCGTTGCAACTATCGAGGGAAATGCTCAAAAAAATTCTTAAATTGCAATTGATTTTTTTTTTTTACAAAAGTTATTGTTGCAATATACAGAAACTGTTTTTAAATTATTTTTTTTCTCATCTAAAGTGCTTTTTCAAATTTTTTTTTTTTATTTATGCATTAAAATAAAGTCTTTTCATTATTAAGAATTGAGTTCTCTGTTTCTTTCATTTTTTGATTTATCATGTCTAAAAAAATTCGTTTCGCTATCATTGAACTCAAAAATCATTCGTATTCTACGTTCAACAGTCTTCAAATCGATGAATCGATAATTCGAATTAGGTTGTTCTTCGAACCGTTCATGAAGAGGTCGACCGTGCAACGTCAACATTCCACAGCTCGGTAACATCATCAAATGTTAGATTCACTTGAATCCGCAAATCAAGGTGCGTCATGTAGCCAAGAGTCTTTAAGTAAATTGCGAAACAGTTCGAAAAATAAAGAAACTAAAACCTTAAAACTATCCGTACAAGCTCCAAAAAGCCTATCTTGCCTATCACGATTTGAAAGATACATATAAAAGATTACTGAATCGGTTCGAGGGCAAAAAATCCAGAAAAAATGTTTTTACCGATGGGAAGCTGTTCACAATTGAACATTAATGGATCATCCTGTTTTAAATTTTTTTCATTCAAGTATACTGAACATTTGTGTGCACTCCAGCGTGCTATTGTTGTCGATAAGGTAGTAGAATTTGAGTAAAAAGTATACGAAGAGCAAATCGATCAGATGATACGTACATTGTAATTTAGCTAATTTTTTTTTTGTTCTTATAAACGATAAGATCGAAACATCTCGCCCTCACTGCTATTTTACCATCGATGTTGTTACTTTGTCAGCTTTGATTGTTGTACTCACCTCAAATTTTTACAGCTTCGTATGACTGTAACTATCTATGTGAAATGTTTTATTATTCGTCTAAACTTCTTGATCAATAGAGTTGATTTCAGTCATTTTTCATTCCTTATGTGAGTGACGAAAATCATCTTAATCTGAATGATAAGAGTACCTGGATACCTTTCACATATGAGCCGTTTATTTTGAAAGTGGCCTAAGTCCATTTTTAAAAAAAAATCAAGTTAATGATAACATAGATAAATAACAGTATAATCTTTCCAACGGTAAATAATTTATTGTCAAAACAAAACAAAAATTAATCTTTAACACCTGTGCAAAAAATAAGAAAATTCAAAATCCCATATGTTTTTTCATTTATTGTTTTTCTATTCTTTCATTATCTCGTTTCAACAAAATATGGACTTAAGCCACTTTCAAAATAAACGGCTCATATTGTATTTTATATGCACATTGATCATTTTTTATATTCTTTTTTTTCGATCTGATATGGGTTATTGTCAATATTAGTTCAATGCTATTCATCGTTTTACGAAGCAGAATATATAATTTTTATGCAATTCGAGGAAGGCCAATATAATTTGTAATTTCAAGGAATCCATGGATCTGACCTTTGAGCAAGTAACGTATAGTTGGCCGTGTGTGAAAACTGGTTCTTGAAGATATCCCAATCCGGCAATACATGCCATGAGAGTCATCCCAAATAATTACATCAATTGTTGAGGGAATATTTTTGTGTTATTTGATGATAGACGGCAAGATTTATTGTTCATCATATCTTAGGGTTAATTGAATGCAGAGTGACAGGTTACACCTCCGGGTGGCACAGTAGCCGTAATACCTGTCCATGCAACACTTAACACATTCTGTTGTCTGCCACTAAGTATATGTATAATAGCCTTATATAAAAACGTCTTTCCTGCACTACCTGGGTCGTCAATAAAGAAACAACAATTTATTGGTGTGCCAGGTGTCACCGGGTAAAGCTGCTGTTAATATAGTTTTGGCTGCATTAAACTGTTCCTCATTCAGCAATCGTAACATTTCTTTGCCTTCTAACTTCTCCTCAGCAAAATTCACAGTACAGCGATGTACTTATAAAGCGATGAATTAATGGTGGTTCAGGTAAGCCATTATCGGTACACATGAGTTTTCATTTTCCAGCGTGGTATTAATATCTTTAAGAGCAACTAAAATTGCAGTTTGCAATGAATTTTCAGTCATACAACGCTTCCACTCCAGATCGTCTTCAATAAGGCCAAGTTCTCTTGCAGCGAGTAATTCTGAACCAAACAGAAAGTGATGAAGAAGTGTTTCCTTTTACTTTTGATGAAAGATATTATAGCATGTCTCCCCGGACGACTGAACCTCAAACTTCTGAAATTTAGGAAGACCAATATAATTTGTAATTTCAAGGAATCCATGGATCTGACCTTTGAGCAAGTAACGTATAGTTGGCCGTGTGTGAAAACTGGTTCTTGAAGATATCCCAATCCGGCAATACATGCCATGAGAGTCATCCCAAATAATTACATCAATTGTTGAGGGAATATTTTTGTGTTATTTGATGATAGACGGCAAGATTTATTGTTCATCATATCTTAGGGTTAATTGAATGCAGAGTGACAGGTTACACCTCCGGGTGGCACAGTAGCCGTAATACCTGTCCATGCAACACTTAACACATTCTGTTGTCTGCCACTAAGTATATGTATAATAGCCTTATATAAAAACGTCTTTCCTGCACTACCTGGGTCGTCAATAAAGAAACAACAATTTATTGGTGTGCCAGGTGTCACCGGGTAAAGCTGCTGTTAATATAGTTTTGGCTGCATTAAACTGTTCCTCATTCAGCAATCGTAACATTTCTTTGCCTTCTAACTTCTCCTCAGCAAAATTCACAGTACAGCGATGTACTTATAAAGCGATGAATTAATGGTGGTTCAGGTAAGCCATTATCGGTACACATGAGTTTTCATTTTCCAGCGTGGTATTAATATCTTTAAGAGCAACTAAAATTGCAGTTTGCAATGAATTTTCAGTCATACAACGCTTCCACTCCAGATCGTCTTCAATAAGGCCAAGTTCTCTTGCAGCATCAAGATTTGTAGGGAATTCCACATTATTAATTGTCCGCAAATTCTCAAAAGACACCTTTAACGTTTAATAGTAAGAGACGAAGGTGATAAAGTTCTTGGTATCGTGGTGAAATAGCAACAATTCTTCCAATAACTTCCAACTTTCCAACGCAATTGCCATTTTTTGTTGGAAAAGGTGTACAAATTTGGAATGTTTTGTTAAATAATATCACGGGCTCCGAAATCTGTACGATTTAATTCAAACAAAGCTGTCAATGTATATAGTATCTTGCGTGGCTGCTCTTCTTACAGCTTCTTCTTCTTGTCCTTCATTTAAGAATATCATTTGGCCATCTGGCAAATGTACAGATAATGCATGGATGGTGTCTGTTTGCCCATGAACAGGATTTTCAAACAATTCCGAAGCAGCTTCTGGTGGGCTAACGCAACGACAATTTTTTGATTTCAACGTGCTGAACAAAACTTCCATTTGTATCTACAGTTGTTGTTTTATTTTGAACTATTTAGATACGCGCACAATCATGACCTTTTGTTAAATACTTATGCATATATTTAACTGCAGATGTACTGACGTACATATTTCCACAATAATACCCGCATTGCGAAACTTATCATCTTCTTTAAATGTACAGAGCAAATGTAAATCGGAAGGCCACGTTTTTGTACTTCTATAGTACATACGTCTGCAATAACTTTTCCGAATATTTCTCTATCAAGAACATCAAAAATAAAAATTCTTCAACCTTTAGTTGAGATACTTTTGTTACTAAATCAGGCTTATCTGACGCATTTTACCAATGATACAGTTCACGCGTAATCTCTTTCCATTTCGAATTGCTCTTAAAAGTTACAAAGAGATCTGGGCGCCCAAATTGTCTCACTATTGTTATTGAATCTTGGTACAACTTATTCAAAAAACGGGGCCCACCTACAAATGTCGATGGAAGAATATACAGATTCCTAACGGTGGAATTCGAATTCTGAGCTAAATTGCTACCTTTATAACTGTGAACACGTAGTTGTTTCTGGTTATTATGTAAAAAAGATAACCCTTCAGATTCTATCATCACATACGCGTGAACAATGAATTGTTGGGAAAATTTTTCTGCTAAATGGATAGGGTTAAAAACCTGTTGACGGATCGATATTTTGTGAGCTTAGTATTGATTTTGGGTTATAGTATTTCGCGTATTCGTTGCAAAATGTTGATCTTGTAGTACCTGGGGGTTTATATGACACGATAATTTATTTTATTTTTTAATTTTATTTATTCGGACACGAAAACGCATATGCAACTTCGTCAGCCGTGGAAGGGGCGTTATACCTTCGTGGATCATCACTGTTCCTTCGTGTAAATAGCAAGGGGACATCAGGAATTTGTAGCAATTCAGTATTCAGCAACAACACTTAAATTTTTGTATTGGCGGGCGTATGGACTTATACGACGCAAAACCTAATCAATAAGCAACATGATATCTCTAACACAATTCTTATTAGCTGCATTTTACATGCGAGTTTCGACTGCTTTATCCGAATCGAAAATATACAATTGTGCGTAAGAAGGAATTTGATTGGGATAATTAGTTGTTAATGACGTGGTAGCTTGAAGATATATTTTACCTGATATTTTATAACAATAGGGGCCGTATCCCGGTATATTTTGTTGGTTAGCACCAAATGAGGCAAATGCGTTAGAGCTATTATATTGCCGAATAAATGCCCTAACATTTTTACAATTTTTGTCATTACCCATTAGCAGCTCCCGAAATTCAGGCAGATAATTTTCTACAACCGGTCGGAATACATTGCCATTATGACAACAACTATGTAACATTTTACTTTTTTCCGATTGAAAATGGACGGCACCACATTTTATAAATTCACAAACTTTATCAATCAATCCCAAATTCCCAAATCGTGTTCAGCGGGATAATTAAAAGTCAACGAACCGCTTATTGCACATTTAAAAAACAGATTTCTGTTTTCGCGATTATCGTCCGATAAGCTATGCGCCTGTTATTTGTTTCAGGATGATAATTAGCTCTTTGTATACTCTGGCGTGCATTTATCGCATCCCTATTACACATGCGTCTTTTGTTTATTGCAGTACGTTATTCTTCTGTATACGGCTGGCGTATCGTCGAGCATTACTCTCCTTCTGGTTTGACATGCTCTTTAAAATACTATAATATGCAGTTGAACGGCGCACAATACTATTATTTTAATTAAACACTATTTTACTAAATCTAAAACAATAACTTAAAGATGGGCTGAAATAAACTGAAACGTTCAAATGCATATGACTGAAAACTTTTTTACTCTCATATACTCGACAGCGCCTGCTTTTGTTTCCATGAATGAATTTTATAAAGTTATAAAAAGTTGAAAACCCAATCAATACAATAACAAAAACTCTGAGTTTGTGTATTATTTATAATATAGATAGATGTATGTAGTATACAAACACCAATTTTTTCTATTTTGTTATTTTTGATTTCTGTTGTTGTGTATGTGTTAAACTCACAACAAACTTTTAGCGTATTATAATATAGATAAGTGGATCACAATTCAAATGAAGTACGCCCCTAGTCAGTGCAAGTGCTTTTGATGCCTATAAACAGTACGCAACTGGTAACAATGCAGTTGTTGGTAACTGTTATAGTTTAAAGAGTTGAAACACTACACGGAAAAAAATAAACTGGTTCTCAGCTAAGAAAACAGACTTTTAATTCAAGAAAATGTACGTTTTCTTGAGTTAAAAGCTAATTTTCTTATTTCTATCGAGTTTTTCTTCATGTTAGAATTGTGTTTCTTGAAATGAAGAAAAACTCGAAAGAAATAAGAAAATTAGCTTTTAAATCAAGAAAAATTGGCATATTTGTTCAGGGTCCCATTTGAAACGTTATATTTTAAAACGTGATTTGACAAAACGCGACATTTCAAAACGCGATAGGTATAAAACGCGATACGGTACAAACCGCGATATGGTACAAACCGTGATATTTCGAAACGTGATATGGTACAAAACGCGATATTTCGCGTTTTGTGCCATATCGCGTTTTAAAATATCGCCATATCGTGTTTTGAAATATCGCATTTCGCGAGCGGATCCCATTTGTTCACTATGATGAAATAAAAGCTAATTAAAAACACAAATAAAATGTATTTTTGTAATTATGAACGTACACCCTTCATCACTCTAAACGGGGTGTACAGTTTTGGCCTTCGCGATTCCCTCGTTTGGCCAAATAAAAATGAATGAGTTGAAAAATTCAAAAGGTACTCGGGTACCTCGTTACTCCTTTTAAACACGAATTTGTTAATGTAATTATTATGCTTTCTAATAATTCTGTGGTCGTAAGTTTAAAGTGGTTAATTCAATTTTTCCGATTATTCAGGAGAGCCGAATAACGATTAAAATCTGAATTTTAAAAAATTGTATTTTGGCAAAAAATGGTTATCATACCAAAGCAATGGATTATTTTACCATCTTTTTAATGAATTCTTCAGGTTAAGTTTTTCTCAAATAATAACGGTTATTTGACTAAAACAACATTTTTACCAGTTTTGTCAAATTTATTTTAATTCATAACGATTTTTAAAGCATAGTTTAACAGTTTTTCTAAAATTGAGCGAAGTGCAGCCATATAGAAAGAATAACGAAATAAATTTGACTTTAAGCATTGTGACCTGGAAACGATTTCAAATAAAATACAATTTGTTAGTATTACTTTTAATTTTTAATTTATTCCACATAATTTAAAAAAGTTAAGCATTATATTGTACTCCAAAGGTTATCTTCTAACAATTCATACGAAATAAGTAAACACCAAAAATAAAATAATATTTCAATCATAAAATTTTCAAATAATAATAAAACATTTTAATTATGTATATGTTAAATCCACTATTGAAATTTTAATTCATCATAACTCCTTTAATTCACTTTTCAGTTTCAATTTCATTTTCGCTATCCCCTCCGTCAAGTCAGGATGAAAATTTAATGAATTTTCTGATGGTAGAGTTCTGTAGAAACTGTGAAATGTTGGGTCTATTAATGGCAACAAATCTAAAATGCCCGTTTTTAGCATCGCTAATTTTTATTGCTTCATTGTAGCATTTAGAAAGTTGCTTTATTTTTAATGTGTAAAATGGTATGTTTCCTCAAGTGAATTCTTATATTGAGTAATTCCGAATTCTTTTGAGAATTTTAACCATTTGACTTTATTCCAATTAAACTTATTGCCTTCTTGCTCAATCTTCCGCCAGGCGAATTTTTGTGCATTTGCTAATGAAAAATTCAAAAAATCCTCTTGAGTCATATCAATGACCTGAAATAGATTGTTACATCTTATTCCTCTAATAAATTGACTCCAATCTCTTGGGATTTCAATTTTAAAATCAGATCGTTTTTTCTTTCTTTCGATAGTGAAGTGATCAACATCACACTCCATGTGTGTACATATGTCCGGTTTCTAAAAAATTATGTTCATTTTGCTGTAATGAGTTAGATGAACAAACAAATAACATTAACACAGTATAGCTACCATTGCATTTTTACTTTGTCCCACACAATTATCACTATAAGTATGATATTATTTATATTTTGTGGTAACTGTTTGAGATTTTTATAAAGGCAAGAGGCAATCTCATTGCCTGACTCTCGTTCCACATGTAGCAAAAGGGCTTACCCGTGGTAGTATCGTGTATAGTCTAATTAAAAGCTCATAATTGTATTTTGTACAATGATATACTCATGTTGAGACAAGGCATTGGTAAGCATTTTTGTAAATCAAAGCTAGTTTTATACGCCAAATCCGCTTCCAAGTTATTGGTTCCTTTCTCTTTTTTTATACGTTTTTTTCTTCTTCGGATACAAAGCTTAGTTTTGTTTTAAATATATCGCACTTGTTGCACGTATCAACCTTTGGTCTTTTAAATTTAATATTAAGAGTCTTAACGATTTTTTGTTACTGAACATTTCTTCTAATGGCTTTTGATCGGAATATATTTCAAATTTATGACAATAAATATATTTGTGAAAATTTTTTACCGCCAACACTTTCGCTAAAGCTTCCCTATGGAGTTGCGAATAATTTCGTTCGACTGCGCTTAGTGTTGAAGAAGCAAAAAATACCGGCTGTTCTTTATCATTAATTACATGCGCGAGAACTGCCCCCACTCTATAAGGGCTTGATTACTGATCGTATGGTACTAATATATTGCTGTTTTCTATTAATTGTTTAGCATTATTAAAAGCTGTGCATTCTTTAGTCCATCATAAACTCGACGTCGTTTTTTGTAAGGTCGTATAGACGACGATATATTGTAGAAATATTCGGTAAAAAATGCCCGGAATAATTAACTAGTCCTAAAAATGCTTTTAACAGTGTTATATCACTGGGAACCGGTGCATTTACTAAAGCCTTTACTTTTTTTTTTGTTCGGATGAATTCCTTTAATTGATAATTCATGACCCAAGTAGCTCACTCTGTTTTGAAAAAATTTGCACTTACTATTATTAACTTTAACATTATGGTTATTTAGACGCTCCAGCACCAAATATAAATTTTCCCTACATTCCTCGATATGTTCACCGCCCACCAGAATATCACCTAAATAACAATTTACTTTTCGAATTCCTAATAAAATTTGGTTCATAATTCCTTGAAATATCGCTGGCTTAGCACCTTAAAACTTGTGGTTTTCTTGGGGTGTATTACTAGTATGAACATCTTTATTTACCTTATTTTCCGAATTTGAAAAATATTGCTTCCATAAAGGGAACATTCGACTCAGCCAGTCACGACCCAAAATTGGTTTAAAAAACTCGCTATCTAAAACCGTCAACATCAATTGGAATTTTGAATCACCGTATACTAAGTGGAAAATAATAATTATAAGTTTCTACACTTATTACTGATAAACAAGCTCCCGTATCTATAACTCCATTTATAATTCCACATCATTAACCTAAACGATTAAAACTAAACTTATATTACCTAATTTTAAATGTATTGTATTAATAACGTCTTCACTCTCTTCCCTGTAGCTGCCATCTTCAATATTATGGATGTCATCATTTCTTTTTGAATTATGACGGTGGTTGTTGCTATATATTTTGACTGACCTTGATTGTTCCTGACATCGTTCGACGAATTCTGAACCACCCGTTTGTAATTACTGCTCGACGTTTTTTTTTTCCAAAATGGCTACCGAGTAACTTGTCGTGTTGATGTAGAGCAAAAAATATTTAATTAAATTATTATTAATGTTGTGATCAAATATTAACTAATTTAATTGCCCGAATAGTTCAAAGTTATATGTAATCATTAATAATTACTGTGATCTTTTTACGTGCTTAATAAATAAACTAAAACTTAAATTTGATTCATATATCTTCGCTTATAACAGTGAATTTTATATTTTTTTTGTCTATCTGTGAACAACCAAAGAAAAAAGTTATTGCATTTTTTTTTCTTCCTGCAAAAATTACAATTATAATCAAAATCTTAATCGAATCTACGAATTAATTGACAATAGATTATAATTAAAGTGGAAAATAATAACATAAAACTAAAATTTAAAACAAATACATTCATAACAGTGAAGTTTTATTAAACGTGCTATATTTAAATCATAAAGTTTTGGCCTGCTTTGTAATTATATAGTTAGTTGGCATAATTTTTCAGAATGTCTGATTCACCAACCAAAAATAATGTGTCTAAAATGCCAGTGACGCGTAGCTCTTCTAAGTTAGCAGAAATATTTCAAGCGGAAAATCCGTCTATGAAAGATCTTCTAACTGCTAACAAGGTCATATTCGATAGAATTTATACGTCGGAAACAATTTTATCTAAGAAATTTGACACATTGAGTGAAACTGTTAATAGTCTTGGCAATGAATTATCTAGCGTTCAAAAAAATATTAACCAACTTGACGACAAAGTTATAAAGTGCAATATCCAAATTCAATCTCTAGAAAATGAAGTGGAATCGTTGAAGCAACAGCAACTTCTGAATGATATCGTCATAAGCGGATTTCCATCATTGGATTTCAACGATGAGGATGTAGTGGGTAACCTAAACAAAATATTTCAGTTTGATACAAATAACATTACACAATCATATAAAAAAATTATAAAAGTTACAAATCGTACAAGTAATGCTGAACCTAAACAATTTTTGCACATTATCGTCACTTTTAAAAATAGTGTTACTAAATCGAATTTTATGATAAAGCTGCGCAAGAACGGCCCGCTATATTTGAATCAACTGTATCCAGATCACCAACATAATAAACAAATTTTTATTAATGAGCGGATGACAAAAAATAACGTACAACTAATAAAAATGATGAACCAGTTGAAAAGAGAAAAGCAATTAGCTCACGTTTGGTTTCGTAGTGGAAAAATATTTGCACGCTTGAATGAGGGTAATCAACCAGTATTAATCAAAACAAAAGATGACATCACAAAATTAACAGCATAGTTGCTCGACATCAATTATTTATGACGTCTACACAAATGAACAACAAAAAAGATAAATATTTTTTAGATTTAAATCGATTTAATTATAATGCTAATTTAAATTTAATTTTAGGTATCAACATCTTATATTTAAACATCAATCGTCTAATGAACAAGCTTGAAAGATTGGAAGAATTTTTATATTCACTGAAATTGAAAATTGATGTAATAGTCTTAACTGAGACTTTTCTTTTCAACCGCGATATTAATTTTTTTAATCTTGTTAATTATAAATCATTTCATCTAACTCGTGAGCATAGAGGGGGCGGTGGTATTTCTGTTTTCATACATGTTGATCTTGATTTTGAGCTTAAACGCAGCGAACTGTACATGGAGAATGAATTCCTCATCCTCCACTCTCGTAAGTTAAAATTTAATCTAATAACCGTATATAAACCGCCACATACTGATTTTAATTTGTTTTTAAACTATTTTGCTTTTCTATTGGATCAGTACAAACAAAGTGTTGTGGTTGGTGATTTCAATCTAAATATTTTAAACGAACATGAAACAGATGTGGTTAACTACAAAACTATCCTGCAAATATTTTCATATAAAATTATTAACAAAATTGATAAAAAATACTCAACACGATTTTCGAATAGTAACAGTAGCATTATCGATCATGTTTTGTCTTCCGTGCCATACCAGTTTTTTGTGCTCGTTTCCCCGACCGATCTTAGTGATCATGAATACCTACTAATTCGTTGTATGGCCCCTAATAAACGAATGATTATTACCAAACAGGTAAAGCTGTATAATGAACAAACGATATTTCAATATGTTGTAAATGCTGCTCTGGGTTGTACTGCATTTCTAAATTTTTATCACTTATTGGTAAATGCAATTATAGAAAATAGCACAAATAGGGAACGCGTGATAAATTTGCATGATTACAACAAGCCGTGGTTCACCAATGATCTTAAACAAATTATTAAATCGCGAATTAAATTCCAGAAGCTCAAGAAACGGTATCCCGATAATTTGTATTTCAAAAACGTATTTAATCAGCTAAAAAAACAATCTTATGAAATGGTAATTACCCTAAAAACCAAATACTACACAAATTTATTAGAAGACAGTTTACGAACACCCAAAAAAATGTGGTCTGTTATTAATCAAATCTTAAATAATCGAAATACTATGGCACAAGACCCCATTAATTTAATTATTAATGATAAATTAGTTACAAGTCGAATTGAAGTTGCAAACCGATTCAATGAATATTTCAATAATATTGGTATGTCATTTGGTTTCAATATTAACTACAATATTCCACCTTATCAGAGCGTAACCACCAAATTTTGTAACTTCGAACCCACAACACCCGAAGAAATTACGTTAATTATTTCTAGCTTGGAGTCATCTTGTTCATCGGGCTGGGATTCTATATCAACAAAACTCATTAAGAGGCTTAATTCTACAGTAACTCCTCTTTTGTGCAATTTTATAAACGAAACTTTTTTATCCAGCAAATTGCCTGATGAACTAAAAATTGCACGTATAACTCCAATATTCAAATCTGGGTCTAAGTTGGATATTAACAATTATAGACCGATCTCCGTCCTTCCTACGTTTTCTAAAATTTTTGAAAAAACTGTGCATCAAAGACTGGAGAATTATTTGAATTTAAACCAATTAATTCATCCTAACCAGTTTGGTTTTCAGAAAAATTCCAGTACTCTTTCTGCTATTTTGAATTTAATGGAAATTATATACAATAATCTAGAAGCTAAAAAGTGCACTTCGTGCATTTTCATTGATCTGGCTAAAGCCTTTGATTGCATAGATCATATTCTTTTAATTCATAAATTAAGTAGTATTGGAATTGATGAAAATGCTCTTTTGCTGTTACAAGATTATTTGAATAATCGTAAACACTACGTTCAAATAGGAAACGATAAATCTAAAGAGCTGCTATTAAAGTGTGGAGTACCACAAGGTTCTATTTTAGGGCCACTGTTATTCACTATCTATATAAATGATATTTTTTCTCTGAATCTTTCTGGTAAAATTCAATTGTTCGCAGATGATGCGGCAATTATTTATGGTGCTAATGACAGATATACTTTAAAATTACAAATGGAAACTGATCTGAAAATCTTGAGTGAATACTTTACCAGCAATAAACTTCGACTTAATAAATCCAAAACTAAATTTATAATATTTTCTCTTAGGCAACCGATATTTCTTGACTTTGAGGAAATTATTGTAGATTCGGAAAAAATCAATAGGGTAGAGAACATTTGCTATCTCGGGTTGCATCTTAGCTTCAACTTAAAGTGGACGCATCATATAAACTCTATAAAACAAAAAATAGCTCCCTATATAGCAGTCTTCCGACGAGTTGGGAAATTTGTTCCCCATGCAGTTTCACTAAATTGCTATTTTTCGTATATTCATTCAAATCTATTATACCTAATACAAATTTGGGGATCTGCAGGTAAAACCAAAGTGAATGAGCTACAGATTTACCAGAATCAAGCCCTTAAAGCCATCAACTGCCTTAGCATGAGAACACCAACAATTTCACTTTATAACAATAGGTTACTGCCAATATCTCAAATGGTAGATTATGAATTCATTCTCTTGGTATATAA
Organism: Tipula helvola; assembly: GCA_963556165.1. Lineage (NCBI taxonomy): Eukaryota > Metazoa > Arthropoda > Insecta > Diptera > Tipulidae > Tipula > Tipula helvola. The sequence goes on along the minus strand of OY744482.1, from coordinate 293,474,506 downwards.
AATAAAGTATCGCATGATAAAATGTAATAACGTACTAACTACTAATTATGAGATAACGGAACGTTCTAATCGAGATGCTGCGCATTTTCGCTTACCAAATTATCTGTATAAACTGTCTCAAGATAGTTTATTTTATCGCGGATTAAAACTGTTCAACCAACTTGAGCCTGTATTGAAATGTTTGCCACTTGGAGCCTTTAAAACGAGTATGAAAAGTCGCTTATTTACTGAATTTGTTTTTGAATATGAATTAAACCACTGATTTCTTTGTTCATTACTTGATTTGATGATTAATTTTTGTTTGTATGTACTTATGTACTATAGTTATATTAGTTGATACCTATTATATATATATTTAATGTTTAATTGTATTTTTACTTCTTTGTTTGTTTAACTAGATTAATTAATTATGTTGAATATTGGTTAAGGAAAAAAAAATAATATTTGTATACATTTTATTTCAATTATTGATGTTTTCCAAAATAAAAATGTATGTTTTTCGGAAAATAATAAAAAAAAAAAAAAAAAAAAAAAAAAAAAAAAAAAAAATTTTGTTCGGTTCTTTTTTTTAAACAAATTCTTGCTGCTTGTCCCACTTTCCGACAGTATGCACAATTCCAAAATTAAATTTTGCAGGACATTTATCAACTTCATAGTCGTAGCCACATCTCGTATATTTTCAAACGAATCTTCTATGAACTTGTTTGTGAAAGCTTCTATTTATGTGAACTGAATTATTCATATCGCTGTTTAGTAACGTTTTTTTAGCAATCTGCATTTTTCTAAAATTGTTTATCGTTCTTTGAGTACTTTTAATAGACTACACACTAGAATCATTCAGTGAAACCACTATGGTAGTACGGTAGCGCCTGTAAGTTAGTAATAAGAATGCAAAGAATACAAAATGAACTTCCACAACACTACATTTTAATTTTTAAAAAACATTAACCGGTATTAAGATCGTTTTCAGTTATTGAGTTTTGAATTTTGTTGTTTCATTCATTTTTTGCTAATTCAGCTCCAATAATAAAAAACACATTAATTAATTGGAGATTATTAAATTCAACAACGTTTTCATTTAGAGAATTTTCTGCAAATTCCAAAGTTTCAAGCTCGAATTCTGTTCCAGTCATTATCTACTGGGATACGTTTAGTTGTACATGCCAGTTATCTGGGTTTAATCAAATAAGTTCAGAGAAATTTCATTTGATTTAATCGCTAATGCAATTCACATATAAATAATTCCCCCCTTATGTATCCGCTTAAACAAAGTATGTATTTATATAAAGCCAATATGTATACAAAGCAACAAATAAATTAAGTTATTGTTTTTTATATTCCTTACATATTCCTTATCAAAAGCCATAAACCATTTCAACAAAATTCCAAATCAATTGTTACATTATACCCCAACAATAATAATTTTTCCAATCATTTTCCAATAATATTCAATGTTGCTGCTAAATACCAATAAAAAGCCAAAAAAAAAAAAAATGTGAAGGAGAAAAACGAAGAATTATGACAATAAAAAGGAGAACAATAAAATTTTCTTGTTTTTTATGATTATGCCAAAAAAGGGAAATCTACATATTTTTATTTTCCATCGTCATTATTATTATTATTACAACAACAATAAATACGTATATGTATAAGTATATGTATGTGTACGTCTACGTATATTATATTTTTTTTTTTATAAAAAATTGAAATCGAATTGCTGTCTAATATTCAATTCAAACCAATAGAATATGTCAACTCGTTATTTTTCAAAATTATTCAATTTATAATAATTTAACCGTTTTAAATCGCGATTCATCAATAAAAATACATACATATATGAAATGAAACAAATTTTTTTTGCAATGTATGAGCGTGCATAATAAAACGTAAAAGCTTCTTATCTTAATGTCATATTGTCATACATAGAAGTATGTTGTAGTGTTTTTCGTTTTTTTGTTGTTTTGCGCGGGAGTAAAATGTGAAATCGTCTTAAAAGATTTAACAGTGCGCATAAGATGCAGTTTGTTTTTAAATCTCAAAAATAAATCCATTTGTTTGAATTATATACATTTAAATATTTTAAACCTATTTTATGCTACAAATGTATAAATGACATTTTTAAAATAAGATGTGTCAATAATAGCTTTTTAAGAATATATTATGATCTAAATTTGTAGTTGTTATCTTTTATAGGTAATACTTTAATCAATACGTTTTTTTTGTTTTCAGGTAAGCAACTATGGTATTAAACATTGTAATTTGTAACAATTCAAAAGGGTAAGCGAAATAAATTCGTTGACATTTTATACAAGTAATTTAGTTAGCAACTAAAAACCAATTATCATAAGAATAATTTTATCATTTGTATTAGTAAATCGTTTGTCAACTTATTAAATGTCATTCGTGTTCCCATCTAAATGGAAAATAACCACTTTTAATCAGTACATTGATCTTAATAATTCTAAAACTTTAAAAGCTAAGCAGCACCCACACTGAAAATCGAAAAAACATTAAGTGTAAAATCTGAAATAAGTTTTCATTACATTTTCTCTAAATTTGTATTTCAAATGAGTATTTTGACTCTGGTGTTTATATGTCTTTAGCTGATATTCTACTGCTTATTCGTCCTCCTCTATTTTTTTTAATATTTATTATATGTTTTTTGCCACCCTTTACGATAAAAACATTGTCGTCCTCATACCATCTGCATTTAAGTATACATATACAAATTTGGATTTTCCATTGACTTGCCAAAGCAAAAAAAAAATGTAATTTTGATTTTTGTTACAATTTCAAAGCACAACAAAGTTGATATTTTCTTTTTGACGAAAACAACAAAAAAAAATCCAAACTTGAAATCATAAGAATACTAATACGGTATTGTTACGTACATATACAAAACGTTTTTTGTATACAAAAAAAAAAAAAAGAAGTAGAAGACAACCCAAAAAAAGCTCATAAAAGTTCAAGTCTGCAGTATAATTTTTGTTGTAAATTTGTATTGAATTTATAAATGAATAGTTTCAATAACACCCTTTTGCTGTATGCGGTGTCATTGAATGTCATGATGTAACGGTATAAAATAAAAATTAAATACAAATATGAATATTCGTTGCTCACATAATATGCCAGGCGACTCCAGGAGATGTAAACAACTTTTTTTATTTTTTTGCTCTACATAGTACATTTTTATAATCATTATTTGTATTCAAATTGCAGGAAATATTCAAATTATTATATTGTATTTAAAAAAAATGATTTTTTTTTTAAATATAACTGAACTGTATTGGAATTTTTTGTTATTCGAAAGTTTGTTTATAAGTTCATTGTACAATGTATTGCGGCGATATCAAATTTTAGTATTTTATTTAAAAATTGTTGTTGAACAATTAGGTCGCATTCCAGATAATTTCCTATTCAATATACATATGTATAATGCTTAATAATTTTTTCATTTATAGTCAGAACGTAAAATTTGAAATTCCAGGCCCGAATAAATCTCATTTTACATTTTAAAAATATTTGGAAAGTTTCAATTTTATGCATTAGCAGTGAAATCTACAATAAACCCTACCATAGAAAATATCACAAATATAACTTTAAATCCTGTTTGTTTCTTCATGCAGGCGTTTAAATTCCTATATAAGTCCAGTATTTTTTAGCGGGGAAGAACGGTTATTAGTCCCACATTTGAAACATGATGTACCTAACAGAAAAATATATTTAGTACGATTAGTAACAGAAATTTAAAGCAAATGCGTTTCTAAATCTTACAGATATAATTGTACCTCTTGTTCCTATTGTACAGTTCCGAAATTAACATTTAAAAACTAAACAAGGTGGGGTTTTGACCAATGTCTTCAGGGTTCTGCAAATGAACCGAGTGGCGACTATGTGGTTAATTTAACCTCCTGGAACATTTTAAAAGTTTTTATTTAACTTTAAATCTCTGTTTGGGTCAAACTTTGCAATTAATTTTTCATATTCCTCTACACGGAAAAAAAATTATAGGAGACATTTCTATAATTTATAGGACCCCACAGGATTGTGGCCTAATATAGGAAAGCATTTTACTATAACACATATGTAGTTAATTTAAAGAGATGCGAATACAAATTGTTGCCATTAAAATAGTAAAATGTACCATAAAAATAGTAAAATGTACTATTTTAGTAATATGCGCTTCCTATTTAGTAAAGGAAAATATGCATTTCAAGTTAGTATTTATTGCCATAAAATTGGTATTTTCCCCAGCATATTTTTGTAGCGATTGCAATGTTCAATGGTGTTGGTGCAGCGTGCAAGTCGTCATAGGAAATATATTAGTAGTAATGACATGAAAAACTAGAAATATCATTTGTCATTACCCCCCACCTATACTTTACCCCAGAGTCAATACAAATGTATCGACTCTCAAAAATGAGAAGTGAGTACCCTCCTCGAGTTCTCTATGTGGTAGTTTGGTTTCATACGACCAAACTATAAAAATATAATTCTCGCCTGATACCTTAAGTATCAAGCAGAACGTACTGACTTAGCGAATTATATTCATGAAATGAAAATAACATGAATATGTTTCAGAGAATACGAATGCAATTATAACAGCTATATTTTGTGGTAAATATTGCGTTTTATATAGTAGTGGTCCCTATTTTAGACACACACACACTTTCTCGAGGAGAGGATTCAATTTATTTTTAATGATCTTACGTTCAAAATAAAGAGAATCGTATAACACAAAAGAAATTGTATCTTATAGGAATTATTCCTATAATACATTGGATTTGTAGAAATGCATATAGGAAATATTCCTATATGGCATAATAAATTAGCTCTTATTATAGTAGCGATTCCAATATTGCATTTCATACTATGCAGAGTGGAAAGTCAGCTATGTACATAGTATGGTTTACGAAAAATATAGTACGGGATGCTATAATTAAATTCCTATAAACATATAGGAATTAAATTAGTAATTTTTTTTCTCCGTGTATCAAACCGATTCATTTGAAACTTTGCATACATGCCAGCTTTCGATGAATATCCGTTTTTAAAACTTTATTATATTAATAAAAATATAAGAGCTAAAGCTTGAAGAGGTGATCAGAACTCCTGTCCTGAAAATTAATTCAACTCCCAAATCAATCCCTAACTGAATCTCTTAACTCAATCAACAGCCCCACTTGCACTAAATCACCAACTCAATCTCAACGCAATCCTAAATGCAAACCTAAATCAACCGAGAAGCCAACCCTCAAGTCAATCTCCAATCCAACCCCAAATCAACCCCCAGATAGTTCCCCATCCGCCTATACAACCTCAACACAAGCTAACTCAACCCTAACTCAACTTCAACTTAACTAGCTCGAACCAAGTCGCAACCATCTACCTCAACTTCACACTCAACGGCCAATTCAATCCAGAAATTCACTGGATTCGAAAGCGACAAGCATGAATGATTTCAAGACAATTTAACCTCCCACTAAACCCTCAATTCGATCCCAAATTAATCCTCAACCGAGCTCTCACTAATATTCAAACGAACCCCTATTCAACCCTAAATTACACATCAACTTAATCCATCACTAAACTCAACCATAACTCAACCTCAAATCAAAGAAATGGATTTTATGTGAACATGAGCTCAACTCAAATGTTCCAACTCAACCCACAGCTTTCCCAAAATTAATCCACAACTTACCAATTCACTAAACCTCAATTCAACCCCAACTCAAGCCTCAAACCGACCGCAAACTCATTCCCTAAACCAACACAATCCAAAAACTGCATGAACTCAAGTCAATCCTAAATCAACCTCTATCTCGACTCCTTACTCAACCGTCAACTTAAACTCAAACTCAACGTCCAATTCAATTACTCAAATCAAAACGACTTACTAAACTACATTCGTACAAGAACTCAGCTCAAGCTAACTTCCAACACAACCCCAAATAAATTCCCAATCCGTCGTCCGCTGATAGACTGGGGTTTAATAAATCCGATGTAGTAATTTTTGATATTTGCCGTAGTCAGATTTACGGTATTTATGCTTAATTTATAGTTTAGTGACAGAAACGTTGTAATCAGAGTAAATTAGTTTGACAAATATTATGAAAACAATAACATTTTAAGTGTACTAACCATAATTTAAAACGAGTTTAGCTAAATCGGATTTAATAAACAACAACACAATTCCAACCCAGCCGTAGTCCAATCTCAATTCGACCTGCCTGCACCCCAGCCCTTAAATCTTCCCCAATTTGACGCCCAACTCAACTGCCAAGTCAACACGGTCTTAGAAACTACATACGTACATGGTCAAGCTAACCCTAATTGAACTGTTAATTCAACACAAAAATAAATTTCCAGCTAAACTGCTCACTTTACCCTAACCCAATCCCAACTAAACTCCAATTCTAACACAACTCAACCCTCAATTCAACCATAAACCCAACGCCCAACTCAATCCTCAGACAATCACATAGCATATATCAAAAAGTTCTCAACAATCGGTCACTACACACTAATCCAACCCCAACTTAACCCAACTGAGCCGCTAATTAAACGCCTAACTCAATCCTCAAACCAGCACACACAAACAAAATTGGTCAACGTGGTAATATCACCATGCGATTTTGGGTCAATTTGTGTGTTCCTTTTGACGTACAGCTTCCAAAAGCTTTAAATTTTTCACTTTTCCATGATCAATAGAAACAATCGTTTTCAAGATTCCATGGTTATTGGTTACAGACGGACGGATTTTGTTTTTTGCTTTTCGGAATCAGTTACTTTCAAAACGCATAGAAAAAAATGGTTTTGGATCAACAAACTTGTGTACTTTTTACTCTTTATATTTCACTATTTGCTTTTTACTTTATACTTTTCACACTTTTTACTGTTAATTTTAGTTTATGCTTTTTAGGGGAGGTGGTTTTGGTATCCGACCCTATGGACGTACATGTTCCAAAAGCTCTCCGGCATGACCATATACACAGATTGGCGAAAACTAATTCCAAATCGGACAAGCCGTTCTCAAGATACCGATTGGTACAGACTGACGGACGGACATTTTTTTTTTCGCTTTTTCAAGCTCAGGGACTTTCAAAATGTCGAGAAAAGTGGTTTTGGACCATCCAAATTTTTGATCCTTTTTGCGAGGATTGGTCTTTTTGGACGGAAGTTTTGCTTATATGTATATTGTAAAAAAGTAAAATCATCACACAATCATATGGTGAAACTCTTATTGGCCCTTAAACACCCAAGCATTCTGCGTTCGAATTGAATTATATACGGGTAATTTATTGTGATTTAATCATTAACCGTGCTCTTTAAATTAATTGTATAATTCGTCAGTTCAGTTTGTGTGGGTCTGATCTGCGGGCCAAAAAAACCATGGTTAAAATTATGGTCTTTTATGAAGCAAGCACATTTTTAAATCAGAGTACGATATCCGATGTAAATTCTTAGAAATTTAGAAACTGAATTTACAGTAAAGCTACAGATAGTTAACATAGATCTAATTAAATTTGCGTAATTACGGATATTAAAAAAGTAGGTATTTAGTTTATAATTCTAAAAAGTTACTCGTACTTTAATTTTATTTGAGATTTCAAATGACAGATTGGTTAAATTGTATCTCAGGTTAGTGTTGAGAACCACAAATTGAAAATTGCAGGATTCTACTGCTGAGTTTTTTGTGAGGTATCCAATACTGATTTTCGGTAAAGCGGTTTATTACGGAAATGTTTGTAAACTTTTGGAATACATAACGAAAATTTCTGTAACTATTTTCAGACAAAATGCCTACAAAACACAAATTACACAGCCACACAAAAAAAAAAAAGTTTTCGACCCAGAAGACAGACTCCTCTACTCCTATGTATTTTGATGCGCCGAATTCGAATTTCAGCATAAAATTTTTTTTTATCGTGTCAATTTCCCATTATCACCGCCATTTTATCCCTATATACGGGTTGAAAATTTTCAATGTAAAATGGAGGTTATAACGGGAAATTGATAAAAAATGATAAAAAATTTGTTTATGCTGGAATTCAGATTCAGCGCATCAAAATACATAGGGGTAGGGGGTCTGCCTTCTGGGTCGAAAACTTTTTTTTTTTGTGTGTCTGTGTTATTAATAAGTTTTATAAATTTGTCGAAACATTTATCTTAATTTTACACAAAAACATGTCATTTTCGTCATTGGTGCTATTCTTATTTGCAGAATAAAAATCTTTTGATTGAATTGCAAATCTACCCAAACCTACCAAACCTAAAGAAAATTTAATTAATTCGAACAGTTTATCATGAAAGTTGGCAATTAAAGAAAAAGTAGGAACTAGGTTTGAGGAATAAAATCCTTTACTATTCAACGCAACAAACTTGCATGTCAACATTTTTTAACTAACTTCCGTGAAATCGAAAGTGTTTTTCGGCCTTGAGGCAGTTTTGCACAAAACTGCACTAACTATTGATAATCTCTATTTAAGGTTTAAAACGACCATATGAGCCGTTTATTTTGAAAGTGGGGTAAGTCCATATTTTGTTGAAATGAGATAATGAAAGAATAGAGAAACAATAAATACAAAAATATACGGGATTTCGAATTTTCTTATTTTTGAACAAGTTTTAGGGATTAATTTTTTTTAATTTTGACTATAAATTGTTCACCGTTAGAAAGATTATACCTACTGTCATTTATTTATTGTTATCATTAACTTAATTTTTTTGAAAAATGCGCTTGCACCACTTTTAAACTCAACGGCCCATATGTAAAATTTAAATTAATTGTTTATTTTTATTTCTAGCGAATGAAGACATTAATAAAATAATGAGATCGGTCAATTTTCTAAAAATTAAGAGCCAAAGTTTGTGCGGCAAATTACTAATGCAAACAATGAAAAAAATGAACAATTTTGACAACTTATTTGTTCACTTAGAATTTATAAGAAATAATGAGAAATATTCTTTACTGTTTTTCTAGCAAAGTCAATTTTTCGGTAAATTACGGATGTTACAATTAAAAAATTACAGAACACCGGTAATTTAAAAGTTCAGTAATTTTCGGTTCCCTAGTCCTTTGCAACCAAAAAACTGAACTAATTAAAAAACCTGAACTACTATCATCTACTGAGGTATCATTTTCTATCCAATGGCGAGTTGTGTTTTTTTTTAAGAACTCGTCATAAATAACTTTTCAAATTTTCAATATAAAATTGCTAAGCGGGCTAAAACTTTCAAATTAGTCGATTACATTGACAATTTGTGTTTAGAAAATCTCTGTTTAGAAAACTCTGAATTTTGTACAGAAAAACTCAATTTTTTTTTGTTTCATGTGTTTCCAGAATTTTCATATTTCGATAATTCAGAAGAATATATTAAATCCAAATTTGGTGGTAAATACCTAAATAAAAACCTAGAGAAACGCCCAATTATTAAATTTTGACAGATCCAGAATACTAGAATGGTGAGCTCAAAAATATTTAGCTTTTAGATAGTCATTTTGTTATCTGCTCCACTCATATATCTAGTTAAAATATTTAGTTCCGGAGTTTTTACACATCCAATTTTTAATAGTTCCTTATGCCAAATCATTTTATGTTTTTCAAAAAGTTTAATAATTTTCTGGAATTATAGAATTTTTGCGTTTATATGTACATTTTTTAATCCTTCAAATCGGATGAAGCTAAAGGAATATTTTGGGTTGGCAGAACATTTTTTTAAATTGTGGAACACATATATGGATTACTATTGATAAGCTGCGCGGGACGTTTGAGATCCTTGAACAGGAATGCCCAAAATGGTTAGCTTTAAAGTTTGAGAAGCAATGATTTAAATTACTCAGACAGCTTCTTTTACGCAATTTTTTCAACTGGCAAAACTTTACGTTCAAACTGTATAATTTAGTTCGTATATTTGACCACATTGAATTGGCACCCCTGTTAAATTAATCGTTACTTCCAGCAAGAAATTCAGTTTATTGTTCACCACTGAAAAATCAAGAGAAAAATTAAAAATAAGCCTTGGAAGAATTTTTGATGGGACGGCCGTTACATCGACTATCTCCCAGATTAATGTTTTTCAACGAAATTTTAAACCAACATTTTGTTTTATTTATTTACATTAATTTTAATTTTAGTACGCCCTGTTTTAAGCATATAGGCTCATTGGTAACAGAGTGCACCTACATAAGATACTTTTACAAAAACAAAGCAAAGATTATGACACTGCACCCCCGCTCAACCGTTCAATAATATTGCCATTTTGGTAAATTAATTCCCTTATCTGTCCGATTAATTTTTTAAAACTATTAATGTCTCCATTATATTTGAAGAGTAAGTAAGTAATTATGTATCATTTAAAAGATTAATACGCATTTTGCTTATACCAAGATTTTGCCAATTTTAAAATGTAGGCATAAGCTTTTTGTAAAACTTTTAGAATTCCACGCCCACTTAGTCGACTTGTCTTGTTGTTTCTGAATTGGAATTAAATTAGATTAATTTTGTTTAATAAAGAGTTAAGTGAACCTGCATACATTACTTATAAACTATATATCTGAGTTGTTTGCATAACTTCAAGTCAATCTTTGTTCAAAAGTTGGTTTAAGCTTAATTGTTTAAAATTCGACACCTACAATAAATTATAATTGTTTATACTTATAGCCAAAGGAGCTTTTTAATTTGAAACAACGTACTAATTAAATTACCCGGGTTTAAGAATTAAAATTATATTGTTATTGGCGTGACATGAGTAGGTAATTAAATCAAATAAACGTATTTTTGTTTTATAGTACAATGTTTATTCTATATCGATTGGTTTTAAATCCTCAATTGACCTAAAAACGATTTTAGGGATTAGCAGTACGGTAAAAAAACACACTCACTATTTTAATATCTCCCACAACCTAAACCAGTTTGTTATCCGATTTTTCAATTAACCATCCTCTAATTCGTGCTCTTTTCCTTCTAAAGCAGATTAAAACTTAACACCATTAAAAAAGCTACTACACTTTTAATAACACAAGTTTTTAAGTGTACATGAATCATCCTAACCAATTATTGTTTTAAAAGTAGAAAAATACCCTAATCACCTTGTGTTTGAGTGTCTTCTATATGTACACTATTTATACGTTATATGTGGATAGCATTATTGGAAAATGACATTTTTATTATATCAAATTCAACAAGAAATAACAAAGAAGGTGTCAATAATATGTAATATGATATCTTTATTATTATTATTATTTTTTTTTGTACTCCTATTTTATATTATTAAAACAATACAAGGGAAAATTGAGGAAACGCTTCTTATTATTATTTTTTGTTATAGTGAATTTTAGAAAACTGACTCCATGATATTGCTAATAATAAATAGTTTATCATTAATAAATCTGGACGAAATAAAAAAATCATCATTGTTATGCTATTACATTGCGTTTTGTTGTGTCTTTTTATAATATGTATGGCTTTTTATTTCTCGAGGGGTTGTTTGTGTCGTCTCTCTCACAATGTGTATAGCTATATGCTTGTGTTCTTATTTGTTTGTGTTAGAAATGGCAAAAAATAAAAGTGGAAAAATTTATTAAGATTTTGATTGAATATGTGAACATAACACAAAAAACTTGAAAAAATCTTTCTATTTACAATAAGGCGTGGTTGGGTTGTAACATATCCTCTAAAAATGATTTTTGTTTTGCTTTCTTCATATTTATTTAGTGTTACCAGATGTGATACTCTTTTGATGTTAAAAGCAAAGAATAAAAAAAATCAAAATTTAATAATTTTGTTTGTCTTTATAATATTATATTTGTAGTATATGTACATGTAGGTATGTGTGTGTTGTATATCTTAAAAGCTTGTATTATCATGAAAGATTTTGCCTTATGTATGTTTGATTTAATAACATCCTTGACGGTTAAGGGCAATCTGTAAAAGCACTAATATGTTTTTTTATATATCAAGCACGATGATTGATTTAGTGTAGTAGGTAGAAAATCTGACGGTACAGTATTTTGTGCTAAAATGGTTTTAATTATCATTCGACCCCCTAAACAAAAATTACCGTGCACCAGAAAACCCCAGGAATTTAAAGCTCTCTGTTTGAAAATTCAAAATAAATAAAATCTAAATAAATTATTTTAATTAAATTTGTTTTAAAATTTATTAATTTTTATTACATTTTCATATTTTAAAATTTATACATTTTTTTCTATTTCTAATTAAAATTCCACTCGCTTAGTTTTTTTATTTATTTTTTTTTTCGTTTCATTTTCCCAAATAAACATTAATTTTTATTTTTTTGACGCAAAAACAAAGTAATTTAATCATCAGAGAAGATGAAAAACACAAGAAATATAAGAAAATGAAAAGCACGCGCACGGTATGGTTTTAATTATATAATTCTATATATTTTTATTTATTTATATATTTTGTTGTGTGCTTTCCCACCTTCTGACTGTGTTGTTGTACATATTTTATGTTGTATATTTACCTAAAATTATTATTATTATGTACATGTATTTTTTTTTTATATTCTTATCAACATAATCAGTATAAAGTTACAAATAAAAAAATTAAAAAAATTAAGTGGATACACGTCACACCCAATCATTAAAATTACATTTTTCTAACATAAAATTTGTGTGTCAATATTTTAAGTATACTATACATGATTCATAACTACAAGAAATTAATAAGGATATAATGTCAATTTGAATTTTGCAAATTAGTTTTTGATTTGTATCGATTACAAACTTTGTCACAATATTATTAGTCTATTTAACGATAAAAAGCTCCACCATAATTTGTAATTGTACGGTAAAACATAAAATGTCGAAAAAATACACATGCACGAAATGTAATTCGTCATTATGACAGAAAATTTAATTAATTTGTCACAGTTGTTTTGAATTTTTGATACATTATACATTTTTGTTGGGTACATGTGTGAATGCATTAGAGGTGGAACTTCATACTTCTCTTCTTTGTTAGTCTTCTATATTAGATACATTTAGTTATATTATCTACTTAATTTGGCGCCATTTTTTTACTTCTAACTGACTAACTAACTACATATTTAACTTATTAAAAAAAGGAAATAGAAATGAAATATTCTAATTGATTTATGACCATTTCATTAATGTTTGAGTGATTTTTTTTTTTTTTTTCGACATAGATTTTTATGAGAATTTATGTGTATTGTAAGTTTTTGGTAAATATGGGTGAGAAAATTTGTCCTGTTCGTATTTTCTTAATTCATAATATTAGATTAAATGAATTGAATGTTTTAATTCCAGTTTGTATTAATGCTTAAAAATAAAATAATGGTAAATGTATGTGTAAACATAAGTGAGTTTAGACTTGATTGTGTAATTTAGTTTTTTACATGATTTTGATTGATGTGTCGAGGGGAGAATATTATTTCTTAAGAAATCAATTTAAACATAACTATTAAATTAAATCAAAGTGCAAAGATGGGTGCTAGACAAGTGTATTACAAAAATGTTTCTTAATTTTTAAATTACTCTATAATTATTATAATGTGTTCTCTTAACCGTGACAATATTGATAAAATTAACATTATTAAACTGGTTCATGTTAACATGAAAATACACTCAAATTTTAATTTAGGCATATTCAATTAACTGTTTTTGTCCAAAAACTTTGATGGGACAGTATACCAAACAAGGCAGTATAATATAAAAGAGCAATTAATCATTCTTAATCTTTACAACTATTTCGGTAGTTCAATGAATTAATGCATCATTGGAAAGTGGTAAAGTAGTGATTTGCTTTCTATTTGATGACTTTCTAACCAATTTGACTCTACTAGCAAAATTTCCCTAGATACCACAATTTCACTGAACACAACAATTCCACTTACCACCAATTTACCAGTAGATCATTAGCTAAAAATTTAACTTGTAAATTTAACTGTAGTTTCTATAGCAGCTGCCTTTGTTAACCTTGACCAATTGTAATTGTTTCTCGATAAGTCAATACAAAACAAATATATGCTTGAAATATTCGAAATACATAAAGTTTTGTATATGACGTAAACTATTTACTATAAATCTGAGGGAAAGATGACTTCCGCCATATTTTTATTTCTTATTTATACGAAATTAATCAGTTTTAATCTGTTTTCTTTAAAATAAAATATTTGTCACAAACGTACAGGGTACAGTATATTCCACATAAAAGTATCTCAGTTTATACTTTACTGTTTAGCCTCCACCACACTCCTCCACTCAATTACCTTTTTCGCAATAACTTCCTTCTTCAGTTCAGGTTAAGCATTTGAGTGGTAAACAACAGTATTAAAATGAGTTCCGCGTATAAAAGGTACTTTGAAGTGGTTCTTGCTCATCCCAATTGCAGGTAGCAATTACACCCAAGCATATGTACTGCTCGTATTTATAGAGGCTGTGGAAATGTGGACGACCTACCTTGAAGAGATTTACATGGAGTCACTTCAAGGGTGATAAGCTCATTTTGAAGTCGTAGATTTTGAGAAGATTTCAACAATAAACCTACGACAATGGTGTCGAAGTGTCAATGAATCAATTCGACGAAGGCTTGTGGAATTCGACACAAAGAAGCAAACAATATACACATTTTTTAACAGAGTGGTGCATCGAAGGAAGGGTGACTTGGGTAAATGAAAATGTGGTCCAGTAATGTGATGTTTACAGACCCACAAAAGGTCCAGGTTTACGGTTGCTTCTCTTCCAAAGGATTTGGAAGACTAGTCTTCTGCACAAGAAACCTGGATGCTCAATTCATATTGAAATTTTATCAAACTGGTTTGCTGCAACTAAGAAAGTATTTAGACATGGAAATAAAGGTTGGACCTTACAGGAGGATAGTGACCGTAAACATCGGAGTTGCCTTTGCATCCAGTGGAAAGAGTCAAATGGCATTGAAACTTTGGATTAGCTTTCACAGAGTCCAATTGATAGTCTGATCAGAAAGGTATGGGGTATTATGAAGAGAAAGCTTAGAGGAAAAAGAATAATAACCACACAGCAGATTGTTCGCGTTTCAAAAACATTTGGAAATACTTTACTCCTGAATATGGGGCCAAATTAAGTGAAAGTTGCAGTAGGAGATGCCAGTCTATAATAGACAAGAACAGCAACTGGACTACATGCTAAGATAATTGCGAAGTTAGTTTTATTGTCCATTATGAGAAATAAATATCTATTAGTTTATTTATTGTGTTCATACTGTGTACATACATTCAACAGAAGGAATTGTAAATTCCGGCTTTATGAGAATAGCTAGAAATATAATAGTAAAGAAGAAATAAAAACCTATTCACCGGAATCTTTTAAGAATGATCGAGTTTCTATAATTCGAGTTCTGAAGAATCAGGCTGTCTCGACTCGAAAATTTGAATTTCCCACCCTTAGAAATAAATTTTTTGCTAATACAGTATAAATCACGAAAAATCAAGAAAAATTAAGACAAACTTTAACTCATTTATTGAGACAACTACTTATTTCTTAAAAATTATTTATAATTAAGGTATTGCGAAATTAAATCACTTTACGCAGGATCACATTAGCAATATTGAAATATTAGGTTCTCAATATAACAATTTTACAAACATCTAGGCCAAATTAGGCCTTATTTCTAAATTAAAGCAGAGAGGAAGAGTCATTGTTCTGTGGTATTAAACAAAAACAGGATATCTGCAAATATCAAAGTGTTGAGAAAATGTAATTATTACACTTACATTTCTAATTCTGGCCTTTTTCGCAAGATGAAATACATATATTTAACTATAAACTCTATTAAATTTCTGCTATGAATTCAAAAAAATAAAAATAAATTAGGTGTAAATTCGGGGCTTAGGGAATTTTTAAAATTTTGCTGAAAGCTTCCAGATTTTTTTTAATTAAACAAAATTTCAAATAGTGCAGTAATACTATTTTGGGATAATATGGAAATCTCACTAAGATTCAAAAAATATTTCACAATATGTACATCAAATTTAATAAAACAAACTCTTTGAGATATAAAATACACAAAGTGCTTAAATTCTAAAGTAATTATTAAAAATTAAAACGGTGGCTTATGATACTCAAAAACTCCCAAGTTCAATAAAGATTATTAATAAAATCTGTGGCCACGAGTAATAACGGCATAATTCGAGTTATTCTATTTTACGTTTTATTTCATATTTGAAATCTTCGTAATCGATACAATATCGTCCCGAGTGTTGAACCATGTGCAACTCTGAGAGTTTTGAGAAAGAATTGTTACAATAGACAACCTGAAACCTAGGTGACGATTAACAGCTTGGCTAGAAAAATTAAAGTTTTATCTTAGTTCGTTATGAGCATAGAATGCGATACTATGTATTGTCTTTGAGAAATCTATTAATATGAGGACGTCAATTTTTTTATTCTACATTCTTTAGTAAATTTGTGTGCACTTTTAAAAGTTCTGTGCTCAGTGTACGACACTTACAAAAGTTAAATTGGTGTATATTGAGAATTAGTTTCTCAAATGCCTTTGACAGGCGTGGGAGAAGGCTAATTTGCCTAAGATCTTGAACTGACACTATCTTGTGTTTTAAGGGATTGGAATTATTTTAGCTTTTTTCCAACCCTTTGGGGACAAGGCACATATCATAGATTCCAATTTTACTTAAAATATTCATTAATTTCATCAGAATTGAAAATCTTCTTTAGTCTAGTACGATCAACCACTCCTAAGTCAGGAAAAAAATGAAAAAATTATGGAAAATGATGCGAACAAAATGGGGTACCGAATTAAAAAAAGTCTTCATTAATGAAATAAAAAAAGCGAATATTGTATGAAAAAAGAATACTTTTCTTATTTCAGAAAAAAATGAATTAAAAAAGGTAACAGGTGTTCATACAAGTTCATACAAAAATCACAATTTTTAATTCACTTTTTTTAATTCAGCCTTTTCTAATTCATGTAGCCGAACAAAATGAATGAGAAAGATTTTATTTTTATTTTATTTATTTATACAAGATATGTTATGTTCTTATTTTAAGAGATTCTTGTTTCAAAGTCACTTATTCCAAATAATAATTTTTTTAATTCTGCTAAACATTTCTTTAAAATATGATATTGTTTTATAATTTGAGATAGTTTATTAAATATACCCATGAATAAAAAATATTGCCGGAAAGTTGATTTTTAGAGAAAGGAATAATTTGGGAAATGCCTTGTTATGATATTGCACTGTTTGATAGAAATGTCGTACCTTTTGACAAAGCAGTAACTCAACTCTTTACTCACAGTAATGTTATAATAGGCTTAATATTTCAGAAATACATATCACCCCAGACTGTTAGTCCCGTACTCTAGACTAAAATTACACAACGAAAAGTACAAGGTCTTCTGCAAAATGTAGACTTTTCTATTTCGCAGGTATTTAAATTAATTCGTACTTTTTATATACATAGGTACATTTCTCAGCGCAAATATGTTTAAAATGGCACAGCAAACTGTGGTAGCGCAAATATATCTGATCAAAAATTGAACTTTCACGTATGCCATGAATATTTGTGTCGTGAATTGGATTTTACCACTAATGACCATACCATTCAGATTAAAACATTTCCTTAAAACAAACAGGTTTCTATCCACCTGATTTTGCAGTAAAATCGGTGAATTTGTGCCTCTATATTGAAAGGTGATAATATATTTTAGAAATTTTGGAGAGTGCGAGGGAACATTGGGTTATTTATGTTAGTTAAGGTGTTTTTTTTAAGCAAGATGATTTTTTATATCATAAAAGTGCTTGTGACTTATTCGGCATACTACTTAGTCCCTAATCTATTGTCTTATCGGTTATTTCCTGACACTAGTTATGTAATCATAGCGATCTATAGTGTTTTGATTTATAAGACGAATCGACAGACAGATCGAGATACAAACCGAAAGATATACTGATAGTTAAACCGACATAACCATTTCGATACCCAATTTTTTGGACTGAGGGGACCAACAAAACGGATAAATCCCCGAAAATCTCTTTATCGAAAATATTTATGATTACTAAACTTTATTTTTTTAGTATGGTGGCCTGCTCTGGACAAAACTGTCAACCTAAAGTTGTTGACAAAAGTTCAGAGAACAATCTCTCTGTGGATCAGTGGTGCAATGAGGAGCACATCCACTCAGGCACTGGAGACTGCTATTTCTAACTCCTCTAGATATCTTGGGCAAAGAGTGGGCAGCTAGCACTGCCATACGACTGAAATCCACGTTAATGTGGACCTGCAATAATACAGGGCACTCATCTATACTTTGTAACAAAGGGCTTCCCAAGACCACCGACTATACTGTCCCGTCACTATCTTTTGATAGAAAGTTCCGGACTATTATCCCATCTAGAGAGGACTGGATGATGGATGCAGTTTTGGAACCAGGAGTTTTAAACTTCTTCACTGATGGTTCAAAACGGGATAGAGGAGTAGGGGCTAGGGTGTTCTGCGAGGAACTCATGTTAAACCTCTCCTTTCGTCTCCCTGACTACTGCAGCATTTTTCAAGCTGAAGTAACTGCGATAAAGGAAGTCGTGGACTGGTTGAGGTATAATGTAATATCGACTTGTGATATTCGCATATATACGGACAGTCAGGCAGCCATTAAAGCGCTTCAATCACATCTTCTCACGTCGAAAGTAGTCCAGAACTGTCTCTCATCTCTTAACGAGATGACAGATCAGTTCAACATCCATATCATATGGGTGCCAGGACATTTCGTTAGTACGGGGAACATTAAAGCCGATGAACTGGCTCGACGTGGTACAACGGACCACATTTCAAACAGCAAAAAGGATATTGAAATGCCTCTTGCGGTATGTAAACTGCTGCTTCAGGACGAAGCCAGTAAGTTGACGAATGACAGATGGTCACATAGTACCTGATGCGTAATAACTCGGCAGATCTGGCCAAAGTTGAACTTGGCGAGATCCAAACAGCTGATCTCACTTCAGCGGAGTCAGATCAGTTTGATTGTTGGAGGATTACGGGGCACTGTCTCATAGGCAGACATGCGAGTAGACTTGGTTTCTTCTCACATGACTACTGTCGTAGTTGCGAGGACGAAGAGGAGGAAGAGACGGTACTTCATCTTCTTTGCACCTGTCCTCGTCTGGCACGAAACAGACTGAATTTTCTAGGGGCACCCCTTTTCAACGACCTGGCGGAGCTCAGTGAGAAGGACGTCAGGAGTATCCAGCGCTTCATAGCAAGCTCAAAGTGGTTTCAATGAGTTGGAGGAAAATTTTTTAATTTGTGGTATGGCTACGGACCTTTTTGTGTTTATGCCTGGTCCTGGGGGACCGCCACCCAAACCAAACCAAACTTTATTTTACTAAGGTAAAAGAAAGTGAAATGATTCGCCCCAAAAACCAGCAAGTAAGCGTAAAGAATATTCCACAATTAGGATAAAGCCAATTGGCTAAATCTGTTTTTGTTGGAAATGGTATTGCACCAACCGAGTTTCCGACGACCGGAAAAAATGAGGCAGGAGATATATTTAATGTTAAGGTATCTACCATTTATTGTATTTTGTAAATCGGCAAAATCGCTGTAAGGCCAACGCCACATATAATAGTTTTCCGTCTAACACAGGTTATTTTAGTAATACAGTCTTTTGTAAATTAATTAATTGATGAAGTGAGCAGACCAACAAGATTTCGCTAACCGGGTTTCGAGTTGATTTATGCTAGGCCTAAAGTACCAAAATATGGTCAATTTATGTGTAGCTCGGATTTAGTACATACAGTACTAAATTTTAGTAAAGTCATTTTGATATACATATTTGGATATGATTTTGCTTTTCACAATTTTGGTTTTGAGTGTTTCGGACACCTCACTTGAACGAACAAATTACTCCGGTCTAAAACAAACAAAGTATTGAAATCCTGTCAAAAATGACGAAAAATTTGGTTGGTCCAAAACCACTTTTCTCTACGTTTTGAAAGTCCCTCTGAATAAGCAAAAAAAAAAAAATTTCCTTTTCTGGATGTCTGTACCCACGGTATCTCGAGAATTGCTTGTCCAATTTGAAATTTTTTTCGCCTATCTGTTTCTATGGTCAAGGCGAAGATTTAAAAAGCTTTTGGAGACTGTACGCCAAGAGGGTGGGGCCATACGAATTGACCCAAAATACCTGGTTATACAAATATTTACGATTTATGCTGGTTTGATTATTGAATTGCGCATTGAAGTTGTTTTTGATTTGAAGGTTAAAATGTTAAGTTAGGAAAAAAATTTTGGGGTTGAGTTGAAGTTGAGTTGGAGTTGAGTTGGGGTTGGATTAGGGGCAGTTAACCAACTTTTTATATATGCTGGTTTGAGGATTGAGCTTGACGTAGAGTTTGCGGTTGAGTTGAGAATTGAGTTGAGTTCTGTTTACGGGTTGAATTAAGACTGAGTTGGGGTTGGATTAAGGTTTAGTAAGCAGTTAAACTGGGGATTTGCGATTTTTTTACATCAATTTTATTGCGATTCTATATCTTATCCGATTTTGATGAAATTCAGTATTTCCAATAGAAATGGGATTCCGAAATTATTTTTAGATGAAGTTCTGGAATGTACCTAAGTAGGATGTAACTTGCCTAATATGGATAATATCTTGGATTCTAATATGCTTTTTAGATGAATTCTGGAATATGGCCCAGTATGATGGAACTTGCATATTTATCAACCGATTATGATGAAATTCGACATGTGCGTTGGAAATGGAATTCTAAAATGATTTCTGGATAAAGCTCTGGAATATGGCCAAGTACGATGGAACTTGCCTATTTCTGAACTGTTTATTATGAAATTTGACATGTGTGTTGGAAATGGGATTCCAAAACGTTTTTTTGGATGACGTTCTGGAATATTGCCAAGTATGATGAAACTTGCCTATTTCTCAACCGACTATTATGAAATTCGACATGTGTATTGAAAATGGGATTCTAAAATGATTTTTTGATGAAATTCTGTAATATGGTGAAGTATATCATGGAAATTGCCTATTTCTCAACCGATTGTTATGAAATTTGACATAAGTGTTGGAAATGGGATTCTAAAATGATTTTTGGAAGAAGTTCTGGAATATAGCTAATACAGGTGGAATTTGGCTACTTCTTAACCGATTTTAGCAAAATATGACATCCGCGATGAAAAATGGGACTCTAAAATAATTTTCGGATAAAGTTCTGGAATACGGCCACGTATGATGGAACTTGGCTATTCCTTAACCGATTATTATGAAATTTGATATATGCCGTGGAAATGGGATTTTAACATGATTTTTAAATGCAATTCTGGAATAGGGCCAAGTATGATGGAACTTCCCTATTTCTTAACCGATTTATTACTTCCCTATTTCTTTACCGATTTATTCTTAACCGACTTATACCGATATATTTATTTTTGGATGAGGTTGTAAGGAATATGTCAATATGGCTTTTAAATTGGTGTCTGATTAGGTTTCTGTAAATCATGCAGCTATTGATGTTTCTTTGAGGAAGCGTAAACGGCTATTTTAATTTGCCATGCTTAAAAAAATGAAGTTTGTGGTGGACACGCGCTGAAGAATTAAAACTACTAACGGTGATGTAGAGTCTCGTAATTAGCAGTATCATTTTAGAATCACCTTTCCATCGCAAATCTTGAATTTCATCATAATCGGTTAAGGAATAACCAAGTTCTATCCTAATTGTCCATCCTACTTGGCCATATTAAGTTTATCCAAAAAGCATTTTAGGATCCCATTTTTATCGCGGATGTCAAATTTAACCAGAATCCCTTATGAAATAGATAAGTTTTATCCTAATTGGCCATTGTGAAACCTGTATATGAGTAAGATATTTAAACAAATCCACACGCCTTGACCAATTTGAACCAAACTTAAGAGATTCAGTTTAGGATTGATTTGGGAGTGGACTTAATTTTGAAGACCAAATTCTGATCATCTAATAATGTTTCAGCTCTTTATATTTTACAGTTTACTTTTCTCAAGTAAAACTCCCTCGGATAAACGAATACCTCATTTGAATGGGCACTTTGTTTGGTCCCGTCGATGTCCACTCAAGTGCGATTTCACTATATTATATTAGCAATTAAATTTAGTATTATCAGAGAGGCAAGAGAAACAATTTTAAAGAGAATTTAAAGGGCGTAATACTTTTTTACGTATCAGCTAATTTGTTACCGTAGTTACTTTACGTTTTTTTGTGATTATTAACGACACCTTTTTCCGATTATTGAGTATTAGATGTCACCTATTAATAATAAAAAATAAAATCACAATTAAATGTTTTATTTTATTTTATGTATTTGATTCGATATGAAATTTGAACATACTCGTAATTTTTTTATTTATTTGTGTATACTGTTACATAGTCGTATACATACATATACTGTATAAAAAAATAATTTTTGAAAGTTTATTACGAGAGCTTTTTTATTTTTTTTTTATGCAGAACATTCACAGTAATTTGAATAAAGGCGAAAGGAAAATTTAATCTTCACTCGAAAAGCTGCTGCTTTTTTTATTCTTATTTCGATTTCAGTTTGTTGTTTGCTTGATTTTCCACCAATGGTGGATTTTTGATGTTCACAAAGAAAAAATCAGGAAGAAAATGGAGGTGGTGTTATTATTGTGTTTATATTATATACTAGGAGTATATGTTTTTGTGCTCCTATATAGTTGTTAGATTCAGATTTCTGAATTTAAATTTCAGGTATTTGATTTATATGCTTAATATAAATAAGAAAACAATCATAAAAACTTTCTATACTTCAATGTACTTGTACTCTGCACATATAGGAAAAAAGGAAAAGTAAGTTCAATGAAAGGCATTTTTTTACTAGTATTTCGTATACATACACATTTATAGTTATTTATGAATTGTTTAGTATATTTATTATTTATTTCAAATATAACAAATACACATAAATTTATTTATTTGTAAAAAAATAAATAAAAATCTATTTGCTTTTTGTATTCTAAAGCTCATTTCTCCACTTCTTTTTATTTATTGAATACTCATTTTGAAGGAAATGAAAAATTTCAATATCGAATACAATTTTTATTCTGTAAAAGTTACAAAAATGTACATCAATAGAATGCATTTTATGTTTTCCGGTTTTCTCGGAACCACTATAAAAGAAATCTAAACCTCTTTTGTATTTACATACATATATGTATGTATAGAAAATACACAAACTCACAATACAAAATGGACAAATATTATGGGTTAAAATTGTCTTCAAACGATTTATATCTTCAATCACCATCATTTTTCAGCCACAATTTGTCGTAATTCGTTAATATCAAGTTATTCTATTTGTGCGATTCGTTGTTTTGAGGAGTGGCGCTAAAGGAAAAGTGTTCTATATTTAGATTGTGAGCCACAAAGTCGTTTTTTTTGTTGCAGAAGGGAATCATAATTTATAAAAAAATTATTTATTTCTACCATTATTCGAAAACAAGCCAGACGTGTGATACTTCTTAAGATACTTGCTGCTGCAACATATTGTAGTCGAAAACATTAGTGTGAATGATGTTTTCCTGAGAAAAACGGGATTCGAAAATATTTAATTTTTTTACGTTGGATGATTTCCAAATACAATTTTTTAGATAATCAAACTAATTCGATTAGTTGGAGAACAACAAATGGCCAGTCAGCGTTTTTGGACGCGTGGCAGACGCAACAAGATTTAACTTGTGGATTTGAGTGGAGTTTGGGCATCTTATTCACTCTTATTTAGAAAATTAACGAACTAATTTAATTAAACTTCAACTGTGTAATTCCAGTGACATTTTAATTATAATGTTGTATTTCCACTTGTGTTTGGTTTTGGAACAAAAGATTATCTTATCACAGTGGGTGATACAATTATATCCTTTAATCTAACTGAAATTTATTGAACTTAAAACTTTTCAAATTCACTATTATATATATATATATCCAGCATATGTGTGTATGTGGTTTCATTATTATCGGTTGATTTGTTTAGAATTAAACTTTGGTGTAAAATATAAAAATGTAATGATAAACATCCAGTTCGAATGTTTTTACGGACTTGTGTTATGATATCTATATGTTTTAAGATAGTCAACAGTCTGTTTTGATAAAAAGAAAATGTAATTTTATATTTTTCATCTATACAGTAATAATGGAAAAATTAAACAAAAAAAAAAAATACAATACTATGTAGCTGCTCAACTGTGAATGGGGTGAACACATGTTTCTCTCATTATATATTTTATGAAATGTATGTTCAAACTTGATTAAAGAATTTTGTGCTTAAATTATAATTAAATAAATGTTTTTTTTTTAGTATGAATGGATTGTAATTTCGCTTCAATTTTGGTTAAAAAGAATTTGTACAAGTGTTATAAAATACGTGAAATAAATTATCCGTACCCTACTATCATGATAACCATCAAAAATATTAAATATTTGATAAATACACACACACACATAAAGCTCATAAATGATTTATAATTCATAATTTTTTATTTATTTATTTTGTGTTTGTGTCATCTCCATCGTAGACTTTATGCTATACCATAAAAAAAAGCTCATGAAAAAGGGAAAGTTACAATTCTGAAAAAATAACAAAAAATCCAAGACCCAGGTGGTCGAAGATTTTTTTGTTGAGTTTTTTTTTTCGAACTATATGAAAATATAAAATTTTTGATATATTTTCCTTTAGACAACAACGAAGCGACTTCTCAAGGCACATAATATAATATACATATTACATACATACATATACAAAAACACAAAAAAAAGCTTCTTTTGTTATTCTTCGATTCATCTTAATCTTTTATAATAACATTTCAAACGGAAACTCTTGTTTTAAATTCCAATTTTTTTTTTATTATTATTTTGGTTGTATGTATTTATAGTCTGTGCACAAAAACAACCGAAAACCATAGTTAATTTCAAAAGATCTAGTGAAAAGCTAGCACACGAAAATATAGTATACGAGTACGTCTATATATTTACTAGTTTAAAAAACAACAACAACAAAAATATTAAATAACATAAAAAAGGAAAAACTTTATAAAATTTTCATATATCCGATTTTCCTGATTTTTCTTTATTTTTTGGGTTTATATAATTTCCTCCATTTATACTCTGTGTGTTGTCTTTTGACTTTATTTGCAAAAAATAAAAATAAAAAAAAATGGAAAAATTGTCGTTTCTTATGTGAATACTAAAAAAAAAAAAAATTGGGAAAATTTTGAAAATGCATTTAAAGCTTTTTATATCTACTCATATAGATGCATTCATATTTAGATACGAGTATATGTGGGAAATATGAGGTTTATTTTAAGTAGTTTAAGCTGTCAGAAAATATTTTCGAGTGATGATACTAGGGAGATTTTTGAAAGACGGAAATGTATATTTTTTATATTATTTGTAAACTTACAGATAGTGAACAATAATAAAGGATTTACTAGAGATATCATATAAAAAGGGTGTTTCAATAAGTGTTTGAAATTCAGCGTCAATTCCGCGACGATTAAGTCACGGAACGTTGATATTTGAGACATTTTCTTACCACATTCAGCAAATTTACATTTTATCTAATCGGTTGTGGGTTGAATATTTTCTTGTTCAATTAAAAACGGTTCAATAATATGACGCTTTCTTTTGTGAATCTAAATGTCAAACATTGAATTCTTAGAATTCTGGATCTATTGTAAAATCAAACCTATGTATATCATTGATCTATGTATGGGCTGTGTTTAAATTTTGGTATTTCTAATTTTTTGGGCTTAAAGAACCATAAATATTATTCTTCCATACTGAGAAAGTGAGAACTACAAGAAGGAGTCCTTTGAAATACTGGGGATTTTAACTAAACATTTTTGAATATTTTACTTAGATTAAGTCTCTGTAAATCTCTAATTATAAGTATTGAAATATCGAAGAAAGCACAATTTCCGAGAAATATTCAACTTAATATTAAGTTATATTTCCTATAAAAAAATAAACAAGTACCATTTATTGTTTCAAGCTAAGAAGATTATGTTCATTATTCGGGTGCGGTAATAAAAATCTATAGTAGCCAACCTCTTAAATGATGAATATTTTTTATGTACCTACTTATAGTATCTACATTTTTGGCCTGCCACAATCAGCGAAAAATTGAAGATATCGATTTCAAAATTTACTAAAAATATGTTTAAGGCATTCAATTTATAAAGATTTAAGGCGTGCTGAATTGTAACGAGAATACTAAAATACTAAGCACAGTTAAATTGAGCGAATTGAGCGGAAACACAGTGTTTGAGCGAATTTATGTTTGCATTTTAAGTTTAATGTATCTTAAGTATTTAAACTTGAATATGTTTGATGAAGCTTTGCTAAAATTCAAAAATGTATGTAATCCCCAAAGTTCAATTAAGTTAATCAAGTTTAAAAAACACGGTAACAAAATTGGTTCTTGTTCACTTGCGCATCCTGATTTCAAACATAATTGTTACTTGCAACGAATAAAGAATTCAGTAACTAGTATCTATTCATGTAAAGGCATATTGTAGCTTAAGATAAATTATTTTATTTTTCTATAAACTTATATATAATGGCATTAACTAAATGTAGTAACGATTCCAACTTCCAAAGAATAGCAAAACACAGGATGTTCCATAATTCAAATTTCTGAAGCTCAAATAAAACATTTTGAAAGCTGTAAATTTTGGATTTAGTTTATTAAAGAAATGGTTAGTTTATTAATCAAATTTTGTAGTGATAAATGGCCAGTCAATATTTCCAACATCGACCTACCAACGCACGTAAAATTAATTTTAAGTTTAGGAAATACATTTTGCCCACGTACCATTGGTACTGCGGTGCCTTTTTTCAAAATTATTTCAGATGTTCAAAGCGCCATTTTTAATTTAGAAGAGAACGATCGTACTCATATTTGAAACATCTTTATAAATATTTTGACAAATTACAAAAACTGCACAAACATTCAAAATTTGACACCAAAAGACGAAAGGATTATGACATACGTAAAACAAACAAAGACGTTTTTGAGAGACAATCCAGACATTTTAGTGACAAAATCAGACAAAGAGAACGTAACGGTTTTGACATTACGGACGGGCTACATTGAAAAAATGTATGACTTACTCAACGACACCTCGACGTACGTACAAAGTTTTAAAGCCAGTTCTACACCGATACAGACAAAAATTAACTCCGTAGTAAAATCAAGGGTTTTGGCAACATAGATTTGGCTACAAAGAAAAAAACTTACAATTATGCAGCAGTGATTCCAAAATAATATGGGTTACCAAAAATTCATAAGCCCAATGTACCATACAGACCAATTATAAGTTCGATAAATAACCCAACATACTCGTTATCATCATTTTTAGGAAATATTATTAAACCAAGTTTGAGGAAAACAAATTTATTTATTCTAAATTCTGAAGATTTTAAAATCAAAATTAATAACGTTACTATCCCACCAAATTCCGTGTTAATCTCTTTAGATGTTAAATCTTTGTTTACAATTAATGTTGATAGCCAAATTGTACGAAATATTATTATTCAAAATTGGAGAAATATAAAGAAAAATTCTAAATCTAAATTAACAAAAATTAACATAACGGACGACATAATTACAGCGGTACCGATAAAAATTCAAATCTCTAGTTTTGAGATTTTTGAGCGGAACATTTTTGTAAAATACCGTTATCACGCAATCCTAAGAAAGAGCGCGAAGAAAAAAATTTCGATTTTTTTTTTTTTTTTTGTAAAATATTTTCGCGTGTAGATTGTTGAAAGGCACCGCAAAAGAAAGCATCTGGCAAATTTTCTACGGAAAGAATTTCAAAAAACAGAAAACAGTCCAGTAGTTCACCGCAAAATGTTGGAACGTAAAAATTGCATGCAAGTGCGAAATTACAAGCGCCGCAAATATCGAGAAAGCCGCTATCATACACTATTGTATTAATCGAATACGGGATTATGAGCCGAACAAATCCGTTTTATATGGCTGTTCCGCGATGGATGAATTTAAGGCGAAACTTCAAATATACGAGGCGATTAAAAATAAAACGACCACCAACAAAACCCATGGCAGCAATAGTAATATTGACAACAAATCTTCTAAAAATAACAGTAGTGCTAGTGATAATAAAACAAAGCCGTCTAGTTCGCGAAGGAATCGTGGATTACAATTTTTTAATTGGTTAGAGTTTGGCCATATATCCGACCGTTGTCCTGATAAATCAAAAGGCGAAAAGTGCTACATTTGTAAGAATTTTGATAATATAATGTTCGCTATGGTTGATAGCGGAAGTGACTTGAACTTTATGTCACAAAGCCGATATAATTCGCTTGAATCACCTAACTTCAATGGTCAAGCTATTATTTTCAACGCAGTCGGATCTAAAGGATTATCATCGGTGGATCAATTTCAAACCCAAATTACTATAGAAGACGACAATTATATGTACTACGAATTTTCACATAGTGCTAGATGGTATTCTGCCGTGTGATATTCTGTTAGGCAAAGAGTTAATAGACCAAACAATCACGACTATTACGCCTGATTCTATTTCGATGAAGAAATTTGTGCCTGCGAATTGTGTGTTAGCTGTTAGCCGTGGTGACGTACCCGTAACTCTTAATCATATTGACGAGGAAGCCTACAGAGATGAGGTCAGAAGCTTGATTGTTGATTACAATCCGGGATAAAATAATATGACGCTTTCTTTTGTGAATCTAAATGTCAAACATTGAATTCTTAGAATTCTGGATCTATTGTAAAATCAAACCTATGTATATCATTGATCTATGTATGGGCTGTGTTTAAATTTTGGTATTTCTAATTTTTTGGGCTTAAAGAACCATAAATATTATTCTTCCATACTGAGAAAGTGAGAACTACAAGAAGGAGTCCTTTGAAATACTGGGGATTTTAACTAAACATTTTTGAATATTTTACTTAGATTAAGTCTCTGTAAATCTCTAATTATAAGTATTGAAATATCGAAGAAAGCACAATTTCCGAGAAATATTCAACTTAATATTAAGTTATATTTCCTATAAAAAAATAAACAAGTACCATTTATTGTTTCAAGCTAAGAAGATTATGTTCATTATTCGGGTGCGGTAATAAAAATCTATAGTAGCCAACCTCTTAAATGATGAATATTTTTTATGTACCTACTTATAGTATCTACATTTTTGGCCTGCCACAATCAGCGAAAAATTGAAGATATCGATTTCAAAATTTACTAAAAATATGTTTAAGGCATTCAATTTATAAAGATTTAAGGCGTGCTGAATTGTAACGAGAATACTAAAATACTAAGCACAGTTAAATTGAGCGAATTGAGCGGAAACACAGTGTTTGAGCGAATTTATGTTTGCATTTTAAGTTTAATGTATCTTAAGTATTTAAACTTGAATATGTTTGATGAAGCTTTGCTAAAATTCAAAAATGTATGTAATCCCCAAAGTTCAATTAAGTTAATCAAGTTTAAAAAACACGGTAACAAAATTGGTTCTTGTTCACTTGCGCATCCTGATTTCAAACATAATTGTTACTTGCAACGAATAAAGAATTCAGTAACTAGTATCTATTCATGTAAAGGCATATTGTAGCTTAAGATAAATTATTTTATTTTTCTATAAACTTATATATTTCCAAAGAATAGCAAAACACAGGATGTTCCATAATTCAAATTTCTGAAGCTCAAATAAAACATTTTGAAAGCTGTAAATTTTGGATTTAGTTTATTAAAGAAATGGTTAGTTTATTAAACAAATTTTGTAGTGATAAATGGCCAGTCAATATTTCCAACATCGACCTACCAACGCACGTAAAATTAATTTTAAGTTTAGGAAATACATTTTGCCCACGTACCATTGGTACTGCGGTGCCTTTTTTCAAAATTATTTCAGATGTTCAAAGCGCCATTTTTAATTTAGAAGAGAACGATCGTACTCATATTTGAAACATCTTTATAAATATTTTGACAAATTACAAAAACTGCACAAACATTCAAAATTTGACACCAAAAGACGAAAGGATTATGACATACGTAAAACAAACAAAGACGTTTTTGAGAGACAATCCAGACATTTTAGTGACAAAATCAGACAAAGAGAACGTAACGGTTTTGACATTACGGACGGGCTACATTGAAAAAATGTATGACTTACTCAACGACACCTCGACGTACGTACAAAGTTTTAAAGCCAGTTCTACACCGATACAGACAAAAATTAACTCCGTAGTAAAATCAAGGGTTTTGGCAACATAGATTTGGCTACAAAGAAAAAAACTTACAATTATGCAGCAGTGATTCCAAAATAATATGGGTTACCAAAAATTCATAAGCCCAATGTACCATACAGACCAATTATAAGTTCGATAAATAACCCAACATACTCGTTATCATCATTTTTAGGAAATATTATTAAATCAAGTTTGGGGAAAACAAATTCATTTATTCTAAATTCTGAAGATTACAAAATCAAAATTAATAACGTTACTATCCCACCAAATTCCGTGTTAATCTCTTTAGATGTTAAATATTTGTTTACAAATGTTGATAGCCAAATTGTACGAAATATTATTATTCAAAATTGGAGAAATATAAAGAAAAATTCTAAATCTAAATTAACAAAAATTAAATTTTTTACTGCTTTGGACATTGTTTTTGAATAATTCAGAATTTTGGTTTGATAACAAAATTTATAAACAAATTTTTGGTTCACCTATGGGTTCTCCCATAAGTTCCATATTAGCAAATTTAGTAATGGAAAATTTATAAATTTCAGTATTAAACTCTTTGGACTTTCAACCGTTATTCTACTTTAGATATGTGGACGACATAATTACAGCGGTACCGATAAAAATTCAAATCTCTAGTTTTGAGATTTTTGAGCGGAACATTTTTGTAAAATACCGTTATCACGCAATCCTAAGAAAGAGCGCGAAGAAAAAAATTTCGATTTTTTTTTTTTTTGTAAAATATTTTCGCGTGTAGATTGTTGAAAGGCACCGCAAAAGAAAGCATCTGGCAAATTTTCTACGGAAAGAATTTCAAAAAACAGAAAACAGTCCAGTAGTTCACCGCAAAATGTTGGAACGTAAAAATTGCATGCAAGTGCGAAATTACAAGCGCCGCAAATATCGAGAAAGCCGCTATCATACACTATTGTATTAATCGAATACGGGATTATGAGCCGAACAAATCCGTTTTATATGGCTGTTCCGCGATGGATGAATTTAAGGCGAAACTTCAAATATACGAGGCGATTAAAAATAAAACGACCACCAACAAAACCCATGGCAGCAATAGTAATATTGACAACAAATCTTCTAAAAATAACAGTAGTGCTAGTGATAATAAAACAAAGCCGTCTAGTTCGCGAAGGAATCGTGGATTACAATTTTTTAATTGGTTAGAGTTTGGCCATATATCCGACCGTTGTCCTGATAAATCAAAAGGCGAAAAGTGCTACATTTGTAAGAATTTTGATAATATAATGTTCGCTATGGTTGATAGCGGAAGTGACTTGAACTTTATGTCACAAAGCCGATATAATTCGCTTGAATCACCTAACTTCAATGGTCAAGCTATTATTTTCAACGCAGTCGGATCTAAAGGATTATCATCGGTGGATCAATTTCAAACCCAAATTACTATAGAAGACGACAATTATATGTACTACGAATTTTCACATAGTGCTAGATGGTATTCTGCCGTGTGATATTCTGTTAGGCAAAGAGTTAATAGACCAAACAATCACGACTATTACGCCTGATTCTATTTCGATGAAGAAATTTGTGCCTGCGAATTGTGTGTTAGCTGTTAGCCGTGGTGACGTACCCGTAACTCTTAATCATATTGACGAGGAAGCCTACAGAGATGAGGTCAGAAGCTTGATTGTTGATTACAATCCGGGAAAGTCGGTAATTAACGTCGAAACTAAAATGAAAATTGTTTTAACTGACGAGAAGCCAATAGTGCAGAAGCCTAGACGAGTATCACCCTTAGAAACAAAACTCGTAAGAGAAGAAAGAATTGTTCGTCCAAGTAAATCTTGTTTTGCTAGCCCGGTTGTCTTAGTAAATAAGAAAGATGGATCCGAAAGGTTGTGTATCGACTATAGGAGGTTAAATGATGTGGTTGTTAAAGATCTGTATCCACTTCCCCTTATTGATGAACAAATAGACCAGCTTCAAGGAGCAAAGTATTTTTCTACCCTCGGCCTGAAAAATGGATTTTTCCATGTCCCTGTAGAAGACGACTCCATAAAATATACCGCGTTTGTAACCCCATTTGGCTTATTTGAGTTTCTGCGAGCATCTTTCGGCCTTTGCAATTCACCAGCTGTTTTCAACCGATTCATTAATAATATTTTCAATCCGTTATGTGTCAAGAAAATAATGTGTGTATATTTAGATGATTTAATCGTTCCAGGAAGTTCCAAGAGAGAAGCTTTGGATACATTGAAAGAGGTGCTTAAAACTGCTGAGAAGAACAGCCGGCAAATAAAGTGGTCCAAGTGCCAGTTTTTGGGCAGATCAATTGAGTACCTTGGGTATGAAATTGAAAATGGAATAACTAAGCCATCAGGACATAAAAAGTTAGCTATCTCAAAATTCCCTGAATCACGCAATACAAAACAGATTCAACGATTCCTGGAATTGACCGGCTATTTCCGAAGATTTGTTAAAGATTATGCACTGCTTGCTAAACCTTTATCGGATCTTTTACGGAATAATATTGTTTTTAAAATGGATATTGACCAAAAACAAGCGTTTGAGGTGCTAAAGAAAAATTGATCAGCAAGCCAGTCTTAAAAATCTATTCTATGTGTGCAGAGACGTAACTACACACTGACGCGCATAAGATTGGATTGGGAGCTGTTTTGAAGCAAAAAGATGAAGAGGATCAGTGTTTTCACCCCTTGTTTTTCTACAGCCGAAAAACAACCCCGTGCGACGAATGTTATAGTAGCTATTAGTTGGAGGTACTCGCGATTGTTTGTGCTTTAAAAAAGTTTCTTGTCTAGTTACTTGGACTAAACTTTCGAATAGTAACCGACTGTGCGTAATTTAAGGGAACGATGGAGCGAAAGGAGCTGACTTCCAGAATAACAGGGTGGGCGCTAAAACTAAATGAGTTTGATTACAAATTAGAACATCGCCCTGGTAGTCGCATGAAGCATGTGAACGCTTTAAGCCGAGGACAATTGAAGATGACGTCATTAATCTAGTTAAAGCGGCACAAAATAGCGACGAGGAATTAATTCTGATTCAAAAGCTTCGATTAGCACGACACCGTTCGAGAATCTTTTTGGCACGAAAATGAGATGTCCTCGCGACCAGATTCTAAAGTGCCGGATGAGAATCGTAAAAAGTACAATCGGAAGAGACGACCAGCACCCATTTATAATATTGGAGATTGGGTTGTGATTCGACGAACCCAATTTGGTGGCGAACTTAATCTACATCCAAAGTTGTTGGGTCAGTATAAGGTGACGAAAGTGAACCAGCATGATCGATATGAGGTAGAAAAAGTTGGAAAGACAGAAGACCCATATAACATGTCAATATCGGCCGAAAATATGAAACTTTACTACCATGGTATCTCCGACGAGGAAGATGGTGTTGATTCTGAAGACGTTCGATCATCCGGGACGGATGATTATGCAGGAGGGCCGAGTGGAAAATGAAAAAAGTAGCCTTTGCGTGTGCACACAATCCGGGTTTTTTAAATTATATCAATTTTGTTATTATAATTTACACATACATACATTCAAAATTCAGTTAAATATTTATTTGAGCGGAATTGGAAAGTCAAATAATTTTTCCTTTACAATGTTCATATGAAAATTCGGGCTGTGTCGTCTACAAGGTCGTAGATGTTTTGCGGGATAACGTTTAGAAGATGTTTAAATTAATTATTATAATTTAACATAAATTATCAGTTTTTTCATTCACACATTGAGATTAGAATTGCTCCGATCAGATGACGGGTCTTCTCGTTACATTGCTCTCAATCATTATAAATTACTATTTTGCAGTTTGTAATTTTTATTCAAATTTATGTGAAGACTAATTATTTTAATTTAAAATAAATTATCTGCCACAGGTTCTCTCCACGCAAATTGACACCAGAATGGCTCCGATCAGATAAGGCATTCTCCCGCTACAATGCTCTTAAGCTTTGCAAATCGGCTTGTAGATTTTAATTTTAATTAAAATTTATGTGGGAAATAATTATTTTAATTTACAATAAATTATCTGCCACAGATATTGCCCTCTACGCACAAATTGACGCCAGAATTGCTCCGATCATATATGGTATTATCTCGCTACAATGCTCTCAATCATTGTAAACCGCTATTATATAGTTTTTAATTTTAATTAAAATTTATATGGAGATTAATTATTTTAATTTAAAACAGGTTAGCCATCACTGTTTCTTTACGCAAAAATTGACGCCAGAATTGCTCCGATCAGATGAACCATACTCTTGCTACAGTGGTTCAAGCATTTATATCGCTCGAAATAAGACTCGCCGCCTGATAACATCATTGCGATAATATTATGCGTGCGCATGAAGCCTAAGGACCAACCTGAAAAATCATACATTTAAATTAAAGGTAGTGCTTACAGTTGATGAGTAATTGCCCTCGACCAAGGGCAAAATTTTGTGTCAATTTTCTGAACATGCGGTGTAAGACGTTATCACTTCAAAAAGCAAAATAGTAAAAGCTTGGATTGAATTATAAAACAAGTCCCAATTTCGTAGAAGTTCACTCTTTTTTATGAAACCTGGACACGGTGTTCCTGAATGAGCTTTAAATCCGACTTTAACATACTCGAAAATTTCAAATTGGGTATTGTTTGGGGACCTTTCAAGAATCATTTAAGATCAAAATTAAAATAATCCGCTTAGCCGTTTTTAAAAAAAGTGCTTTTTTTTATTAAAAAAAAAAAACATTAGAAAACTCCAAAATATTTAAAAAAAGAAACAATCTTATAATTTTATTTTATTTAATATAAATTTATTTAACATTACAGAAGAATAAACATTATGATTTAACATTATTTAATTGCCAAAAACTACTATCTGATGCATTAGTCATTGTGATGAGAAAATTTTAGGTAACGTTTATGTTTGTTGTAATATAAAACCAATGAAAATTTTTTTTCTGGATTTTCTTTTTATCTTATTTAATTTAATTATAAATAACGTTTTATTTGATATAAATTTCATAAATAAATTCATAACTGTAATGCAAATAAATTCAATTAAAGTTGATTGAAAAGTATTTGTGATTCATATTTTTGATGCATAAGTATTTGTGATATGCAGAAAAATTTAAAAATAATTAGTAAATCAATTAAATTTAAAATTATTTTTGGCTAATTAAATAATAATTAAGTCATTTATAATTTGTGAACCATTGGAACATTTTTATTACACCTCCATCACGTCTCGGAAGTGGCCTAAAAATTATGTAAAATCGCAGGGAATCTTATCCCACACGGTTTTATAAGCACCCCATAATACATTTTTAGTCTTGCTAGATTGCGAATATCTTCCGGGTTCATTTAAACCCCAACAAGGGCAAATAAAAACTCTGCCTTGGCCTAGGCAACTAATTATGTTCAATATTTTTATTTAATTTTGAGGCAATGATACTTCTTTTGTATTGGAGCGTTATTGCGCTAAATAGCAAATTAAGGGCCGACTGAGTTTTCAACAACTGAGAAAACTACCTCATTCAATAACCTGAAATTGAACATTGACCTTGAAGTGTTGGGATTTATACAACCGCATAAAATTTTATTTCTTCCGAAAGAATACTACGGGAAGAAGTAACCACCCTATTTGATATTCTCTACTAATGCAATATCACATTTTTTATCCATATTTTCTAATTAATGGCAAAACACACTATTTGGGACATAACAGGTTTATCAGGTCAATTGGCAATCCAATATAATGAAATTCACATTTTATTTTCTCACAGTAAATCATATTCTGTTTGGCTAAGTGTTCTATAAACTAAAACTCTTCAAACCCAATGTTCAATTTCGGTTTATTGAATGATGTAGCTTTCCCATGTGTTGAAAAATTAGTTAACCCTCAATTTTCTATTCAGCACAATAACGCTCCAATACACAAGAAGTATCATTGCCTCGAAATTAAATAAAAATATTGAACATAATTAGTTGCCTAGGCCAAGGCAGAGCTTTTATTTGTCCTTGTTGGGGTTTAAATTAACCCGGAAGATATTCACAATCTAGCAAGACTAAAAATGTATTATGGGGTGCTTATAAAACCGTGTGGGATAAGATTCCCTGCGATTTTACATAATTTTTAGGCCACTTCCGAGACGTGATGGAGGTGTAATAAAAATGTTCCAATGGTTCACAAATTATAAATGACTTAATTATTATTTAATTAGCCAAAAATAATTTTAAATTTAATTGATTTACTAATTATTTTTAAATTTTTCTGCATATCACAAATACTTATGCATCAAAAATATGAATCACAAATACTTTTCAATCAACTTTAATTGAATTTATTTGCATAACAGTTATGAATTTATTTATGAAATTTATATCAAATAAAACGTTATTTATAATTAAATTAAATAAGATAAAAAGAAAATCCAGAAAAAAAATTTTCATTGGTTTTATATTACAACAAACATAAACGTTACCTAAAATTTTCTCATCACAATGACTAATGCATCAGATAGTAGTTTTTGGCAATTAAATAATGTTAAATCATAATGTTTATTCTTCTGTAATGTTAAATAAATTTATATTATATAAAATAAAATTATAAGATTGTTTCTTTTTTTAAATATTTTGGAGTTTTCTAATGTTTTTTTTTTTAAATAAAAAAAAGCACTTTTTTTAAAAACGGCTAAGCGGATTATTTTAATTTTGATCTTAAATGATTCTTGAAAGGTCCCCAAACAATACCCAATTTGAAATTTTCGAGTATGTTAAAGTCGGATTTAAAGTTCATTCAGGAACACCGTGTGGAGTTACGTGATTGCATGCCAAGTGGCGCTGCATGCTTTTAAGCTTTTATCTCTATAAAAACTTTTAGCAGTTTTAGTTTGTTTATTATAGTTACCAAATTAAAAAACTTATCCAAGTTGAACTTTGCATTATCTTTTGAAATATCATCTGAGGTTAATCCATAGTATTAAATGTATGCATCTATTGTGTAGTTTTGATAAATAAATTGAAATTCTGAACATAATAAAATATTATTTTGTTTTGTAATTTATATTCTTTCCCTAATATTTTTATTTTTTCTAATTTCAGGTGAGTGTCGTAATGAAAGCCCCCCACAACAATTTGCTTCAAGGGTATTGTACATTAAAAATAAATTCTTAAACTCAATATTTATGTATTAACTTAAAATGTTTCGTTTCTTTTACCCAACTAGAAAACGTATTATCCTGCTTTAAGGTAAAAGTTTTCGAAAAAAAATTTAGCTATTATTAAAAACTCATCGATCACAACAGATCGAATTTATTTGGAAAAAAATCTGATGTTCTTGTATTTTTTTCCTATAAATATAATAAAATACCCATCAGGTATGGATATGAAAAACATAAACAGAAGATGAAAACAAAAAGTAGAAAAAATCTGTACCCTAAAGAAAACTAAAACCGAAAACACCAAACTTTTTGGATTTTTTTTTTTTTTTTTTTTTGTGATTTACTTTCTACTTCTATGCTCTCGTATAATATCAATATGTACTAATGATTTATCATTCCCTCTCAAATATGAATTATGATGTGAGCAAAA
Source organism: Tipula helvola (assembly GCA_963556165.1). Classification (NCBI taxonomy): domain Eukaryota; kingdom Metazoa; phylum Arthropoda; class Insecta; order Diptera; family Tipulidae; genus Tipula; species Tipula helvola. The sequence goes on along the minus strand of OY744482.1, from coordinate 293,436,660 downwards.
TAAAAATTAGTTTTGTCCAAATGGAGCACAAATAACAACACAAACAAACTAAAAGTTTTACTTTTAGGGTGGTAAACAATAAAATCTTTATACTCGCATTCTTTATTATTACAGGTCCCTCCTCGTTCTCGTGTATGTTTGCATTTTTCAAAAGCTCTCTTGTTTGGGTTTTTATTTTTTTGAACAATATATTGTGTTCGAGGACAATATTATTGAAAGCTTTTATATTTCACAAAACTGTGAAATAAACCAAAAAAAAAAAAAAAACTAAATTAATTATTTGTTGTTGTTGATGTAATTGGCTGAGTGAAAATTGCATTTTATTATTTAATTTTCGTTACTCCATCAGTGTATAAATGTTATTTGTAATTATGTATGTACATAAGTTATATTACAAATATACACTAAACAACAAACAATTTGACGACATAGAAAATCTAAAACAATAATACATTGTTGTTTATTTGGTGAAAAACCACAGTTTTTTTTTATATTTTTTATTCGTTTTGTAATTTAAACTGAAACTAAATGCTTTTTGAATTTTGTGCTGTTATTGTTGTCGTCGGTGATGATAATGGTGATGGTGCATGCTTTTTATTATTACTGAACTTTTTTTTTTTTGTTTAAATTACTTTATTGTGATTCAGTTTTTATTGGGAAAGGTGGTGATTGTATAATTAATATTCTAGGGTGACATTATGGTTGGATTGTGTAATTGCTTAGATATAAATTCTATTGAATTGAAGCTGGATTGTAAAATAAAACTGACCGAAATTTTAATTTTTGGTTTGATTCTAAAGAAATCAATCTGAGTTTCAACACATGAATAGTTATGTACATAGTTTGCGGCAAAACTTTTATTATTATTTACTTTTTTTCGAAGAAAATATAACCGAAACGAACACCAAAACCGAAAAATAAAATAAATTACATTAGAAATGAATGGATGAAGTATAAACTAAAGTATATTCTTGTCACGTGTTATTATTATTATTCAACATTTTTTTTTAAAGGAAAATTTACATTTATAAAAAAAATTCAACAGAAAAGAAAATGTTCATGCTTTGAAATGAAATATTTTGTTCGTTTCTATATTAATATACATATTTTCCCATTGATGGTGTGTATGGGTTGGTTTAACATTGCTTATATCATATATTACAGAGGTTATTATATTTTTCGTTGTTTTTAAGGGGTTTTCGGACCTGAAAGTGCAGTCTTATCTAAAATAAATTAATACAATGTATTTGCTTGCTTAGTTGAACCAAAATCAAAACAATATACATACTCGTATGTACATTAAATTTGAGACATAAACAGCATGTATCTGCTACATTATAGAGATTTTATATTATACTCATAATATAAACACTATAAATGAAACATGGGGCATAAGCACAAAGTTTCTTAATTCAGTTTTAAATTGTAATATTTACAAGAAAAACAATGGAGAATTTATTAATTTCGTTATGATTTTATATTATTTAACAGTGTAGCTCAAGTGTAATGTTTCTTTATAAATCTAATTCAGCACCCTTATGAAAAGAAACGTGTTACATTGAAAATTAGATTTTGAAAGGTTAGTTACCTTTTTGTTAGGAACAAATTTATTGAGTATTGTGAAGTGGTTTGATGTGTTTTATTATTTTGATCACGGTCGGTTGTTTTACTTTCGTATTCGTACGAAGAATTACCAAAACTGGCATCTTTAGGTGACCGTCATATCGATTTGGTCATTTTTTGGGTTATTGGAAAAATTCCCCTAACGTTGTGATAGTCCATATATTTGGAAGTCAGTGTAGATTAAAAGATAACGATTATCAATTAACTTTGTAATTTGTATTTCACGAAATATTTATTACCGATATTTAAAATGAGAAATATAATTTGCTAAAACTTCGAAAAGAAACTTTAAATCGATAATTTTTTATTTGTGCATTAATATTTCAGAAATTTGAGTACATCAATTTTTATTGATAGGTCAAAATTTGTTGTCTTTTGAAATATAAATTCCAATAAAGCATAAAATCGTAAACAGATAATTGAAATTTCTTAGAATTTCCAATTCCATGACAATTGTTAGTGTATAGCTGTCAATATCGAATATCGTCATATTCGGGTGTATTACCCCTTTCTCGATAGCTGCATATAAATAGCCTAAATAATTTCAATGTCAACTTTTTCCTAAATAATTGAATTAAATTTATAGCTTGATGTTAAATTTACGAATAAATAGCTTGCCACATTTAAATTGGTATATAAAATTGAAAACCTAATGAAAAACGCACCAATTGCATGTTTAAATTTTGTCGATTTCGAAATATTCTTAATTTTCTTGGAATTAAAAAAAAATAAATTTCGTAAATTATCACTCAATTTTGAGCTTTTGAAACCGAAATATAAGCTTAAAAAACAATAATTTAAAGTGCAATTTTATAAGAGTACAATTTGAAAGTTGAATCCTTGTTAAATTTATTGGAAAACACAAAAAATCGAATAGACATAGAAAATGACACAAATCATACTTTTTGAGATAATTCGTTAAAAAGATACGCAATCATCGTTTGCATAACCTGATATAGTGGCGGTTTCATATTTATTTTACAAAGCGAGAGGCGGCTTAATTTTCCGATCTTCCTTTTTCTGACGCCCATAGAGAATAGTGTAGTAAAATCGAAATTGGCATTTTTTTTTCTTTTGCTCTCATGAAAAATTTGAAATTTTGAGTTGTGTTACTTTTCTTTGTCACGTGCGATATGTATTAGGTCTTAATTTAACACTTAAAGGACGGGTTATTTTTTCTCTAAAGGATATAATTTACACTCCAGACAGATAGATATTCTCTGTTAATTGTACTATATTATAAAACATTACCGTTCAAATAATGACCACAAACGTCAATCTATGTGGCATCTTAGGAGTTTTTTCGTTCAAGGTTAAAATATCAGTTTATAAAGTTTAGCACTTGTCTAAATTTCTGATTAATTAGATATTCAAAAAACTATATTCCTATTTAGATGAAGGTTCCCAATGAGTCAAAAGTTAATCTTATCAATCGAATGATCCATTGCGAGGCTCCGTCCAGACTGACTCACTAAGTAAAGAGTTATATCAGCGAATTCTCACGTTGCTTGTGATTTGAATAAACGGTAAAACATTTGAGAAAATAAATTTTCAACATTGTGGATGCTCTACTCTGAACAGAAAATTCTCAAGGATTTTCAATAGTATACTAGAGAATTAAATTGGATCTAATTTATAAAGGTCGATGATGAAAGATGGCGAATGCGATTTGAATTGCTGTTCAACACGTTTCACTTTTAAATAATCTAACATTAATTGTGAGTCAGTAATTTGGTGGATTGATAGTAGAAGATTTATATTGGTCTTATGACCAAGTGTGATATTGCGGAACGAGTCTTCAAAATTAAGAAAACCAGTGGCTTCTTTTAAAGACCTTGCTCAAAATAACAGAAAACCTTGGTAAAAGGTAAAAGGGTTAGTTTGGTGATCTTTATATGAGGGAAATGTGTCCTTCGAGGGGTCGTATAGATCCAAATTTTTAATAGTCCTTTTTACCTGAGGTTATTAGATTTTTGTTCTTAAACCCTAAAAACTTGAATAAGTTTAAGAGCAATGTGTTTTATAGAGTTTCATTAAATATTTTGTAAGATTTGCTGCAAATGCTAAACCCATTTAAAATTCTACAGAAGAGCGTCCTTTTTTCTTTTTTTTCGCTGGCGCTACATCCCATTAAGGGACTTGGCCGCTTCATATTGAAGTTTCGTAATCATTTTTACAACGGATAATGAGTGATTAGTTCATTGATCCTTACATTAACCAGCTGTGATTTTTTCATCACCCGCCGGGAATCGAACCCGGGACCTCCGGAGCTTAAAGCAAGTATGCTAACAACTGTGCCACCGGAGCGTCCTTTACTAAAACTAAATTTCGTTTCGAACCTAAAAAATTAAATTTGGTATGACCTTCCTATACATTCTTACCTATATCCATCCTTCATATATTATAAAACTAGTATATCGCCTTATAACCCTTATGCGTGAATTATTAAAAAATGTGAAAATGTCGATATTGTTTTTGTTGTGTATTCGCATCGAACTTGCATAAATTATCCAAGTTTGAGAGCTAATAACAAAATATTAAAAGAAAACTTAAGGGGACATAGAACCTTCAAATTTCATTTTTTTTTTAAGTAAATTTTTAAATGAAAACGAAGACATATCTTAATTAAACTGGGCACATATATGTTTTATGTTTTATTAGTATTTAACTATACAAAAAAAAAATTTTTTTAATTTTTTTTTTTGGCCCACACGTCGTCTACTAGAATTTTTTCAAAAAAACACCAAAATAACACGGTGGGCAGGATTTCTGCTTTCAGAACAGACTGAAACAAAAAAAACGGGTTTTTAATCAGCATTAAAGCCGCTATAGAATGAACTACAAAAAAAATTTGGTTGAAAAATGACTAAATGGGCGGCGTTTTTTCAAAAATCGACTTTTTTTGCCCCCGAAAACCTGCTGTAACTTAAAAAATTATACGCCGATTTTTTCATCCTTAGTTCATTCTGAACATTAACATGTGTAAATTAAGGCTACAGGAATTAAAAAAGGCTGAATTAAAAATGTACATAAAAACTGAATTAAAAATGGTGATTTTAGTATGAAGAATTGGAACCATTTTTAATTCATTTTGAATAAATAAAATCTGTATTAAAAATGTTGTTTTAGACAAAAAATCGAAAATTGAGAAAATGAATTAAAAATGGAACTTTAACAAAAAAAAGACAATTTTATTTCATCTTTTTTAATTCATTTTCAAAATGAATAAAAAAAGGCCCATTTTAAATACATTTTTCAACACATTTTTAATTCATTTTCAAACTGAATAAAAAAAGGTCCATTTTAAATTCATTTTAAAAAGTTAACAAAAAAAAATTAAAAGTTCAATAAATTTTAGTTTTATGTATTTTCATTAATGAAAGCAATAATTACAAACATTTAAATAAAATTGAAAATATTTTATTTTATATAAATTTTAAATTAAAAATTAAAAAATTGAAATTAGTTTTAAAATATTCTGGAAAATGGAGATCCCTAATTTAACTTGGAATTGTAAAGGCCAACGGCTTCGGTAACTCTCACGGGCACGCTTAGCCCTACGAGCGGCTTTAGATTTCAACTTTGGGGGACGTAGGAGCTGGGATAGGCAAACATGTCGCACTGCGTGCCGCACGTAGGAGCGGATTATATGGAATCTATTAATGACACTGCAACATTTTATATCGATCCCCATCAAATATTAAATAATTTGTATCGATTAAAGTATAAAAAGTATTTTATAGTTTAAAGTATTAAATAATTTGTATCGATTAGAATTTGTTATTTTTTTTTATTACTAAAAATTATTTTTTTCTGTTCCAAAATATTACATTTGTTGCCAATTTATTAATTTTGATGCGAATGTTTTTTCCACAGTATTTAATAATGTCCTTCAAAAATATTTGTTTGTATTCTCATATGGGTTCCAAAATATTATTTGTGATGCCAATTTATTATTTTTGATGCTAATGTTTGTCGCCAAAAATTGTTTCTTGTATGCCCTAAATTGTCCCTATTCTAAACACATTTTTAATTCATTTTTTCTTAATTCCTTTTCAAAATGAAATAAAAAAATGCATATTTTATTTCATTTTTTAACGCATTTTTAATTCATTTTCAAACTGAATAAAAAAAGGTCCATTTTAAATTCATTTTTAAACACATTTCTAATTCATTTTCAAAATGAATAAATAAGGCCCATTTTTAATTCAGAAAAATACCTTTTTTAATTCAGCCTTTTTTAATTCGTGTAGCCGTAAATTAACGTGTTAAAATTTCAGAACTTTTTTTTAATCTTACCCACCAACTTGAAAAATGTTGTTTTGAGAAAATCGCGTTAAAGTTAAAATACAACATTTTTTTAAAATGTAAAAAATATAAATGTATAAAAATAAAATATTAAAATGTCCCCCTCTACTTTTATATCTGTTCTGTAAGAGAACAATAAAGCAGATGTTACTGTGAGAAAGTCGATGTAGTAGCGAACTGAACGAAATTCATTGAAAAAACGACCTTGACGCGCCTTGCTATATATGATCACTATTTTTTTAATGAATTTCACTTTTATATTATTAGAACCATGTTCTTAAACGTTTATTCTAACAAATTCTATCAAAAAAAAAAATTTCGATTTTTAAAAAATTTGTAGGTGCTATGTCCCCTTAAGGAAAAAACCAAATTAAGCACGAGTTTTATACATTATCTATTGAAAATGAAAAAAACTCTAGAAGAAAACATTCACACAAATGCTTATCGAACCTACACAACATACCCTTGCCTTAGTACATTATCCTCTTAACATTGCGCCATAACACTGTAGAATTCAATTTTTTTTATAATATTTTAAACCTACATACAAAGGAATTTTAGGAAAATTTGAGATTTTACCAAGGTCACATGGTTAGAATTCCGAATCTTACACAGAAGATAAACAATTTGATTTCATTCATCCTTTTATTTTCTTTACGTCTTGCAATGATCCTATTAAAATTTATCGCTATATAGTTTAAAGATGGCACAGTCAGATGTTGTAAAAATAAAACATGATTTTTGGTATCGAGAGATTAACTTGGAGAAAATGTACAGTCTGAAGTGAAGGTCGAAATTGCACAGCCGCAGGGGTGACATTTGGGGATTTCCGTTAAGGCTAAAATTTGTACAGTGTATTTTTTCACTATATCAAAATAATGTTTACGAAACTTCAGATCAATTTAACGGTAATAAGAAAATGAATATGGTGACATACTTTTTTACCTTTGTTTTGGCAAATCTGTGATTAAACGTTGGGCAAGAGATGAAGTGCATTCATATGTAGACAACAGCATAGTTAAATTTCATCAAGACAAAATCATTAATTATCATAATGAACGACTTTAGCTTTCACCTTTGCTTTTTTATGGCCAACACTGTTACCTCCGAAATTGTGATGATTTTCTACAAATATTCAGAAATGATAGAAGAGGTTTTGTAGACGTGAATAAATTATTTTATTTATTTATTTTATCTATTGGACAGCAAACAGGCAAAAACCCAATAACGTGCTGCCACATTAACCAGCCGTGATTTTTTAATCACCCGTCGGGAATCGAACCCAGGACCTCCGAAGCGTATAGCAAGCATGCTAACCACTGTGCCACCAGGGCGGCACGAATGTTTTGTTTGCCTTTTTAAAAATCGGCAATCGCAAAATTTTTGCTCGCGATATAGATGCGGACTATATCGGGAGCAGCAATGTTTCACATTATAGCAAGATGCAAAATAGTTGCATGAGAAGCACAACATGGAACAATGAAAGTTTCGCATATCATATCCATTAAAACATGTACTCCCATTTTGCCTATACACTACTTTAAAAACAAAAATTGCTTTACTTAACTTTAACATTTTGTCTAATATAATTAAAAACATTTAATTGCATCCAAATAATTATACATATTTGAAATTGTTTCAAAATTCTTTTTAGGCGTTGATTTTTTTCCACCCACAAGTTTTGTTATATCTGTCAAATTGATTAAATTGATTGATATTGATAAGTGTTTAATGAAAATTTGTTTAAAATATATGTGTAAGACTATAGCGTGGAACTTAGTGGAAGCTCGGGTGTAACGCTTTTCATTTGTAGACGTTTAATTAAAGTTTACGTAAAATTGATTTGGAACCAATTAAGAGTTCAAAGCGGTATATACAATCTTCATAATTTTTTTAAATTTATATTCTTGGCACCTTCAAATTTGGTTTCCAGCTGATCTATTAAAATTGTAAATTTTAGAAGCCTTTGAGCTTAAAAGGAAAAAGGAGAGAAATTTGCTTAAAAGCATAACAGCTTCTTATAGTTTGCAAATTATACAATAAAGTTTTTTTTTTAATTGGCTTAGGTTTTCAGGTATCGTAGCTGAGCCCAAACTTTTTACAACGGTCGATGATCAGCCAAAATGAACGTTCAAAGAAATCGAATTAAACAAGTTAAATCCGGTCGGAAATTCCGGTCGTTTATATTGTAAAATGTCACCGCTAGCAAAACCGACAGGGAAACAAACCGCATCATGAAATCCGGTAGCGGTGAAATTTTGACGGAAATCGCTCGGTTTTACAAAAAAACCGGTATCATAAACACCGCTTTCACGGTAAATTTCCGTCAAAAATCGTCTATCAACTAATATTTAACCTTCAAACCGTGTTTTGGGGAATACAGTTTCCCAAACATGGTTTTAAGATTAACTTTGTTACTCATTGCATCATTTTATAAATAAACTAAGTACACATAACTCGAAATCATTTAAAAAATTGCATTATCCCTACATTTAATGAAAATTAATATTGAGGAAATCTATTTCCCGTAACATCTAATTAAGTTGGAAAACATACACACGGGTTTAAGGTTAACGGGCGATTTTTGGCGAAAATTTAACGTGAAACCGAGCGATTTCCGTCAAACTTCCACCGCTACCGGGTTTCATGATATCGCCCATTTGCTAGCGGCGACATTTTATAATATTACCGATCGGCATTTCCGACCGGATTTCATGATCCCGCCCGCCCCAGGTTCGATGAATGGAAAATCTGAATTCTCCTGTATAAAATTCAGTCGATACGTTGCGCTGTTTGCAAATTTGGTATCCAATAAATGGTTATAAATGGTTCAATTTTTGCACGCGCATTGGTTCACCATTAGGACGACGATGTCTCCTATCAATTAACGTTGGTGCTGGAATTCGGCTTCAGTTTCTCATAACGAACATTTTGGTATCACAGATGAGATTTTGAAAAAATGTCAGATACGTTAATTCACAGTTAGGACGACGATATGAGCTGTTTTCTTGAAAGTGGTACAAGTCCATATTTTGTTGAAACGAGATAATGAAAGGACAGAGATACCATACTTGCAAAAATATACGGGATTTTGAATTTTCTTATTTATTGCACAAGTATTTGGGATTAATTTTTTTTTATTTTGACTGTAAATTATTTACCGTTAGAAAGATACTACTGTCACTTGTATATTGTTATCATTTCTTTTTAATGGACTTATACCACTCTCAAAAATAATGGCTCATATGCTTATAACAAACTTTACAACAGTCCCTTGAGTGAACCATTCGGATAATAATTTTTAAAATAATTTTTTTTTAAATTTTTATGATTGTGGAAGAAAATTTTGATGCTTCCTAATCCAACAAACCCTCACAGCATTTTTTTCCCAGATTTTTTTAGACATAGCATTTTCTCTTTCACTTGATCACTAGTAACTGAACGAACTGTAAATTTCTCTTATACAATCTCTACAATTGTTAAAGCAAAAAATTTCTAAAAACAAAATTTGACCACCCAACACTCCCAACCATATGTGGCCGGGAACTGTGAATTTTTTGTTTTATATCAAAAACAGTTATATACCATACCGATTTATTTGTTCGTATATAAAGATTACAAGATATTTTTCATCTATAGAAAAGTTTTACAACTTATAAAATTCTATATTCTGTTAAACTAACTCTATATGAATATACATTTACTACTATTTTCCTCACAATAATTTGAAGATGAAAAACTGGGTACCATCATCGTTCGTCTTCATCGTGCTTTTTTCATTTTTATTTTTATATACAAACACATGACAAATATTTTACCCAGGAACTTTTCTTTCACCAATGTAGTAGAGTCTTATTATTATCATTTTGTCACAAAAGATTATTTCTAAATCGACGTAATATGTGTTTGCCACTTAATGTTTGTTTCTGTTTAATAGAAATTAATCAATTTGATTAGACTTAAAGATGAGTTTTTGTCGTTTCTTCTGTCAAATAACTAATAATATAATAAAACAGACAGAAAACAATTTTTTTATTGATGTTCGACGTTCATCTTGTTTGAATTGGGTGTAGGAAATATATGTTATATATGGCATAGCGCCTAAAAGGAGTATGAAAAGATGGCAACAGTTTAGATGGATTAACATTATATATAAGTAATTTGTCTTACGTTTTGTAAGGTGCTTAAAATGAGTTAAAAATTGCACTTAACATTAGTTACAGAAGGATAGAACATAAAAATGATATAATAAATTTCATACTTGTTATAATACCAACTAAAAATATGTTTTTATTGTGGATATGTTGTTTGTGTGGTTTCTTCCGTTATGCTACTTAATTGTTTTTTATTCTTTTGTGTATGCGGATGACAAACAATTAAGAAAGTAAATTTGTCATAAATGTAAATTGCATTTATGTTCTTGTAAATGGAGCAGCCCTTTTTTTGTCTGTTTGTAATATACAAAGGATGAGTAGAAAAGATGATAAATTGTAGCACGAGTAGTTTTGAACTTAAATAAATTAATGGGCAAATATAATAAACGAGTTACACCTACACGTATCATAATAATTTAATTTCCTTCCAATACGTTCAACGGCTATATAGCCGTTTATATATGCTCTGCACATATGTACAAATTTCCAATTTCTTATATAATATTATATTATAAGTTCAATGGTTGGTTTTTATGTTGAAGGAAGGATTATATATATATTTTTTAATATCAATCAATGTTTTATGGTCAAATGAACACGTCATTTCCAGTCTACTGCATCCTTCTATACATAAATACAGTATATATAGTATACATATATCTACCCAGTATACTACATAAAAAATACTGTGCTTTTTTATGATGAATGTTTTTCAAACGAACGTGATAATGCTAGAATGTTGATGGATACGTCATTTTAATGCAAGAAAACAAGAAGTAGAGGGAAAAACCACTGTTTTGTTCTATTCAGCTTCGCATGAAATGAAAAACAAAAATGACCTTTTTCCTATCTCGTTGTAACATGAAAATGGAAAATTTATGTCAACTATAATTTTCATTATATTTATGTATGTATGTATATATACAATTTTTTTTATAGCTTTTAAGTTCAGTTTCGTTTTATTTAAAATTAAAAAAATATCAAAATGGAGAATTCAACGAAAATACCGAAAAAAAATTATAATTAAATGAAAAATGAAGACACTTTCAAGAGCTTTCCATTTTTTATAGTTGTTGTATTCTATTCTTATTTGTTTATTTATTTTAATTTTTAAAAATGACTCAACAATTATAATAATAATAATGACAACAATAATAATAATAATGATAATAAGAAAATTAAGATAAAAACAAAACATGATGGAAAATGTAATTAAAAGAGTATAAAATTAAAATGAAAAGTCGCGAAAGAGAAAAGAAAAATCAATTCGGGTAAAACTACATAAGAATTATGTCGCGACTTTTCTTTATTTTCCGACGAAAATGTAATAATTTTCTTTTTAATTTTGCTATGGAAAGTTTTGTCTCATTTCATGATTGAAAATTTAAATTTATTGTAATGTAATTATAATGCGAGAAGTACATGGAAATAATGTTGAATTAATTTTCTAAACTTTTGTCTTAAAGATGATAGTGTTTTTGAGTTTTATCTTTTTTTTGTTACTACATTATTATTATTATTTATTGAAACCTTCTAAATATAATTTAAGATGAAATCATCTGTTTTGTTTTGTTTTTTATAGTTTATTATTGTTGTTATGTAAATACCATTTAAAAAATTAAAAAAAAATACACAAAAAATACATATTTTAAATATTATAGAATTTATGTTATTAAAAGTGCAGATATCACTGACAAAAAGACTATCATGAAGGTGGACACACAAATTTTTTGGAATCAACATGTGATTATTCCGGAAAGAAACTCCGTAATGCATTTTATCAAATAAATAGTTTGGTGATTTTCTAAATAAAATACGGAAAATAAAAACAAAAAGTTGTTATAACGTTGATCCAGCGGGTAAAATAAGGCGTGACATGAAGACATATAAGAAACAAAAAGTTCCGACGAAGTGAACACAAAAAATTGTATGTTTAAACCGTGCAACTGCCCAATTTATAAATTTGGAGCTGTTAAAAAGCCACTGCATCAATTTTGTGGAAACACATTAAAATCCGCCAAATTCACCAGAACTTTGACCAATTGAAAGATATTGGGCAATTGCGAAGCGTTACTTGAAAGATAATGGTAAACATAAGCAGAAAATTTAACAAAATTCAAAAAGTTAGTCCAAAACAACCAGACAAATTAATAAAACTACTGTGCAGAATCTAAGTAAAGGCATCAAATTAAAAATTTGCAATGTATTTAGAAAATAATTTCTCAAATGCTTTAAACATAAAATCTTCTAATTAGAAGTCTGAATTATGATAAAACATCATTTTATAATACTTACAATTATTTTTTTGTGTTTAAAATTGCTTTTTTTGTGGCTACTTTCTTTTCGATACAGTCCTTATTTTGACTTACGTATGGCATCAGTTGAAGATTTTACTTTGATTGAATTTAAACATCAATTTTGCATAAACTTCATTAGTTAAAACTGAATAGCATTCTAAAATAAAACTTTATTTGAATACATTCTACTTTGTTATTCAAAATATTACTTTAGTATAGGCTTAAAATGGGCAGATATCAGTAGTTAGATTGTGCCGGTTCTGAAAACAGCCCAAACTTTGGGAAGTACTAAAAAACAGACGAAACTTTCGACTGTACCAAAAAAAGAAAAAGGCAACCGACAGATGGCAGCACAAGCATAGTATTCTATGGTCCGCTAGATGGCAGCACACACATGACAGTACAATCATAGTATTAAGGGGAGGGTGGATATACATATCCCGTTTTTATAACAACCACCGCATCAGTTTGATTTGGTCGTAGAAACAAAACTAGTTAACTGCAAATGTAACTTTTGAATAATTCATTTAACATTTTTTTATGGATGCATAAAACGGTTTAAGTTAAGAAAACTATTTCCAAATTTGTCTCCGAAAATAAACAGATTCTACAAAATAATTGTTTAACCCGTTTTCATCAATCGGCTTTTCGGTTCAAACAAATATTTGTTATATTATAAAACAAACAACAATATAATTCATTTTTTTTTGTTAAATAATACAGAAAATAAATAAACATAAAATTAAATTTAAAATTAAAATGGAGTTCACTCTAGTAGGAGCAGTAATGTTATGACAAATGAAAAATCAACTGATTCACCTCCGTTTCGGTGGGTGTAATATGTTATGTGTAGGAGTGTTAGTGTTGTGTGTTGAAAAATATGCAGAATTTTGTGTTTGTTTTGATGTCCGTTGTCTTTTCATGTTTCTCGATATAGAGCAAAAATCATCTATAAGCGAGCAGTATATAGGAGCTAACCCATCAGTATCGCGTTTTATGTTGTATGTATTCTGGGTATAGATGTGGAGAGCCTCTATAGTCAATCGCTTTGAGTAATTGGGTTGGCAGGCTAAAATTGAGGCAGAATTAAAATCTGGACGATGACCCAAAGAGTGAAAATGATCCATCAAAGCAGTTGTTTGTGCTAATGGATTATTCACCCTCCTCAGATCAAGTCGATGATTCTGAAATCTTTTCTCAAAATGTTGTTTTGTTTGGCCAACATAATTCTTGTCGCAGGGACCAGGAACGTCATCGCCCAGACAAGGAATCCTATAAATGATGTCAGTCTTTTTCTGAACCGGTATTGGATCTTTGAGTTTGCTAAAGATATTGCGTAGAATCGCCTTGTTACGGTACGCTAGGGTTGTTTCTGGAACGAAAGCCCTGATAGCTTTCTCGATCCGTTCAGATACACCCCTGACATATGTCATGCTCTTGTATCTAACTCGCGGGGAATTAGATGGAGTTTCCCGCTCAACTGTTCTAGGCGACGTGATTTTTGTTAATTCCGATGAGATTACTTTCTGGATGAATTTATGCGGATAGTTATTCCGGGATAGAATATCGTAGATCAATCGTCGGTTTTTATTGTGATAGATTGGTGAACTTAAAGTAAAAACCCTATTGGCCAAATTTCTCGCCGTATTGAGTATCTGTTTGGTCGGATGGTGTGTGTAGTAATTTAATATACGATTTGAACAAAAGGCCTTGCGGTACCAATCAGTATGTATTCCATTGTCATCCTTATTGCGTAAAACAAGCACATCCAAATAAGGGATGCTTCCGTTCATTTCTGCTTCCATTGTAGCTAAGAGGGTGCTAATTCCCGACAAATGCTCAATCCCGGGAGTCGGGATTGAAAATTCTTTAATCCCGGGAATTCCCGGGATCCCGGGAATTTAAAAAAAAAACAATTTCCTTGTCAATTCACAAAAATTGTATGTAAAACTCACTAAAAACAGCAGTTTCAGTTGAAATATTTTCTTTTATTGTTCATCGAATTATCACAAACACATTGCGATAAAAGATTTGTTACTTAGACCACACCGTTTCTTACTTGTTCGATGAATTTGAAAACAAACGTGTCGCTTCTTACTGAAGTTTACTTCAACTCCTCCAAAAAATTTGACTAATTTGAGGCCTCCTTACCAGATTATCTATTTCTTTCGCAACCACTGTCATGTTAAAGATGAGTTTCCTACTGCTGCCAAATCATCAGTCAAATTTTCTGATTCGAAATCATTTCAATCGAGTACTGTATTGCCTGTCGTTATTCGTTAGACGAATAAATAGTTTGACTACAGTAGATTTAGCACAACAATTAATATTTAATTTTGTCGGTCAAGTGTTCAACATTTAATTTTATAGGAGCCAAAAGTTTAGTAATATTTGTAATCTCTCCGAGCTCTTACCTGAATAGAATTAGACAAACTCAGATCGTTTAGGGTTTTACAACACAGTCACTTAATTTTAGAAAACGGACGATCTTTGTTTCTGCGCTGTTACACCTTGTTTTGCAGTCAAACAGTAAATTTAATTCTTTCCCACGGTTAGCTTTAACATGATTCTGTAATAACGAGTAATTTAAATAATTTTGCGACAATTCTATCACTTTTCAAAGCGATGTTATCAAAATAAGTAACCGGCTCGTCATCTGGCTTTAAGTTTATCTAGTCTTACTAGGTGAGTATATTTAATGTGGCGTTCACACTACAACGTATCCCGGAATATTATTGATACATATTTACTTTTGATATTTGAATTTTTTTTAATTTTGTCCCAAATTCCCGGGAATTTTAATTTGAAAATCCCGGGAAACGGGTTTGATAAAATATGTAAAATTCCCGGGAAATGGTTCCCGGGAATTCCCGGGAAGCACCCTCTAATTGTAGCTTCAATTGAACACGCCGGTAACACGGCAAAAATGTCATCAACGTACTTCTTAAAAATCTTCGGTGTGTACAGTAACTTCATCAAAGCATTCGACAAAAGTCTCGAGGTTACGATATCTGCTATGACTGAGGATAGTGGGTTCCCCATTGGCATACCAAAAATCTGTTTGTAGTACTGTCCCCCAAATACGAAGAAATTGGCATCCAGTATACAGAAACGCAACAATCTGATAAACAAATTTTTGAAATTTCAGTGTGTTCGCTTATTCTGTCCCACTGTTCACCAACTATATCAATGGCGAGATGTACCGGTATATTTGTGAACAAAGATACAATATCGAAACTGACCATCCTTTCAGATGGATCTATCGACAAATCAGATATCGCTCTACAAAACTCAAACGAGTTCCTAATGATAAAACCGTCACCCACCAAAAGATTCTGCAAAATGCGCGATAACACCTTCGACAAACGTGACGACGGGGTGTTTATCGAAGCAACAACCGGTCGCATTGGGATATTGGGTTTATGAATCTTTGGAAGGGCATAGAGTTTGGGTGCCGTGGTATTATATGTCACAAGTCACAAGGGAGAGTTTCTCCTGTACATCTATTCATTTCTTATCAAATATCTCTTTAATTAATTTATTATTTTCAACCTGAAGTTTGTTTGTAGGGTCATTTTGTAAAACGGAATATGTGCTTGTGTCACTCAACAAAGAATAAATTTTATTGTGGTACTCATGTTTATACGATAGCCTTCCCTTTGTCACTATTAACAATCATTAATTCATCGTTCATCTTTAAAAAATTTTTGGTTATATTATATATACGCCTAAGTGTTATATTTACAACGTCTTTGCGTTGATTGCGCTTAATGTATCTGTGGTAGGAAATCAAGTTTGCTACGTTCGCCCGTGCAATATCTTTCACTCTTTGATCTTCTATCGGTTTGATTAACTCTTCAGAAGCAGCAATAACATCAAATAAAGGAAACTCTGATTCATCATGGGACATGGCGAATTTAGGTCCAAGCGACAGTACTACAAACAGATTTTTGGTATGCCAATGGGGAACCCACTATCCTCAATCATAGCAGATATCGTAACTTCGAGACTTTTGTCGAGTGCTTTGATGAAGTTACTGTACACACCGAAGATTTTTAAGAAGTACGTTGATGACATTTTTGCCGTGTTACCGGCGTGTTCAATTGAAGCTACAATGGATGCATTAAACTCTTTCCATCCCAAACTACAGTTCACAATGGAAGCAGAAATGAACGGAAGCATCCCTTATTTGGATGTGCTTGTTTTATGCAATAAGGATGACAATGGAATACATACTGATTTGGTACCGCAAGGCCTTTTGTTCAAATCGTATATTAAATTACTACACACACCATCCGACCAATCAGAAACTCAATACGGCGAGAAATTTGGCCAATAGGGTTTTTACTTTAAGTTCACCAATCTATCACAATAAAAACCGACGATTGATCTACGATATTCTATCCCGGAATAACTATCCGCATAAATTCATCCAGAAAGTAATCTCATCGGAATTAACAAAAATCACGTCGCCTAGAACAGTTGAGCGGGAAACTCCATCTAATTCCCCGCGAGTTAGATACAAGAGCATGACATATGTCAAGGGTGTATCTGAACGGATCGAGAAAGCTATCAGGGCTTTCGTTCCAGAAACAACCCTAGCGTACCGTAACAAGGCGACTCTACGCAATATCTTTAGCAAACTCAAAGATCCAATACCGGTTCAGAAAAAGACTGACATCATTTATAGGATTCCTTGTCTGGGCGATGACGTTTCTGGTCCCTGCGACAAGAATTATGTTGGCCAAACAAAACAACATTTTGAGAAAAGATTTCAGAATCATCGACTTGATCTGAGGAGGGTGAATGATCCATCAGCACAGAAAACTGCTTTGATGGATCATTTTCACTCTTTGGGTCATCGTCCAGATTTTAATTCTGCCTCAATTTTAGCCTGCCAACCCAATTACTCAAAGCGATTGACTATCGAGGCTCTCCACATCTATACCCAGAATACATACAACATAAAACGCGATACTGATGGGTTAGCTCCTATATATTGCTCGCTTATAGATGATTTTTGCTCTATATCGAGAAACATGAAAAGTCAACGGACATCAAAACAAACACAAAATTCTGCATATTTTTCAACACACAACACTAACATATGTTACACATAACATAATACACCCACCGAAACGGAGGTGCATAAGTTGATTTTTCATTTGTCATAACATTACTGCTGCTACTAGAGTGAACTCCATTTTAATTAAATTCTTTTATTTAACTTACACGGATGTGATCAAATCTTGCATTGCAAAATTTTAATGCTTAGACTTTATCAATCTTGATGAAAATTGGCACGCATGTGTAACTTCGGTGACAATACAAGTTGGTGGTGTTCCCTAAGAGAATCCACTCCCCCATCCCGTATTTTCCACCCACCCATCGGTTAAATCATCGTTTTGTCAATTTTGACATATTTATCAGATACAATGATAAAATTTGATTGTATTTCGAGGGGAGATACCCCCGCACTCCTTATGTTCCACCCACAAATAAAAGAATTTCATAAAAAAAAAATTTTTTTTAAATTTAATTTTATGTTTATTTATTTTCTGTATTATTTTTTGTAAGTTTTCATCTATAATTTTTAAATAGTTTTTCTTTATAAATATTTTTCATTAGTGCGTGTATAACATTTATAACGTTTTTGTTTATAATATTTTTAGATTAGTCATTGAAAATGATACAATATGTATCGAAACGTCTGACAAAATAAAGCAACAAAGAAAAAATGAATTATATTGTTGTTTATTTTATAATATAACAAATATTTGTTTGGACCGAAAAGCCGATTGATGAAAACGGGTTAAAAAACAATTAACGGTCGAATAAAGGAAATTGGAAAATAATTTTCGTTTACTCAAGAAAACCTGTTTTGAGCAACATTTTTTTGAAAATTAAGGGCAATTCTTGAAATCTATTTAGGGTATGTTAAAAAGCTTAGGATTGCTGTATTAATGGTTGTAATATCTCGAAGTTACATATTATCTGAAGTCAATCACTATTACTTAAACCCCAGATTACGAGGAGCTAGCTTATCGTTGAATAACTATGAACTTTTCACATCAAAATTCCTCTTTTCCAAATTTTGTTCCGTAAATTAGGAATTCTCGGCAACAACACAAAATCATTCCCCTTGAGTTCAGTTCGTACGCATATATTTTTCCGGACCATATTGATTTTGGGATTGAGTTAGGCTGGGGATTTGTTTGATGGTTGAGTTAAGATTTGAGGTTCGGATAAAGATTAATTTGATGGTCGAGTTTATGGTTTAGTTAAAAGCTACATTGAGTTGATTTGAGTTGATTTCATACAACCAGATAGTTTTTCGGATTGGGTTGGCTGTTGAGTTTGAAGTGAGTTTAGTAGATAGTTGAGATTTTAATCGATCTGGGGTTGAGTTGAATTTGAGTTGAGAAATTATTTGGAAGTTGCATTCTTACTTGTTTTCGGACTGCGTTGCTTTAAGGAATGACTGCATTGGGTTTAGTTTAAGGTTAAGTTTGGATCAAGTTCGGAGGTAGGAGTTAAATTGGAGTCGAGTGAGTCGAGTTTTGTTATAAATTTATTTGGAGTTTGAGTTGGAAAGATTTGAGTTGAGTTCTTATAAGTATGTATTTAGTTTTTCGGACTGTGTTGATTTGCGGGTTTAGTTAGGATTTGAGTTAGAAGTTGATTCAAGGTTGAATTAGTGAAAGAGTTGAGGGTTGGTTTGCGGATTGAGTTTAAGGTTGAGTTGGAGATTGAATTAAGGTTGAGTTGGAGATTGCATGGTGGTTGCGTAAGGAACTAAGAGGTTGAGATAGGGATTGATTTAGAAGTTGAGTTGGAGTTCACTTCAGATGAGTTGACGTAGGCTCGTAATCTTTCGATCCGAAATTCTGATCACTCCATGTTTCAGCCGTTTATATCTTTATCATTCAAGTGGTGGACAATTTTCAAATTCGATACACATTTCGACATACACATACACCACACACACATTTAGCATAATTCAAAATATGTATGCTAATTTTGATAGGAAAAGTACCCAATTTATAAAATTTTAGTTAAATTCAACACAGCTTTCTCAAATCGACAACAAAGTGAAATACTAATAAATTCTATTAAAAGTAATTCAAATTTAATAAAAGTATAAAACATAAATTCTGGTTCAAAAAAATGGGACTTCAGACTTTGCGAAATTTTATATTTTAAATATGATTATTTTCGTTTACAAATTTAAAAGTTATACATACATTCAAATTTCGGAACTTTCATACAGTAAAAATTATCGGATGTTATGGTGTCTCCAATTTGAGTTGTGAGTTGGAAACTAATTTAATTTTGTGAACTGGCTTTTAAGAGCCAAAGATGTTATTTAATTTGTTCTTAAAAGCGTCCTAATTAATAGTAATTGCAATCCTAAAAGGAGCTTTTAACCGAAATAACCTCAGTTCGTTTAAAAACAATTATTTGTAATTACACAAATTTAGTAGATATTTTTAAATTAATCTTAATAATCAGTCTCAAATCTCTTTCTTCCGCAAAATGAATCCAGTCGCTGCTTTTAAAGGGAAGAAAATATACAGCACAGCAGTACATAAGCAGAAAGATCATTGATAACATGTAACACAAATTTATTTATATTTTAACTTTAATTCCAACATTCTTGATTCCCGGCGATTCGAAATAATGACTTTAATATTAGCATAGTGCGCAGGCGCACCTACCAAAAAAAAATACATTATTTTAATAAATTCTTATCTTAAGCGACACAAGGCAATGTGTTCCTTTGTTAATAAAATGTACATATAGCCCAACTCGTTAAAGTCAAATATGTGATTTCTCGAAGGGACAATTGCCAATTATTTTGAAATCGTTCGGTTTTTTTTGTCGTTATTCGTAATCATTTATCTAAAACAAATCATCACCTTTAAGGAAACTCACAACAAACTTCTATAACCCAAAAAATAAAATAAAAAAACTATAAAACATGAAATCTTTTAACAAACACTCCAATTATATTGAACCAATCTTTTTTTTTTATTTATTTCGATTCGTTCCTTAAGAAAACATTCAATGTTTGGAAGAAGACAAAAAGAACGAACCAAAAAATTATTTATTGGATTACAATAGAATTTTATTTTTTTCGGTTCTTAAAGGAAATCTATACACAACACAAACATACATACATACAGTATTTTCGAGTATAACACAACAACAAAATTATTTAATAAATTTAAAAATCGAACAGAAAAATTATTAAAACAAACAACTCTAAAATAGCTTTCTTGTGTTATGTATTGTATGTATTATGCTTGTGAGCCCTAAATTAGAAAACAAATCGATTCCCTTCTATTATTATTTAAGAATACATATTACAAAAATCTTCAAGACAACGATGTATTCAAGAAAAAAGAAAGTCGGAATAATTTTAGGAGTGTGAGATGGTAGTCACTGTACATTAATAAAAACTATATTCAGTGAAGTCACAAATACAAAATAAAAATATCATAAATTTAAAAAATAAAAAATTGACAAAGGCATATCATCTCTTTGTGTGTAACTGTAGACTGAAATACCAAAAAACTCGAACCGACGAAATATGTAGAAGAAATTTTCTACCTTACTATCTATCTGAACGTGATTCAATAGTTCGAGTGCATAAAGGTGTAACGATAAGATAAAAGAAAAATAAAAAACTTCGAAAAAAGGGTTTTACGATATGATTTATCACATGTGATGAATTCATTACGTTTTTTTTTTCTATTTATATGATTTAATGGTGCATGGAAACTATTCAAATATTGTGGAATATGTACATGTATGTACATACACAGAAAACTATAATAGGTAGGAGTATGCGAGTTATGTTTAAGAGATACATACATATACTAATAATGTTGATGTGGTTTCAATTAACAGGTGAAAAGTTCTTTTTGCTTGTATATACAGCGTATCGACAAAACGTGTTTTGAAGAATTATAAATTTCCATATTCGTTATTGAAGATTTAATTGCATCTTTCATTGCTCATTTGTGAAATGTCATCAGCCCGCAGGCGCAAGGTTCTGTGTCACAATGTGCATAATTATTTTTTTTTAGAAATTTTCTTAAATGTTAAATTTTCTCCCACTTCGACTCCTCAGGCGAGGTAAGACACTTCTTTTTAATTAACGAAACACAACATTACATCATAAAGCAATTTTTTCTTGTCATTAAAATTTTCTTCGAAGACCACTGTCGAATTCATCATAATTTATTGGTTTAATTTCTCAAATAAAAACACCTAATTCTTCCACTAAAAAATATTTAATATTTAATAGACCTACCGGTTTCGATCAAACAAATGTACATTATCAAGGTTCAGCTGTAACCGAACCTTGATAATGATTATTTGTTTGTTCGAAACCGGTTGGCATTTTAAAAATCTTGTGTAGGAAATACGTAGGTGCTTTTGTTTCAGTAACTCAATGACTGAATTAAATTTAGTAACTAGGCAATTAAAAAATAATTGTCAAGCGCAACTTTTTCTTTTTGGTCAATATAGATTCCAAATTACATCAGTGAGATGTTCTAACATCACTTTTTTCGATGTTCGATAGTGTTCATGTCCCTTTTTTCCCAGAATAAAATTGTATACTATTTCGACTTTTGAATTATGCCTATTCTATTGCGATTCTCTTAATCTTGGATAAAGGTTACAAGCTACAATCAAATAAAAAACAATGTGAATTGATCAAGAATGGCAGTATCGTAGCAGTGGGAGTTCGAACAGCTAAGCTATTCAAAATTTTTTAAAGTCATTTTGGCTGATGTCACGGCTAGCGTAGAAAATTATTCAAGTGTAACGGTTAAAAAAGAAACGTTAATATTGTGGCATAAACGTCTAGCCCATCAAAATATAAATCAGGTGAGAAGTTTTTTAAAGAAAATGAACAATGATTTTTTAGATGAAGACTTCACTTGTGATGATTGTACAATTGGGAAGCAGCCCAGATCATATTTTCCTGTATCACTAAAACGGTCAACACGATGTGTTGAATGCAAGAAGCATCATACGGTGGCTCAAAGTATTTCAATTGATTTAAGGATGATTTTTGAAGTTTCCGCATGGTCTACTTTGTAAAGAATAAATCGGAGGTTAGCCAATGTTTAAAAAATTTTGCAAAACTAATTAAGAAAGTTACGGATTGTGAAATAAAAATATTGAGAACAGATAACGGATCTGAATATATAAATAATGACCTTCAGACTTGAAAATGGGATTCGACATCCGAGATCAGTGCCTTGTACTCCTGAGCAAAATGGAAGAGCAGACGAGATATGCGTACGATAGTGGAGGATTCAAAAACGATGATAAATTCTAAAATAGTATCATTGAAGCTATGGGCTGAAACAGTAAATACTGCGGTATACATTTTGAATAGAACAGGTTCAAGTCCGGTGATCGGTAAAACACCGTACGAATTGTGAGTTAACAAAGTACCAAATTATGATAATTTTAAAGAATTTGGTTTGGAAGTATACATGCACGTGCCGAAGCAGAATCGAAGGAAATGGGATAAGAAATCTGACATAGGAATTTTTGTTAGGTATAGTGAGAGTAGTAAAGCATTTAGAGTATGGAACTGTAATAGCAACAAAATAAAAGTGTCATATGATATCAAATTCAAAGAACTGTCTGATGAAATTTATGTGACTGCTGATAGCGGGTTGAAAGATAATTCATCGGTAATGACTAAAGTTGATAGTCCTAATAACAAAACTGAAGCTTCCTTGGATGAATCAGAATCAATTAAGGACAGACTACGTAGCCGTAGTAAAACTGGTAATCTAGCAATAGAAGACAGTTTTGCTTTCTTAGCAGATTTTCAAGAACCTTTATGCTATGATGACGCAATTAAATATCCGGAAAAGGAAAAATGGTTTAAATCAATGGAGAAAGAGTACGAAGCTCTAATAAAAAAACATTCATGGGATCTTGTTCAGTTACCTTTTGACCAAAAACCAATCCAAAGTCGCTGGCTTTATAAGGTTAAATTACAAAAGAATGGAACAGTACATAGATACAAGGCGAGACTAGTGGTGGAAGGATATAGCCAAAGGTATGGTGTCGATTTTAGAGAAACGTTTAGTCCAGTTGCAAGATTTTCATCAATCCGAGTTGTGTTAGCCTATCAAAATCTTATCATCAAACCATTTGGCATCAAAGCGCTTTTTTTACATGGCGATTTATCCGAAGATATTTATATGCGGCAGCCGGAAGGACATGACGATAATTCGGGAAGAGTATGCAACCTTTTAAAAAGTCTGTATGGTCTTAAACAGGCATCTTGGTGTTGTAATCTAAAATTCACTACATTTTACATAAGTTTGGGCTAGTTCCAACGAAAGCTGATCCCTGAATATTTATGTCGGATCGATGACGGATTAATTGCTGCAAATGATGAAACACATATGGAGATGCAGAATATTTCCTTGGGATGGAGATTACTAAGTTGGAAAATGGATCAATTTTCTTGCATCAGAACAACTATGCTATGAAGGTTCTAATGAGATTCAACATGAAAGATCGTAATCCAGTGGCAATTCCGGATTCCGGACAAATAATAGAAGACCAAACCTGATGGAGCCAAAGTTTCCTTATCGAGACGCAGTTGGGAGTCTTATGTATTTAGCTGTTGCGACTAGACCAGATGTGGCGTATGCGGTTAGTTATGTTAGCCGTTTTATGGAAAATCCAACTGCAACTGATGTTAAAGCTGTCAAAAAGATCCTGAAATACATCAAAGGGACTCCATATTATGGTAAATTTTTACATCTAATCAAATAGTTTTTTCTTTACTCTCTTGTAGTGATCCCAACTATGCTGGTGACCAACTGATATGAAGGTCTATCACCGGTAGTTAGTGCTCAGAAAGACAGAAGTGTGTTGCACTTTTAACAACAGAGTTAGGGTATGTGGCGGCATCAAAATCTGTGAAAGAGATGTTATGGTTAAAACGGCTCTTAGATATTGTGGTATTAAAAGATATTTAAACTCAAAAAAAGGTTAACCTATTCTAGCCGCCCTCTGTACTAAACACTCTGATTTTTAGAATACATTTTTTTAATAAAAAAAGTCCACTGTACAATTTTTTTTTTTTTTTTTTCGTCTTAATCTCTGCAATCTTTTCTGGGGCTCTAGGCACTCCCAACTCTTTCGCAGTTCCCTTTTAACGTCCTACCTTACGCCGTTGCCAGCCAACTCGAGGACGTACGGCTATAGGCCCGCTTTTGTTTAAACCACCTGCACATTGCATTGCTTCATGCCAGCCTATAGTACTGACATGAAAGGTGGGTCGGCCCATGGATTCCGCACTCTCAACAGGGGGTCATATATGAGTTTCATCGTCATCACCGATCGTAATCAGATGATGAAAAATCCCTTTTGCATCCCGCCCCTATAGGGATTCGAACCCGGTACCTCCCGATCCAACCGCCGTAGCTCACTGTACAATTACAAAGAGCCTTTTAAAATTTTGTTTGATTTTCTAACGTATTTTAAGCATTTAAACGACTGTTAGCCGCTTTAGTCTTTAAAATGTAAACACCGTAAAATTTATTCATTTCCACCATTAAACGATAAACTCGTTCACAATTTTCATATCACTTGTTCTAACACGATATATTGTTTGACAAACCGCATCCTTTCCACTAATCATATCAAACTGTATCGTCGCACATTAAACCTATCGTAAAAAGGTGTTCGATTTGAATCGAAAAAACGTCTACGGTAATTAATTATATCAATTTAATAAAAAAAAAAAAATTTAATTGCTTTTATAAGAAAAATGTCTTTTAATTATATTCTAAAGGAATATGAGGTTGTATTTCGTTGATATAAAAAATATAAAGAAAATCCAGGGGTGGTAAATCGCTTTTATATACAAAAGTTGTTTTCATAAGCATTATAAAAAAAATGTACTTCTAATTTATAAAAATAAAATTCAACCACCCTGATTTAAAATAAAGATATAAAACTGTATTTCTTAGATATATAATAGAGTCGAGTATAGTGTGTCGCTTAAAATGAACACACAACAAAAAATTTATAAAAATGTAATAAAAATTCGTAGACTCAAAACGGGTATGAGATACAACACCACATCGTAACATGATGGGATGTCTTTACAAAAAAAGTTTCAGGTGACTTTTTACACCTTGTATTGTGTAACAAAAATTTTATTACACCATACAATTTAATTATGTACGATACCTCAAGAATTTCGAGTTTACAATTCCATATCCAGTTCGAAAACTTTTAATTGTATGTACTGCGGTCTTAGTGCTCGCTAAATTTTGACCATCTTTTTCTTGTATATAAACCAATTTTTGTCTCCGTATAATAATGAATAAAACGATTTTCAATTAAATTTGTGGTTTTAAGCTTTGATAATTAATGATAGTAAATTATAAGATACGCACCCTCCCCCCTCCCTTACCCTGAACTCTCGATTATAAATTAGGGAGAAAGATTATTGTTGTGGCAAATTAATTAAAATTAAATATTTTATATTGTGATCGATAAAGACAATTTATCAAAAATAAAATTTTAATTAAATTAAAAAGAAAAGTAAAAGAAATAATTTGCGGTTGGAGAAAATATCTGATAAAACAATAAAAACATGCGATTGAGTGATTTTTCAAACGTAAACTCGCCGGGATTTTAAAGAAATTTGCGTAATAATTTTTTTTTTCACAAATTCCGAATATGCCAAGACAAACTTTAATAATCATTTTTTGATCATCAAAAAATTCTAAAACTTTTTTCATTTCCGTAGATTTTTCTTAAGATTTTTTTTTTTCTTTCTTTTTGCCTCCGTTATGTTTTTGTCTGTTTATTTGTGTGTATGTAAAGAGGAAAATTCTAAAGAGGTTACAACATTGCTGTACATTTTAAGCGTTGTTAGAAACGAATCAGAAATACATACACACACGCACACACAAAATATTATTTTTCATTCTTTAAAGACATAACATTTATCTCCCTTATCAGGAAAATACTTTTTCATTTTTCATGCAGCAACAACAACAACAGCCAGAACCATAACAATAATAAGACGAATGAAATCTTAAAACATTTTCCATTTCTTACACAAGCATAAAAAATACATTGTAATACCCCAAACTATAAATCATCATAAATCATTGACCTAATTTTCCCTCCTACCCACCCGCCCGTTATGTGCGAAAACAAACAACCAGCGAAATATAATGCTTACCAAAATAATGTATTTTGTGTTTGAAAAACGGAAAATCTTTAAATTGTCAACGTTGCGTGGAAATAAAATTATTTTACTTTTTTATTTTTTTATTTTTCTCACCCTGCCTAAAGTTAATTTTTACTAACAAATTATTATCAATTTGATTTTATTAATTTTATTGATGGTGATTAGTTTTAATGGTGCACGAGTTAAGGCAAGAGTTTATTTAGAATACTGTGTTCTCAGGGTGGGGGATAGGATGAGAATATTATAATATGCTGGCTTAATGCTGTTCCAATTGAAAAATTAGAAAATCTTTCATTCTGCGGGCTGCGTGGGGGGTAGGGGTGGGGCAGACAGCGAAAAATGTATTTGCATCAATTAATTCCATGTTAAAATTTTTTGTACTTTTTTTTTATTCTGATTTAACAATGAATTACAAGCTAAGATAAATTACTAAATTTTTATGTTTATTTTTATTTTTTGCTCGCTGGAACTGATAAAAAGAAAATGATTAAAATTGTAATTAAGAAGGAAATCAAATCTAAGGAAAATAAAAAAATTTTGTTGGGTAAAAATTATGTTTGAAGCATAACTTTTATTGAAATATGCTTTTTTATGATTTGAAGAGATGATAAAAATTAATTTGTGTGATTGTTTTAATTTAGTTTACAAGGAAATTGGTAAATGTTCGCGCGGAAGTTAAACTCAAATCGCAGCATTATACACAAACAAAAAAAAAAAATCTAATTCACAATTATATAATTAAACGAGTTTGAGTATAGAAATCTTCCTTTTAGAAAAATAAACGCCAGCCATAAATCATTTTGAAATAATAAAAGTATACACTTCGTATGTGATATGTTTATATGCCTATATGTATAGAGTAGAGAAGAAGAATACATATTTGCAACATATTCCCGTTCTTCAGACCCTCTCGAAAAAAAGCAAAACATTTTCTATCCCATTAAAATAATTTTTTTATTAAAATTATTCCAGTTTTTGTTTGTGTATATAAATGTTGTTTTACGTTAGTTGGATTTTTATTAATAAATTAATGAATCAAATGAAAGTTCTGTAAGTATCTCCATTAAAAATATAAAAAAGCAGCAACTTCAGATTAATATTAATGAAAATTATGATTGTGCTGCTTACTTATGAGAAAACGGTATGTGATACTCTTGTATATAATAACCATAGCGTATATCGTAAGGATAAATATATGTATACATATGTATATAAAAAAAAACATAATCTGGGATGTGACGAATTTTTGTTATACTCGTACGTACGTACATGTATGCTGCATCCATTTAATTTGGGAATATAAAAATATACTTGAAAATTATGTAGATTTAATTCAATTTATCTGTCGTATCTATAAAATATTTTGTTGGTTTTTGTTTGATTCAACATATAATATATGTGCGATATTATAGATGAAATTTGTCTAAATACTTATATCTTCTGTAGATATGCGGTTGGAACAATGGAAGCATCTGGTGTTAATGTATATGAAAGTAGTGCGTGTTTTAGTTTAGTTATGAATTCATGAAATATACATGAAGTGAATTGATTACACGTTGTGATATTATTAACTCGTCATTTTGGTTTAATTTTTTTATAATTCATCTGTGCTGTGCGTTGCGTTCTAGTATGTTTTTTAAATTCATTTATGTATATGCTAAAAGGACTAAATGGTCCTATGGGTTGCCCATATACTCCATCCATTGGAACCGTTTGGTTATAATTAAATTTAATCAACGACTTATTTTTTAAAAGCAGAGGACTAAAACGAATACGATATATTTTTAAATCACCCCCTTCAGAACATAAAAAGTGCAGATAATAGTTTATCAATCACTGCGGTATTTTTACTCGGCAGTGCATATTTCTCCCATTAGGACCATGATTTATCCTTGTGGGTGATTAAATATTGAAAATTCAAATGGAAAAGATTACTATTTAAAAAATATCACCGCCTGTATAAATACCCGTGTGTACATGGCCCCTCGCAACGTACACAAGCTGTTTATGAACAAAACATCATTTGTTCAGCACAAAAAAAAATTCAAAATTATTGTTCTTATCTCATAAAACTATTATCCCAAACTTTCGAACAAAAACACAAAAAAGTGGAATTCTACATACTTAGCAAAAAAAAAAAAAAAAAAGTAAACGGGTGGATAAAAATCAGGAAATATGAATTTTTTCGTTCCTTTTAAATTATTTTAATTAGTTTGGATTATATCAAAGATTAACAACCCATCTTTTAATTTTACTTAAAATATCTTATGTTTGAAGTACAAAAAAGGATGTCCAAAATAGAATTAAACACACACAAAAAAAAAATCGGAATAAGTATCCAAAGGATTAGTTCACAAAGATTACATTCAAAAAATACAAAAAAAAAAAAAACGAAAAACTAAAAAAAAAAATTAATGATCCTCGGTAATACTTTCGAAAGAAAACTGTTATTACTGTTATTAAAAACTAAAGAACAAGTTTTTCCAAGTTTTTCTTTAATAAAAATTGAAGCAAACGAAAAGAAAAAAATTTCCACCAGACATTTTCTTGAAAAATTACATTTTCACAGATAAGGATTGTTTTCCAAACTATTTTTCTTGAGCACATACACACACACAAAAAAAAACGATCTGTCATAAAAACTAAAGACAAACTTAAGACAAGGCAAGAACAAACACCAACTAAAAATGATTATAGTTTCTTTTACACAAAATTAGTAAGTAAATCAATTAAAATATTCTAAAACCATATTGTTGTTTTGTACACTTTGGTGTTGCTGATGGTTATTGTGGTAGAAAAGCTAACTAAAAGAAAACTTTGGCTTTAAAATCATTACGTATTTACGAATACCCTATTTTATATGTAATTTCCCAAGATACTATTTTGCTATTCTATTCACATATACTTTACATCCAATTTGTTTTGTTGTTTTTGTAGTTTAAAATGGTATCCACCCTCACACGTGTATATCTAGCAAAAATAAATTTCATGCGTTCATTAAAAATGAATGATTTGTTTTTCTATATGTACATCTTAATTTTGAAAGCTTTAAAGCAAAATAGGGTTTTAAGGCCGGTATACATTGAGAACGAGAACGAATTTTCCGTTTTCACCAAATTACAAGTATATAAGAAAATTGTGAAAACCGCATCTTTCTAATTAACGATATCTAAATGATCGTGTAGATACTGCACTAAATAAAAAATTAAATTTTAACAGTTTTAATACAAAATTTTAACTTATCGTCTCGATGCTCGTTCTCAATGTGTATCGGCCTTTAGCACTCAAAAGTACAAAAAAAGAAACACACATTCTTGGAAGCTTTTTATTTCAATTAATTGTATCATCAAATGATATGGTTTGTTGTTTAGATTCTGTTTTGTGTTTTTATTTTAATAAAATTTATTTTGAAAATGGACAAACGTTTAATTTCATTAATCCGCCATTTTTATTATATTTGCCTTGTATACAGCTAAATTATGATGGCTGTCAGACGACAAATGAAAATAGGGCGTTTTTTCAATTAGAATCTACTATAGTTCTGGTTGTGCAAAGTGCGTTATTGACAATATAGTAGATTTTGTTATGTAATTGTTTGACCTATTATCCTTATTAAATTTATTTAAAATTTGAAACCAACGTTAAATTCACTTAAATACCATATATTTCTACACATATATTCTACAATTTCGATAAATCCTATAAACTTTAACAATTCTATAAATTCTGTAATTTGTATACATTTTATAAATTTATTAAATTCTATAAATCCTCTAAATTGTATAAGTTCTATGAATTCTATGAATAAAGTTTAAAACTTCAGTAAGTGCTTTAAATTCTACAAATCTCATAAATTCTTAGTTCTTAAAAATTTCGTAAATTTTATAAATTCTATAAATCTTAAAATTAATTTCTCCAAATTTTATAAATTCTCTAAATTTCCCAATTCCGTAATTAATTTCTATAAATTTTTTAAATTTAATAAATTCTACGGATATTTCAATGAATAAAGTTTTAAAATTCAGTAAGTTCTTTTAATTCTGCAAATCTCATAAATTCTTTAGTTCTTAAAAAATTCGTAAATTTGATAAATTCTATAAATTTTATAATTTTTTCAAAGACTGTAATTATCTAAATTTTAATATGTTTATAAAACCTATAAATTCTATAAACAAAAAATATTTTATAAATTCCATCAATTTTATAATTTACAAAATTTCGACCAATTCTATAAATTTTAAATATTCTTTATATATTATAGATTCAATGGGTTCTATAAATTCCACAAACTCAAATTTGACTGATTTTAAAAATTCCATAATTTCTATAAATTTTTATATTTCTAAAAATTCTTTAATTTTTATTTACATATTTCACAAGTTCAATAAATTGTTTGCATTCTATAAATCGAATAAATTCTGTAAATCCTATAAATTTTATTATTTCTATGAATTCTAGAAAGCCTAAAAATTCGGTATGTTAGGTTAGGTTAGTTATAATAGCACATAATGTATCTCCTTCACCCTTACTGGAACCATTTAGAGCTATTTCTGTAGCGTATAATATCTTGAGCTTACCTAAGTACATATTTATGGTGCTAGTTAGAACGTCTGCGTGCTAATGCCGGACATGATCAGAGGAAGTGAACCATAGTTCCTCATCCAAACAGCTTTTAAAGAAGTAATTTGCCTCTAACTCCATCCTTCTTGCATTCTCTCCAAAAAAGGTAGTGTGCCGTGAGTATTCCTACAACCGTGCTTCATTCACAAGAGCTTAATGTTCTGATGTGTTCGAAGTTTATTTTTGGCCAGACTTGTTTTGCATCATTACAAATGAGGCTTGCCAGTAAAACCTTTCCAGTTTATGTGTTGTTATAGGACTCCCCAGACATACTCTTTCCAGTTGCAGCCGGTGAAAAATTCAGTAAGTTTATAAAATAATTTATAAAACTTTAAAGATTCAATAAATTTTATGAATTTTTTAAATTCTTTAAATTTTTTAGATTCTATAAGTTCTACAAATTGTTTTAACTTCTATAATTGTTCTATAAATTTTGCTAACATAAGATGTTTTTCTATTTTTTTTTTGTTTTCCTAAAATTCCTCAATTTTTATCTATAAATTCTTTGAATTCTGCAAATTTTTTAAATTTCATTCTTTCAAATTTTTAAACTCTGTAAATTCCACAATTTTACACAAAATTTATTTTTTTACTCACTCCTATTGCGATTTAGTACCTTTCGAATAATTGGCCATAAATGATTGAAATCAAAAGGTTTGCTGTTTTTCTCATAAAACCTAATGCATCATTTAGGCTAGAATTTTGATGAGGATGTTTCTGGCGGCTAAATGTGCTATTTAAGCCTCGAAGGGCACTTCCATCGTCCCAAAATTATAGTCCTTTTCGAAACGCAGAGAAAAGCAATCTTACGTACCGCAAGTGACGATGCAAAAACGTTTTTTGTAAACTAAAATTTTGTAGATACAATTTTGCATCGTCACCAGCTATATGCTGGTGAACGCAAAATTCTTTCTGTTTTTGAAGAACTGATAAAATCATATATTTTTTGTTGAAACAACGTTCCCACAATGAACATTCTGGGCCAAGGGACAAGATTATTTAATTGCACAATTATATCATCTCGGTGTTCGGGCTTGAATTGCTCTCATCAAATTTATAACTGGAATTGAACGACGGGAAAGTTTCCGAATTTGTTTGATTGAGCATGAAACCAGACTATATACGGGGACTGTATAGTTATTATCTACTAAGTTACTTCGGCCTAAAAAGACCAAAGTATTGAAATCCTGTCAAAAATCACGAAAAATGTGGTTGGTCCCAAACCAGTTCGAGTACGGCTTGTCCGATTTTGAATTTTTTTCTCCAATCTGTTTCTATGGTCAAGGCGGAGATGAAGTTGAGTTGCAGTTGAGTTGCAGTTGAGTTGGGGTTGGATTAGGATGTAGTGAGTAATTAACAAATTTTTTATATGATGGGACTTGCCTATTTATCAACCGATTCTTTTTTTTTTTTTTTTTTTTTTATCAGTTTTTTAATTGAGTGCAGAGCGGACTTATTAACGGTCCTAGCTCCTTGTAACTGTCAGAGCTTCTGCACCCAATGCGCGATCCTGCAAGTAAAGATTAATAGCTACCTTAAATTTATTCATGTTGTATTCCTTCGGAAATTTGAAATGTATTAGCGAATTCCACTTTTTTGATGTTCGGTATATAAATTCGCGCTTGATTTCTTCAGTTCGAGGTTTCGGGAGCTTCACCGTAAACCTATGTGCATTGGTTGTTCCTCTTGTTACTCTTGTTGTTGTAACGAATGGTGGTATTTTCTCCGATAGTTCTGCAGAACATTTACCATGTAAGCATCTGTAGAAGACGCAGAGTTCTGCAACATCTCTGCGATGCTGTAAGCTGTCTAGTTCTTGAGTAAGTCTGGGATTCCGTATGATTCTGATAGCGCGGCGTTGAACCCTGTCCAATAAGTGGAGGGTGGTACCAGACGCACCTCCCCAAACTTGACAGCAATACTCTATACATGGTCGGATGAAGGTTTTATATATCTGGAGAACTTGATGCGATTTGAAAAACCTTCTGCATCGATTCAGGAACCCGAGTTTTTTTGAAGCTGATTTAGCCAATGCAACAATGTGTTCATTCCATTTGAGTTTGTTACTTATTTGAACACCAAGCAGTCGAATTGAGTCGCAACCCACAAGGATATGGTTTTTTACCACAAATGGGTAGTCGTTGCGACTTTTTTTACGCGAGAATGTGCATATTTGTGTCTTTTTCTCGTTAAATTGTACTAAGTTATTGTTACCCCACTCAAATATTGTACTTAAATCGGAATTAAGAGAAGTTACGACTTCTGACCGTTTATTATTTAGATCTGTAATGCTAGGCTCCGCTTCAAATGAAATAGAAGAATGCAATGTGGCATCATCCGCAAAGCTATGGATAGGGTTTACAGTGCTATCCAGCAAATCGTTGATGTATAGCAAAAACAGGGTCGGTGACAAAGGTGATTATTATGAAATTCGATATGTGCGTTGGAAATGGGATTCTAAAATGAGTTTTGGATGAAGTTCTGGAATATGGCCAAGTATGATGGAACTTGGTTATTTCTCAACCGATTACGATGAAATTCGACATGTGTATTGGAAATGGGATTCTAAATGGTTTTTTGGATGAAGTTCTGGGATTCCAGAATGATTTCTGGATGAAGCTCTGGAATATGGCCAAGTATGATGGAACTTGCCTATTTCTCAACCGATTATTATTGACGTGTGTGTTAGAAATGGGATTCTGAAACGAGTTTTGGATGAAGTTCTGGAATATGGCCAAGTATGATGGAACTTGCCCATTTCTCAACCGATTATGATGTAATTCGACATGTGTGTTGGAAATGGGATTCTAACATGTTTTTAGATGAATTCTGGAATATGGCCAAGTATAATGGAACTTGTCTATTTCTCAACCTATTATTATGAAATTTGACATGTGTGTTGGAAATGTGATTCTAAAATGTTGTTTGGATGACGTTCTGGAATATGGCCAAGTATGATGAAACTCGGCTATTTCTCATCCGATTATGATGAAATTCGAGATGTATAATGGAAATGGGATTCTAAAATGAGTTTTGGATGAATTTCTGGAATATGGCCAAGTATGATGGAACATGCCCATTTCTCAACCGATTATAATGAAATTAGACACGTGTATTAGAAATGGGATTCTAAAATGAGTTTTGGATGAAGTTCTCGAATTTGGCTAAGTATGATGGAACTTCCCTATTCCTTAACCGATTATAATGAAATTTGATATGTGTATGGGAAATGGGAATATTGGATATTTGTGGAATCTGGTTTAGTACTAACCGGGTATCAACCTGGTATAAAGCTCTGGAATATGGCCAAGTAGGATGGAACTTGGCTATTTCTTAACCGATTATGATGAACTTTGATAATGTTTGTTGGAAATGAGATTCTAAAATGATTTTTGAATAAAGCTCTGGAATATGGCTAAGTAGGATGGAACCAGGGTTGGTAAAAAACATGTTTTAAATAAAAAAAACAAAAAACCAGTTTTTTTTGTTTTACACTGTTTTTGTTTTGTTTTAAACAATAAAAATAAAAATTATACAACAAAATGAAAAATATTTAAAGTCTGCAGGAACGTATACACCTATTTTAGATAATTGCTGTGAAACGAAAACCAATTTAGCCACCTTATTCCTAGTTTGTATTTTGAAGCTAAATATTTGAACTTAATGCTAAATTAAAAAAAGTCCAAATATACAAGATTTATCAAGATTTAAACTATTTAGACGTTCACAGAGCCAATCTTCTATAGCTTAATAACGGACTATAGCGTTAATAACATATTAATCGACAATGTTTGACAATTTAAAAACTTAATATTATCAATATCTCAGAAAATCGATATCTCAAAACTTTCTTCTATCGGCAAACATGCCACTATGATTTTCTGATAGGCATATGTGTGTACTTTAATCATGATGAACTGCTAAAATTTCATATCCGGTTTACCTATTGAAATATCGATTATTCGAAAAAGTGAAATTTTGAATCTTAAGCGTGTCTAAGAAAACCGATATCTCAAAACTGCCTTCTATCGGTAAACATGCCATGTGTGGCCTATGTGTGTACTTCAACCATGCTTCTTTTTCTTTTATTCGATCACGTTTGAAAATAAACTTTCTTAACCCTTTCAAACGCCATTTAAAATTGACTTTCTTCCAAAAAAAAAATACGTAGCACAATTATGCACTACTACGATATGGCATTGCTCATAAAACTGTAGTGTGAACATAAATACATAAGAGAACGATCGCACAAGAGAAATGAGACAAAAATTAAAAATTACGGTTGGTGGAAGCGATGAAAGTTGATGTACAATATATTGTACAAGGCGTTTGAGAGGGTTAATTTATATTAAAATTACTTATTGAGTTGAGTCTGGAGACTCAAATGCTTTTATGAATTTTTTTTTAATGGACCGGTTAGTCCTATATTCCGTACAAGTAAAAAAATTAGTTGTAGGTGATTCTAGATATGTATTAACTATTAAGTAATATTTATTAGAACTCATAAAGCTCAATTTTCATTAAAAAATATTTTTCGGCAATTTTGTAGGTAATACTATTAAATTGGATCTGCAAAACTCCCATACTGATTGGTGATTAGGGTTAAATATGCGAACGAAAAAAAAATAACTGTAATACTATTGTAAATTTTGGATTGGTTTTACTTAGCTTAATTAACTTAATTATGTTTTGCTTAGCCTCCGAAGGCTAATAATATAGGGTATATATTCAAAGTAATTTAGCAGCGCATTTAATGTCGCAAATTTGAAAAGTACTCAAACCTATAGTTTTAATTAATACACCTAAACCTTTACATTTTGGCACCTAAAGGTATGTTTTTTTTATCAATAAAATCCAATTACTTTACCCACTCTCAAGTCAGAATACAGCTTTTTGAAAATAATATGGATCAACTTATTCCCAGATTGTACAGCTTGGCAAACTGAAACCAAAACTCGAAAAACAATTCACATTTCTACACAATTTCTATATACTAAAATATAAATCAACAAATAAAAGCCCCAAGTAAGTTAAAATGAAAATTTTAAAAGTTAATCAACATCCAGCACAAAATAAAATCCAGTGCTTATGAATAATTAAACGACGCACAACATTTTTTTATTTTTTGAATTATTTATTGGAAAAAGTAAACTGAAATGAAACAAGAAAAATACCCAGAAATTTTCCGAAAATAACTTACACATTTTAATTATGGACCGAATTATTATTACAAAGCAAACATCATTCTCATACATATTATGGAAAGTAAGATAAGAAACATATTTACAGAATGAAATTAAAAAATAAACGAAAAAAGGATTTTACACATCCGAAATATACATATCCTCGTCGTCTACCCATCATATTATAATACGTATGTGATGTAGAATGAAGAAATGGTATAATTTAATTTTCTTTGCTGGAACTGAAATGGAAAACTGCGTATATCTATCAAAATAACATACATTCATCCATCTTAAAATAAAATAAAAAAAATAATCTGTAATACCCAAGGTTGATGGATAAAAGAAAAGAGGCATCATCATCATCAACATTTTAAGAAAAAAGGAAATTTAAGAGATTTTCATCATATGACGAAACAAAACAAAACCACCATCTTTTTTATTTTTTGCCTTGTTTATCTTCACCAAACTTTTTTTTTTCTATCTGACACAAAAATATATGAACGTATAACATGCGTTTACGTATGTATATTATAAAAAATAAATATTTACAGGTAATATTAAACTAATTTTCCTTCTTTCCATTTACCAAAAGCACTGATAAAAAATGAAATACAACTGGAAAAATATGATACCTCAAAGTGGTTACGCATATACATAAACAAACGGTTTTCTTTCGCTCAATGTTTTTTCTTCATGACACAACCGATTTGCAAGTAAAAGGAATTTACGTTGTAGCTTTTTTGGCGGGTTTTCTCGGTTTTTGTATTAAACGCAGTCAATTAAATAAATTATAATAACTTTGTATGGATACTGACAAAGCACCAACAAAAAAAAAAAAAAAATAAAAACATAAAAAGATTGTTGAGCAGAGTTTAGTGAATAGGATGAAAATATACTGTGATTCTCGTATGTTAAATGAAAATGAGAAAAATACCCAAATCTATTTAGAAAAAAAGGTAGGAAATCTGCGAAAGAAAGCTAATATTATGTCAAAAGGATTTTTTTTTGCATGAACTAGTTACCTATTCGTTTGATGATGATATTTATTCGTAGTGTTATTTTATTGCCATTCAATTATGTTTTTTTTAACCATTAATGCGATGTTAAATTGAATTTACTCTTTACTTGAATTTATATTATATAACAAGATGGTGATAAAATGCGTGTAAAAGTGTGAAAATAACGAATTATATCATAGGTGCGTGCTTATACATTTTAATTTTAGATTTATGCATGGGAATTAGCGAATTGGAATGAAATAATTAAGATAAGTTTGATAAAGTAATAAGATTAGCAAAAATGCGATAGTGAGACACGATTTACACAAAGCTGACAAGCATTGCTGCCTCTAACATAATTTTGAAATTTTTCATGAATTCAGTTAAGCTGATCTACATATGTATTTAGATTTGGCATTTTGAAATTAGAGTCTTGTAATTTCCAAATCTAATTTTTAGGTTAAAAATTAGATTAAGCGTAATGCTCTGCAGCTTTTAAATAAAAATTTGAAACAATATTTACTGTGCAATTATAAATAAAATACATTAGGTCAATACAAATCCTCGGACGATACTTCCCACAAAGCGTCATCTATATATTTATTTATACGTCACCAAACCAACTATTTACATTTAAAAAAAAAATCCCTTATTTTTAGAAGGCCAACACCCAATCCTCGAACTGCGACTTGTTGAACAACAACGAAAATCTCATTTGCCATTTTTCATCTTCTGCCGTTTAGAAGAAGTTACCATATAATTTCCTTATTATGCATCTCTCTGGAATCAATGTTCAAAATTTCTTTTCTAAAGATTTGTACCTGCAATGCTTTAGTCTGAAGCAGGCGTTGTAAACCATTCGAAAAATACAAACAAATAAAATAGAAACAATACAAAATTAGAATTAATGTGAAATATCTTTTGAGATTGATACCCCATCCATCAACACCTCAATATCCATTTTCCCAACATTATGGCAATAAATGGAAGCTTGGCCCCTTCTCTGATACTAGGAGATTTTATTATAGTCACTGATCAGTTTTTATGGCGGGATTATTGAAACGAAGAGGTTTAAATACAAATTGTATTATTAATATGTGTATTATTTAGCGCCCCTATTAATGTATCACTGGTTGGAAATACCACAACATGTTATGTAGAAGTAACATATTTCAGATTCCATAATATTTCCAAAACATCCAAAATAGCACTTATTTGTGATCTATTGGTTTGCGTCATGGATGAAAGGTTCAACACGATTTTTCTTTTGTGCTAACATCAGCAATTTTCCTTGAAATGAGAAGACAAAATATCTAATTAAATTTGTCTGTTAATTAATTCCAATTTTATATTTTAATATTTTAATATCGACCTACATTTCTTGAGAAATGAGATTTCTAGAGTTAAAAATATGAAGATTTTTCGAGATTCTCAAGATGATATTTGTTGGACTAGTAGGTATTTACTAAATATTATACTTACTGATTAGAGATCTAAAACCCATTTACTTTTTTAAAATTAATAGAAAAACTAAATTAGTACTGTTCTAAAATATGCCGATAATGAATTCAAGGTACACGACATACCATTTTCTTGTCACGATATACTATATTGTAGCTGCGCTAGTAGTGATGATGTTTTTCATAGCAGCCGTCTAGTGTTTGAAGAAACGATATTAAAACTAACCTGTTATTTGGCGGGACAAAGGACGCATCTTTAGGAATTCGGGTATAAAGTTGACATAGCGTACTGTTACTTTAAAGTTCTTACGGATTCGCTAATCCACTCTTTAGAGTATTTTTGGTCTTTATTATGAACAACTTATCAATCGTGAGTCATGCGAGTCGTATTTTCTGTTAGGCTTATCTATTGTCAGTAATCTAAAATTGCTTTAGTTTTTTGTCATAGGGATGGCATGGCTAAATGTGGCCGAGAAGCACTTGAGTCGTGTTTTCATTTCATTCTCGCAATTTAACGATTTTCCGATAAATCCTATCATTGTCAGATTTGGGATGGGATGACGTAATTTGTATTTAATTTCGTTTTCGCAATTCAACTGAATGGTGTTAGTTAATTTCCAATACTCTGCATTTTTGCCTAGAGAAAAATTCCAGATTCCTGATAGTTGATAGTTGCGAACAGTTTGCATTCCAAATGGATCCTAAGAATTACAAACTTTATTGAATAATTGACAGCTTGCTCCTCATCTACAACTGTCCAATAGATTTGTGTTTTATGGATTGAACAGGGAGTGGCGATTGGATTTCACCATTTTATTGACGTCGACATTCTTGGGAGATAAAATTGCACGTTCGCAAAGCTAATCATGATTCTTGAAATTGTTTGAAATGTTTGGCAAAACTGCTTTACAAACCTTCATTAAATGCGGGGTGTTGTCTGCTCGGATAACTAAAAACTTTCCACTCTGTGATAATTCGGTAGTATTTGCTCTAACGCGATTTCGAATAAATTCAATGATTGCGTTAGAGGAATAAATTCTGTAAATTTGGTTCCGTTACTAATATCCCCACGTTGAATATTCTCCGTCTACTCGTGTAATGAGCCAAGTATGCCAATTTCCTAGAATTGGTGCGGCATTGCTCAATTCGGCTTGGGAGGTTCATTATAGCACACCAAAGCAAAATAGGTCGTACAAAATAAAATTAGATCCTGGATTTTCGTTCAGCTCATCGCGTCATTCACACCAATAAAAAAAAATTGCTCGCTTTAATATCCATAATTCACACTATATTTACCGAATCATAGTTAACAAAATTTTTATGAAATTCATGCCAAATTATTATTTTCTCTTAAAATTAAAAATATATGTAATAAACTAATAACACAAGCAATTAAAGATAATTTTAATAAAAAATAATTAAACAAAACTTCCACCGATTAACATCTATTGACCGAAAAAAAAGATTATGTCTAACGACAAATTAACTTAAATAGTAATGTATGTAATTTGTGTACTACATTAACCTAAGTACAATAATTTCAATTTATACATAAGATACCTATTAACATGACTTATCCTAAGAAAGAAAGAAAAATTTCAATCAAATAAATCTGATTAAAGAAATTTGCAAATAATTCAAATTAACATAACTGACTGTATGTAAATGTGGACCAAAAGTAAGGTAAAAAAAAATTATGATACTACGAAATTTGACAATGGGCCAGGTGTTAAATATCCCGAGTATTGACACTTTGGTCCATTATACGACAATGTGAATTTAAAACCAAAAAGAAAATAAATAAATATAATTTTTTTACTCACTCAGAATCTCATACGAAGAGCGCTCCTGGTATCGGAAATCTGGCGTATGCTTCTGAAACAAAAATATTTTTTCTTGCTTTGGTTCCAAAAAAAAAAATCTAAACACTAAGGCGGAGTACTTGGACCAACTGTATCCCCAACGGTCGAAGTATTTTTAATAAATCTTTTTTTTCTTTAGTTTACATTTGAACTCGCGGATTCAATATACAGAACCCTTAACATCTGGCTATTCTTTTTCAAATTAAATTAATGAAAAGGAAACTTAATTAACCAATTAGTTTGGAACGTTAGATAGCTAAACGGTAATTAAAAGTTAACACTTGTTTTTTCCTAACACCCAATTCTTAACACAGTTTTATTTTTATTTTTTTTTTCCGCTACTGGCCGAGTAGTCCCGTTGAAGTCGTTGTTATCCTTGAAGCCACGTTTTTTTATATACCGCTCTAGAGTAATGAAATTACAATTGAAATATGTACGTGGTACACTTGTAAATAACCGCTGTAAACTATATATTACAAGAAAAGAAGAAAATAGGACAAGGTAAATTCCTCAAGGTGTCAAAAATTTGTGTGTTTTTATTCGTGTTATGAATCTAGGTTTCCTTTTTTCCGTATATTACGTGTACCAGTATCAGGCCGGACGAATTTTTTTTTGTTTTGTTGGTTTTCAACCAGCAACAAGTTAACTTATCGCACGATCACTTGACTCAGAGGCCAGTCGGGCGTATACACTTGCTTCAGCCTGCACCCAAACAAGAATGATATAAATGGTTTTCACTGGTGTTTTAACCCACCACAAAAGTAACAAATTTTAGTTGTTCACTGTATTTTTATGTTTCTAATTTTTATTTTTTATTATTATTATTATTATTATGTGGTATATACCATCCGGTTTTTCTTTTCCATCGTTGCACTTGCTTTAACAATTGTAAATATGATCTTGATGACCACCACGAACAAATTTAATTTTTTTTTATTTTTTTATTATATTTTTGGCCCCGTTCGCACCATAATACACTTCAA
Organism: Tipula helvola; assembly: GCA_963556165.1. Taxonomy (NCBI): domain Eukaryota; kingdom Metazoa; phylum Arthropoda; class Insecta; order Diptera; family Tipulidae; genus Tipula; species Tipula helvola. The sequence goes on along the minus strand of OY744482.1, from coordinate 293,394,906 downwards.
CGCCAAATGATATAATTTTGTTCATCGCACGCTCATTTTTTTTCGGGCTAACATGTTGCAACCCACTTTTCATACCAGATCATTGCCAATTTGGTATCGTGCAATTTTATGGCAAGACATAAGCTAAGGGTTGAACAAAAATATAAAATAAAATGATCGGTTAGTTTATTCAAGGCGCGTCATAAACTATGGACCATTACACTCGTTACCCATGAAGTTAGTTTGTAAAAAAATTGGAGTTCAACCGTCTTTCAAACTTTGAATAACTCAGTAGTTCCAGTCCGGGCGATTTATTGTGAAACTTTAAAGCATTGGAATACAAACAAAAGTTATCTATTTGCTCAGTTAAATTATTAATGTGCATCCTATAATAATCCTGTCAACTTTAAATCTGCACTGAATCTCTCTCGTGATCGGACATATCGTAAGTGATTGTTTTCAAGCCGTGTGTCACGCCATTCAGCTATTTCAGCAGCTTTTGAATTAGATGCTCAGGTGCAAACGGTTTGCTTCAAGACGAATTTTACGTTGATTAGGTGTTTCAGCCGCTCTTGTGTTGCTTTAACCTTTTTCGATTTTGCCATAACTTGTCCAATAGGTATTTCCCAATAATTAATCGTTCGGATTTGTAAATTGAGCATTCATACAAAATAATTACAAAACCTGTCCACTTCGAAACGTTTCATACGAACTGTGTTTGGACATGCCATTACCATAAACAAAAGAAATTTTTAAAACTAAGCCGGTTACGCGTTCAATATTTTGTAGCAAAGAATATTTCTTGTTAAAATTTTAAACATAAAAAGGTTCTTTCTCCCGCCCCCCCCCCCCCCCCTCCCTCCCTCATTAAAAACCCAAACGATATTTGGAAAAAATACGTCAAAAATTGCTTCAAGAATGAATACAAAGAAATCTAAATCAAATTTTGGAAAATTTGCTTCTACGATTTGCTCTTGAGAAGCAACACATACATACATGGTAAAAATTTCACGAGAAAAGTGCACATTCGGAACATACGTACAAATAACAGTTCGTTTTCGGTACTTTTTACCAGCGAAAAACAAATGAAAATGCTCCATAAATTAAAATTTAATTAAAGAACATTTTATTTAACGCCAAAATCAAATGAACCAGAAATGAATATTTTCAAAATTTACCGGTATATTCCCAAAACTTACTCATGAAATAATAAGATTTTGTTACCTCTTTTTCGCAATACCACACGCACAATTTCTGATAGTTTTTAACACTTTCCGACATTTTTTGACAGTTTTTGTCCATACGATTTTTAAAAAAATTGTCGAAAAATCAGATTTTGTAGCATTTTACTCATCTCTGATTGGATTAGTAAAACATCAAAAAAGAAAATTCAATGTTTCTACCAATTGTTTTTGCGGCGAAATACTCTACGATCGCATCAAAATCGATTTCGAGAAGTTTTGATTCTATAGCCATCCCGACAACCAATCTCAATATTTAGTACTGAAAAATAACTGATGAGAGACTGGAGGACCGAAGTGTTTTTTGGCAGACTTGACTTTCCTCAAGTACTGTAAAAAACCGTGGTTTAGAACACCTTGGGCGGGCTCTAATGTCTGAACGAGAACCGTAGGATGTTTTACGATCGATTACCGACAATTTGTAAGTGACATTCTCCGTAAATAAACCGTTATTTTGTGGGTATCGGATACCGTTATACAGTCATTTCTCCCTTAATATGTAAGCGAAATTGTTGGATATAAAACCGTGCAATAGTTGAGCATTTACTTGCGAAAGTTGCCGTAAATGAGCCATCCCTTTGTGTGTATCAGTATCAGGTAATATTCTACAGTCCCTTTGCCGTTCATATGTTAGTGAAAGTATCGGATAAAAAACCGTCCAAATATCGAACATTTGCAAGTAAAATATCTCAATATGACTTTTTCGGCTATGTTTTTAGACAAATCTATTATTTTTATTATCATTCCAATATTTACGACTGGTGAGCCAGTGAAATAAAGGAGCTATCTGCTCATAACATATATACTACAAATCGAACTTTATACGTTATACACTATAAGTAAGACCGTACTGATTTAGCGAATTATTATATTCGCCAAAAACTAAATAAATAACAAACTCAAGGAAAATCTGTTTGTTTGTAGGAATATTTTACAGCCCACTTGACCGTACGAATTAATTAAACATATCAGTATTGATTTATAACCGACGTATAACTCTTCTTGCTTCAAGTTCAAACCATATAAATGAACCGTATTTGGGAATAGCTTAGGTATTATTAATAACCATTTAAACGGAATTTAATTGTACGTGCCAATCCAATTTGGATTTTACTAAAAATCTAATTTTATTAATATCTAATAGATAATATTGTTGAAAATCTTTGTCTTTAATAAGCTTTCATTAATAAACTATGTAAATCTGTAATCAATACATTTACATTTTTGTTGACACCCAAAATAATCATCAATGATTTAGGTTACGTTTTGTTTTCGTGGTGGAATCGATTGTTGTCGATAAGTAATTTTTTTTTAAATAATCTTGCTAGTTGCGTTCGCTTAATATCTACTTGTTCCGTATTTTTTAAATCGGATAGCCTTCGTGTCCACAAATCACTAATAATCACTTATATCACTTCGTGTACAACTTATAAGTGATTTGTGCTTCGTGTAGACATTTTCTGTTTTGCTTTAATTTTTCAACCGACATTTTACGGTTTTGAAACCGTGAATGCTGTTGCGGTTAACAATTGTTTGTCGGGCATTAGTGACAAGGCGTTTGGCCGGTCCGTTGCGGCATCTTAAACGATTTCTTACATGGTCAGATTAAATTGTCCCAGCTAGCTGGGGCCCATTGAGGGCCGTCGTTTAAAAATCAACCAACATTTTTTGTGAAACATAAAACCGTTGTTCACAAAACCGTTGATTTTATCTTAGTTTTTTAAATTAAATGTTTCCGCTATTTCAGGGAAAATGAGTCTGCTTGTATTTCATCCACATTTCACTTCCTTCTGTTAAGGTGGTAAGCCATTCCGATTTCGGTGGGATTGTTAGGAACAGTAAAATTATTTGTGATTTATTTTATGACCAAATTGTTATTTTATTTACTAGACCAAAAAATAATCTAACGTAAGTTGTAGTATTCAATATCTAATTACTTAACCAAGAATAAATAGGCCACTAAAATTACGATAACCACATTTTGAGCGAAAAGAATTATTTGAAATTAACGAATATTTTAATAGTGATTTTAAATAATAAAGGTTTCGGAATGGGAGGATACTCGTGTCAAATCCGAATATACCGTAAAATCGGGTGAATAGAAACAGCGGGGTGAATAGAAACAAAACTTTAAAACATAATTAACTTGATAATTTTTCATAATATATAATACAAAAAAAGCAACGTTAATTTTTTAAGTTGGTAATGAGTGCAAAAATAGAAATAATAGGGATTTTTGGTGGAACACCGGCAGTTTTAAAGAATATATTGGTAAATATAAATCAACATTTTTTGGTTCGAAAAATACTCTAAAAAACTTTGTATGTAATTGAGCCATCGTTGGAGTAATATCAGAGAAAATTTATGTAAGTTGTTCAATTATGTCTTCTTTTTACTTGTGAAGTTAAAATTGTAATTAACTTTTACCGTTTTTCCTAACTTTTACCATTTTGTAGTTTAGTGTCAAAAATTAGGAAGTGTGGGGTGAATAGAAACACCAGAAATTTGTGTTTTTATTCACATTACCAAGTTTTCCTTAATTCCAAATTAATAAATTTCCCTAATGTTAAATTATTATAGTATATATTTCGGTTTTTGATTGCTACAGAGTATTAAAATGCCCAGACAATACAAGTCGAAGAGCCAAAAACATTATAAAAAGCGTGATCCTCTGATATTGAAACAATCAGTTGAAGATGTTAAAAATAATAAGTTATGATTTAGGAAATCATCGGAGAAATACGGTATACACCATTCCGTGATATATCGCCATTTAAAAAAGGTGTAAAATACAAAATCAGGGGGGCCAACCTGCTTAAACGAAACTGAAGAAAAAATCCCTGTGGACAAATTGATCATTTGTTCAGAGTGGGTTATCCCATTGATAAAATAACATGACGAATGAATATTCAAGAATTGTTAAACCGGCAAGAGGGATAGATCGAAAAATTTAAGGACAACTTACCCGGTAAAGAATTCATCTGTTTGTCTCTGAAACGATACAAGCAAGCATTATCTCACCGCCGGTTATGCCAAAATACCAAAAGAAATCGGGCTCCTGTTTCACCATAAATCATAAATGAATATAGGAATAGAAAGAAACCGAAATTCAATGACTGGTTCTATTCACCCCAATAGCAGGTGAATAGAAACAGTGAGGTTTTTTTAAAAAAAATCCGCCATATTCATTTCTAATTGATCAAAGTAGTTTGAAAAGGAAAGAGTACACCAAGACCGATATTTTAAGATATTTCATTATATTAATAACAAATATCCTCTTAGCAGTACATGCTTGTAAACTTGAAAAGTGTTTCTATTCACCCCATTTTACGGTATTTGTAGATTCTAACCTTAACCTAACACAACCAATTAGCCAAATCAACATCTAAAGTACATCGACCGGTATATATGATACGAGAATCCTTTGTTTTGCAACGGAACCGGAATTCTTAGCAATTTAACATAAATTCATTGCCTTCTGCTAAATTTTTGTAAATTGTTATTAGTTTTAAGCATTTTACTTTGAGATATTGCCCATTTTTTGTTGTTTGGAAAATTCATATTTAGTTTAGGGTTTGCAGCTAACATACAAAGACAGAATAGTTTTGTTGAATTTAAAATATTTAGAAAATGATTTATTAAAAAAAATAATAAAATTACCAAGAATCATTAACCTCAAAATTTAGTTTGATGTTTTACGATAAATGATCAAGTTTGAAGCTATACAATTTTATAAACGGCATTTAACCTCGTTGGCCTCTAATTTTATTATATATATCTTCTTACTTCAATATGTCATTAAATTTTAAGATATAAATTTGATCTTCCGTGAAAGTAATCACGTGAAATGAAAAAAAATTATCAAATTCAATATGAGAATCAGTTATCTAGCTAGATTTTATGCGAATTACCCTATGCACTCTGAATTACCCTAGTAATCGTTGGATATTATTAAGGGTACTAGAAACCAAAGGTGTTTGCGTGAGGGACCGAAATACATGAAATATTTACAATAGTAACAAACAAGTAAGTAGAGTTGTATATGAGTATCTAAATTATGTAATATGTATTCGTGCTTAAAGCTTTAAAATTCCCACAATCAAAATTGGGTTTATTGTATATACAATAGATAGATTCTACAACAAGAACACGCAACGGGGGAAAAAAAATTATAGAATTTCAATAAAAAATCTTCATGTGATGATACGATCAATTTTGTATTTTGTATTTTTTTTTTTTTGTAAAAATGTTGAACTCATCTTGGTTTTCGTTTTGCAGAGCTTTTAGTTTATATACCCAATTTTATCCTATTTGGTGTTGTTATACAGAATTGGATTATAGAATTATGTTTCGTATAATATTTTGTGTTGTGTATTCTTTCGTAAATATACACACGCGGTACACGGAGTTTATTTTTTGTTGTTGTTGGTGTTGTGTTATCAAAAGTATTAAACATAAAAAAAAAACGCTTTGATTATTTTCGATGTTGCATAAAATAATCTTTGTTATTATTCTGTCAGTTATGTTGTCTATATTTATATAAAATAAAAATTAAGGGATGATATTTAATTAAAATTATTGGTTATGTTATATTTCCGAATATTATGTTTGAGATACAATATAATAGTTACCTTGAGGCTATTATCCTTTAGGGATGATAAAATTTTGTTTTGTTTTTAATAACATATGGATGTAAATTAAAATATCTTTTGTATATCTATCTACAAATGTATTTTTGATGTGGGCGGACTACATCTTTTTATCGGTCTTGAGCAGAAATTGGGAACTGCGCTGTTTGTATCTTATACGATTAAAATTGTGATAATAATTCAATCAAAATAATAAAGATGCTTCGCACCGGTAAATTTTCCCGCATTTTCATTATACAACCCCAGTCAGTAAATAAATATGTAAATTTATTTTTCTAACTTTTTAACGATATTTTGTCAATACTTATATATTGTATATGCGTAAATATACTCGCTTATATGAGACATACATGATTTTCTATAAATAAATTGAATTTCATCGAAAAATAAAATAAAATCGCGTTAATATCCGCGGTTTATTTAACTCAACAACATTATATAATTTATATAAAGGGGGGAAGAAGGATAAACAATACAAAATTTATTTTTCATGCTGTATCAAATCACTTCAGAGATGAAATTGATTGACTCATAAAAAAAAATTCTGTATGTGAATATTTTATATAAATTTTGATTATGACTTTATTAATTTATAATTACCCGTATGTAAGTGTAACCAAGCGTCTTATATAAATAAATTTATGAGCCCACATGGAAAATTTTTAAGATGCTTTAACTATATATTATTATGAAATATTTTATCGAGAATATTATTTTAAGTAATAACGAATGGAATAATTTTTATTTACACGGTTATTAAAAATAATTATGGAATCTATTTATAAAATTACGTTCAGAACTGAGTAATGTTAATAAAGCAACATACATTTAGTTAATTAATTTACCAAACCCTTCTGATTATCGCTATCATAACTAACCTTCTTACTGTGTCATACCATTATAAATACAAACTTTCGTTTAAATTTGTAGATTTGTCTTCTCCTGTACATACTTAAGAATATATTAGTCGGGTTAAAGCGCTACACAAACAAATAATATAATTTATTAATCTTCCGTTAAAGAGAAAGGAAACTTAATCCTGTGACTACCTTTATCACTGTAAATCCACTTTGTATATTTTTTGTCTTAATATTTCTTTATTTTATTCAATATTTTTAAGTGTTATTTAATAATAAAAAAAAAAATTATTTTATACAATACGAGTACGTAGGTATTATATTGTAAAGAATTTTATTTTAAATATTTTTAAGGATTAAATTAAGTATGTACCTACAACAGAAAGCTAAAAAATAAAGTTAAATTTTCTTTAAAGGTTTTTCTTGCTTAGGTTTTATTTTATTTTTTTTTATTACTTTGAGCTACTGAAGTTTGGGAATGAAGCAAACAGTATATATAGACAATATTCGGGGAATAAAGGGGAAAGTTAATTATATTGTTTTTAATAATGCCTTTTTTTTGTTTCAGGTAAATATAATTACAAAATACATTATCAAAGAAGAAAATTAGTAATGATGATTGCGAAAAAACGGAAAAGTTTAAGTAAGTATTATGATAATTTTGATAATGTTTTGTTATATATTTTTTTTTCTTTTGAGAAAAAACCCACCCAAAAAAAAATCGTTCCTTACAGATATGTTAATCATGTTCTATGTTTGTTATAAACGTTTGTTTTCTTTATTCAAATAAATAACTCTTAATTTTTTTATCTAATCTTATTCTTGAGTGGTTCGATGCGAAGGGAATTCGATTCGAACATAAAGTTTTTGGTTTGGTGAATGCAGAGAAAGGGTATTTTATATATCGCGGCGTTAACCACAAATTACCTATTTAAAAATTCAACGTTCTAGGATATTTATTCGTTCAACATTTTTATCTAGAAAACATCATCAATTTTTTAACACAATACTAACGCTACAATTTTCGATTTTAAAGAATAAAAAAAAATTCTGAAAAATTATTACATACTTTGACACTGAAACACTAAAACAACAAAAAAACACAACAAAAATATGTTTTACGGTTGGTATAAATAACAAAATTTATACATTTCACCATTTATGCTGATGTTATCATATTTAACAAAAATAATACACGAGTTTATAAATAAGACGAGATAAGACGATATAAACTGAAAACCATACCGAAAACACACAAAAAGAAAATTTAATTTTTTTCTGTGCTGATACCCACCACAAATAAAAATTGTAAATTTTTTATTAGCGAAAGTCTTAAGTGTATCATTATTAATTTATGTATATTAAATTTTCCAGTCAAACAAGATATACATATATGTCCTGAATACAGGCATAAACTGACACTCGAATTGGGGATATTATGTTATGTGCGGTTGGTCAAAGTCGATAAAATTGTATTGTAGTGTATGGGTCCCAAGACTGTGATACTTATATAATATGTTTATATAGGATGAGGAAGGTCTATGTACATACATTAAAATTGTCTATGCATTTTTAATTAATCGAGAATGTAAAATTTGGTTTTTGTTTATCTACGAGTGCTTTGTCGACTAAAATTTATTATACAGAGCATAGAAAATTCCCAATTGTCACTTTGGGGGTTTCTGAATTTTTTAAATCTAGAAATTATTTTGGCTGTTTTATGTTTTGTTTTCGAAAATGAAAAAAAAAAATTAAGAGTTGTAGGGCTGACGGGAAACATTTATTTAGGTTAAAGGATTGAGTGTATTTCTTAAGTTATAATATTCCACATTGTGGGTATTTTCAAGAAAATATCTAGTTTTTACCTACATACATGAAGAAAATCGATGGCATTTTGTTTCGACGCCATTGTGGTTAGTTACACTTATTGTAACAGTATGTACATACTTCGTTTAAATAAAGTCCTAGTGTTTAGATCAATAGGATGATTATTAATTTAAAGTAGATCATTTTCCAAACCGCTTGATTTGGTGTCCTAATTATATCCAATTTCATGACATAAATATAAATCATTTTTTTGCAAGGTTGGTGTATCGGATTAGCTATATTTTAAGATGACCTAGGAGAACAATGGTATTACTATTCTTAAAAATACGGCTGTTTTAAAAGTTTAGATGTTTATCAAGTTTTAACAAACATCAACAAAATATCGGCTATCGCCTCGTCCGCCAATTTCCACTATCGTCCGGGAATGCAGTACTTTTCCTCTTAATTATACAATATACTATTTTGTATGAAAATTAAATTTACTTTAGCTTGCATAAAATATATAAAAAATTCTTATTCTATGGAATTCTTGTCTAAAGAATATTACGTTACACTTAGAGACAATACATTTGTTGTCGAATCAACAAAATTGATCTTCGCGTGTCTCATTAGGCACGTTGTCTTGATTTAGCATTACTGAATGTTAACTTTAGCCACGTTGCGCTGATGTGGCATTACAAATTATAATAACTCCTCCCTTGTTAAAAATCCACGTCCCATGGATCAAAAATTTAACTGGATGGGTTGAACTCCAGGTTGGTGAGTAGGAAGTTCCTCTTGGGCAGTTGATTTTGGGGAAAACAGCAGTCTCCTTCGATGCGCGAGTCTCGCCCTGTGTATCAGAAAAATTAATACCAAGCCACAGATGATGACTATAATCCCACTGTCAATTGCGGCCGCTTTTTTGTGTTCGTCGACTAACTCTTGTAATTGTGCAATGTTACCCAGATACAGATTGTGTAAGTATCCGGAATCGATTTTGAAGCCTTTTTTAGTGGTGTTGGTGCGTAACACGGAGAGTACGTAAAACTTGGAATGTCCTCGCTTCTTTACTTACGAATGTAGAGTTGTTGATTTCAACCGTCTCGTTAGCATATTGCACCAAAAAACTTCCTTTCAAGTGAACACTTGTATTGTTTTACGAAATTTTGTCGAAGTTGCTTAGGAATATAGTATGATCATTGAAGGATGGAATGATTTGTTGGTTGTGAAATTGGTACTCGCATATAGTGTTAAAATTGTTGATCAGTTGATAGATACAATGATCCATTGGTATCTTTTTAGTCCGCTTAGGTCACAAATAGTCGTCTCCACGAATGTGTGATATTTTTTGACAATTCCAAATATCTCGTCTTGGTTGAGAAGAAGTTCGTTGAATTCCATGTATATGAGCTTGTTGTGACTGGAGGTTGATCGTATGATGATGTGATTGTAGTCCTGTCTGCTAGTTTTCGGCATTGAGAGGACGTAAAGGAGAGTAGCTTCTTTCACAATCATCATAGGTTCAGCATATTCGATTGCTTCTACCTCGTTGGCATATGGCAGAGTTTAAATTTCCATGATCAAACGACTAATTTCACCTTTATTCAACAAGTTAGTGTTGACGATATTTCTTTTGGTTAATTGAGCGGCTCGGACTATCTCGTATATTTCGTCTTTGAGGATAATGAGTCGATTAAACAATACTTGGTGAAGTTTTTTATCCGATTCGTCATGTAAGTGGTCAATTATTTTGTTATATCCACAAGCAATTGTTGAGTTATATTTGTTAAGGCTTTGTTGATCCTGTACTGTTGACTGTTGTTACGAATTATCCCGTTTTGGCTAGTCATTATCTGGTCTCAATCAGTAGCATCTGGTGATCCTGCTATCCATTTCCAGGCAATTATTCCAATTTATTGCTCTTTTTGTGCGCGGGTGACCTTTCAGTTTCGCAATCAGCTGCATTATGAGCTTCGCTTGATGGATCAATTGCGGTTGAATAGTGCTGTCTTGATGAATGCGGGTGATCGAGGGTGTGATTCGATCAATGACTTCCTCAAAATCCTTCAGATTGATGACATGAATCAGCTTGAAATTCCCTTGGATTATTCGTCCATTTCCTTGTTTTAGTGTTACGGATGGAGTGTTGTATTCGTATATGCTCAGTGTCACAGTAAGACACCAAAAGAGGAGATGGAAAATTTGTTAGGTATTGTAGCAATAATGGGGAATTAGTGCGGTAGGTTTTTGATTTGGGATTTATGGATGCGTTTTCCAGAAGTGGTTGTTCAGTGACATTGTTATCTTGTGCCACCGTTTCTTGTCGAAACTTCGGTTTGTCCTTTCCTTGGATTTGTTTGATTGCTGTATAAATGGTATCACCAGCTTCATAGATCTTCGGTCCGAGTCTCTTGCTATTTTCTCTAGTAATGGTGGATTCCTGATTTTTACGAATTCTCTCGATCAGATCCTCATGAAATTTTGTCTTGAAATCTGCGAGGTTTTGATAGTTGGTTCTCTGTGTTCTTCCGAAAAAGATATGGAGTCATTGTAACGGTCTACAGCTATGTTGATGAGTTCTTTTGTGGACAGTTCCTTGTACTCGTTCTGGAGGCATCGAACAATTTCAAGTATGGTAGAATGAACTCGCTCAATAGTCGCATTTACTTCACTTCGTTGGGAAGGTGTTAAATAAATTTGGATACCCAATGTTTTTAAATAGTCCGTTATGATGGGACACACAAAACTTCTCTCGTTGTCCATCACAAGTATGCGAGGTGCAGTGAAATAATGTAGTGCTTTGATGGTTTTATCTCGTACATGCAAAATTGCTTTAGTTTTGATGCGAAAAAATTTTACGAACTGTGAAAATTTGTCCACACAAGATATACATTTTTCCTGTTTGATTTCCTTATATCCACATGAAGAATCTCTGCGAGGTATGTTGGAATAGGTGTTTCTTGTAGAGCAACACGATGAGGATGTCGATCGTATTTATTTGTGTTGCAAGTATCGCAGGTTTGCGTATATTTTTTGATCAAACTGGCCATCTTTGGAAAATAATATCGTTCCAAAATTTCCTTTCGGGTTTCCATGTGATTCGTATGTGTTCGCTTGTGTTCTTCCTTTATGATGGAGAATTTATTTTCTTCATTCTGAATGTCTTCAACGATTCTTTACGTTAAGCGTATTTTGAAGGTAGAGAAACTCTCCTTAAATATGGAGTTCCTCATGAGCAGAAATGTCCTGGCCTTTCTGAAAGATCAGTTGGTTTCTGAAGACATTGATGGGCGCATCACAGTATCAAATTAATTCGGTAGAATCCTCTTCCGCACTGTGAAAGGTTCCAGTGGTGGACAATGTGTTCGCTTCAATTTCCAGTCTTGACGGAGCGAACGGTATCTTGTTGGTACAGCCAGGTTTGTAAATAAGCTCATAATTATATTCCTCCGTAAATGGTAGCCGTTGATGTTTTGTCAGAATTTTGATTTTGCGAGCCCCATATAAGTAGTTGCGAAGATTATCCAGTGCCCATATGATGGCCATCATCTCCGGACTCCGGCGGAGGAGGAAGCGTCGGTAGTTAGCAAAAAGGGTTTGTTAAAATTTGGAAAAATCAATATCTCCGTTGAAGATAGAAGTTCTTTGATGTTGCGAGACGCTTCCAATTCTTTTTGGTTCAAGTCAATCTTCATTTCCTTTGATTGCGATGCTTTGATTTGTGCATTTTCTCCTCTCGTTAGGTTGGTTAGCGGCTTAGCTATGAGTGCAAAATCTCGGATAAATCGCCTATAATACGATGCCAGTCCCAAATAAGATTTGAGATCTTTCAAATTCTCGGGTTTCTTGATGTTTTGAATGGCCAGTACTTTGTTTATCCTGCTTGATGCCCATGTTTGTTATAATATAACCCAAAAATTCCGTTTCTGATTTTAGAAACTCTGTTTTGTCAAGATTTACGCGCAAGTTGGCCTTTTGTAGTTTCGAAAATACTTTCTCGACGTTAGCAAGATGTTCTTCTGCAGTTCTCCCTCCAAAGACGATAATGTCATCTATATAAATATAACAGAGTTCGCCGATGAATTCCTTCAAGACGTTGTCGATCATCCGTTGAAATATTGCGGGTGCGTTTTTTAATCCGAACGGGAGCCTCAGAAATTCATATTTTCCATTCAGGTGGAAAACGAAATCTTCGGAATGTCAGTTTCTTTCATTTTTATCTAATGAAATCCTGAAGCCAGATCGATGGTGGTAAAAAACTTGGAATTTCCGAGATTAGCTAGTGTATTTGAGATATCCGGAATGAGATAGGAAACTGATATTGTCACAGCATTCAACCTCTTGAAGTCTACTACCATTCGGTTGTTCTTTGTTTGTGAGGCATCCAATTTCTTCTCCACAATCCAAATCGGAGAATATAAGGGCTTTTAGAGGGTCGTATAATCTCATCTGCGAGGAGTTGAGCAATTTGCTTGTCCACTTCCTGCCTCATACTGTATGAGTACGGGTATGATTTAGTGTATATCGGTTCTTCACTGGTGGTTTTGATTTCGGTACGTACCTCGGTATCGATGGTTTCGAAGTTATTAACAGGTCCAAAGAGTATTGCGAATTTCGAGATGACTGAGTGCAATATCTCCTTTGTGTCAGGTGAAAGATGACCATCCCGAATTTCCATGTTGTTAACTTGGCATGCCCCGAGTTCCTTCAATGTGTCATCTCCTATGATGTCATCAAACGATTTGAATCCTTGTAGAATGAAAAAGTCGATGGTAAGGTCGATGCAACGCTTTTGAAGAATGGTCCACTAATTTTGTGAATTATTTTTATGTCACCTCCTGCTGATCTGATTTGAAATTGATTTTCGGTTGGCTTGTCATTAACAGCTAATTCGGATTTTTTAAAGTTCTTATTGGCTCCTGTGTCGATGAGGAACTTGAGTATTCTGCCGTTTTTAAGCCGGTTCTCTAGGTATGGTACGCTAGGGAGGCTTCCATCATAAAATTTATCTCCGAGTCCTCTTCTATGTCTTAGGATATCACGTTTTCGGTGTTGTCGTATACATACCAATTGATTATAATAATCCTCCTCCAGTTGTGTTTCCAAGTGGTTAATTCGTTGTTGTTTCCTCGTTGAGATGATAATGTTCCCGTTTTTGCTACCGGATTATCTTGATGAGTGGGACGGTTGTGTAATTTATTTGTTGTGTTTGACATTGTTATGTTTTTCTTGTGTAGGGCCCTGTTCTTGAAATGCAGGCACGACTATAACATCCTGAATTCTCAGGATGTTATAGTCGTGCAGAATATTCTCAACATTATGCACCCATGAGAGGTATTGGTAGGATTTCCATTATATCTGTAGTTCCTTGACAGAATCAGGCAAGCGACTTATTTCTTTCAATTAACTTTCACAAAATATGCCATGGGAAATTTTACGATCAAGTGATTATTACAGCAATAGTATTTAGATTGCCATGCAAAATACGTACAACAACACGTTATTACAGCGGTAATATTACGGATTTCTCCATAGCAACGCGATAATATTACGAATTTTATCATATCAACAAGAATACTCTAAACGATTATCTCTCAATTTGTAATTGTATTTCAGTTTCCTTTTATTATGATTGAATTTTTTATACACACACCAAAGGAAAGCCACAAATGGATGAATTGTGATTCAATCGCTGACCGGAAAGTTATATTCTCTTACTAAATACAACACGTGCTGTAATTAATGATCGATAATTTTTTACTCGTTAAAACCGACGCAGATAATTCAACTTGTGCTGCGCACTCGTTGAATTTTCAGCGCGGTTTTAACTCGTAAAAAATTATCGATAATAATTGAGCACTAGTTGTATTACGAGTGATAGTTTCACTAAATTTGTATAATATGAATTAACTTACAGGAAAATTATTTGAATTTTCATTCTTGATAATTCGTAATTGTGAGCAAGCGGAATGACTGCTTTATTTGCTAATGAAACTGTTGAAATATTTCTGTCATTTGTGTTTATATGCCATTACAGAAATATGGTCAATAAAAGCATTTGCGCATTTTTCTATATTAAGAGTTGTTCTATTTAGAAAACAGGGGATACAAAAAAGTAGTTAAGTTTGACATTTGTGCACTTTAAAAATTTGAAAACTCTTTAAAGCGAACAAAAGAAGATATATTTTGAAAACCAGTCCAGTCCTCGAGTTTCTAGATAGATTAACTAATGAATCAAATATTACAATTTGCATAGTATTGCTTGGTTTGTTGTTTAAATGCACATTCTATGTTGACTAACAAGCTCCTCAAATATTTCTGTATTTCTGTATATTTTAATTTATTAGTCTCGAAATTAGTTTGATCATTGAGAAGTAATGGGGTTTGGCGCTGTTGGTATATTTCATATTCTTCTACTCTATCCATAAAGTTGCCCTTACTAAATCTGTGTAGAATTTGTAGGTTTGTATATTGATTAGTAAATATGTGACAATCTTGCCAGCCGTTACCCAAGCAGGCAAGTCCATCGATTGTAGAATCTTTGGCAGCATTCACTAAAATATGAAATACTCGACAAAGTTGCCAGAGATCCAATAATCAGCATCAGGCGCGTTTCACCATAACTCGTAATATATAAAAATAAAGTTTGGAGAGTTTTACGAATAAACCACGAACATTCTTATTAATATACACTCCAGTCCAAGAGCTATTACCGATTGGTTTGGTCTAACGTACTAGTTTTTGCCGTTTGCTGTTGAACAACGATGTACGAAATTTAATTTTTTGAACAGTCGAATCAAATTTTACCCCAGACTTAGTAATCAAATTCCATACCTTACACGAATCACAAGCTGACAATCCTTATGTTAAAAGTCCATCCTCTTTTCAGAGAAGTTTAAGCGTTAATGGTATAATTGGCAATACTTTAATTGGACCAATGTTTCTGCAAAACCGATTAAATGCTGAAAATTACCTCGAATTTTAAAAAAAACGTAACCCCTTAGTCTTGGATGAGGTTCCCCTTAGTATGAGAATAATTTCTTATACCAACGAAATGGGGCTCCCGCTCTTTTCTACCAAAGGCCAACAACGGTTAAATCAACACTATTCTAAGAGACGGATTGTTCGTAACGGACCTTTAGCTTGGCCGCCAAGCTCTCCAGATTTAACACCATTAGATTTCTATGTTTGGTGATTTTTGAAAGATAAGGCGAGCAAATAGTAACTCATCGAAAATGCTTGTGTTAAATTTATGAAAATATTCAAAATTTTAACATGCCGAATGCCTCATTAAAAGACGATTTCAACTTTGTTTACTACAGAATGACAACCATTTTGAAAATTATTTATAACCTCTCTCTGCTGTTATCTTACAATAATGTTGAAATTGTGTACCATTTATTTAAAAAAAAAATTATTTTACTGTAAATTTGTTTAAAAAATGATTTTTTTATATTTCGTAAAAACTTAAATAGCAAACTTAAATTTGGAATAACAAATTAAAATTATGTGATTTTTCTGAGAAAAATTGAGTATAATGATAAGTTTTCAAATTTTTCCGGATTCTTTTCGGAAAATGCAGTGCATTTCCCTGTTAACTATACTACAAAAAGCAGGAACTCAATATCGTTAAAATTGTAATCGAGTCCTTTAAAGTTTTTAAAAACATATTAGCATTTACATACATGATTTAAGATAAAGTCACACTAAAATTCTTTAAATGCAAATTAGGGTAACGATTCATTTCCGGGCGTATCCATAATGGATTTTTTTCATAAAATTGACCCAGCTACGAATTCTATTCGTTTGTACTGCGACACCCTGCATTTACATATACATATAGTATAATCTTGTACAGTTAAATATTAAAATATTTTCAAAATTTTGCCTCCAAAAAGCGTAAACCCAAGATAATTATACAAAATATTTTCAAAAAAACTTTTCATACGTGTATTGTATAAGTAACCAACGATACACAAAAAAATATTTAAAATTTAAACTGAAAATCGTTAAGGATTAAAAATTATATTGCTATGCATCATACTCATTGTTAACATAAAACCCCAAACATGTACAATGTACATATGTAACACGTATATACGAGTAAGTAAGTATATTCATTTTCCAACCAAAAATCCTCTATAAACAATCACCAACAACGCACGTAAATGTAGGGGTGTACTTGTCATTCTCGATTATATGAGGAGTATATATTGAAAATTTCTCGAAACAACAACACTAATAATATCAATGTTACAAATATGTACTCGTACGAGTATATATTCTCGGCATAATATTTATAAAATTATAATTTAGATAATAATAGGAAAAACTATAATAATAACGTACTTACATATTATTATCATTATCATTAAAACAAAAAATTCAAATTATTATTTTTCATATTTTTCCAAAAAGATAATATTTAAGAGTTGGAAAAATCAATAGAATTAAAAGTTAAAATAAAGAGATTAATAATAATTATTACAACCAATAATGGTATACAGACAAAAAAGGAAATATATAAAAATTTTACATTTGTTTTTCTCCCCAAAAAAAAAAGGATTAAAGTTAAGAAACTTTAAATTTTTGATGTTGTATGAGGAAATCTAAAATGTTTATTTTTAATTGGGATCCAGAATACACACACACACACACACACACACAAAAATAAGATGAACAGTAACGAGTTTATAAAAAAAAAATATCTCGAGCACCTTTATGCCGTGTTACTCGTAGAATACTACAGACTATAGAGTATAACAACTGAATTATTATGTGTATGTGTTAGATTCACCCCTTAAAATCGGTGTTTTAACGCACAAACCCTTCATTAATAAACCATTTCCGTTTGCTTATATGTCGCTTCAAAATGTATTGTATATTCCAAATTGTCAACATCAGATTAAAATATGGATATACTCATATGTACAGTATTTTGTTTTGTTATTTGGTCAAAATTAATGTCTCATTATGAGGAAGGGTATTTGTGAGGAGGCTAAAATGGATATCAATTTTGTTATCTGAAGCAATAAAGAAAAAATACAGTAGGTAATAGAAGTGTATTAACCGTTTTTGAATAAAAATAAAAGTTACAAAAGATTTATTGGAATGAAGGCCTTTAATTTGCAATTAAGGTACATAGGCCTTTAATTCATGTGATTGTACCACAATTTACATTCTATATAATATACTGAGTGTACTATGCAGGTTGTATTAGCGAATTATACTAATACAGGCAAACTCTCTTACAAATTTTACTTTGTCACATTCACACAGCTCTATTTCTGTGTAAGCAAATTTTAACAATTAGCAATTTTTTACTCTAATTTGAATTAATTAATTAATTCGTGTAATCTCTAATATGTTAAAATTTTCTAAAATTAAATCTTCCTTTTTCTTAAATTTTAAAATGACTAAATTACTGAATTAGAATATTTGAAAATTGGCCTTCCTCTTCCATTATTCTGAGTATTAGTAGTAAAAAATATTTCAGGATGCTGTTACATTTTGATTGCAAGTTAAAGCCATTATTTTTTTCCGGGCACTAACTAACGCCTGGGCCTTATTTCACGGCATCGCGTATTACATCTCCTAGTTGTCGATAAAAATGTCTTTTAAGTAATTTAACGAAATATCCCTTTTTATGGAAAAAATGTACTTTTTTGCTAATCAAAAACCGTAATTTACGTCGAGAAAGCCTTTATAAAAAGGACCTACCAATATAATATTCTGTCTCATATTTATACAGATAAAATTTTTTTTAAATTTGTACTACCATTTTTTATTGTATTGTCAAATTATTTTTAATAATATTCACAAACACGGATTTGACACAAAAAAAAGGATATTATCCTCATAAACATTTATTGTGATGATGATGTCATAATCAAAAAAATTACTGAACTCATATGTACCCAGTATGGTTGTATGTAAATATAAGAAATATTAATTTTGTTGGATATTATCACAAAATCGATAAATCGATTAAGTGGTGGTGGTGGTTCATGGGAGATGCAAATGTCGGTTTCACATCATATAAAATATGCATGAAATCTGGCGCCAGTCTAATGACATAACATTAATATCCAACATTGTGTGGATTTAGTTATTTATTTACAATATTTATCAAAGAAATCGATGTGTACATAATGGATAAAAAATGTTTAATTTCAAAATTAACACTAGAACTACCGACCGGTCAAAATGACCGGTCTACATTCATTGAATTAATTTATTAGAAATTTATGATAACTTTTAATATAACAATAAACTAACTATTTTAAAAAACATCAAAAATTTCCAAAACAATTCTAACATAATAATTAAAATAAATTAATTCAATAAATGTAAATTCGTCATTTTGGCGGGTCGGTAGTTCTAGTGTTAAGCGAAAACCAAGAAAAGCAAATTCAAAATTTAACAATGGTATTAAAAAAAATTAGAATTAACTAAATTTTAAGGTCAAAGATTAAAAATTAATGATTAAATAGTTAATAATAGTTATAATAATAGTTGAATTCAAATTATGATTCAATTTTAAATTCAGTTGTTGTTTAATTTTTTAATTGTTGAAATCAAACAGCTCCTCAACATTAGAGAAGAATTTTACATCATCATATTTTTTTGGTTCATTCTGACAATCGTTTGTACAATGTTTTTCAAGCTTAAGGAGACTGTTTTGCCTAAGGTTCCCGCTAGGCCCATTTATCCTAACATTTTTCAGAATAAACGGATTTGTTGTGATCAAGTAGCACACTAACGTTCAGAATTGGTATGAAGAAGAGCTAACTATCGTAATTCCAGTTTGTTTGAAACATCTTCAATTTGGGATCTTATGTAAGCAAAGCATAGTAGAAAAAATGCAGCCTGGCCTTTGATATCGATATCCTAATAGCGGAGGAATCCAAACGTGGAGTTAGTTCTTGATTTAAATAAATCATTATATTTGGAACCTGACATTTGTATTGCTAAAAAAGGGAACTGGGTTTGTTTTTCTATGGAAAGACAAAAGCTTGCACTTTTTAATATTTAACTGTAACCGGCTAGTATTTCACCGGAAAAAGATTCGGTTGGTGTCTTTTAGTAGTTTTCCGGCATCCATAAAGTCATCGGCAATAATGAACGATGAGATCCTCGATGTCCTCCATATGTTGCCACGATAGGATTAGATTCTTTATCATCTATTATGTCAACAATGTGATTCCTTTCCATTAGGTTAATGGACGTTTGTGACCAAATCTTTTGTAAAATCAGTGAAAACATTATCAATTTGCTCGTGATTTTCAATAGATTCACGGTGATCTACAGTTAATTCCACCAGGTTGCTTGCTGTAGACCTCCCGGGTATAAATCTATACCGATTAAAGGAAAGGTGTGGAGGTATAATCTTCTTAAATGAACACTCTAATATTTCGAAAAGTTTGTGTATGCATTTGTCGCGATTTTATGATAGCAGGTCATATCATTCCGTTTTTAAGATTTGAAAACTGGAGTTATTTTTAAATTTTCCTATTGTTATGGAAGGCTCTAGTACACAATGATTTATTGAAATGCAGCTTAAATGGATAGCTAAGGGGCTGCTCGAATACTGTGGTAACTATTTTCTCGTTGTAGTTTTTGACATTTTAAAGTTAAAACATTCTGCTTCGCACTTTTCGCTGCGCGGATTTTTGTTTGACGTTTATTGTGTAAATGTGAATTGAATAATTTACTTATTTTCGATTGTTGAATTGCATATGTAAATATGATTTATGTTATTTTAATTATCTAAAAAGTATAAATATGATCAAATAATCATACTTATGTAGTTTTTATATTAATTGTAGTTTGTTGAAAGACACAATCATTTAAGACGGTTTATTTCCAGTTCCACAAAAATTTCAAGGCCACTGAAAAATAGTCATTTTTATAATAAACTTAATATCAAACTGCCAATCGTATGACATTAATTGCCGTAAACTATAAATTCCCCAAAGGCTCTGAAGTTTATATTTCTTCTTTTCGAGAAATAACCAACATGTTACCAAGTAAAATGCGATACTACTTATAGTACATAAACTCAATTTTATGGCGAATCATTAAATATAATAGATTTATTTAGTTTAGATTTTTATTATCTATGTACATTGTTATGAACTGGGCTTCTGAGTTCATCTGGATTTTGCAATTAAAAACACTGTATCTTTATGGCACTAACCTTAACTTTATTTCACTTTACTTTTATACACTTTGACTGCACTATTTAAATCTGTCCGCTTGCCACTAGTGGGGACTATGACAACAGATTTATTTCCTTGTTTAAAGATTTAAGGTAAACCAAAACTGATCTCTGCTTACCATCGGTCGTGGTTTTGCACTCCAAATTCAACCTTGTACAAATCATGCTTATCAATTTGCAAATGAAATTCATCTTTATCCAAAACATATTCACTCTTTTCCAAATCAAATTCATCTTTATTCAAAAGATGATCAGTCTTTTCGCCTTTATCCAAATCAAATTCACCTTTATCTTTTTTCAAACTGCCAAATTCAAATTCATCATTTATGAAAATATCACATTGAAATTAAAAACATCGGATTGAAGTTCCTTGACTCACTGATAATTCGTATTTAGAATTTTTGGATTTTTTGTGACCAATATTTTGAAGATTATTTCAAAATTATTGAAAATTTTCAAATTATTCCAAGTTTTTGATATTGGTCAGCGGCATAAAATTTGTTTCCCTCGGTTTAATGATGAATCAGTAATAACTTAATTGTTTGTACAGGTAGGTGGGGGAGAAATTAAACTTGCTTGGCACCTCGCTTTTCCTTAGTCCATCGCAGTTGCTTGTGAAATGAGTACGTGTTGATTTCTAAATTTTTTCTTTTATACCAAAGAACAATATATGTTGCTAACATCAATAATTCCTTGTATTTTTAAATTATTTAAATTTCCATATTCCTAAAATTTACAATTTCCATATTTGTTATTTTCTAAATTTCCACTATCTTAAATTAAATGTTATTGTATTTAGTATTAAATGACTAAATTAACTAAGTAACCTAATACAAATTATAAATTTCAAAAATGTTGTAAAAATTTTCTAAATATCAGGATTCTTAAATTTGACGAATTTCTAAGTGTATACTAACTTTAAAGATTTGGATCTTTAAATTCCGATTTTCATTTTTACCTTCCCAAATTCGCAATAATTTTAATAAACTCTAATATCTCCACAATACAAAACATCTAAATTTCCTAATTTCTTCACTTTCCAAACTACGTTACAAAATTCGTTAATTTCTAAAATCAATAATTCTAAATTCCAAAAAGATGATGAATTTGAATTTAACGATTTTATAAAATTTGTAAAATCCTAAATTAATTTCTCCACTATTAAAATTTCCAAACTCCAAAATTCTTAAATTTGATAAAATTCTTATTTAAGCTTCTAATGCCCGGTTTCACAAAAAAATTAGCAATCTCCAGTTAAATAATATTTCCTCCCTTTCATCTTTTATGAAATTGCGTTTTGTTTCACAATAAAAAGTCAATGCAAGTTGATTATATCTTTTTTTACATAGAAATATTTAGCCTCCAGCTAAATATTTAGCTCTCCGGTTAAAATTTTCATGTAAAAAGAACGAAAAAATTAGCATGCGTTGAATTCGTATTATGAAATAAATCGCAATCTCATAAAAGAAGAAAGAGATGAAATATTATTTAACTGGAGATTACCTGTTTTTTTGTGAAACCGGGCATAAGGGATTCGGCTTTCTAAATTCCTGGCGTTTAGGGTGAATTTTAGAATGAAGTTCATGGTTAGTTTTAGAAAGGGTTTTCCAGTGAATTTTACGGGGATTTCTATAGGGTAGGTTGAATTAAAGGGTATATACATATTAGAGTGAATATGAAGTAAAATTGTATGATTAAGTTTAGAGTGACTTGTAGGTTGAATTTAGGAGTGAATTTTAGAATTAATTTGTCGTAATTTTAGGAAGAGTTTTAAAGTAAATTTGGGGTATATTTATGATGCATTTGATGGAGAATTTGGATTGATTTTGGGCTGAATTTTAGGTCGAGTTTTTAGTTAGGAAGACATTATATGGTAAATTTGGGAATGATTTTTATATTGAATTTCGATCAATTTGGGATGAATTAAGGATGAATTTGTTTTGGATAAATTCGAATATGATTTGGAAAAGGGTGATTGTGTTTTGTAAAAGGTTGAATTTTGAGTGCAAAACTTATAAACCAGTTTGAAACTGCTCCCGAAATTTCCTTTATTGCCTGTCATAAATCATCTTCATTCTTGGGTATTCTTTTTATGATCCATAATCATCTGGAAATATCGTTTATGGCTTGTCATAATCATCATCATTCGTATTTGTGTCGTTGTTCATTTTATTCTTCAAGCATTAAACCACGCCTTCCTTTTACGCTATATCTCGCATCTCGGACGTTCTTGTTTTTTACTGGATTATTATGATTTTGTGCGTTGGTATATAAACGTGTTTCGAAGTCCACAATAAATAATTGTAATAAAAACATTGATATCAGGAAGGAAAAATAAACATATTACCCAAAGCGTTTATTAACTAACTCCGGTGATGTTAAAAAAAAAATTGAACTTAGTGAACGAAATTTTAACTAAAATGTTTAAAACAACTGTCATCAAATATATTTTATCCGATAGTGGTGCACAGCTCTCATAGTATTTTTCTAATATTTATGGAAACATCTAACGAGATTAATAATTATATTTTGCGAGTATTGCCAACAATTTAAAAAATACATGTTTATATCGTAACATATGTATCAATTTATAACGATCTCCAATCACAGTTCCTATACTTTATGGCTTCTCTTCAGTCCTGTTTTGCCTCAAACTTCCAATTATTTCCTTGGTTTTCGCTCTACAAAGGGTGACCATAGTGATAAGGGAAACTATTAGCATATTACCTTGCAACCAGTTAGTTTGAAAGTACATATGTATTTCTATTAACAAGGGAGGGGCCTTGACGTAAAAAAATATTATTTTTATTGACAAGGGGGGGCCGTGACGTAAAAAACTAATTTTTCTATTGACAAGGGGGGGGGGCCTTGACGTAAAAAAATAATTGTTCTATTGACAAGGGGGGGGGGGGGGGCTGGACGTAAAAAAATGATTTTTCTGCTGACAAGGGGGTAAAAGAATATTTGTTCTATTGACAAGGGGGGGGGGGCTTTGACTTAAAAAAATAACTTTTCTATTCACAAGGGTGGGGGCCTTGACGTAAAAAAATAATTTTTCTATTGACAAGGGGGGGAAGGGGCCTTGACGTAAAAAATATTTTTTCTATTGACAGGGGGGGGGAGGCCTTGACGTAATTTTTTCTATTGACAAGGGGTGGGGGGGCCTTGACGTCAAAAAATAATTTTTCTATTGACGGGGGGAGGGGGCCTTGATGTAAAAAAATATTTTTTCAATTGACAAGGGGGGCCTTGACGTAAAAAAATAATTTTTCTATTGACAAGGGGGGGGGGGGGCTTGACGTAAAAAAATATTTTTTCTATTGACAAGGGGGGCCTTGCACTAAAAAAATAATTTTTCTATTGACAGGGGGGTGGGGGCCTTGACGTAACAAAATGATTTTTTCTATTGATAAATGGGCCTTGACGTAAAAAAATAATTTTTCTATTGACAAGGGGGGGGGGCCTTGACGTAAAAAAATAATTTTTCTATTGACAAGGGGGGGCCTTGACGTAAAAAATTATTTTTTCAATTGACAAGGGGGGCCTTGACGTAAAAAAATAATTTTTCTATTGACAAGGGGGGGGGGGCGCCTTGACGTAAAAAAATATTTTTTCTATTGACAAGGGGGGGGGCCTTGAGAGCTATTATGTATTTTATATCGTTAAAAATAGAGCTATTATGTATTTTATATCGTTTAAAATACGAAGTCTACAAAGTCTGGTTTCTCGGAGTTTTTGGTCACTAATCATAAAGGGCTTAATTGTGGCAATTTTTCTGCTGGATTATTTGTTGAGGCTGTTAAAGCGCTTGATATGATGGACCAAAAACATACTTTGTCTGTTCTATTTGATATTGGATTCAGAGGTGCATCAAGTAAGTGATTTGCTTACTTGAGTAACAGAACCGTTAGAGATAAGATAAATGATACAATAAGTCGTCCTATATTTGTAAATGTTTGAGTTTTACAAGAATTGGTATTAATTAGGTTCTCAGCTCTGCTTTTTCTGATGTTTACTAACTCTTTTTTTAAACAACTTCGTAGCACCCGGTTTGGCTTTAGTTTATACACTAACCGGCATAGAAAACGGACCACCCTACATTTTTTTAATTTTTTTATGCGAACATTTTTTGAAGCACACTAACTGGAAACATGAAACAAAAACCAATTCAAGGCAATACAAAACAATCTTGGAAAATGTGGGTAAGGCCTATTCTTCCTAAACATGTTAAGGCCTTTTCACATGAATCGCGATTTTTCTCGTACGAGTAAAAATGATTCACCGATTTCTCTTCAATTATGTACATGGTAAAATATTTACTAGTCACTTGAAAAATAGCAAGTAAACGATTTCGAATGTAATATCATTGACAATTTTTTTAGCAAACGCACATTTCCTAATAATAATTGCAAAATAGTGTTTTCTCGCGTGAACTTTAAAATATGGCGGCGATTTAAACATTTTTTGCAGTTTTTATTAGGAAATATGCGTTTGCTAAAAAATTTTTCAATCATATTACATTCGGAATTGTTTACTTACTATTTTTTAAGTGACTAGTTTAAATATTACTATGCAATTTAAGAGAAATCGATGAATCATTTTTACTCGTACGAGAAAAATCGCGATTCATGTGTATAAACCATTAGGGTCTCGAATTTTAAAACAAAAACCAAATATTGACAAATTTTAAAAATTGTATTTAAACATAAATACTTTTGATAATCTATTGAATAAAATCAGCACTATGAGATATTTTGCCATTCCTTTAAAAGCACGCTTCGGAGTTGTTCCATCGTTTTCGGAGATAGAATATGAGACCGAATTCTTCTACCAAGAATGTCTCACACATATTCTATAGGATTCCAATCGGGACTTCTTGTCGGCCATGTAACCGTCACAATATTTACCTCTGCCAAATAATCATTCACGACTCTAGCAACACGAGGTCTTGCATTATCGTGCATTAGCATGATATTATCGCTTATAAATGATGCGTAGAGAACAACATATTCTTCCAATATTTCACTAATATAGCGAACGGCCATTATAGATCAGATTGGAATCAGGTAAATCTCGGTGCGTGTTTCCATCAAAATTCCTGCTCATGCCATGAATGATCTGCAACGAATGGTTCGCTAAAGGAGCAAGAAGCGTAACGCTCCCTGAGTCGTCTCGATACTTGTTCTCGCCCATTTCAATTTTCATGTTCCCTGGCAAATAGTAGACGATCAAACCTGTGTTGTTGCAGAAGTTCTGGACCCGTGGCTGACCTTCGCCGTTTTGTCTTTTTTTTTTTCGCTGGCGCTACATCCCATAGAGGGATTTGACCGCTTCATTATGAAGTTTCGTAATCAATATTTTTAACGGATAATGAATGATTAATTCATTGATCCTACATTAACCAGCCGTAATTTTTTCATCACCCGCCGGGAATCGAACCCGGGACCTCCGAAGCTTAAAGCAAGCATGCTGACCACTTGGGCGGGTTTTGTCTTTGGCTTACATTTATATTACGTGTACGTGTAAAAATTCATTGCCGGTCTCAAAAGCGGTTGCACGGCGATTTCTAAGAGCTTATGAAACAGCAAAATGGTCATCTCTAACGTTTATTACTTTTTGGGTGCCCGTTCCTGGTCGCCTGGTTCACAACCCTGTCTGAAAAAATAGCGACGAAACACGTTGTACGGTACTACGGGAAATTCTGAAATTATTAGTGGTATAGCGTTGGCTTCTCCTATCTTCCAACAATGCCACGATTGCCGCTACACTTTCTTTTAGCGACATAACAAAAATTAACCACACTGATGTAAACTCGACAATCAACCGATTTATTATCTCAAAATCAATTTCACATATTTTCGATTTTGTCGAAACATTCAAATTTTCCATGGCATCCTACATTCTCTAAGATTAATTTTCTCGACCTAGAATTTTGTTCTTGTTTCATGTTTCCAGCAAATCGGTTCAAGAGGGATTCATATTTGAAAATTTAATTATAAGCCATGTTGTGGGATAAGTAGAAAAAACTCAGCCACATGATTAGACAAAATATTTTTCGATAATATTTTCTAAGATGGTTTTGAATGGCGTTGAATTTAGTTGTTGTTTGATGTTTCTAGCTATTGCGGTTTAAAACCGCACTGTTCAAAAGATATTCGCTTCAAAAAAAAAAAAAATTTAGGGTGGCCCGTTTTCTGTGCCGGTCAGTGTATGTACTGCAAATTCTCCAACGGATATGGTTCCTCTGATGAATTTTGATCCTAACATTTATCGTATAAATAGTTTGATAACCATCGCTTTATTTCAAGTCTATGTATATGATGTTTAAAATATCCGGTAGCACTATTTAGCTAATTCAATTCAGGTAATTTATCACAGTGTGTGGATCCATATTACAGAGTGTGTGAATCCATATTACTAATTTAAAGCAACATATTACATGGGCGTATATATTCATGTATCTTCTTCGTGTTTTACGTCCGATGTCTGTTCTGATAATAACATATCGCGCTTTGGTTTTGGCTAAATTAGAGTATGGTTTATCTTGTTGGGGGTAGTTGTTCTTCGATTATTGTAAATCTATGAAGTGTTTAGGAAAGATTTTAATTTTGATTTTAGAGATATTATCTGGAATCATTAGTAATTTAATTTATTTTTAGGATGATATTGTGCCCGTGAAATAATAAAAGTTGTGAATTGTATTAAATTATTTTCAAGTGATTGAATTTTTTAAGAGAATTAAAATCGAATTTAGTAATTTGTAGCACATTAAGTCTAATTTATAATTTATTTCAGAGAAATAAATTTTATCTTAATTAATTTTAGAGTACGATTCATTATGAAAAAAAGGATTAATGTGGAATTAAATTTTAGGAAAAATTTTAACAATCTGAATCAATTTTAAGCCTTATTATTATTTAAAACAAAAAAAAAATAAAAAAAATATTTGTGAGTATACTTATGTACATTTGGCCCAAGCTTATTAAATGAAAATGGTTCCATCGTTCCGTATTCGTTACGGCGCGGCGTTCACTTTTGGTTTTAATTTATTTTCATGTTTTCTCCTTTGTCGCTCCTTTCACTGCAATTGATGATATTTAAAAACAAACGCTTCGCCCTGGTATTCCAATATTGAATAAGATTTCATTTTTAGGCGATTCATTCGACATCTGGCTTTCAGTCAGGAGGTGGGGAGGGTATTACAAAAACTATAATTTGTTTTGAGTGAGAAAACAAAATTATATTTTATGAAAAATAAGGCGAATGAGAGAATATCTTAATGAGTTAAGCTTTCTAGAAAACCCTTTGTTACTTTGAAATATGAAGTGTCAATAAACAGTAATTATTTTAAAATAAAAGTTTGTCCAATAGCGATAAACGTGGCGACAAATTACCGATTAACTACTGCGAGAGTGAAAAAAGCTTTTACCATAATTAGTAGTTAGACTAAAATTGTTTTCTTTTTTTTAACTGTTAACTTTCATAATTAAATAAGTCCCCAAACCAATATAAACCGAAATGGGATTAGAGTGCACGCTTTTTTTTTTTTTAATATCAACTAACTTTGAATGAACAAGTATATAATTAGGCATTTGAATAGCAATTGAATCAAAAGCTTTTATGGTTTTGTTCTTATATATGTATACTCATATATACGAGTTCTATTATGTTGAATATTAGATGAAGGAGATGAAATAAACTGAAAATTAAGCATTTCATCTCAGGCTAATCAACAAAAAATTTATTTGTTCTTTCTTGGTCCAAATCATATGAATTTTTTATTTTATTTTATGATCAATGCTAAATTATGACATGACATGATTTTTTTTATCTACTCTCGTAAACATTACAAACGAAATATTTTTTTCGGTTCGAGATATGTCTGCTGTGAAGTTTGTGAGACCATAGATATTACATGATGTGTATTTATTTTTATATGCACTCATAGAAGCTTAAACCACGTTTTTCTGTCATAAATATGCATACTAGCGTGCAAACATAAATGAAATATTTGTATGTGAAAAATAGTTTCTATATTATCACAGAGCAGACACAAACATATATAACGAATGTTATGTTGAAGCATTAAAAAAAAAATTGTGTACACATGAAAATTTGTTATATTATATTATACGAGTATGTGTAATGTGTACTTTATATACTAAAAGGACGACGACGAGTGAGAGAAGGAAATTTAGTACATAAATAATATTTTTTTTTAAATTCTTATTTGAGTTTATCCTCATTTTATTGCAATAAAAAATGGGATAGAAAGGAGCGTACACACCAGAAAGGAATGAATATGAGAGACTTTTGACCATAGATTTTTTCGAAAAAGTTAGGTTTTTATTTGGTAAGAGGAAAAGTATCATGGATCATGTCATATTTAAACAATAAAAAGATGGTAAATGGAAGTTATATATAGTACAGTAGTATTTTACTATTGTGTATCCTTAATTTTTTTTTTTTTGCCCCATTTTTTATTTTTATAATTCTGATAACAAAAACAACAAATAAGTGAATGTGAGACTACAAGAAATCGAAAAAGCACAAAAGTACAGTGGAACACATTTGTGTAGATGAAGTGGAAATATAATACACAAAAAAATATAAATGGCACCACCATTCGAGTAATCCTATGTGATTTATTTTTATTTTTAAGAAATTAATTTACTTAATTGTTATGTTATGAAACTAGCATGTTAGATTAATTAGAATTATGACTGTTTTGTTTTTATGGTTTTGGGATGATAGAACACACATCGCTTTGGTCGTCGTTTCGATATTTTTGATTTTAAAAGGCTTACTAGCCTAGACTGTTTATATTGAGCTAATTTCGAATAAATCTCGCATACATAAAGGTAACAGCAAGTGATACGCCCAATACCCACGGGCCATATCGTAGAAGTTGATATAAATTAACCGATTTAAATAATTGGTGAAACATTCCAAATTCATTTACAATTTGTCGGGCACGAAATATTTCACAAACATCTTTTATCATAACACTTTGTGGCCGTAATTGTAATATTGCTAGGTAGGCTGCATAAATACCACCTTGAATTTCACCATTAAACAGTCCACGATTATAAACGGCCGAATTCGTTGTACCGAAAATTATTTTGTCGAATGTATTTACTGTCGGTGGATTCAAAATCATTGGTTGTTCCCATGTGTCTTCCCGCCATGCAATTGGCTTTAACATTTGTTCGCTTTTAAATACTGTACTGATTTGCTCCAATATTAGATTTTTCACTATAAATCCAGGATTATCCGGCTCTGTGTGATACATGAATCCGGATAAAAGTTTTGGCCGCTTTTGGTAAACGAAAATATACTTAGGATAAAAAAGTAGAACATTACCGCTAAGGTTGGCATCCTTCCAAAACGATTTCACATATCCTGCCTCGAATGCTGTTATCATATATTTTTTTGGCAAGCTTGGCACCATCATTGGCAATGGTAGTTTCGGAAGGAGATCGAGGTTTTGTATCTTTTGCCATTTAATAGACGGGATCACTAAATAAGAAAATATTTTATCTCCAGTTGCGGTTTCACATTCGACAAATTCACCCTTTTGCGTTATTTTAGTTATTTCCGCATTAAATTGTACCATACCAAGAGATAAACTTTTTATTAGTCTCTGGTATAATTCGTTTACATTGATTTGAAGACAATTAAGTTTCGATCCAACTATACATTCTATTAAATTCGACATACTGAAGGAAGAATTGCACAGTTTTAGAAAATCGTAAAATGAACAGTATTCTGCATCTACTCCCGCTACTGATCGAATAATAAAACGTACAAAATTTTTTGAATATTCAAAAACAAGTTTCCCATTCATATACTGTTCCATTGAAATCTTCTTATATTGTTTAGTAATTTCATGGCTGGTATTCGATAGTATATCAATTTCTCCAACGAAACGGTCCAATTCAAATTTTATCAGCACAGAAAATTTATCATGATCGAATTCCCAGAAACGATGAGATTTATTACGATGATACACTTTATTAAATTGAATATTCAGCTCCTTGCACAAATTGACTGTTGAAAATTGTTCCAATGAAATCCAATGACATGCATTATATCTATCAAACGGATTTTCAATGAATCGCTTAAATGGGTCGGACTCTTTTTCAACCAGTAAAATGTTGAGCGCTAAATTTTTCTTCATAATTTTATAGGCGGTAATTAAGCCGGATAATGATGCACCAATAATTAGGACATCAATATATTTTTTATCTGGTTCTAAAACTGGATCTGTCATTGCCAAAATAAATAAAAAAATTGAATTTCTTATTATTTTCAATGCATTCTTTAATCCTTAAAAATATACTGTAACGAAATCGGTAGTAATCAGTCAAAATTTGATCAATTTTCAGAGATGGTTTGTTTAGTAACATCTGGATTTTTTTTATATAGCTACTTACTTGTACATTAAATTGTATGTTAAATTTACGGTAGTCATCGATAAAAAAAATTCGATAAAATTGAGATAAAAATAAGAGTGAGGGGTGAATGGAATATATGTATCTATGTACATATATGTGAGATTGATAGATTTATTTGATCAGACAAGTGGAATTTGAGTAACAAAAACGAAAGAAAAATTGTAATCCACATCAATATCCTAAAATGTATACGGATTGTATAGGCTAAAAAAAACTGATGATCTAGTTTCACCTTAAGGGTATTTGATGATATATTTAAAACCATCGCACTAAGGGTAAAGTCGAAGTAGTACACTAGTAAGAAAAATTTTGATTTCATCCAAATCTTTAACATTTTGTGTTTTATTTATTTTTGGTCCATTGATGTTTGAAATATGCTGTTTGTGTGAAATTTATCTTTCAATCGGTAATTCAATCAACTTTAGGCTTTTCAATGTGATAAAGAAAAATGAGCTTTTATACGGTATATAACAAAATTTACAAATGACGAAGATTTACTGTACTCTTAAAGGGCAGTAAGATAGATTCATCTACAAGAGTGCGGTCTATTTGAAAAAAAATTAGGTTAATTTATATTTCGAATTTACACACTGAATCTCGTAAATCCAATTTAATTTGAATACATTTGTATCCACTAAAAATATATTTAATGTGTCAAAAATTATAACAATTCATTTGAATAATCTAATTTCGATATTTTATAACACAATGAAATACAAATCCTATTGTTCTTCTGTGAAGTAACAGTGTTATACGGATTTATTTTGAATCATATCTGTAATTAGTATCATAATCATAATCATTATTGCTTACGATACAAATCTTAAAACGGCTTATTGTAATTTTTTTTTTTTAAACATAAAAATCAAATACATTAAATTGACCCCCTAAATACTTTTGTTCTGCAATATATTTATGTTATATGTATTAGATTATGATTTTAATTTATAATTGAAGGGCTGGATTTTAGATAGGAAGGATACGTTTTTATTTTTTCGAATTAAGATAGTAGAATTTAAATAAAAAAAAAGGATTTTCTATTAAATACTTGAAAAACCCAGTTTTAAAAGGGTTCAAATGCATAAATTTAATTTGGATGTTGATATGCTATTTTAAAGGGTGATAAATAGAAATATACGGTTTCTAACTGAATTTGAAGTATATGGAAATGAGGCGTTCAAACTAATTGATGGTTTGTTTAAAAATCGGTTTTTTAAAACAGCTTTAGTGGTAAATTGGTAATAAAGATTGTTTTATGAAATTTAAATATTAGATTTGTTCACTAAATGACGTAGTTCAATTGAATTTGCGCTCTGTTCATACTGTTAATACAACCTTTAGTCTACTTTAACCAAATAGCTACTAGAAACTATTTAAAATTGTAAATACATTTATTTCACCGCTAACTTAGCCTCTAAGGCTTATTAAATAGAATCTTTATAGAATATCAGAAATTGGGCCTTACATCCAAGAATCCTGACCATAAATCAGACGATAATTAATTGCGAAAGAGTTTGATCTACAGTGACTCACAGCATATTTGATCCAGTTTCATTTCATTAACAAATTGTAAATATCTGCCTATGAGACAGACACTCCGCTGAAGTGAGATCAGCTGTTTGGATCTCGCCAAGTTCAACTTTGGCCAGATCTGCCGAGTTATTACGCATGAGGTACTATTTGACCATCTGTCATTCGTCAACCTACTGGCTTCCTCCTGAAGCAGCAGTTTACATACAAAAATATTAATAAAAATGATTAAAATAAATATTAGTCAAACAAAAGAAAGAACGGGATCAAGTCATGTTGCTAATAAATTTAAATGTTTCTTGCTTTAGCTTGGTGTGAAAGCATAAACTTCTAATGGTACTTGGCAATTTATTCCATTTTCTGAAGCAGTTAAGTAAAACTGAATCATTCAAAATAACTTTTCTTTTAGTTGTCAGCGTCAACATATTTGCCCTTCGGGATTTGGAAAACTGGATGAACTGATGTTTAGCATACAAATAATTTGTCTGACGAAAATTAATCAACTTATAAATAAAAATTTCCGTATAGAGGCTGTTGCCCTGATACTATATCAACTATCTAGGAACACAGCCTGTGGACCTGATAATAACTATCTCATCTCATCCTCAATCATAAAAACGTTAGCCAATGAGTTAGGCTCCACTTCAATACGAACATTCACACCTTCCTTAATCGGCATGAATTTATACCCGGGAGATCGGCTGCAACCAACCTGGTGGAAATGACTAGATAACCGTGAATCCTTTGAAAAACACGAGCAAAATGATAGTAGTTTCACTGATTTTTAAAAACTTTTGGCCCTGATGATCACAAACGAATATTGATGAAACTCGATAGTTTCGAGTTCGATTCAATGTTCATTAACCAAATGAGAAGGCATCAAACTGTTGACGTATATGATAAAGAATCTAATCCTATCGTGGCAATATCTGGAGAACATCGAGGATCTTATCGAATTCTGGCTTTTCCCGATCTTCATTAATGACATCACAAATATAATTCAACGTTCTTCCGCATTTCTATTTGCTGATGACTTCAATATTTTTCATTGAATTAATAACATTATGCCGAAAAACTACTAGAAGACACAGACCAATCTCTTGCGTAATTACAGTAATAATATCGTCGATATAACTATAAAAAAATAGTGGTTGGAAATCAAGTGAAATAAGGACGCTGGCTTCCAGAATTTCCCTAGCTAAGATTCCTATAGTGGGGCTAACTGGCGAGCCCATTGGTGATTCGAATAATTGTTTGTATTTTTTCATATTAAATATTTAAAAATTCAGCCTGCGTATGTTTGTGGTCGATTGGCTTGAAATTTTGACACAACATTGCATTCGAATACGCACGTGTTTTTAGATGTAGATGACTCACTTGTGACAGGTGAAACAAGGTCTTTTTGAAAATCAGCGCCATTTTGTTGGACGTAAAAGAAATGTTCAAAATTACATTATATTTCGAAAAAATGCAATGATGCAGCAGCCGTTGTGGTAGAGTTGGTATTTTGAAATCTTGAGGTTGCGAGTTCAAACCTTGGCGATGATATTTTGGGGAAAAAATTTTAGGCTCTATAGTTGATAATGAGTTGTTTTTGTTTGAAGTTGTGACTAAGAACATGATACAAGATACACCATCCATGTGGAGCAATCAATACAAATTCATCTTGTATGATAGTAACTCACTATAACGTGGAAGAAGTACAGAAGAAGACAATGGAAAAGCAATTATTTTCAAAGTGAGAGGAAATGACATTTAAGTCGGTAATCGTTGGGTTGTATTCACCACTTTTATCGAAAACTTTCAAAGCACACATCAACGTTGAGTATTGAAATTCTGTGAAATCCATAAAATAGTAGTTGGACTACCTTGGAATATTTTCATCAAACGCTTTAGGAAGAATATACAATGTACATCCTAAAAACGCTGAATGCTTTTATTTACGGTTGCTTCTGTTTACCGTTCGTGGTCCAACATCATTTATAAATTCACAAACAGTGGATGGAATAGTTACATAATACGTGACCGGAGTGCGTGCGAGGCCATTCATTTGCTGAAAAACGACGGTCATCGGGACAAGTCAATTGAGGATTTATCCGCCAGTTCTAATCCATTTCAAATGCGTACGCGGTTCGTAAATATTTTATCTACATGTTCGCCGTTACAACCAGTGCAATTGTTAGAGAAAAACAAAGACTACATGGCCGAAGATATTTTGCACAAAATGCGCCAAAAACACAAAATCATGGCTTGGATTTCATAGATACAATAAAGCGATAATATTCATTGAGGATCTGTGGCTTGCGGCAAGTTGTAGGCACAATTGGGAATAACGGCACCAAATCCATCACATGCTCCAGACTCGGTAAACCGTCTGATCTTTATGTTTATTCAGAAAACGGACAAATAAAAAATGATGTGGTATTTTTGTAATCCACTAGCTTTTCAATAAAAAATGATTTTCTATGAAGAACATATTTTTTCTTGCTTTCCTTTCATTCCACAGCATAGTCTCCGCAATAGTAAGGCAGGGTATTGAATTGAATGATGTGTTTTCTCGGTGAATCATCTAACATATGTTCGCTAGACTACTTTTATTTATTTTCCGATTCATTTTATATCAGACTAAGGCACAGCGAAGCGTGGCCGGGTTTAGTTCCGGAATATGGCCAACAGAGCCAGCAAAAATGGAACTTAGCTATTTATAAACCAATCATGATGAAATTGAGCATGTAGCTTGCAATTGGGATCAACCAGTCAGTAAAATGGAATTTAGCCATTTATAAACCGATCATGATGGTATAATATTATGATGGTACGATGGTTTGATGGTATGATGACATGATGGTATAGTACGATGAATAATAGTACGATGCTATGAGAGTGTTACAATAAAATTATTAATTTTTCCCGAGCACGCTGGGTGTTTCAGCTAATATTAAATGAAAATGCACAATTATTAAGAAACAATTCTTATGCTTTAATGAATTGTTAACTTAGTTTTGGAATTCGTTTTAATTTTTTGCCATTTTCTATTGTTGCTAGTAAATAAGAAACTATACGTCTAAAGATATAACTTTATGAATTTTTGGTACTATTACACGTTTTATTTTCTCACAAAAATCTTCAGAGTTATTAATTTGCCGAGACGGACTTACCAATTCAGAATGTCCAAAATGGACAAAGAAAGTGCATTCAAAGGAGTGCCGATAGAACTCACTATAGGTCTATGAGGGACGCCAATCTTATGCATTTTTTGGCAAATCGAACAACCTCGGTAACACACAGTTATAATTCTTCAACCAGTCTCCTTTGCACACCTCAATTCTCCCTTGATGAACCAAATCGGCAATCGTTTTTTTAATTTATTTTTCAGAGATGTTGTGTTTTCTTCCGTGATTAATTGTAGGTTTTTCATCACCAAGCATAGATTCAATTTTCTCTACTTAGTCAATTTTATTCACTATATATTTCTGTAACGTTACCCTTATCTCTATAATGTTATTGCTCAAACGAGACTCACCTTTACTAAGAAATATTAAATTATTGGATCGGTTTTTAAAATATGTAGTTCATTCACGAAGTTACCTCTAATTTGTGACTAATCTATATACGTAAGACTTCGATCAGATAATTGGCCTTCGATGTCACTTGGCTTAAATTCAATCAGTATTGTTTCCATTTGCTTTCTTTGCTTTAATTTAACGAATTCAAAACGATTATTATAGCAAGTGTTTAACCTAATTTTGAACTTATTGAAATAGTATCTAGAAATATTTCGTGTAAAAAAATACGAGTAAGTCAATCCTTAAAATATGTACTAGCATATTTTTAATAAAATAACACAATAAAACAAATTGGATAGAAATGAGGTTATCTACATAAACAAGTCATTTTCGTCATAATATCCATATGTACATGTAGAAATAAAAAATAAAATAAATTAATTCCCAATAAAATTATCAACGGAAGAATTTGGTTTTTCGTTTAAAATATTTAGGTCCTGAAATACGAAAAGGTAGGTTTTTTTTTATTTGGTTGTTCGTTAGCAAAAAAGTAACCTTTAAAAACCAACATTAGACTCAAGAAATTTTTTAAAACCCCAAACTTGTTGAGAAAAGTTAAATTTAAAAGGGGTTTTAATTTGTCGTATACCCAAAAGTACTTTAAATTTGTGAAACACTTGAAATTCAGAAAAATCTTGAAGAACTTACATTTTTTTAATTTATTTTAAATTTGTGATTTTGTTCAAATTCTGTAACTTTATTGGCAGAAAAATTATTTGAGATTTGCTTAGAAGCACCAAGCTAGCTGTAACTTACTGATAGATAAATGCATGATAAGTCTTAGGAATCAATAACATATAGTTAGTTGAAACGCGCCTAAGGCGCCTGTCGAATAATAATGATAATGAATATAGGAAAATTTGATACACGAAAGATTTATTAAAAATTCGATTCATTTTATTCTTGTGCAAATTAAAATTTTTTTTGGTATACACCCTGCACCATTGAAATGTTCGATTTCGATTATTTACTATTTCATGCAATTCTCTCATAGATTTTACCTCATTCGCTATTTTTTTTTTGTTTTTTTATTTTTCAGCATTTTTCACTCCTTATTAGGTATTTAAAACCAGACTAAGGATGAAATATTCGTTCGGTTTCAATTAAGTAGTCAAAGAGTTAATTTTACAAAGTGTCGCTCTAAATTAAATGCTAACGAAAAAGCCAAAATTTTGCAAGCAAAGGCAAAAAGTACGCACATTCACAAATTGCAAGAGTAATTTAGTGTAGCCAAATAGCAATTAGAAAGTTTTTAAGGCACTATTTCGAAAATCAAACGATAATTTGGCTCTGATGCAAAGAGGAGAACTTCTGTTTCAACAAACCGAATTTCAGATATTTAGATCTTAAGCAAAGGTTTGCTACGGCGTTGGAGCTGAGAAATTAGCTTCTAATAGCAACAACCGACACTATTTCAGTTCATATTATGAAAAGAAACTTGGTTTATATGCTTGTCGACCTGCGAAAAAATCATTACTGACAGCAAAAATGGCAGCTGCAAGCCTCAAATTCGTAATAGAATGAAAAAACTGAATGCCCAGGGACTGGCGTTGGTTCATATTCTCGGATAAATCCAAATTAAATATCTTTGGACTCGTTGTAAGGACAAGGGTTCGGCGAAGAAAAGGCAAACGGTATTTAACATAATGTATTTCACCGACAGTGAAAAATTCACCATATGTTATGGCCTGGAGAGCCATAACAGCCTTTGGAGTTTGATCACTATGCCTTCTGGATAGTTCAGGAAGCGGAGGAAAACACAAAAAAAATTATTGAAACCTGAATCGTGACTATTGAGGACCCGACTCAATTCATCGGTATTCCACTCTTCCAGGACGATTACTCTCCGTGAGTTATTGATGTTATTTGTGAAGTAAGAATGCTTAATTTTAATGTCTATTTTGTTTAGGTAGCCGAATTTAAAAATAACTTGGTGATTGAGTCGTTACCCTGGACAGGAAATAGTCCTGACCTCAATATTGTTGAAAATAGTTGGTCCTTCATGGGAAAGAAGATTACAAATTACAAGCTGAAAAGTGCCAAAGAGCGGAAAAAACTTATAGAAAAAGTCTGGTTTGAAGAAATAACAATATATTATTTAATCAAACTTTAGAATTCAATGCTGATCGGGTTTAAGGCCATCATAAAAGCCAAGAGCTGGGTTATTAATCATTGATTTTAAAAAGTTCAATTTCTCTCAAAATATTTTGGTTGAGATGAATTATTTTATTTCTGATAATCCTTATTTTGAATAAAAATCACCATTGTCAACAAAAAACTCATCTTCAATTGAAAAAACTTTGTTAAAAACACTGTAAAGACATACCAAATTGTTACGAGGTAGGGCGGTAATATTCCTTATCCGACGTTATGTAGGCCTAAAATGTCGGATTACCGTACTTTTTATTTGAATATATTCGGAATAGTGTAAAAATTGTTTTGATAATCAGAATCTATCATTTTTGCTATCTACTTTTGAAGCAAACGGTGGTATTTCCAAAATTTACTTTAAAAATTCAAACCGAACATTTCAATGGCGCAGGGTGTATGTAAATGGAATGAAGGAAAAATATTTGACAAAAAAAGTATCATATGTTTTTAACCTCTTAAAAAACTATATTGCGTGTGAATTGCCAATGGTCATTCAATAATCTTCCTTGCTATGGATTCGATTCAATAAACAGCTTCACTTGACTTGTAATTGCTGTGTCATGTCGGTTGGAGCGAAATCAATTCTGAGAATGAAAACTATATCATTATGATTACATGCTGAAGTAACTCTTGCTCCTATAAAATTTCGTCCTGGCTCTTCCACAATCAATCGAGTACCGTTGCAAAGTCCTTTTTTAGGGTTCAAGTTTCTATGATTATGACATCTTTCTTAAGCAGCAACACATGAGGTGGAATGCCGGATGGAGTTTGCTCATTGAGAAATTTAACAGGAAAATTGAGAGAGTCATTTGGATCTTCACTGACAACAGAATTGGCGCTATAATAGATTTGAGAGTTACCATCGATCAAATCAATTATTTTTCTATTCATATCCAATGTTTGGGCTTTCGTTTCGATTTGAAAGTTCTTGCATTGACATTTACTGCAAATCGCCAAAAATTGCCTCAATGAAGTTTCCAGTTGATATCATTTCTGTGGGTATTTCAACAATATCTTCTTCATATATTCCAGCTATATCCTATTTTGAGAAGCCAATCATTGTGCTCATTTTTACCATCACTACGCATGTTTCTTAAAAGAGTTAGCGGTTAAAAATCATTCCAATGTAGACTTGATTTAATGCAGCATTCAATGATATCTGTACCCCAAAACTCACATCGCTGTCCATAATTTCTTTTAAAAGGTTATCGATGCAACGTAATCCGTTTTTTGGCAACATTGTGGTTTCATCAATTAAAATGAGATAATCGTTTCGTAAATTATCTGCTTCAGGTGAATTATGTCGCGTAGATGAGACTGAAGTATCAAGCCGTGGAACTTGAAGTTTAAAACCGTTGTGGACTGTCCTTCCACCCTTGAATAGTGTTAATGCAATTCCCGTTGTGGCAAATGCTACTGTAGTTATTCCTCGACCTCGAATGCATGCTAAAAGTGTTTCGTAGGGATAAGCTTTGCCAGAGCCACCTGGACCGTCAACATAAAAACATCGAGTTCTTAAATTTGGATCGTAAATTGCTCTGATGATTCGATTAAATGCGTCAAATTTTTTCACATTGAGTTTTGCTAATCTTTCGTCAGAAACGCGGCATCATCGACATAAGCGTGTCCTGTTTTTATCATGTGGCTTAAGAATTGAGCTGATGTCATAAAGATCTTTATTGATTGTGAAATTTTCTGGATCATTTTTCAAGTAATCAAGTGTGAAATTAGCGACATGATTTTCCCATAACATGAGAGGTCGAGAAGGATGACAAAAACAGAAATTGTATGCAATTATTTCCCGTAACTGTTTAGGCATTAGGTATATGGTACCATCTATTAAACAGTTATTCCATTCGTCATCAGATTCAAATAAGCTTCTTGCTGCAGCTGCACTTTTGAAAGAAAGATGAACGATGTTGTCTACTGTTCGCAACGATTCATAACTTGTTGCACCACGAACATGTAGAAGCAAAATTCTCAAATAAAATCGCTCTTTATCCATCACTCCAACTGTATACATTCTAGCAACAATTTTATCCTCGCCTCGCTTTCTTACTTGCCCATTTACCTTTGAAAATACATAGTGATGAGGAATTTCTGTATACAGATATTGTCTTGCATTCAAGTCACTTTCATTGAGCTTGAACCATGATTGTAGTTTAGTTGATCCTGTTTGTGCTTCTTCATCATTTCCTTCTTTAAAGATGACCCTTTGCTGATTCGGTAGGTGAACAGGAAGTCTCATTACACTACGTGATTTATCATACATCGGAGATTCTCCCAAACGCCAAATTGTTTCTGGTGCACTCACATAACGACAGTTAATAAAATTAGTGATCTCAATGTATCTTAATTCTGGCTCTCAGTCAAATATCTTAAATATGTATTTGTAGATATATTTGATGGCACGAAGAGATGTATAGTAGTATTCAAATCTCGCTGGAATTCTGACAGTTTTCGCGCAGAAAAAATATGGCGGATACACAGTGATGTACTATTTCGGCTTAATTGTTTACATTTTTATGTTGTATTTGTACTTCAGTTTTTAGGTTAGGTTTTTATTTATATCATTTTATTTTATTATTTATATGTTATAAAACGTTTTGAATCACAAAATGTTTTTATAATTTTATTTTAAAAGAATCACTTATACTTTTGAAATCGGTAATCTAAGAATTAATGCAATTTAACAATTTTTTTATGTTGTTGTGGTTTTGATCGATATGACTGGCATTTGGTTATTTATTTTCCTTAGTCCGTTCGAAAATTAAATGTTGACGTTGATTCCATAGGCGTGT
The DNA here is from genome assembly GCA_963556165.1 of Tipula helvola. NCBI lineage: Eukaryota > Metazoa > Arthropoda > Insecta > Diptera > Tipulidae > Tipula > Tipula helvola. The sequence goes on along the minus strand of OY744482.1, from coordinate 293,353,646 downwards.
AATATTTTTTTACACCTATTAATTTTCACATGAAATATGATTGTAATAACATAGAATCATAAATATTTTGAGTTTTTTGTGTATTAAAACTGAAATATAATGCATTTGAATGATTATTTATTATTTTATTTAGGTTTACTATTTAAGATAAATGCGACCCATCAAAATTTTTATAGATTTCTTTTCTACATCACTGGAAGCTGCGCAGAACAATTTAAAATTTTTTTTTTTTAAGATCTGAATAGGACTATACAGACTTCAATGTTAATATGTGCATTGTACTTTAGCGCTAAATATGATTTGAAGTGAACAACATTACGACTGTCCCTTTGTACACCTCTGACTTTAGCTTGTTCAGATGATCGACGTCGGTATGATGCACAGCCATTGACATTTAGAGTTATGATGTCGTTGATTCTTTTGGGAAATTTTTCGAGCATTTTCCATCACTCGCGCGTTAGAAAATCTTGGGCTACACAGACCGTGCATCATGCATCGCAGCCCGATCCCTCTCAAATGTGGCTTACTTTCTTGTGATGGTATTTCGGCTGAGACAATTTCGTCAATTCTTTGAGTTATTGTTAATTTATGCCTTGCTGCAAGTGTCACCAAAATGTGCACATGAGGTAAGCCGCGCTTTTGGAATTCAATAGTATGTATAAGCAAATGACTTTCCAAAAATACCATGTTTTGTCAAATCATCAATGAGAGAAACCAGTTTGATTTTGTAAACTCGAGCAACCAAATCGGGTCTATCGCTTACTTATTTTCCGAGACGTAAATTTTCTGTGATTTCATTCCATTTCGGGTTTGCAGTGAATGTGATAAACAAATCCTGAACACCCCATTTGGAAAGATGGACATAGAAACACAGCACCTCTCACGCATGTTTCTTGGTGATCCTTCAAAACTCGATAGAAGAATAACAGACACACCAGTTGCAATATTTGATTCTTGTGCTAAATTAGCAACGTGATCGTCCAGCATATTGTTCAGCTCGAAACGTTGTTGATCTGTTTTATATAATTCAAGTTGTTTGGTCTCCACTTGCAAATATGAATCTACCAACCACTGTTGTGTCTGTTTTCCAGCGCTAATAATAGGATTAAATTGATCACGAATGGCACATTGATGTTGTTGCGAACTCTAGTTCAGTCTATCACGACGCAATGCCATGCTGGCGACCGGAATTTGTAGGCCACATAGAGCTGCTTCATTGGCTTCTCACTCCTCAATTTCATGCATGCCGCAATTTTATTATTTTCGCGATAAAAACGATCAATTCTTTCAACTCGACGACACTGATCATTTGCTGCTGCATGATTTTGACGAATGTCTGTTGCTTGTGTAGAATCAAGAACATAAAGTTGGGCATATTCAGGAGTCTTATTATTTATTGGCTGTATATGTGATATTTTGTGATGGGTTTGACCATTGATCTTAAAAACGTATGGGCCACGACCCGGTAAATCGATTATTTTGGCACCCATTGACGCAAATGACAATGCATTCCTGTACAAACGAATTTGGTCATGGAAACGACCAAACGGCTCAGTGGTTAAAGCAGCGGCGTTTGAATCGGGAGGTACCGGGTTCAAATCCCGATAGGGGGCGAGATGCAAAAGGTATTTTGTATCATCTGATTTCGATCGATGACGACGATGAAGACAACTATCACCCCCTGTTGAGCGTGCAGAATCTTTGGAGCGGCGCACCTTTCATGTCAGCACTATAATAATCTGGCATGAACCAATGCAATGTACAGGTGGTTTATACAAAAAAAAAACGGGTCTATAGCCGTACGTCCTCGATTTGGCTACTACTACGTAAAGTAGGACGGTAAAAGTTAACTGCGAAAGGAAAGAGTTGGGAATACCTTAGCCCCAGAAAACATTGCCTAGAATAAAAAAATAAAAAAAAATAAAAATTGTTTAGTACTTCGGTCAGCATCGAACCCGAAACATTTTCTATTCGAAGTTTTGTTGTTAACAGGTCAAACCTATATCACTTAGGCTACTCAGATTTAAAACTTGCGCATATAATTTGGAAATACTTATAAGAAAAGCGTTCCGAAATCAATCAGGGAGTCAGTCAGTGTAAGCGTAAATACATATCTGTTCCTCGGAAGAATACGACACCATGTCCAATTTTTTCCGAAAATGAACTTTTACACAAGGTGTTTAACTATGTTTAATTCTCTTTCTAATGCAATATAACACTATGTAAACCTTAAAGTCATTACGGAAATACATATGATTAAAATAACACCAAGTGTAGGTTCCGTTAGAGGCAAAAGACACTATATGGACATAAATTTATATACCTTTGCAAATATTATTTTCATATAAAACTATGTCCTATATTAGTCGGCGTTGAAACAGATAATAACAATTGAATGAATCTTTTGTTCTTTTAGTTAGCTGTATTATCTTATCATAAACTGTTGTGTGTACTTAAACACGTTTATAACAATATAATTAGCAATTATATAAGCATTTTGTATTGCGGGTTTTAATTATTGCTTGATGGCATCTCGAAGGGATGAAATTTGTGTATTGAAAACAAAACGAAATATTCTTCTTGAAAGTAAGTAACAATGTTAATAATCCATTGCATTTTTATCTATATTTGTGGATTAAGGTATTCTTCTTTCTTTTGTAATTATAATACAATATTTTACAAATTATAATTGTGTATTATAAAATAATCTATGACATCAATACTTTTGTCTCTCTTTCGGTTACAGAAACAACATCCGATTTTCAAAGTATGTTGTCGCCTGATAATAATATTGTATCAAATACTATTAAAAATAACAATACCTGTATCGAAGAAGCTTCAGGTTCCAATGAAATTAACAATAGTTGCGAACCGCAAATACCTATGGAAGATTTATTGAGTAATGATTTGTTCTTAAGCAGCAGTGATCCAGATGATTCTGATGCTGACGGACATTACGTGCCTTTTAATGACGAAAGTTCTGAATCAGAAAATGAACTAATTCAGGACACCCCTAATGGCCACGCTTTGGATGATGTTGTTAATATTTAAAGGAATGTAGCGTTAAGAAAAGTAATAAAAAAATCAGTAATTAAACAACAAGGTACCAAACGTGTAAGAAATCCAAGTGAATGGTTATGTAATAAACGTAAAGCAAACTATACCGCGGGTCAAGCCTACTTGAGCAAAAAAGGTAAAAACGTACCGGCTAAAAAAATAAAACTGCCATGTTCTTGCAGAATGAAATGCAATGAGAAAATAGCTGAGAATGAACGGTTGGAAGTTTTTAAAACATATTGAAATATAAAAACCAATAATGATCTGAAAAAACAGTTCATTCGTACATGTGTCGAAATGAAACCAACAGCGCGTTCCAGGAGCACAAATTTTATTAGACAAAAAGAAAATACATTGACATACAAACTTATCGTTAATAAGAAAGTATTAAGGGTATGTAAAGTGATGTTCCTGAACACACTTTGTATTTCCAACACAGTAGTTGTTAATGCTTTGAAAAATGAAAGGCTTGGAGGGCTGATAGAACCAGATAAGAGAGGGAGGCATACACCAAGTAACAAAACTCCAACTGTGGTAATTGACAATGTCATAAGTCATATTGCTTCGTTTCCAGCATATCAAAGCTATTATAGCAGAGAAAGATGTAAGAAAAAATTCTTAGGGACAGATCTAAATATTGGAAAAATGTATTCTTTATATCTACTATGCTGTTCTGAAAATCCTGTTGAATCTCAACTTGTAGCAAAAAAAATGGATTTATACAGACACGTTCAAAACAAAGTTTAAGTTATCTTTTAAACCACCAGGTATAGACACCTGTGACACCTGTGATGTTTTTAATGCGCAACTGCAGAACAACTTAAACCAGCTGGAAAAAGACAACGTTAAAAGTAATTACGATGTGCATCTCTTGGAATCAAAAACCAGGTATGATTTAAAAAGTAGAGACACGACAATGTCAAAACAGAACCCAAACCATAAAGTTTTGACAGTTGACCTACAAAAGTGTCTCCCCACTCCCCTTTTGACTAATTGTATAAGTTTTTACAAACAAAAGCTTTGGACTTTCAACTATACTATGTATGATTCTTCAGATATGTCTGCCCATTGTATGATGTGGGATGAATCCAAATGTGGCCGTGGTGGAAATGAAATTGCTTCAGCTATATTAAAATGGGCTGACTGTAACATTCCAAACTCACAGGATGAGGAAATAACTATGTGGGCTGATAACTGTTATGGCCAAAATAAGAACATGTCAATGATTGTGTGCTTTTTTTGGATTCTAGTTAAGTATCCTCAAATTAAAATTATTAATCAAAAATTTTTACTCAAGGGCACACCCATATGGAGGCTGACACCGTGCATGCCCTGATTGAAAGGAAAAGAAAGAAAACTAAAGCTATGACTATATTAACACCTTGGGACTGGCAGCAACTGGTACGCCAATGTTCCAACAGATACAGTGTATACAACATGGAACTACTTGATTTCAAAGACTTCAAATCTCTTTATACTGTGCCCTATACTATACATCATCTTTTTTATTGAGAAAAGTGTATAAGCAGAAACAAGCTGTATTGATTTCTAAGTGTGTTCACCTGCAAGTCCGACAGGAAAATATTGGTGCTTTGTACTTTAAAACATCATTTGATGAAAACTGCGAGTTTAGAGAAATTTGTCTTAAAAGAAATGTAAGAACACATGAGGTTGATTTCCCAGAAACTTTAAAAATAATAAATACATCACCTAAACCAATTTCTACCAAGAAATATAATGATTTAATTTCACTTCTACCTTTTATACTAAGTGATTGTCATGCTTTTTACAAAAGTTTAAGACATGCAAATTGCAAATATTATCCCTGATTACCCATGTGGTGATGACACAGATAAAGATTGAATTATTGTTTTGTGTAATTTCTAACGTCATAAAGTTAATTTTATTAAAAGAAATAATAATTTATACCATTTGATGATAATCCGATGGGTAATAACTTTTTGTTTGTTTATTTTATAATTTTTATTGAATTGTTTTATATTATTATAAAAAATATAATTGTTTGTGTTGAATCGAATTTGTCTTATTTATATGCTATGTTTCCTGATGGAATCGTTAGGATATGGTGTCACTGAAAATTGATATAATTTGAGGGGCAAAAAACACTATGTCCGTTAAAAAAATATCAACGCAACTCCCATTTGAATTTTAAATATGCACCGATACGGTAGCCAAAGTATTATATAATAGTTAAAAAAATTGTAAAATAACGTTAAGAGGACGTACCACCTTCAAATTTTCAAAAAATCGAAATTTTTTTTATGATAGAATATGTTAGAATGAACGTTTAAGAACATGATTTTAACAAGAAAATCTCAAAAAAAAATTTATTTATATTTTTATTTTATTTATTGCGAAGGGCGCCAAAGTTCGCTGTATCGCTACACCGACTTTCTCTTAGTAACACCTGCTTATATATATATATGTACATGCATATATATAATATAATACGTTATTCTCTCACATAATAGCTGTAAAAGTAGAGGGGAAATTTTTGAGAGGAAGGTATATTGTACGGTGCAGGCATCGCAGATTAAATTTTGGTAAGGTTTATTACAAAAAAAAAAAAAATTTAACTTTAAACGCGATTATCTCGAAATGACGTTTTTCAAGTTGGCGTGCAAGATTGAGAAAAAACTACTTATCCAATCGTTCTAAAATTTTAACACGTTGATCTACATATATTTCTGCTCAGAATGAACTACGGAAGGAATAATCGGCTTTCAATTTTTTGAGTTACAACTAATTGGGGGGGGGGGGGGGGGGACAAAAAAGCTGCATTTTCGAAAAAATGCCGCCATTTTTTTATTTTTCAACCAATGTTTCTTTTTTTAGTTCATTCCAAGGGCGATTTAATGCTGAATAAAACCCCGTTTTTTTTTTTTTAGACGTTTCTGAGAGCAGTTATGATGCACGCCACGAATTTTCAGTGTTTTTGGAAAACCGTTATAGCTGACGACAGTGGGCTAAAAAAAATCTAAAAAAAAATTTTTTTTATACTTAAATAAAATGTCAATGGAAAGTTTCATTAAGATATCTCTTTTTATACCATTAAAAAAAAATCTTTGAAAAACTTTTTGTTTTTCAATTTTGAAGGTGGTACGTCCCCTTAGTAAAAAATAAATGGGCAAAATATTGATTAAAAAATCTTGTTTCGGTTATTACAACGAATTTTATAATTGTGACTTGGTGTCGTATGCCTCCGAGGTACAGATATATATTAGTATTATGATAGAATATTATGGTTTAACTTTTTCTTGCATTTATCAGTGTACCTATCCCTCGCTCATTTCATATGATGAAAAGATCTTTCGTAAATAAAGCTGAGTTTATGACATAGGAAGATTGACACGACCAACCAAATTATTTAAAATGTCACAAGCCCCGTCTATTTAGTTGCATGATCTATACCTTTTCAACTTCAAATTGGAAATTATCATTTTCAAAATGGAAATAATCATTTTCAAAATGGAAATAATCAATATCAAATTGGAAATAATCATTTTCAAAAAGGGAAATAATCAATATCAAATTGGAAATAATCATTTTCAAAATGGAAATAATCAATATCAAATTGAAAATAATCATTTCCAAAATGGAAATAATCATTTTTTAAAACATCTGGTATGAATTTTTGAATATATGCAACATATTTAGCACAATTTGCAACAGATAAATTTGGCAAATTCCGTTGTATAATATTTTCAAACCTTTGTAAATGAAATTCGGTTTGAGTCAAATCTATCCTATTTTCACCTGCTAAAATCTGTGGCATTGGACTGAACGCAATGCTCTGACCAAATATCAATCACCAGTCGTAATGGTAATTGATAATGCTCCGTGTCTATTGAAGCTGTGTTTCTTGAAAGTGAATTTATCAATCATCGGTTATTAAGATTAGGCCCGTACAGTCCAATGTTTAACCCCAGAGAATTTGCGTGGTCGGTTCTTAAGGCCTCTATTAAACGAGATTTAACAACTGAAATGCCACAGATTTTAGCAGGTGAAAATAGGATAGATTTGACTCAAACGAATTTCATTTACAAAGGTTTGAAAATATTATACAACGGAATTTGCCAAATTTATCTGTTGCAAATTGTGCTAAATATGTTTCATATATTCAAAAATTCATACCAGATGTTTTAAAAAATGATTATTTCCATTTTGGAAATGATTATTTCCAATTTGATATTGATTATTTCCATTTTGAAAATGATAATTTCCAATTTGAAGTTGAAAAGGTATAGTTGAAAAATTTCTTTCTTTTGATCAAAGTAGGCTAGTACTAGTAGGCGGGGCTGGTGACATTTAAAATAATTTAAACCGTGGTCGTGTCAATCTTTCCATCTTCCTAAGTCATAAACACAGGGAATGAATAGTGTCATACAGAAAAATGTTGCTCATGATCGTAAATTCATAATTTGGATCCCTTTAATCATCGGAAATCCCCTCAAAAACTAACGCTTAAACCGTTGTTCGTTTGAGAAAAATGATTTACGCAATGGTTTAAATTTTAAAAAGTTTTAAAGCAAAGCAATGTGGCGAACTTTAGCTAGTATTAGTTAAAGTAAAAATTAAAATGATTCAAAAATTCTCAAATTTACATTGATTCTTTTGGGATAATGCAAAAACAGATTTGATAAAATTGCAACGTGCTCAGGTGGTTGGTACTAGTGATACATGCCAAATTTCATGTTTTTTGATTAAATGTATATTGCTTAACATTTGTAATTTTTCACGATACCTGTAAAATATTTATAAATTTTAATTTTTCGAAAAAAAAACTTTGTTTCATCTGGATTATTGCTCTCCACAAATTAATATAAAAGATGATTACATCCAATAGTTCGTACTTTATGCCTCCTTCATGTCTGTTGCTAAAAATATAAAAAACTCAATAATAATTATAAAGTCTTAAAATTTAAATTTAAAAATTATCTATGGAAAAATTATTGCATACTCCAATTTTCGTACAAATTACATACGATTGAAAAAAACTTATGTTTAAAAATTGAATTGCAATTTCTTAATTTTTCGTAAATTTAGTTTATTTGAAATTGTAGTGGAAAAGACGGTAAATTAAGTTTTGTCAAAATAGTGGTCTTAACCATACATAATATTGAAATTCAGTTAGATTTAAGAAGTAGCAGAAATAAACCTCTCACATAAAAACCTGAATATTTCAAATTCATAACGCCAAATCCATTTTAAAAATTTTATTCAATTACCGGTTTTGTTTCATTTTTACCCGAAGCAAAAAAAAACTCATGACAATTTCCAAAATGAATTATAAAAGAAAATATTAAGTTTACTGTTTCTATTATTATTATAAAGTTCACACTATGAAAAGCTTATATTCTTAAAACCATTTTCTTTATAAACACGAAAAGCGACGCTTAAAAAAATTATGTTTTATTATATAATTTAATAAGCTATGAAAATATTAAAATAATTTTTTTGTTAGTTTTCTATTAATGTTTGAAATGACAACAGTTTAGATGGAGTTAAGATAATATTGTGTTTAAAAAAACATACCGGGGCAAAAAAGCTCTGTACGATTTTTCTTTTTATAATAAACTCGTTTTAAGATAAATTTAAATCGTGCTTTATTTTTAAACAAAAGATTTGTACATAGTAAACGGGGCGTGATGCCATAAAAGGTCATTACATAAATCAGAAATGGTTTTAAGAAAACGTTTTATTGTTGTGTTTTTAAAACTAGTAATTTTTCGATTTTTATTTTGTATCAAAGACTTTAGTAATCAGCACAAATATTTCAACTATTCAGTCACTGAATGCATAAAATATTAGAATTTTTTCGATTTACATAAAACGAATAAAATGCTATATATAGTTCGACGACAACAACCTTCAATGTATGTAATCTATATATGTAATAATAAGAAAATCGTCCTTCATAGCATCTAACTACAAGTATACATAGAAAATAATCCAAAATAATAAGAAACTTCAAAAAGCACAAACAAAATTGCAAACATTGAAAGTCACTCAAGAAAATAAAAACAGGATGAGCTTTTTACATTTTGCTTTTTGTTTTTATCTCGTTCTTTTTTATTTCAAGTTCGACGACATAACTTTATTTCATCTTCCAATCTTGTACGACTATATACGTATATTCTTTATTATTATTGTTACACAAAGACATTATTAAAAGACCATCTACTTGAAAGTAAATTTTTTCCTACGGATAAGAAGATACCTTAAGTACAATAAATAATTATGGAGAATACGATGAAAGCAATTTTTTATTTTACCTAGATTATAACAACTAAACATGAAGAGTCTCTTTAAATGTATATACAAAAAAAAAACTAATTACATTTGAACAAGCTTTTTTTGGAGCTCGGGGAAAAAATGTGAGCTGAAGGAGTACTTGGTGCGATGTAAAATTAACTAAAAATATAAAACTTTTTCAAATTAATTGTCTAAAAAGCTTTTAAATTTGTGTGTTTGCTTCACCCTAACAAACAAAAAACTAACCCTTTATCTGTCGCCATTTCAATTATCGAAATTGTAAAGCAATTAATTTTTAACTATTATATTGTCGGGAATATGTGTACTATATATGTACCGTACATACTAAAATTAAAGGGTTGAGCTACAACCTACAACAGTTGAACATACACTAACTCATTTTTTTTTATTATACATATATGTATGTATGGGTACGCTTTCCAATCATAATCCATTTCACCTGTGTCATGTTGATTCGTCCAAACAAACTATTTTGTATCCCTCCAAAATATTATTGAATGCATGTATGTACATGTATCGAGTATGTACATTGTGTACAAAAATTCCTGTATTCCAAGGGTAAATATGGATGCGAATTTCATTTCCATAAAATTTAATTATTTTTCAATTCATTATTGCCATTAGTTAAAATTAAAACAATACATAATCAATTCAAACGTATGTTTATATGAACGTATATATAAAACATGTATGTATTATGTTTCAACAGAATGAAAAATAAAACAACATAACCAACAAAAAAAAACAGTAAAGCTTTCCCAAGCTATATATGATTATTTTTTTTTTTTATTTATTTATTTACACTCGTACATTCGGAAGAGAACAAAGAATTTATCCCTTGTGATATTATCATATAAAATGTTAAGCAACAAAAAAAAAAACCACCAACATCATAAATTTTAGAACATTTTCTGTGCTTTTTCTAAAACATACACAACAAAATAAAATATATAAACGACCCCGAAAAGCTCGACCAGGACACGAAAACACAAAGAGAGTGAAAAAAACAGCGGCACATAAAAAGTTGTATTTGATTTGGGATTTTCACGTATTTTTCTAGTTTTCGGTTGGTTTTTGCCTTGCCATACGCCTTTTGGCGATATAATTTTGTTTGGTACATTTTTTTATTGTTGACTGCTTTATACAATAATATCCACTGTATTTTAGTAAGGAACTTAGTTTATTTTGTTTGCGTCGTGGTGTTACGGTATAACAAAACGTTTGTATTCTATTTGTGCTTTTCGTTTTTTATTTTGTATTTTTATCGAATTTTTATGGTCATTGCGTTCGATTGGTTTATACAGTTTAAATTGGAAAATATTTTATTAACTTTTAAAATTATAAAATGAATACAAAATCTAATTTCTGTCTTTTTTTTTATTTTCAGGTAATAAACCACGATTAAACAAATAGGAAGAGGAGCTTTCTTAAAACATTGTATGGAAAGATAATTTTGCAAAATACATAATCTGCTTGTGAGAGACGTGATGTAACAACATGTCGTGCATTCGAGTAAATAAGTACATAATATCATTGGCCATTGAACAATTTTAATTAAATATTTAAATTAAACTTTTGTTTTATGTTATTTCAAATTTCAAACAGTTTGGCATTTAATACGTTTCATACATTATTATATTGATACTTAGTTCTTACAACCTCAAAATTTAGGAAATCGAAATATAAAATGATAAAAATATTCAAATTTCGGTTCAACATTTGAAAATCATTAATTAAAATTGATATTTCAAATTAAGACTTATAAAACAGAGTAAAAATTCTCTCGAACCAAAATAAACTTAATTTTATTCAAAAAGTTCAAAAAAGTTCAATCAAACCACATTTTACTCTTACTTTTGAAGCCTGGTACAGATAACAAAAGTACTGGTAATGTCGTTATTTATTTAACCTTTTGAGTTGTACAGTCTGAAGCCAAGACGTTTATTGGCAAACAAATTCTTACTGCTACTAAAACTTTCCGAGTTTTACCAGCTTGAGCATTATCATTTCTATTGAAACTTCCGAAACTTCAGTTTAAGAATATCTAAAATCCAAATTTTTTTTTGGTTAAAGAATGGAAGGACTCAAGATCCGTGTTGTAATTTTCGTCCCTCTTCCAATTTAAATTTATGTAAAAGAGGCTTGTTAATGAGGTTCTTGACAATTTTAAAAACTGTCAAATTTCGTTTAGATGGGAAGAACAAGTTGACTTATAGTGTCACTTTTTTATATAAAACTGAATTCGCAATCGACACATTTGGGAAAGAGTTCGGCAAAAGTTATTAATAGAAAGCAAATCCTTCGTAAAAAAAAATAATAATTTGTAAAATTCATAAGCTGATGGACAAATCCTCTTTTATCGTTTAAATCTCTTTATCATTGGAAAATTATAGCCCCTTTATACTATAGACTCCTTTGCTTGTAAGGGAAATTATGATTTTCTGAAAAAATGATAAAGAAGCAAAGAAAGAAAATAAGACTATTATTAAAGGTGTATGGGTTCTTTTAAAATTTTAGCAATTCTACAAGCAATTCTAAGCTGAAAATAATGTGTAAGCAACAACAATTTTTTGATAAATGTCATAAATTGATTGAAGTATAAGTTGATGGGAAAAATTATATAGGAAGATCAAATCAAAAATGCAATTAAGTTAGATTCAATTTTACCACTTTCTCCACTGAATTAACTGACTACATAGTTGTGGGATTCTATAAATCTGAGATTCTGTCGAATGTGAAAAACGTCCAATTGTGAATGATCAGTTATGCAACCAGTGAAACCAGCAACCGGTAAGTTGCAGAGGCAATTTATCTCAGCATGTCGAGAAACGGTTTATGAGTAAAGCTAAATTAAATTTACAAGAAATTTGGCCATGTTAAAAAACTAAAAAGCAGTTAAATAAGAAATATTACTAGGTAGTCCAATCGTTATGGGAATCATAAGGGGATGATGGACTGTAAAATTATATGCAAAATTCCAACCCTTTTTAATTATTATTATTATTTATTATTTTTTTAAAATTAGGTACGAGCGGTTTTGAACAAATAATAGGTTTTGCTCAAAAACAGACTGACAAAAAACCTAATATAATTCAATCAACTTCTAGATGGATGGTTTTCAAGTCTGTGAAATGAGCCCGAAATAATTTGAAATTTGATTTTTTTAAATATGCCATTTTAAATTATTTTTTTTAGTGTAGCCTATTACAGTGGTGCTTTAGATTCTTTACCATGAATACTAGGAATAAAACCTTATAGTGCCCCATATACGGCCAGATAGGCCACGATAATATAAAAGAACCCTGTGTACTCCCAGGTTTACTTTTAAATTCTATACGTGACTAGGGCACCCATTTCCGGAATTTGAAATTCCGGAATTCCGGCCCATATTTTAGTTTCGATTATTCCGGATTGATCAAATTTTTATTTCTCACAATAATTAATTTAAGTAGTTTTAACTTAATTTTATGTAATTATAGAATTTCTTGTACTAGAAAACAGTGAAACTCCTCTAAAGTGACTACTAAAGAGTCGCAGAAATTTTGGTCACTTTATAGAGGTGGTCAGTTTAAGGAATAAAGCAGTCCAATCATTTGAAAATTAAAAGTCTTGCCTAACAGAAAAATTTTCTTGTAATAAATGTTATAGATAATATTCTAGGGACTGACAATAGTGGTCAATTTAGAGAGCTGTTCAAAATTGGTCACTTTTGAAAGTTTTACTGTGTTTCTCTTTTGCGTTCACTAGGTAGGATATGACACCTAATAAACGGATTACGAAACAATAAATGCTCGTCCCTAAAAACAGCATTTTATCCATCCCTAAAATACACCTGTCAAATAAGTGTTGTATTGCTTCTTAGTTTTCAAAACCGACAAAAGGTACTTTGTACGTAATAACTATGCAGCGCCGTATATACATATTTCGGGTAGGAACAATATATTTAATGGGAAAGGTTGGTGTTCCGCAACATTTCTTGAATTTGACTATTATTTTATTTAAAAAAACAGACCCCAAATGATATGACCCATGGAATTCTTCAGAGTGTGAATAATTCGCTTTTATATTAGGAACTACTTACAGAATCGGCTTAATAACTTAGATATCAAATTTCAGAAAAATTAATTGGCAATCGTGTTTGTTCCATTTCGTGCTAGAAATGTAGAATATGCATGGGTTGGTTATATATTTAAAAAATAAATTTCTCTTTGGCAAATATAATTTCTTGATATAAGATTTGAATTTGTGTACCAATGTATTAGAAGTGTCCCGGAATATTTGTTGAATTCTGACCATGTTTTATTTAAGAAAGTTCATTCTTCCGCCAAGCGGAACTTCTGTGATTATGCACCAATTCGATTGAAATTAGTTGCACCAAATCCAAATGACGGTTTTCAAACTTTTCTAGAAGAGATTTCACTATAAATCTGTTTTAAAACCAGTGGATGGTCGTCACCACCAAACCAACTTTATATAGCAACTTTTTTTTGGATACAGTTCGGTATCTAACAAAAATAGTTTCGTGTTGAAAATACGAGGTTTGAACAAAATACGCGGAATTTTCTTCACAATTGTTTTTCTTGTGTTGGTACATTTGTCCCTGAGATATCTTGACCTTCGTAGCCATATCGTCATCCATTGGCTGTCGAAAAGTTATACGTGATTTGGTGTGCTAGAATGGAATGAAGTGCACAACTATATAGAAAATGTTGAATATTTTTCGCGTCTTCTATGAATAAAACAAGCAATTATCAGTGGTACAAACGTTTCAAATAGGGCCTTGAAGACGTTGAGGAAATGATAAGCGCGAAGCATACCAACAACCGCTCAACCCAAACACTTTTTTGCATGTTTTGGGCATGAAACGTGTGACAACAAAATTGGATCAAAATTGGACCACATCGCTCGAACGTTCAAACGAGTCATATCTGGTAATCAAACAGGAGTGTACGAATAAGACGTCTAAATTAAGGCCCTACTGCCCCAATGGAAGCTTCCTAAAGAGACAATTCCAGATAAACCTAGTCAAATTTAATCGAATGCTAAGATTCTGCTCACTGTTTTCTTCGATTTCAATGGCATAGTGTACCATGAATTCATACCACCAGGTCGCACCTGTTCGGGTTTGTGGTGAGACAACATGGCATTTATACTACAATAATAATTCTGCTCACACTTTTGTGCTGGTTCGTAAATTGTTGCCCAAAAATGGCATCGTTATGATGCTGAGCGCTCCAAACCATTCAAATTTCCGAGCGTACCAAAACTGTCTAACCTTTTTAACAGCCAACAATAAACGATGCATCGAATTCAAAAATTTCACGATTTTTTATCCAATCGTATATTTTATCACCTAGTAAATTTTTTCGAGCTTTCCGTACTTGTTGAAAATATTTGAAATTCATTCCAACGATGGTCATAAGTAGTTATGACCAAATTAACTTTATTGTTTCTCATTTTTTTGATATTTGGGCTTTATCAAAAATCTAAAAACTTATTTTCCATTTTTTTGTTAGAATAACTACAATACAGGTCGATTTCAAAATTTGTTTGGCGTGCCGGACAAATTTTTAAACATGCCAATCTTGGCCCGTTTACTACGTATTTGCGATCACTGATCTAGAACAACAAAATTAGGTCTATCTGACTCCTCGAACGGCTCTTTTCCCACAAATCTCCGTTATACATTACCAAACCAACCATTTTACAAAATTTTTTCGTTATTTTGAGAGAGGCAGTTCTAAAAAGATGTCGCGGGTGGTTTTAACTTTGGAGACCATTTCCCCGATATTTCAATTAGTCATGACAATATAAACCCCCTACCCCAGGCCACCAAATCGCAGTCTCATAATTAATGTTAGATTATTTAGTACATACTAAGAGGTGTTGAACATCAATCAAAATCGAGGTTTTCTATCTTCGACCTTTAAGAATTAGTTGCAGTTATACATCTCTAGTATACTGTACAAAATCCTTAAAAACTTGAATTACTCCATTCAAAGAAAATCCACAATGTTCAAAATTTATTTTCTGAAAATTAGTGCCGTTTGTTCAGATCGCAACGTCATGTGAGAAGTAAGAATGGCTGATACAATTCTTGACACAGTGCTTCAGTCTAGACGGAGTACCGCTGTGAACCATTCGAGTACTACAAACAAATAAAATACAATCAATACACAATCAGAATTAATGTCAATTAGCATTTCTGACCGATTCTCCACTTCTTGTGATATTATTTAACCTTTATGTGACTGGATGGGTTTACAATTTTGTACCCAAATGTACTTTTGACTATATATTTTTGTATGATCCAGACTTCGTAGGTACCTGACACTTGCCGACATATTTAAATGTTTCAAGATCTTTATTTATAGAAATATTCAATAAAAAATGTTCACATTTTCAATGAGAAAATTGACCCAAAGTTTTTCCACCCGTAGCAGGCTTGAATGGGTACTTTTGTACCCATAGTATTTTATAAGGAAATGTTCAGTTTTATTAAATGAAAATAAAGAAAAATTGTAAGAAATATCAATTTTATTCAGTTACATTTATTACACGTTAGTTTATTTAACGAATGTTCAGCGCAAACAGGTTTGCCACATGTAAAACAATTTTTCCGTGTATTTCGATCTTTTCGATTTCCTTCAGTGCAAATATAGCAACGCCCAACAACAGCAGCTGGTCCAGAATTCTGCCGAGTGCCAACACACCGCCTGGTGTAACTGATTGTGGAGAAATTACGCGTCCAAGGACTAATTCCATTTCATTTCGTGTGAAATGGTTTCCAATCATATGAGGATTGATGGAACGTGATTCTACTGAAGGCAAGCATAACTCTTTTGAAATAAAAAATCGTTCAACAATTGTCTACGCCGGTCTGTTTTTTTGAAATGCCTATTTTGTTCCATATATATAACATATGCAGCTAAAGCAGCGACGTCTATCATATTGTAAAACAACGCAAGTGGCCAGCGATTAGTTCTGCGCTTCACTGTGTATGCCATCAACATTTTATCGGCTGTATCTACGCCACCTTTAGTTTTATTATAATAGTTTATAATTTCTGGTTTTGCAGTTGTAGTATTCGAAACAGCATTAGTCACGTGCATTGTCGACAAAACGATCACTGATTTATTTCTTTTCGGAACATAGGAACATACAGTGGCATCTCTATTGAATCCAAAATTTGTAGAAAATACATCTCTATATTTGGATGGTTGCATGTTCGGAGGCAAATATTTAAGCACCAATGAGGTAAAAAAATTGTCTGTGGTTATATTCCTTCCTGATCCCTTGTAAGCAGCTACCAGATCCAAAACAATACGTTCGCCGATGTTTTTTTGACGTTCACTATCAGGAGGCTTTCCCGTATAAATTTCACCTTTTAGAGGATACGAATTTGAAGCATCACACGCCCAGAAAACTTTGATGCCATACTTGGCTGGTTTGAACGGAATATATTGAGTAAATTTTGTGTGCCCTCTATACGGAAATAATTGCTCATCTACCGTGATACATTCATATGGTTTGTAACACTTTTGTAAATTATTGTTTAGCGTCTGCCATATGTCCCGTATTGGAGCAGCCTTATCACTTTTTGCACGATCAGCACGAGTATTTTCGTTGTCAAAGCGTATGAATCGTTGCATCATCTTGAAGCGATCACGAGACATCGATGCTCGAATAAGGGGCGAAAAATCTGTCCTCCATAATTCAGAGACATGCTCATTGTTCGATTTGTGAATCCCTGCTTTAATTAAAATTCCCAAAAAACAATCGAACTCCTCTTCCGTGAATGGTATGAACTTTTTTTTATTTGGTCTTAATTTTGAAATAATTGGCTGTTGACACTGTCAGTAATTTATTGACCTTTACGATTGGTTTCATGAAAAATTATTTCAATCATTTCATTTGAAATAATGGATCGAAACGTTTCTTTCACAGTAAACGTTTTGCTGAAGTTCGCTGCACCTCCTCTTTCACGGATAATATTACGATTCAACGTTTGTGTTTGTACGAGAGGAGAGGCACTCCATGTTGTGCCATCTTTAGCCGTCAAATTAATTGTTTCTAGCAACTGCGCTTCTTCGTCATCATCGCTTTCATCAGAAACATATTCCTCTCGTTCGACAACAGGGTCGCGCTCAACACCAGATTCTTCCGAAGCAAGAACTACAGGGTCCGGAATGTACTCTTCATCATCGGAAGGCACAAATGGTTCTTCTTCAGACTGTTCCTCTACTATAGCTTGTATTTCAGCCGGTGTCAACCTACGAATAAACATTGCAATCAATAAACAAACAGATATGTTAATATATTGAATTAAAACTTATGCGGATACACGGAGTCTTGTAGCAAAAGCCCCACTTGGCCCATCTTCAAACACAAATCCGAAATTAGACATACTATCTAATATGTATTTATTTTACACAATAAAAATTATAAATAACTTGTTGTTCACTAATCGCTTTGCACTACAAATCTCACAAGGAAATAACTTAAATTCGAAAAAATGATACTTTATATACGATTCATAACTGTTTTATTCCGTTATTTTTTCGTTTTTTTTACCGTCCTTTTTATAGTTTAGGTTTCGTTATTGATAATTTTTACATATTTCATTTTCTCTTCTAACGGAAATAATTTTAATATTTTTTTAGTCAATTTCTCTATTAATATTTATACTTGGGTACATTTGTACCCATTCCAGTCTGCTAAAGGTGTTTTGATATTCAGTCACATAAAGGTTAAGGGTGTCCCAGTAATTTGCTATGAAGATTTACATATGTATATACGACCTTAAATACCAAGATAATTTATTACTCAGAAAGAATACCTTTAAGCCTGTATTCCATGAGAAAAACTGACTCACAGTTAAAAGAAAACGAAAAGGGAAAAATAATCTGATTCTCTATATAAGAGACAAAGACAACGTTTTTATTTTATTTTTTATTGGAAACCAAAATATTTTTGCTGTAAAATAAAAAATACACGTTGTCTTTGTCTCTTATATGGCATCAGATTATATGTCTCTTTCCTTTCTGTTTTACTGTGTGGCAGTTTTTCTCATGGAATACAGGCTTTAAGGAGATTTTATTATTTTAATCAATAAAATGTCATTAAAACGTCAGAAAAAGAATTTATATTTAACTATAACTTATTAGATATATTTTTATTTTTAAATATTGACGATATAATAAGAAATTTAAATTCCATAATACACGGTAACCTACCTATTCGTTTTGTCTTAAAGACACCTGTGGAATATTTGTTTGAATTTGGAAGGTGAATTAACCGTAGAAAAATATTTCTTCGAAAAGTTCGACATTGCCACGGAAAACAGTTCAAGTATCAGGTAGAAGATAAGGATAACCCTCGATATCTCATACAAAAATTCAATTTCCAAAATCAAGTTTTTTAATTATAACATATTTTTGGAAGGTTATTTTATTTCGTTTCATACCTTAAAGAATGAGGGTTGCGGCCCCCAAACCCTCGCTTTGATGATTTGTTAAAATTTCAATATTAGTAGAAATTAGAAGGTTTTTGAAAAATTTGTGTTTTTTTAATTATTCTAGGGTCGGCAGCCTAAAATACATAAGTCAAAAGGTCATACTTTTCAAGAAAAACAAAAACTAAATAAAAAATCTTCCTGTTCTAACATTTCTTCTCTTATTTTGACTAAAACGGGGATCTTTTTCATTTAAATTTATTGGGGTCTTTTAGCATTTTGGTTTTTTATGAAATTAAATTCTCATTTCAATAATCACCTAAAAATTAAATGAAAAAATGACCTAAAAATCAAATAAATACACCAAATGTTAAGGCATTTTTCATGTTTCCAAAATATCCCAATCCTATGCATATACATTTTTGGGGCATTTGTTAGTTTGGTTTTGCTTCATTTTTTCCATTTTCCACAGGAGCGCTGATAGCATGTTTACTATGGTTGCGTCGCAATTTGTATGTATCTGGTCCAATTTAACTATCTTCATTAAGAGGCGGTATTCCTACTTTTACAATCGTCAATAGTAGCAAAAATAAGAATATCAGATGAACCAAGCCCAAATGATTTTGCGGGTTTTTTGAACTGGAACCCAATATTAAATGTGTCTGTAATATTTTATCTTGGACTCAAAATAATACAAAAATGATTCACGTAACACCATCTATCGTAAATAAATATAAATAATTTTGAAAAAATATTTCCTTTTATTGAACAATTTTCTTTGTTATATTAAATTTTAAAGTTAAATTATTAAATCAAACATTTTAGTTGTAATTTTTTACAACAAAAATGGGCGAACGCATTTAAAAAATAATGAGCTTATTAAAATGTGTCTCTACTAACTGTTTTTCTTCTATTAACGGTTAGATGGAACCTCAATAAAAATAATTAATTGGTTTGACTTTCAGGTTTTGGGTTCCAGAATGAATTGCCAAAAACTTGTTCAGCTTGAAACATCTGATATTCTTATCTATGATAGTAGTTTATTACATTTACATAAACCAATTTCGTATATACGAGTATAGTACAATACAAGTAATATGAATAAAACACCCAGATTTATAAAATAAGAGGAGGAATGCGGATTTGGATGCTGTGTGTGATAATTTATCGTAATAAATGATAAAATAAAAAAAAGAACTACAGCAAGATGAGTATAACGTAATTTTTATTTTTTTTTTTTTATTTTTTTGATAAATAGAAAATGATTTATGATTCATGAGATTTTCGTTCGTTTCGTTTGCTGTTTTTTTTTTCTTATATGATTTTCTTATAAAATTCTGACAGAAATAAATAAGAAAATTTATTACAAAACAATATTTTTGTTGTTGCTTTTTTTAATAAATTTATGAAGTTATATATCGTAATAATTACAAGAGATATATCTTTTCTAGCTAGGTGGTGTGTTTTTATATTAAAAATTGTATATGCGATATGAAAAATTATGATGGATACTGACAATTATTATGCTGGACGTGATTTGTTTTCTGTGAACTTTTTTTTGAATTTAAAAGTCATTAAGAAGGCGAATGGATTTAAATCCCATTTATCATTTATACAATATTATACAAAGGACAATAAATGCATTCGCAATATACTCGTTAGTTCATAGTTAAATATTGATTTGAACCGATCATCCATCATTCAATAAAAAATTTGATGGAAAGACATTTTCGCATTGCGAACGGTACTCAAAACAATCTTAAAGTTGTTCAAATACTACAAATAAATAAGCCTCTTAATATAGCCATTTTGTTGTTGCTGAAGATATACTCGTATAGGTACTTGTTACAAAAAATGTATAAAGCAATAAGCACAATAACTTTTTATTAAAATAAAAAAAATGTTACTTAACATTATGTAATCTTTTTTTGTTCAATGTAAATATCCGTATTTATTTTCTTTTCAACAACGAAATTTAGAATGTTGTAAAGATATTTTGTATGTATGCATTTATTGGTAAAATCAATAATTCAAACTTTGTAATGCTCAATATTTTTTTATGATATTTACAATTTCGTATCGGTCGTAAAATTTCAGGATAACGTATAAATATTTTTTACCAATTTATTCGGTGAAAAGAATTTTGGCGTAACAAAGAATATACACTTATTTGTGAACTGAATATTTGTGGCATACATTTAAAAATGGAAGGTTTTATAACCATACCAATTTGAGTAGTAGTTTGATAAAAAGAAGTATTTTTTGTTTTTCTTTAATAAGATTTAAATGATATACAAAGTTGAATTTATCGATAAGTTTATTATATATTTTTGGTTTGTTATGAATTTATTTGTTGATTTAAGCACGATTTGCAAATTAACTATAACTAAAACGGAGTATGATTTAACACTAAACCTACCGACACTTCTTATAATATACAGGGTGAGGAAAAAGTATGGAAACCCCTAAAAATCTCGCGGAGTTCAGTCCAAAATAAAATGAGCCAGGTTTATTCTTAGGTAATTTTCAACAGGGAATTTAATGGTGAGCTTGGTTGTGACAAGGTCATTTGAAGGTCAAAGTAATTTTTTTTAATTATAACCCCTATTTTTGATGACAGAATCGAAAAGAGCGATCAATTTTACGCCCGACTATGTATTTTCCATGACCTCCCAAGGTCATCTGAAGGAATTTACATTGCGAGGTGAAAGTATGGAAACCCCTAGAAATCTCGCGGAGTATGTCAAAAAAAATTCCATTAAGGTGTATTCTTAGGTAATTTTCAACAAGGAATTTAATGGTGAGCTTGGTTGTGACCGTGACCTTCATCTTCAAGGTCATTTTGAGGTCAAGGTCATGAATCAAGACATGAATTATATGGTCTATCATGTTTAATGTTACATTCTTATTATTCGATTTTTATAATTTTGCTATGATCTTTCTCTGTCCAGTTAAACTGGTTGTATGTAAAAAAAATAAAATACCAATACTGCGGGAAACAGGCGTGCACAATTTCTGCATGCAGTAATGCTGCATGAAGTTATAAATTTTTTTAATTATAAAAAAAAATAATTTTAATACACTATTTTTTTTAGATGAAGGGTACCTAATTTGTCACAAATTAATTAATTTTTATCTTCTATTACGGCGATTGCCAGAAAATTTGTAAGTTCTGTCGACAAACTAAAAAAATTGATTGTACCAATCAAAAAGAATAAAAATTGTTCTGCATTTGTTTTCTTTTGTCTAATGTATAGCCTACTGAAACGCAGAAATTTATAAAAAGATACATTTTGCAGCATTCTGCGTGGCTTGCAGAATGAATGAATTTCGTTCTTATATATTGCACAGGCGCAAAATTTGCTTCATTTCTTCTTTCTCTAGGACGTCTAATTGCTTTTAAAATAAAATGGAAATTTCTATTTTTTTCAATTTTAAAATGTTTTCATCATTTAAATATAAAATCGTTTTTATCAATTGAGTCCAAATCTGTATACCTATGCTATCATAAAATGAAAGCCCTACAAAAAAAACTTACTTCAAGTACCCATACATTTTTGAAACACCTATGTATGCCTCAAAATATTTTCCGCTTACTTCCATAATTAAAAACTTTGTATAGGTATTTATATTAATTTAAAAAATTACGTCTTGTAAAAATATGCAATTTTTTTAATAAACTTATATTTCGTCGAGTTGGTTAAATATTGTTTAAATTATTGAAGATAGAATGTTCGTTGAAGCTCATTTTCTTAACGTTTTATCATTGGACTTTATCAGAAAATTAAAAGAAAGTCATTCATGAATATAAACTAGCAAAAATGGAATTAGTCATTTCCTGCGTCGTAATTTTTACTTCCCCCCGTCAAATTCGATTATCCCTAATTAGTTTATTGTACGCAGCGAATCTTGAAAATTTTCCCATTATATTACCATTATCATTTTAACTTGCCCTTCTTTTTATTTATACATAAATCCATCTATATTCTATAAGCCAACACAAAAAGTACTTATAAAAACGTGACTATGACAAATTCCAAAGCAAATAAAATTCACATTCAATAAAATTTATAACAAAGTTTTTTTAGTTTCTCTTTAGTTTTTTTTTTTTTTTGACTCATGTAATTTTATTACAAGGAAATTTAATATTTTCGTACTGTATGTGTGCGCTAGTACATCAACACACAAGAACCGGGGCGAATGATGAGAAAGTTCGTAAACCAAAAAAGGTTAAAACAATTTTTGGTTCAGTTCTTTGTAATCGAATATGAACAAAAGTCACGAGAAATTATAAAATCGCTTTGGAGCAAAAAATTAAACCATTGTTTGTTGTTGTAATTTATTAAAGTCTCTAATTAATGAACTTCTTAAATTCATGTGTTTTTATAGAAGAGAATACGAAAATAAATACGCATAACAACAACATTAAAAAATGAATAAATTATCCAATCTCATTTACTGAATTAATTTATTCCATCAATTAGCTGATCTTTTCAATTTTTTCCTTTCTTGCTTTAATTAACTTCCTGGAACGACACGAAAAAAGTAAAAAGAAAAGAAAGCATCATACAGTCACAATCCCTGTGTACAAGATAATACAAACACAACAATAACAAAACAAAAAAAAAAAATTGAAAAAATGCAATTCATGTAATTATCTATTTTTATCGTCGGCCAAGGACATCATAAAAATTTTCCACCCTCACTCACATTTTTATTACTATTATTCTTTCTTTTTTAATGATTAATAAATTACCTAAGATGGAATTTTTTTATTATTATTTCCAGGGAAAATGATACATCAACCTTATTTGTTAGATGTTAGAAAAACAATTTGTCAATTTTTTTTTTTTTTTTTTTTTTAAGTTTGGCGAGGGAGTGAAATCTTACAAATATAAAACGGAAGTTACAAAAAAAAAAAAAAAATCTTTTCTTTACACAACGTTTCACATTCGGTTCCATCTCAAAATTTGAAGGAAAAAAATTATAATTAAATAAAAGAAAGCAGAAAATTGTGAAATGAAAATAAGAAGAAGAAATGTACTTATGCTTTTTGGCGAAGCGAGCTTAAAGCTTTTTTTATTTTATTTAATTTAATGAATAAGTACATACATAGGAAGAAATACAATTATATTTTAAATTCACCCAATGTACATTCATACATTTATTACGCAATTGGGAAATATTTTTAGATGTTTTTTTTCTATTCTGTCTATTCTATGAAAATACATTAAAAAAAAAAATAGAGCAAAAATATTTTGTGATATTTCTGAAAAGTGAAACAGTTTTTTCGAAAATTTTCCAAAATAACGAATGTTAAAGAGTGTTATTGATTTTGCTTTATGTCTATTAAAAAAGCTCATCCATGTTCAATTTACAGAATATGTATAAACAAATCATTTAAGCTTGCAGTTTTAGTTGTTGTAATACAAAATCAATATTTTCATTAAGCAACTAGTTATCTAATCACCGATAACATATACATATTTAGATTTTTGGCTAATGGCCACACACACGTTTTTTTGCATATACATATGTATACGTTGGATTTTTAGATTTTTAAATAAACAGAAGTTAAAAGTTTTACATTAAAGTTTACATCAGATTTAAGTTTTTATTTTGGATTTTAATCTTTTTTTGTTTTATACATGTTATTATAAAAGTATTCGAATCAGTCCTTGGTTTTTTTCTAATTGATTTGATTTTACATAGATTAAATTAGTTGAGCTTTGTAATTCTTAAATGATATCAGTATGGAGCAAATGTTAGAGCTTTAAACAATTAAAAATATTGTTACTTTAATCGGTGGATTTCTATATTTTGTGTGAAAAAAATTCTCTAGAATAATGTAAATAGAAAAATTTCTGATCAATTTTACATCGGAAATATCAAAGTCCGGTAAACAAATAAAGTGAAAAAAAAAATGTGCCAATATATTAATTTATATATGGCGTATTTATTTAAATACGGCATAATCAACGCCACCCAACTTTTGGGCTGTTAGGTCTTTAGCCTTAGGGCGCTAGTCCTAAAAATGTGTATAGGGGTCAAAAGCATTTTATAAAGCGAGATTTTAACCGAAAAGGTCATCTTAAGTAAAGCGGAGCCAAAATGAACATTTCTGACACTGATTTTAGTGCGTGTGTTCGGTAACTCAAATGCAAACACCCTAGAATTAAAGAATTTGATGTGTACTTACTATTTTCGGGTACAATCGGAAAAGGAAATCGTAGGGCTCCCATTCAAATGTTTTTAAAAGTGTGGCGAAAGTTTGATCAGCAAATCAATGGAAATGTTTAGGTGTGATGTTTATCTAAATTAAAATTTAATTCTTCTAGAATTATAAAATTTTCAACTTAGGTGTTATATTATCAGGAGATGTAGATCTTCTATTTTTGGTTATGTTCGGAAAAGAGAGTCACGGAACTTCCGTAATTTTATAAGTTCCGTGAAAAATTATACAGATAAAAAAAATCGCTCCGGTGGCAACACTTTCCATTGAAATTATATAGTGAGCGGGCTACGAGGTGAAAGGGCTCCTAGTTCTAACCCTGGTGTATTAGGATCAACAAATTAGTCCTCATTTGTTTTTTTAAAGGAACTTGGTGTTGTTACGCTAGGGACTTTCCAGTCGATTAGAAAGGCCCTGTGCATTGCAACCATGAGTCGCAATTCTGGACATTTTAGAGAATTTCCAAGACCCAGCCTTTTGTGTTCGTGCTCCTGAAGTCGTATGTGGTGGTTCATGGTAACATATTTTTCATGTGAGATGTGCCAGCACCTCGGATGTCCTGTATAATGATGATCAATGAAGAAGTCAGAAAGTTGATGTGGTTTTACTGCTGATGGTGAGATACATAGATACAGTTTTAAATAATAAGAGTCCTAGGCTTAAAGGTGTGCTATTGTTACTTGGCAATGTTTATAAAAAAATTCCGATATAGAGTTATCTCAGGAGCTTATTAGTAGTAAATTTGAAAAAATCTGCAAATTAATAATCTGAAACATGAGAATGTTTTGATTATCTACAAAATTCGCAGTTCTAAAAAAGAAATTTTTTGATCAATAATTTAGAATCAATGCATTTGAGACTAATATGGATATACATACAATAATATACATAAACTTTGACCACCAGAAATAAATCACGATTTGAGAAAATCAATGAGAAAGTACAAGCTGATAATATTGTGGTTATCAAACAAATCTTGTCTCTCAAAACAAAGAATTAAGATTTTAAAATATTTTAGAAAAAAAAACTTTTTTCAGGAACTGGATGAAACTTCTTCCGATAAGTTTCGCAATCAGAGAATATTACATTCTACTCATATGCCACTTAGTGGCATAGACTGAATGTAACCACTCAGATTCGGCTGCATCGTGAAGCGAAAAGTCTTAAAAATGAACTTCAGTTTTTGTTCTCGTGGGTTAATGATGGTCGAATTTTTCTTCGCAAAGTTGATAAAGTTGATGTTCTTGTTGTTAATTCGTATAGTGACATTATTGAACTTTGGAATATTAGTCCAGTTTTTGCTCAGTTGTCCAGCGGGTAGAATAATTAAGACATCATCTTAAATTAGGCTGCATTAAATCATAAATAAAAGGTGAAAAATACCTAAAATTCACTATATGGAGCCATCCCATAAGTCATGTTTTAATTTTATGATTTTTATGTTTTGAAACAAATAGTTGATTTTTTGTTGTTGTTGTTGTTAAATATACAGGGTGTCAAAGTTTGAGAAAATTTAAAAAAACTGTTTCGGCGGCCATTTTGAAAAACTAAATGAAAGATGGTGCCATTTTTATAATTATTTTATAATCCCTATTCATTTATCTTTAAAATGAGCCCAATCTTATAATTTTCGAACAATTAGTTTTCTTTCTATAGCAATAAATACAATACCAAGTGCATTGAATTTTTAAATATTTGACACCCTGTATCTTAAAAAAACTAATTAAATTTTCCTTTTCCAGAATCATATTCGTAATACACTCCAATACATCCGTCGATTATATTTTAACACAACAGGTTAAGCTTGCTAAATAACAACTTGTAACATTTTGTGGTTCAACTATAAGTAGAAGAAATAGAAACAATTCCTCTGATCTATGTCTGCAAGGTTGACGTAGCATTTACCAATTTAAATCAAAGTCGCAATCCGTTGCAATACATGTGTCGATTTTATTGTAACACAACGGATTAAACCAACCATCAAACAAAAAAATTAACAAAATTATGAGTACATACACGGAAAAAAATAATTTCTAATATGATGAAAAAACGGATTAGTTCAAGAAAATTTGTACATCATTTTTCGAAATTTCTCTCACCACAAACTTTACGTTTCTCAATTTGAAATTCTGCTAAAATATTAAAATAATCTTTATTTGTTTGATATGAGAAAACTAATTTCTTGATACTAGAAAACGTGATTAAATCGAGAATATGGTTTTTCTTCATGGTTAATTCTTATTTCTTAAGTTTAACAAAACCGGTTTGATTGTAGAACCCGATTCTTTTGATTGAAAACTAGAAATTTGTATGGTGAGAAATCTCGTTTCTTTATTTAAGTAGCATTTTCTGTAAATAAACAGATATTTTCTTGCTGGAAAATACATATTTTCTTGAGTAGAGTGAACATTTACCAATCTATTGTTTGCGTTTTCTTGTATGCATCGGTTTTCTTCTTCCAGGGAACTTGAATATTCTTCACTAGAGAAAAGCTTTTCTTGTGACAAAGCAATATTTCTTCAGGTGTGGTTACGCAATATTTCTTGGTTTCAGAAATATTTCTTCAATTTGTGAAATGGTTGGTTATAAAATAATACAATTTTATAACAATTTATTTTTGTGTTTTTTTATTTCATCATCAGATACTGAAAATATATAAATACAAATTTGATAATTTCGATTGTTATTTGTTTCATTATATTTAAATATAAATAATTATAATTTTATAAATAATTTTCACTTAGAACTAATATTATGATCGTTGTAATTTAATATTAAGTTTAGACTTTCAAATTTTTGTTTTTTAACTAAGAATCTAATTATAATCATTATTACAACAAGTATCAATATATGAAAAAAATTTATAGATTTTAAATAGATAATAAATTTAGTTTAATTAAATATTTTAATTCCATTTGGAAGTGTAAAACAAATAATTTAAATGTATGTTGTCTTTACATATAATAAATTCATATATGCCTTTCTTCTGTGCCAACATAATTACTTGACTATTCAAAATCTTTGTACTAATACGAAAAAATTGTTAGTAGTGTTTAGTACGCCAATAATTTTTAGCAGTTTTTTTCTTCTGTAAAATAAAGGAAATATGATTTTTTTAAAGTATTTATTTATATTGTATTTAATAACAGAAATACGTACATATGTTTTCAACATTTGAGACCTTTGAATATCGAGCAAGGCGAGAGAAAATATTAAAAACATTTTTAAATGTTTCTAGTTCCAGAAATCCTTTTTCTTTTGTCACTTTACACCACTTTGATGTGGAAACACTACCGTTTAAAAAATCTAAGGTTGTTCACTTTTAACAAAAGAAAATTTTCACAAAATCCTACTTTCAAAATCACAAAACTTTTTTACGTTTCTCACTGTTGAAGGTTCGCGATAGAATGCTTTTTTTCGGTACGAACATCCATTATATAATGGTTTTTATATACATACGTACAATTATAACAATTTAACGATTATTTTCTCGCCTCAAGAAAGGCTTACTTAGTTGAAATACTTTATTTTATTGATATGAGAAACAAGCTTTTCATATTATGAAATAATTTCTTGAATTAAAAATATTTTCTCAGATTAAGAAATTTTTGTTCAAATGAAAAATGCGATTTTTAAATAAGATCGTTTAAGAGAAGAAAATGTTTTCTTGTCCTTAGAGACGTAAAATAATAGTTTTCTTGTTAAGAGAATTTATTAAGGAATAATTTCTTCAATTGAAGATTTTTTTCTTAGTTCAAGAATAACATAAAAAAAATGCATAACATAAGTGATAATGCCATAAAGGCCAAAACCTATGCTCACAAGCCGTAGTAGCTTTAGTCGGCATAAGGGAAAAATGAATTTAATATTGAACTTTTTGTACCTCTCTAGAAAATTTTTCTAATTTTCTTTAAGCGATTATTCCTTATGACCACGGAGATATTCTGATTTTAATCAATAATTCGGATAATATTTTACTAGCCCTAATCAGTTGCTCTTTTTATCCTTGTTTAATTTTTATTTGCTTTTTATTTATTTTTATAAATAGTTATAATTGATTTTTGAATTGTGTTTAAAAAATTCTTTAAATAAAATATATTAAAATGTACATACAGGCCACTTGTACCCAATTGCCAAAAATATTTATGAATTTTTGTTTTTGTAAAATAATATCGCTGAGCAGCTAGCCCATCCCAAAAGAAATACATGAAACTTTTAGATCCATTTTAATCAAAAAGTGTTAATTTGGTTTAAATTGTGGTTAAAAATCTGAACCGGCTAGCTACATCAATGTTCATACATATTCAATTTATTTGGGAAGTATCCAACGGATTCTGGCTCACCGAATAAAAATAAGCAAAATTTGTCAGATATTGTTTAAATCTTTACAATAAGTAAAGTTGAGTCTAGATACCTACATATCTTCTGTCCATACAACCGTGTTTTAAACCGAATTCATTCCCGAAAGATTTTTGTTTCCATTCATAAAAAATTAACGGTTTAATCCGACATTATTATTGAAAATGAAATTCAACCAAATTAACTTAGCAGTAGACTTTTTTCCTATCTTTAAAACATTAAGTTTATTTGTTCCGATAAAATTCATTCCAATGCGGATTCAGTTTCATGTTCTTATTACCAGTTGTCACTATGATTTGTGAACCAAATTAAAAATGTGGTACTGTCTGCAAACAAATTTGACGGAGCTTTCAAGCCACCGTAAACTTCTATCATCCTTCATGCCTAATTTAAATGACATTTAGCAAAACTCACAGTATAAATTTGGAATATTAGAGTCAAAAGTGATTTTGTCATTTTTCACAATTCAATTCACATTTCAATTGATCAAATCACATTTCAATTCATCAAATTACTGCTTACTTCTAAAACAAATGCTGAACCATTTTGTTTCCTAAAAATCTAAACATCAATATTACCAAAAAGGCTTGCGCCTGTTCCATTGAAACTTAAACTTCCAGTTTGAAAATATACCGAAAAATATTTTATTATAGCTTCGCAAACTGTCTCTGTTTAGCTGTATATAAAACATTACCCCCTAGTCAAGACTGAGCTATATGGAATTTTATGTTAAATTAATTGGAAATTTGTAATTGGATAGTTTCGTTTAAGTTACATTATTATATTTGTAGAATCTTTTACGCACGGATATCCGATATTTTAATAACCGGATATCGGAAACGATACGGTTAACAGTACAAATATCGGTGAATTTGTACTGGTAACCTACAAATATCGGGGAAGTTTTTACTCGATCTAGTGCTGTTTAGGCCCAAATATTCTGAACAATACAGCTCATCACGGATTTCAACCTGAGTAATTAAAGCATGGACATGAGCCCTTTCTAGAATAAACGAATCGTTTATTCTTGAAATAATTGAAAGATAACCCCAAAATTCAGGTTTATTTCATTTTTAACCATTCTGTAAACAGCCTCAGAGGGAATAATTTCTAAAATCAAAAACAGAATGTGTATTTATTAAAAATCATAAATTTCAAATTAATCAAATTAATAATTTATATATTAAAATGATGTCGATGTTTGTTTTAATTATTTAATGTGAATTACGATTAATTGTTACAAGAAAGATAATCGTTACATAATTAATGATTAACTCTCTCTTTTTCATGTTTCTTCTTTTTAAATACAGCAAAACCTCCTACTTTGGACACATCTCTAATTTGGAAACTCCTCTATTTTGGACACTTTCATTCAGTTCCTTGAAAAAATGCTCCTTTTCCTCTATATATTGGGCAACCTTTATTTATTGAAAATTGGACAACAAAAGTAATCAGACAGCGAAAATGTTGAATTAACTATGGAATTAATCTGAATTCAAAATAAAAATGTTGATGTGCACGTCATTAATTTTTTATTAGAAAAAGAAGAAATTTTCCTTATATTGGACACCTCCATAAATTGGACAGTCCCTTCGCTGTCCAATATATAGAGGTTTCACTGTATTAGTTTAGTATAAAAGAGCACATGGCCTGGACATGTGCCCTTTCTAGAATAAACGATTCAATTATAATGAACATTAAAATAGGTTTTAAAACCGAATTTACAATATTTCCTGAAAGCTCAATTTTTATTGAAATTCGTATTTTAATTTAACTCAAATTAAAAGCACGCGATTTGTTAACATGATTGATTGTTTCAAAATATAGCATTTTTCACTGATAAACTGAAAGGTGGGTTAGATCAATACTAATGTTAGCTTCTAAAAGCTTTTTCTTATATTCCATGGACATGCTTAAATTGTAGTTTAAACATAAAATCCGCAATGACTTAATATCGATAAGGGTTTTTTTAAGCATATTCTTATCCTCTTGACATGTTTTTGGATCTATTCAAAAAGATTCTTCATACAAATAATAATGAATGAAAAATCAAAATGCTCTTCATAAAGTTCAATAACATAATTAAAAGGTAGTTGACCTGTGTTGTATATGCAATTTAATCTCAAAATTATATGTATATAAATTCAAAAAAAAAAAAACCAAAGGCAAATAAAATCAACCCTCCAAACAAAATTTGCATACATTTTTTGTTCTATTTTCTGTTTTGTTTTTTTTTTTGCCACTTGAGCACTCGCTAAATTACTTACAACCAACAAATATATATTTAATGTAGCATATAAAGGAGGGTTTGAGCGAATTATACCCCGCATTTTCAATTAGTGTATCGTTTTTCATTTGTTTTCAAGATGTTTCAATATCATGATTAATTAGACGATTATTATGCAAATTATCTTTTTTACTAACAAAAGGTTATATATAGGGTTAAATTATGGTATAAGTATAACTTTTACTGTACATTCTACTTATTTAACGTGAAAGATGATTTCATTACGACGATTAATTTATTCATAAGAATAGGTTTCAATTAAAGACGAACAGTCTACTTTAATTGGTTTGAACGTACTATATAACTTATGTTTTACACAAAATTACTAGATATACATAGGTAAGTTTTCTAGCAACTTCTTTAATCAAAAACAAAAACTTCTAAGTAATCAAAACAAAAAAAGAGATGCAAATTAGTTTTATGTGGATTTAGCTATCCTTAGTTTTTTTTTTTTTTTGGTGGTTAGATGCGGTTGTAATTTGAAATTATATAAAAATTAGTTTTTTGTCATTTTAAATTAAAAGTTGTAAAAAGTTTAATTTTCTTTTCTTTACTTTTGTGAATTTTTTGTTTTGTTTTTTGGTGTGTCTGATAAAACATCACAAATATATCACGATGAGAAAAAGCACAACAAATTTAATACCTTACTTACACCATAAACTTAACTATATAAACACGTGACTGTTGGACTGTTTTTTATTTTTTTTTTGCCTTTTTCATTTCATTGTTGAAAATAAATTAAATGAGACTTTTGCTATGATTACATTTTACATTTGGGAAAATTTGTGCAAGCATTTCATTTTGTTGTAAATACAATAGATATTAGAATTTTAATCATTGATTCCCACGTTAACATAAAAAAGAATTTTTATTTTTATTTTTTTGCTTTTTTATTATAAAATATGACAGTCAATATGGATTTTGCACGTTTTCGTGATTCAAATGCATTACAAATGGTTTTAATTTTTGATTGAAATTTAAATGGTATTTTTATCTTTTAAGCAAGAATGATTTTTAATATTTTGTGTTTTGAAATTGGAAATGTGTTATATACATAGAACCGTATTTAAAAATAGAGTCATGATATTTTATCATGTCGCCGATCTATCAATTTTTCTATATCATTAGAAACAAGACGTTCTGAAGTTTATATTTATACAAAAATATTAAAGTCCATATATGTAGGCCTTAGTAAATCATAAAATAATTACAATTTATATGCCACAAAAAGTTATATGTTTTTCAAATGATTTGGTTCATTTGTAGCAAACCAAAATGTACAGTATGTAAGTATACGGACATTTTTAATATGAGGGTAGTTTATTTCAAAACCGGAAACAACCTATCCATTAAATGTCATTAACAATATCTCTCGTTCTCCTAGTTATATTTACATTATACATACATTCAACTCAGGTCTCTTTCTACCTTTTCTATAGGTATACTCGATTGGTAGTCCGCATATATACAAACATATTTGTCTTGATTTGTTTTTAATTTCAGGTTAATAATGTAGCAGCTCTCTTATACATAAGCCAAACCGACTGACCACAATAAAAAAATTCGATTTTGGTATTTTTTTTTCTACCTCTCTAACATATTTTTAATAAGTTCTACAGAACAAAATATATTGTAGAGCAAAACAAAAAAAAAAAAACATAGCATGAGTTATTATTTATTTTGTGTGGAAAACAAGCATTTTCCTTGTCGAAAGGTCATATTATTTCCTATTTTTATAATGTGTAAGCTTTTCGGTTGGATTGAGTGTATTTAATACAATTACCAAAACAAAAATGCTCTTTCCACCAATAAAAATGTGTGTATTTTATTAAATTCGTATAAATTTCAAAAATAAAAAAACCCAATTTAATGATTATTTAATTTATTTAAAAAGCACAAACAGAGAAAAGTTTTATTTTAATTATTTTGTAGATTAAGATGAAGGTTTTTTCCTATATTTGTTAAACAATAAAAAATAATAATAATAATAAAGAAAACATGAGCGGAATAAAATTAGCATAATGTATGCTTTCAGGTGTATGATGGCGGTTGATTTTCATTAAGTCTAATACAGTAAAGATTTATTTTTTAAGTAACTCATTATCTTATATTACTTAACAAAAAGTTTTTGTTTTCCCGTTAATGTATTCTATTTACATCGAAGCTTTAAGCTTTTTTATGTTTTGGTAACTTATCTTTATCGCGTTTCTTAATTTCTTATATAATATCTTGATTTTTTTTTAGCGTTTGAACAGCAAAAATAATTGAACTTTTTTAACGAAACTAAACATTTTCCGTTTAAACTTTTTTTTTATTGGTTGTTTAAGAAAAAAAGCTCCTTTTGATATAAAAAAAGATATATTAAAAATTATGTTAATTTACGTTTAGGAGGTATCCTTTTTTAAAATGTATAAATTTTTTTTTTTGACTTAATGTAAATTTTTAATTACAATATTAGCAAAACACACAACAACAACCGATGTGTACCAGCTAATAATGGGATGGAAAATTGTTTACAAAATTGTAAATCGCGCGATGAGGTATTTTGCAAGAGTGTATAGAAGATATTATTTTATGTAATACATTCTTAATTCACAGGCATTATGATTAGGTGAATTAATTATTAATATTGAATTTATCTGATCATTTGCGGAACAAAGCCCAACAGTCGTTTGGGAAGTATGTGTAAAACTATAAATTTCTGTTAACAGTTATTAAAATTTGTGCCTTATAATTTTATTTATTAATTTGTAAGTAGAATAATAAATCATAATTTTTAGTTAATTAAAAATAATTTTTGATTTATCATTTTTAATTTTTTATAAAAACTAACTTGGTTTTTTAGACCAACTTTTTTTGTGAATGATCCAATCGATCGATCATTCACACAAAATGTTGGTCTAAAAAACCAAGTCAGTTTTTATAAATTATTTATTAACATTTTTTGTTTAAGAAAATTATTTTGAATTGTAGGTAATAGCTCTTCAGGAGAATTCGCTGCGAAATATAAAAGCAAAATTAAAACGAAAAGGCGAAAGCATTATGGTAAGGGTTTGTTTCTCAAGACCAAAGAACCAAGGGTTGGTAATTTACTGTAAATCAATATTAAACTTGATGCGCGGAATATAATTAAAACAAATTTCAGAGATTCCGCAAGAAAAATGAATTTGCGAGGAAAATTTGTAATACAACAGGATATTTATCCTAAGCATATGAGTCGTATTTCCAATGAATATTTAAAGAGACCAAATACACAGTTATTTATACCGATTTGATAAGCATGTACCATATGTTGAAAGAAGCAACAAATCTCATCAATTCCTCTCTCTGTTATAGCGATCGTGGAGCAACATACCGATTGAGACTATCCAGCGGATGGTTGAAAGGTAGTAGATGCTATACACCCTGCGCCATTGAAATGTTCGGTTTGAATTTTTAAAGTAAATTTTGGAAATACCACCGTTTGCTTCAAAAGTAGATGGCAAAAATGATAGATTCTGATTATCAAAACAATTTTTACACTATTCCGAATATATTCAAATAAAAAGAACGGTAATCCGACATTTTAGACCTGCATAACGTCGGATAAGGAATATTACCGCCCTACCTCGTAACAATTTGGTAGGTTTTTACAGTGTTTTTAACAAAGTTTTTTCAATTGAAAAATAGTTTTTTGTTGACAATGGTAATTTTTATTCAAAATAAGAATTAACAGAAATAAAATAATTCATCTCAACCAAAATATTTTGAGAGAAATTGAACTTTTTATAATCAATGATTAATAACCCAGCCCTTGGCTTTTATGATGGCCTTAAACCCGATCAGCATTGAATTCTAAAGTTTTATTAAATAATATATTGTTATTTCTTCAAACCAGACTTTTTCTATAAGTTTTTTCCGCTCTTTGGCACTTTCCAGCTTGTAATTTGTAATATTCTTTCCCATGAAGGACCAAATATTTTCAACAATATTGGGGTCAGGACTATTTCCTGTCCAGGGTAACGACTCAATCACTAAGCTAGTTTTAAATTCGGCTACCTAAACAAAATAGACATTAAAATTAAGCATTCTTACTTCACAAATAACATCAATAACTCACGGAGAGTAATCGTCCTGGAAGAGTGGAATACCGATGTATTGAGTCGGGTCCTCAATAGTCACGATTCAGGTTTCGATAATTTTTTTATATCTTCCTCCGTTTTCTGAACTATCCAGAAGGCATAGTGAGCAAACTCCAAAGGCTGTTATGGCTCTCCAGGCCATAACATATGGTGAATTTTTCACTGTCGGCGAAATACATTCTGTTAAATACCGTTTGCCTTTTCGTCGCCGAACCCTTGTCCTTACATCGGGTCCAAAGATATTGAATTTGGATTTATCCGAGAATATGAACCAACGCCAGTCCTTGGGCATTCAGTTTTTTCATTCTATTGCGAATTTGAGGCTTGCAGCTGCCATTTTTGCTGTCAGTAATGATTTTCTCGCAGGTCGACAAGCATATAAACCAAGTTCCTTTTAAAAGTATGAACTGAAATAGTGGCGGTTGTTGCTATTAGAAGCTAACTTCTCAGCTCCAAAGCCGTAGCAAACCTTTGCTTAAGATCTAAATATCTGAAATTCGATTTGTTGAAACAGAAGTTCTCCTCTTTGCATCAGAGCCAAATTATCGTTTGATTTTCGGAATAGTGCCCTAAAAACTTTCTAATTGCTGTTTGGCTACACTAAATTACTCTTGCAATTTGTGAATGTGTGTACTTTTTGCCTTTGCTTGCAAAATTTTGGCTTTTTCGTTAGCATTTAATTTAGAGCGACACTTTGT
This sequence comes from Tipula helvola, assembly GCA_963556165.1. NCBI lineage: Eukaryota > Metazoa > Arthropoda > Insecta > Diptera > Tipulidae > Tipula > Tipula helvola. The sequence goes on along the minus strand of OY744482.1, from coordinate 293,317,141 downwards.
AAAATTAACTCTTTGACTACTTAATTGAAACCGAGCGAATATTTCATCCTTAGTTTGGGTTTAAATACCTAATAAGGCGTGAAATATGCTGAAAAATAAAAAAACAAAAAAAAAATAGCGAATGAGGTTAAATCTATTAGAGAATTGCATGAAATAGTAAATAATCGAAATCGAACATTTCAATGGCGCAGGGTGTATATAGTAAGTAATAGTATGAGCAACAATTATTAAATAAATTTCGACTGTTAATTTGAATGTATGTATATTGTGTATACATTCAACATTGAGATGAGCGGTTCGAATATCTACAATGTGTCAAAACAGTATTTAAATTTTTACTTAACCCTTAAACTCACGGCTGGGGCCAAACTCACCCCACGCGAACTTTGACTAGGCTCCTGAGCTAGCGAGCAATATTATCGACTCCTGATCTGAACAATAATGCAATTATGCAGTAATGTAATGAAATGCAGAGCGATCTTGATTTGCTGTACAATTGGTCAATTGTGAATAAATTGAACTTAAATTTGGAAAGGTCAAGATGATGAGCCTCTCCAAGAAAAAAGCAGTTATTCGTCATCAATATCTTATTGGTAATCACCAGTTGGAATGAGTTATGACATTTAAAGTTTTGGGTATTATCTTGGACCATCAATTGAATTTCCGAGACCATTTTAATTTAATGGTAGCTAATGCGGTCTACAGCATCGATTTTTTCGACTAAATTTCTGACTAAACTAAATTATGCTACTTTATGCTATTAACCAACAGTATGCTTACTTGTAGCCTCGCGAGGATGCTTTATTGTTTTAATTGTCATTTTTATTGAGAGAGTGCTTGGATTAAGTACTTTTCATTATTAACAATTTTAATTAGTGGCACAAGTTGGTACCGATTAATGGTACTAGCATAGACATTCATACTAGATTTCTCATTTCATAATAACTAAAGGAAAAAAACAAAAACTTCTGATAATTCCAATGTATCGTTGTGTTGTGTATTTTATAAGGCAATGATTTTAGAATGCGTTGCAAATATAATACGTATATGCAATACATCGATAACATTTGAATGGAAAATTTTTATTTTTATTTTGTGTTTTTAGTCAAATGAGAGATCTATTATGATTGTCTATGGTACTAGTATACATATGATACGAGTTTTTATCGTATTTCTATTTGACGGTTTTTATTCAGACTCTATTTTTGTTTATAAGGGTTTTTAAATATTGATTTGATTAATATTGTCTTACTGTCTGTCAGTGCGTGATCATGGCTTGAAATGGTATTATGAATAGTATAACGGCCAGCAAATTAACAATTTTATAGTGAAGGACTTACCAGATTTATACAAATAATATTCCATTGAGGTCTTTGAGATTTTGTTCTGAATCAAGAATACAACCTTACGATGGTTAATCTATAAGCGAAACTATTTCTCAAATGAATGAAACCTTTTCCGAAATAAATGAAACCAAATAAGTTTAAAACCAATAAGTACATAAATCACTAAAATTTGTTTTTTTATTATGGTACTTTCAACCCTACCTTTAATCACGTTCACGTCCTCTAAATTTAGTTCTCTCGGTCAACAATGAAACAATGTTCGCCTTTAATTCGGCGGCGGTATGTTTCCGACTATCGCATAAATGGTAGAAAGGTATCGTGTTTGGCGTATAAAAATTGTTTTGCAATGGAAATTATGATAAGGGCCCCTATTATAGGTTAATGACTTTTTTGAAGTAGCTCAAAACCAAAGAAGTTTCTTCTTTCGTAACCGTACTCTCTACTTTTTCAGGTTCACTTAATATTTTCCAATTTAAAACCATTTTAATTATTTAACCTTTAATTGGCAAAGGGTGATTTTAATCTGCAAATGCCCGTCCGATAGGACGCGGTCTTCACAAATTACGTCGAATGACATGCAAGAAACTTATTAAGAACTAAGAGAATCAGAATCTAGAAGGCGTAATCAAATACAGAATTGAAACAATAACAGCATCAGATTGGGCGACTTAGATACAAAGATGACACTCCCTGCTGTTACAAGATAACCAGTACGTTTTTTTTGTTTACCTACTGTTATATTTTATAAGTTGTAGTGATACAATTTTTGCTTTTAAATTTATTTAATTTGGTTTCATTTAATTTGGAAAAGGTTTCATTCCACTCGAAATTAGTTTCCTTCTTTCCGTAAAAGGGTTTATTCAATTCGGAATAATTTTCATTCATTTTAGAAATAGTTTCACTTAAATTGAAGAAGGTTTCGTTTAATCCGAGATTTTTCAAAAATTATCAAAATTAATCAAATTATTAATTAAGACTTTGCAAGTCTTTAGATTTTCTTATAGCGCCAATAAATTAACTTAAAATTTTGTAACTAATTTTGTGTACGAAAATTGAATAATTCCAAAAAAATAAAAAACAAATTAACATGGTAAATCAACTTGCGCGTGAGCCAAAATGAAAAGGAACGAACATTCAAACAGTATTCCTAGTTAGTTCCGTCAATAAAAGTCGGAATTTAGAATAATGAAAAGTCAGGCACAGTCTGTCTTATTGACCCTCATGCCATCTATGAACGACTGGTACGAACTAGTCGACAATTTTGAAAAGTCAACAATTTAGTCAAAAAAATCGACGTTAGGCACGCAGCAATGGTCTAATTCTCTACTTGGCTTTATTCGTCGTATTACAAAAGATTTTCGTAATCCACAATCAATTAAAACTTTGTATTGTTCCATTGTTCGGTCTAATTTGGAATATGTGTCGAGTATTTAGGATCCTGCTTTATATATTTATATCGATCGAGTTGAACGGATACAGACGAAATTTAGTATTGACTATCTTCATAAATTGAATTGGCCGTTTGATCCGAACTTTTCAATGCGGCTGAATAAAAATAATTTGCCATCCTACAACGACGGCTCTAAAATTTTTAATTTGGCCTCATTGCTTGTACGACGTAGATGTACTGCTTCAACATTCATGGCTGATTTGCTAAACAATTCTATTGACTGTCCGGAACTACTTGCAAAGATTGATATTCATGTGCCCTCCTGTAAAGCTGCTCGGGTCAGGAATTTTATATACAATATTTGCCGATATTTAAATCTAACTGCATATAATCCTCTGCTCTTGTCTATTTGTCGACAATTTACTCATAATTTTGATGTGTTTGATTTTAATATTTCAAAATGTACTTTTGAAAAGCAAATCAGAGCTAAATTGTAAAACTGTAAATAAAATTATAATCAAAAAAGAATTTTCATCCCGTTGATGATAATAAATAAACAAATTCGAAGGTCTATAAGTGGTGTCAGGTCGGTTGCAGCTTCATTGATCGCTGGATGTTACGCAATGTATTACGAAATTGTGTGTGGGGTGTGTTGCACCCCAGTCATGAGTTGACGTTTGACTTTTGTTTCAGTAAGTTAATTTTATATTTTATATCGAAATCAACATTTGATATATATTATTACGTAATCTGAGGATAATAGTCAAATACAGTGAACTGCCGGTATAAGAAATCACCATGGGACCGTCGCAATAGTTTGCTATACTCATATGCGGAGAGCACAAACTCGTTTATTTTGCACCGATTGTGCGGCAATTGATTAAATTGTTGTACGGTTAAGTCAGTTTAGTTTATTGTACGAATTTATAATAAAAGAAGCCTTTAAAAAATAATTTTTGGTTACTTGTTCAATGATTTGCCCAAATAAGTATACTTTTTCAACTGAATAAAGTGACAGTAATTTTTTTTCAATAGTCTGATGTCTTCCATTCAAAACACGCGTGAGATTTTAAGAACGGTTGAATAGTTACAATTTTTTATTCAAAAAATGAGTTTTTGGTTGATTTTTCCGCTTTTCGGTCTTCGAATGAATCAATGAGAAGACTAAATGTATATAAAATCAGATTTCTCTTACACCATTCTCTTCCTTATGAAAAAAACGAAGAAAATCATGTATGATAAAATCTGTTTATCAGCATAGAATAGGTTTTATAAACAAGAATAGCGTGGGGAGCGTCACACCCCAGTCTTTCCCTAGTTTGTAGGGTTAATTTAATTTTTAATTGTTAAGTTACTTTTATTTTAATTTTTGTATTATTCTAACACAAAATGCACGACAAATAAGTATTTATACCTTTCCACTATTTTGTTGGAATATTGCGTAACCTGCTTACGAAATATTTGGTAGAGCCTTACTTACCTTCAATAACTTTCTGGTAACGGAGAGGTATTATTCCACCCTAAGCTTTGAAAGGCAAATTCTTCTTAATTTTCCCCAGTAGCAACAATCTGTTTTAATCCTTCTTCTGAAGAAGAATTTTTTGGAGCAATTGTTAGATCTCATTCCGCCCATAAATGGTTTATCAGAATTTAATCAGGGGATTGGGCTGGGCTGCCCAGCGAATTACTTTAATTTGATTATCTGTAAACCATTTCGTCACAATTTTGGCAGGGTTCTTCGGATCCCGGTCTTGCTGAAATATGAAGTTACTTTGAATCCCAAATTTTGAGCTGATCTAGCCAAATTAACATAATTTTCTTTAGTTAAAATTTAGCCTATAAAAGTCATGAATCCTACACCATCGCGTCCCATATACCCGCAGAGCAAAATATTACCGCCTTCATGCTTCACTGTTTTACGAAGACATCCGTTTTTTCCGCACTCCCTGAATGCCATTCGACCCAAATATTTTAAATTTTTGTTCATTACTAAACAAACATTTTTATTACAAATGAACGGCTTCTTACGGGCCATTCTAAAATTGTATTCGGCTGCATGTATCCGATTCCGTACAGTTTGCAGGAAAATTTCAATTTCAAGTTAATTTTTTATTTTCAACGCAAGTTTAGGTGCTGATTCTGCTCTATTGGTTTTAATATGGTGGATAATATTACGATCGATTGGAGTTGTGTTTTTTTCGGTCAGCCGGAACGTTGGAGATTCGTACAACAACCAGTTTCTTTCCATTTTTGTATGATTTTTTAGACCGTAAATTTTTCTTATTGTAGTTTTTGATATTTTATTATGGCCCAAACCTTTTTGATATAAGGACCTTCTCGATATTATTTCGTTGATCGATATTTAATTCGGGTTTTCGCCATGATTGTTCAAACATCAGTGATAATCCTTCTCTTTTATTTTTATTTCCTTTGTTATATATTATAACCAAAAGTAATAATCTATTTTGATTGCATTTAATAGTTTGAAATTCGCAGCGTATAAATACTTTTTTCGCACATTTTCGGTACGTTTCTAAATAGTTTTTTTATTTGCATAATTTAGTAATACATTTTCAAAAATTAATTTCTCTCTTAGTTAAATAATCCAATAAAAACTATTTTCGGAAACCGTTCAGTTGCAACCAATTTTTTTTTTCGCAATTGCGCCACATGACAACAACCGTATAAATATTTTTTTTTGACACTGAATATCGTGTGAGTTTCTGCCTATTTTGTTTTGTTTAGTAATTTTACAGTTACAATGAATTATTGTTGATTTTATTACATTTAAATAAAGTGCATACATTCCTAATTTATATAAATTACTAAAAGAAAATTATTTTTTATTTTTATTGTCAATAATGACGTATTCATTACAATGTTAACGTTGTTCATATCCATTTCAAAACATTAAGTTATTGCGGATTTACATAAGTATTTTACGAAGAGGAGATTGCTCTTATGTTTATGTCCGACAGAATACATAAATTTAAGCCACTTTTAGAATACAGTATCTAATGTTTTTAACGTTAGAACTTAGCATTAACATTTTCTGGTATCAACATTAAGAATTTTATAAAAGGTCTTTCAATTGGGACGCTCGAAATTTTTAGTTTATAGCAGCCATGTTGTTAAAGCAACATCTGTCAAATTTGTTGTGAATTATTCAGTAGTGTTAGGCAAATCACCGTGGAAGGTTATATATAGCGTTGAACAACCTTTGCAAATCATTTATTTATTTTATAAATTATTTATTTATTTATTTATTTATTCATTCAATCAAGGCACGTAAGGCCACAGGCCTTATCAATGCATGCCCCAATACCACCAAACAAATCATTACAAATTGTATTCAATGAAAACAATGTAGATAATAAAAATATACACTTATACAATATAAAGTTATACTAATAATATTACAATAATAAAATATACTAATTCTAATTACATTAACATCATAAAATACAAATAAATTTATTTATTTACATAAAATTCAGTACACGCTCTTTTAAATTGTTTGACGAATTTAGAAAGCTTCACCGCTTCAGGCAGGGCATTAAACTGAATTATTCCATGTACAAAAATGGATGACGAAAACTGATTACATGAAAATCTTGATGATAACGACGTAATTCGAAAAACTCTCGGTGATGAACTAAATGATAACAATGTATACAAATAAGCGGGGTGCTTAATATGCAATAACTTAAATATAAAACACAAAGCCCTAATTCGAAGATATGTCATTAATGTCACACCAAGTATAGAATCCTGAACACTTGATACATGATCAAACTTCCTTAAAGAATTAACGTACCTAATGCATGAGTTAAAAGCCAACATTAAACGGCACCTGGACTGGTAGTCTGCATTATATATAAATATGTCTCCATAGGTAAACAAGGGCATAATCAAACTTTTCACCAACAGTAACCTGAGTGGAGCAGGAGTTATACCACTCAGTTTCCTGAGAGAGTACAACACGAAGTTGACCTTACGACAAATCTGATTAATGTGTGCATTCCACGTCAATGTACTGTTAAATATCACCCCAAGATTACGAACAGCATCAGATACAATTAACCTCTCACCATTGATCATTATAGGGGGCAATTCAATATTAACCTTTCTTTTATAAATTGGTAGAACTTGAGACTTCGCCGCATTCAAAATTGAACCATTTGACTCGACCCATCTAGAAATTGACTCTAAATCATGATTCAAATTACTACAAATATCTTGCACGCTACTCACTGGGCCAGATATGTACAACTGTAAATCATCTGCATACACATGATACTTCGAGTGTTTAACACGTTCCGATAAGTCATTGATGTATAATGAAAATAACAGAGGGCCCAACACAGAACCCTGCGGTACGCCTGATGTTATCAACACTGGCGTTGATAATAATCCTTGATATTTAACTACACGGTGTCTGTTTGCCAAATAAGAGACTATAAGGCGAGTAGAATACTTGGAAAACTTAAAGTAAAGCCTAAGCTTTCATCATGATCATCAATCATGATATTTTATTTCAGCTTTCATCAATCATGATATTTTATTTTCAAAATCAAGGTACAACCGTCCTGACGAGTCGACTATTCGATGTTTGGTGGCCAAATTCGAGTCAACTGGTTCGGTAAATAATCAGTCAACACCCGTATGTCAACAAAACGCAAGGTCTGCTGAAAACATCGCTGATGTACGTGACAGTGTACGGGAAAACCCGATACCGTCAATTTCTAGTCGTTCACAAAAACTTAGCTCTTCTGCGACTTCTTGTGGCATAAACAGGATGATATGGATGCCAAAGACATGTGGTCCAACTGAACGGCTTTATGTGTCACGTTTCGCGCGGCGGCAACCTGAACTGGCTTAGACTTCTTCCTTTGGGGCTATCTTAAATTGCAGGTCTATGCAATAAATCACAAACAATTGATGTCCTCAAAGTCAACATATCGAACGCCATCCAACAAATTCAGCCAGATTTATGGACAAAGACATCGAAAGTTGGACCTCCCGAATACGTGCCACCAACCAAAGCCGCGCCGGACATTTGAACGACGTTATATTCAAGCGTCCTTATTGAGGACCTTTTATTTATAAATTTTAAACTCTGAGAATTTTGAAGTAACTTAAAGAAATGAAAACTTAATTTACAACCGCTTTTCTATTAGTTTACAACCCAGATTTGTATTATAATATGAAGCTGGAATATCTCTGCATTCATCCAAATTATATGGCTTTTAAATTTTGGAATTTTTATTATGTTGGCAAAAATTTAATGAATGTAGAACTGGTTATTTGTTGATACATTTCAAAAAAAAAAAAATTAATTTACTGAGAACTGGGTTTGGTGTAATGCTGAAATTTTAAATGTTAGGTATATTTGAGATTTACAAATTTTCAGTTTTAAGAATAATTAGTTTTACGAATTTTAAACTTCAACTCTCGGATTTAACTAGATACTCTTTTTAAAGTAGAAAGGGATTTGTAGAAAATTGTCGATACAAAACCCACTAAATTCAATCAAAACAAGGAATTCTTAACATTTTTAACACCAAATAGACAATAATCACTTTGCTTGTTTTGGTTAAATTTTGTGTATTTTGTATCGAGAATTTTTTAAAGTTTGTAATTAATATTTGAAATTTGGCGTTTGCAATTCCAGATTAGAGATCTAACTATGTACTTAACAGTCTAGCTAGAATATATTATTTTCTACAACAAATATTTTGACCTTTTTGGAATTGAGAATTTGGGTTGTAAAATTTGAAAATTTATTTCCTACAAAATAAGAATATTTTCGAATTTAGCAATTCGGAACTTTTCTGAAATTCAACAAAAAAATCTTTGTATTCATACAAATATAATTTACAAATACATTCATCAATACAAATATTTGTATTTATATTTTAATATTTTTTGTAAATTTTGAAGTTCTCCAGATCTCGGAAATTAGTCCTATATAATAATCCTTGTTATCAAAATAATGAAATCCTTGAATTCTTCTGGAACTTATATTTGTTTAATTATAAGCCATTCTACGTTGCTTTTTTGAAGGTTGTAAATCCCCGTATGAAAATGATTTTTGGCAAGTTGGCTAACAATCCATTAAAAGAATCGAATTTGGTTGATGGAATATCTGAATGTTTTAAGCTTTAATGTCATCTGAAAATTTTAAATTTTTAAAATATTAATATTTCTTATACGTTTAATGGTTAGCATTTTGTTATGTTAATTCTAAATTTAAATTTTGAATTCTCAAATGTTTAGGTATTTGGAATTTAAAGAAATTAGAATATTAAGTACATATTTGCTTCTGAAATTTTAAGAGATTTTAATTCAACACTAGAATTGATAATTTCAAATTTTTTAGAATATAAATTAGAAATGTTAAAAAAAAATTTCTTGATACATAGATATCTCAAAAATTTTAAGGAATCTTTAGAAATATCTGACTTTCACAACATTGCAATTTGTAACGTTCAATTTAGTAAATTTGGAATTCAGCTTGTCAAAAATTATAGAAATTTTTATTTAAAAAATATCTAAAAATGTTTTTTGTAATATTTTATACTCGTATGTCCTAATCAAACGTATAGAGTTGTTTAATTGCTCACTAAACAGTGAGAAGCTCTTTGTGCCAATATTTAACTTCTGCAAAGAAATATTAAGATGTATCTAGAGATTTTATTCGTGATAAACTGGAAAATGTCAGACACGAAATCACATCCTTTCGCCGTATCGCTGTTGAAGTGCTTACCAAAGGTCTGCGGCTATAGAGTAATTGTTCTTTTTCCTCTTGCGAAGAACACAGATCACCACATCGTGAATCCAATTGGATCGTACGCTGAAATTTGGCAAGAGAAATAAAATGTTTTACGCGTTATATATTTGATGCAGGGTTAGTAATTTCGAGCTATTAGAAAGTCTAAATCAGATCCATTAATTAACATTTGTAAATGGCCTTTGTTATGCCGCTTACCATTATTAGTCTATATTTCAAATCATACACCCGGCCTGAAATTTGTTAAATTTAGATGTGATGGAGATTTTTAAAATTTAATCAAAGTTAATATTCTGAAAATTTCAGGAGAATTAATGACGAGTTCCGAGGTGATGGTTATCAACAAATCATTATCGAATCAAGTCACGGCGACTAACTCGGTCTTCTTATTATTTTTAAACTACCAAATTTAAAATTTTCTTAAAATTTTTTATAAGTCTTAAGTTTTAAATTCTAGTTTTTAACATTTTAATAAACTGCTAACATACACAAATTTTTGAATTAAGCATTTAGAATTAACAATTTGAGAATAAATAATTTTTGTACTGAAATAAGCTAGAAGTTCGTTTATTTTAAAAATATCTGTTTTAAAAAATATTAATTTTGAAATTTTTAAACTACGTAAATTTACAATTCCCAAGGTTTGGACAATTACTAAGATCCTGAAAATTTTAAGATAGAAATTGAAAATTATCAAATTTAATTTAATATTAAAATAATTTATGAAGTAAAATCTTGTGATTTAGAATTTTAAGAATTAAACAGAATTCGATTTTTTTTAAATTTCGAAACCTTATTTCAAATTTTAAAATTACACAGATTTTACTTAAGAATCCAACTTAAATTTTGAAAGGTTTTATAAATATTTTAAAATTAATTCCGGAAACCTTATACATACATCTCTATGTATATACATAGATTATTAATTTCAATTTTTCAGTTTTTGGTTTTCGATAATGAAGTGTCTGAGCAAGGTCCCCGCAAAAAAAAAATGGAAATGGGTTTCAATGTTTGACCAACAAAAACAGACTAATCAGATAGTTTTCATAATACCAAAACGTATCGCTTGAAAGTGGGATCTATCGAAAACCGATACTTTAGGCATGACATTAGATTAAGAGCTTTCGCGCTCGGAAAATCAAACTTCCTGGATATTATGTATATTTTTGCCAGCGGTGCTCTACATACATAAATGGTTTGTTATTATTCTATTTATATAACAAGTATTTGTATAAAAATTCACGGAAAACCCAATGAAAATGGTTTGCTTGTATTTGTTTTCGCAAAAGCACAGCAATAAAAAAATAAATATATTAATTAATTTTTACAGAATAACTGGTTTTTTGTTCGTTAAATTTATTTGTTTATTATTGTGGATCAAATAATTGAAATAATTAATTTTTATGTTTTGTGTTTTATTTTATGGAATTTATTTGTGTAATTTTTGTTATCGACATTTTTTCGAACATGTTCCATTTAAATAATTCAGGGGATGGGTTAGAATATATTAAGCAGATTTGGTAATTGAATGGTTGAACTTTGATAGTCGTGTTTTCAAATAAAACTAAACTTACTCTTATGTAACTTTTTGTAGATGTACATATTTAATTAAACTTTTTAATCAACACATTTTCTACTAATTTTGCACATTCTTTACCCCTTTTTTATGTAAAATTACGACAACAATTTCAAGAATTATCAATAGTCAACTAAAACAAAAACACAAACTTTAAATTAGAACATTTTTCGCTTTTTTTTTGTTTAGCTGTTAAATTTGAATGAGTAATTTTGATTTTTAATCCTCTTTTCAACCTCAACAAAATTTCAATTACTGACACCCAACATCAACAACGAACAAGATAAACATAAGCTATCTTGATAAAAACAACAAAATCTACATTTCCTCAAATAAAATTTAAATCGAAATTCTTTTCCAACACCAATAAAATTTTCGATTCAAATGAGGAAAATATTTTTTTATATTTTTGAAAAAAAAAACAAAAAAAAAATTGTGGCCTCAAGTGAAACCCGTTTCATGTTTTTTTTTTGACTCACCAACGAAGGGAACAAAAAATATTTTCTAAAATGGAAAATCCGAACAGAATGGTTCTCATTTTAAATAATTTCCGGAATAAAAATACTACAAAAAATAAAATAAAAAATCTACCATCTAATCCGGAATAATTTTGGGCTTTCTTTAACAACAAAATAAATAACGTTTTGCTGTATCATATTGCTTATATCCAGCAAACAGACAAAAAAAAAAAAAAATAATAAATTTCAAATAAAATATGAAAAACCAAAACTTAATATTTACCTACATGTTAGTAGTTATGGTTGCAATGAAGGGATATACAAATTTGTTTGTTTAGACGAGAACATTAGTTTTTCTTGAAGAGTATCATTCATCCGCATTGATTTTTCACTGGACTTTTGTTTATCTTTGAGCGTCTTCGCTTTATACAAAAAAACACAACAACGAAAAATTTACTCATTATCACCAAGACAACAAAAATGTTTCCAACCGTCATCACAAACATCATCGACCGTCACCTCGATTATTTATACCATCAACAACAAAAAAAGTATAAATTTAACTTTAAGTTATATTTTTTTTCATTTTCTATACACAATCTTTTCTTGAGCTTTTTTTGCTTTTTTTTCCTTTGTTTGAGGACTAGTTTAGAGAGATGTGTATGATGAATAGAAAAAAAAAAAGGATTTTTGTTTTGATTTTTTTATTCCTGTGTGTACCACTCGAACATATTTTTATATTATATTATTTGGAAAAAACCTTAAAAAATATATTTATAAATAATAACACTTAAAGTTTATTTAAGCTCCTTTTCGGCTTAAAAGTATACAATTGTAATACATTTGGATTTTGCAATGTTTTTTTTTGTTCTGTGTATTTTAAACTTTCCCTTCATTTTTGAGATGAAAAAAAAAGTTTTTCTTTTTTTTTTTTTGTGTTGCCAGTTTGGATTTATATTTTCTAATATATTTCGGTTGCTGTTGTTGTGTGTTCATGAAATTTATAGCACAGGTTTTTTTTTGTTACGCTGGGTTTGTGTGTGTTATTACACAATTTAAAGAAAATGGACATTTTTGTAGTTTTTATTAACTCTCATTTGTTAAATAATCACAATTTTCGAGAGTGCTTGAAGTTTTTTTTTGTACAGTTTGTTTATTTAATGAATGTATTTGTATTTGGGTGGGCAGTTGAAGTACAGTGAGATTTATGTGATAATATTTTTTAAATAGTTATGAACTAGCTAGGGACTAAATGTAGTCAATAGCACTCCATATACGATTTGTTGAAAATATAATCTGGATTTGTTGTTTTTTTATAACAATCAGCTTATAGCGTGATGAGAAATTTAGATATCTATGTTGCCAAGCAAAACGGGAGTTAGCATAAGTACGGTTCTTATATATTGTGTTTGATTTTTTAAGCCCTTCTCTAGTGTGGGGTCGAGGTTGTCACTGTTAAAAACTAAGGATGATACAGTATTTTTAAACACAACCTAGATTGTGGTTGGCAATATAGACCTAAACGTACCACATCACCCAATCATCGGCACTAAAGGCGCTATTTATTGTTTATGAATATTAATTAAATAAAGTGTGGCTGTCGCATTAATGGTAACGAATGGTCTAAGAAGTTTGCGGCATTCACAAAAATCATTAAAACACTATAGATACTTCACCAAATAATCAGATCAGATAAAAAAGCGTCCGGAAAAGAAACGAAAGATATGAACTTGGCAACATTGAATAGGTTTCGAAGTAAAGCACGACATGTTCACAAAGTTTTAACAAAAAAAAATCGCAAAGCGTAGAAGATTAATATTCTTAAAATGTCCACATCTTACGACGACATTTTACCAAATCCTTTGATCGAATATTTAAACCATTGTTTTGACAGTTATGGAATATTTCTAACTTAAGATAAACTAAACACCACCACGAATGAGAAACCACCAACGAACGTCAAAGAATTGCACTTTTCGAAGACTTGCCCATTACAATGAGCGTTTCATATCAAAATGTATTTGCGGCTTAGCTAAACATTATAAATTTTAGCTACTTCATGTTTTTTTAAAAATTGTTCGATCAACTGAATTTGATGCATGCTGCAAGCACAATATTTGATCTTGCTGTAACAAACTACTATATCGAATTATTTTGTAAGAAGGAACAAATTGTTTACAAACCCCTAAGAAAATCAAAAAATCCTTTATTGTTTGAGGTGCAACTAGCTTAAATGAATGCATTTACAGTCTTTTCGGTAGAGGAAATCGAATATATCGAAATAATTAAAGGCGCGCCGCGGAAATCATGATTCAGCCCTGCTTTTCAAGATAGGCGACCAATATTATAGTTACGTAACTCCATGGGTTCTCAACCGATATGGATATTTTTATTTTAAAAAATGGTCACGCAATTCATACCAAACATTGAGAAAGTGCAGATATAGAAGAGGGCACAAGAGGAGAAATAGCATCGCAGGGTGAATAGCTATTTATAGCCGTTTTCTTTCATTATTTATCAATCTTATAATGCAAAAATAAATTCGAAACAAGCATCTCAACAATTTCACCTGGAAAGCCGTCGCTAACAAATCCACCGATCATAACAATGTCACTATTGGATTGGGTCTTGCGTTGTGTGTGTATGTATGTGTATGTGTGTGTGTGTGTGTTTTTTTTTTTTTTTTTTTTTTTAAGAAGGTGGAAATCCATCATGGACGATGTAGGGGATAACATAGCTATCCGCCACAACGGTGTGAGACTCCTACTCACTAAAACCACCTCCTGCCTCCTTCCCCCCGGAACAACCGCTAGGTATTACTTCGAAAGGGAAGGAGTCTGTACTAACTGTACGATCTCATCTCCCACTCAACTGTAGGGTACGAGTTACCTTGCTTGGCGGCGATGACGTTCCAACCGTCGCGACTCCCTAATCGTTGTTGTTGCAAAATTTGCTACAGCATTCCATGCTTCTGGGGATGCCAGCATCGCTTCTACTATGTTCTCTGGGGTAATATCAAATTGGTCGAGAACTCCAGCAAGCACTTCTCTATTTCCCTGAAACCGTGGGCATACAAAAAACACGTGTTCAGCATCTTCCGCGGAATCTCTACAGGATGGACAATACGGTGAATCATCATGCCCAAAACGATTAAGGTATGACCGAAAGCATCCGTGGCCTGTTAAGAGCTGTGTTAGATAAAAGCCAACCTCGCCATGCTTACGGTTTATCGACGGGCCTATTTCGGGAATTAGACCATCAGAAAGCCAATCAGAAAGAATATCCCCGCTGAACATCTTCAGGTTTTTCTTCAGGTTCTTCTAGAATCGCAGCCTTTAAAGCAACATTTGGTATATAGTCCGGTCCTGGCACTTTCTTGTTGGGAATTCTCCTAGAGGCGGACATTAGTTCCTCAATCGTGAATAGCGGAACTTCCTCCACTTCAATGACACTCGAGTGAATAGTCACTGGTTTGCGGGGAAACAAGGAAGATACTATATTATCCATCACAATTGGACATGTTTGTGCTAAACCTCTTGCAAGTTTAAGCTTGGACATTACCATCTTGTACGGCCTACCCCATGGGTCATTCTCAACCTCATCACAGAGGGATTTCCAGCATCGCCGCTTGCTTTGTTTGATGGCCACCTTAAGCGCACCCCGTGCTTCTCTGTATATTTGTTGTAGGCTGGGAGAGGAACTGGTGTTTCACGATTCGCGCCTAGCACGATTGCACTTTCGCCGGAGCAATGCAATTTCCTCATTCCACCAGTAGGCCGGTGGTCGTCTCGGGTTTAACCTTCTTTTAGGCATTGTAGCGTTACATGCACTGGTAATGCTGCCTATTAACTGGGATGCCTTGGTGTTAGCGGTGCCCGTAAGGTTAGAGTCACGGAGCATAAACCTGAAGATGTCCTCATCGAAAGCATTTGTCTTCCATCCCGCAATTTGTATACTATTACTTGGGCGTATTCCATGGAGCTCACACAGGATGGCCTGGTGGTCACTGTGCGTGTAAAAGTCGCAAACCTCCCAAGTTATTCCTCTCCTCCAGAGAGATTCGCTAACAAACGTTAGGTCTATAATAGAACCAGCATTAGCCCTGCTGAATGTATATGCGGAGCCGGTGTTGCACATGACAACATTCAGAACAGAAAAAGCCTCCAGGAGGGCTTGGCCTCTTCTATTTGTTTGAGCGCTACCCCACTCCGTAGCCCACGCGTTGAAGTCTCCCGAAATAACTGCGGGACTATGATCTCTTACATCCAGGACCAAGCAATCTAAGAAGTGGATGAATTGCTCGATTGGCTCATTTGGAGGGGCATAACAACTGAAGATATGTATTCCATTAATTTTTGCTCGAACATATCCGCGGATACTCTGCTGGCTTTCTTGAATAACCAAGCCAGAGCAAGCCCAGATTGCTGCCTTACCACTACGATCACTCACCCATGCAGCATCATCCAAATTTTTGTACTGTTCACATAATATTGCAACGCCTGGCTTCAATTCATGTATATTCTGCCACAGGAGGTCCTGGGCAGCCTCACAGTGGTTTAAGTTTAGCTGAAGCAGCTTCACCTTCTATGATTGTTTCCTATCACCAACCGCCGTGCTGGGCAATCACCCCTACCGGTGATGTGAGTTGGTACCCCATTTCCTGTACGGCAGAATGCACACTGCGGTTCGTGTTTACAATCTTTTGCCTTGTGGCCGGCTCTGCAACACCTAAAGCAAAGGTTTAATAGGTCGACTTCGCTCTTGCATGTGGCCGCTCTGTGACCTGACCTCCAGCATTTAAAGCATCTCACTGGGCTAACTACTTCACGTATACGGCACCTAACCCAGCCTATACGGATTCTGCCAACATCAGTCATCCTACGAGCTATAGCCGTTGGTGTTTTGACGACCGCTATCTGCTACCTCTGTGCGCAGGTCTAAGCCTAGTCACTATATTCTCATTGAGGATATTCCCGTCATCGAAGTCCCTAGCTATTGCGTTAAAGACGTCTCCCTTCGTTGTTACCTCGTCAATATCCCATATCTCCAGTGTAATCTCATCGGGATCGGCAAGAGTCGCAACCTCTAGTTTACCGTCAAGGTACGTCTCAATTTTACCGCGCATCGTATCAAGGTTGGCACTACCGCACGCCGACTTCTGCATTCTCAGCAATAGATAACCCTTCTCGGTTTTATGGACACGGGCCACACTATTTCCGATACTCTCCAAGGCAGGATCTATTTTTATGCCTTTCAAAACCTCCGCGAACGAAGCTGGACTAGTGGTTTTGATCATCAGTGCGGCGGGTCTCGAAGGTCTTCCGTGGCGCTTCCTTGGCTTTCTCCCTACCACCTGCCACTCATTTGTTACTTGACTCCCACGAATCTCCTCAGACCTTTTGTTTGTGCCCAGTGTAGTAGATGCACCCACGCTTCGGCTCTCTTGGTCATCCACGGGCTTTGCAGACTGCATTTTCTTTACCTTCTTTCCCGTTCTCTGAGGGCTATCAGCTGTACCCAGAGGTGAGAGACAACTTAATTGCCTCTTCGTCTTACTAGCTGGAGTACCCTGGTTCAATTCTCTAGCCGTCTCGTCTTGGACAGCGTATTCCGTTTGCACAGCGACATCAACACCGACCCTTGTTCTGAGCGTTGCTTGCCGGGATGCGGATTTTAAAAGACCAACGATCCTCCTTATTTCGTGGTGGACGTTGCTTTTTCCCTTTATGAACTCTGCCAGTTCATCGATGTGCCTGCTCATGCGCTCCATTAGGTCAACCTTCCTTGCTATCTGAGGAGCATCCGAATCACTAATATCCGATGTTGAACCAGTCCTTGTGTGCCCGTGAGTTATTGAACCAGACTTAGGCGAATGGGGTAGCTTACTCCTCTGCTCGAACGGATTAAGGTTCACCCCTGGGGTAGTAGTAAAACTTGTAGTTCTATCTGCAACAACAGCCAAGTTCCCAACTGCTGAAGCATTGCGGTCGCTGGATCTCGACGGTGTTGAGCCCGCTTGCTCACTCAACAATTCCGCCGGTACTGGGTTTCCGGGTCCCTGCACCGTAACAATTTTTCCCCTTCGTGAACCATGATGGTTTTTTAGTTAGGGTGTCCTTCCCCTAGCATTTTATACCTACTGACAGGTAAAAAATTCAGCCGCCTCTAACATGAGGAGCAGACGCTGTTTGAAGCCGCACCTCCTGGTGAACAGACGCTTCTTGCAAGTTTTGGTCCACGAGTGGTATTTTATTTCCCACTTACCCGCCGATGTACCGGTGAGGGCATTCCCCTATCCGCCACCTGGGGACGCGCCCGATAGAAGACTTGCAACTCCCACGGGTGTGTGTGTGTGTGTGTGTGTGTGTGTGTGTGTGTGTGTGTGTGTGTGTGTGTGTGTGTGTGCGTGTGTGTGTGTGTGTGTGTGTGTGTGTGTGTGTGTGTGTGTGTGTGTGTGTGTGTGTGTGTGTGTGTGTGTGTGTGTGTGTGTGTGTGTGTGTGTGTGTGTGTGTTTTGATGGTCTTAGCTTCATAAAAGGTCCTTCCGCTCTTCCTTTCCAATAATAGTAAGTAGTGCCGTGTGTCTGCGATTGTGCATGCACATTAAGGATAAACATAATATCCAACTTTATCCATAAACGCAAACTTTAATAATCTTAAAAAAAAAAATTGAAATTTTGATTATCGAAAGTTTGTTTCGAGATTTTGGCTTTTGAGATTTTTTTCGAGATTTTATTTTTCGAAATTTTATTTTCGAGAAATTTGTTTTCTATTTCATTTAGACTATAAACATATTTTGTTAAGGATACCCTCGGTTAGACAATCAAGTTTTTTAATTATAACAAATTTTAGAAATATTATTTTATTTCGTTGTATAGCTTAGAGGATAGAGCCTGCCGCACCCAAATCCCACTTGTGTTTTTTAATAATTAATTATTCACATACTAAAATAGAGAACTTCCCAAAGCCGCTTGGCATTGGCACCCTTTGCGCAAGGATGACAGGAGAACGTCAGAAAAATTTCAAATACATTTACATTTGGTATAATGTATTTCACATACTAAAATAAAACTTCCCAAACTCGGTTAGCATTGGTTCTTTCTGCATAAGCACGATATCAAATTATGTAGCTTCCTTTTGTTTTCATATTGTAGTAAGCAGAAATTTAATGTGGCCTCCCATTTTAATGGGGCTTATTATGTTCTATTTTTCTGGGATTTTTTGGGGATTTATATTTTCGGGGATATGATGGAATCCCGTTTTTGCGCTAATGTTATTTGTACCTGAATAAAAACTGTATGAAAATTAAAGAAATCGCTTGTAATTTAACTTATTCTAATTAAATCAGTAGGAAGAGAACCATAATTAATGAAAATCAATTCTTGAAGCTATTCAAGACTGGAATTTTCCAGGTTTTCTAGGATTTATTTGGGAATAATGTCATTATTTGTTGTGTAAAGTTCTCGCCTCTGCTTAGAACTTATTAGATTTAATGATTTACATATTAAGATTACCACTGTTGTCTCTTCAGAGGCTTAGACTTTCAAAGTTTAAATATTCTACCGTCCTATTAAACTCGAACTAATAATATTTCTTATTTTTTAACCATTGTTTAAAATATCTACTGCATCTTTGTAGTCAAAAGCTGTTCCTAGACGAAACTTGGTTTGAGATATAAATGTATTTTGCATCTTTATTTTCGATATTTTAGGATTTAGATCATTAAGAAATTTGTGAAGTATGTACGAGTAATTATGGTACGGACTTAAAGAGTTAATTTTTTTTTTGTCGAAAATTATTAAGTTACAACTTTGCCAAGTTTAATATATTTGGGTTCCTAGAAGAAACCTAATCTGAGGGCTTTTAAAATTTGAACATATTTAAATTCAAGACGCATAGATGAAGGTTGTTTCTACGTCAAGGAGGAAAATTAAACCTTCGAATTTGCAAAGAGTGCCGTCTTCTTCGCTCTTAATATAATAGACAAATCAGAAAAAAAAATTAATTGGGATTTATTCAAATTTAAATTGAAAATAATAATTTACTTGAGAAAAAAGATGCCTTACGCATCCCATTTTTCCTTATAAATAAATAAAATGCACCTATCTACATAATAAAAATGTTACATTTCCCATTTGCATGCAAAAATGCGACAATGTACATATAAGGATACACGTTTTTAAAAAACAGCATTACATGTGCTTGGCTTTACGTGTCCCTATACACTAGTGTTTTGTACACTACTTAAATACCATGTAATCTTTAAAGTATGTACCTACATATATGTTATGCACATAACGTGTATACATATTTTCCCTCTCGTTTTATAATTTATAGACTCTACATAAGCCTAATTAAGCCATGGATTGTGAAAATAAATAAAATATTGCCAATAAATTTGTGAAATTTTATTTTCTATATTGAATATTCATTTGAGAAATGGATTTCTTATATTCTCTGTATACTACGAGTATATGTTCAAACTCCATGGTGAGATTTTTTTTAGATAGTTAGGGCAATAACAAAATAATATAACAATTATTATACCCTCTTCTTTTTTTTAAATATATAATTTCGATTTTCAAATAGATCATTTAATTGGGTTTATGAAATTTATATTAGCATGTGTTTGCCAAACAAAATGTATATTTTTGGTATTATAGTTATAGGTACCTACTATGAAATTGTTATTTAACAATATTTATGAATTATTTATTTGTCTATAGAGTAGCAGCTGTCAATTCGATAGAGCGAGGCAAAGTGGTTAGAGAGCTGAATTTATTCATAGTAAAATTTGTAATATTTTTAGTTGGGTAAATACGTACTCACATATTCTTTGGAGTGAGTTTTAAAATAAGTATTTTATTGGAATCTATTTATCTTTATGTATCCTACTTAAACTTAAATACGTTTCTCAAAGAAATTAGTATAAAAATGTACATGTATAACAAATAGAAGATACCACCATATTTCCCAAACGAAAAAAATCTAAAAAAAATACCAAAAAATACAATTTAAAGTGCCACACCGAAATGGAAGACCCCATTAAATTTTTGTTAACTGCATGTGACTAGTATATGAAATACAAACGTAAATATTTTCAAATTTTTCTAACGTTTTCCTGTAATCCTTTCGCAAATCGTCCAATGTTAAGCGGCTTTGAGGAATTCTCTATTTCAGTATGCGAATGATGGTTAAAAAAACATAAATTTTAAAAAAATGCTTCATCTTTATGAATGTCAGAATTTTAAAAAATCGTCTTAGTGGGGTTTGGGGCGGCAGTCCAATTAAAATAATATTTCAAAAATTTGTTATATTCAAAATACTTGATTTTTTTGCGATTTTTTTATTTTGGGTGACGATACCGAATCCCATAGATAGGCGACACGAATAATCGCCCAAAACCAAATGGCCAAAAAGCAAAATTGCAAGCCTTAAAATATGATCGAAAATATTTGGCCGATTCTTCATTTTTGGTTACTTTTTGGGCGATTTTGCATAATGCCCAATCACCAAAAAAAAAAAAACACGAATTTTGTTCGATTATATTCGTATTGTCTTATATATGGCTCCGAATCTTAAATTAAATTTAATGAAACAATAATATCGTTTAGTGGGAAATTTTAAGATGTCCGTGACAACTGTGAAAGATAACTTGAATTGTAATCTACGTTTATTTACTTTAATTTATTTTATTTGTAAATTATAGGATGTTTTAGATTTGTTAATTTTGGGGAAAAACTGAATTTTAAGATAGAGAACTGAATTATTAAAAACTGGTACTCCTTGGGTTCTGCAATTATGCCCTACCCCATTTATCTACAAATTTCAATTTTCCTCAAACTTTAAATTTTGTTTTGTTGTTTGTTAAACTTTTCAAAATTAATCATAGTTTTATAGATTATTAAAAAAACAAAAAATTAGGTCTATCCGACTCCTCAAACGGCAGTTGCCCATAAATCGCCCTCTTTACTTTGCCATTCCCACCAATTGCAGTTTATTGTAATATGCCGTTATTTTGAGCAGAGGAAATCGTTAAATAATAGAACACGTTTTCATAAATTTAGAGACTATTTCCATTAATGCCACAATTGGTCATGACAATATAAATCTCCTAACCCTAAGCCGCCAAATCACGGAATCACAATAAACTATATATTATTGGCGACTAGTGCCCGGTTTCACAGAAAAATAATCAATCTCTAGTTAACTAATATTTCCTCCCTTTCTTCTTTTATGAAATTGCGTTTTGTTTCACAATAAAATTTCAATGCAAGTTGATTATATCGTTTTTCTACATAGAAATATTTAGCCTCCAGCTAATTATTTAGCTGTACGAAATTGGGCAGCTAAATATTTAGATCTCCGGTTAAAATTTTCATGTAAAAAAGAAAAAAAAAATAGCATGCGTTGAATTTGAATTATGAAATAAATCGCAATTTCATAAAAGAAGAAAGAGATGAAATAATATTTAACTGCAGATTGCCTCTTTTTTTTGTGAAACCGGGCATAGGTCTTGTTGAACAGCAATTTTCCGTTTAGATAATATCCAAAATGTTTAGAATTTATTTTCTAAAATTTGGGTTCATATGTGAGCAACATAGCAATTGGCAGATAATTCAGTGCTCCTGAAGTATCGTTGCAGACAATTAGAACAATACAAACAAATAAATTATGAACAATACAAAATTAGAATTAATGCGAGTTTTCTTTTGTAGCCGATAACCCCCGTTGCATTTTCACTTCCTTCTATCATCCTCTTCTCTAGCAGCATGATATCATTTAAGGGTTTAAAGGCGTCTCGTAGTAACTTGCTATTTAGTTTCTATATGTGATTTAATGCCGTTCACACGTAGAAATAATACCTTCAAATGCGACGCCATTAAAGCAATTCACAAATAATTTAGCGATCTACATGTCAAAAAATTCCAACAAGCTGCGTTTTTCTATAGATTGCTGCTCGGGATCACGATAAACTTTTTTCGATTTTTTCAGCCCAATGAAATTATTTGAATATTTAATCATTAAATGTTCAATCATTAAACTTTAATCATAATTTTTAATAAAATGTATGTTTACGAGTTCGAAACAATTCTTTGGTTTTATGTATAGGACACAATAGAGTTCCTGAAATTTGAAAATAAATTATGAACTAATGGAAGAGGGAAATTTTTTTAGTACGCATTTAGTAGTTTATTTCTATTTATTTCCCAAATGTTAAAAAATCTTGACAATAATTCATTATTGTAAAGATTGTAGTAAAGAAGGAAGATATACAATTACCGTCAATTCTATAGTTCAAACGCAGTTCGTCCAAGTCATTAATAGCCATATCAGTGAATCATTCTTCATCGATTAACAGGTTTCCAGCTTGTGTACTACCGGTATACCACACTAAATAATACAACAAGTGGCCATTGGTGTGCCACACAAAAAAATACAGTCACCGATCATTTGACCAGCAGTACAGCGGTGGTACACTGGCCGTTAGTACTATTATAAAAAGTTACATACCAGTAGTATCGTAGCCTCTGTAAATAAGGGCTAAGCGTGATATACCGGTGGTCACTGGCCGCTTGTTGTATTATTTAGTGTAGTCTACCGGTGGTGCTCTGGCAAATGGGAGTGTTTTTCGTCGTGGCGTATCGGTGGTACAGCGGCAGGAAACCTGTTAATTGTTCCATTTCTACAATTTGACCTTGTAGTTATTTTGAATGGGTAGTTTGTAGAGAATGCAGTCCCGGTAAGGCAATACCGGGTACCCGGATTTCGGTATTGACAATAAAACAGGGATTTGAGGATTTTGGGATTGACGAAAAGGCCGGAATCCTGGGATTTTACAAAAACACTGGGATCCCAAGATTTCAACGGGTTCCTGGGATTTCGGGATTGACAAAAATACCGGATCCCGGGATTGCACTCCCTAGAAGTATGAGATTTGCTTCGAGAAACGCAGGGGAGCAAACGGATTTTCAGCAAGCATTCAGTGTGGGCAACTTCACCTCTTTCATTGATAAAGCAATGATGTCTGAAAATTCTTTACAAACCTTGGACTCCGACATATTTGTATCAAATTCCAACAAAAATTGATTTTTAAATTATTGACAATTATTTGCTGTGTTTCTTATTTAAATCCGTAGATCGAGCAGATTTTGAAATCTGAAATCAGATCGATCTGAAATAAGAAACAGGTTTCAGATTGGGCGGATCAAAAAAATTAACAACCGTCAGGGTTAAAAAAAATCGGGCAGATACATATTTAATAATTGTGCAGATTAACATTAAATGATTATTTAAATTGTTGAGTAATTGGGGCATGAATGCATGCTACTATAAAATTTTGGCACCAAAGCAATACCATTCATTCTGTTCTGTTGCAAGGTAGTTCTAACTACGGCAAATAGTTTATAAACTGCTACGTAGGCAAAGTAGAGTTAGCACATGATGTACCTGTGTGGAACAGACCACCTATTTACAGGAATCTGTCCAATGTGACTAAACAAATTGGACCAGGAATCCACCTTAATGGTGGACATTGATGGAATTTTTGCTAACACCTTTTTAAAAATACTGGGTATTTACGAAATTGAGATAGAAAGTGCTGATTTGGAAGAAGAAAACTCAACACCTCGAAATGAGCTAGCCGAATCGTCGGGTTCAAATAAAAGTCAAATAATTTGCAACTCTTTACAAATAAACGAACAAATAAAACTATTGAAATTTCTTTTAAATAATTCACTAATATTTTGTTAATAAAAAAAAGTTAGCTTTTAAATCGAAAATAAGAAACAGCAGCAAAATTGTTCATATCGATCTGGGCGAAAATAAAAAGCAGGTTTTTTGTACTCAGATTGATTAATATAATTTCTAAAATTTTGTACTAAAAAAACAGCAACAATTTCCCAGTATTTTTCCCTATATTTATCACGAGAGCAATATATGCTGTGTTTTTTTATAAGTTTCGATAGATCTATTTAGATATTTGCCAAAAGAAAAAATGGGGAATTGTAGCTACTTCTATCATCCACTTAAAAATACTGGCACTCACAGCACTAAGAATTGTGTTTATGACAACGATACGTCATTGTTGTTTTCATTATATTTTATTATTCCAAAAGTGTGTCTATTAAAAGTAAAACATACTCTTCCATCAAAATTTGTTTTTCCTAAATATAGATGGCATTCGATTCGGAATGTTGAATACTATCGTCTAAAAACTAAAAACCAATATGTATTACAAAATATGTCTTATCACTTTGGAAAGTGGCATTCAAAATTGCTATTGGAAGCAAAACATTATCTTATCCTGCAAAGAATTTACAGCAAATCCTTACCGTATAAAATATACTTTATTCTTTATGATGCTTTTTCCTACATTTTTTATTTATGAAGCAAATTACGTTATCCAATTTTATCCCGTTACAAAAAAAAATTCTTCGTTTTCTACAATTTATGAAGTTATAATCAGTATTAATCTAGGTGTTGTAAAATGTAGTTGCAGTTATTGTAAAATTAATAATTTTAACCTATTAAGATAAGTGATAATAATTTTGCAAAACCTGTTACAAACGGTGAAAAAGCACGGAAAGTAACATGCAACAAATCGGTCTGGAAGAGGAAACAGCAAAAGAGAAATAGGTACAAACACTTTAATTGGAAACATTCTTAAAATCTAAATTAAATCAAAGTTATTTTAGATATATTCGAAAATCACTGTCGAAAATGCCCAAATGTTCCCATAGGGGATTTGTATACCATTGCAAACGAATAAAAGGTAACGATGCATTTTTTTCCGTCTCATTTTACAGATGTACAAATAAAATATCCCAAGTTGCTTTTATTCTTATGCATACAAAAATAAATGTGCCAAAAAAATATAGTGCGCAATATCTAATGCAAAAACGAAATTCAAAATTAGGTAGAATATGTCAAACCAGCTTTGCAAATATTTTGGGGATAACCAAAAGATATTTCGAGCAAAATACGGCACCAGTGGAAAATCGTGGAGGCGATCGCATCTCTAATAAATTTCTAGAAAAACGAGAAGCTATTATCGCATTTGTTAAGCGATTTCAGGTCGTCCAATTTTCTGTAAGTTATTAATTTTATTTTATCATTTCTATTTTTTTTTAAGATTTAGAAAATCATTATTGTCGATGGCGAACACAAAGACAGTGCATGTGTGTGGAACTGTCTATTAATATACTTTACCAAATGTTTGTACACGATTTTCCAGATCTAGAAGTAAAAAGGAGTTATGTATTTCCGACACATATTTAACCGGAATTTTAATATCGGTGTTAAACCCCCATCGTCTGATATATGCAGCACTTGCAAATCCACAAAGGAACAACTAAAAGCTGAAACGGATCCGCAGAAAAAAAAATTCCTAATGACGACTTTAAGGGTGCACAAATTACGAGCAAAATCATTTTACGGGTTGGCGAAAGAGAAAAGGGAAAACATGGAAACGTTCTCTTTTGATTGTCGAAAAAATATGCTATTGCCGAAAGTGGCTAACCAAGCTGCCTATTACAGCAGACAGCAGTACTTGTACAATCACTTCGATAGATCATCTTAAAAAAGAAAATGTGTTTTTTTATTTTTGGACTGAAAACGAGCGGCCCAAAGGGTCTAACGAAATTGCCTCAGCTGTTTATCACAGACTTCAAAATTCCACTTTTAGCAGCAATATATCCAAAATCAGGCTTATATGTGATGGTTGTGGGCCACAAAATAGAATTATCACTATGATGGCTATGTGCTCTCTTATTGGCTAAGCTTAGAGGGTGAAATAGTGAAGTGATAAGGCAGGGCCTCACACTTCACGTTTCATAGATTTTTGTTATATCGATTTATTCACCGCGGCTTTCTACTCCTGCTAGCTCAGCAGGAAAAAGGTGTGGGGTTTTGGTGGGATCGATACAACCTTGCTTTAGCCGCATGGTTGGTTAGGAAAGAAAAAAAGGTGGTTGTAAACAACCAAAAAGATGAGAAAGGAAAAAAAAAACGATTTTTACACGGATCCACCACATAGTTAAAAAGTGTAGCTTACCGTTCCCTGGAAACTATTTGGGAAGAGAGGAAGTAAAATGATTTACGGACTCATCCGTCAATCCAAACAAAAAAACAAACAAAAATAAGAGTTGGCCATTGGCCCCTAACAATTTGTTAGTAAGAATTTGAAGTTGTTGAGCGTTGTGAACAACAGGGAGCACAGTGCCGAGGCACTTACCGTCTCCCGTCCCGTGAGGGACCGTTCACAGACACTCAATAACCAGTGTCCTATTAATTAGTTTGCTGAACCTCCGTCTCATTCCCCATACTTACCTTGGTATGTTTTCTCTCCTTTTTTTTTGTTGATACACCCGAACAAAACAAAAAAAAAAATGTTAAATGGACAAAGAATTTAAAAGAATTTTTATTGATCAAACTAAATGAAATTAAATTAATCGAGTTAAAGATACAAGTACAATTTTGTTGTGATCCAAAACAAACTAATTAACCGAAAGCACAAAAAAACACAAGCCCCAAATACAATTTTGGTGAGGTTTTTATACAATATTTCTACTGATTGACCAAAAAGACGTATTATTTTCGATCAATCAACTAAAAAAAAATTCCATAATTACCCCTGCATTATTTTCTGTGGTTTATTGATTATTCTGCAAAACTTGCTAATAAGCGGCACGTTTTTTGGTTACAGGTGTAAACCCAACAACACCTAAAATGCAGAAAAAACGTCTTTGAATTCATTCACCCAGTGGAATTCAAATTAGCTGACAATAACATCGGGTGAATAAATAAAAAGAAAATTGCTAATAAGCAAAACAACAATTTTTTGTACACATACTAACTCTAGTATGTGCGATAAGAAAAGAAATGTTTTTACGTTTATTTACGAAACATGAGATTTGTAAATAAACGTAAAAGAAAATGTGTCATATGGGCACGCGCCGTTGAGAATATTTTAGTTTTACACTAATTTAGTTGTTGGTTGTGAATCTTGTTTATGTGCATGTTCTAATATGTACAACACAAGATTAATCCAACATAATTAATGTATTTGGATTATAATCTGTACCCGGGTACTGTCATAGGAATCTTTTTTTAATATTTTAGAAGAAAATATCTTCAAATGTGGGGTACAGTTTTAGGTGTGAGTTTGGTGGATTGGTGTGTTTTGTAACGGGGATGACAAGCGCCCGTTACAAGGCTCCCCGTTACATAAAGGAAATCGAGACTATTTTCGTTATCCCTGGACACTCGTTCATCCCCCCGGATAGAGTATTCACTCAATTGGAAAAAAAGTTAAATCGAAGGAGGCAATAGTTAAACCGGAGGAATACTTCGAGCTTTACAAGGAGAATGGGATCATTATTAGATTGGGAGGTCCTAATTGTAAAATTAGGGATAGGAAAAATGAAGCAACTGCAACACTAAAGCTACCTGGTCAATGGCATTGTTAATTCAATATGTCGAAGAGATTTTCAATACCTGTCGGTTGTAGGTATGGCCAACTCGGTTTTAAAGAAAGGAAAATTTTTACGAAATATGATAGTTAGTATTCTCCCTCTCAATGTGCCGGTTAAAATGGAAAATCTTAAGGATTTTGATCAATTACTTAAAAAAAATACTTCAGTGAAAATTGGAAATCAAACGAAGATCTTGCCTTTTACAAACATGGACTAAAAGAAACTGACCCTCAGCCGATAGAGGAAGAAATAATATGTGAAGCAGCTGATGAAGGTGAAACCGACCTAAGAGTTTAGAATATAAGTAGTTAAATATTCAAAAGTGCAATGGAGTCAGTCACTTTATTTTAAGTTAAAAATAGTTTTAATTTTTTATTACGAAATGTGATATGTACGTTGAATACTTTGCCTTTTACTGTATAACTGAATTAAAATATATTCCAAAAAAATATTGTTTTTAAGCCGTCTAATTATTTAAAGCATATTCGAATCAAAACAAACCTTATCCATGTCGGTTTGTTGCAAATCCTATCCTTATCCGTTGGTAAATAGCAAAAGCATCCTTATCCATTTTTAATTAGATTTTTTCTCGGAATTCATTAATTTAAAATATCTGAGGCATAATTTTTAAACTTTAATTTATAGTTCTTAATTATTAAAATTAATAAAACTACAGATTTTCTTATAACTTTAAAATGGGAAGATATTGCCTTTATCTCCAAATGACTTAAGATGGACAAGGGCATGTTTTGCTTTTAATAGACACACAGGTCTCGATAGAATATATGGATAAAAAATAAGATTTTCATGTATAATTAAAAAATACAATTGTGTTAGTTAAGGGAATGAATTAAAAACGATAAAATGTAGCGTAAAAAGTCCTACTGGATAAAATTAAACTGAATTATTTGCAATTCAACCACAAAAATAGAGAAAGTCTGGAGGTAATTTATAGAGACAGCATTAATAGAAAAACGCAGCTACAGAAAGAATTTAGATTAAAAAGCTTACCAGATAATTTTTTTTTTTTTTAAATTAGGAAAAAGTATCAATCGCTAAAGTATGTTGCCATCTGTTAAATTATAAAATTGGAGTTTTTCGGTGTTAGTTTCTTTATTTCAACCATCTGAGCATATTCGATCGAAAGGCCGCATTAAATTGCAGAACAACAAATTAAGTATTGCTTATATGATATTTCCTCAACTCCATTTCTTGCTCCGGAATCTATTTTGTTCCTATCACAGTAAAATTGATATTATTAATAATAGACTCTCTGAACTTTACTAAATATTTTCAGCAGTTTACTCCTCGAGAAATCAGTGGAGATTATAAAAATTTCGACGACTTTCTCGTTTACGATGACGACTAGGGGCCCTATTCTTGAAATTCACCCGAAAAAAGTCGACGACGAATATCTGTCAAATTACATCATTTCAGTCGAAAATGTTAATTACCGCATTCTTGAAATTCGTCGTCGAAAAATTTCGATCAAAAAATGGACGAACTTTCTCGCCTAGTAAAATGTAGGCGAATTTCATTTTCGTTAACGTTTATTTGTCAAATTCAAATCAATAAAATATTTTGTGAATATTTATTTTAAAAATAAAGAAGTATTGTGGATTTAAAATGCAGAAACAAATTGCAAGATATTTCGAAAAACCAAAAGGAAGCTTTTTACAAAAAACCAACCTTATATATACCATATGTATATTATGTATTATGTATAAGAAAATCTAACATTTTCTGCAATTCTAGAATGTAAACATATAATATAGCACAAGAACCTAGATTGATTGCTTTGCTATTCAATACTGCAAATGTGTATTCTATAATATCAAAAATAGAAGACACACACATTTATATTTTTTAAGCCTTGTTAAATATTTTTTATTTTTTTAAAATTTGATGAAATGTTGAGCAATAACACAATAGTGTGTTGTCTCACATTTGTCCCACAATGGTTTTTTGTATCCTCCTGCATTCAAAATCCATTCATGCCATGAGTAAAAACTATTGACTGTAATCCAATTTACTTTTATGCAGTTCAAATAGTTTAACGCCGTTTTGGGTGACAGTTCAAATGGATTTTGCTGATGTCTTTCAATACGGCTTATTCTGCTTTTTCGATGGCAAAATGGGATACAATTATCTCTATCTCACCTAAACAGGTCATTTTAAAATAATGTGATTCAAATTAATAAACGTATTTTCTTGCTAAGTCAAAAAAAAAAAAAATTACATAGATTTGCCATAACAATTGCATTGGATAATTTCCAAAAAAAAAATTATCTAATTTAATTTTTGTGTACTACAACGTAATTGTTGCTGTAATCTTTTTTTAAATTTTCAAGAAAATAAGCTTATTAATATATTTTTTGTCACAAACACAAAACAAACACTCCAAATTAAACAAATATTTTTGATAATATTTTTATATTTTGACATAAATTTATACAGCACAACGTGAAGTGGGTCAAAATTCAAGTGCTGAATATAAAATCCGATTAATTCCAAGAATACGAAAAAATCGTGTAGATGAATTTATTGGTGATTTTTTGAGGGGACTTTTATGATCGAAAGAAATCGTCGACGAATTTTTCGGGTGAATTTCAAGAATAGGGCCCTAGGTCCTATAGTAACAGGCAAATTTTCCTAACCAATTAATTTTTTTCATTTTCTAAAAAAAAGTTTCTTGGTCAATTTTGAAAGACCGCCTGTGCAACACTAATAAATAGTGTGACAAATTGAAAATTATATTCTCAAGTATGTATATCGTCATTATTTATAATTAACTTAGTTTGTACATATATAAATATTCCTTCAAAATAAAAGCGAATGTAAATCGTGCTCAAAACAGTAAATCACTTATTCACATTCATTCACCTCGACTCACGTACCTACATATACATAGACATACAATTTATATTTATGTATAGAGCTTTTTTCTTCGTAGAGTAATTTCAGCTAACAAATAAAATGCTCATGACAAATTTTTTGCCATTTTATTTATTTTTATTCCCTTTAAATGACATTAAAAATTAAAACTACATGAAATAATTCATATTTAATTGAAATGAAAAATAATAAAAAAAAAAAGCTTTTTATTTATAATTTCAAAGATTCGTGATTACTTCCATTTAATTTCTTTTTAAATTTAATTCCTCTTATTCATCCAATTGCGTGTTGTATTTATTCCAACGAAATAAATTAACCATAAAATATAAAAGTATGTCTACCACACAATTTAATTCGTTTGTACTTACATACATACAACGAAGTACCATATTCAACCAAACAACCAACTAACAAACCATTTCATTAATTTATTATTGCTGCTGCTGCTGCTTCTTGCTCTGTATATGTTCTATACGGTGTTTGCTGCAATAAAAGCTCATCAAGAATAGATTTGTTACCGAGTTTTTTTTTTTTTCTTCACGATACATCACATACATACAAAACAGAACTAATTTTTATATTTTTTTTTTGTAATTTTGGTTTCGTTATCTTTTAATTTATGTTTTAGAATTATATGTACTTCGTGCTTGTTTGTCTAACACACAGCTTTTTAATTTTATTCCTAATTTAAACTTTTTGACTCTACTAATATAATGTATATAGAAAGAAAGATAACGTAGTAGAAACAAACCAATAAGATTACTACGAAAATAAACTACTGTATACTATTCTCGTGTTGTTAAGATTATCACATATAATGTATTCGAGATAAAAACGTGTGACAAACATTTTATTTTTTTGGTGTTTCGAGAGTTTTAAGTCGTGTGTGAGATTAGAAAATTGTAGGTGCCGGCGGAGTTTTATCTACCTGGACCATCATGACAAAGATAAATATTTTATACTATAATTGTGCTAAGTCCTCTGTTGCAGCTTCAAAAGAAACCTGTTTCCAGAACATTACATTTATTAAGAGTAAACATTTTTAGTGATGCGTTAATTTTGTTCATCAGTTTATAAAGCTTTTCCTCTTTGTAACCTTCTGTTCGATTTTAATTTGTTTGTAAAGTTAAAATATATCTTTTATATATCAGTAGAAACATAGCAACAGCTTATTTTCCATATAATAAGCTTACAAGACTTAAAGTTTATTTTCTTTTTTTTTGGGTTTTTTATTTTTTTTTTTTGGTTCGAAGTCGATGTGATTTTATATATTTTGAAATGAAGACACAAAAAAGGAAATTAAAACGTAAAAATAGGAAGAATAAAAAATTGAAAATCAGCAAATGATGATGATAATGATGGTGGGAAGTTTATATCCAGACAACCAGAAAAAAAACACACATTTTTGCTGTACCGTACAATTTTTTTATTTTTTCATTAAATTTCCGTTTGTTTTTCCATTCCATTTATGATACTTAAAATCAATTAATAAGTCACATAACTAACTTTCTTAATCGAACTTTTTTGTGCTGTGCTTTGTACAAATACAATAAAAATATTTTTTTTTTGCTATTCGTATGTGTGTGTGTCTAGTAGGTACTATCTGTTATATTATTTTCGTTTCAACATATTTTTAAATGATAAGAAAAATTAATTCCCATCCGAACTTAATTAAATGCTCTGGGGCTTTGTTACAATTTTTGTTTGGATATTACATCGAATGCAAAATAAAATAAAAATTCTCATCTGACGGGTTTTCTATTTATTTTGGAAAATTAAAAATGTATTTAAAATGGAAAAATGAAAGATTTCTTTGGGAGAGACTTTGGGTCTCTTGGAAATAAACTCTTGAATATTTATTTTTAAGTTTAATAGGATTATTATTTATAATTTACCTTTAATTATGTTTTGGAAATTTGGAGTTTTTTTTTTTGTTTGCTTTTGGTTGAAGTTAAGGTACAAGCTGATCCAAGAAACTTTCTTTTTCACTTTATAAGCTTTTGGGGATAGAATATTGTCTAAAGTATTATGTTTTGTTTTTTGTATGAACATCATACATGACCAACATAAATTAGCATGAATTCTACAAATAGAGCCGTAGAGCTTGTTTAATTCAATATCAATAGTTTTTCATGTACAGATTTTAAGTATTTGCATGCACTTAAATTTGCCTTGACTAATGTCAAAAATTGTTTACCTAACCCAAAAAAAAATTAGTGGTTAAACACAACCTGCCACAAGAGTCGGATTGATAAGAAAATACACGAAAAAAATTAGACCAACATTTGCTTAATTTTTGCTGTTGCTTTGTTAACCAAAAAAAAATACCCAACTCATTTTGGTTAAAAGCAATACACTTATTTTGCATATGTATCTCGTTTAATTCGAATTCGCGACACTCGGAGAACTCATATGAATGCTTACAAAATCGGTATTTTTTAGAATAGAGATTTTTTTGTATTTTGACATTGAGTTACGCTAAATGTTACGAATTACAGGTACATCGGGATTTTCGATAATTTCAGGAATTTCTCGAGGATTGTTTGGGCTTGATATTATTTTATAAGTATAGAAATTACAAAAGATTTTATAGATTTTGCAATATTTTTCAAAATGTTCAATATTATTTGAGTTTGTTTGGATGAATGTAGATTTTAATGAAAATTACCAACTTGATCAGTTCAATTTAGAAGGAATACGATCTTTTGCTTTTGAATCATTTAGCATTAGATTTTTGAATTTTTTTCTGCTTATCTAAATTTGTTCGAGATTTTCTGAAATATCAGAGATGTTTTGAAAATTATTCAAGAATTCTAATATGATTCGAGATTATTCAAGCTTTTCGAATTTATTACTATAAAATTTGTAAAGTGCTGTAGATGTCATGTGTAGAATTATCGATATTTTAAGGGATTTTCGATGGCTTATTTCAGATTTGCTTGGTGTTGAATATTATATAATAGAAATTGTTGAGATTTTATAATTTTTGGAGATTATTGAAGATTTTCGATATTACTCGAGTTTAGGTTGCACACAGACACAATATGACCTTACAGAGATGAGATTCTCGAAATTCGAGATTCTGAGGTTTTTGGATTATAGATTTCCGGAATTGAACGTACATATTCAAGATTCTTAATGGTTTCTTAATTTTTAATATTATTGTAGGATTCCAAATGGATTCGAAGGTTTTCGGGAATATTCGTTATACGTTGTTCATAATCGTGTTTTTCAATGTTACCCGATATTTGCAAAGAGGTGAGATGCTTGATGGTATAAGCGAACTTCACACGATCAATAATAATGTCATTAGTCATTACCGACAACGTTGTTACCTCTAAAACTCTACATAGTGCCATTACTACTTAATTATTTTCAAACTCCACTAGCCAAAATATCTTGAAGATATTATGCGTGTTCCTCTTTTTTTCTATATCCGCTTTAAAATAATTAATTTTACAAAAAATAATAATGAGATGCATCAAAAATTGAATAACATTTTTAAGTGAATGATGTAATCAAAGAATTAAACAATTTGTTTATTTGGTTTAGGGCTCTTTTTTATTACTTTTAAACTAATTAAAGCTTTAGCTTTCGAACCCTATTCGGATTCATTTTCAAAAGCTGTCGTAATGAAAAAAATATAACAAAAATTCTTTCTTTTATACATAAATCAAAAAATAAAAAATAAAGCAATCATAAATTTTTATTAAAACCGACTTTTCATGGAAACGCACCGCTATGTAATTTTCGAAAAAAATACTTTGCTAAGGCGCTTCTCATGTAAAAAAGGTTCTACATTTGAATAAAAATAAAATTGCATGAGGCAAAAAGCAATTTAGATGAACAAATCATATGAGTTGCCAATATAAGCATAATCTTCAACGACATTGATTGAATTTGTACTTGATTTAATTTGTAACATTTCCAAAATCGATCTTTTTCTAAATTTTTTTTTGTTTCTCGAGAATTTTTATGTTATCTAAACTGATTTGATGGTTCGTATTTTTCAAATGTCGCGTAAGTGCACTAATGCTTAAATGTTGATCTTTATTTATGTCACTTTTGTGTTGGTAAAATCTTTTCTCTTGAAACTGTTTCGTTTGTCCTGTGTAGGTAGCGTTGCAACTACATTGTACCTGATAAACAACGTTTGATTGCTTCTTTAAAGGTTTGTTATCTTTAAATTTAGAAAACAAGTTGTTGTTTAAGCTTGTGGCTGCACGTCCTATAATTTTAAAGTTACATATAATTTTTGAAAAGATTTTTGATTTTTTCGTAAAGATTTTTAACGTAGGGAATGGCCAAATAATTAGTGGGTTCATTTATTGATCGAGAAATAAAATTTGTATGGACATTTTTTTGTTTCCAAATTATGTGGTTTACCAATTTTTCCGGATACTGATTGCGAAATAATGTATCTTTTAGAATTTTTAGATTTTTATTGTAAAATTTAGTATCGGAAAGTTTCAGAATTGTGACATAAATAAAGATCAAAATTTAAGCATTAGTGCACTTACGCGACATTTGAAAAATACGAACCATCAAATCAGTTTAGATAACATAAAAATTCTCGAGAAACAAAAAAAATTTAGAAAAAGATCGATTTTGGAAATGTTACAAATTAAATCAAGTACAAATTCAATCAATGTCGTTGAAGATTATGCTTATATTGGCAACTCATATGATTTGTTCATCTAAATTGCTTTTTGCCTCATGTAATTTTATTTTTATTCAAATGTAGAACCTTTTTTACATGAGAAACGCCTTAGCAAAGTATTACCATAGACATTCATAATAGATCTCTCATTTGACTAAAAACACAAAATAAAAATAAAAATTTTCCATTCAAATTTTATCGATGTATTGCATATACGTATTATATTTGCAACGCATTCTAAAATCATTGCCTTATAAAGTACACAACACAACGATACATTGGAATTATCAGAAGTTTTTGTTTTTTTCCTTTAGTTACTATGAAATGAGAAATCTAGTATGAATGTCTATGGTATTACTTTCTTTTACGAAGTAAAATAAAGTATAGTAATCATGAAAATTTTCGACCTTGAGATTATTGAAGATTTATCTGTTTTGAGGTCCCCTGAGTCCGAAAAAGTGTGTTTCGAAATGATGTCTGTCTGTCAGTCTGTCCGTCTGTCAGTCTGTGTCCTCTCTACAGCCCAGATGGCTTAACCAATCCAGCTGAAACTTCAGATTTAAGCTTTTTTGATAAATTGGAAGGCCCCAGTGAATTTTAGTCCAAATCGGGCAACCGGAAGTGGCCACTCCCTTGGGCCAGAAAATTTGTTTTGCAAATATCTCAAAAAGTATAAGGTTTACAAAAAACCACTAAAACAAAATGTTTCCAAAAAATAAAAGTAAAAAAAAAATTAAAAAAAAAAAATTAAAAATTAAAAAAAAAAAATTTAAAAATTAAAAAAAAAAAAAAATTAAAAAATTTTATAAAAAAAAATAAAATTGATGTGTGGCCAACACATTTCTTCTACGAACAGGGAATTTTGAGAAACCAATTACGCAAACTTCTTACAAATTTATTATTTTTTATTACTTTCTTTTACATAAGTAAAGCTTAAATCTAAAGTTTTTGATCGATTGGTTAAGCCATCTGGGCTATAGAGAAGACACAGACTGATAGACGGACGGACAAACGGACAGACAGACATAATTTCGAAACCCACTTTTTCGGACTCAGGGGACCTCAAAACAGATATATCTTCAATTCTTCATTAATCTCTTACAAAATATTTGGGGTCCCAGCTCCCATATTCCGGGAAACAGAAAATTTATTTTATAAACATTTCAAAAATAGACAATTTACAGAAAACATGAAAAAATAAAACAATCTTAATAAATTTTGCAAGAAATTTGCATTATAATAGTTTCTTAAAATTCGCTGTTCGTAAAAGAAAGTCGTGTGTTGGCCACACCTCCATTTTTTTTTTCGAAAATTACATAGCGGTGCGTTTCCATGAAAAGTCGGTTTTAATAAAAATTTGTGATTGCTTTATTTTTATTTTTTGATTTATGTATAAAAGAAAGAATTTTTGTTATATTTTTTTCATTACGACAGCTTTTGAAAATGAATCCGAATAGGGTTCGAAAGCTAAAGCTTTAATTAGTTTAAAAGTAATAAAAAAGAGCCCTAAACCAAATAAAAAAATTGTTTAATTGATAAATATATTGGCTCATTAAAATAAAAAACAATTTATATAGTCAAAGAATCACTGAAAGTGCGATTTTAATTTATCCAAATGTTTTCTTTAGTATTTCGGTCGTTTTAGATTACATCCGGACAGTTCTGATTGCTCATAAACAGATCTCTCATTCTGCAGAGTTAACAAACATGAACTGACGAATGTTTCTGTACATTTAGAAAATCAAGCTAAATGTTATGGAAATAAAGCAAATAGTTTTATCAAACATATATAAAATGTACGATCTTAGAGGGGATTCATATCATCGGTTATAAAGACTTACTTATGGAAAAGATTAGTCGCATAGTTTAGAGGTGGTTTCTCCTTATCAACGTGGAAGTATTTAGTTATTTTATAAAGGTGGATTCCAAAAGCGAAAAGAGGGAATTTGGAACTTCATTTGCTTTATTTGATTCCAGAAAATAAGAATGACTTCCACAGCTCATTACTCCTTGGTGGGCCGATGACATCTGTGCTGGAACATTCACTCGTTGAAATTTAAACTAGTGGTTTAAGACCCGGACGAAATTTGTTGCAAATTTTGGAACATTTCTGGAAGAGGTATTAAAGAGAATATCTACTTAATTTTCTCAGGCATACTAATGGTGTAAAAATAACTTAAGTTTAATGGCGGATGACTGAATCATTGGGACGGGTCCAATTTTGGAACTAAAACTTGGCTCGATGGCGATGCATACTAACATTAAGAATAATTATTCTTGTAAGCTTTGCTAGAGTGTTATAATTTCTATTGTTAGCATTATGTGCACAATCCTACTTTACGAGTGTGCTAGGTAATTTATACCTTTAGCTAATAAATATGAAAAAATTGTCCATGGTGTTAATTTATCCGCAGAAAGAAATTGATTAAATTCATTTCGTATAGAAAACCGGTACCCATAGTATTTATTGCATTTGGGTTACACTACGGGTTCTAGGGTTTGTAGGGATTGGTATTCTTATGTTATGAATTTTCAAAGGATTATAGGATAGCCGAACGTCAATGCTCCAATTTTGATGTCCAAATTGAAATAGTAATGGATTAATGGAAATAGTAATGGTAATAGTAGTGGTTCCAACTTAGAATCTAAAACACTGATTATCTCTGTTTGGCGTGAATTTGGTTCGGTGCTTTTACAGTGGAAAATCAAGTCTCTTTCAAGCGGAGGTTCATTATCCGCATTTTGGAAAACAATAGCTACTTCATTTATTCTTATTGCCATTGCTACTGTTCACGGTGTGCGGGAAGCGAAAAAAAGTTGGTCTAAAATGCCGAAAAAAACTAGCGTCATATATAAATACAGCATGCTCTACAGTGTCATAATCCATTAAACAGAAAATCGCACCTGATCATTTATCAAAGAAATCACGAAAAAGCGCGATTTTTTAAATTTTAAATGAAAATATCATTTCGGCGGCCAATTTAAAGAGGAAGAAATTAAAGATGAGACAACTTTTATACTTTTTTCTTAATCTGTATTCCTTTATCTACAAAATGAACCCTATATTAATATTTTGCGATAACTAGTTTTTGTTTTACAATCAAAAATACACTAACATGCAATGCCGAAAATCAAAATACTCCGCATACTTTGCTTGAAACAATACTAAATCAAGGTCACTATGTACGGAAAGGTGAAAGAAATTTGCCTAAAAATTTTTGAGTTGGTAACGTGGAGGAAATCTGCCGTGAAACGGTTTTTGGAGGAATCGATAGACAATCACCAATCTTCGGAATTATATGCATGGTGCATTGTGGAAACCAAACCTCGTAAATGAATGAAAACAGCGAGTGGATTGTTCTCAATTGATTTGAAAAAAATCGTAAAATGACGATGAAGATTTATTGCACCATATATCCGAACATTTGGAGACAAAATGTTCACATGTTTTAAATCCTTTCAGGCGTCGTACCATAATATCCAAACGATTTTGCAAGATTTCAATGTGATTGCATGGCGCAGAGACATTTGATGGTTGATACATTGATACAGGTGTTTCTCATCAGATTCAATTGTTAGTGGTAAATATTCTTCAGTTGGGTTTGATCTTTCCGGAACAGGAATTTCATCTGAATGCGGTAGCGGTAATTGAGCAAATGTCGTTGCAGTGTATGTCAAAGAACCAATTTTTTTTCTGTTTGTACCAAAAAATATAATTCACGCACCCATAACATTGACTTGGATCATGTATATGTGGATCGATCCATATCATCGGGACACCAAATGGCATTGCGGCTTCAGTGTTTTGCCATTTAAACAGATGAAATATGCTTGCTGTACAAACAATAGACGGCTTCCAATTTACACCACTAGTAATATTTTGTGAAAAGTATAGTCGATATAAATCAGCGTTTTCATCACTTATTTTGTGGCGATTGGTCATAATTTTAAATTTTCCAAACACGTAACAAAAGCAATTGAGTTTAAAACGGCCATCCGTATTCCACCAGAATTCACAAGCCGATTTTCACTTTATTTTTTGTGTTCTTTTGTACTTTATATATTTAAATGAAAAGCTTTTTAGTTTTAATTTTATATTGTAGTTTTTATTTCTTCCTTGTTGTAACAATTTTTTAATTTTTTTAGA
The DNA here is from genome assembly GCA_963556165.1 of Tipula helvola. Classification (NCBI taxonomy): domain Eukaryota; kingdom Metazoa; phylum Arthropoda; class Insecta; order Diptera; family Tipulidae; genus Tipula; species Tipula helvola. The sequence goes on along the minus strand of OY744482.1, from coordinate 293,277,402 downwards.
AATATCGATTTCGAGGATAATTTCTCCTTCGATTTATTTTTTACAACTATTGGAAGCTGTTTACATACTGTTACTGTGTGCTGTTGTGTGGCACAACCTTTGTTTTTAAGTTACGGATAAAATTAAATTGTAATTTTTATTGGTTTATGTGTTGATTTTGTCGTTAATTAAATTGTTGTTGTTTTTGTTTTTGTACATTTTCAGCTCTTCTAACCTGTCTAATTTCGATCCTTTTTCGGTTCTGTGTAAAATAGTTACATTTTTATTGAATCCAGTATACCTGTTTGGCAAATTTCTTTCACTTTTCCATACACAGTGACCTTGAGTTAGTATTGTTTCAAGCAAAGTAGGCGGAGTATTTTGATTTTCGGCATTGCATGTTAGTCTATTTTTGGTTATAAAACAAAAACTAGTTATCGCAAAATATTAATATTGGCGAGTTTTTTTATTACATCGGAGAGACCAGAGAGATCAGACAGATAAATTATCTGAAATATCCGATAATGTTTAATCTGAAAAGACCTTTTTCGGATTTTAAACGCTTAACTATTTAATTTGGCTAACCACTGTTTTGTAATACAATATGGCCAAGAAAATTGTTTTCCTACGCATAATTAATACATAAAAATAAAATTAAACATTAATGAATAAGAAACCGTTAAAATTATTTACAATAGACTTTAAAAAATTAATTTTCCATTGTTGTTATCTCAGTCTATTGACGATTGTAAAAGTAGAGAAAGCGCCTCTTGAGGACAATAGTTAAAATGATGCACCTGATAAAATGACATTTGTCACAAATGCGACGAAAGAAAATTTAGCAATGCGGTAATTAAAAATTGTTTTTATAGTCCGAAATTGGAATAATTTACAATTATTAGCAATCCGGTAAGTAAAAATTGTGTTTACAGTTCAAAATTGGAATTGTTTACAATAATTTAGAACGTCAAATTATCAGGTACCTCAGTTTAAAAATGTTGCACTAGGTGGAATCCGTGATGCTCCAATCGTCAATAGTGTTCACCATTTTGAACGTCAAAATATGTAATTCTCTGTACCATCTGAAATAAATTTCAGATCGAAAAACAGCAATCTGTGAATTTTCGGATGTAATAAAAAAACGCTAAAAAAATTATCGGATCGATCCGAGAAAATAATAAAACGCAAAAGGTTTTTTTTATATCTCTCTGGTCTCTCCGATGTAATAAAAAAACGCGCCATATAGGGTTCATTTTGTAGATAAAGGAATACAGATTAAGAAAAAAGTATAAAAGTTGTCTCATCTTTAATTTCTTCCTCTTTAAATTGGCCGCCGAAATGATATTTTCAATTAAAATTTAAAAAATCGCGCTTTTTCGTGATTTCTTTGATAAATGATCAGGTGCGATTTTCTGTTTAATGGATTATGACACTGTAGAGCATGCTGTATTTATATATGGCGCTAGTTTTTTTCGGCATTTTAGACCAACTTTTTTTCGCTTCCCGCACACCGTGTGTTGTTGGCTCAGTACCATTCAATTCTGCATCTCTAATACATTCTTGTTCAACTACTAATAACATCTTACATGCTTCAGCAAATGGGTGATTGTCAGCCATATACTGACTTAAGTGCACCTGCTATATTTGAGCGTTAATTCTGAAGCAGTAAGGTCCATAATCTGGAGGAGGTGCAATATTGGCTCCCATTGACGCAAATGCAATTGAACTAGATAGATGTTTACTATTGGAACTACTTCTACACGCGACACATACTCTCTGGGCTCATTGGTCTTCCTCCTTGATGTTTACTGTAGGAAGTACTTCTACACGCGATACATACTATCTGGGCTCATTTCTCTTCCTCCTAGATGTATACTAAAGACTGTATCGAAAAGAAAGTAGCCACAAAAAAAAGCAATTTTATACACAAAAAACAATTTTAAATATTATAAAATGATGTTTTATCATAAAGCAGACTTCAAATTAGCAGATTTTATGTTTAAAACATTTGAGAAATTATTTTTTAAATACATAGCGAATTTTTAATTTGATGCCTTTACTTAGGTTCTGCACAGTAGTTTTATTAATTTGTCTGGTTGCTTTGGACTAACTTTTTGAACTTTGTTAAATTTTCTGCTAGTTTATCATTATTTTTCAAGTAACGCTTCGCAATTGCCCAATATCTTTCAATTGGTCGAAGTTCTGGTGAATTTGGCGGATTTTACTGTTTTTCCACAAAATTGATGTAGTGGCTTTTTAACAGCTCCAAATTTATAATGGGCCGTTGCACGGTTTTAACATACAATTTTTTATTTTCACTTCGTTTCGGAACTTTTTGTTTTTTATATGTCTTCAAATCATGCCTTATTTTACCCGCTGGATCATCCCTATGCTAGTACCACCCATATAAATCTCTGACAGACATAGATTTGTTTTTGCGAATTTCACTCACAATTTTGGCTCTAATTTGGGATTGCTCGGACCTTGTTTCCGACCGTTTTTTTCGTAAATCCTTTACCGTACCATGTTCCCCAGACTAATTAATTATTTTTCTCACTGCATTTTTATTTATATTTTCGCGCTTAGCTAAATTTTTAAACGAAACACCGTTTTAAATGCAAAATTTGTGCATAGTACGTTTACGCACTTCTTCTTTAATTCGTGGAATTATTACAACTGGATAACAAATTATAAAAATCAAACGCAATATTTACCTACAAAAAGCTATTCTATCTAACGGCACTTTTCCGTTACAATAGAATTAGAGCAAGGCGAAGAAAACTAAACTTTTTTGTGGCTACTTTCTTTTCGATACAGTCCTTATATCATTTACTTCTGGTAGAAAAGCAGTAGCTTTTAAAAAGTGGGACTCAAGGACTTCGAGAGGGCAGTCCCACTCCCGTATATTCCTACCCGTGTCTCGTCTACCGTTTTGATTTTACTCTTGCGAGTTGCTGGGAATAAAAAGTCGCCAGTAGTTCACCCAGCTTTATTACAGGAAGGCTAAATAAAACTGAAGGGTGCCTTGTATCCAGAGTCCGCATATATGAACTGATTAACCTATCAGCCATTCATCCTTCGGCATATGCTGTTCCACCTTAGATTAGTGTTTTTTGTCAAGATTTTCTCCTTTACCGCCGTACTTTAGCCTGTCCCAAAAGACCACATTCTGCCTAATGGTTTCAGTTACCAGTGGTGCCGCGAGGAGGCAGTACGCACACTTGTGCCTACTGGAAGGTTACGGAGCTGGTAGATTAATCTACCAACTTTGGCTCCCCCGTCCAATAGGCGCCAAACCACCAAAGGAGATGTAGGAATTGGATCTAATTTAACTTCCCCTTTTTGACAACACTGAGTGAATTTTTTATCAGATGGCTGTTCTGCTTTAAAGTGTTTTGCTTGGCAATATTCGCAAATTAAGCTCAATGGTCCGGCCCGCATCGTTAAGTGAGTCTATTTCGTTTTCGTTAATAGTTACTTCAACTGCAACTCTTAAGTTACGACAACGTAATCTTAAATTTCTCGTTCTTTGTAAAGCATTATTTCTTTGTTGAAATATTTGCTCATCTGTCAGATTATCTTGAATTATTCTATACCTTCGTGCATCTGTTTCTTGTAGCTGCTATTTTCGTACTTCGTTTATATTTTCTCGAGCAGCTCTGTATCTTTGAGAATCATTTGCTCAAATTTGAGATCTCCGCTCTTCACTCATATTTTCTTGAATAATTCTATGTCTTTGAGAAACAATTGTTCTAATTTGAGATCTCTGCCCTTCACTCATATTTGCACGATAATTTCGCATATATTCTGCTCGTCTGCATTTTCTTTCAGCATTCTCTTTTGCTACCACCTACTTTTTGGTGGCATTTTTTTTCCAAATATATTTCCTTCAAATATTAAAGTAGGAATGGAATAATTGTTTGTTTGACCCCAAGTATGCCAAATTTCATTAAAATTGGTGCAGTGGTATCTAAATTATTTGATTTTTGAAAGTATGTTTTGTTAGATTTGCAGTTGGATACAATTTCATAAAAGTAAAAATAGCATTTAATGCCAAATTGAACTAATAATTCATACAATTTGGGTACCCTTGATTCAAAATTTAAATGTTTGTTTTACAGGCACACAGCCGAACTTGATCAATTCGTACGTTAGATGAATTTTTTGATGAGCCATGATTGGAAGATGTTTGAGAGTTTCGGTTGCTTTTCGAAATCAATGCAATGTCGTTTAAGCTAAAGTTTGGCATTACACTAAACAGAGAATTTATTAAGATCATCCATTGACTTTATAAAAACAACTGAGCCCTCAACATCTTTCTTCATCATAACGGTTCCTCTTCCTTAAACAAACTACGGCGAAATGCAGTTAAATCTTCATTGATATAGATACTATGTCCTTTGTTGACCTCCATCATTCACATCATGTTGCCCTATTACTAAATTTTATAAGTATTGCAGAAATTGAATCTTTCGGTTTAAGTTTAATATACACTTCAAAATTAATTCAATCATATTTAACTGTACAGTGTTCCTTACTTCCAAATTGCATTTAAGAAATTCGCTAAATTTCCTTGTTCAAAAATTCCAGTTATAAAATTCCTAATTTAACTTAACTATCAAAAACACGCATCTATTCGTAATATTTACTTTTGAGTACTCATTTGATACTTACTGACTTATCTATATTTCATGTCATTTGTATTTGTGGTTTTTATAAATATTTTTTGACCAATCACCTGAAACATTTTTTTTTGGCTTTACAGATTAGATTTTTTTAAAGAAAGAGAGATATAAAATAAGTCATCGTGCTCCTTACTCAATTACTTCACTTCTTAGTCACTTATTTGAATAAGTTATTCAATTGGAAAATAGCATATTTTGTTTGAGAAAGACATTTTCTAGTTTTAATCAATCCAGTAATTCCGGAGATGGTACAATAACCTACCTCTTTTGAAAAAATTATGAAACACAACGTATCACAAAGTGAAGAAAATAATAGAGCTAACAACATATTTTGATATTGCGCAAATGCAATGGAGAACAAAATAAATTTTTGCTTGCCTTATGTAAATGAGTAAAATTTGCCTTGATTGCTTTGATATTATTCACAATACACTGAAATACATATAAATTCCAGCCACCTAAATGGGTAATAAAGTAAAGAAAACCTCTGAAATTATCAATTATTGACCTTAATATTTTAATTAAATCAAAATTTAATAATTCTGTACCTTTTACCAATTTTAATTAAATATTTTAACACCAGCCGTATACGACAATATATATATATAATATTGTGTTCTATAACTCAACTCAAAAAATTATGATGTGGGTTATTTTGTACTTTCGAATATATACATAATTAAAAAGCTTATTATAATATGTAGTTAATACCTTAAAATGTTTAAAATATTTTTTTTTGCGATAAGAATAGATAAAATATATTTCTTTCTTTTTGTGGATATAAAACGAGTAAACCGTTTGGGTGTAGGTGGTAAACACTATAGATGCGTGGTTGCCGCTAACAAAAATCTGACAAAATATGTTTGTGTTGCACCCACCTGATAGAAATTCTAGTTGTTTTTATATTGTAGATTAGAAGGGTCATCTTCGTTTATTGATACGCTATTAGATCAGATAGTAGGATGTATGTAAATACATATGTATATACATTTGTCAGAACTTAGTACATAAAACAATGATGAATACGTAATATATTGTGTTTTTGGTACCGAATTTTTGAATCTGTTTGTATGAAATAACAAAAAAAATTGCAAACCTTCAAGGTATATTTTTTTCGTATACATAATTTCCACTCTCATATTTGTTTCACATGTTTGTATTTTGTATACATTTATATCCCCAAGTATGTATGTATAATTGTGATGAGCACTAAGGTAAAAATTGCATTTAGGTACTATTGCATTGTAGATTCTTCACTATTTTGGAGTAAAAATATGAATTTTACAAATAATAATAAAAAATCCAATTCCCAATCAACATCATCATCATCGTATATAGCTATATATATGATATATTGAAAAATATTGGGAAAATTTATAAACACACATTTTTCATTCCAACATACATATATTGTACGTATATAAATCTACTTTGCAATTTTATTTTGATGTTTTAATGGAATATTCATTTAATTGTTTTTTTTTGTGTTAGTGCGAAACAAAACTTCTGTTTGCCCTAAAAATGACATGCATACAAAATAAAAATAAAAACAGTAATTTCCGTATATCGTGAAAAACAAGTAGCATATACTAACAAATCTATTTGGAAAATTATGTCCCCAAAGAATTCAAACAGCCAGACATGTATAAATAGCTACTATATAACATATACAAGTACGACATAAAAACACTCCTCTATTTTCCGTTTTAAAACAATTAAAAGCTTCCTCAAAAATAATTTCCCATTATAAAACAAATAAAGCTCACATTTTCGTAAGCATATCCGCACATACACACACACACACACACACCTAGACTAATTTTATTTATTTTAACATTTCATAATTAAGATTCAGTGAAACTTTTTTGATTTATTGTCAAAATTGAAAATGAAAGAAAAGCAAACAAAAACCATCTACTGTTTTTATGGCTTTATGATAAAATTGCATGTTAAATGGGGAAATTACCAAAGTGTTAAAACGGAAATCAAAAGAGAAATAAGTAATGTTCGAGTATGTATGTATATGTGTGCTGTTTTTATGCGATAGTACAACTTATTATTGCATAATTTAAGTTTTAAAATGATATTAAACTGTCACTTAAATTTTGATTAATTGTTGACGTTAATTTCTGCCAGGCAATATTCTGCCATCATTATTTAACTAGGTTATGCACCTGTCACAAACGACGGAAATAAAATAAATCTTAGTTTTTTTTTTCTTTCATTATATGGTTTATTCCGAATTTAAGGGAAAATTCTAATTTACTGTATTATCGTTACTTTGATTGATTGATTTTGAATGTACGACCAAGCATTTAGTAGGATCTCCCGATAATTCTAAGAATTGTTGACGCCGGGCCCACCGTACACCCTTTTTTACATTTACTTGGTACAATTAGATAGGATTGTTATTATATGATTGAGATCGACCCGGTTACAGGTACATTGGCGGTCAATTGTTAGTAGTTACATTTTTTTCTAATAATTACTTTATCCTAAAGTCAATATCATTTATTTATCATTACCCCTTATACATATGTTTCCCACCATCTTACTTCCTCCGGCACACACTCAAACAACTAAGCTTAATTTAATTTCTATAAACCTGTAACGAATTAATTTTTAAGTGCTACAAGCAACCTTAATGTTAATATTAGTTTCTGTTCCCCTTGGCTGCTTCAGATTCCAGAATCCGCCTCCTAATTATCAACTAACTATCTACGTTTAATTTTGTAGTAATAACTGCATTCTGAAATAACATTTATTAGTATGCTGGGTCCGATTTCCGGTCACTTCTGAAAATCGTAATTATTATTAATTTAAATTCCACTTAAGAGTTATAAAACAGTAGCTCAGAGACGACCTAACATAATAAATATAATTAGTCTCAGCTGCTTATTCAAATGATTTCCGTCCCTATTTGAATTCAAATTGCAAATTAACGTCACATTTGCATCTTTCTTCAATATAAACGCATGTTGCCGCATTCCGGTAGGAGTGAGTGTATGAAAAAACTCATTTGGATAATTGCTCATGTTATTTGGATCTTCAGGTACCAGCTTGTCTGGGCTGTAGTACGTATGTAACTCCTCAGGAAGTTTGTTACTAATTTGTTTATTTAATTCCAATGTATCCTTGTGTTTAACATATAAAGTGACTCGTTTTGTCATTTCTTCGATGGTATTTTTATTCTGAAGGATAATGCACTCCGCATGTTAGTAACCAAAGAGATTTGTTTGAAATGTTGCCACAGGTCACTCGATTGTATACACATTCCGATGATATAGGCTTCCGAGACTCGAAGTGTCTGGCGGATTTCATCACAAATAACAATCACTTGCTCACTAAATCAAAGTTGCTGCTATTCCTGTTGTGGCGAATTGTAGTACAATTTGTCCTCTACCGTTAATAAAATGCATCAACGTATTATAAAGGTATGTCTTTCCGGATCCCCCTGGGCCATCTAAGAAGAAACAGCGCTCCTGAATAATAATCGAAATTCGTTTGAAAACTCGAACAATTTTTGTCAATGCAGTCATGTGCAACGTTCTGGTTCCTCAATTATTTTGAAATATTCCGAGTTCCTGTTGGTTGGCGGAGACCAAGTTTAGTACATTCGGCACCATGTTGCTGCAGCACATAGTTAATACCGTGGAGAGCTAAATTACATGCCGTTTGACTAATGGTTTCCTCAACTGTGGATGATAATTTGTAGAAGCCGTTCGTTTCATTTCTGACGTTTCTGCGGTTTGCTGTAGTAATCGTTCTGGATGACTCGACGATGGATATAAGATAATGAATAAATACAAAAACTATTTTTTATTCACTAAGAGGATACAAAAATATTTTATTGTGCTTATTGTAGTTCGTTTCTATTTTAATATTAATATTTTTTCTTAATTTGGGTGCTCGTTGTTTTTTGTGTACCCATTCCGCTCATCAATTTAAATTGAAACGGGATAGAAAAAGACGTGTGTCAATTTAACTGTTAAGCAAAAAATATATATGCTCTCTAAGTTAGAGTCTAGAATTTAAAATTAGTCAAAAGTACAGAATCAAAAATAAACTGTCAAATATAAAAAAATGAACGAAAAGCTGGTATAATTAGTCTGGACTTAGTAACATAAACAGGGAACGTTTAAAACTAGCTGAGGAAGTATTACATTAAAATGACCAGCTTTCCTTTGGTGTTAACTGACTTGGGAGAATTAAGATCTGCAGAAAGATAAATAATCTGAGCAATCTGAATATAAATCTGAGCCGTTTTCAAATTGCAAACCTGGGCCTAACCTGTGTTAGGCTTTTGCTCCCGTAAAATGCCAAAACCTATAAAATAAAATTATGTACAGTTGTTAAACCTTATCATTTAAGGGTGCTTATAAAAACAGTTTAAATATGCAGCCCATAAATTATTATTACTCTAAAAAAGCGTAGTCGTGAGATTTGATTGATTTTATAAGCATGTTGTAACGGAAGTGAAGGTAAAATTAAATTTATGGTGTGCCGACACATACAGATTATAAACTTAAAAAAGGGTGGAATAACCTATTATCCGATCCGAGGTGGTTTTTCATTGATTAAATCGAAATACAGGACTATTATGAGATCTTGAGGAGTTGCGGAGATAAAGAAACCACCACCAATGGTTGGAGAGAGATTGAATGAGACCCTGAAAATCAAATTTTGATAGAAGCTGAGATCGCCAAATGGAAGCAGAAAAGGAAATGAAACGTAAGTCTAACTAAAATAACATAGTTAGACTTACGTTTCAATTTTTTTAATTATGTAATTTCTGGTATTTCTAGGTAATGGCATTCGAGAATTTTTTATAGTTCGATATTATAAAACTGAATTAAAAAATTGTTGTTCTATATTTTGTTTGTCCGTTACTTTGCTTTTGCGAAACTATCCCTTTTAAGAGACAATCGGCAAAAGAGAAAGACTATTTTAGGTTTGATGGAAAAAAAATTAAACGTTTGTAAACCGATATTTTTCTTTGGCTAAATGGATGTAATCAAATGCTCCTTCATTTTAATATTTGATTCTTTCGATAATTTTAAACTTCGAATTCGATTGTTTTTTTCTATATTTGTCTTAGCCCTTATCCGATTTAGCTAACCTGGTTTAAGTACTCTATGCAAAACAAGCGATTAACTAAAATTGAAGTTGACATACTGCGACTAAACTCGAAAAATTCAATACATCAGTTTTATTAAATCGCATAGGTGGTTACATAAATTCGAGTTTTGGCATAGATGGGGTGTGAAATGTCGACGAACAATAAATCGAATTCGAAACTGAAAAATTTAATTTCAAATTTTCGAATATCAATATTGAAACAAAAGCTTCGAAATTATCACAGAGCTCGAATAGTTAATTGCCAAAAATTGTTGTTTTACTACCTGCGGGAAATATGATAGCTACAATTATAACTTGTAATTATAGGTTTTGCACTCCAAATTCAACCTTTTACAAAACCCAATCATCCTTTTCCAAATTAAATTCAACCGTAAACGATATAAAACCAACAGAATTTATTTTATTTAATATACTGTATTTAAATTCTAGATACAAAATAACAAGTTAATAGAGGTATAAATTTCACCTTAAAATTTGCCCTATAATTATTATAAACTTCACCTTAGATGGCTTCGTAAAATTCACCGTAGAATTCATCCTAAATTGATCTGAATTCAATATAAAACTCATTCCCAAATTTCCCATATAACGTCTTCCTAACTAAAAATCCACCTTATCACGCACCTTATACTTCACCGTACAAGTTCATCCTAAAATTCACACTTTAAAATCAATCCAACTTTTCCATCAAATTCATCATAAATTTACCCAAAATTTACTTTAAAATTAGGACAAAATTCTAAAATTCACTCTTGAATTCAACCTACAAGTCACAAAATTAACCCTACAATTTTACTAAAAACTTACTCTAAAATATACCATTTAATTACACCTACCCTATAGAAATCACCCTAAAATTCACCGGCAACCCTCTCTAAAACTAACCTCTATAACTAAGAACTTCACTCAAAAATTCACCCTAAACGCTGGCGTATTTAGAAAGCGAAAACCCTTATAAGCATAAATAAGAATTTTATCACATCTCAGAATTCTGGAGTTTGGAAATTGTAATAGTTGCAAAATTAATTTAGGATTTTACAAATTTTATAAAATCGTTAAATTAAAATTCATTATTTATGTATTTGGAATTATTGATTTTAGAAATTAACGAATTTTGTAACGTACTTTGGAAAGAAAAGAAATTAGGAAATTGAGGAAAATTTAGAAGTTTTGTATTGTGGAGATATTAGAATTTAAGTTTTTACAATATTTTTCAAATTTAGAATTTGTATTGGGAATTAGTTAATTTATGTAGACATTTAATGTGAGATTGTGGAAATTTAGAAAATTAACAAGTAAAAAAATTTAAATAATTTAGAAATACAAGAACATAGAGTATTTTTGGGATTATTTATTTTCCTATATGGTACTTTGGTATAAAAGGAAAATTGTAGAAACCAACTGCTACCAATTTTATGAGTAACTGCGATGGACTCTTCCAGTCAGTCGCGGATTAAGGGAAAAACGGGGTGCCAGGTAAGTTTAGTGTCTCCACCGCCTACCGGTACAAACAATTGTTTTTTCCTACGCCGCAGACCAATATCAAAAATTTCAAATAATTTTCAAAATTTTCAATAATTTCGAAATAATCTCAAAAATATTGGTCACAAAGAATCTCACAAAATCTAAATACGAATTATCCGTGAATCAAAGAAAGGACTTCAATTCAATCAATGATGAATTTGAATTTGGCAGTTTGAATTTGATTTGGAAAAGGATGATTATTTTTTGAACAAAGATAAATTTCGTATGCAAATTGAGGAACCTGATTTGTAAAAGGTTGAATTTGGGGTGCAAAATTATAAATCACAGTAAGTTTTTAAAGACAATGATTTTTTTAAACTTATTCTGTGGTAAAGATTTAAAAGGGAATAACTCTAAATTCGCAATTTTTAGTAAAACGTTCTTAAACTTTTTAAGTTACTCAAAATCGTATGAGTTTTTAGAATTCTAGTTTTTGTAAACCATTATTTCGGTTGTGTATAGTTGTCGGAATACTACAAAAAATTGATATGATATGAAATCGAATATGGAGATTTCGAAATTGAAATAATGCGTAAAAGGGTATAACCAGAGCCTTCTAGAGTATAGAGCCATAATCATTATGACGTATTTTTTAGAAGCTTTTTAGTGGTATAACTTTTCACTGATTTCCATAGGAATCCATAGTAAAAATGGTGTTTTTAGCTTCAAGTTTTTCAATGAAAATAGCAAAAATGTTACAAAATGTTTATACAAAAGTTTTCTACATATCTTTAGCAGCAATATACAGGAAGGGTATATTGGTATTAAGTAAATATTAATTGCAGAAATTTTAAAATTAAATTATTTCTAAAATATATTTTTCGAACTTTTATTTTGAAAAATACATCAAAGTTGGCTCTAACAAATTAAAATATTACTTGCTAAATTTATCTTTAGTTTTACTAGTGTACGTTAGATGTCTATAATTGTTGGCAGAGAAATACGAAAAAAAATTATTTAATCACAAAATTATGACACGTTCTTAATATTTTGTGAATTTGTTTTGCTTATCCTACAATTTTTAAACTCAAATTTCCCCAGGTCGCAATTTTTGCTACGATTTTTCAAAATGTTTACTACCCACTGCCATCTATGTACATTGACTTAATGCACACGACTTGTAGTAAGCTTTTCTTTATAATTTAACCAGAAAGCTATTTTTATGAACTTTTTTTTATATTTTGGTTAAAATAAATCAATTATTACAAGAAAATGAAAACGATTAACTTAAACGAGATTTATATATGTTGAAATTCAAACATTTATGAAAATATTTCAGAAATCATAATTAAGAATTTGCAACGTTTTCATTTACAAATTTGTCTTAGGAAAAAAAGTGATTTCTCATATGTTTTATGTGTTTTACTATGGAAATTTTGGTTTTTTCCTCGTTTCTAATTCCCTTATAAAAGCTTCGTTTTTTAGATTATGGCTTGTATAATCAAGGTTGCTTTGGTATAACTCGAGTTATTACCTTTTAAATATTTACCACAGTATTTTAATTCGTGTTGTACTTTAGAAGAAAGGGAACCCCTTTTTCAAGTTTTATTCAAATTCAAAGATTTATAGAAATATTAAAAAACAATTAAATTTTGTTTCGGTGTTTTCGAAAATAATATTTTTCGTTTTATTTGGCTAGATTTTAGGGGTTAATTATTTTAATTTTTCCAGATTTTTTCTCTTTCAGATTTTCGAAGGCTTCTAGAGAACGTCGTATGCGGCGAAGTCATGGAAACGTTTTTTATAAGCCTAATGATAAGTAATCATAAAGAACTCTAAATTTGAAAATAGTACAATTGCAAAAGAAATAATGTTCCGCCATCTTGTGAAGGCGGGGGGCGGGGTGAATGGAGGTCTGTTCTCGATTTGTTAAATGGCAACACACGAACAAAAAATATAATTTAAATCGAGGCCAATTATGCTAACGCGTTTCTTTAAATTTAAATAGTTTGAACAGGTCGTACAGTAATACAATAACTTTTCTTCGAGAATTATCTAACTAACATTTAAAATTCAATCAATTTGGTTGCATGGTTAAACTGTTTACAGAATAAGCAAAAGGAGTAGTTATACACTTATGGGAAAATGACACTAATTAAGTGAAATTATTAATCAAGACACCAAAAAAATCCATGTGATGAAAATTGCTTTCGGTGTTTTACCCTACAATACAAATTCATCCAGTAATTCATCTATATTAAATGTTGTTAACTGTTTGAGGAGTATAACTCATCGAGTAGCTCCAGGTTGGTGACTTCATTAATTTATCTGTCCTAGTTCTAAGGGTTTTGTACTTCGAAGCCGTCTTACTGGATTTTGGTTGGTCCAGCATACGACGCAAATCCGCATTTTCATGTTGACTGATGCGTGTACATGTTTCCTAGCATATTTCTTAATTTCTTCATCGACCTACTCCATTTTTAGATCTTTATGAAGGTTAGCGTTCCTTATGTACCATGGTGCGTTGATCATAATACGCAATACTTTATTTTGAAAAGTTTGAATTACTTTTACGTTAGTTTTCTTAGTATAGCCCCATAGCTGGAGTACACCATACAGGTTTCAATATCTGCCGATATAATAGCAGTTTATTATGTAATGTTAGCTCAGAGTTCTTTCCTATGAGCTAATACATTTTTCTATATTTGATGTTTAACTCATCTTTTTTCTTTTTAACCCTAATCCAACCAGCATATTTTTGTTATGTCAGTAAATTCAAATTCTAATTAAATAACTTACTAAATTTTTGCAAAGACCCCAACGTACTTGGGTTGTATGGATATGGAAATGTTTCAAAATAAAATACATTCAAGTTTTTAACTAAATTAACATTATTTTGAAAATCGATGCATTTACCAAATGAGCCAAAAGATACACCTTAGTTGGATTAGGGTTAACATGCTCTTTCCACTTGAGCTTAGCATCAAGAGTCATTCATAAATATTTTGCCGTATTTGCATGTGGAACTGGTTGCGAATTCAATCGAACAGGTATAAGTCCAGTGATTAGGTCATAACCAGGGGATTTTTTTGAACTTAAGTTGTTATTAATTTCATCTTTTAGTTCTTGGAGTATTACAAGTTTATGTTTAGGTTATCCACTTTATTAGCTTGAATTATATTTTCTTCAGCTGTTTGCCTTGGAAGGGGTTGAAATGTGCCTTCGAGATAGTCTGCAAACAATGCAGATTTTTCTTTGGCACTTCTGGCCCAAGCTCCATCGTCATTCTTTATAAGAGCTATTTGAACTTTAGGCCTTTTAAGACCTTTAGTTGCTTCCCAAAGGGAATAATTAGTGCCCTTGTTGCCAGAAAGGCCAGCTAGGTATTCACTAAAAGATTTGTAGGTATTCATTAAAAGATCTCTCACTTCTACTCGATAGTTGATGCCATTTTCCGTTTAATTACAAGTAGGAGTACTTTGCCACGCTGTTTGCAGAATACTGTTATTCAGCAGCTCCAATTCGACTATTTTCCGGAAGAGATCCCAGTTTGTTTTATTATTTGTTAAACTAGGCATATTTTCTTTTTTGATAATGGTATCACTGAGTGTCATAATGGCAGGCGTGTGGTCAGACGAAATTCCTTCACTGTTTTCGAGTAATATGTAGTTTACAGATATCCGTTTTGTTACAAAGAAATCTATCAAATCTGGTATCTTATTTGTAATATGTTGGTTTACCTCCAGGCAGGAATTCGCAGTTTAAAGCCCGACCAGCTGCAAATAGCTCCTTACCCTTATGGGTTGTTAGCCTTGATATCCTCAATATGTATTTTTAGCGTTAAAATCTCCTCCGATTATGAAATTAAAACCGAGCGATTTGAGTAATGTAACATAGTTTTCTTTATTCAGATTATACCGCGGAGGGCAATATATTGTCCATTTTTCAAAAAAATTAAGTTAATGATAACAATAGTCAAATAAAACTATAATCTTTGTAGCGGTGAACAATTTATAGTCAAAAAAAAAAAAAAATAATCCAAAAAATAAGAAAATCCCGTATATTTTTGCATTTATTGTTTCTCTATTCCTTCATTTTCTCGTTTCAATAAAATGTGGACTTGCCCCACTTTCAAAATAAACGGCTCATATGTTGATTATCTCTTGATTATTTAATCGAACAATAATGAAAGGTAGCTACTTGCATAGTTTCTTTTTAAAATTTTACTCCTTCGTAATATTTAATGTTTTCCTTCTCCAATATGGTTGAAGTTGAACCACCTTTCGCTTGATGGATGGAGTGGTAGCACTGGTATTCTCGAATTCTAACGAATGAATCTTTTGTCAAATGAGATTCTGAAATTAGGCATATATGTATATGGGGCATTTGCATTTAAATCTCACATAAAAAAATTTAAAATATAATTTTGGAATCATAATTTAATTAATTTTTGAATTAAAAAAAAAATTAAAATATAATTTTTAAATCATATTTCTGTTTCTTTTAAATCTGGGCGTGAGCAGATTTGTGTTTTGAATTGTTTTTAATAATCTTTTGAGCTATTTTTAATTTTTCTGTCATGAACGTTACCTAAAATACGTTATTACGTTATTTTTAAAATTATTAATTTGAAAATACAAAAGATTAATATACCATTTGGAAGTAGACATATCACCAATGTAAATAAACGTCGATAAATTAAATTTATATTTTTGAATTTCACAATTTATCTAAAATAAGTAATGTAACGTTCATGACCAAAAAACTAGTTTTTTTAAAAATAAAAGCCCAAAATAATTTAAAAAAATACATTTTCATAAATGTCTGTATTGTGATCAAATACTTAACTTATACCCGTTAAAAATTATCTGTAAAATGCTAAGGGGACAAAAAAAATGCTTGGGGACAAAAACATGTGAGATTTAAATGCAAATCCCCCATATATATAATATATATCTGTTCTATATTTAGGAATATTTCTACCTCTGGAATTTGCTGCAAGAGGCCATTTGCATTCCAATTAGCGATTCTGATTATGTTATTCATCTTCATAGATTGAATATAAGTGATTTCATTCACTGTTTCTTGCTTATTTAACTGCTAAATTAAAGCGTCCAGGCTTCTTTTTTGTTTTAGTAGCCTTAAGTTTAAGGCTTCTATATTCTTAATTTTTTTTTTCAAGAATTAGGCTTTGACCGCCTTCCTTGTTACTTACTATTTTCCGCTGTTGTACAATCTGGGAGTATGTTTTTCTGGGCATCTCACGGTTTAGCGGGCTCTGCCGTTTTTTATTTCTCATATTTTGAAATTCCCTGGCTACTTCACATCCTCTATAGCTAGCGGGATGCTCTCCGTTACAGTTTACACAATTTGGAGGCATTGTTTTTGTGAACTTACTAGCTTGGGCGAGATGTGTTCCCGAATATTTCACACATCTAGGCTCTCGTTTGCAATATTTCAGCTTGTGATTATATCCTTGGCATTTCTTACACTGAGGTATCAAGCCTGTGGATTTTCTTAACGCTTTTATTCGAACTTTCATGTTAAGGAATGCCTTAATGTTGAAAAAAATTTCCACTTTTTCTGTGCTATTAAAATAAAGCATAAACAATGGCAGCCCCCTTTTATTAATTTTGACCCCTTGATTAGTTACGGTTTTTTCTTTCTTTAGGATATTTACCACATCCTCTCTTTTGAAGCCCTAGTTTCCAAGGTCTTCCATTATATCCTGCTTTGTACAGGTTGGGTGAAGACCTCTGGCCATCACTTTGATCGGACGATCATTTTTGTCCTCGTAAGTGTATCATTCCTTGCCTTCATCTGTCAGCTTTGAAGCCAAGGCTCTATATTTCTATAACTTTCAATATCTGTTGTATTGATTTTCCAAATACAGACATCAAAAAAATCTTTCACAAGATGCTCTTTTGTTACAAAATTGATGAATTTGAGTAAACAGTATTCACGAAAAAAATAAAATCGAAATTTTATGAATATTTACGCATCTCAAAATATGATTTTTATTTTCTCATGAATAACTAAATTCTCTTGGTTTATGTTTTACGTTGATGAATATTACAAAAACTCTGAATATATGTATTTTGATCAGCAGATCGACGAAAACAGTGAAATAAAGATTAAAAAAAATCTTTCTAAAATCAATTTTCTATTTTTGTGAATGCAATACATTCACTATTTTCAAATATTTGTTTTTGGATGTAATCACTGCTTCGATAAGTTGGACGGAACCTTTTTTTTTAATTTCGTATAGGTTCTTTTCGAACATGGTTGTTTCTTAACCGATTATGATAAAATTCGACTAATGCGATGGAAATGGGATTGTAAAATGGTTTTTGGATAAAGTTCTGGAATATGGCCAGTTAGGACATGGCCAACAGAAAGTCGTGTCGTTTATCTATCGACTCGCCAATCATAATAAAGATGAATATTTAAAAAAAAAATCAAGAAAAGACTTATTTAGGACATTTATTTACAACTGTAATAGGACGGAATTGATATATGCGCAATTTCAATATTTTTTACTCTCTCTAGTTTGTTTGAAAAAATAACGGAATGTTGGATGGATTTTTTCGTAGAAAATTTGTTTCTAGAAAAATACGGTAGATTGGATAGATTTTTTTTTTTTCATAACGAACTACAGTGAAACCGCACAACAACGGAATTAAAAATTAAAAGGAAATACGAAATATTCACAAAAAATTAAAATAGTATTTTTCGTGATGCATTTGTATTCATGATTTTTAAATTCTCAATTTCTTCTGATTTTTTTTTCATTGCGTTGAAACAAAACACAAAAAAAAAACTCAGATTTGTATTAATCTTTTATTTTGTTGATTTGTGTGATGTTTTGTTGATCTCTCTCAGAGAAGCAAAATGATGTGATTATATTTTTGACGAAGATCATAGAACAACGATGAATCGTGAATATTTAAATTCTCCATATTTGCGTTTTAAAATATTCATGATTTTTTTTGCTCATTCATAAATGATGCATCTTTGATGTCTATACCAAATATTATTGTTCAGTGCTACAACTCTGTATTCTTTTGTAGTCACCGATTTCATTAGAGATTGAATTGTACCATATTCAGTTACCTATATTCAATTAATGTTGATTGGTGGTGGAGCCTTTTCCTTAATTTTAGTAGGTTGATTTTCCTGAGCTGGTATATTTTGTTGATTTTGATTTAATACACCAGTTATTGAAGTGCGGCTTGAAGCTACAATTTCTGGAGAAGATTCAGCCTTCCTTTTTTTGCAGGTCTTTTTTTCGAAGGATCCAGTCAGTTTCTTCTCTTAATTCTTCTTCATCAGTGTGGTACTCTGTAGCACACTGTTCTTCTGATTTCTTGAGTTGCAAAGCATTTTTCTCACGGAACTCTGAAGCATCCTGTTCCTCAGATTTCTTTGATTGTAAAGAATTTTTCAGTTTCTCATTTTCTATTTTGAGAGATTTTACTTCGTTCATTAAATCCAATGCAATTTTGCCAATGTTACACAGTTGCTTGCGTAGTTCTGCATTTTCTATCTCAACACTTCTAGTGGTCTGTGCACTATGGAACTTCTTCCAAATGGGTTTTCAGAGTTCATCACCTCTGAAGTATTCCGGTCATTGGATATCGACGACTGGGAGCCCGCTTGCTCACCCCTCAAAGTCGCCGGAACTGGATATCCGATTCCGTGCGCCGTAAGGTTTTCTCTTTTCTAGTCCCCGATATTGGTTATTATAATCGGGGCACCACCCTTAGCCAGTTTTGGTCCGCGAATGTTATTTTATTTCCCATCTACCCGAAAAGTTGGTTAGGGTTACCCCCTATCTGCCACCTAGGGACGCGCTCGATGGGAGTCTAGCAACTCCACGCGATCCATTTCTTTTGAGTGAAATAAACCATCTTTCAAACGAAATACTCGTATATCAAATTTTATAAAATAATTTAAAAATTAACTTTCCAATGATTTTTTGCGCCAAAATGTGCGCTACCTTTATTTGAAATATTACAGAAATATGAAGCGTTACATCAACTTTGCTATGAATACAAATCAAAATTATATTCGAATTAATTTGTACGATTTCTTAAAAGTGGATAACTAGTATTTTGCCGAATAAAAGGATTAGCCCTTTTATTCTAGGGAAGGATGTAGTACACAAATATAGTACATTACATATTATATATGATTTGAAAATGTACAACATTGTACCTCCGAGTAGGTGTTGTTAGGCATATACATATGTATATTTATATGTAATCCTCACAATAAATAACCATTTTCAAAAATGGCGACACAATCAATTTGTTTAATAGTAAGCACAATTTACTATATACACCTTAAATGTTTATTTTCATCGTCTCATTCTTATATACGACGAGCATAAACGCACACACGACACAAGATAAATGGATTCTAACGATTCAAATCATTCAAACAAAAAAAAAGAAAAAAGCACTTATATTAAATTGATTTTTAGTCTCTCTAAGACGAAAAAATAAAAATTACAATTTAAATAAATCATTCAACTAAAAGTAATGCAATTTTTATTCTTTTAAAAACATTTCATAATCTTAAAGTTGTTACGTTTAATAATAGTATAATATAAAAAAAAAATGTTGTGTGTTATCATTATCGTCTAACATTTGTGCTTAAATTACAACAATAAATGAATATGTACGTACAAACTTACATATAAGTACATACTCAAACCCATACATATAGGAATATGCCAACAAGAAAAACTTAAGATTATGAATGTTTTACTTTAATACTTTAACAATAAAATAATATAAGTGTAAGACAATTTGTTTTACTTATCAAATTGCTTTCACAGGTCATTTAAGATTTTTTATTGTTTCATCATACAAAATACGTACATATATTAATGTATGTATGTGGAGGAAGGGTACATGTATCTTTATATATAAACACACACTTTCATAGCATGTATGTAATCTAAATAATGTAAGCTTGTTTTTGTTATATTTTCATTCGATTTTTTTATTTGTATTTTGTTTTCCTTTTTTTTTGATTAAATTTATTGGAAATTTTATTTTTCTATGTGTTGTTTTTCACACTTCATGTAGTCTCTTCTCTGGGATGGATTTGGCATGGGTTAGTTGATTAAGAATTGTCTTTTTGTGGTACGGTTAATGTTATACCAATGAAATTAGTCTGGTGAAGATAATCGCTATATTGTAGAGGTACTGAACATTGATCAGGTCGTTAAACAATATATATTGACACACAAACCGCAAACATATTTTTTAGTGAAATGTCAGATGGTCTAATCTTTTAAAACTTCAGCAAATTTATTTCGAAATTAATTCAAGAACTAGGTTGTTGTTTTTCTTTTAAGTTCAACTTGAAGAAATAATTTGATCAAATAATTTTATAAAATTGTACAATTTCACAAATTGAAAACTTTTAAAATTTACTTTCAGGATTTCCACAACTTGTGTGAAAATTTTGTTTCTAATCTTTAAGCGTTAATTTTCGCCCTGTTACAGGTTAATTTTAAAGATTGGCTGGTCTGTAATAGGCACTTTCCGTATAAAACGTTCTTACCTAAATTCTTACTGACTCGCTGGGTGATATTTAGGGCCATTACAAATTAATATCGAAAGGAGTCGATTTTAGTTTTTTTGTTGTTGAATTTGGATATTACATTTGCAGCGTGACATAACATACTTACTTTGCTGGAGCTTAAAAGATTTATATCTGTTTTATAAAATAAAAATCTTTAATTTAGTTAATTATTTTAAATAATAATTGGTTTTATTTTATCTATAATAAGTAGTCAACACACCTATAACTACCAATAAATTAAATGAAATGAAAATTGTGTGTCACAAAGCAATAACATTAATAGTTAGTAATAATTTAATTTTAACTCATACAGTTCGGCTTCACGCTTTCGTCTACGTACTTTTCGTTCATTAATCTGAATATTTTCGTCACAATGTGCATATAGTTTTGCGCAATCTGCCCCACCGATTCCAAGTGCGGTTGCCTTTAAACTTTCCAAAATTGATGTTGCTTTAGTTTGCTTGTTAACCATTTTTGAGGAGAGCCAACTTAATCCCAGCCTAAAATGTAACATTTAATTTTAATAGATATCTAAAAATTAAAAATAAAAAATGAACGAATTACCCCCATATAGGAAACCAAATTTTTTGATCATCCGTCCGATTTCGATATTGTTTATTGTCCTCGCATAGAGTACGATGCAAACAATGACCGTTATCTTCGTTTGCCACCAATACGGCTTCTATAGATTTTAAAACTTTTCTAGTAATTTCATTTATATCCCGTAAGTTTGAGCTTAGAATTGGTTTGGCCGAGCGTTTCTTGCGAACTTCCTCACCAACCGTTTCAATATCAGGCACTTCCTCCATAGGCATCATCATTAGATTTGTGTCAGTTTTAGTCTATCAAAATATATTAGGATAAACGATTATAGTTTATAAGATTTGGTTTACGTACCATTGTTATACACATTAAAACATGCAGAATAAACATTCCGAAGGACAAAAATGCTAGAGTTGTTAACGCAATTTCAAATATGTCTTTTAAATCAATGTCCTTTGACATACTTTTGGTTGGTTCGTATTGATTAGGCGGATATCCATAACTCGACGGATAATAACTCTCATGTCCTGTTGGAAAATAGCCTGTTTTACTAACAGCCGTTGGCCCAATTGCACCTAATGGCCCAATATTATAATCAACAGGCGCGCTCTCAAATTGTCCTCCACCTAAACCTAGTGTGTGTAAAGGAGTTGGTTGAGTTGCTGGTATTGGCATGTTGAAGCGGGGAGACTATAAATTATAAAATTGATAAATTTCACTATTAAGCACAGATCACTAAAAGCTCACCTGGTCCGGTTGATGATAAGCATATCCTGTAACTTCGCCCTCCTCATAATCATCATCTATATAATCTTGTCTCTTATAATCGTTCCCAATAATATCCGATTTTTTGTTTATTAATTTCGCATCGTGTGTAACATTCGTCATTTGTGGTGCATAATGCTTATAAATATCTTCCAATGTTGTTGTTTTTGATAACCAATTTTTATATCCCGAAGAACCCTGATCAAATAGCATATTTTCTTTCAAATCCAATTGATTCATCGCCACAGCACTATTCCCCATCCGTTTCTGTATTTTGGGTGACATCGGGCTAACCTCATTCACAATTTGTTCCGCCATAAAATTCGTACACATATATTCATTCATCATTTTACGATGAAATCGCATCGTAGACATGGCATTACTTATAGTACCATCATCAATCGAAATATTATTTTCTACAGTTTGATTTGTTGCACCACCAATAATGGAATTATTACGCACCCCTTGCAAAAATAATAATCTCGTTGGCATTAAATCCTCGTTCAAAATATCGTTTAGATCTAAATTGAACATTTCATCATCACAATTAATTAAATTTGCACAAATTAATGTAAAACCAAACAAATATTTAAATTTCATAGTTAAAACACCTCGCGTACCTCTTGTTTCACTGAATACTTTGAGAAGAATGGGAAAAATATGTTTTGTGTGGTGCACATTAGATAAAATTGTAAATTTTATTTTCGGTTCAGTTACTTTTTAGTTTTGTGACACATTAAAACGGTAAATTAAATTGCGTTCACAGTTTTTTTTTTGTTATGAATTTATAGAACAAAATATTATGTAAAAAATATGTTCTAAGTATGTTAGGAGATGTTATTAATTTTTTAATCACACACTCATAATTATAACGAATTAAATAGCAAACTTAACAAGTGTGGAATTTAACGTTTCACTTAAAAAGTAAATCTTTATTGTAGTAAGTTTGTATATAAACTTAATCAAATGTTTGCCTGTTTGATTAAATTTAAGTTAGACGTTTCACTAATTAATAAAATATGTAGCCACCATTTTAAGCTTTGAGCTACCACCTGCCTAATCGCATTGTCAACATTTATTATTTTATTTAGAAATTCATAAATGGAAATTTTAGTGGAAAATTTTACATTCATATAGGTACTTAAGCCATTTTTTGAAGGACTTTCAGCGGTCATTTCTAGAATAAATTACGAAATGGTATGAACTAACCTGCAGATGACGAATTTTAATGAAGAATGCCTCATTTAACAGTTGGTCAAGAGATACTAAGTGGGCAGGGCACTAGTGAACAAATTTACAAATTATATGATAATTTCGATTTTTTTTATTTTTCGCTTCTCCTGTTTTCAGTTGTCTATAAATGAATTTTTAGTACCGCCCTTTAAGAAAGGAATAAATCGATCAAAAATAAAAAAAATCGAAAATTTTAATTTTGCTCACTGGCGTCCAAATGACCTTGACGGTAAGGTTTAAAGTTAATTGAGTCATCCTCCATTAAAATTCACCACCTCCTGGTTATTTCATACTATTTCGTAATTTAACCTTGAAATGACCGCTGAAAATGCCTTAAGTACCTAAATGAATGAAAAACTATACACTGTTTCAGAATCCGGTGTCAAAAATGAGAATTCTTAAAAAAATAAGAATTGACCTTCAAATTACCTTGAAAACAGATTGCAAGGACAAATTCAAGGACACCAATCGATCGCTTTGAAGAAATGGGAGGTAGGGAGTTTATAAAATACCAAAATTAATACTTGGTGGGACCACCTTTAGCCAATTTAACCGCTTTTAATCGATTTGGCATGCTTTGCACGAGCTTTGAGGTGTATTCAACGCCAATTGCATCCCACGCAATTTTAAGCGCATTAAAAAAATCATTCTTATTAATTCTACGGCTTATTGGGATTTTTGAATCCAACTGTGACCATAAATTTTCTATTGGATTCAAATCCGGGCTTTGGGGAGGCCATTTGAGTTTTTTTATTTTATGTTTTTTAAAAAAATTCTCTGCTACTTTTGAAGTATGCTTGGGGTAGTTATCCTGTTGAAAGATATAACGACTGCCCAAGTGTAACTTTTTAATAGATTTTTTTAGATTGTTTTCTAAAATATTTACATAATCAGGCCCTTTCATTATCCCTTCTATAAGAACGAGCTCACTTACACCATTAGCCGCGAAACAGCCCCACACCATTATTGAATGCCCCCATGTTTTACGTTTTTTTTTTTTTCAAATATCGGTCTTTCAATCCCTCACCACGCCCGCGCCATACCCTTTTTTGTTTTTTTGAGTCATATAACTCAAATTTTGATTCATCTGACCATAAAACTGAATTCCAAAAAACCTGATCCTTATTTTCATGTTCTTTTACAAAGTTCAATCTTTTCCGTTTATTTGTTGAGTTGATCAAAGGTTTCCGACGTTGGTAGCAGTTAATTAAACCACCTTCTCTAAGCCGTTTTTGAATTGTTCGTATGGAAACATTCAAATTAAATTCCTCTTTAAGCTCTTTGGCTGATTTAGTAGGGTTTTTTGTCACTTCACGAACAAGCAAAATGTCCTCCCGCGCCGTTTTGTTTCGCTTTCTTCCATATCCTGGAAGATTTTTGACTGAACCAGTCTCGATAAATTTATCGAATAAAATTTTCGCTGTAGATTTGGATATTTTGTATTTGTCGGCAAGGTTTTGAAACGATATTCCACTGATTCTTCCGAAACAATAAGTTCTGTTAGATCTTCTGATAAGCGAGGCATTTTGTTGCCTGAACCTGGTAAACGATATTTTTTTATAAATTCTGGTTTTGAATTGCACTATAAACAAATTTAATACTTACTTACTAAAAACACCAAACTAAATTGTTTTGCACAAATTTTAATTAAAATAAATTGCTTCGGTTTATTTGTTCGCACGGGATTATCATTACTGAAAACCACCGTTGTCTATCCGTAACAAAGTAACAACATCTCACAATATTTTTTTTACCAACATCTAAACAAATAAAAATTAGATTAAATCATGATCTGTTAAGATAAGATTAAGCATTAAGAAATAATGTTTGTGATGATTAAGTATTAAGAAATAATGTTTGTTTTATTAATTTATGTTAATGGTTTTACCATTATTTATCTCATAAACAAGGTCGTTTATGGGGTGATCTTTTCACTAACCCTATTGAGAGTACAGCCCTTCTCCTTCAAGAGGCCTATATGTTCAGCTTTTGTGCAAATAACTTAATTTTGTTTTTTTGCCTAAAAATGAATGATAGAAGAAATGAAATTATTCAAAAGTGATTTGTGTGCTGGTCTCAGTTATTCCAATGCTTACCGAAAATTTAAATATGAAATAGTCGAATCTATGTCAGTACGACGCTCATTATTCAGTTATTGTATCTGAGCCCTCTGGCCTTCATCAGGTTTTCTTCTCTACCTTTGCACGTCCGACATCAGCAATAACAAATAAAAAATGTCCTGCAAACATTCTTGTGTTCCAACATTCCTGCATTCTTGTGCAAGCCACGTCTTTCCTTGGCTTGTTAAATTACTCGAGGTCCATCTGTCAGGGGGTCTGGGTTCGTTGCAATCGCTGCAAGCCTTTATGTAGTCAGTTCTGAGAGAGTATAGAAAGGGTTTTCACTACAAAGCAGTAAGGAATCATAATTTTTTATCTTTTGTGGATTCCGAATTATTTTATATTGAATTTTTCAATAAGAGAGAACAGAGAACTTCTCTCTTTACTCTTTGGTCTATATGTATTTCAACTTATGAACGAAATGTTTCTTCCCGAAAATTTCCGAGATAGTCGAGAAAAGTTTCAAAACTCGCGAATTCACGAGAAATGAAATTCATCGTTAAACAAAATTCTCGGTTTCTCGGGTAAGGAATTTTTTCGAAAAATCGCAATTGTCCTTGCTTTGGCTAAGTTAAAGTAGAAAAGGTAGAAAAAAATCAGATAAGTTAAGGTAGAAAAAAATCAAACTCCGAACGTGTTGGGTGTATCTGGAGCTTTAAAACAGATCGCTTGGACGCATAAATAAATAAACAAATAACTACTGAGATTTCTCAATTTTAAATAAAATTGTTGTTAAACCTCGTTGAAATTCTGAAGTCGCATTAAATTTTCAAATAGAAAAAAGGATCGTAAAATTTGACAAATTTCCTGAAACAGAAGCAAATTTTGAATGTTCACAAATTTTGCAGAAATAGTTACCAAATATAAAATTTACAAATATTTCAAAACTTGTCTGAATACAGTTTGAGAAATTTGGAACTGTAGCTCAATCTATTAGCACAAAGTGGTAAGAAACTTTGAACGCTGATCCTCTTAAACCAATGATTAAATTCTGTTTTCGCCTTTTGTTTTGAAATTTGTTATGAAGTTAGAAATTTAAAGTTGACATGACTTGAGTGAACTTCTAAATATCTTTCAATTCATATTCTACAATATTTACAGGATTCTAAAAATTGTACTTTTAAAATATTTTATGGTATTTGGAAAAAATTCGAGCTATACTCTCTTACATTACGGGCGTCTGATTTGGTAGAAATTAAGCTCAATGAGCTGCCTTGTGGTCATGATTCATTTCTGCCCTAATTTTGGCTCATCGGTGTGAAATTTAAATTGCATTATGCTTGAAGGTACACTTTTAGATCACCACTTTCAGATTTTTATACTTAGATTAGATACTTAGATTATCACTTTCAGATTTTTATAAGACTACAATCTCTCAATATTATAATAAATTTGTTGATTTTTTGTACATAGGAAGGAACAAAAAAATTTCGTTTAGATTATGTTTCTGAATGAAATGTAAAAGCGTTAGCAATTTTTTTTTATATACCATTTCATTGTTATAAGTTAAGCTCTTAGAATGTTGATAATGAAAATGTAAAAAATTCCCTCTAATTTAAAGTTTTCGGAGAAATTAAAATTAATAAAATTTTTGAAACCTTGTGAGTCCGAAAATCATATTTAATTACAAATTTCTTTATGATTATTAAATTACGACAACATTGGAATTAAAACCACCAAAGAAACAATTACAGAATTCAGTTTGAAATATTATATTTTACAAAACTAAAAACACATCCCAATGAATTGGCCGTGAGTTGAGAGACCAAGGGTAGCACATCCATTCATGGCGACCCAGAAGAGCCGATCCTCCACTAATGAACTTGTAAATTTATTATATGTTTAGGAAAAACAAGCAAAATTTAAATTAATTAAATTGTGAGCACTAATGATAAGTATTAATATTGGTTAATGTAAAGATTAAAAATGCCCTAAGTTTAGCTTAAGATTTAAATACTTGTTATTTAAATCTATTAAATTTCTTGGAATTCCTAAAACTCTTGAAACTTAGAATTATATAAGGAAAACCATCAAATTTATATTTTAAACAGCAATTGTATATACAAATTCTACCTAAGGGTCATTCTTCTACAAATCCTTTTGGAAAATGGTTCGTTGCAACTTTGATAATAACTTCAAAGCAGTCGTAAGTTTATCATTGCTTATAGAGAAGTGATAGGATACATTCTTACATATTGTTTTTGGGCGCCCTAAACGTTAAACGCCCTCGAATCCACCCCATAAAAATCCACGTTTAAATTTCGAGCTTATACGGGACGCGCATTTTTATAGTATTTCGATCTCGAGGATTATATGTCATTTTATTTGCCTACCAGGATAATTTCTGAGCAAGAGAAGCATTTAGCGGTTTTTAAAAAATGGTAAGCAGGTCAATGAAGAAGTAAGACGTAAGATCAGACAATGAGGAGATTTCGCGTTCGATTTTGAGCAATGTTATGCAAGGCTTAAAAGAGACGAAATTTTCAGAGGGGCCGCCAGCTCCCTCAACAGATACCGTAAACAAATCAGCGTGTAAAACTGTTGATCTAAACAGCAATTTTATATATTTTCAAAATGTTCGCGGCATTGCCTCAAAATCTACTGAGTTTTATCGCTTTGTCATCGCTTCTATATGTAATTCTATATGTAATTGTAGAAACCAATTTAAGTACTGTGCGGTTAAGTCATTTTTTGAAATTTTCTGATTTTTATAAATTTTAAAATTTATTCAATTAAAAATTTACAAAAATCAGAAAATTTCAAAAAATGGACTTAACCGCATTGGCTTCTGAGCGACTCATATATTGCTCTGAGTATTTTCCGGCAGACTACATTGTGTACAGGTGTGATCGGTCGCTACTAAATAGTGTCAAACAAGTGGGGGAGGTGTACTGCTCGCTCTTCATTCGTCTATTGTAAGTGCAGTTATTGACCCTGATCCAACAATAGAACTTAAATGTGTTAAGGTGAATATAAGTATTCAAGCAATTGCTTTACATTATTGGCTTATACATTCCACCGAGGTCGTCAATGGAAATTTATGCGACATACAAACTGTTTGTATACTAAGATTTCCAAACTCAACTTAGATGACAACGTGCTGATACTTGGTGATTTCAACTTACCAAAAATTAAATGGCTGGTTATGATGATGTAAATTGCGTCATTCGGCACAATATAACGGAGGGTGCTGAATCTATCTGTATAGATTCTATTTTGTCGTATAGGCTTGTCCAGATAAATAATATTCATAACTATAATGAAACATTTCTGGATTGATTTTTCGCAAATTCAGCCAATCTATTTATGATAATTGTGACACCAATTCCATATATCATCAACGATGTCAACCATAAATCAATGCAAATCAATTTAAACACATCAGAGCTCTTGTTCTATCTCCAATTTGTAATTCAATCAATTTTTTTGATTTTGGGCGTGCTGATAATGATAGTCTGATTTCTTATTTCAAATCGGTGGACATTAACCGAGATGTGCAAATATTCTATGATATTTTATTCATTGGATTCGACAGGTTTGTCCCAATTTATGTGAAAAAGGTTAATATTAACAATCCTCCTTGGTTTAACAACGACCTAATAAATCTTCGAAACCGTACAAAAAATTATGTCGAAGGTGGAAGTTCTCCAAGAGTGCTTCCGACAGGTTATCATTTTTAGATTTATTGAAACAGTTTGATAGTTTACATTGTAATGCATATTTTATTGCATATTTAATGCATATTTCTTTTTTTTTATTTAAATTAACGATTACGTTAACAGAGGAAGGATGCCCGATAGGACTTACGTTACGCAGGATTTAACAGCGGCACAATACAGATTTATGAGTTAACTTAAAAATGTTAAACTCACTAGAATAGTTCCTATTTGGATTGCCCAATAAGTAATCTTCATCCTAATCATAAACGCCTTCTTCATCCCCTTTTATCTACTCTATATTAACACAATTATCTACTTTTCCAATATAAGGACTAAAGTCCATTTATAAATTTAAATTTATTCCCATTCATTACATTTTATTGACTTCTTAACCCATTTAATAGTCTCCCTATATTAAATTTATTTACAATATTCTCCAGGAATAAATCCTTCTTTTCAATCAGTTTTGTAATATTTTGATTAATTATTTAAATAAAAAATATTTTGTGTTATTTTTTTCTAGAAAATTAAACAATTTCCTTCTTTTTTTATGTCTGTATGTGTGTGTGTCTTTTTAAATTAAATTTGCAGCAAAAAGTATCCTTTTTTATCTCTTTGTATGTTTGTTTATATATGTGTATGGACAACAAGTATTTCACTTATTCAGCAAAATTATTAAGATTCCCTTTTCTTGTTGTTGGTTATTTTACCATTTTTGTTTTTGTTTATTTGAATTATTTAATTTTCCATGGAATCTCGAATGTCAAAAGACACTTTGAATATTGAATACCATCAAGAGAATGCCGTGGTAGGACGAGAATGTAGGCAACGTTTTTGTTTTGTGTGCTCAAATATCTATAGCCACTCGTTATACGTACATACCATATAAACAATTTTGGATGGGATATTATGTGATTATTGCCTAATCATTCGTTTCGTTCCTAATTCTATTCTCAAAATCTTAATAAAAAAAAAAAATGTTTAGAGATGAATACAGAAAATAATAATTGTTCTATTTACATAAATAGAAAGTGGACCGACAGATAGAATATTTTTTATGTATATAAAATAAATAAATAACATTGTGCATAATCATCGTCATATAATTCATGTAGTATGAATTATGATTAAGATGAGAATGACGTGACTTTATGTACCATAAACACATACATATATCCGAGAACGATGATGACTTTATTAAAAATTATTTTTATTATTTTGGATCATCAATTTTGACATTTATAATGTAATAATAAAAGATGGAAAAATTGTACGGAAAAGAAACAAATAAGTTAGATCCTTGTTGATAATATAAGATAAATGGATGCATAGTGAATATGTTTTTTTTTTTATATGTACTTATGTACATACCATATGGATATTAAATTCGTGCCTATAAGTGATATGGGGTCGAAAATTCAAAATGACTTAAATCAATTAAATTATTTAATTTTCGAGACCGAGAGAAAATAACATCATCTGTATGCGCTGCATTTATATATATTAAAGTTATAGAATTCGTTACGAATCTCTAATCTTGTTAAATTGAAAACAAGAAAATGTTCAAATCCTTTGGGAATTTGTTTTGTTGTTTAAATATACGAAACAAAATTGAATGACATTAAGATGGGTTTCTCTTCTACAACGTATACCCGTGTAAATATATTTATGGTATGATTGATATAAAATTATAGGGTAAATGCGGCAAATTTGTATGTTAGTCTATTTTTAAAATTGTAATATGGTTTTGTGATGATATCGTTGTAATGATTAGATGACATGCGATGTTTTATTTTAGGTGCGATTATCTATTCATATAATATCTACTGTAACTATATATAGTTAGTTGTCTTATACTAAAATAAAATTTTTTAATGGCACGGGATTGTGTTTTGTTGTTGGTGTAAATGTATTGATTTTATTTTAATAATATGTTTCAAAGTTGAAACCCGGAAATTTTATAATATCTAAATATAATAATTGTTTCTTATTTTTCGTTTCAGGTAAAGTCACATCTGCATCGAGTATATATAGATATTGAGCTGCACCTTAATCCATTGTCAGGTTTTATGATTTCATTTTGTTTAAATTATATAAGGGACTAAATAAGTTTTGTTATATATTATAATATAGTAAGTGAACAAATTACAGACTAATCTGACAATTGCGTTTTGCAATCCAATACCATTTTAATGTTTTAATCAAACTAAACCACATTAACCTTTCAGAAGTACAATGCACTAAGCTCAATCAAAGTTGTACCATACTATCATAAAAAACTAATTTAGAACAATAATAAACCTACAGAAAACATTATTAATTAACTAAAATCTATTGACTTGAAAGATGTAAATTGTGTATCCATTTGGCGAATTTGGCCACCGTTCCAGGACATAGTGATTTGAGTGAAAAGGACAAATGAAAGCTGCTTAGGAAATGTAATCTTATCGGTCTACACAATGTTTATGTACATTGAATCCTTTGTGTTGAAATATAAAATTGAAATTACTGGAATTGTGCTTATGTTTAATAGGAATTTTTATTAGAAATCCGAAATGAAATTTTGTTTCCTGATTATAAGGATACGTTTTTGAGGTTAAAATAAATTAAAGCTTTAACAAAGTCAAATAGAAAGCTAAAAGCAATAACCAACAAAATTCAAAGAAGATAGCAAACTGTAATATGCTATACATGGCTATTTATCCACCATAACTAAATTCAGAAATTGTAAATGTTTTCCTAGATCGTCGACAAGTGAAGCGAACTGGAAGTTGTAGTTTCAGTTTAGTATGCCGTTACACACTTCTGCAAGGGTTAAACCTAATAATACAACCCCGACATCTGTGGCAACATTTCGGTCGCCGCATATATATGTACATCACACGCGCTGTGAATTAACGAATTATGAGTTTATCTAAACTAAAGTGTAAAGTGTGAATTCCCCTTAAACGTTAATACTTTTTTTTACTTTTTATACTCTTCGTGTAATCACGCTAAATGCTTTCACCGAATTTAATGTGTTGACCGTGAAAATTGGTCAGTAAGCTCGACGTACGTTTTTGACATTAGCATAACCTAAAATTATCTAGCATAACCTGAAACTATTTGATGGCCATAAATTCACAACCATCATTAATAATCATAGAACCCTACTTTGTAAAACCCTTTTTTGACCGATTTACATGTTTTGACCTAGTATAAAACCGTCTCGTTTCGTTTTAGCTTACTACATACTCTGGACACAAATCATAATGACTTTAGTCTCAAATTCGAAATTTTCAGAGAAACTTTTTTGAATTTAAGCCTTAGCTGGTATCGTGGGTCAAACTTGACCCAGGAACAAACAATTTCGGTTCTTATTCTTTCAACTTTTATCATAAAATAATGCGCTAGTACTTATTCTCAGTACGTCGCAAGCTGCGGCGTTTGGCGGACGTGCAGCGTTGGAGCTACCGCTTTGTATTTTCAGTTCCTAAGAAGGTGTTTTGATCTTCGTTTGTCATTTTTTTCAAGATTTCGAATTTAACATAATACGTAAATGCGTACATTGCGAGCTACTATGATTTGTGACCACAAAAATGTATCTTCACAACAATCGGTTTCATCTTTCATGTTTTAATTTTTTCACATCACAAACCCATTCTTGCTTGCTGTATTACGGTGGATTTATATTATCTGTTCCTTTCAGTCCCTACACGTATCGTGTCAGACATCACAAATTTATACATTTTTCAGTTATCTCGTTTTTGTTTTGAAAGAAATTTTGAATGCTTGATGGGTCCAAAAATGTTACCAAATTGCGATAGTTATATTGTAATCTCGCTGAGTTAAAAAAAACCAGATAGCTATTTGCCAAAACTAAATGTACCTACATTCTCGGCTCAAGAGTTATTCAAGATCATTCAATTTCCTAAATAATTTATAACTTTTGTCCTGCTCTAATTTATTATGCAGAGGTGTTATCAGTCTTTTCAAAAATAAGACTAAAACTCGTTGTAGAATTGGAATAACTCCTAAAGCTAGACGCTTCCAATAAAAATCAGGTGCTATCTCTTTCAGAAAATCAGATCTTAATCAATCTTTTTTGTATGGTATATACCATCTAGATGAAGTTCTACGTTAATAAATGCAGCTAAGCTCTTGAATTTTTTGGTTTTGTTACTAGAAAACCAAAATAATATGGTAAATAGAATTTATTAACCACGAAAACGTTTTTGAAACTAAGAGGATCAGAATCATATGAGTTTTTAGAATTTTTGTTGTGAACGTTATACTGTTGTTTGTTGTTGTCGGAGTATTACCAAAATAAATATGAAATCGATTTTTCTTTTTCAATTTATTTTATTACAACTGAGACCGTGCTCATCTAGGAATTTTCTTTCAAATACAAATTTTATATTTCTAGTAAAATTCACGTTTGTTGGGTGTAACCCACTGGTTAGTCCTATAATTAATTAAACCTATTTACTAATTTTAGTTTGGTAAGTTCACTAGGTCAAGCGGCCTCGTTCTTTGGAGTCTTCTTTCGACGACAGGGTTATCTATCATATAGCGAATATAGGGGTTCCCATGTTCCTGGAACCTTATTTCGTGTTTTGCGGCATGCATTTTTATTTCATCTTTGATGTATTCCATCCGTACGTCCCTGTGAAGGTCTTCGTTTCTTGAGTACCACGGAGCCGGGAGCATTGACGATGCTACGAAGAACCTTGTTTTGAAACGTACGTATCATTTTGACGTTTGTTTGCTTGGTACATCCCCAGAGTTGTATACCGTAGGTCCATATCGGCTTCAAAATTTGCCGATATAGCAGCAGCTTATTGTGAATTGTAAGCTCAGAGCCTCTACCTATGAGCCAATACATTTTTCTGAACTTTATGTTAAGATCTTCTTTTTTCTTTTTGACATGCTCTCTCCACTTGAGCTTGCCATCGAGGGTCATGCCAAGGTATTTAGCTGTATTTGCATATGGCGCTAGTCGCGAGCTAATTTCTATAGGTAAATGGTAAGCCTTTTGATAAGTAAAGTTAATATGCGTGGATTTTGTCTCATTAAGTTTGATTCGCCAACGCTTTGTCCAGTTACAAACCGCATTGGTCATCCTCTGAAGTTTGCTCGTTGCATCAGGTGCATTACATCCAACTGTCATAATTGCTGTGTCATCTGCAAAGGTGGCTACGGTTCCTTCATTTTTGGTTGGTATGGCCCTTGTATATAGCAAATACAGGATCGGTCCTAAGACACTCCCTTGCGGGACACCGGCAGAAATTTTCTTTAGCTCAGAGTATTCATCCTCATATTTCACTAGAAAGTGTCTATTGGATAAATAAGATCTTAGTATGGCATAGAATTGTCTCGGTAGATCTCTATGCAGCTTTTATTCCAGACCACTGTGCCAAACTTTATCGAATGCTTGCATAACGTCCAGGAATATGCTTGAGCATACTTTTTTACGTGCTAACGTTCTTTCAATTATGTTGGTGATTCTATGGGCCTGTTCAATTGTAGAATGCTTTTCTCTGAATCCAAATTGATGCGGACGAATTAGTTGTCGGTCCTCAATTATTGGTTAAAGTCTCTTTAGTATTAATTTTCGAAGAGATTTGACATAATTGGCAGCAAATAAATTGGCCTGTATGATTTTTTATCGTTAGGTGGTTTATCAGGTTTTGGTATCATGATTACTTCTGCTACTTTCCATTGATGCGGAACATATTTTAACCGAAAGGTCGCATTGAGTATGTGTGATAGCTTACGAAATCCTTTGTCTGGTAGAGCTTTGATAATTTGGCAAGTAATCAAGTCATACCCTGGGGCTTTTTTAACATTCATGTTAGTTTTCACTTCTTCTTTTAATTCTTTGAGAGCTACTGTCCGTATTTCAAACTCTACCAGCTTGTGAATAGATGTTATATTTTAATTGGCAGTTTGTCTTGGTAGTGGTTGGAAGGTTTCCTGGAGATACTCCGCAAACAGATCAGCCTTCTCTTTGTGACCTCTTGCCCAGATCCCATCATCTTTTTTAAGTGCCTCGCATTTTGGGTCTTTTGAGTCCCTTTGTCGCCTTCCACAGTGAGTAATCAGAATTTTTTCAATCAGTTAAGCTAACTAGCTATCTGTTGATTGATTCATTTTTAATTTCGTTGAGAAGGGATTTGAGACTGTTACATAAATTGTTAAGAATTGTTTTGTTCTCCGGTGTTCGATTAATTTGCCAGGTTTTACGAGATCATCGTTTTTCTCTTACCAAGTATCTAACTTCTATTGGGTAGGATATGTTAAGCGTCTTCTTATTTTGTAAAATGGGGGTGCTTGCCAATGCAGCATAGTGAATTATTTGATTGAGTTGTTCCAATGCGTCTTCCAACTGTCGAGAATTTCTTATCGGTACCTGGAGATTGATTTTGTCTTCCATTATTTCACGTAAGAGATCCCAGTTTGTTTTTGAATTTGTTAATGTGGGTGCACTTTCCCTTTGAATTACCGTTTCACTAACAGTCATGATAACCGGTGAGTGATCCGATACTAGAGAATTGCTGTTTTCAATGTGAATATAGTTCTGAGATATACCTCTTGCTACATAAAAGTCGATTAGGTCCGGTATCTTAGCTTCGTCACTGGGCCAGTATGTTGGGGAACCACCAGAGTAAAGTTCACATTTTGATGTCTGTCCTGCTTGAAACAATTCTTTACCCTTTGGCGTCGTAAGTCTAGATCCCCAATAGGCATTTTTCGCATTAAAGTCTCCTCCAATAATAAAATTACGTCTTATTAAATAGTTTAATGTTGTCCTCCCTTTTCAAGTTATGTCGGGGAACCCAGTATATTGCGGAGACAGTAAGCTGTCTGTGTTTTCTTTGGTCATCAAGCCGCTTTGTAATAGCTTCGATGCTGTTCATAATGTTTTCCTTAATTCAATTTTTTCAGAGCCCATATATTTGGTTGAATCCGAGCTTTTCACTACCTGAGCAAATGTTCTCTGCCCTACGTTGCTCGGTTGTGGATTTTGATCCATCCAATTTGATGTTTGAATCCTTCGAATTTCATGATTTTGCGGTTGATTTCGTGATTTATCTCTTAAATTTTTGTAGGTGTTTAGCAACCTCACAGCCCCGATAATTGGCCGGATGTTGACCTTTACAATTTATACACTTAGCTGGCACATCTCTCCCTATCGCATCTCCCGGACGCGCCCGATGGGAGACTAGCAGCTCCACACGAGATGAAATCGATTATGAACGTAAAAGGGTATAACTCGACTTATGGTCCTTATCGACCCAGAATTATTTTTAACGTATCTTGTTAAGCCAGTAAAGTTAAGAAATTGAGTGTTTTTGACGCGATAAAGCTTCAAAAGTGGAATAACTCAATCGCATATTAGGACAGAAAAATTGAAATCCACATTTTCTCAAAGGAATTGATCAGAAGTTGTCCCTGGTCCTAACTCCAAAGATTCAGACGTTATTCTAATTCTAATTTTTTTTTGTCGTTCAGTTTTCTTTAACTAACCAGTTTGGTTTCCCATTTCAGCAAGTTTACATTTGACAACCCCAGAAAATAATGAAAATATGCGCTTAATTTTATATCGTTTTATGTATAAATATTTTTATGTATAAAGGAATTAGAAACGAGGCGAAGCTTCCAAATATAAAGGAATTAGAAACGAGAAAAAAACCAAACTTTTCATATAAAACATAAGGGGAAATCACTTTTTTTCTCAAAAAATTTTTTAAATGAAAACACTACAAATTCTTAATTACGATCTGAGATATTTTCATAAATGTTCGACTTTCAACATATCGTCACGTGAGTACTATAGTGTCCTATATCCATTTTTGATTTTAATTGACTTTGTAGGAGAAAAATGGATTTCCGGTTCTAATTGGAAGGAAATCTAATATTTCTTTTTTGGAATATATTCAGATAAGTAATACATAATATCAAACCAAAATTGAGAATCAGTCAATATTGTATTTGGATTGAGTAACGGGCACTTGTCATCCCCGTTTCAAAATATACCTAATTCACCAAAAACGTAAGAAAACTGCACTCCAACTTTTAATAGATTTGCTTTTACGGGTGTAGTTGTTATTCTTATTACGCTAGTTTGTGTTGTATCAAGTTTCACAATATTAACCAATGAATTAGCGTAACATCTCATTAATACTAGTGGCGTCTACTCATAAGACACTTATTTTCTTTTACGTTTATTGACAAATCTATTTCTACTCATGTTTCAGTAAATAAACGTAAACACATTTTTTTCTTATTGCACATGCTTTAGTAAGTGTGTGTACAAAACTGTTTTTGTTTAGTTTTAATTTTTTTTTTATTTATTCAACCAAGGTCATTGTCGACCAAATTAAATTCCACCAGTGGCACTATTCTGGTTTTCCCGGGGAATTGGGAATTGCGAAATAATTTATTGTGACTTGTTTTAGTGTATTTTGGTATCATTTTTTCCAAAGCATATTGTGGCGATTGGTATTTTGTTCAAATTTTGGGAAAAAATAATTCCATTTTCACACTACTGCCTACTGTGTAATTCTTAACAAAAATTTTAGGGGAAAATCAAAATAAACAACAAAATTGCTTTGAAATGGAATTTTTTTTCCCAAAATTTTAACAAAATACCAATCGCCACAGTATGCTTTGGAAAGAATGATACCAAAATACACTAAATCAAGTCTCAATAAGTTATTTCGCAATTCCCAATTCCCCGGGAAAACCAGAATAGTGCCACAGGTGAATAAACGATAAAATATATTTTTGCAATTTTGCAACGTGCCTCATTTTTGCAATTTTTGCACATTAGTCGATAATCCAGAAAATGTTGGAGGGGTGATAATGCAATTTTTCGGTTGGTCTGATCTATGAAAAAAAATATGTTCTTTTAAACGATTTTCTATTAAATTAATAGTTGATTTATTATACGGACAATTTTCGAATTTTTATGATAATCTTGTATATTTTATCTAGTGAATATTATCAATATATATGGGGCATTCTCTGTCAAATCGGCCCCTGCATATTTGATTTTTTGAGATAAATAAACTTTTTTGGGCTTACAATCTTCCTTAAAATGTCTACTTTTTAATGCCGTATGGCGTTTTTATGGCGTCCTTGAATTTTCAAAATGGCGGACCATATCTGCTAAAGAAGTCTTTAATTTTTAATAAAATTTATATAAAAACGTAATTTTAACTCTGTTAATTTACTCAAAAGTGTTTTTGGTGTCATAAGATTACACATTTTTTATTATTTTTTTACAATTCCAAGATGGCGGATCCATGATGGCCGCCAAAATTGGCAAATTTTTCGACGTTCATAAAGATTGTTAGAAACGTGTCCTAGAAGGTTTTTGGGGTCGCTGATCACGAATTTGAGGTCAGAATTTTAATAGTCAAGATGGCGAACACAAGATGGTGGTCGAATATGGCCGAAAAAGGCTAATTTTTCAACATTCATAGAAATCAATAAAAACTCGGTGTAGGTGGTTTACGGGGTCGGTGATCATTAATTATTTTTTGTTCATTATTTTTAAATTTTATGAACATAGAAATACATAGAAATTCGAATCATGTGAAACTGATTATTTTGGCATCATTATGATTTTGCATATAATTGCATATTTGTCTCCTAATTGCATATAAATACATATTTCTAGTGTTAATACTTTTTTGTGTATATTTTGTTGATTTATTAAATGATTTTATACCAAACATTGTTAATTCCGAGTGAATTCAATGATGATTGTTAATCTCTTTCGTTTTATACGAAAAGGTATAATTAAATCGGACAATTAAATGTAATTTTACTTCTTGGGTTTTTGTTAGGTAGATGATCCAATTGTTAACGTACATATTTTAAAAGTGTCAAGTTGATTGTGTCGTGTGTTTCTAAAAAAATGGCTTTAGAGAAGTTCACATATTTTTCTGATATGACAAAAGACAATGCTGCTAGTCGTTTAAATAGGTTTGCACGAGATATTGGAGGTGATGTTTTTAACAGCCATGGTAAGGTTTTGCTATGTATATTGTGCAACAAAATATTGGGGTTAAATTGAAAATACCAGGTTGAAGGACACCTGAAAACAAATCTTCACGAAAATAAATTTAAAAAGTCAAAAAGTAAACAAGAACTATTAATAACCACATACACAAATGAAGTGTTTTTGTCCACGAACATTCCTAGCTTACATAGCCTGGCAGAGACGAACAGGAACCAAAACCCAAACATAAACAAATTGATCGAAAGTGCTAAAAGGTTATTTTTGAAACCCCTTTCCGAATTTAAATTTTTAGAGATATTTTTAAAAACATTTCTCTATCACCGCAGCCAGTGCTAACACAATGGGGTACATAGCTTGAAGCCGTACTATATCATTCAACACACTTTCAAAAGAATCAAACATGTTTTTGAAAATTTAAGAGATGATAGTACAATGTACATTACCGAAGCGAGGAAATTACTTCTAGATGCCAAAATTCAAAACAAATGAAAGTAGGACTTTAATGCCAATACTGTTTATTTTATAACGAAAAAATACTTAAACTTTTTTTTACATATTTCTAGTGCATATTTCATGATATTTTACTGCATATTTGCATATACACCAATACCTCGATTTGCGACGTTTCGAATTGCGACTTTACATTTGTTACTAACAAATATCAGTTTTGCGTCTCTTAAATTATTTGTTGTATCGTTAATGTTTTTTTTCTGAAAATACGTCAAGGTTATTTAATTATGTTGCAATTTTATTTACAAGACGCATTTTTATGGAACGAATTACCGTCGCAAAGTGAGGTATGGGTGTATATTTTACACTCAGAAACATTCAGATGTATACGGCAAATTAAAATCAACGAAACACTTTTTGTTTTTTTTCTTCTTTTTTTATTTTAAAAATACATAAATATGAAGTAAATATATACATATATGTGACAACATTATTGATAAAAAATAAAATTTTAAATATGATATCTTCTGTTTGGTTTTTAACTTTATCTTTAAATTTCCCTCTAAATATGAGCCGTATACATCTGAATGTTTCTGACTGTACGTGTTTTTCGTGCATGAACATCCGGGCTCTAGTTATTACTTTAATTTAAAATAAATTATCCACCACAGTTTCTTTACTCACAAATTGAGATTAGAATCGCTTCGATCAGAAAAGGCGTTCTCTCGCTACACTGCTCACAAGCATTGTAAATCGCTATTTTGTAGATTTTAATTTTAATTAAAATGTATGTGGAGATTAATTATTTTAATTTACAATAAATTATCTGCCATGGATTTTTTACGTATAAATTGACACCATAATTGTTCCGATCAGGTGAGGCATTCTCTCGATACAGTACTCTCAATCATTGCAAATAGCTATTTTGTAGTTTGTAATTTTAATTAAGATTTATGGGGAGATTAATTATTTTAATTTAAAATAAATTATCTGCCACAGTTTTTTATGCACAAATTAGCACCAGAATTACTCCGATCAGAAGAGGCATTCTCTTGCTATAGTGCAGTCAAACCCTGTAAATCTCTATTTTGTAAATTTAATTTAAATTAAAATTTAATTAAAGTTTTGGAGGCGGCTGATTTTTGTTTTAAAATTTATAAGTAAGCTGGAAGGAAAAAAGTTAAAATGATGCACCTGATAAAGTGACACTTGTCACAAATGAGAAGAAAAAAAATTTAGCAATCAGGTAATTAAAAATTGTTTTTATAATTCAAAATTGGAATTACAGTCGATCCTCGAGTTACGTCGTTTTGATTTACATCATTTTCGAGTTACGTCGTTTATAAATTACTCCCTTGATTTGAGTTACGTCGTTTTTTGCTTTGAGTTACGTCGTAAAAAAAAACTTATTTGAGGATTTTTCAATATTTTTATGGGCGCATATTATTTTCTATTGTTTTGTAATATGTAGTAGATAAAGGAAGAAAAAAGAAAACAATAGTAAATTTTTAATATTATTTTCTCTTCCTTCCTTTACCTTCTAACACAAAACAAAAGAACCAGTTTTATTTTTTTTTTTATGGTATTTGTGATATAAGCGATCAAAGGACCTTGTACATACATTTTTGTTAGGATACATATAGTATGTATGTATATAGTAAATTTTTTTATTTTTAGTTAAAGTGTATATTATTTTCGGTATTGCTTTTATTTATTTCTCAATTTTTTTCGACTTACGTCGTTTTGATTTACGTCGCGTTTTCAAGAACGTATCTACGACGTATCTCAAGGATGACCTGTATTTACAATTATTAGCAATCTGGTAAGTAAAAATTGTGTTTACAGTTCAAAATTGGAATTGTTTACAATAATTTCGAACGTCAAATTATCAGCTAGCTCAGTTTAAAAATCGTCCACTCCAATCGTCAATAGGTATAGTCGCGTGTCGGTTATTAAAAATGAAGTGAATTTTTGGGAATAAACTTTATGGTTGCAGACCATAAAGTTTACTATTGGCGATGATCTGTGTTATTCACGAGAAATAATATTTGATATAGAATCGAATGTTCTTTAAATTGTCGAGCTCTGCATTATGTTTTAATAATTTTTAGCTTTACATAGTGAATTGGACGAAATAATTTCAGTCACAGATATTATAATGTTCTTCATCATCAAGTTCAACGTTGATTTGAGATACTTTCTTTGACTCAGTGACGAACTTGGACAAATAAGAAATTTTGCTAATTAGGAATTTGAGGCCTTTAATTTTAAATAATTCAATCTGTAACTGGAACGAAAGATACATTGATATTAGATACATTGATATTAATTATATTATAACCCTCTATCGAAAACTTCGACAGTTCAAAAAAATTCTCTCCCTCTTTCTTTAAAATTGGGATATACTTTGAGAGTCAATAGTAGGTAACATTTTAAATAATTCTAAGACGATTATCAGGTATTGAAACTAAGCCAACCATCGAGTTCCGGCACAAAATATACAATATGTTGAATATCTATAAATCTTGATCTTTTAATTAATCTACACCATATTAATAATGATAAACACCCTCTATTTATTCTACCATTAAATAACACATATAATAGTGTAATTGCAACAAATTTACATTTCTTGCTTAACGACAAACTAATTATAATGTAAATTTAAATATTCTCTCAATTTATTTCTAAAGTGTTTATTTTATAAATTTTCCATTTGAAGGAAAATATAAAAAAATTCCTACTTTTATTTGTAAAATTTTGACAATACAGTACATATTTCCCATCATCATGACGATGATATTGTATATTGTTATTATTAATTAACTATTTTTGTGCTTGTACTTCTACATATATAGTAAACTCACAGCACACAAAATGTGTTCCTCTTTTAACTCTTTCCTTCCTAGTTTGGCTGTGTAAGGGGGTATAGTACACATCTAAATGACAGTAAAGTAATAGAATGCTGATGATTATGTTCCTGTGTAAACGTTGATTGTTTGATTTTGAAATTTTTTGAAGTGTTAATATATTTCTATTTACATATTTTAGTTTTCACTACAACACTACACCAAAAATTAACTTTTTTTTATGTAAATTAGACGAGTATATTTATATAATTTTATTTTTTTTATTAATTATTTGTTAAAACCACAAATTAATGACACTTTATTGAATTGTTTTAAATTTTTTGGAAAATTAACAAAATGTATATATTACAGAAAATAAGAGGGAATTTTTGTTGTGCAAATGAGTTAAATCAATAAAAGCCAAAATAGTAGCGTGTTGAAATTTTAAGTACTTGATAATGTTTAACACAAATAAATACAGGGAATTTATTATATAAAATTTGGTTTTGGGTATGGTGAAAATTTTGGTTTTTCGGAATAAATTCGCGACACAGCAATGTGCCTGTCTTAGATAAACGGAAAATATAAATTCAGGTTTGGTTTTTTTTATATACTTATGTACTGTATTTCACTAATCGACATGAAATTACTGCCGACCCTAAAATAAAAATTTTAACCGTACCCCACCACAAATCTATATTAAATTAAATCTCTGCCAAAAGATACTAAAAAAAAAAAAAAAATCTCATCTTTATAGAAGTTTGCTTAAATCCACCGAGCGAACAAAAAACACTATACTCGTATACCTAAAAACGTATCCCGAATCATTTTTTTCATTTATGTAAATCATTTCAAAAAATGGTTATTGACTATTTTTCTTTAATATTATGTCCATTTATTTACCATAAAAAGTATGTGGATAGAAATTTATATATCAACTTTTTTTTTTACTTTGCCTATTATTTTTTCCTGCTTACAAAACCAGAGAATAAAGGAAAATCTTCGATTCTCGCACCAAAAAGCCACACACACACGCAGCAAAAAATATTAAAATTTATATGTTTAGCAAAAAAAAAAAAATGAAGCTTTTTATGTGAGC
Source organism: Tipula helvola (assembly GCA_963556165.1). NCBI lineage: Eukaryota > Metazoa > Arthropoda > Insecta > Diptera > Tipulidae > Tipula > Tipula helvola. The sequence goes on along the minus strand of OY744482.1, from coordinate 293,233,808 downwards.
ACTTCTTTTCATATTTTGGTTGGGAAAATATATAACAAAGCTTTTTTTATATTTTGAATAATAACAACACCAAAAGAAAAAATGATAACGATAACATCGAATATATGAAAATAAAATCGTCTGCGGTAGTCGACTGTCTGTTTTCTTTTATATTTAGGTATGTACGAACAGTTTTTTTTCCAGTTTTTGTTAAACTCAAATATAAAAACAAATACTTTTGCTGTTTATTGGATATGATGATGATATTGTGCTATGAAAAATTTTGATTTTTTCCATAGCATTATTTCATAGAATCTGTGAAAATCTGCTTAGGTTTTTTTGGTAGATTACATCCCAAAACACAAAAATTAAATAAAATAATTCTTGTTTTGTGTTGAATATATGCTAAAGCTTTTTTGTATTTTATTATTTCGTGTGAAGAACCGAATTTGTTCCGCTCTTTAAACACCAAAAAGCTCTTTTTGTATAAGTTTATAAATTTATTAAGTACAAAACTATAGTTTAGTTAAAACTTTTAATTTTCATTGGAAAACAAATCCGCCGAAATTTTGTTTTATTATTATGTATTAGATTTTCTGTATCTAGATAAGCTGTTAAATAATATTGTAATCCCTATTTTTAACTTATCCAAAATACAATTATCATACTAATAATTGTATTTTTATTACTATAAAAGTTTAATAAAGTTATAAAAAAATATTAAAAATCTAATGATTATTGCAAAAAAAGAACTTGCTAATTGTTCCAGGTTTTTAATGGTGTGTTGATAATTTCGTTCCGAAATAACACAGCAAGATAAAAACTATTAAATGTAATGGTGATGATTTTTAAGATTTAAACAAAAAAAAAATCCACTTTTTATTATATGTGGGGTACACATTATATGTAACATTTATACATAATATACAGAATACCATAAGCTATAATATAGTGGATATTTTTGTTAACAACAAAAAAAAACAAATCTACTCTCTGGAGAGATTATCCTTTTTTTATGCCGAACATTTTTCTTTTGGTGACTCTAGCAAAATATATTTTTATGTTTATATATTTTCACAGTGGACACAACTAAAAAATATATTTAAAAAAATAAAACAAAACATAATTTCTCAACTGTCAACCTTTTTTCTTAATATTTTTATTTGGAATTCTTTCCTTTTTTTTAATAGTCTTAAAATGATGATGGAAAACACCCTTTCGTTCTGAAGGACAATTTTACAAAAGTGGATGTATGTAAATAAAGTTGATCTATAGTCATCGTACTGTGACATACAGTCGTCATACAGTATACAAATAACACAAAACGAATTTTTCAAAATGATAAAAATAAAATTTCCGGTTGGGTAAAGAATATTTTCCATAATTAAGTTAACACCCCAAAATATAATAACAACAAGATTACCAGCATCAAAACAAAAAAAAAAAATATTTTTTATACACCACACTACATACATACATATTATGTTGATAGAGGTTATGTTCTGTGCTCTATTTATATATTAGTGCATACATACGTACATATACATGACATTTCCCAAAATACATATTCATATATGTATGTAAAAAAATTCATTAATTTTTCACCTTAAGAAAAAGTGCTACAATACATTTCAATGCAGACCCCAAATGAACTTTTACATGTACGGGTATATTTTTACCATATATAGAACAATTTTTAAATGTAGTTTTCCATAATTTTTCCACATTTTGGTATTTTTTTTTTTTTGTTATTCTGTAATTTTAAGCACGATAGTAATTAATGTGTATTATGGTGTACACTATAAATAAACACACATAAATTAGAAAAATTGAAACATTTAATTATCGCATGATTGAATTTTGCAAAATAAAAGAATTACGAGAGATGAAAATTTAATGGATTTTTCATTACACAAAAAATAAAAATTATTAGAATGGAAAAGAAACAAAAAAAAAACTAAATTATGGATTTTTCATTGCATCTCTTTGGTGTCTGGGCATAATCATTTTGATGGAAAAAAATCTACTCTATATATCGTTTTATTTTTATGGTATCTGTATGTATATGTACAACATAAAATACATTTTTGTGTATAAACCACATTTTTGTCATTTTATTAAATTTATTGGTTGATCGTGAATTATTTAAATGATCTTTTTTTGTTTTTGTATATGGTGGTCCCCCGTCCCCACTATTAAAATTCTGTACAGTGTGTGTCTGTGAAACTAGTAAAATGGTGGGAATTTCGATTTTGTGTGAGAAAATATTTTGATTGGAAAAATTAACAGTTATCTCGTCATGCATATTATTAAATAAATTAATTACTATAACATGGCTGTCATTAATCATGTACTACAAATGTACAAACCATATAAGATCAGACTAGTTTTACAGATCTTGAAGTTCCGTATAGAATCGATTTTGAACCAAATCATTAGTTTGTTTAAAAAATTGATTTATGGACATGCATTATTTACCATTTGAAAATTTGTACTCTAACAAAATTCAGCTACTTTTATGTTTCGGAAAAAATTAACTGAAAATGTCGGCAGTTTGTAAGGTAAATCATAGATTTAAATTTTTAAAATGCGTAAAGTCTTTCTTCAATCTTAAGTGAATTTATAAACTATGAAAATATAAATATTCCCGCGTACAATAAACTTCATTCGGATTAACTAATAAAACATAAAGTTTAACCAAAAAATCTCCAAGCCAACAGAAAAGCATCATTAGACCGATAGTCCTTGAGGTTATCACCACTTAGGAATGCGTGATTCTATATTCTACGTTCAACAACGACTTTCTATTCCATCCTAATTTTAACCCATGCATACCCGAACTGTGTTCTAGTTACACAATATTACTCAAATTCACATGCCAGTCATATTTGTGGTTAAAAAACATAATTTTGAAAAAAAGTGTAAAATATCTTACTAAAGACTCGCAGGGATCGGTTTGATTATATCGTACCTTGGTACAACAACAAAAATTGTATTATTGTGAGAAAAATAAAATTATATTGACCAAAACTACTTATTTAATTTAATAATTCATAATTCAATAAAAAAATAATATTTTTAATTATAAATCAGGTTTAAGCCGGGAGTAGGAAAAATATGACGGTTTAAGATCTGTTTATCCCATTATATTCCAAAGTATAATTGGGCACAGTTGGGCACAGTTGGGCATATTCGTGTAAAAATTCATTTTTTACATTTTACAAGTAAAAATTTAAAAATCTACGTAAATTACATTAGAATGTAAATTATATGTAAATAAATTGACATTTTAATAATAACAAATAATAAAAAGTAATTAACTGAAAATTTAAGATATTGTACAAATTTAATAAAAATCGATACTTTTTAGTTTTCTACATTTAAATTCATTTTTACATAATATCATAATGCAATACTCTATCTGTTTGATAATATGTATTAAAAATTCTACTATTCGTTAAAAGTAACCATCACTATCTAGCGATCTCATTGACAAATCTTCAAACAAATTAAAAGTGAAGATTTTTCACAATATCAAAATAGAGCTATGATATACCTAAGATATGCAAAATAATTTTCTTTTTTATTACTATAAACAAATCATTTTTTAAAAAGTTCTTAAATTTTTGATCAAAGTTTAAATGTGAAAAATTCTAAAACTCGTTCTTTAAAATTTATTATTCGCTCTTCACTGATTGAATAATCATTATCACATAGCACCTTAAACTGCTCTTTTTCCAACAGTAATGCTAATTGTTTTCAAATAGAAAAGATTTTCGATTTTAAAAACTTAGGTACACTTTGAACCAAAAATTGAAATTCGCTGAATATGTCAATAGCATTTAAAAAAAGATCGAAAAGGCTCAGTCCCGAACTCTATAAACAATTTTGTTCTCTGGTGTACAACCACATATACTAATAAAATAATTTTGATACCAATTGAAACATTTTAATTTGTTTGTTTATTTAATAGTTAATCCAATTTCCATCGTACATGCGTTATTTTTCATGAAAATCGGTAAAGAAATTAGCCAAATTTCATCCACAATGATCAGAACTTATATAGTTCAGAACTTCTTATAATTATCGTCAAAATTTATCACAATCAGTTAAAAAATATCCAAGTTTCATCCTAATTGGCCATATTCCAGAATTTCAGCTAAATTCATATGAGAATCGCATTTCCATCGGCTATATACCATAACTTCACCTTAATTCATTTAAGACCATTTTCATCGAAATACCCAGTTTTGTACCTTACGTCATTTTGGAACGTGTCATTTCAGTCGTAAAATGACTGCCATAATTTTTTCGTCAGACAATTTCTTTTTCTTATTTTTTTTCGAATATGGCTACCGCTGATGAAAAACTTTCACATGAATAAATCTTTTATTTTCTATTAATTTTAGAGAGGTTGGTCAACATAAACCTTCGTATAACCGAACACCCTAAAAGGAGTAACATCCAAATCAATAGAGTTCTTTCCCTTGTATTGCTTGGCTGAACGTTTAATGTAAAAATTAAGTTGATATATCCATCCACGGCTGCAGCCACAAAACCAACAGAAATTAACTGCCAGTTATATCAACCCAATGAGATATTTTGTATCCAATGTACTACCATTCAATAAATTCTGTCAGAAATCAACATATCATATCAAAATTCGAAGTATTATGCCATGCCAGAATTAGAATCTTTGGAGTCAAAATTCGATATCTCATGTCAGAATTCCATACTTCATGTCACAATTAGATATACAGTATCTGTATTTGCATTTATGATATCAGAATTGTATATATTATGGCAGAATTCGATATATCACAACAGAATTTGCCATGTCACATATTCGAGATATTATGCCAGAATCCCAGTCATGTCAGAATTTGAATTTTTGATGCCAGAATTCAAATTATCGTGTCAGAATCCGATAAATAATGTAAGAGTTAGATTTGCAATATTAAAATTTGTATTTATGATGTCAGAACTCGATATATTATGTCTGAATTTGATATGTCATATCCGAATTTTAATTTTTGATGTTAGAATTCGATACATCATGTCAGAATTCGATGTATCATGCCAGAATTCAATATGAAATTATCAGAATAAAATAAATTATGTTAGAAATCGAAATATCATATCAAAATTAAATATGTCACGTCAACATTTGAATTTTTGATGCCAAAAATAGATATGTACTTCATATATTCATTATCAAAATTTAAATATTTCATGTCAAAATTCAATATCTCGTATCAAAATTTGAATTTTTTGATGCCAGAATTCGAGTTATCATGAATAATTCTATACTTTATGTCAGAATTAGATATGCAATATCAGAATTTGTATTCATGATGTCAGACTATGCCAGAAATCGACATGTCAAATATTCGAGATATTATGCCAGAATCCGATAAATTGTACAATTCGTTACTTCATGCCAGAATTCGATACGTCATGTCAGAATTGATATAGGTATGACGTCTGAATTTGATACATCATGTGAGAATTTCATTTTTGCTGTCGGAATTTATGTGTCAATCATGGCATAGTTCAATATTCCAAGGCGAGATTTGAATTTATGATGCCAGAGTTCGATATTATCATGCCAAAATTTGGTAATTCATATCAGAATTGAATTTGTAATGTTCTGATGTAGTATGTAGTTCGGTATATCATGTCAGAATTTGTCATACCTCATACCAAGGGAAACCTTAATAAATAATTTTAGAATTCAATATGTCATATCAGAATTTGTATTTATGTATGTTATGTCAGAATTCGATATATCAAGCCAGAATTCGATTTGTCCTGTCAAAATTAGAGTTATTGCTGGCTAAATTCGATATTTCTGAAACCAGAATTTGAATTTTTCGTGTAGAATTCTATATATCAGAATTCTACATACTATGTCAGAATATGAATTTATAATGTCAGAATTGTATATCTTATACCGTAGGCAGACACAAAACGAATAATCGCGAATTCGAGATTATTAAAGGATTTTGCATGTCTATCATTACACGATTTTCTCAAAAACAGGATTATTTCGTTTTCAGAACGCGATTTTTGACAATCGGGATAAATAAAAATCGCGATCAAATTTGTGTCTGTCTAAGGTATTATGTCAAAATTAGATAAATGATGACATAATTCGATATATGTGAAGCCAGAATTTGAGTGGCCTATACCCAAATTCAACACATTTGAATTCGTTATGTCATTCATAATTTGAAACGTTGTAACAATTTGATAAATCTGTCATGGAGCCTTCAGAATTCCGTAAATCATCTCAAAATTTGATATGTTATCTCAGAATTCGACAGGTTGTATCAGAATTTCAATTTTTGGTTTTAGAATTCGATATCACAATCCAGTATTGGACATATTGGGTCAAAATTCGACATGCTTTGCCAGAATTCGAAAGGTCTTATCAAAATTCGATACATCATCTAAAAATTTGAGATGTCATATCAGAATTGGATATATCATGTAATATTCTGACATAACATCTCGAATTATTCGATATACCATCCTTATATCGAATTCTGTAGTCTTGAGATGATATATTAAAGAATTCCATATCTCATATCAAAATTCGATCAATTTCTTCAGCTTTTGACTTTGTGATGTCAGAATTGAATAATTCATTTAAGAGCTTCAGTATGGATGTCAAAATTCGAAATATCATGACGGCATTAGATAATCATACCAGTATTCGATAAAACATATTAGAATTCGATAAGTCGTGGCAGAAATTAATTTTGTGACATCAGAATTTGAGTTATTGAATAAATGTATAAAATGGCCTTATATAAATTACACGTTTTTTACGTGTAAAAAACTGTGTTAATTACATAGTGTAATTTACCCGCCCAACGATTTTTTTCCGGAATTTTTTTTTTGTGATTGTGAATAAGTAATCATCCGTGTGTCGAGGCCCAATTATATCTGGAATATATGCTCCTATCAGTGAACCACCAACAAAAAAAAAGAATCCCTGTAAATATTTCAGAGATAAATAACATATAGTTTACGCGTGGGGATCGCGGGTTTTGTTCGTTGTGTTAATTGGGGGGGTTATAACGTGGTATTTAGTGAATTTCGTAGAACTGGACTTCATACATTCGACACATTCGCCATTTTTCATCTTCGACCTTTAACAATTAGATCCAGTTATCCATCTCTAGTATATCATTAAAAATCCTTAAGGATTTAATTTACTCCATTCAGAGAGCATCCACAATGTTCAAAACATCACAATATTATGTGAGTGACGTGAGAATTGGCCGATATAGTTCCTTACTCGGTGCTGCACTCTGGACGGGGCATCGCTGTGGACCATTCGAAAATACAAAAAAAAAAACACAAACAATACAAAATCAGAATTAACGTTAATTATCATTTGTTACCTAATCCCTCCTCCTTATCATATAGCATTTCAATTTATATATCTGCCAGCTCTCCTAAACCTGCTCCACCCTAATGGCGTGTTATTATTTTAAAGACATCCTATAGTAATTTGTTTTAAGAGTCAAATACGACTTTGAATACCAAGAGAATTTATTACTCAGAAATAATATGCGATTTTAATAAAGCAATTGACAAATAATGTATCGATCAACATGTCGTTGAAATTTCAATCATTAAAATGTCATAAAATGTTAATAAAACGTGACAGAAATGTCACTATCAGAAATATTAATGTCATAGAAACAAGAATATCTTGCTATATTTAAAAGCTCACTAGATATAATTATTTTTAAATGTTGACGATATTATTTGCCACCAGCAAAGTACTTTAGGTAAATTTAGAAATTTAAATTCTATATTACACGGTAATCTATTTATTTTATCTTAAAGACACCTAGGGAACAATTGTTGGAATTTGCAAGGTGTATTAACTGTAGAAAAATATTTCTTCGGAAAGTTCGACATTTCCTCGGTACCAGATAAACACATTTATATTACTTCTTTTTGTTAAAATGACCCCCACGCAATGCTTCAATCGACTTCAAATTTTGTGAACAGGTAGATGATGAATTATCAAATTTATTATCAACATAACAAAAAATTCATCGGTCCAGTTTTTGCGAAAATCTGTTTGGCAGTTTTCTCTTCCACTGCAACCCCCTCTATTCTATACTCGAATTGACCTAAAACTTAACACCAACTGCTTATAACTAAAATCTATCTTTGCACAAAATCTCGACCAAAACTATCAATATTTGTGAGAATGGGAGGCAAAACAAAAATAATAAAAATGTGCGACTGGAAGGACGGAAGGACGGACACGACATTTTTCTGATCAGTGTTTCGGGGTCCTGGTAACCTAATTCGTCGAGAAATGTGAAAATCTGGAACAAACATTTTTTCGCGATTACAATACTTACCCAATATAACTTCGTTATAGTGGGAAAAGTAAAAATCAGCTCATCAGACCCCAGTAACATAATGGCGCCCAAACGGTTTAATTTACAATAAGTAATTCATTTTTAATTATCGGATACGAAATTTTGATCGGTCACGAGGCGTCAGCATTTTCAGATTTGTTATGGGTAATAAGCATGTCTTTTCGGAATTCCGAGAGTTGAGTTTGCAGTTATGGCCCATGATTGCCGATAGTGGTGACGGTTCGTGTCATGTCAAAACAGTATTAGATTTTGAATTTATCGGACCTTATTTTTTCTAAATTTGTTTAGTCTTTCAAAATTACAGGTCCATTTCTTGTTTTGCTTTTACTTCCGTTTGGAATGATAAATTGATTGAACTTGATTTGTTGAGATTTTTGTTATTTTTAAAGATGCACAAGTAGGCCAGAACTTAGCACCATCAAATATGCAAAATATTAATGACCAAACTATGTTTTCACGTCATCCGCTACCGTTATTTTCATCTCAACCAACTACCACTTTTGCCCAGGGGGATAGGAAAATTTACCTGTCAACGTGGAAGATTAATTTTGATGGGCGAGCTGATGGTATACCCATAGAGAGGTTTCTGTTTAGAGTTGAGCATTTTGCACGTACCTATCACGTTTTAGAAAAGGATTTGACAGATCAGATTGGGGTTATTTTAAAGGGGCCCGCTTCAAATTGGTACTGGTGCTATCTAGAACGAAATCCGTATACGAACTGGGCGCAACTAAAAACAGCTATTATCGAACGTTTCCAAGATCGTCGAACGGACGATGACATACGTCGACTAATAGATTCACGAAAACAAAAATTGAGTGAAACCTTTATAGAATTTTATAATGAAATTTTAGGTTTGACCCTTCGTTTACGTAATTTTATATCGGACTCTGAAATATTGAGAATCCTCCGTAATAATATGAACCCTAGTTTGCAGAACCACCTTGCTGATCAGGATATCGATTCAATCAGTACACTTGTTAGAAGATGTGTCGCATTGGAAGATATGTGGAAACGGAATAATCACGCTACCAATACCTTTCGTAAGACTTCTCTTCAAATTAATGAATTTTCAAGTTCGAATGAGGGTCAAGCTAATCAAATTCCAGCCTCAATTAATAATTTAGGTTCAGAAAATTTCCACAATTTTTCGGCGACCAGTTCGGGATTTCAAAATTTCCAACCGCCTTTCGAATTTAACTCTGGCCAGTTTCAGAACCAAAATTCTCCCAACCAAATTAACGCATTGGATCAAAATACCAATCAACCAAATTATTATATTTGTTGGAACTGTCGGGACATAGGTCACACTTTCACAAGATGTTCTAAGCCCCAAAGACTATTTTGTCATGGTGTGGTGAAGATGGCACCTATAAATGGCATTGTATAAAGTGTCGTAGTTCGGGAAATGGCGTGATGAAGTATCAGGAAGTTGCCCTGAATACTTCAAGGATTCCTCAGCAGCAACAACAACCACGTCCAGCAATAACCAAAAACCATATTCAACAAAATCGACATTAACTTGTCATTTCGATCAAGACGGAGAATCTCTAAATCCGATAAATTATAATTCAAAATTTCTTTGTGAAAATCCGCTTGTTATTTCTAAAGGCAAAAAGCCTTCTAACTCGGCTAAATTGCGGGTGCGTAATTATTGGGACAAACGGAACCATTTGAAACAGGAAATCGCCGAATCCGTATTTTCAAACGATATTGATTGTCGACCTTATGCTGATATAAGTATTAATGGCATACCATATAAAGGATTATTAGACAGTGGGGCAACCATAACTGCCTTGGGTCGTGGCTGTGAATCAGTTTTCACTAACGCAAAATGTAATGTTTCTTATATTTCATCTCATATTAAGACGGCAGGAGGCCATTCAGAACGTGTTGTCGGATATATATATATATATATATATATATATATATATATATATATATATATATATATATATATATATATATATATATATATATGCTAAGGTTTGTTTTAAGGGTATTGAAAAAACCATGCAAATTTATTTGATACCTGGGTTAACGCAGTCCTTGTACCTTGGAATTAATTTTTGGAGATTGTTCGGTATAGTACCAGAGTCAATTTCTGAAATAAATAATGACACTATTAATCTGGAAAAATTTCATAAACTTTTACCTGAAGAACAAATACAGCTCGATCAGGTTTTAATCAAAATTCCGTCTTTCAATAAACAAGGTCTAAGTAAGACGACTTTAGTATCTCAGCATTCAAATTACCCGAATATTTGGATTTAATTTCCAAAATTCTATCTTCTCCGGAATCATATAAAAATTTTAAAATTTCTGACGGCAAAATTTTGGTTAATACTTCTGGGAATAAACATTTTTCGTTCACCTTGTCGGATGTCCCACATTGGAAATTATATTTGCCCCAGGCTTTGACTACGCCTTTTTTGAAGAATTGCGCAACAAATAACAGTGATTGAAATGGCAATGTCTGGTAGGCTTCTTTATTGAGATACAAACATATCCACTGCCCTTAGAAGAAAAACAGGAGCAGTAAACTGCGCTAATTTTGCTTGTATATCTATTTAGATTTGGGTACCGTTTTCTATTATTTATTAACATTTTCACGTGGGAATGATCTAAAGATATAAAACCATTAAATGAAATGTTCTACAAACGGTAGTTCTATACATTGTTTGTTTACTCTCCATTGCCATTTGGCAATGGCCATTGGGGGCCTTTTGGGAAGTTCATTCGAAAATTAACTGCAGCTGTAAATGTCAGCCTCTTGATGCAAAAGTCGATTAATGAGTGTCTTGTGTAAACGAATAATTACTTGTCGTTTACAGTTCCTTCGTTATAAAATGTATACATATATTTAAATTCCAGAGTAGGCGCAAACCAAAAAAAAAAAAAATCAAATTGGAGCTTCGTTTACACAGAATTATTTTTTCATTTCATTTTTTCATAGAACGAGAATTGACCCCCTGATAAAATTTCACAAATTAAAAACAATGTTAACACTAAAAACTTCTTAATGGGACATTATTCTTTTCTTAATATAGAAGACCGGTTTCGGATTATGCGTCCTTTATCAATTATTATTAAACATTCTGCATTGGATTTGTTTCCGCTGTACTTTTCTTCAGCAAAAAATAATGAAGTAAAACTTCCCGCAAATACTGGTTTTTGCCACAAAATCCGACATTTTCAATGAGATAATGTTTGTTTACGCTTTGAATAAATGTCACTAGTTATTATTCAAGCGTGATATTTAACCTTCAAAAAATCACTTGATATCTAAGTACCTAAAAAGGTCGGAAATACATCCATTCGATAAGAAATAAAAATGCATAAATGCATTAGATTAGTAAATTACAAGAATATAACTTTCCGGTGTACATCATAAAATTACTCAAATCGTATTTTGAAAATCAAAAATTATGTGTCCAGATTCTAAATACTAAATCTACAGTATGATATTTTTTCTGGTGTTCCACATGAGTCTGTAATAAGCCCTATATTGTTTTGTATTTTCCTAAATGATAAAACACGAATTAATGATTGCAACTTTATATTTTTCACTGACTACACGTCTATCTATACATCTCACGTATTCTTACAAATTGTTACATAAATATTCCGGCAACATATTTCCAAGAAGGGGACTAACTTAACATATGGGAAGAGCGGCAGTTGGACAGACCTACTTTGTTGTTGTAATTTCAAGGTCATTGCTATCTATGTCGTTGATCTACTTTGTTGATGTAAGATCGATGACTAGGTCTAAAATCTGGGACCACTCCCCCCATACGGGCTATATATTCTGTTCACACGCGGGCTATATATTCTTTTCACAATGTAGAAAACCATCCAAATCACCTCAAACTATGTAATATAGTTTTAAAGAGTCAGAACATAACTTGCGAAAATAGGGCAAACATCTTCGTATTCTTCTGGATCCAAAAAGGACATTTCAAGATCATTATACATTTTGTCTTAAACAAAATTTCTAAACTATGTTATGTACTATTTCCAATTTTAAACAGAAAAGTGGGCTTTCTTTTTAAAACAAACTTTTAGAATACAAATCCGTAATTTTGAGTATAATCTTGTATGGATCTCCTTTATGATAGAATACAGCAAATACACATAAAAATAAATTACAAATCATACACAACAAATTCCTGAAACTGATACTAAATATTTCAAAAAGGTATAAAACTGTAAGATTACACTTAAAAACCAAAATTAATTTAATAAATAATAATGACACACAAAACCTATACCAAGCAGCAGTGCTCCTTAATTGTAATTTTGTAAATGAGTTCAAGGAACTGTATCTGCCTTTCGGTAGATTTTTTTTGCATTGGTCCTACGTAACCTGTATCTATTGACTACAAAATCTAAGCCCTACATCTAGTTTTCGGTTAATATAATTGTTCTCTAGTTTGACTATAGGTAGGCTGTATCAATGGCCTAAAAAACCTATACTGAACGATGCTCGCTAAAAATTTTCCTCTCAAGACAAAATACAAATAAGATTAAATTTTACATTCACAACTTTAATAAGCTGGTTTATTGGTTTAACACAAACATATAGAATAGTGTCAACAGTTTAAACAAGTGTCGAAAAACATAATTAACTTATAGTTCGTAATATGATTTTCAAAACATGTACGGCTAATACATATTTATGTCTTGGAAATAAATCCAAACAAGTGTTAAAAAGCGGTATATACTTTTGAAACACAAGTATAAAAAATATTTTAAAAATTTCCAGAAAATATTTTCTTCTTAACCACAACCGAAAACTACAAAAATATGCATTATCCAGGAAAGAACAAGAAAATTAAGTTTTACTATTTCTTTCATGGTTATATCAAAAAATATTAGGTATATGTGTATACAGGAAGGACAGTTCTCTACAGTTATACTATATACTATATGTAGTAATAATCTTTAAAAAAAAAATGACATACGTCATACAGGAAAAATCTTTGTTGTATTGTTGTGAAAATTATTTAATTTGACCATATGTGTTATGGATATACACATAGTTTGATTATTTCCATTTCACTAACCAACATGTTTCTTACCCTTTTCATTATATCCACTCGGTTTATGTACCATAAACAACAATAACATTTATATATTAGTTATAAGAGAACCAACTATACTGTACTCGTACAATGTATAGGAAAACTACTTTGTTATCGTAATAAATTTTTCTTTTCATACTTGAGATATTTTAATATTTTCTCGAGAAAATAAAATTACAAAAAAAAAAAAAAATCATCCCAATGATTTTTCTATATTTATACTCTATTGATTATATACTTTATCTAGGAAAACTTAAAAATAAATAAATTAATAAGAATAATGATAGTATCGAGAAGAGTTTTCCGTATACTAAAAAAAAAAACATTCTATTGTTTTTTTTTTGTATTTATGTGTGTGAGGGTGTGTATGTGTGTTGTGTCGGATTGAAAATGAGAAACTTTTCCGAAAGTGATGATAGTAATTTATTACTAAAATATTTTGTTGTTGTGGCTGTAACACAAAAAGCTTATACATTTTCTCTTTATACTTGTTTCAATTATTTTTATGGTAAATTGAGTGATAAGTGTTTAGTTTGCTTTACTTAATTGGGAAAACAATTTTTCTTCATCGTCGTCATCTGGTTTTTGTTCCAGTTTTCTATTTTCTTCTATAGTCGAATGGTGTTAAAATTGGTTAGTGATAAATCATTACCACTCGACTGTATGATTAGATTTTCTATTTTTCCAAAGACATATTTTCTCATAGAGCTTTTGTTTTAATATGTGTAAAACTTTTTTATTTTTTTTATTTTTAGTTTTTTTTTCAAAAATTATATGTATAAATATTTGATTCTGTTCTTGTTGTAATAATGCAGTATAGTTTTGTGCATTATTATTGGGAGGATTACGTACATAAACGATAGGTATAGGTGAAAATATGCAGCAAAAGTTTTTGTTTTATGGTTTAGTTCTACTTATGTTTATTTTGTTTATATTTTGCATGTGAAAATACTAATTTAAGTAAAATGTTACTTTAAGCTCTGTAACATATAAATAACCTCTTGAAAGCCAATCCCCAAAATACCGTTCCTAATGTGTGACATAAATTGGAAAATAAATTTTATTTTTATTTTTTCACATCTATAATGTCAAAAGTTTAAAGCAAAATCTCATAAATATTACTGTGTGTTGCGTTCCGCTTGAGAACCAAAACAAAACAAAAAGGAAAATTGAATGGGGAAAAACCATAACAACCTTAAAAACGAGCTGTGTATATGTATATATACAAAGAGAACTTAAACTGCCCACTTCAGAAAATTTATGAATTATGATACAGTGAGTTTTACTTTATTTTTTTTATACATCGCAGTTCCGTGTGAAGAGGGTAGAAAAAAAATATTTTAGTTCGTTACGGATCTACACCCTACACAGATATGTGTTATAACTCATAAATTTATAATTTTTTTTTTTTTTTAACTATAGTGATTTTTCCAATAACACAACAAAATCAAAATACCATTTTGTGTTTTTATAAATGTATGGATGTCGCTGCATTATATTTAAACAGGGGATGTACGTTATATCGTAGTCACACCATATACAATAAATCTGGGCGGTTAAACTAACATTAGTTTTTATTATTTGATTAAACACTTTAAGTACACAATTCGACAAAGGGATAGATAAAATTCTATAATTACAAACAAGTTTCCGTTCGTTGTGACACCGGGATTATATCATGTACTAGAAAAAGTAAAATAAAATGAACAATTTATTGTTACATATGATTATGAGGCCATCTGTTCTAACTATTTATTATATAATAGTTGTATGAGTAAGTACTGGGTGCGTTATTTATAAAATGATAAAATAAAAATTGATTTCTATTGATTTGTTGTCCTTTCATTAAATATTAAAACAAATTTTTATAAATTGCTGTTTTTTTTGTCAATTTTAAATTTATTCAAACTAATCAGTTAAATCAAATATTTTGACAAACTACTCTATATGTATACTCTACTGGCTGGGTTTATTGACTGGGTGAAAGAGAATTTGAAAATCTTTTTTTGTCTATTTGTGTACCGTACCAAATCAAAATGTTGAAAGGTATATTATGTAGCTTGATGTTTAATGAATTATTTATTAGTAGTTGTACAATTTAAAATTTAAATGTTAATAGGAAAATATTGATTATTTTTTTTTATAGCACATTAGTGTGATATGAATGTATCGATGGGGTTTAGTTTGTAATACAAACCTGCTATGCGTAAAAGTAAAAAATTTCATTATAAGTTCAAAACTTATAGATTCCTTTAATTACTAAAAATCTCAAGATTTCGTTTGTGAGGTTTGAACATCTGCAAGCGTCTCCCATTTCGTCAGAATCGAGAGAAGCAAATATAATGTTTTCGTAATTTAACAGGATGATAGCTTTATTCCAGTAAAGCCTAACATATTTTAAAAAAATATTTATTTGGTAATCTTGGAAGTTTAAAGTCCGAGGCGAAGCCGAATAATCTCGTTGGTATACAAATAATATTCTTTCTGTGTGACAATACTAGTGCGGAAAATGACCTGCTGCGAAACGATTTATTTTAGTCATTTGTTATAGTTGCTATGCATTTACAAGTATTATCAAAGCTCTAGTATTATACTTTAGTTTCCATTACCGCCTAATTTTTATAAATGTACAGTGTATAACCCATGTACACTTCAAAAAAAAAAATAATTAGGTATTACAAATATTTTTGAGCAAAGAATTTGATCGTAAAAAAAATAATTGAGTTTTACGGTTTTCTTGCCCTACTACTACTATACAGCAATACCTTTAATTTTTGATTGGTTTTATTTTAATGCACAATATCGCAATTCTCAATTCTCATTTTTCGATCAAAAACCTTTTTCTGGTATTGATTTGGTGTGATTATACACTGGTCTAGGAACAGAGCTATTTTTTTTCTACTGGTGGCAATTTTTATCGGAAGTGTTTCTGCAAATTTCATGGAGATAGAGAATTTAAATTTTCATCTGATGACACTGCGGAGGACTAGTCCATAATTTTTAATTTTATTAGTTCAGTTAAAATTAATTTATTCACTTTTGATATATCTGTGGTCACAAAATAAAAGGACATAAGTCGAGTTGTGCCCTTTAATATATTATTTAAAAATTTAAATTCTCCATATTCGATTTCATGTAGTATCAATTTTTTTGTTATATTCTGGCAACTAGAACTTTCGTACTAAATTTTTCCTAAATTAGCTAAATAGTTGAGTAAATTTTTTATGAAGAGAGGCTCAATTTTGTATAGCTTTAGCGAAGGTGCGCTGCCCCTCAATGCTATATTTAAATGTCAGTCGTTTTACACTCGTGCAAGTCGTTTCTTTTACCTTTCGAGATTTTACATAGAATTTAGCAAAATTCATTTAGAATTTCTACCAATTCCAATTTTTTATAGAACCGTAATACAGTTAAAATAACAATAAAATATTACTAAACTGAAGGTACTTACATATATTGCGTCTTACATTCTACAGATTATTAGAAATATAATTAAATTCCTGCAAAAATATAATATCTGGTAACTAGGTTCTAACGCACTTCGAGTAAAGGAATATATATTAGTGTTTTGGTGCAACGGAATGGAGTCACCCAATGGAATAACATTTAGCCTTACCTTTCCCTATACAGCGAGAATTAGATTACATCAAAATTCTGTAGTTTGATACAGTTATTGCATAAATGATTGGTCACATAATAGACAAACTGAAGGCCGATAGGGTCTTATTCAAGTTTTTTTTATATGCCACCACCTCTAAGCATTTATTCTTCCTAAACGTGAAAGAATTTTAATTTCTACACTAGGAATTTTAACTCACTTCACAGTGGATCAGCAGCTACATATACTCTCTGCTGCAAGTGGAACAACCATAGAATATTTATTTTAACTTTAAATCTGTAAAGGCAATTACTAGGGAATTTTGGCGGTACAACACACATTTCACTTTTAGTAATGGATATGAAAAAATTGTTTATCTAACACTAGAAGCAAATTACTATACTTCCGTAAAATATAATTATATGTAGTACTTCGGATACAGGTATTACCGTTTCATAAAAAGCTCATAAACTTCTTTTCTCTAAACATAAGATAGCTACAACGGAACTCGATTATATGGTAAAAATCGGTATTTGTAAAACATCTAGCGCCTAAAAAAAGATTGTAGCGACTCCACGCAATGCGAATGCGATACCAGATCGGTATCCAATCCCACACATTCAGAGATTTTCAACAAGTCGCTATGGTTGCATGGTATTTTCGAAGATTGATTTAATCCGCCCTTCTCAATAATAAAACTGTATACGTTTTATAGCAATAACAAAAGAAATAAGTTATTGTTTCAAAGACAGACGCTTTGATATATGTATATTTGAAAAATTTTGTCTTCCTGTAACCGAATTGCTAAGCCACAAAATCAGTAAAAGCGGCCACAACTATTTGAGATAAAAGTTTAAGCAATTCAAACAAATCCTCAGCCATCTAGCCTAAAGCTGTTTAAATTAAACTTAGCCGAAATTCTGGAGCCGATTCATCAATGCCTTGAATTGTTATAAAAATAAAAATTAAAAACCAGATTTCCCATGGTCCGTTGAATGTAGCTTTTGACACACTAAGAAAGCCTGGGCTTATGCGATGCTCTCGACATTCTCTGCCTTAGTTAGAAGGAAAATACGCAATTTATATTGACGTTTTGATTATTGTTATAGGTTCTGTGCTCGAATAGTTTGTTAATCACGAATAGGAATCTCTAGCATTTTTCTCAAAGAAACTTTAATCTTCTAAAGTTAAGAAATCTGTCTATAATCGCAAGTTACTACCTGTTTA
Source organism: Tipula helvola (assembly GCA_963556165.1). Taxonomy (NCBI): domain Eukaryota; kingdom Metazoa; phylum Arthropoda; class Insecta; order Diptera; family Tipulidae; genus Tipula; species Tipula helvola. The sequence continues at coordinate 293,215,503 of OY744482.1, read as the reverse complement.
CAGAGCAATAAACAATCTAAGATAGTTTGTTGACGGTCAATGCTACATATACCGTGTTCACTGATCAAAAACAGCTACATATTTACAGCATTAACCACAAAAACGAAAAATCGCCAAGGCAAACATGATGTGTGAAAGAAAATTCAAACGTTACTTAAGGTAACATAAAAGGGTAATATAATGGACCGAATGGAAGAAATTAAAATATATATACACCGTAATAATCCACTTTTACTAAACGATAAACAAAACACAAAAACGAACAAAATTTATGACATGTTTATAAAAAAAGACACAAAACAATTTATAAATTAATAGGTAATTAATCAAATTTATAGTAGCTTTCCAAAAAGGAACTGATGAAGGAAGAAACTCCTAAACCGTTCTTCTAATAAAAAATAATCAGCAATCTTTTATAACCAAAAAATATGCCAACTTCCCTAAATCTAGAATGTAAGTTACTTAGGTGACAAGTGTGGTTGTAAACATAATTTCAATAAGATTCTTTCGGCTTTTTATAGACACAATATATTAATAATAATGGCATTCACAAAATTTTCGACTTGTCGATCAGAAAAATGAAGAGGCCAGTCATTTATAATATATCTACCAAAAAAAGTAGAAATATCAAACTCCCCCCCGTACTTTAACCCCAGAGTTAATACAAAATGTATTTTGACTCTAAAAAAGAAAACCTTTCCTTGCGTTTTCGTGGGTAGTTTGGTTTCGTACTGATAATCTCAAAACAAAAAGTTCGATCTACTCATCAGGTAGCTACGACCAAACTACAAAAATACAATTCCAACTCCATACTTTAAGTATGAAGCAAGAGTGTAGTTGACTTAGCGAATTATAAATAAATTCACCAAATCAAAAAACATTCATTTTTCTGATTGACAAGTCGAAAATGTTGTGAATGCCATTATTATTAATATATTGTGTCTATAAAAAGCCGAAAGAATCTTAATGATTTAATACAGACAACTAAACTTCTCTTTCTATTATTCGTGTTGGCATAAAACACACAGAAATGAAAAGTTTTCCTTGTGTTTTTTGATTTGGTGAATTTATTTATAATTCGCTAAGTCAACTACACTCTTGCTTCATACTTAAAGTATGGAGTTGGAATTGTATTTTTGTAGTTTGGTCGTAGTTACCTGATGAGTAGATCGAACTTTTTGTTTTGAGATTATCAGTACGAAACCAAACTACCCACGAAAACGCAAGGAAAGGTTTTCTTTTTTAGAGTCAAAATACATTTTGTATTAACTCTGGGGTTAAAGTACGGGGGGGATTTTGATATTTCTACTTTTTTTGGTAGATATATTATAAATGACTGGCCTCTTCATTTTTCTGATTGACAAGTCGAAAATGTTGTGAATGCCATTATTATTAATATATTGTGTCTATAAAAAGCCGAAAGAATCTTATTTATTTAATACAGACAACTAAACTTCTCTTTCTAAACATAATTTCATTCAAAAATTTGATTTTAAAAAATTTCTCTTTTATGTGTAGCTTGAGATTCTTTCTAGCTAAAAAATATAATAGCATCCCAAAATTTAAAACACGAAAGTCTTCGGACAGGTGTGTTCCGTCTCTATATGTGCGCTATATATAAGTAAGTTGTACGAAATTCGGTTTTTAAAATTTTCTCAAAGAAAGATCCCCAAAGGAACACAAATGTGTACTAGAGGGGACCACAACCAAAAAAAAAAAAAAATAACCTACTTGATTAGGATTTTGGGCCAGACTGGGACATTTTTAAAATGAGATTTAACTGTAATTTTACATGTAGGTAGTGGTTTTAAATGTAATATTACATGTAGGTAGAAATTAAATTAAAAAATGTGCTTAAAGTTTTTAGTAACTTAACATAACATTATTTTCTTGAAACTCGTTTGTATGTATAAAATGCTTCCATTCAACAACAAAAATAATTTGACGTTTACTCTCTCTCTCTCTCTCTCTCTCTCTCTCTCTCTCTCTCTCTCTCTCTCTTTATCACTCTCTCTCTCTCTCTCTCTCTCTCTCTCTCTCTCTCTCTCTCTTTATCTCTCTCGCTCAAAGTGCCTAGTTCATGCCACAAGTTTTAATTTCATAAGAAGTTTCATTACGAAATTTGGTTTTTAAGTGCTTGCAAAGAATTGTTAAATTAATGAACGTCCGCAAACGATTAACGTATATTGTTAGCTATAAAATAATTTAAATACTTAAAAATTCATAATAACCGGAGATTTGTTATTTAAATTAATGCATTCTCTGAGATTAAACTGCACAGCCGTGGTATCACCTCTTTTTAAATTTTTAAACTTTACATTGATTTTCAACATACATAATTTCTGTTCTAACATTTTGAAGAACTAAATTGTTTAGGTGAAGTACCGAAACATAGAAAAATGACGCTGTAGGTTTAATTAAACATTATGAAAAAATGTATTTATTAAATTATTACCTCTAGATTTTTTCCAATTATAATTTAACTTTAAAAATTTAACCCATTCCATCCCGACGTATAATACACCCTGCGCCATTGAAATGTTCGATTTCGATTATTTACTATTTCATGCAATTCTCTCATAGATTTTACCTCATTCGCTATTTTTGTTTTGTTTTTTTATTTTTCAGCATATTTCACGCCTTATTAGGTATTTAAAACCAAACTAAGGATGAAATATTCGTTCGGTTTCAATTAAGTAGTCAAAGAGTTAATTTTACAAAGTGTCGCTCTAAATTAAATGCTAACGAAAAAGCCAAAATTTTGCAAGCAAAGGCAAAGCGTACACACATTCACAAATTGCAAGAGTAATTTAGAGTAGCCAAACAGCAATTAGAAAGTTTTTAAGGCACTATTCCGAAAATCAAACGATAATTTGGCTCTGATGCAAAGAGGAGAACTTCTGTTTCAACAAATCGAATTTCAGATATTTAGATCTTAAGCAAAGGATGGCTGCGGTTTTGGTGCTGAGAAGTTAGTTTCTAATAGCAACAATCGACACTATTTCAGTTCATACTATTAAAAGGAACTTGGTTTATATACTTGTTGACCTGCGAGAAAATCATTACTGCCAGCAAAAATGGCAGCTGCAAGCCTCAAATTCGCAATAGAATGAAAAAACTGAATGCCCAGGGACTGGCGTTGGTTCATATTCTCGGATAAATCCAAATTCAATATCTTTGGACCCGATGTAAGGACAAGGGATCGGCGACGAAAAGGCAAACGGTATTTAACAGAATGTATTTCGCCGACAATGAAACATTCACCATATGTTATGGCCTGGAGAGCCATAACAGCCTTTGGAGTTTGATCACTAAGGCTTCTGGATAGTTCAGAAAACGGAGGAAAATATAAAAAAATTATCGAAACCTGCGTCGTGACTATTGAGGACCTGACTCAATACATCGGTATTCCACTCTTCCAGGACGATTACTCTCCGTGAGTTATTGATGTTATTTGTGAAGTAAGAATGCTTAATTTTAATGTCTATTTTGTTTTGGTAGCCGAATTTAAAAATAGCTTGGTGATTGAGTAGTTACGCTGGACAGGAAATAGTCCTGACCACAATATTGTTGAAAATATTTGGTCCTTCATGGGAAAGAAGATTACAAATTACAAGGTGAATAGTGCCAAAAAGCGGAAAAAACTTATAGAAAAAGTCTGGTTTGAAGAAATAACAATATATTATTTAATCAAACTTTAGAATTCAATGCTGATCGGGTTTAAGGCCATCATAAAAGCCAAGGGCTGGGTTATTAATCATTGATTTTAAAAAGTTCAATTTCTCTCATAATATTTTGGTTGAGATGAATTATTTTATTTCTGTTAATTCTTATTTTGAATAAAAATTACCATTGTTAACAAAAAATTATTTTTCAATTGAAAAAACTTTGTTAAAAATACTGTAAAGACCTACCAAATTGTTACGAGGTAGGGCGGTAATAATCCTTATCCGACGTTATGTATGTCTAAAATGTCGGATTACCGTTCTTTTTATTTGAATATATTCGGAATAGTGTAAAAATTGTTTTGATAATCAGAATCTATCATTTTTGCTATCTACTTTTGAAGCAAACGGTGGTATTTCCAAAATTTACTTTAAAAATTCAAACCGAACATTTCAATGGCGCAGGGTGTATAACATACCACCGCATGCCCAACGTTGCAATGTTAATACGCTTTTGATAATAATACTATTTTCTTATTATTTAAATTAGCAGCAATGTTTACTTTGCAAAACACCCTTTGTCCAAAACATAGTCATTTTTAAACCGTTCTGATTTCATGATTTATTCCTTCTCCAGTTTCTTATCTATACTAGTAACACTATTATACCACTTTTTGTTCTAATATTTAGTTCCACCCTTTGAATTATTTAAAATTACGTCATAGGTTCGGTTTGTTTATTCCAATTTCTTCAAGTTTGTATAGCTTTTGCTCTTTGTGCTTCTGTGTAAAATGGTTTAGTTATAGTGTGAAAATTTGTAAACCTATTTAGTTTTCAGTTATATGTTCAGCATAATTTGATGTTGTATCTTAGTTATACATTGGTATGTTCTTTAAATCTTATAGAAAAAAAATTCTACCTGTTTGGCCAATACAAATTTTAGAATAGACGTTGCATATTAGTTTGTGTTTCACCTGAATGAATGGTATCGGCTGTTTTCTTTATATTTGATATTCCAGTTGGTTGATATATTTGAGTAATTTTTTTTTTTCGCTGGCGCTGCATCCCATAGATGGATTTGGCCGCTTCATGATGAAGTTTCATAATCATTTTTAAACGGATAATGAGTGATTAATTCATTGATCCAACATTAACCGGCCGTGAATCTTTCATCAAATTCGCCGGGAATCGAACCCGGGACCTCAAGCATGCTAACCACTGAGCCACCGGGCGGCATTAATATTTGACCTAATCCAAAATTTAATATTTTACGGATTATTTTATACTTACTATTGAAAACACTTAAGTACACATTAAGATCTAGCACGGTACACATTAAGATCTAACGACGAGAACGATTTTTCCTTTTTTAGCAAATTCTTTAGGCAAATTTTTAAAATAATAAAAAGCGTTTATTTTTAATTAACGATAGCTAAAATATCGTATATTTACTAAAAATAAAAAGGTAAGTTTTAACACTTTTAAAGTTTTAATACAAAATTTCAATTTATCGTCTTACATTAAAAATTATCAACGATAAATAGAAATTTTGTATTAAAACTGTTAAAATTGTGAATTCTCTTGTTTAAAAATGCGCGATATCTTAGCTATCATTAATTAAAAATACACGATTTTTATTATTTTAACAATTTACTTAAATAATTGGCTGAAAAAGGAAAAGTCGTTCTCGTCGCTCGTTTTCAATGTGTCCCGACCTTTAGTTCCGTTCCAACTACACGGACACATTGTGAAACAGCATCAATTAGACTTCTAAAAATGTGAATCCAACTAATTTTCGTCCCTTGCTTATTATAGAGTATCGATCAAATGGCGATCTGATTAAAGCTGTTGCTATCAAATCCGGTGATGACGATTATCACAGTTATGACCATATGTTAGAGAATACATAATTTCTGGGTGCAATCTCGTTTTATATCAGAGCTACATTCAAACGTTATAGATTCACAAAAGCGAAAAAATTCGAAACGGAACATAAGTATAAATACATGGTAAACCGAAACGGAAATTTGATGATGAGGATAGAAACAGTGATTAGTTTTATTATACCTTTGAAAGGCTGCGATTTATTAAATCCGATTTAGCTAAACTCGTTTTAAAAATACACTTAAACTGTTATTGTTTTCATAATGTTTGTCAAAATAATACACCTCCATTAAATCGTTTTAGTAACTAAACTCAAAATAAATCATAAATATCGTAAATCTAACTACGGCTAATCTCGAAAATTCACTAAATCAGATTTATCAAGCCGTAGTCAGTCTAAGGGTTTAAGGTATTGAAAAATTTAATAATTTTTTTTTTTTTTCCGAAGTACAAATTAACTCGCCGCGGTGGCACAGTAGTTAGCATGCTTGCTTTAAGCTCCGGAGGTCCCTGGTTCGATTTCCGGTTGGTGATGAAAAAATCACGGCTGGTATTTGGTAGGATCATTGAATTAATCATTCATTCATTATCCACTAAAAAATGATTACGAAACTTCATCGTGAAGCGGCCAAATCCCTCTATGGGATGTTGCGCCAGCGGAAAAAAAAATTAACTAGCTGTTAAAATTTTAATAGTGTTAGTGTAATAAATTCCCATGACTCTCATGAATACCGTTAGTGTAACAATGACCACGAGTGATTGTTTAGAAGTTCATATTGAAATTATAATGTGCAATGTAACGTTTTTATTTTTTATTTTTATCGTTTTCACTTCACTAAAAATCACTAAAAATATAACACTTTTAGGATATTGATATATTGTCTAGGAACAGTACCTCGATAGATTACTTACATTTCCCTTCTATCTTTTCATGGACTTAAAGCTATGTTGTTAGAACCAGTAACGAATACCTGACCTTGCGACCATCCATTATCAGAATACTCAGTAAACACCACCTGCAGCATTGTGCGGCTATCGCACAGTCTGGGGAGTGGGGTTGTGATGGTGCTCTTCCTGAGTCAGAATTGCTGCCTTAGTAAAACCAAAAAAAACTACACATACTCACATTAACTTGCCGTTAGGTTCACCTCCTAAAAAATAATGAAATAATTACCACCTCACCGTTTCATTACTAAAACCATCACAAATTTTATATTGATATAACAAAATTACACAACAAATTTATTGTCACGATACGCTATACAATAAGAAATCTTATAAATTTTTTTTGTATGAAATGGCAAACACACATCGCCACAAAGGAAGCTAATCACGAAATCCATGTCCCAGTTTAGGAGTCAGCAGTGCCCTCCAAAACTCGCCAACCAAGATCTGAATCGAAAAGAAAAGAAACGCGCCGAAACCAAAGAAAAAATATAAGATTATTGAAACTCTAACAATTACGAGAAATAAAATAAGCAAACTAAATTGTAGTTAAAGTATGAATTGATTGTTGGTACCATTTAACAACTGATAATCCGTTACCACGGTCCCGTATCACGATCATTGCGGTGCCAATGGCTCTCGAATATTCGCCAATAACGGTGCGACCTCGATGAAGATTTTGCTTCCTCCACCGAACCCTCGTTGCACAGCGCTCTCGAGTCTCGCGTTCTGGTTTTGCCAACTCGATTTCTGATCCAAAATAAATGTAAGCCGTCGATGGGTTGTTTAGGCGTGTGATTCGATTTTTGTTTATAATTATAATTACACTTATGTTTTGGATTATAATTACATTCATAAATAATCATAATATGAATAATTGGAGTGGATTCGATATTTGGTGGAGTATACGATTCATTTCACCACTTTCCACCATCCAATATTCCCGTATTCGGGTTAGATATTAAAGCATGGACAGTCTGGTTTTCAGTTTCTCGAAATATTTTAATTAATTTATTCTACATTCAAATATTCTTTGTACCTGTTGTCACCGTCACATCCAAAATTGTTCTTCTGTCAGTTTCTTTTTTTACCACCTACCTCAACCACGACACACACCGCACACAATCCGAACGACAAATCCACACTCAAACATCAAGAATGAGCCATCTGAACCATTCACTTTGATTCACACACTCATCAGCACAGCCTCAAACCCAAGGGGAAATTAACCAAGTTGATCCCACACCAATAACAAATTGTGCAAAATATTTGTACTTCGAATATTTTATAACACTCAAAATCCTTTCTCGAAATGGATTTTTTTTTTAAATATGATAAACAAACTAAAACCCATATATAACGATAAAATACAAATCAAAATTTGACTTTAAATACCGCAGTAGTGGCGTCGTAAAGTTAGTGATTTTTCTGTACCCGTACAGGTACAGTAGGACCAAATGGGTTAATACACACCATTTATTGTGCTATAATTTATCTTCAACATTTTGGCAGCCGGGAATAGGCGCAAGGTTTATTCGTTACAAACCTATTCAAATTATTTAACACGAAAGGGCATTCCATTGACAATATGGTAGCAACGTCAAACTCTACTTAGAATTTGCAGTTTCGTGAAATATTTATAAAATATTTGACTTAATTGTCTATAAAAATTCCCGTCTATGCCTACGTTAGATCTTAACTTGAATACGCTGTGATTGTCTGGTGTCCTTTTTACGACGAACCGAAGATTTACCGTACCACATTAACCTGAAGCGATTCATCATATCCTACTGGATGTAGGAGATGATGGTGTAGTCCCTACTAGAACCTATCACAAGACAATATTGGAAAATAGACTAGGGCTTTTAAAGTGCTCATTTGTTGGAAATATTTTATTTAATCAAATCGATGCACAATCTATAAGTATTGGAAACAATTAAAATAAAAGCACCGATTAGGAATTTAAGATATCATGAGTTTTTCCATCTGAGTAAACAGAGAACAAACATTGGGTGCGTCCGAAATGCAAAATGTTCATTTACAGAAGACACATTTACAAAACTACAGGCGATTTAGTTTTTTTGTGTATTTTTAATACATCTATTTGATGTCAATTTATATTTTAACTAGTGGTCGCTCAGTGGGTCGAAATTCGACCGTAATTCATAACATTTTTAAGTTTGAGAATTATTGAGATTCTTTTGTCAAAGAGTATACCTCTATAATCATTGCATATAATTGTTTTGAATTTTGTTCCATTACGTCAACTGCGAGCGTGTAAAAATACGTCATTAGCGTGTGTTGTTCGCCTTAATTCCCTGTAATACCTATGTATGAAATTTAAAATTAAAAGTTAGTAACAGTTGAAAAAAAAACAGAATTACAGTTTGTATTCGTATTTATTTTTTGATATAATTCATTGTCAGTTTTTCATGTTATTATTGAATCAAATAAACGCAAATATTCTTGGGTTTTCTATTGCCATATTGACCAGGTTTCGCCAAGGCTTCACAGTTATTTTGCCCATCTTTTTCGAATTATGTTACATTTAAATAAAAAATTAAGACCAAATAAAAAATGAAGTAAAAAATACGTGCACCATATTCTTTCATATATTTTTCATTAAATCAAAAAAACTGGGAGGTTAAAAAATTAAATATTGTCTATTGAACTTAAAATAGTTTGAAAGTGAATTTAATGATTCAGAACTTCTGTGTAAACGATGGCGATTATATTCAGAAATATAAAATCTCAAACCATCGAATGATCGAACTGTACTTGCACCGATGTACAACTGACCATATTTCTTGCCAATTCCTTAAACGATTATATAAAATTCGACATGAATTTAATCAAAATCAGATAAGAAATGACCAATCCTTCCTAATAGGCCAAATTCCAAAACTTTATTTAAAAATCATTTTAGAATGACATTTCCATCGTAAAAGCTGAATTTCATCAAAATCGGATAAGAAATGGCCAAGTTTCTTCCTAATTGGCCATTTTCCAGAACATTATCTAAAAATCATTTTAGAATCCCATTTCCATCGTACATGCTGAATTTCATCAAAATCGGATAAGAAATGGTCAAGTTAATTGGCCATATTCCCGAAATTTATCTAGAATTCATTTTGGAATCCCTTTTCCATCGTATATTCCAAATTTCATGAAAAACGGATAAGAAATTGCCAAGTTCCTGAATTTAATCAAAATCGGATAAGAAATGGCCAAATTCTTTCCTAATTGGCCAAATTCCAGAACTTTATCCAAAAATCAATTTAGAATCCTATTTCCGTCGTACCTACATTCTAAATTTCATCAAAATCGTATATGAAATGGCCATGGTCATTCCTGTCCTCGGTCGGTTTATTAATTTGGTGTTGTCAAATTTTGATTAGTTTAATTATTTTAAATTCGCGTTTCGGGAACACCCTATGTTTTAGTAAGATCATCTGTTCAATTTTAACTTAAGCAAAAACGGGTGTAAACTTAGGTTAAAGACAATCGGTCCCGAAAATATTTTAATGTCACTTTTTTTATTTTTTATTTTATTGTTTATTTGCCAAAATTGTAGACTTTTTCAAATACAGTAAAATTAAAATAATAGGGTGGTCATGATTTCCACTTCCACTCCAGTTGACAGGAAACTAAAATTCAACCCGAGACATTATTGGTATCCAAAATTCCAGCGGAATTGCGAAACAATATCATATGTTAAATATTTTTATTCTGAAAATTATCATTTTCCGGTTCCAGGATAAATTCTAGAGTACCAAAATTACAGTGGAGAAACAATTTCCACTCGACCGGAACTTATAATAAGAGGGTATATCAATTAAATGTTGTGAGAACCCTAAAAAATTGTCAAAGTACCAATATAAACTCTGTAAAACCGTGATTAAAGAAACCAAGAGAAATTATTACAAGTTGCAACTACAGAATTCTTCTAATGCGACCAATCAATGGAGAACCGCCAATTGCATGCTAAAAAAATTAAGTCTCCCCCAAAATATGTGGTTACAATAATAATTCATAAAGATATTGCTAACCTTTGCAACCAATTTTTTATAAATGACTAAATTTTTTATTTTATTCGGCTAGTCGATTGCATTTTTACTTCGAGTAAAAGATACGGATTTCGGGTGAGCCTTTATCGAATGTGAATTATAGTAGCTATTTTAAAGATTCCTTTTTTACTCCAGTTACCCTTAATGAAGTTTTAAAGAGATATACAGTTCTTGAGATAAGATTGGTTTTAACACGAACTTTTTAAAACAAACATCTGAAAAAATTCTTAGAGATGGTCTCTCTTAACTTATTTCTTCAATAGATGTTTTAATTATGAATAACTATAGGGCGTTTGTGATATAGCTATTCTGCATCGATCGGTCCTGAGTGAGATTGTTTACATCGTCAACATTTTTAAAAAACTTATAGAAAATGTGTTACTTGGACATTTTGCATGGGTTCCCTCACCATTGATCAATTTTAGAGCCCATAGAGTAGTTATTTGAATTGTGTTCTTGATGTGTTTCGCAAGACTTTAATCCACCCGCTTAATTTGGACTTACGGGTAATTTCAAATTGGTGCTTCAAAGTGAATCAGAGTTTTACTGAAACTACCAGTTTTTTTAAATTGCTGGCTTACTTTAGTTATAATTTAGTATTTATGCTCATGTTATGCAAGCTTTTTAATAAAACGAGTACGTTCTTTTGAGAACAATATAGATGTATAAAGTAAGCTTTTTTAAATTATAAAAAGATAATCTCGAACTTGAATGGCAAGAGACGCCAAATTTATAGTACTTATACAATAAACGTCATTCCATTTCACTTTACACTTGATGTGTCTGCACGATTGAAAACAAAACAGAAACAAAAAAAACTAAACAAAACATGAGATTTGTTCATGATTATCTTCTGTGTACTGTGTGAGTCTGTATATACCGTGTTACCTGATTTAAAACATAGTACAGAGAAAAATGAATAAAATGGAACACAATAGGATTGTCTGGTGTAGATGAGAACGAGCTGGAAAACAATTTTTATAGATACAAAAAAAAAATAATAATAAAATTCGTGATGATATATTCAACGACTATAATTGCTATCGAGGTTAAGTAATACATTTTTTTTTTGTTGTTTTGTACTTTTGTTAAATTTATATTTATTTCGTTCAAGTGTCTTGAAAATCTTATAATTCTTACTTAAAATAAAAATAAAATGAAAGGAACAGGTTTTATATGTTTTCTACTCTCGTACATACATATTTATATGAAAGACGTAAATCAAGAAGAAGATTGTAAATAAGAAAGAATTCATTCGTTAATAAGTAAAAATGCTATGTTTTTTTTTTGCAAATGAAATTGTTGTATTGTAAATGTTATTTGTTCATTTCGTGATTTTGAATACATGAACAACACAACTGAAGTAAAATAATAGCAGAAGCTGCGAAAGAAAATGTTTATACATACATACATATACAAAACTGCAAAACGAAAGATGTATGAACAAAACAGCAAACAGAAAAACCGAGATCTAAATGGATGTTTTCGTCTTGTGAATGGAAAGGAAATGTTTATGATTTTGATATTTAATTCGTGTAATCTTTAAGATGGATAACAGAAAATTTTATTATTTCGTTTCTCTCTATTCTATGTACATTTATTGTATGTATGATTGTTAAAATCGTCTTGTCGAGATTCATCTCAAAAGTAAAAGAAATGTTTTAAGAAACGTTCTTTGTTTATATATAACATTGGTTTTGCATTTAAGTTTTCTGTTGCACTATGTACCATAAAAAAGAGTAATTGGTGTTTCTCATTTTTATGTGGTGTTTAGTTTTAATTAGGAATTTAATTGCAAAATTGTCTGGAGGACTTGAACTCAAAACATACAGGTCATTGGAATGTAAATGAGATGCACCTGTAGTATAATATATCTTTTTCATGTGTATCCGGTTCATTTACCATTTTATATTATACCATACTTATATCAAACAACCAATTTTATTCAACGTTAAAAGTATAAATTTATATAGATTCCTTCCTGTGTTTATAGCAGAATACGTACATGTATAAATAAAGTATAGTAACTTATCTTTATTACCCCACATTACCAAAGCATTGTAAAATGATGAGAAGAGTCCATCCATATTTCATATTCATTTTTATAACACTTCATAAAACAATCATCCATAAACCAACAAACAAAACAATTTCATTTCCCAGTGAGAATGATAAGAAATTCTGTATATAAAACATACACAATATATAAATATATCAGAGTATGTATATACATATCCTTTTATTCACTCATATTTACCATTGCATAACTAGAGATGACAAAAAAAAAATAGTGCATGTACATTTAACAACAACTAAAACGAAAGCTTTTCATATACAAAGGATTTTCTTTGACAAACAATAAACGTACGTAAAAAAAATTTCTTCTGTAAAGTGTTTTTTATGTTACTTGTTCCATATATGCTTATACCGCATATATAAACATAAACGTGTTCCATGTAAATATGAAATTGGGTGAATGTCGATTAAAAAACGCAACATGAATGTAACACAGTAGGAAAATGGGGAAATTATATATTAAAAAGGTTTCTATTATGTTGACTCTTTGTTACACTGCTAGATGAAGGGAAATGATGAGAAAAATAGGCCAATTGAAAATGTACACGTTCACATTTAGTAGGACACATTATTTTTCCCTCTGTTTTAAAGAGCTTTTAAAGTTTATTACATGATAATTATTTTCAGGATTTTTTTTTCCAGCTTCTTATCTTCTTATTTTGTGGGTGAACGATAATTACCCTTAGGTTCCGTGAAATACTCGAAATTGTTTCAAATATACACACACGTATGTATGGATATATTTTACAAAATATTTCTAATGGCTTATTGTTTTGCCAAGCAATATGCTACATAATATTGTTCGGTATTTATTTTGTTAGATAACTGTGTATGAAACTCAATTTATCCAACATCTTATTCTCTCATTTATGGTTTGGTAGAATTTAATGAACATATTTTCCTCAATAGACAAAAGTCCATTGCTAGCGCAACGGAAAACCACTTCTTATAATTTTCTTCTCTCTATTTATTTTTTTAAATAAACTTACAACAGTAGTTTAAGTGACAAAGATATATAATAAAGAAAAGAAAATTGTAATATCTATTTACAGAACCGTAAATACAAAAAAAAAAAAAAAACTTAAATTAAATCAAATCAAAACACAAAAGGATGTTTGGTTGGTGTTTTTACCAACTTCTTTCGGTTTCATAGAATTTCATTTTATATGTGTTTACAAAATACAATAAAAAGATGTTGTGTGGAGTCCATCGTTATAAAAAATGAAACCACACAGCATGATGCAAGGATATATAAAAAAAAGGAAAAACAATTTTATTTTAGATCGGAAAAAGCAACTATTATTACTTTTCCTCACTGGGATACACAAAGTACGTACAATATATACACTATGTAGTTGGATGGAAGCAAAACAAAATAGAAACATTATGATGACAGCCATATAACTGAGATAAAATTAAGTCGAATGGAGATTAATAATAAAAAAATAAAAAATTATGTCCATATTTGACGGAATACATTACAAAGTATTAGGGACAATTTTTCAATAAAATAAAAAAAATACTTTGATGACGTTGCCAATAACTACCATCATATGAATTTTCATTTATAGTTATCGACAAATTGTAACATTATGAAAAATGTAAATGCGAATTTAGGAAGAATAAAGCTCCGTGCTTTCGAAATTGTAAAAAGGTGTTACAAGATTACATACAACCCTACTATAGAATACATTTTTTTCTAATACCTCAGTTCTTTCAAATGGGCCATAGATTATCTTTTCTTCCAGTATACGGAATTCCCATGTTAGTAGTGTATGCTCTTCTCTAAATTTGCCTTGAGTTAAATTGATATGAAGCGATCAAGTCGTGAATGTGTATATAACTTGCCGATATTTGATCTTTAAACCTTTAATCGCCCATTTAAGGGCAATATGATAACCGTATGACCTTCCTGTTTGCCTTATGTAGAAAGCTGAACTAACTAACCAAGTCAATTTTTGCACCCAGGTTTATAATTTTTTTGGGTTTTGGTTACCTTTAGCGGATAATTGAAACATTTAAGCCAAGTTGTACATGTACAATCCATTAAATAATATTTAATATAAAAATTTCATTATTTAAATTTTATCAACACTAGATATACCGACCGGTCAAAATGACCGGTTTCACATTTATTGAAATAATTTTTTTTTTATTATTATGTAAGTATTGTTTTGGAAATTCAAGACAACTTTTAATATGAAAACACAGTAATTATATTAAAACTCATCATAAATTTTCAAAACAATATTTACATAATAATAAAAAAAATGGGTTCAATAAAAGTACAACCGGTCATTTTGACCGGTTAGTATATTTAGTGTCAATAGCCTCTTGCTATTTTTTTTATATTTAAATTGAGACGTCAAAATTTTTTTTTTTTTTTTTTTTTTTTTTTCATTTTATTTTATTACGACTGAGACTGCGCTCATCTAGCAATTTTTCTTTCAAATACAAATTTTTATATATCTAGTAAAATTCACGTTTGTTGGGGTGTAACCCACTGGTTAGCCCCATAATCAATTAAACCTATTTACTAATTTTAGTTTGGTAAGTTCACTAGGTCAAGTGGCCTCGTTCTTTGGAGTCTTCTTTCAACGACAGGGTTATCTATCATATGGCGAATATAGGGGTTTCCATGTTCCTGGAGCCTTATTTCGTGTTTTGCGGCATGCATTTTTATTTCCTCTTTGATGTATTCCATCCGTAGGTCCCTGTGAAGGTCTTCATTTCTTGCGTACCACGGAGCATTGACGATGCTACGAAGAACCTTGTTTTGAAACGTCTGTATCATTTTGGCGTTTGTTTGCTTGGTACATCCCCAGAGTTGTATACCGTAGGTCCATATCGGCTTCAAAATTTGCCGATATAGCAGCAGCTTATTGTGAATTGTAAGCTCAGAGCCTCTACCTATGAGCCAATACATTTTTCTGAACTTTATGTTAAGTTCTTCTTTTTTCTTTTTGACATGCTCTCTCCACTTAAGCTTGGCATCGAGGGTCATGCCAAGGTATTTAGCTGTATTTGCATATGGCACGAGTCGCGAGTTAATTTCTATAGGTAGGTGGTAAGCCTTTTGATAAGTAAAGTTAATATGCGTGGATTTTGTCTCATTAAGTTTGATTCGCCAACGCTTTGTCCAGTTACAAACCGCATTGGTCATCCTCTGGAGTTTGCTCGTTGCATCAGCGACATTATTTCCAACTGCCATAATTGCTGTGTCATCTGCAAAGGTGGCTATGGTTCCTTCATTTGTGGTTGGTATATCCCTTGTATATAGTAAATACAGGATTGGTCCTAAGACACTCCCCTGCGGGACACCGGCAGAGATTTTCTTTAGCTCAGAGTATTCATCCTCATATTTCACTCGAAAGTGTCTATTGGATAAATAAGATCTTAGTATGGCATAGAATTGTCTCGGTAGATCTCTATGCAGCTTGTATTCCAGACCACTGTGCCAGACTTTATCGAATGCTTGCGCGACGTCCAGGAATATGCTTGAGCATACTTTTTTACGTTCTAACGTTCTTTCAATTATGTTGGTGATTCTATGGACCTGTTCAATTGTAGAATGCTTTTCTCTGAATCCAAATTGATGTGGAGGAATTAGTTGTCGGTCCTCAATTATTGGTTTAAGTCTCTTTAGTAATAATTTTTCAAAGAGTTTTGACATGATTGGCAGCAGAGAAATTGGCCTGTATGATTTTTTATCGTTAGGTGGTTTATCAGGTTTTGGTATCATGATTACTTCTGCTACTTTCCATTGATTCGGAACATATTTTAACCGAAAGCTCGCATTGATTATGTGTAGTAGCTTACGAAATCCTTTGTTAGGTAGAGCTTTGATAATTTGGCAAGTAATCAAATCATACCCTGGGGCTTTTTTAACATTCATGTTACTTTTCACTTCTTCTTTTAATTCTTTGAGAGTTACTGGCCGTATTTCAAACTCATCCAGCTTGTGAATAGATATTATATTTTCATTGGCAGTTTGTCTTGGTAGTGGTTGGAAGGTTTCCTGGAGATACTCCGCAAATAGATCAGCCTTCTCTTTGTGGCCTCTTGCCCAGGTTCCATCATCCTTTTTAAGTGGAGGCACTTGCATTTTGGGTCTTTTGAGTCCCTTCGTCGCCTTCCACAGTGAGTAATCAGAATTTTTTTCATCAGTTAGGCTAACTAGATATCTGTTGATTGATTCATTTTTAACTTCTTTAAGAAGGGATTTGAGGCTGTTACATAAATTGTTAAGAATTGTTTTGTTCTCCGGTGTTCGATTAATTTGCCAGGTTTTACGAGCTCGTCGTTTTTCTCTTACCAACTCTTTAACTTCCATTGGGTAGGATATGTTAAGCGTCTTCTTATTTTGTAAAATGGGAGTGCTTGCCAATGCAGCATAGTGAATTATTTCATTGAGTTGCTCCAATTCGTCTTCCAACTGTCGAGAATTTCTTATCGGTACCTGGAGATTGATTTTGTCCTCCATTATTTCACGAAAGAGATCCCAGTTTGTTTTTGAATTTGTTAATCTGGGTGCACTTTCCCTTTGAATTACAGTTTCACTGAGACGTCAAAATGTCGACGAAATTGTTTTAGGATTATTTAAAGGATTTGATTATAAAATACAATGTTATTTGACGGTCGTGCATAAAGTATCGTATTCTATTTGCATTTAATGGCTGTTATTCGTGAAGACACGAGGCGATAGGCGTTTCTATCATTATTCGCCTTTAAAGCGCCGCAAGAGGCGCTACGATTTTTACGAACCAAAGGTGATAACCGGTTATTTATTTACCGCATTTTTATTTAAATTGAAATATTATTGATAAATTAATAACGTTTCTAAATGAATTTAATTTTTTAATCCAAAAAACGATTATTTTGAAACAAATTCACAAAGAAACATGTCTAATTTATACATTTTTTTCCGGTTGATCACCTTTGGCTAAGTTGTAAAACCGTTCTTCAGATGTCAAATACTCTGCGTGAAAAGGCGAATACGCTCGTTGAATAATAGACTATTAAATTGCACTGATTTAAAAAATTGTTTCATGATATTTCCTATTATTTGTTTCATTGCCAAACAACATTTGTTTTTGATGTAGATGTTTGATGAACTGTGTGGTAGAGACCCAAGGTATATAGAAACAGGTAATATATTGCGCATATGTTAAAAAATTACATCAACAACAATGGCTGACACGGGTACCTTGTTTTCGATTATATAGTAAAACTAGTGGGCCCGGCAGACATTGTTCTGCCACAGACCGCCTTCTATGTATGTAGATCGCATTTTATCTGGTGTCTGATATTTTATGCATTTGCCATACAAAGAACACATGCGCAAGTCATATGCAAATAAAAAGTTTCGACCAAAGCATTCCGTTCAACCCAAATTATCAGCGGATATTGTGCGTCGTACTAACGGTGTATTGCCGAAATCGTGCTTACAGTGCTGTCTCTACGTGTGATTTTGATAGCTCGGCTCTCAACTGGATAACCGATCATAATAACAGAAAAAATTGATTTTTCCGGTTTTGAGCATCTCAGGTAGTTGTTTTTGCTATTTTTTGTTATGAAATTGGATCGTTTTCGAGTGCACAAAAATGCATAGTTGTGTAGTTGATTTTGCTCCTAGAAGACGATTAAAAAAATACCCGAATGAGACTCTACAGTAGAAAGAAAGAAATGATTTTGTGTGCTGAATCGGGAAATAATCGAGATATTAAATTTCGAATTGTTTGTTATAATGATAAATGTAACGGATGCAAACAGACGTTCGTTACGTATTTTTAAATGAGAAATCTCTGAAAAATAAAAATGTTTTTTGAAAAAATTAAAAGATTTTTTTAATCTCGACAACAGCGCCACCTATCGGATCTAAAAATATCCTATCTTTTAAGCTTGAATTAACCATATACATTCCCAAAATTTCATTAAAATCGGTTGGGCATGTTCGGTCGGAGATTAGCGTGTACGAACATCGTGACACGTGATTTTTATATGCATATTAAGATAAAATATTGTGTTTGTTTATAAATAAAAATAGCTTTTATAAATGATTTTTTTAAATTAATTAATTAATTAAGAAATATTTATTTAATTTTTCTTTTTTTCTGTTACCTTCTAAGTCATTATTTAGGCTTTATATTCGAATATGCATCCGGGAGCGGAAAAAAATTTCCTTTACTTTTTTTGACAAATGATCTCTTCCGATAAGTTTATTAATTGTTGAACCTAATTTTGTTGGTAAACAATTCCATCTCCATTGTACTGTTTGAAAATGAATTGACATTTTTTCATTTTCCCCATCAAGTCCTCCGTAGGTTTCTGAAGACCAGCTTTGTCAACTGATTTGCCCAGGTAAAAGACGAATTCCTAAATGTGTTTACCACTCAACTTTCAACCACCAAATCCGGGGATTTAATTTTATGAGAAATATACACTGCCAAATCTTCCAAACTGTTATATGGGAGTAATTCTAATTCATCAACGGGGTTTTCTACTACATTTAAATCCGACGTCAATATGGTCAGTAAATCTCTGCTTAAATTCCCTACGACATCCCAATTCGGTGTATCGTCGACCGAAGTATTGCCACCTAACGATATGCTCCCCTCAATTCTGGAGAACGTCTTGGTTTAGGCTATACGTTAAGATGTGTGAGATGCCAAACTGCGACTTTAGTTCATCATATTATAACAATTTTAATGAATTATTGGTCATCATTATGCCTGTAAATAATTACAGTCTTTAGCATGGGAACTTATTACAACAATTCGGAATACCAAACCTTTTTGAAATGGCAGCATGCTTAATTTGTTTTTTACTCGCATTGTGAATACATATAAGTTCGTTCATTTTTTCTAGCACACTAAATTATATTCCCTTTGAAATACCAAATCCTTGGATCCGTGGCCGACTCACGTTCAAACAATTAAACCAATCGTTCACCTAAATTAATTTAAATTATTTTATGCTTACCAATTTGAAAAACTCGGAACATTCCAGCCAATTTTCTGACTTAAGTTCTCCAATACTGCCACCACATCAAATTGCACTGGAAACTGTGTGGGAAAACAGTTTCGTCGCCAACTTCACTTTTTGCCGCTCTGCTAAATTGGTTGCCTATATTTTATATGCCACACTCAAATCAGACTTATCGTTGATCTTTTCTAATAATTTCTGTATAATGGTTTTATCGATTATCCCGTCAATCATAAAACCATTATCAATAAAATTATTTCGGATCAGCTTAATTAGGTGTGGCACATCCGCGAAAACATATATATTTTTGGTTTGATCATCCGGATTCGGAAATGAAGATGTTTGGACCGTTATACTCAATTCGCGAATTAGTTCCTGATTTGATTCCCCCAAATCACACACCATTCCCACGACGAAAAACCCACAAGCTTGAATCTCTTTAATAATGTTAAACAGGATCTGTTCGGTAATTGTTTGGTCAAACTCGTAATAAACCAGCTGTTTCCAATTCCCAAACAAGCTACGTACCATGCCAACTTGGACGCATCTTGTGGCTTTTTATGTCTCATCTGTGGATTTGTCGTAGACAATCTTTTATCTTCATCTCATCAAATGAGAGAATGCATATTTTTGCTATATTTTTCATCTCCACCTGTTTCATTATATTTAAGACACAGATAGATCACAGATTTAGACAGATATTTTTTTAAGGAGCAAGCGGTATGCTTTTGGCTCTGATGCATGTATTGAAATGGCGTGGAAATATCGTCTATGGACCATCTGATTCGCTTTTTTTGGATACTCGAGTTTCAGCATTTGCTCTTTGGTAAATATATTGTTCATCAAATCAAATATTTTCCCTTTTTTGTAGCAGTTTTTTCTCAATGTAGCGACCTCCGACTTAGTTGGAATAGCCTCTTCCATTTGTAGTTGTTTATCAATGCCACATATTTTTTCGGTTTGTGTACAATAGTCCGTAATACACGATCGCTCTGAAAAAGATTCAGAAGAATCTGATAAATTATCATCGGCATATGAAGTTGATGGTTTGGCTTGTGAAGTTGGTTGAATTTGAAAACTACAAATAACAAATATAATAACACTGATTAAAATGTTCTTTTAATGACACTTCTGCTTACCTTGACTGCGCGCTTATGCATTTTCTCATCGCGAGAGCTATTTGATTTTAAATTGCCTTTCATTGTCAACAAGGCCGACGGAACGACATTAATTGGTTTAATCTTTTTTATTACACTTGTGCCATATTTGACAATGGGTTAACAAAAAAATCGTCTGGTTTGAAATGCTTGGAACATATTCAAGCAAGATTGACATTAAATGTGTCTTTTCTTCGACAGAACAATAACCACTTCTTGCTAAATGCTTTCTTTTTTGGGAATTTAAAAAAGGATATTGCACCGCCCATTACAACCAAACACTGCACAACGCATTTTTATTCAATTTGTTTAATTTATTTTATAAAAAATATTATTTAATTAGTGTTTAATTAAAATATCGAACGAAAATGGAACCTACCTGTATATTACCTATTGTGTGTGTACTGTGGTAGAGACCTACACGGGCTCGGGCTTACTCGATATTCGGGTCGGGTATCAAGAATTATATTCGGGTTCGGGTCATGCCCTCGAACGGGCTCGGGCCTGCCTAATTATTTAATTCCGTATTTGCTTTGGTAAATTCCTACAAATTTTAATTTGATTTACGCAAATCGAATAAGATTTTTAGGAAATAATTCATTCCCACATTAAACAAAAATTAAATCCAAAACGAGACACAAATTATTTTTTTTTGTAATTAACACTCGAAAGACAAGATTCAACAAATACGACTATGAAAACTGTTTAAATTTATCAGAAATGATGTGTCTTTCTTTATATTATCCGTAAATTTCCTTTCTATGTATACATTTACATAGTATATATACGGTAGGGCGACCCATTTTTGAGTGGAAAACCTTTTTTTATTTTTTCAATCGGGCTAAGAGCTCAAAGTATTCGTTTCCATTACACTGTCATTATTTGACGGAATTGTAGGAAAAAAAGAGAGGATTAAATTTCACTAAAGGTCGTTTTAGTGTTATTTTTTGCGGAAAACGAATTTGAGCGACATCTAAACGTGGTCCGATCGACCTGATAATTAGCATGAAGTCATTTCTAATGTGTTCTAAGTATTTTTGAGTATGCCCGATCCACTAAAACCATAAAAAGGGGGGTTGGCATAGTAAAAAATTGATTTTTGAGCTGTTTCTTTAAAAAAAATTAAAAATGAAGAGTTTCAGCAAATTTTTAAAATAGTACCTATTCTTTTTTTTCTAAATTTCACTATTTATTATTTTAGAGCAAAGAAAAACGAAAAAAAGAGATATTCCACGTCATCATAACTAAAAAATTAACAATTTTATAGCCTAAAAACGACCAAAAGGCACATATCTCAAACCAATTCTCTACTCACAAGTCATAACATCTTATGTCACTAGCAAAATCATAATACATAAGATGTTATGACTCGTGAGTAGAGAATTTTGATTTTATTAATAAAAACTAAAAAAAGAAGCTTAAATAGATAAAGAAATATTTCTGTGTTTCAAAATTTATTACTGCTTTAATAATGTTTCTGAGATACATTGCTAATTAGTCACAAAGCCATACTTTGTAAAGATGAGGGTTTGGTTAAAGGAGATGGAAAAGATTGAAGAACACATAGAAACACATTTCATATGTAATTAACAAGATTGTTAAATTGTTTTATTTTTTATTAGTTTTTGTGTTGCAGAGTAGCCTTAATATTTTTTTTCGTTACAAAAGGAATTGTCTTATAGTGATCTTCTACAACTTGTAATAGATACTGCTTGTAATTTTTAATGAGCCCTATTCCTCTTTCTGCAACGTCATTTACTACTTGCAATTTTTTTACAATTTCCTGCGCTCCTGCAAATATTCCGAGTCATCCTTCCATGTATTAGGGGGTTTCTCAATAAAACTTGGCATCGTTCCAAATAAAAGTTCAGAAAACTGCTTTGTATTTCTGGACACAAAATCTTCTATTTCGGCATATTCCACATTCTCAGGTACGACCGATTTCTTCAAATATAAAGTGTTATATTCGTTTTCTTCTTCTAATTTTCGAACCATTGCCGTTTTTTTGTGGCTGTCTACATCCTCATCGAAAAATAAAAGGACTTTGAGAATATCACTTAAATACCATAAATGGTTGGAAAAACTTTTCAATGCAACTAATGATACCGTTGGATTGATATTTTTGTATGCTACTATAGCTCCTTCAGTAAGTTTAAATCATTTCTTGGCGCTGATGTATGTAAACAATTTTTTTAAATAAATTTTAATGATAAAAATGTTGAAGTCGCGCAGCCCTTTGGATTCAGATGCTGAAAAAAGAGAATGAAATTAATTCAGTTAGACAATCATTTTAAAATAATTTAATTGAACGTACGAGTGAGTTTGAACTGTTTTCGAAACAGGTATATTTTTAGGCTGTAAATAATTTTTTACATCCATCGCGCTCTGCTGGTGGCACATGGGTACCGAATTGTAAATGTAAGTGGTTCTCACAGAAACAAAAGTGATAAACATAAAAATTCTTTATAATCATCTCGCCCATTATGTAATTTTCCAAGTTGATCATTTATAAAGGTCATAATACATTCCACCCCTAGAGAACTGAAGATTTCTTGGCCACTTAAATCAGCTAAACCAGCGTTTATCTGGTTATGATTAAAAGAATTCCATTGCTTTTTAAATCTTTGAAACAGCTGAATATCGGGCCCACTTGATATTTCCTTTAACAAGTTACTAAAACAGCCGATACAATTAATTCATATATATGATGTCTGCAAGCAAACCACAATAAACTTCTGCCAATTCTTTTTTCAAGAAGACTGCAGGCTCCACTTAGCCTTCCGACGTTGCTGGCAGTTGTATCGAAGCACATTCCTCTAATATTCTCGGTAATATTCCAGTCTTCAAGCATTTTAAATACCATCTCGCACTGCTCTTTACCTGTTCCTTGTGTAATCATTCGAACTCCCAATAATTTGGTTTTACCACAACCGGAAACTATGACACACAATCGGTCAACCATTTTTTTCATTGTTATATATTCTAACATTTTTCCATCCCAATGTACAGTTAGAATAGAATCAGGAATGAAAGACTTGAATATTTCATAACTAATTTCTTTCCTGACTCGTTGTCTACTGTGGCGTATGGTCTCTTTGGAAACTGCAATTGAATTTAAATCATGCCCTAAAGCATTTGCCGTGGTTGCGATTACAAGAGCAGCTCCTGAATTGCTTATTTTCGATCGATCTAGCGCACCTACTACTTTCTTATCAATGACGTTCTTCATATGTAGCGATGACAGAGATGAAGCGGCATAATTTGTTTGCTTTAATTTCTTTTCAACTTGTGCCTGATATTCACTGCCACTCGAAGAAAGAGTAAGTGAGCTTGTATCCGAAATGATTAAGTTTATATCTGTTTCTTGAGATCTACTTGTTGAAGGCTGTGGATTACTAGTCGCCAAAGTGACATTGCTCTCATCAATTGATCTTATCGAACGAACATTAAAAGCATTAATATTTCTTTGATGCTCAAGAAACCGCAACTTTGACGGATCTGCTATTTTTTGAATACTTAGACCATGTGCAATGTCAAAGAGTTTCCATCCATCATTTAAGAAAATTTCTCGTTTATTTGTTTCAGTTTCACTTTTCCTATTAATATTTTTTTTAAGATGCCGATATGTATCATGTAATTTAATAATTTTTTTAGTAATATTCCTCTTCTCCTGATGAGGAATCCCAAACTTCTGCCAAATAGCAGCTAGCTCATCCGCAACAATGCTAGCTTGCACATTTAAATTCGTATTTGTCAGCTTGTGGAGGAATCGACTAATTACACCTCGATTCGTTGGAAGGTTATCATTCGGTAGATTTTCAATAGATTCACCTATGAAATTTACTTATATTAGCGGAAGCCGGAAAATATTAGATATAGGATTTAAAATACTAAATGCTTAATAATACTTACCAATCAGCCAACATACGGTTTGTACGTTATTCTCCATGATTATTAACCACCACGACTATTTTAGAAATTTAATTTATGAAATTTTCAAACTTAAAAATCACGCAGTAAAAACAATTAATATTTTGTAGGAATTATTTTATTATTTGAATAAAGATGTTGCTGGTCCAACTTCTAAAACAATAATCATTGTTTAAGCTAAAATGAACTTATTTTTATAGAGAAGTTTAACCCTAGCAACAAATTGGTAGTCATCATGAGTCATGCGAAAAGCAATTTCATAAAATTACGCTTAAACATAAAATAGGAGTATAAGTACTTAATTGCACTTTACTTACCTCCACAAAAATACACTAAATAAGTACACGTACATTACAATAAAACAGATGTGCAGGTCAAAACGACCTTTTGGTCGTTTTAAGGCTATAAAATTGTTAATTTTTTAGTTATGATGACGTGAATATCTCTTTTTTTTCGTTTTTCTTTGCTCTAAAATATTAAATAATAAATAGTGAAATTTAGAAAAACAGAATAAGTACTATTTTAAAAATTTGCTGAAGCTCTTGATTCTAATTTTTTTTAAAGAAACAGCTCAAAAATCAATTTTTTACTATGCCAGCCTCCCTTTTTTATGATTTTAGTGGATCGGGCATACTCAAAAATACTTAGAAAACATTACACTGTCATTATTTGACGGAATTGAAGAAAAAAAGAGGATTAAATTTCACTAAAGGTCGTTTTATTTTTATTTTTTTGCGGAAAACGAATTTGAGCGACATCTAAACGTGGTCTGATCGACCTGAAAATTAGCATGACGTGATTTCTAATAGAAACGAATACTTTGAGCTCTTACCTCTTAGCCCGATTGAAAAAATAAAAAAAGTTGTTTCCACTCAAAAATGGGTCGCCCTAATATACGGGTAACATAAAATAATGTAGTAAATGGTAAAGTATAAACTATAAATCCACCTTTATTAACAATACGATCACGTCACAACGTAAACATTTTATTTTCAACATTTTCTTTCAGGCGAGTGGGAAATGGAAATGGGAATACAATTCAGCTCGGGTCGGGCCGGGTTCGGGCTCTAGTTTTTACTATGTAAAATTACACAGTGGGCTCGAGGCGGGTTCGGATAATAATATAAAATAACAGATCGGGCTCGGGTCGGTTCGGGCCGTTTGACCTTCGGGTTGGCTCGGGTACAAATTAAATATTTTGGCCCGTGCAGGTCTCTTCTGTGTGGGTTGTTTTTGTGGTTTGTTGAGTGTATCAATGCACGATTTCCTTATAGTATTTTTTCATCTACACATTTAAAAGAATTTTCTTCCAGCCTTCAAAATCTCGAAATCAAAATCCTAATTTTGAAAATCCCGCTTTTTAAAATCCCGCTTTTCAAAATCCCACTTTTTAAAATCTTGGTTTTGAAAGACGTATTTTTTTTAATTCGAGCCTCCCTTTCTGGTGAAGGAGAATTTTAATTTAAAGTAAAATATAAATCAAAACCGGGATTTTTTGAAAACCGGGATTTTTATTTTTGCAGAATCGGGATTTTAAAAAGCGGGATTATGAAAAATAGGATTTTAAAAAGTGGGATTTTTTCTTGAGCGGAATTTTGATAAAGCGAGATTTTGATAAAGCGGGATTTTGATAAAGCGGGATTTTGAAATGCGGGATATCGTTACGACCCCCAAACATACATTATAATTAAAAATTTGAAAAAACTGTTTCCCGAATGTTTTATTA
Organism: Tipula helvola; assembly: GCA_963556165.1. Taxonomy (NCBI): domain Eukaryota; kingdom Metazoa; phylum Arthropoda; class Insecta; order Diptera; family Tipulidae; genus Tipula; species Tipula helvola. Next base: position 293,189,069 of record OY744482.1, on the reverse strand, counting down.
CAATCTTGTGAGTTTATTTAAACCCCTCTCTTTGAAGCAGAGAATAGATTCAACTGTAATAAAACTGCGCAATTAATGTCGTCGCAATTAATCTGATCTTGATCAAACTTTTCATAAAAATAAAAGGAATTCAAGTTAAAAGTTAGCTTTGCCGGTCGCCCCAATTTCAAAAAGTTTGTCCTGATCCCGATTTGAAGATAATACGATGTTGTCGGAATTTTTCTAAATCTTATAATATTGAGAAATTACGAATTCTGAATTAGTGAAGCATTTGGCCTTCCAAATTAAATATTGAGCAAGCAAACTTTGGCGGGGGTTTATTTTATTAATAAAATAAATATTTACATATTTAGATGTCTAGGATGTTTTGAAAGTTTCAACAGCAATCGAATTCAAATTATCTAAAACACGAAAAATTATAAAAGCTTTAATTAAGTATAATATTCTAGAAATATTAAAGAATTCAAATTTTAGAAATATAAAGGGCTGAAATATCACGCAGTGATTAAATGTATCCCTCGAACCCCATTTAATCCCTTACCCAATCTCCAATTCAACCTCCAACTCAATCGCAACGCAATCACCAAATCAATCTTCAACCGAACCCCAACTCAACCACCAGTTCAACCCCAAATAAATTTTTAAATCAACCCTTACTTAACTCCAAAGTTAACGCCTAACTTAATCCACTAATCAATTTCCAAATAATTCCCCAAATGAACTCCTTAGTCAAACCCAATAAAAGCTAAACTCAACTTCAACTCAACCTAATCTTGAACCAAATCTCAACCTTTTACTCAATTCTAGACTCAACAGCCCATTCTTGTTGACTGCTGCAATCCTGTCCTTTTAAATAAACTCCAATTCCATCGCCCAACTCTGCCAAATGGTCTACAAAGCCCAACTCAAGCTACAAATGGAACCCAACTCAACCGTTAACTCAACCGCAAACTTAACACTCAACGCAATCTCTAAACCAGTGTACATATATAAAATATTGGTGAACTGCTCACTAAACCCAAATCTAACCCCAACCCAACTCGCAAATGGTACCCAACTCAACCGTAAACTCAACGCCCAACTCAAAACCTTAAGCATATACTTATATAAAATTTATTAAAACGATTTATTTGTTTTTTAACTTATTTTTCAGGAGGAAACTAATTATAAACAAAAATTTTTCAATTATGTTTTTTCAAATTTTACAGTACTGGCTATACTATCTAAGTTTATGGCCAAAATTTGATGTTATATAATACAAAGTTTAAATTTAGAAATAAGATTATAGGAAAATTCAATTTAAAATAATTTTTTTTGTTTTTTTTTTTTTTCGCTGGCGCTACATCCCATGGAGGGATTTGGCCGCTTCATTTTTGAAGTTTCGTAATCATTTTTACAACGGATAATGAGTGATTAGTTCATTGATCCTTACATTAAACCAGCCGTGATTTTTTCATCACCCGACGGGAATCGAACCCGGGACCTCCGGAGCTTAAAGCAAGCATGCTAGCAACTGTGCCACCGGGGCGGCAATTTAAAATAATATTATCATAATAACTTAACAAAAATTTGGGAACTTTTTGTATATTTAATAAATTATGAGAATTTTGAATTTTTTTTTATAATGTATTGGTCAGTGTGGTTCTGGGTCAATTCACTTGGTAGGTACCCGATCCTCTTGACATAGAGGTTTCAAAAGCTATTCAATAGATTGGCGAAAAAAATCCTAGTCGGACAAGCCGTTCTTAAGAAACCATTGGTAAAGATATCCAGATCCAGACAGACATACGGACATTCCCTTTTTTGCTTTTTTCGGACTCGGAAACTTTGAAAAAGTCGAGAAAAGTGAATAAAAAAAATTAAAAATTCTAGCAACCTTTCAAAACCAATCGAATTCCAAAAAATGAATTCCATGTCTATTTTATCTGACCAAATTTGAATTCCAATTTCAATTCAAATTCCTTGGTCAAATAAAATACGACTTAACTTGATGTCAGTTTCTCATTAGTAAACTAGGGACGGAAATTAAGTAAAGTCGAGGGTTTATAAATTTTAAGAAGTTGAACTGTAAAATTAGGAATTTTTGAAATTAAAGTCGATAGGTTTTATAATAAAAAATTCTATGTTTTTGAATTTTAGGGGAGTAAAAATTTGATTAAAAATCAAACAGAATCGCTGGAAGTACTTTCTTAAACTTTTATGTTCGCCAAATTCAGATGTTCAAATTTGATTTATTTAGGCAAGCGATTATCATTAATATTACTTTTGGTTCATTGCTCATCGTAATATAACAAATTTAGACTCAGAATTCAGATTCTACCAAATTCAGACAAACATGCACGATTGCAGCCCAATTAAGAAAATTTAGAATAAGAAAAATTTTGTTTAAATCGTACAGATTTAAATAATTTCAAAGTACAGAATTTAATTTTAGAAGACTATAATTTAAACTTTTTATTAAGCATATCTATAATTGAGTACCTTAATATGAAAACAGTATCCACAATATTGTTAGAGAAGTTTATTTGAATGGTTAATTAATCAAAAGTTATCTTTAGTCTCTTGAGTGAAATTTACAGAATACATTTCCATACAAATGATCGCGGCCAATATTCATCGACAAAAAAATTAGACAGAAATATTTCAAAAAGTTTTCAACTAAATTTTCATAAATTTTCTGTTTTTTCGAGTCACACCACAGATAAACAGAAAAGCTGTAGCTTACATGAAACGAACAAAAAAAACAACATGAGCTTGAATATATTAAATGTACTTGTTAAGTAACAATATAAACAAGAAAAAAGCTTGAATCGGGAAATCCACACACACACACACCCACAAATAGTTGTTCAGAAATATTTTAAATAAATCAGGCACAAATATTTTTTTTTTTATCGCACAGTGAATCTAATTTTCAACAAAAATGCAAACTTATTCTCTTTGCTACATTTAAGTTTTTATTATTATTCGTTTTGTCGAGCTTTTTTGTATATTTGGTGTAATTTTTTATCTATAGTTTTATCGATATTCATCTCCTTATACATTTGACTTTATTCTGTTTTTAACTTTTTTTCTAATTCACATGGTAGAGGGAAATAAATTTTCCAAAATAAAAAAAAAACTTTCAAGTACGAAATACAAAAACAAAAAAAGCGATATATATATAAATTTTATCGTGTTGTAGAGAGGAAAATAAAAAAAATTGGATAAATCGACGAGGATAAGAATTATCTAAAGTGACTATCTAGTTTGGTTTGGTGAAATAAATTTATAGTTTTGATCGGGAAAATGTTGAAAATTAGTTTCAATAAAATTTTCCATTTTTTTCTTCTCTTTTTAGTAATTTTAAAATATTTGTGTAGCTTTGTTATTGTTAATGCTATTGGTCTCCAGTTATGTGTGTATGTATTTCTATCTATTCCATCCTAGCGGGTAGACACAACAACTGAATATATACATACTATACAGTACTACAAAGAAACATTTTATCTTATTTCAATGTAATAAAATATTAAAAAGACACTTTTTAGCACTTTGTTGTTTATTGCCCAGTGTCTAATATATAAAAGCGGCGACCAACAACAACGATATATAAGTACAATGAAATTAAATGGCTTCTGGTTGATTTGTATTTATTTCCTATTCGTTATTATACATAATCTAAGATTATTGACCTGTTGCAATAAGTATTATTATTATCTAGTATTATATTTCAAAGTATCCTCAATACTATGTGGAAATTTATTATGAATGTATGTGTACATAAATAATATAGAATTGATAATTTTTTGATAAATCTTATAAGTATATGTGTCACGAATTTATATCTTAAATCCATTTTCAAACCACAAAATCTAATGTTCATCTTATTTTATTAAAATTTTACATCATTCTTAGAAAATCTTTCGATGAAATTCTGGTAAAATTGCACATCGATTGTCTATTATTTTGCAAAAATGTATAGGAATCGAAACAGAAAATGTTTAGCCTACCATTGAAATTTATAACAATGATTTATTTTTTTTAATTCAACAAGAAAAACGAAACTGGGGCTGATGGTGGAGATTGAAAAATTGTTTGAATTTGTATTCCAAATTTTTGTTTTTAATGCAGAAATAATTATAGGACATTTCATATATGTACACTCCGTCTCACTCATTTAAGAACACTTATTATTTTTAAAATATCCGATTATGGCTGCAAATGTTTCTATACTTAGATAAATTCTAATAGATGGCTTTATTAAGAAATTATTTCAGATAGTAATATGAAAGTATTAACATCCATTTATCATGCATTCATAGAAAGTCTCTTGTTTTGCCTTAAATGTTTAAGAACACCTGTAAAATTTGTTTAATACGATGCAAAACAACAAAGACAAGAGGTTGGCTTTCGTGCTCCTTTATTGTAAGCTTTTTTTTAATGTTTAGATACTTTAAACGTGTGATAAGCTATATACACGAGGAATAGTACCTCTTAAGTTTTGGCTTTTTACGAGTGCACTTCATGTTTTATTAAAGAAGCCCAACTCTTTAAAATACCTTCAAATTACCTTATGAAATATTTTCATAAAATAATCCTCTTTCAAACGAATAAACAGGATTTATCTAGTACAACAAACATTGCAGAACTAATCGGAATATTTAAAAATTATGTCTTAAATAAGTGAGCAGATTTTCTGAGCCTGTACGAGATAGGTACATTTATACAAGAGATCTAACATGTCGATATGTAGATTAAAACTACACAATTTAAAGAAAAAATTTTCGTGTCGATATATTCCGAAATTGGTTAAATCGTCATTGAATGAGAAAACGATGTCTGAGCAAAAGTTTAATTTCTTTGTAACATACTGTATAGAAAGCAGGAAACCAACATATTGCCTTACTAATATATGTATGTATGTACGATCCAAAGTAGTTTTATTTCCATATTTTCATTCTAGCAGAAAACGATACAGATTATTTTAATCGAAAAATTGCAATTTTCCAAAAATATTCAAATGAAAAACATAAAAGTGTTTTTTGTGTTACTCTTTGCTCGAAATTTATAAAATAAATAAATAAATTACCATATAGTACAAAAAATTAAAAAAATAAAAGTAAAATAAATAAAAACAGTTCCAATAAATCAAAAATTAAATTTGCATAATTTGATTACAAAACAACAGCAACAAATGTACAAAAAAAAAAATTAGAATTTTGTATGAACAATCGGAAAAACTAACATTTTTATTTGTATGTGTATGCGTGTGTATATGAGAGATAATGATATTAGTGATTTGTATTTGCAGCTTTTTTTTTATTAGACATGGTATAGTCATATTTTGTTATAAATAAAAATAAAATCAAAATTTACGTGAATAAAATAAATGTATTCATTAATTTTCCGAAATAAAAACGTAATAATAATTACATTTTCATGAACATTATAAATATGGAATGATTTTTTTTTTTTCATCTTATTAATTATCATGTATTGTTTAGTGTGGAAAATAATTATTAAAATTCTGATTGTGTTTTAATTATGATGGAATTGTTTATCAAAATAGAAATGGATCATGTCACTACACTTATGGATTTATTTACAAACATACATGTTTTGCATAGATATTTTTTGGGGTTAAAATCAAACTTGGGTGTCGGATAAATAGACAAACCAAAAATTATGATTTAAAAGTGGTTTTACACAATATATTAACTATTTTGATAATGGTCAGCAAATTAATTTTAATTTATAAATAGAACTATAAATGGAATTAATTGAGAAAAAGAAATTGCATCAAATTTTAAAATGGCAGAATGCTATGCGTTCAAACCTGACAAATTATTTATTTTTACAAATTACCTTTTATTGGATAATCACCAAAATGTGTGTTGGCAGTTGTTACGTAAAGTACTTCCATCAGAAAGTTTTTGAAACAAAAAACTTATCGGTCAAGTTGAAAGATACTCGAAAATCGCTTGGAGTTGAAATGTAGCAATTTACACAATTTTTAATCAACAAATCATTCTAGTATCAATTGTACTGTTTACTCGTAAGTATTGATAATATTTCAAATGAGAAAAATATTCTTAACTTGGGCATTAAAAGTTCTAGTTAATTAGTAAGGTTTATCGAAATAAACTTCGTCTGTCAGTTTTTCATTTTTTTTTTTTAAGGGGGACGTACCACCTTCAAAATTGAAAAACAAAAAGTTTTTCAAAGATTTTTTTTAATGGAATAAAAAGAGATATCTTAATGAAACTTTCCATTGACATTTTATTTTATTTTTTGTATAAAAAAAATTTTTTTTTAGATTTTTTTTAGCCCACTGTCATCTGCTATAACGGTTTTCCAAAAACACTGAAAATTCGCGGCGTGCATCATAACTGCTCTCAGAAACGTCAAAAAAAAAAAAAAAACGGGGTTTTTTTCAGCATTAAATTGCCCTTGGAATGAACTAAAAAAAGAAAAATTGGTTGAAAAATAAAAAAATGGCGGCATTTTTTCGAAAATTCAGCTTTTTTGTCCCCCCCAATTAGTTGTAACTCAAAAAATTGGAAGCCGATTATTCCCTCCGTAGTTCATTCTGAGCAGAAATATATGTAGATCAACGTGTTAAAATTTTAGAACGATTGGATAAGTAGTTTTTTCTCAATCTTGCACGCCAACTTGAAAAACGTCATTTCGAGATAATCGCGTTAGTCAAAACATTTTTTTTTTGTAATAAACCTTACCAAAATTTAATCTGCGATGCCTGCACCGTACAATATACCTTCCTCTCAAAAATTTCTCCTCTACTTTTACAGCTGTTATGTGAGAGAACAACGTATTAAATTATATATGTATATGCATGTATATATAAGCAGGTGTTACTAAGAGAAAGTCGGTGTAGCGATATACAGCGAACTTTGGCGCCCTTCGGAATAAATAAAAAAAAAAATATAAATAAATTTTTTTTTGAGATTTTCATGTTAAAATCATGTTCTTAAACGTTCATTCTAACATATTCTATCATAAAAAAAATTTCGATTTTTTGAAAATTTGAAGGTGGTACGTCCCCTTAAGTGAAACTTCTTTAGCAACGTATCTGTAATTTTTGTAATGAAAAATGTAACGTAAATCAAAGTAGCATTTAGTACGTTTACTGCTTGCTTAAACAATTTTAATACAGAAAACAAGTAAAATATTGTTCTATAATGTATAATAAAGGTGGGAATATTTTAGTAAAGTACGCCAAAAAGAGAAAAAAATCAAATACCATAAGTATAATAGACAAAGACAAAGTGATTTTTTTATTTTTTTTTAGAGCAAAAGTTTTAAGGGGAATTTGACAGCTATTGTAACTTAACCTACAAAAAATTAAAATTATTTCTTGTTGTACAAGTGAATTGTTGATTTGCCAATGTATGCTTATATGTTAAATGATGCTTAATTTTTATATTTTTTGCCGGGTGCGAACTTTTGTGTACGTGGTGATAAATAATTAAAATAATTATCGTGTGATACATTATTATTATTAGAGTTTAAAACAATAAATTATTGGTGTACATAAATCAGAACCAATCAGTGTTTTATTGTTAGTACGTGCACCAACAAGGTGATCATTAATTTATTCGAGCACATAGAGTCGGTGGCCGTTGGTGTAGTGATTTCCAGCGTCTCTAATCAAACTCCGACCAACATTAAGCTCGATAAAACAAACGGCATGTGTTTTTTATTTTTATTGTTTTACAGCAAAAGGGGAAATTTGACATTCAACAAAAATAAAACCAATAATTGCTAAAAAAATTAAGTATTTAGTAATTTAGTATTTATTCGATTATTTTTTCGTCTCAAAATTATCTAATAAATTAAATATTCTAATACTCATATGTCAGAATTTCATTTTTTTTTAACAATTTCCGTCACAGAATAAAAATTTAAAAAAAATCTCTACTATAAAATCGTCATCCTGTTAAATTTATTAGTGTGAATGAGAATTATTTTTCATCATAATACAAATTTTATGTACGTGTGTTAGTGACACTCGTATAAAAAGTACTCGATTTGATACTTTCAGAGGAGTGTCACAACTATAGACACAAATATTTTTTTACTGATTCGGTTTTTTGTTTCATTCCCCCATCTAGCAAATATATATTTTTTTCTTCCTCTAATTTTACTAATCAGTAAAATATTCCCATGGAATAGCACCTTAAAATGCAAACATACTGCGTCTTGAGTTTGTATCGTAATTCGCCTACTGTTTGAAATACTTAAGGGGAAACGGTTACACGAAAGGGGAAATAAGAAACAAGCCTTTAAGGGGGGAACCTCCTCCAGACAACTGGTTTTTCAATAAATTTTTACAAAAAATTGAGAGCATTTATTGCAATGAAATAAATTGCATAATAATATTGACGTTTAAATTAATACAAAAAATTTTTTTTATGAGTGAAAAAAGACAAAATGGCGGCGCTAGAGGTGCTCGAACTAGACTACTAAAGTTTACGCCGTTCATTCCGCTTTGCATGAACCTAAAAGTTGCAAAAAAAAAATAAAATTGAAAATTAGAGGACAAAAAGAAAAAAAAAGCACGTGTTTCTTTATAAACAATTCGTTAAAACCAATATTTGTTTAAACAATTTATACGAAATTTTAGGTTTGTGCAAAGCCCGATAAGCTAAAGAATATGTGTACAAAATTTCAAGTTGAGTGGTCCATTACTTTTTGAGTTACATTCCACGGCGCGCAAAAAACACGTTTCAAGAAAAATTCACTTAAAGTTTTCGTTCTTGAAGAGAACGCATTACTTCGCATCACTTCGGTGACGTCCTAGGGATCTTTAGGACTTTCTGTTGGGCATGAAACTTTGGAAATATATTCTTCAGATACTAAATGAATTTTTAAAGTAAAAAAAAAAAATGCAAAAAAATTATTATCTGGAGGAGGTTCCCCCCTTAAGGTGCCTCTAATAGTGGAAATAAATCGTTTACAATTTTTCCCGCAATTTTGGAGAGATTTTAATTTTTTGTTGTCTACACCGTACAACTAAAAATTGAATGAGTTTAATTTTCTACTTATCCAGAATGGAAAACCAAACAAATTTAATGTTAATCAGGTTATGGGCAATTAAGATTGGAATTATTAAAAATAGAAAATTATAGTGGCATACAATTAAAAATAGGACGATGTATGGAAGGAACTACGGCTACAAAGACGAGATTATGGAGAAGAGGATATTCATAGTCTCGTTTTTAATGAATTAAGATTAGATGGTCCTCAAATGTTTAAAAATTTTGCAAGAATGATCCCCTCGTCTTTCGAAATATTATTAAAAAGTGTAAAATCACAAATACAACATCAACAAGGCACAATTTTAAAGTAGTTGTCGAAAATATTGTACACACAATTTATAAAAATGCGGTTGGCTGGAATTTCAACGCAATTTACATGTAATTTGATTTTCTGACGTTTACACTACGCGATTCCCACGCAGCAAAATATTGTTCAACAAATATTGCATGCAAATCGTATAGTGTAAAGGCACTATAATATAAGTGCGAGAAATGAAGGTGCAACGTATCGAGCAAAACTTTATTTCTATGTATCTTAACTGATTTTGATAAAATTTAGCATGTACGATAGAAATTTGATTCTAAAATAGTTTTTAGATAAAGCTCTGGAATATGGCCAATTAGGAAGGAACTTGGTAATTTCTTATCCCATTTTGATGAAATTCAGATAGATATAGATGATTTTTAGATAAAGTTCTGGAATATGGCCAATTATCGATTTTTTCATGTTAATTACTTAGCGCATTTCGGAAATTCCTAAGAAATTGTGAAATTTGACATAAAAAAATCAAATAAACAAATAACATCTGCGACTAAAGTAGTTTCACTTCCTCCGCGAGCTGTGTGGGCTCAATATTTTTTTTTTTTTTTTGCAAACATAAACAATTAAATTGTCCTGTAATAGCCGTTAAGAAAATTAGACCACATGACCATATTAGATCAGGTAGTTATGGAACCGGTTGAATCGTGGAATGAAATTGGATTGGCTATATGCTACTATTACATTTTTGTTTAATTAAAACGCTTAATTTTGGAGCAGGCCGCCACGTTTTTGACGTCACCTGAACTGATTTACACCGATTAATAAAATTTAATCTCAATTTAATTTTAAAAGGTTGATGCATTTTTAAAATTGTAAGAAATAATAATTTTTAAAATTAGTGAAAACTTTTAGATTTTTTGTAGACTTTGGTTTTGTTTATATACATAATTTAATTGAAAACACTGATTTAGCAGATTGGTTTCGAATTGCTCTTAACAACCACCAAATGCCCGCCTTTATTTTGCTGGCTGTATTTTCCTCGCTATCGAATAGATGGTGGAAAGGTATTGTATTTGGTGATCCAAAATTATATCGTTAAATGAGAATAACTTGGCCAGAGGCAATACAATAAACTGGATTTCGTAAATACCAATCATACTACTTGGTATCCGAGCAACAGTGAAGGCAGATCTTTTGTGCTCACCGGCAGAATTAGTTTATGGTCAAACCATCAAATTACCCGGTGGATCCTTTATCGAAAATCCTCCTTCACCAATTCCAACTCCCGACACAATCGTCGATCAACGGCGACAAACCATGCGCAAGCACATACCTAAAACACCACGTCAATCCAAACAAGATGCCGTATTTGTTCCGAAATCGCTCAGCAACTGCGATTTTGTTTTCGTAAGAACAGACAAGGTTCGCACGGGATTAACTTCTCCCTATGAAGGTCCTTATAAGGTTATACGTAGATTCAGAAAACATTTCATCGTATCGATTAATGGAAAAAATTCCAATGTTTCAATCGATCGACTTAAACCAGCTTACGGAATATTTAGTTCGGCTGAGCAAACATCAATCTATCGAGTTCACAAAACCGTCCGTATACCTTCCACTCCTGCAATCATTCTCTAGGGAGGGGGAAATCACTCGCGGCGGAGTCCTGTAGCGACTCACTCACTCATTCAATTCATTCATCACTCGTTCATCGCCACAATATACCAATCAAGTATATTGGTGCGCACACCCACACAATATTTATTCAAACATAATAAATGCAAAACATTCATTTAAATACATAAAATTCAAAACATAACATTTCCGAATGCGCCTCTCATATCCAACAGGCACCACGTTCGGAACACACCCATTTATACTGCAGTACTGTCAAAAATACTCCTCGCGCATTATACACTCGTTCGTAATTTTAGACGCGACACATCGTCGCCATTAAAAAAACTCAAAATATAAGCAAAATAATAAAATCTACAATCTTAATAAATATCGCGCTCATAATTTATATAAAAATTAACAAATTAATTCATAAGTGAAGTGGTGGATTTTATTTAATCCATTTTTGTAATAAAATCGTGTTCAATAAATACGGATTAATAATTATTATCGTGCATTGTGTGGCCATTTATTAATTGCAAGTGTTATTTATTTTTCATTGTGACACGTAAAATAGCGGTATCCCACACACACACACACACACGCGCGTACCGCTTTAAGAGAATCAATTTAACTACTTTTTTATTTCAAAATGCCCTTGTTGGTTTTAAATTTATTAAATTTGGTTTCATATATTTCGGAAAAGGTTTCATTCCACTCGAAATTAATTTCATTCAATTCGAAATAATTTCCATTCATTTTGGAAATAGTTTCACTTGAATCGGGTGTTTCATTTACAGCAGAAAGGGTTTCATTTAATCCGAAAACCCTATACATCAAATTGAATGGTAAAATTTCTCGCCACAATTTTGACTAAATGTTTACTTACTTTTCGATACATTTTTCATGGTATATTAGCCGTTTTGCGTTTATTTTTCTTAGGTTAAAGAGCATTAAGGTTGAGGCGATTGCGATCCCCATTTTGTTTTCGCGCGCCCTATTAGGAAATATGTCAGATCGCTCGTAGCCAACACAGATATTGGGGAACTTTTGGGCCGAATAGAAGGACCGTATTTAGTTTGCTTTAGTATTACTTTAGTAATAGACTATTTCAATTTCCGTTTTTGGCTGAACTCATCTGCACCGTTGAAAGCCTTTTTTTTGTACCACCAATAAATTAATTTAATGTTTTGTGGGCATTTTTTTTATAAAATATTGAGAAATTCCAAAAAGACACAAACGAATATGATGATTATCCTGCACACAAACCAAACCGAAAAGTATTTACACCAAATTTCAAATATAAGCATGCCTAGGTATTTCCGTCAGATAATAATAACATTCGGTTGACGTTCCAATAGTCGGTATATAGAATAATGAAAAACCAGGCACAGCTTGTCTTATTGGTCCTTATGCTACGAATGAGTGGCTTGAACTAGTCAACATTTTAGAAAAGTCAATGATTTAGTAGAAAAAAAAACGACATGTGGCATACAACATAAGTTGTATTTTATAATAAAAAGCGGTCTTGAAAATTAACCAACTACCTTTTAAATTAACCAACTTTACTTTTTAAATTAACCATCCTAGCTTTAAAATTTATAAAATTACCTTTAAATTTAACCCACCTACCTGTATAATAAACCAATTTACCTTTTAAATTAACCAACTAGTCTGGCTTCGGCTTCAGATTTTTCTTAGCTCTGTGAACCTGATCTAAACCAAATCAAAATGTATGTTCGGGTTCAAAATTATTTGTTCAAAAATTGAGAGAAAAGACAGAAAAACATCAACAACAAAAAGAAAGGGTTGGTATCGTTTCCAAAAAAAAATCGTTTTACCCCTTAGAGGATGGAGCTACCGCCCCTAAAGCCCCGCTTCGACGGTTTTTTCAAATTCTAATATTCATAGAAATTGGAGCACTTTTGACAAATTTATGTTTTTTAATAATTATTCACATACCAAAATAAAGAACTTCCCAAAGCCGCTTAGCATTGGTCCTTTCCGCGCAAAGAAGACATGAAATTATGCACATTCCTTTTATTTTCATATTGTAGTTAACAAAAATTTAATATGGTCTTCCATTTCGATGGTTCCCAAAAGCTTATTCACCATGACACACGAAAGGTTTATTAGTCAGTAATCTAGCGATTAATATAATTGTTGGTTACAAGGACTTTCACCGTTTCGCTTATTTTATTGTTTTTTTGAAAAACCCTAGCTTCAGATAATTTTTTTAAAACGATTTTTTCAATTTTCGTCTTAAATACACCATAACAATATTGTTAAACAACATTTTTACTAACTTTCTATTTTCTTTTATATTTCCAGGTAAGATGTCAACACCATTTAAGACCATTGTGTACAACTGTAAACCAATATAAAGTTGAAGAAATTGCAACACAAAAGCAACAACCAAGTAAAGTTTTAGTCTTAAATAAATTTTCAACTTTACAATTTACGTATCTCACTTGTTCCATTACTGTACAAATTTGGAACCATTTTTCAAATCTCATATTTAATACAACAAATAAAAACATTAATTGAAAACTCTCGAAACAAAAACAAAACATCGTTATAAATATTTTTTTCCACGCGACCTGCATTGAATTTTAATTTAAACGGAAAATCGGTTTTTAATTACACGATAGTTTCGATTGTTTTCGAATTTAGTATTTTTCCCGTGTGCGTCCACCGCTAATTAGAAACTTTATGATGCGCGCTTTAAATAGCAATGCTGGTTTTATAATTCGCGATGATTCTTTTTTTTTTTTTTTGTCGTGTATACTTTCCTCATATCTTTTTCGAAATTGTCGTCCGACCTGAAAACATCGTATGATGTTAGTGAGGGAGGAAAAATCAAAATTTCACAAAACAAAATCAACGAAAACACCTTTAAAAACGTGACATGATTTTGTAATAATATAATATTTACGGGAAGGAACGAAATGAACAAATTTCAGTTTTATTATAGCGTAAGTACTATATGTGTGTTGTATCTTGTATGTATCAGATTTCATTTCAAAATATCGATCGATCCTAATTTCAATAGGTTCGAACAAGGTTTCGCCATTCCAATGACAATAAAATAAAAAAGCACGCATTTATACTCAACACGTGACTTTTGTGTACGAGTTTATAATACAACAAGAAAACAGTAAAAGTTTTCCACTTTTAATAAAAAATTACTTTGTTGCTTTTGATTTTCTATTACACAGAGAGCTTTTTTATCATAATTTTACGCAATAATAAGAATATATAACAACTTTATGATGATGATGATGATGGTAATCACGGCCATTATCATCATCATCATCAACGTTATAATCAATGTGCGAGAAAATTATGAAAATTATTATTGGAAATATCTTTGAACACTTAATACTTTTTCCGTATTTCTTGTGCTTTCTTATTGCTACCGCCACTATTATTATTATTTATTTATTTTTTTTATTGTAAAAAATACAAAATTTTTCTGTAAATGTAATGTTAAACATTTATAATTCTGTGTATAGTATTTATCTTAAAAGGGTGCCGTTCTTATTTTCTTATTTGTTGTATACGAGTGAGTTGTTGTACTCTCGTACGTAGTAAAAAAAACTCTGCAACAAATTGAAATTTAATGGTGATATTTAACATATAGATCTGTTAGATTTGTCATCAGCAAATGTTACAAAACATATACAAGATTTTTATTTAATTTTTTTTTTTGTTTCCAATTCAATATTTTGTATATTTTGTAACATTTCTTATTTCGATTTGATTAGAAGTTAAAGTGGTTATTACGTAACATATGCACTGATAATTTACATATACGATTTTTATTTTATTTTAGTATGTTGATGTGTAAATTATGAGAGTTTAATGTGTGGGCACCGGTGAAATGAAAACATTTAGTATAACTTCTTTCCAAAACATTTTATTTATTCTCTCGTTGCAAACCCATCCCCCACATTTCGCCATAATATCTCCATTAGATATTTTAATCTTTCATATCAATTTGATCATTTTGTGTATACCATAAAAATCGAAAAAAAAAAACTTTATGGCTTAATTTGATTGACATTCAAACCCACTAAAATAAAAATTCGTTTTGGATAATCTACAGATAATGAAAATAACCAGGAATATCATTTTACATCAAGAAAATGTTTGTGACAAAATAAGAAGAAAAAAAAAATTCAATTCCCTTAAGATAAATAAATTGGTCGATGGATTAAGTTTTTATTTTTTCCAATTCCACTTGAGCATTTTTAATTGAATTCTAGGCTTTGAGATTAGTTATTAATTCTTTGTCGTTTCCGTTTTTATTTTGGTTACCCTCCGCATATTTTCAGTAACAAAGCATTCCTGTAGTGCAGGGGTGGCAAAACTTTCAAGTCTTGCGGGCGACTTTTGACTAAATTAAATCTGGAGGTCTACCAGAGAAACTATATTTAATTGTTAACTGTATTTCATTTATTTGTTTAAATTCAAGACAAAATTAGAAAGTTTTATATCACTTATAATACAAGAATTTTAAAAATATTAAATATAATATATATTTGTTACCATATAAATCTGAACTGTTTTTTAAATATGTTTATAAAGAGATTTAACAGTCAAAAAGTTTTTTAAATATGCATTTTCTCATATTGCTCGCGGGCGACTTTCGATAGTTAATCGGTCGACCAGTCGACCGCGGTCGACGCTTTTGCCAGTCCTGCTGTAGTGTATGTGTATACAGACTTGTGTACACATAACTCTACCTGTCTGGTTATGGTGAATAAATATTTAATCTATTTTCCATTTTGTTACTATAGTTAGGGGGCGAAATACTATTCCGCGATATTTGTGGGCGTGATGCAAATCCATCAATAATAACCGTTTGTGCGATGGATTTTATTTTTTATAAATTTTCGTGGTTCAGGGGAAACAAATAAAGTCTCTCAGGACCTTTTTGGGTTGTTATATGTTTACTGTGGAAAAATAAAATGTCAGCCTTATAAAATAAAATCGATTACGTAAGTTTGTTTTGTTGTTCGATGTACGATTTTTTAATATTCCTGGGAGAATGGTCACCTTGTTTATAAAATTGTACTTGAGAATAAGATTTTTCTCGTACACTTATTTTCTTTCCTTAAACTTGTTTACTCTTACATACAAAATCTAATCGATCAAACAATAAAAGTGAAAATGTATACCATTTGCTCTAAGTGTATAGTAAGTTGTAACCACATTTGACGCCTTGTCGATTTTCGAAACTTTTTCATTTCAAACTATATATGTACATTGTACATATACTGCTCCCTAAGTTTTTGTTTTTGTTATATGTAGCCCCATCCACTTTTGTATTATATTATTTTGGCATTATTATGCTTTAGTACAAAAAAAAAGTAATCGATACATCTTATAAACGTATATGGAAGGAATGGAGCATCATCATTTTTCTTTTTAATTTTCAGGAGCAACAAAAACAACAAAAACTTCTATCGGGGTTTCTTTCTTTATGTAATGAAAAGTAATTAGAAATAAATTTACTTAGGAAGAAGTAAAAGTTCGTCGTTTGATAAATTTAAAAAAAAAAACTTAAAAATAAATGAAACAGAAATTTAAGAAAATGAACTTAAGTTTTTCATTAAATTAATTGACACACTTAAAAGTCGATATCAAAAGGAAAAGAATATTATGTGATGCCTTTCACATTATTAGCATCAGACAATTAGGTGAGGTAATTTTTTATGTATATTTGTACATACATAGAGATTAAGGTGGTCCTAGTTTGTAAGGGGTGGAAATGTAAAGTTTTCTCATGGGACACCATCTACAAATGTAAGGTTACCCTAAGATTTAATAAACAAAAAAATATTAGATCTTCTTCGATAGAGGTTTAGAGGTCCCGAGTTGAGCGAGAATTTGCCTAGTTACACAGTTGACAATTTTTGTGATATGCGATGCCATTAGCATCGCATATTGATCCATCATAAATTTACATCACTTTATGCTACAAGCCTTGCTTCGAAATCAGTTTAAATATTATTTGCATCGGAAACGGAATTTAAGTGCAGCCATTGTTTCGAATAAAATTTAATTACTAATTAGGTCGGGAAAACGATTTTGATGCAAGTTTTGCATCAAATAAAATTGTGAAACTATTAGAATCGAATGCAATGGCAACCAGCACCGATTCAAATTAAGGTGCAATTACATTAAATTAAGCTATTTTTTTGTATCGTAAATCAGTTTAACTGAAAATAAAAATATACGAAGAGCGAAATTTTCAAGAATTTTGCAAGTTCAGTTCGATCTGAATGAGAATTACGAAACATTTAATTATTTTCCAGTCAATCTCATCAGGTTTTAGCGACTATAGACTGTTAATGTAGTTAAGTATTAGCGAATTATATGCATTACATATTAAATTCTTAATAATTTCAATTTTATATTATTTAATTATTATAAACACGATTTCTGTTTGAAATTAAGGTTCTTCTGGCACATAACCAGATAATTAAAAATTGAAATTATCAAAAATTTAATATGTATTGCGTATAATTCGCTAATACTTAACTACATGGTTGCTTTCTATATAAAGAAAATAGTTAAAAGTGTAATTAGCAATTCAGTCGCTATAGCCTGATGATATTGCCTGGAAATCCGGAATTAGCCCCATGGTACTTTAGAGAAATTTAAATTTGTATTACATTATTGTAACAAAATTACTCGACTTATCCTGCATAAATACATAAAAGAAAGAAGACGAGTTAAACTTGACACAAACTGAATTCAACAATATGCTGAGAAAAAAAACGGCGTAAAAGTGCTATTTAGCGCTAGGTAAACATACATTTCAATCCTAGGCAGCTATTCTGGCTTTTTTGAATATCTGTTTAGGCAGCAATTATTCTTTTAGTTTAGCTTCAGAAAAAACAAGCATTCCTACCAGATCTTTATGCAATTTGAAATATTTGCGACCAAAGTACTACTCAGTAAGCCGTTTAGCGGCTCTAATCGGCATTAGCTCACTCACACTTTTACTATACATCCTAAACATAGTCGCAAGATAGTTTACACGTTCTTTTTTTAAATAATCAAAAATTATCTCTCTCTCCCTAAGTAAAGTGGAGTACACGTAAGTAATTAATAAATGGCATGATCTGACTGAATAGTTTTTTTGTTTATAGAAAATGTTGGAAAATTTCTATAAAACTTACCACTAATTCAGTAATGCGTTTTATGCGGTAAATCCAGTAAACCAGTAACCTGGTTATTACTAGCCATATATAAATATATTAAATAGTAGTGAACATTAACAAATTTATATTTGTAAATGTAGTTGTTTCATATAACAAATACATATACAAACATAAAAAAAAAAAACTGCCTTTTACCTTTTATAATAATAAGGAAAAAGTTCAAACGGCATAATTTCTTTAAATTCTACTCGTTGAATTCTAAAATCTTTTAAATTCTTAAAACTCTTGCGGTTCTTCTGTTTAAATTCTACTCTCATTTAGTAGGGCATTTAAATATCATAAAGAAACCAAAAAAATTTAAAGAGAAGAATTTAATGAATTTAAATAATTTACAGCATTTAAACAATCTCTAAATTTTCAAAATTCTTCTAATTTACAGAATTTAAATAATCTTTAAGTTTTTAAAATTATTCGCTTTAAACTCTTTAAATTTTCAAAATTCTTGAAAATCTTTAATACTTTTAAAACCTATAATTCTTTAAACTCTTTTTATTTTTCTCTAATTTTAAAAAGAAATTAAATTCTTAAATTATTTAAATTCTTAACTTCATTAAACACTTTAAATTCTTTTATTTTTAAAATCCAGAGAATTCTTTGAACTCTATAAATTATTTTTAGATATTTGAAATTCTTAAAATTTTTCAAATTCTTTAGATTTTTTCATTTCTATAAATTCTATAAATTTTTAAATTCTTTGAATTGTTAAAATCATCATAATTTATTTTCAACCTCCAAATTTGTTAAATTCTTTAAATTTTAAAACTTATCTCTAAATTTTCTAAATTCTTTAAATACTTATTTTAAAGTTCTTTGAAATTTATAAGTTATTAAATTGTTTAAATTCTGTAATTTTTCTAAATCGTTTCAAATTAATTTTTTTTTTAATTCTTTAAATTTTAAACAATCTTTAATTCCTTTAAATTTATTGAGTTCTTTAAATCTTTAATAATACGTTCGACACTCATCTGTTTTTTTGGTGTTAAAAAAAAACTCACAAACTACTTGACACAAGTATGTGTTAGATACTTCAAGAAACACAGCCGCATCGCAAATAATCGTAACAAAAATTACTACAAAATTATTCTTTTATTTCGTGAAATTTTGCGTCACAAATGTGTGGCATGAGTTTTTTTTTAAACCAGCATGTCACATATATGTGACGTTGAGAGGCAAACGTGTTAAATTCTTTAATTTTCTAAACTTTTAAATTCTTTATCTGAAATTTCTTAGGTTTAATTAAATTTTTCAAATTTTACAAGTTGTTATAGTTTATAAAATTCTTTCTAGAAAGAAAAAAGTTAAAGATAAGAATTCATTCTTCTGCAAATTCAATAATTGCAGAATTTAAAAATGTAAAGAAACTTTAATAAATTAAAGAATTTAAAGAGAAGAATTTGACTTTTTATATTCCTTAAATTCAGTTTTTTTACTGTTTTAAGTCCTTTAAATTGTTTAAATCCTTTAAATTCTTAACTTTTTTAAGATTCTTAAACGTTTTAAATTTTTTAAATTGTTCGTTTTCTTCAAAATTTTTAAATTTTGTACAATATTTTTCATTAAATTTTTTAAATTACAGTGAAACCTGTGTATATTGGACACTCAAGGGACTAAAAATTTTGCCCAACATAGGGACTTGTCCAAGTTATAGAAACAATGTTAAAATTTTATCCTTTCTTTATTTCCTTTACAATTGTGATCATTTAAAAACTAAAAACCGTGCAAAGAAAGACCGTGGAAAAAGAGAATTAGGTTTTACAAAAAATAGGATAGTAGTGTAGTATTGCACCTGAAATTTTTGTTTGTAATTTTCGAGTTTTAAGGAAACTTTTTATTAGATGGCTCCTGTAGTAGCTTTTAAAAACCTTGATTATGCCTGGGCCAAGAGGCTGAATGGCCGATGTCATTCTTGCCGGTTGAGAGCGAAGGCGAAAGTTAGTCAAATCTTCAACATGAGCTGGACGGTTGTCGACAGTTAATAAAATTTAGCGTTTTTCTTTACGCATGATGTCTTCAGTTCCACGGACCCATTCTTCGAATATTCAGCCGATCATCCAATCTGATTTATTCGACTTCCTTATCACCGGTAAATCATTGCCTTTAATTTTCAGATGCCGTTCGTTTAGCAGATGTCCCTACTATTGTTTCAATGTTTCCCCCATCGCACTACAACATAACAGCACAGTCAACCTTTCTTTCGGCAGTTTCCCACTATAACACTTGATTTTTCAACACCATACTTTTATGTCATAGAACTTAAGAATAAACCGAGGTCATCAGCATTGAACCAATTTTCGGCTGATACCTTCAACTAAACATACAAATGTCTTGAAAACTAGAAATGTAACTATTTAGCACTTACTTCGTTCGCCTCACCGCTTAGCGATTTGTATCTGATATAGTACCGCTGAAGAAATTTTTTAAGTCTTCCATTGGATGTTTCAAGTTCATTCAATCCAAGTTTTTCGGCTATCTTTTTGGCATACTGTTGTATTATATGGCCGGAAATCGAGCATCGTGGAAATGTGTATGTAATGCGTGTTACGAAAACAGAGAACCAACATATAGAGTAAATGTACCAAGGAAAATTGTTTTATCGTCATGAAATTCTGTCCAACATACAAGTTAACCCGACAAACATTTTGTAATTTTAGACCCGCAAAATTACCTAGGAAATACCGATTACCGTGTCGGGCAATTACTGGCAGAATACCTACAAAAGAACGTATTTTGGCGCTCTTTGGGCAGACCGATTTTACCGATTCGGTAATTTTGTGGTCCCAGATTACTATCAGTAAGTTTGTATTACTAAACATTTACGTATACTTTAATATTATTTTTACGTGTCGATTTTACTTTACCGAATCGTTATTTTTGTGGTTTTACATTACTGTAAGAAGTCAGCCTTTACAACTGAACTTATACGAAAATCATTTAGAATTTTTACTGGTCAATATTACTTCACCGAATCCGTAATTTTGTGGTTCCATTTTACTGTGAAATGTAATTGTGGGTTACTGAACGTTTACATGTCGATTTTACTTTACCGAATAGGATTTTTTGTGGTTTAATATTACTGTAAACTGTCTGTCTTGATTACTGAACATACACGTTAATGATTTTAGGATTTTTGTTGCTTTAATTTACTTCACCAAATCGTTAGTTTTGTGGTCTCAGATTACTGAAAAATATCAGTTTATATTACTGAAAGTTTACGTTTACTCTCATATGATTTTTACCTGTCGGTTTTACATTACTGCCTTTATTACTGAACGTATACGTAAAATGATTCATACATTTTACTGGTCACGATTAATTCACCGAATCGGTAATTAAGTGGTTCCATATTACCGTAAAATGTTAAAATGACTGTATTTTACTTTGACAAATCAGTAAATTTGTGGTTTTATATTACACTAAAGGATTAGCCTATATTACTGAACGCATATGTAAACCTTTAGATGGTATAATTTATTTTAAAAAATATGCAATTTTGTTGTGGATAAATGTTACTGCAGTGTCAGCTGTTTGAATACGAATTCAATGGGGCATCCTGTTCCTTTATTCCAATTATATTGGTAGCAATAAAAAAGTAAAATTATGTTTTTAAATAAAGAATTTTATTAACTATAATAAAATATGTTTTTGTTGATTTTTAACTTTCGATTGTACAATGTATATACTCGTATAAATATATGTAACTAAAACATATTATAATTACATTCATTCGGATATACTTCAGGTTGCATCGGAAAACTGGGGTTCCTTCTTCCTTCGTCATTGCCATTCTCTAAAAATATAAATAATAAAATGTATAATAAAATATATTTAATTTGGTGTTCCGAATTTACCTGAGAAAATGGTAATTTCGCTCAACGGCTCATTAATTGTTCATCAACTCGAGAGTGAGTCTTGTTTGTTGTGGTTACGTTTTCTTCGCATGCAGTATCCATAAAGTTATTGAAGTTTTAGGATTTATTGTTTTTATTGAAAATAGCTGTTTTCTCAGATTCAGAATTAGTATACACCATGTATACTCTTTCTGCCCTAATTGCTTCATCTGTTGTTTCTGAAAAATTATTGTTGCACAAAATAAAAATAGGAAATAACTTAAACAAGCTAAAATACTTACGGATATCATTTTTTAGCATTTTGTAGCTATATGCTACCCAATCTGAACCCCCATCTTCATTATTTTAGAATGCCTTGGCGTAATGTTTGGGCCACATTAAATTGGAATTGATGAGCCATTATTTTGGCATTTTGCTTAACATAATAAATTGAAAATATTAAAATTAATAAATTATCGAACAAAGTAAGTATCACTCAATTTTCCAGAAGTAACTACATATTGGAAATTATGAATAATAACCGGAACGAACCAAAATATAAAATTCCGAAAAAAAACGTAAAATAACCGTCGTATAATTTTGTATAAACATCGCCCCGACAAAAACCAAAAAAAGCAAGGAATTACCGAAAAAATTACGTAAAATTACTGAGAGATAGTGCATAAACTATTAATAATTTAAATTACAAATGAACAAAAATATGAAAAAGCGAACTTTTCAGCACACTAACGTACAAACAACATAGAAAAGAATAGAATAGAAACAAAAGGAACAATTATATTATTTTTATAGAGAAGAATAGAAAAAATCTTACCGAATAAATTTCGTAAAATTACCGACGATACATAAATATGACATTAAATTCTAATAAAAATTGACTGTATTAAATTAATAGAAACACGGAATAATTTGAAACCAAAAATGAAAAAAATATTTAAGTTATCGCAAAAAAAACAAAAAATTACCGCGAAATAATGACAAAAAAAAATTTGTAATAATTAATAATTGCAATAAGAAAAAAAAAAATATTCTTTATCGAACAAAGTCCATAAAATTACCGAGGAAATATAATAAAAATGCTTAGAATATTTTGAAACCACAATGTTGGTTTCAAATTATTTTAAGCGTTTTTATTATATTTCCTCGGTAATTTTATGGACTTTGTTCGGTAAAGAATAATTTTTTCTTATTTATTTCAATTATTAATTATTACAAGTTTTTTTTGCCGTTATTTCGCGGTAATTATTTGGGTTTTGTGAGGAAAATTGTTTTTTTTTCCATTTTTGGTCTTAAAATTATCCTAAGCCTTTTTATAATATTTCATCGGTAATTTTATGGACTTTGTTCGGAAAAATATGTTTTTCTTATTTATTTCAATTAATCATTATTATAAATTTTGTTGCAAAATTTATCGGTAATCTTATGAATTTGCATAAGATTTCCGATAAATTTTGAAAAAAATAATGAACTTTTTAACTACAATTACTAAATCAAAATCAAAAAAATACCGCGAAATAAAATCAAAAAAAAATTTGTAATAATTAATATGTAATTGAAATATGAAACAAAAAAAATATTCTTTACCGAACAAAGTTCATAAAATTACCGAGTAATTATCAGTAATCACATAAAAAACTAAAATTTGACTTACCTTCTTTTTTTTATTGAATAAACTTTTGTTAAGTCAATAAGTGAATTACTTGCACTTATTAATTTTTTTGTTTTCACTTTTGACCTTTTCTCCTTCGCTTCTACAACTTAACTAAATAAAATCTCTTTAATACAAAAATAACTGCCGAAATAAAAGCGAAGTTATAGATCGGTATATAGAAAACGACCAAAAGGATTATTTGTCCAATTGTCCCACTCTTTTTCTTTTAACCTTTGTGTTGTTAACACAAGAATAAAACCACTTTTACCAATACGTTCAACTCCTGTGTGTAAGAATTTAATCAAGAGTTTTTCATCAAAGATTTCATTTAACTTTATTAGAAAAAAAACTTCATTCAGTTACTAAAAAATCAGATACACACCCAAGTGTGTCGTGTTGACAGGAAGGTTAAGAGAGTAATGAAAAATGCAATTTGAGAACTTTTTCGTTACAATAAAAAACTCAACATTTTAAACTGTAAAAAATCTGAGGATTTGACTTATTTTCTCTTTTGTTTGATAAACTGTTTTTTTTTGTATTTGTAATTATTGTATGTCCGACGCTCTGTAAATTATTTTTGTTGTTTTTGTAATTGTGTCCGACGCTCGGTATTTTTAAGCCCGATATATAGTTGTCGGTATTGAAATGTTTGTCGGGTAAGGAGGTTGTCCAAAATATAAAATTCGATTAAAATAGATATAAATTCATGTGTTTTTGAAGGGACCTTAAGAAATGTCCAATATATAGAAATGTCCAAGTTAAAGAGGTGTCCAACTTTGGAGGTTTTACTGTATTTCATTTCATTAAATTCTTCCGATTTCTTTAAAGTCTATAAACTGCTTAAATCAATTTAATTTATTTAAATCCTTTTAATTTTGTAGAATACATAGTTAGTTTCCTAAAATTGCTTATTTTAATATATTTTTTTAAGTTCTGTAAACTCTTTGAATTTGAAGAATTTAAAGAATTCAAAAAATTCACTAACTCGTTTCATTTATTTAAATTCTGTAATTTTGTAATCCTTTGATTCTTTAAAATTCTGTAAATTATTTTTATATTCGCAAACATTTTTAAGAATTTTATACAAAGTTTCTTTAATTCAATAAAAGTTTAATTTATCTAATACTATAAAATCATTAAATTATTTAAATTGTTTACATTCTTTAAATTTTAAAATTTTCTAGGGGGATCTAGGGGTTGAGCCTAGTAAGCGTGTCGAGTTGAAAATTTCTTATATGGATAAATAAACCACTAGCAGATATCAACCTCTGGAGTTTTATAACCGGATCAACATTTCTAAAGATTTTTTAATGAAGTTTTAATATGTGGCCTCAGGATAGTAATTATAATACTAAAATTAAGACAAACAAAAATCGTAAACGATGTAAAATAACGTGGTGTTAAGTTAATGGATATGATTTTCCCAACTAATATCAAAATATCTTTAATGGCCATTTAATATTTACTTTCCTTAAGAATTATAAAAAGTTTAAGAAACAATCCATTTGGGCTGGAAAAGAATTTTAAATCTTGTTTATGTTCGATTGCAGGTGTAAAATTGAGAAAAAAAAACGTTTTTTTTTTATTTCTCGCTCAACTCGGGACCTCTTCTTCGATTGATCCAATATTCGTTGTTTTTTATTAAGTTTTTAGGTTAACCTATTTCTAGAAGGTGTTAGGCTTAATAGGACTTTCGTAATTTCGTAAGTAAGCTCCACTCTGTCTTTGGTATGTATTAAATTTTAATAAATTAATTTTGATTCAATAAACATAAGCAGATGTGCATCTATCGAGATGTACACTCTTACTTATATTACCCACGAATGACGAAGAAGACAAACTATAATACAATATATAATCCAAAAAACAAACAAATATTAATTAATAATAATATTAATTTATAAATCAATTTATTTCCTATTTATGTTTCAAAAATAATAATAATTTTAATCCTATGTTTTCCGATTCTCCATATTTCTTTCCATTTTTCACTTAAATTTTTAGCAAGTTTCATCCAAGAGGAAAAATAATTTTATTTGGGAGCCCCCAAAAACAGAAAAAAATAATCTACTTTTCCAAGAATATGAAAAACTCATAAAATATTGCAATAAATTATATGTTATTGCGGTCAGCAGGTGCATGTTATATATAATGTACATACATACTGTGTATGTAGAATATCCCACCATACTCAACAACGAAAAAAAATGTAAATAAATTTCACAGGGATTGTTTCAAAAAATATAAAAGTTGTATTTCTATTTCTTGGTTTGAGATTGAGTGTGTTTTAGAATAATTTTCCCGCCACATAATAAGGCAATACTCGTACATAATAAATGACATTGAAGCTTCAAAAGTGTAACTGTTGTGAGGAAAATAAATGTTTCAAGTAGAGGTTAAATTTATACATGTACTCGTATAAATTGACCTATCACGTAAATGTCAAAAAAAAGGAAAAAACGATTATAATTCGATCTAATCATTTTGATATTACCTCGATTACCAATCGAAATCTGAATTGCAAGAGAGGATTTGTTGAGAAAAATAAAAAAAAATATTTTGTTTTTTCAAATGTTAGGTTTAGGGGCTATTTATAAAAATCGATGTCATCCCAAAATTTGGTTTAAAATATTATATTAAAATATTTGACCGAAAAGAATATTTTAAAGGTTAGAAAGCGAATTTTAATACACAAGTAAACAGACTGAATTAAATCAGTATTTGTGTTATTACAATGTGTTTTTGGGAGGACAACATTTAGGTGACCTACAAAATCTGTGTTTTGTTTTCCGCCATACATAACCATACCGCTGCTGTAAAATTATTGTTGTCTAAATTTTTGGTTAACTTGAGTTATATTGTACACGCGAACTCACTTAATTGACGACGAGTAATTCGAATCTGTAGTTAAAAAATATATAAACTCTCCTCGTTTTATATAAATATTGAATGTTTTGTTTATTTTGTCTAAGGCGCATATTTTCTGTTCGTTTTCAGTCAATTTCATCTAAGTTCTAAAAAATGTCGTCTGTTAATGCACACATAAACATTTCATGAAAATTGAAACTATTACTAATTGTAAGTTTAGTATAATTTTTACTTTTCCCACTCATGTTATGCCGGTCCTTTCGTCCTTCCAGTCATACATTTTTGTTATTTTTGTTTTGAATCCCATTCCCATAAATAGTGATAGTTTTGGTCGAAATTTTGTACATACAAATATTTTAGTAATAACAGGTTGGAGTTAACTTTTGGGTCCATTCGAGTATCGAATAGAATGGGCTGCAGTACTATCAAACAGATTTTCTCAAAAAAATGTGATAATCCATAATCTACCTGATTACACAAAATTTGAATTCAACTAAAGCAAAAAATTTGTGGAGGTATTTTCCGAGGTAATACCAAACTTTTCGAAGAAAGGTTTATTTTCGGTTAGGTAATACAACTTCCAAATTCCAACAACTGTTTCATTGGTATCTTTAAAACAAAATTAATATGTTACTGTGTAATATGGAATTTACATTTCTAAATTTAACTAAAATACTTTGCTGGTGGCAAATAATATCGTCAATATCTAAAAAAAATATATATCTAGTAAGCTTTTAAATATAAATCTGCCTGTGACGTTTCATTGACATTTTATGACATTTTATTAATTGAAAATTCAACAACATTTTAATCGATGCATTGTCAGTATTCATGCTAAAATCGCCTTTAAATGTATCATTTCTAAGCAATAAATTATCTTGGTAAGGAAGGTCGAGTATATAAGTTTTATTAGCAAATTACTATGGGATATCTTTAAATATTGTCATTCTATTAAATGGGTACTATGGTTGAGGTTGAGGAGAGAAGCGTATGTGACAAGGAGGTGGTATCGGTCACAAAAGATAATTGACATTAGTTCTGACTGTGTATTGTTTGCTTTTTATTTTTTAGTATTGGTCAAATGCTTCACAGCGACGTTCCGTCCAGAATAAAGCGCTGAATAAGGAATATTATATCAGCCAACGCTGTTCACTTAATGTTGTGATCTGAACGAACGGCACGAATTATCAATAAATTTTGAACATTGTGCAAAGTTAAAAAAATAAATTTAATTTTTTAATAAAAGCCTTGCATTACGACTCATGTAAAGGCCGGTATTCACGTACAATTAAATTGCGCAATATAATTGTATGACTTCAATATTGCACAATAAAATTCAAAAATGCAATGTACTGACGTCACACAATTATATTGCTCAATTTAATTGTACGTGAATACCGGCCGTTAAGGCTATTATGAAGATTTCTAAAGCAGCATTTGCATTAAAAGTTATTTTTAATGAAACTATTAAACATTTTAAAGCCCCCTACTAAAATTAAAAAATTATACCAACACAAAAATTCGCTAAAACAAGCGACTTCAATGTAGATGGGTGATTATTTTATATTTCGTGGAACCTCCAAAATGCATCTCTTAGATTTCCATTTTTTTATTGTTAATCTGACCAAATAAGAAGACTCGTGTGTTTTTATTTTTTAAGACAATTGATAGTCTCGTTATTCGATTTGTCAGTTTTAGCATGTTATGAACTTTGTATATTGTGTCTATGTATAAAATGGTACTTACATATATTTTACGTTACATAAAATTTTTTTTTTTGGTTTTACTACACCGAAAAGATAAATGTTAAAAGTACCGTTATTTTTTGTGTTATATCGAGCTAGATCTGTGCATCGATTTTGACCACTAGATGGCGTATCTACCAAAATCTTAAATGTGTTGATATACCATTTCAAAGTTGAAAGGTTAATCTCTCAAACAAGCTATAAATCACGTTTGCACTAGGCCTAGTTTATCTGCTATACTGCTTCAAAGTTGAAAAATGATAATTTTTCCGTTTTTTTACAGGAAAAATGGTTTAAACTAAAAAAAGATAGAAATAATAGTATATTGTGTAACGTGTAGGAAAAACGATATATTCCCGGACGAGTATGGAAGTTGCTGGGACGAGGGGTCAGCCGAGTTCCAGCAACCATAAGAGTCCGGGAATTATAGTTTTTCCACGAGTTGCACATACGATTTTTTCTCTAATCGGCAGTATATCAGATTATCAATTTTATTCATTATATTCTTTAAAATACGCAAAATTTTCCAATTTATATTTTCAATAGATTTCACTATCAAAGTTACCTTAGAATTATAACAATCGCGTGCGATTATACATTATATCATGTATTTCTTAAAAACAGATGATAATCAGTACTAGAAAGTATTCTCTGCCTAGGCAAGGAATACTTTCCAGTACTGTTTTTAGTAAGTTGCCTAGCAACGATGTAGTGTCGTGGAATACTTCATTTTGCTGACAGATAACAAACCAGAAAACTGACGTAGTTTATCCGATTTGAGAAAAATATTATTTCCAGCAATTATTTTGAAATGCAATTAAGCAAAGCTTCAAATGAATCTAAAAGCAAACAATTTTATAGCACAAATTGGTCACTTGAGGGCTCCGAATTTAAAAATGCGAAACATCTTGTTTGTAGAATCTCTTGTTTGGGCGCGCTAGATAGTTTCAAAGTTAGTGTATTGCATTTTTCCTTAGTAAAATTTGTTTAATTTAAATAGAAATTAGAAAAAATTAACTTCTGACAAATATAAAACCCAATAAAGCAGCGCTTCAATTAGTTTGGCCATCAGCACTAGATGATGTCAATAATGAAAATGTTATTTTTAATTTTTTTTGTTTAAAATTAATAGATGTGATCTTTATTTATTACACGACTGAATGACTGATAATGCTTGAAATTAGTTCACAAAAAATAAATAAACAAAATGTGATAATAATTGGAAAACATTTTGGTGTTAATAAAATTTACATCGCTGTTTGGTGTTACTTGATAAATTTGTCGGATGTTTTTAACTGTGTTAATATCATCTTTTATTTAAAAATAATGTTGACAAAATTTTTTTTATTTTTAAAATGGGATTACTAGTGTCCATCTGAAAAATAATAAAACTTTTTTGATGTTGAATACTCAGCTCCATTTGATTTTAGAAATGTTAGAAATTTTGTTTGAAAGCCGTAGACAGCTTCAGTGTCAAGTGTTTCTTCTTCTGAGATTACTGCATAGGATATTATGCTTGTTGAACCTGTTGGTGATTTATAGTAAGGTACGAATGGAAATAGTGTTGCTTGTCGTGTAAGGAATTGTACTGCTTGTACTTCATTTTGCGTAACAAATTTATAATTTTCGGAAAAACCCAGAATTACAACATATTCTCCATCTTGTAAATTAATATTTACTGGCAAATAACTTGGCTGTTCCTTGGTTATATAGTCATGTTTGCGAAATGCTGCTATCCTGACAATTTTTTAGTTTATATATATTTTGACCGGGGATCCAATTATTGTATGCCACTTCATTAAAATCTCCATATTTTGCAGCATTTTGTAGTTGTTTGATGAATTATGCACCAGCTCATTACATTCTGCACATTTAGCCGTAAATAAAGAGAAAAGAAGCAATTTGTTTAGTGAACATTTCGAAATTATTCGTTGCATAATGCAATAATCTTACCTTCACAACAGTCCCACGTCACACTTGCACAGGATACTTTTTTAATAACTCTTTTTCATTTATAATAGCAGGACCGCATTTTAGAATTTTAGATATAATCGGGCATAATAAATTATTTTTCTGATGAATTATGCGTACACAAATGTATAACGTGTACCAGCTTGATCGTAATATGCACTCCTCTGGACGAAATTCCGTAAATTTAGAAAATTCAATAGTTTCAGTTAGGTTTTGTTCTAAAAAATGCTAGTACGCCTCGGCTAAACTACATAAAACTATCATTTTTACTTTTTAATTCATCCTCGATTAGAATTACGAACACTGACGCAATCATTTGTCACAGGAAGATAATGACTGATATCGATATTTCGGTAGAATTCCTCTATTATAGTAATTCTGCCAGAAGAGGTCCCTGGTTTTGTTTTTATAGCTTCTGGGAAGCTGCCATGTCCGTACTCTTTTATAAGATTCTGCGACATTTGTACCATGTATTGCGTCACTTCAAATTTATCCATAATTTTAGATACTGGCCAAAGTTCTGGTAATAGGAACAGAAGGAACACTTGATTTAAGATGTCTCATGCCGATTGTATGTTTCCAAAATATTGTGCAAGAGTTTCTGGTCCTCTTCATCATCTGCCTCGTGTATTGGTAATATATTTATATACTTTTTCTAGTTATTTTTGACAATAGCCTGAATCAACGAACTTGTATTTCCTGACTGGCCCAATCGTATACAAAATTCAGAGAACCCCTCATGATACACTTTTTCTAGAGCTTCTATTGATGGTATTGATATCGGATCCGATTTATCTGAGGCGCTAGTGCTTGATAACGAAAGTGTGCAAGCGGAGTTGATTGGTGGCAAAGGTTCCGCTGCTGGAATTATTATTAGTACCACGTTGTTTAATTTGTATAATTTTATGCTTTATGTGCCACAAATTCTCTGATTAAATATATCGCAGATTTTTATCAGCAGTCCTTCTGGAATTCGCACATACTGTTTGGCCTTTTCAGCCAATGCTGTGCTAACAGCTCTCGATTTAGTTTTTAAAATTTTATGATTTTTCAAATTGAATGGATTACAGCACTGCGGATGGACCATCGTTTGGCTTACTTTCATTTTTCATTGACTTTGGTTTAATTTCACTCAAAAAATTTACGAAAACACTACTTTTTGTTGGCAATTAAGTATTAACTAAGTACAAAATTGTACAAACAAGATGTTTCTCCTTTTTTAAATTTGGAACGTTTTACTAGCCAATCTGTGCTACATAATTGTTTGCTTTTACACTCATTTGAAGCTTTGCTTAATTGCATTTCAATATCATTACTGGAAATAATATTTATTTCTATCTTTTTTTAGTTTAAACCATTTTTCCTGTAAAAAAACGGAAAAAATTATCATTTTTCAACTTTGAAGCCTTATAGAGCTAAACTAGATCTAGTGCAAACGTGATTTATAGCTTGTTTGAAAGGATGACTTTCAGCTTTGAAATGTTATATCAACACTTGTAAGATTTTGGTAGCTACACCATCTAGCGGTCAAAATCGATGCACAGATCTAGCTCGCTATAACACATAAAATAACGGTACATTACATTTAGCATGAACATTAATCTTTTCGATGTAGTAAAACCAAAAAAAATATTTTATGTAACGCAAAATATACCATCTTATACATAGACACAATATACAAAGTTCAAAACATGCCAAAACTGACAAATCGAATAACGAGACTATCAATTGTCAAAATAAAAAATAACAACACACTAGCCATCCTATTTGGTCAGATTAACAATAAAAAAATGAAAATATGGAAATCTAAGGAGATAAATTTTGGAAATTGCGAAAAAATTAGTGAAATATAAAATAATCACCCATAAAGCATGTGGTTTGCGTTATTGATATAAAATTCACTAAATCAAACCGACTTTTATTAAGTTACAGTTAAATTTTTCATTTCTTAAAATCAGTGAACAAATTTAAAATTTATAATTTCGATTTTTTGTTTATTTTTCGCTTCTCTCCTTTGTTCAGTTGTTTCATTCCCTTAATCCTTTCCCTTTGTTTTTTATACGAGGAGAGATATTTTATTTTTTTTAGTTTCGTTCCCAGGGAAAGAAATAAAAAAAAAATGTTGTTTCCTTTCATAGAGAGATTAAAGAAGGGAACGAAAAATAAATTTAAACACTGTTTAAAATATAATTTATTATGTGTGATTCTCGCATGTATGAGTTTGTTATCTACCTAAAGTAATTCTACAGTTACCACATCAGTTTTGCTTATACTAATAATTACATTTCAAATTAGTCCTTATGTGTTATTCATTAGTAGAGCTTGTTATATTCGAGTTTATTAGTTGATTTTATATTTCCAGCTGCAGGTAGTATGCATGAAAAAAACATTGAATGCAAAGGGTTAAATTCTTAAGGATTTCCAATAGAATACTACAGATATGTAACTGGGGCTAATTCTGAAAGGTCGAAGACGAAAAATGGGAAATTCGATTTTGGTTGCAGATCAACATGTCTCAGTCCAAAATTATCTAACACATAAACAAATTAAATTTTCTATAAAATAAAAGATTTTATTTCAAAAAGTTTTTTCAATAAACATTTAAATGCGAATTATTTTAAAACTACTATTTTTCTTATACGCTGTTTCATTACTAGAGGGACGAATTATATGTATAATTCAAGAGCAACACTGTTACCAAAATTTAACAAAAAAAAAAATCCCGGTTAATCAGTTGAAATTCCGGATAAACAAGTGACTCACAAAAATCGACTGTGTAAAAAAAATCACGGATAATAAAGGTTTACGGATAATATTGCCGTGTGATAAGAATCCATGTTTTGGGCAATGTTTTGATTTGCCCTGCGTAAATGAGTTTAAATACTTAGGTGTAACAATTGACTCACAGCTAAATTGGACCTCCCACCTAACTAATATCAGGAAAATTGTTATTACTGCAGTGCATAAATTTTATAATCTTCGACCTTTGTGCCCTTCTTTTATTTTAAGAAGGTTATATCATGCTCTTGTTGAATCTATCTTAATGTATGGTATAACTAGTTGGGGTGGAATTTACTTTGCTAATATTGCAGATCTTTTTGTAGCGCAAAAAAGAATTATCAAATTAATTTATGCTTGTCCAAGGAATACACCCACTATTCCGCTTTTTCGCGAGTTAAACTTGTTGCCTCTAAGGTATTTGTATGTTTTTAAAGTATTGAAAATGTTTTTTGTTCGTAGCAATAGTTATCATAGTCGAATATACCACGTGTATAATATGAGAAATCCAAACAATTTTGTCGGTCTTCGTTGTAATAGTGAAAGGTTTAGAAGATTTTATTTATATATGGCACCTTATTGGTTCCATCTTTTACCTAAAAATGTCAAAATGCTTCCATCTGCGCAGAAACATAAATTTAACAGGGAAATTCGGACTTGGTTACTTGACATCGATGATATCGAGCAATATTTTTAGTATAAATGTTAAATTATCATACATTATGTTCTAATGTGCCGTCGTGTAGTTAAATATATCTATTTTAATAACTGAGCTTGTATTTTGTTGAAGATTATTGTTAATTATGTAAACAAAGAATATTATATAAATTTTAATTAAAATTTGTTTTAAATTGCTCCACTACAGACATAATGTCTATAGGAGCTGTACTTTATTTCATATTTTATAATGTTGTTTCAACTAGATTTTAATTTTGTATTTATTTTATTGAAATAAAGATAGTAATAATAATAATAATAATAATAATATCATAGGATCCCGGATAATCGAGTTTCGACTGTATATGTAGAAATTTCCGCAAAAATGCCACTAAGATTATAGAAGTTTGCTCCGTGAAGGACACTGTCCTGTAATGCGTTACCATTAATGTTACCAGTAACTAAAATTAAAATGACAAGAAGCTAACTATTTTCTAAAGGATGAAGTCCGAGCTTAAGTACTTGTAAAGAATGAAGACAAAAAATCAAGATAACACAATTTTTAAACTACATATCCGTTGGATATTTAAATTTCTGGATATTTCTCTGGTAATCTCTGAAAATAAAATCAAAAAGTACCCATTGTTACTAAATATTTACTACGAGTACTTACTTTTAGCTTACACCTTTTGGATTTTTGGAGATTTATCTGTTTTTGAGAAAAAGTGGGTTTCGAAATGGTCTCTATATCTGTCTTCAGAAACTTCAGATTTTAACTTTTCTCGTAAACTGGGAGGTCCTAGTGAATTTTACTCCAAATCGGCTAACCGGAAGTGGCTAATCCCTTGGCAAGAAAATTTATTTTGCAAATATCTTAAAAATCATAAGGATTACAGAAAAACTACTACCAGATACAAAATGTTTCCAAAAAAAAAATTAAAAATAATAAATTTGTAAATTTTTTTTTTTTTCAAAAATTGAGAGATCCCAGTGAATTTTAGTGAAAATCGGCTAACCGGAAGCGCCCACTCTCTTTTACTTTCTTTTACGTAAGTAAAATAAATTATAGTAATCATGACAATTTTGGACCTTGAAATTTTTGGAGATTTATCGTTTTGTCCGAAAAAGTGGGTTTCGAAATGGTATCTGTCTGTCAGTCTGTGTCCTGTCTGTAAATAATTAAAAAAATAAAATTAAAAAAAATAAAAAATAGAAAAATTAAAATAAAAATAATAATAAGAAAAAAAATAAATATGAAAATAAGAAATACAAAATAATTTGTAAGAAATTAGCATAATAAGTTAGCATAATTCTCTGTTCGTAAAAGAAAATCGTGTGCTGGTCACACTTCCATTTATTATAAAATATTCAGAAATATTTGAAATTTAAACCAAAATTAACTATGCATTACAATTTTATTTGTAAAGAGCACCAATTTTAGGCGGTATAATGAATAATGATCATATTATCCAATACCCAACCAACCCGATAAATAGAACTAATATTTTATTTATATACTAATTAACTATCACGCGTACCTATACAAAAATAATAAACAAAATATATAAGATAACATTAACCAAAAGTCATTATTCAAAGTTCATAGAAAAACATAAGTATGTACATATTGTGTATGCGGATATACATTACGATACGATGTATAAAAACACAACATACACCAAAAATATAACAACATTATCAGCAACCATTCATTTGAACAATAAACAAAAATTGT
Source organism: Tipula helvola (assembly GCA_963556165.1). Taxonomy (NCBI): domain Eukaryota; kingdom Metazoa; phylum Arthropoda; class Insecta; order Diptera; family Tipulidae; genus Tipula; species Tipula helvola. The sequence continues at coordinate 293,153,664 of OY744482.1, read as the reverse complement.
GCGTGTCTAAAGTTTATTTTTTATTTATAAGCAAACAATTATGTACAAACAACACCACTACACCGACAACCCTTAAATTATATAAATTATTCAAACTATTTATCTCCCAAAGCAATTAGACAAGCAACATACAGACACACACACTTATATATTCACATAAAGACTATTTAGCTATGTACACATAAACTAAAGTTTTAAATATTTATACAACAAAAAAATGTTGTCCAATTTTTGTGGAAAAGCTTCGACTAGTTAAATTCGATATCTTTATTTGATATCGATACACAATGACATTAATTCACTATTTGATTAGATATACCATAAGGGATAATAATAACAATAGTTGGTATATATTTATGAGATGGCGATAAACACGCTCTGCCTCTATATCTAAATAACTATTCAGTATATAAATATTTAAACTTTAAGTAACCAAACTCACACCCTGCAATATTTCACCCATTCTTAAATACTTTTATTAAACGGGATATATACAAGTATTCGTCTTCTTATTCTTGCAAACTCCTTAAATGTACCTTAGAGAATAGAAAAGCAATTAAATTTATTTTTACTATTCTTTAGTTATTTTCCCCAATATTTTTCGGGTGATGGTGGTTTGGTAAAGAAAGGAAATAAAAATGGTATTACTCCAGTAGTTATGGTCTATCTGTAGTAGTATACCAGTAAGTATATAATTTTGTTAGTTTAACAATTTTTGTTTTTGCTTTCTATTTTTATTATTATTAGTTTTGGTGATATAAAATCTCTGTATCGAAACATGTCTTATGGTATTTCAATTGCAATATAACACCCTAGACATGTCACAGACAAGAGATGTAATGTTGATTTTTATATTATTGTATCCTAGCTCTAAAAAATAAAAAAACTTAAAACTGGAAGATTTTTTTTTTTAATGGTTTTTCTTGTTCATTTTTATTATTTTGTCTTGTCTTACTATGTAGAGCTAAATAAAAAAATCTATGACGATACTGAACATGCATTAGTCTTACAAAACCAAGACAACGTATCGTATTATAGTTTTTCTTTCTAAATATGTATAATAAAAAAAAAATTAATAATATAAAATTGGATGGATTGTGTGCGGTTTTAAACTACTTTAAAAATCGTTAAAGTTTACATATAGCTTCATATAATATTCATATGCACATAATAATAATTGTAATATGTATTATTTTTATGTACGTAGTTTACAACACAAAGCTTTACGGTTTATTATTATAATAAAAACACGTCTAATTTCAGTTAAACCAACTGCACCGCACCATCGTTGTTTTATGATTAAAGCAATACAAAAATTATAATGACTCTCGTTTTGTTATAATAGATCTGTGTTGCGGTAAGTAATACAGATAGTACATTTATGTATTTATATGTAGATTTAGAAGGATTAAAAGACTTAATGTAAATGTTAAGTACCCAATTAAACAAGGCTATTGTCCTGAACATTTATGCTGTTTGTATCAGTTAATATCTTAATTTTTAAAGTTTATTTGTGACTTCTATAAATAAAATTTCAATACAAAGTATTCAAACAAAATTTTTTTTCAATATATCTCTTCTCTCTAGAATATGTATATATAAATAAAAATACTCCACCGAAAAAAAACTAAATTGGCTGATAACTAGCACGTATTGTCTCCAGGCCTTCTGTGATTCCAAACTAATAGAAATATAATAAATTAGATTTTACTTTTTTTACTATACAATTTCAGAAAAAGTACTTTCACACCAGAGGTATGGTATGCCTAGGCAGCTCTTTTTTTTACATACAAGGAACAAAAACAATGGTACAGGAGCAATGCTTTATTGTCTTATTGCATTTGCATTCAACACCGAAAATAAAAAAATAATCGATGATTGGTGAGCGCTGCGAACAGGGGGCAGAACTTTAATTAAAATAATAACCAAATCTTTTATATTCAGAATATTTTTTTTTTGTTCTGAAATCGTATAAATCCAAACATTAAGCAAAAAAATGATTTAAGAATATTGATCAAGGCGTACTATATTTCACAATCACAACCCAGACATCCTCAAATCTTGATCGGCTGTCAAAGTGAAATGACTACAGGAATTGTCATGCAGACAAATTTTTATAGTCCTGAATCGATAGTTTTTGGATGATAATAGTTTTATATGCCGATATGCCTTGAAAATTGCTCTACTGAAATCTGTCTATCTTATGCTTCGTAAAACCCATGCTTTCTTAAATGTTGATCGGCAAGGCTGAAGGACCGCAGAAATTGTCTGGTTTTTCTCAAGCTCAATTCTTCCCTTATCTCATTTCAACAAAATATGGGCTTACACCACTTTTTAAAAAAATGGCTCGCATTTGAAGCTGTTTGAAAAGAGAAAAACTATAAAACAGTTTTTGATGAAAATAATTGTAATGGAATTTCGAAAGGGGACTAACTAAATCATGAAAATTACGAAGTGAAGAGCAAATTAAGGATGACTGACTAGTTAAATCGTTGAATCGACTTTTGGCAAAATATTTTAAAATTTTGTCATTAAACAGACGAATATTTGGTACGGCTTTTATTTTGAAAATTTGTGGCATTATTGTAGAAATCAGGAATATGAAGGACTCCTTGGTTTCTATAAGTCAGCTGTGTGAGGCAGCCGATCATTAATATTGAATATACTCGTATTTTGCTAATAATTACCAATTCTATCTCGGTTTAGTTTTGTCGTACCGCTACAATGGTGGCATGATGATTAAAGAAATTATTTCGATTATGTAAATAAATAATACGGAAATTCTAATAAAATCGAAATAATCCTCGAATTAGCGCACAAAAAAAAATAATTTTTCTTTTTTCTTCAATTGGTGGTAATTTTTACAAATAAAAAAATGTTTTATAAAAACTCGTTGAAGCGGCTTTTGCCCCATGTAATTCGGTTCAGACATTAATAGCGGCAACAACGCCATCAAACTCCGGTATTTGTATTTCTTCCCGTTAAAATCAGTCCATCCGTTGTAAATACTTAATTAAAAAGTAAAGCAGTTTGGCTAAAAATTTGACAAAAATTCGCTTAATTCTGAAAATTTCTTCTAAATAGTATTTAAAAATGAAATGCGTCGGACTACGAGACTTCCAAAAAATCCAAATAAATAACATCACAAGCACAATTAGGTAACAAAGATCGACTTAAATTTATTACTTTTAAGAAAAATACCTTGAATGTACGTACCATTTTCTGTCATACATTTATATATGTGAAAAGGGGGCAATTAAAAAAAAAGGGCTTAGGTGTGAAGAAATCATTTTCCACTTTTTTGCCGATTTGGGAGTATGAGACGCTCTTTCACATGGTGAAAACCAGAAAGTCATAATTTGTGGAAAAGTTTACTAAAAATTAAGAGAAAGCAGAGTACGAATAAAACTGAATATTATATGCCAGAAAAACATTACTAAGTAGATTTTGTATTTTTCTTCGTCGTCGTCTTTCTTGAGATCTTTTTACGTGTTGGTTGTGAGGAAGATGAACCTTGTTCTACGTCTGGTTCGAGAACATCTCCACTAACCTTCGTCTTTCGTTTCTTTGATGCTAACTCTTTTTTCGGTAATGAAACCATACGTTTCTTCGATTCCAACTCCTTATTCTGGCTTCGATATGAATTAGTATCACTTAGAGGGTGGTTCCCGGGAATTCCCGGGAGCCATTTCCCGGGAATTTTACATATTTTATCAAACCCGATTCCCGGGATTTTCAAATTAAAATTCCCAGGAATTTGGAAAAAATTAAAAAAAATTCAAATATAAAAAGTAAATATGTAAGTATGAATAATATTCCGGGATACGTTGTATTGTGAACGTCACATTAAATATAATCGCCTAGCACAAATCACTTATAATAGATTACGCCTTGCGCACTTTGCCTATTTGGATCATAAAATAAACGGCATAAAATAATGACGTCAAATGAGAGTGAACAGCTTTGTTTCACAATATTGTTGTATGTAATTGAATCCAAAAATCAAATTAAATTAAATAAATAACGTGATGCACCGTATTTAATTGTTGTAATAACAATATAAATAATATTCCATATAGTTTTCATTCTTTTCCAACAAATAAGAGATTATTGAAAGCATGGATCCTATTTTGTAAGAGGAAAGAAATATTCAACCATTATCCATATTCAAACATAATACATACATCCATATATTATACATTTATTAGACAAATTCCTTATTTTTCATACATTTCCTTTGCAATATCTTACTAGCAACTCTCAATTGACGTAATGCGCAGTAAACTACGAAAACGAAATCCACGAAGGCGTAATCTATTATAAGTGATTTGTGATCGCCTAGTAAGCCTAGATAAACTTAAAGCCAGATGTCGAGCCAGGTACTAATTTTGATAACATCGCTTTGATAAATGATATAATTGTCGCAAAATTATTTAAATCATCTGTTTACAGAATCATGTTAAAGCTAACCGTGTGAAAGAATTAAATTTACTGTTTGACTGTAAAACAAGGTGGAACAGAGCAGAAAAAGAGATTGGCTATTTCCTAAAATTACGTGGCAGTGTTGTTAAACCCTAAACAATCTGAGTTTGACTAATTTCTACTCAGACAAGCATTCGCAGAGATTATAAACGGTACTGAATGTTTTGGATCCTATAAAATTAAATGTTGAATACTTGACCAACAAAATTAAAATTTAATTGTCGTGCTAAATCTAGTGTAGTCAACTATTTATTCGTCGAACGAATTAAGTCAGACAATACAATTTTTTGTCAAAATGTCACGTAACCTAAAGCTTAAAACAAAGAATTACTGAGCGAAGAGACCGGAACCCGATTGAAATGATTTCGAATCAGAAAATTTGACTGATGATTTGACAGCAGTAGGAAACTCATCTTTAACATGTCAGTGGTTGCGAAAGAAATAGATAATCGGGTAAGGTGGCTTCAAATTAGTCAAATTTTGTGGAGGCGTTGAAGTAAACTTCAGTAAAAAGCAACACGTTTGTTCTAAAATTCATCGAAATTTTGTAGTAAGAAACGGTCTGGTCGCAGTAACGAATCTTTTATCGCAATGTGTTTGTGATAATTCGTTGAACAATAAAAAAAAATATTTCAACTGAAACTGCTGCTTTTAGTGAGTTTTACATAAAATTTTTGTGAATTGACCAGGAAATTCCATTTTTTTTTTAATTTCCGGGATCTCGGGAATTCCCGAGATTGAAGAATTTTCAATTCACACTCCCGGGATTCAGCATTTGTCGGGTATTACCACCCTCTACACTAAATCGAGTTCATTCTTTGCTAACTCTAAACAATTGATTCTTGTATTCTCGATCATTTTTCGTGGTATAATTGTTTGGCATTTGTTATTACAACAATCTTTTGAGAGAAATTTGATTACCAGCTCCTCTTCCTCTTCATCTACAGCAGACAATTTCATCCTAACGAAACTTTGTTCCATTTCATCTTCTGCCTGAGACAAATGTAGTTCATCATCATCACCATTCGAACTAACATCATCATCAGACCCGTTATTGTCTTCATCGTTTTCAGGGAAATATTGACTGTAGACGGCACTAAACTCTTCATCAACACTCATTTTTCTGCAAAAGACCAACAGAAACGACTTCATTAACGTGATAACGAAAAAGACGGCAGGCGCGATAACAATGATAACATTTGTAAACTCAACGCGATTAACTACGATAATATTCCGAGCAAAAACAACACTTGATGTCCTTGAATATAGTTAGACAGATAAAAGGGAACAACTAACGCGAAACTGATGCAACGAATTTTTTACTTTTAACAGCTGTTTTATCGAAAGCTTGTTTTCGCACGTACGCCCCCTTTTCGAAGACCAGGTCACATATACATATTTAAATTGAAATTGCGTACCATAAACATATTTAACATTTACCTCCGAATATGATCCGGAACACTTCGATTATAAACATTTGGACAAAATTTAGAAACCTAATACTAACCGCTTGTTTGAGTCAGACAAATTAGGATGTTTGGATGCTTCCAAATCTGCAGATACTGTAATTATTACTGCAGTCGGTAAGACGTCAAAACCTGCTTTATGGCCGAATTGGTACATTACTTAAATTTTTGAACGTCAAATTTTTGAAAGTACTAAATATTGGCGATTATTATTATTAAAACAACGCCACTTTGTAGTATTTCCGGTAAATAAATTGATCTACTAAAGCATTAAGTAAACATATACGACTAAAAGTAAAACTGCGACGGCTACAATTCAGGGCTTTCCGAGGTAATTTAATAAATAATATTTTATTGGCGGAATTCTGCTTGTAACCTAATTTTTATAATATTCCAACCTTCTAATGAAATTATCTAATTTTTTTTATTGTTGTTTAAACAATCGATTTTATTAATGCAACGAAATATGTCTACATTTTATTGTTGAACAATCATTTTAAAGTTGAAGATCGAATAAAAGAGAGTTGAATTTGTAGGCAATCCGTTAAGAAAATTATAATTGTTCCCTATATGTGTTGAATCGATAAAATATTTCTAGAAAGTTGTCAGAAATTGACATCGGGTCTTACAATCTAACAATAACTGTATTTCGTGACCATCAGAAATCATTTCCTTTATATTAGTTTGTAAAATATTATTACGAACCGGTGAGTTTTTGAATAGTTATACTATTCCTCTAATTTTTATTATTGAATTTTTAATTTGCATATTAGAATTTATTTGAATATTGTCAGGAACAAATTTATTATCGCCTAAATCATCTGACTCAAGATCATTATCTGACTTTCTTTTCGTAGAAGATTGTCATTACAGCCAAGTGTATTGCGTGATTATAACATAATTGCTGAAAAGCCGGCCATATTTCAAATTTATACTGGCTCCAACGCTTGTAGTAGAAACTACGTCTGACTCGTAATTTAAATCGAACCATTGAATCTTACGTGTCACCATTTCTATGGCTTTTTTAGCTGGGCATGAACCTTCAATTCTCTTCAAACCTAAATTTTCAGATGAACCACTGGAAAAATATAAATGTATTTATATACCTACGATTACGGAAACTGATCTGTTCATATATTGATAATGAGAATTTTTGGTTTTTCGCTTTTATATTACTGATTTTTAAAATAATTTTGTTTTTGACATTATCGTGAAATTTATAAACTAAATTCATCACATCTTATGGAGTTTTCGGCAATGAGAATCCCTGTAATTGCAGACTATTTCGAATGAATGAACTCTAACATGTAGCATTAGTATAGATATTCCATCGTTTGCAGCAAGCTTAGAAACAATTCTTGCAAGTGCTAAACTGTTATCGTGTATAAAGTACTCGCCAATCTGTTTCCTTTTTTGGTTGTCGGTTCAGAAGCAACGCTGGTAGAACATTCTTTTTTTTTCGCTTCATATTATGAACATTAGCCAAATTCCGATGTAAACCCGTCGTAGATGAGGCGTTACATACATGCAAGAGATTCCGCGCATTGGGTACAACTAGTTCTATCTTTGTCAAGGCCAGTTCTTTTAAAATATTTCCAAACATCTTCGCTATTATATTCGGGCATATTAAAATAATTTGGGGGTTAAATTTATGTGTTGAATTTGTTTATCAAAGGTAACAATTTACATATCAAACAGCAAAATAAGATTTGTACACGTATTTATTTTGTGGTTTTATTAGAAAAATAATTTTGCGTAAACAAATGATAATAACAACTGAATGATTATTGAACATTTGTAGGTTAGATTTACATACAATATTTTAATGTGGTTTTCCAGTTGATACAAAAAAAAATTGGAGCGAAACAGCTGTTAATGACAGCTGTCATTCATCGCTCGGTCAAATCTTTCGGAGCGATTAGTAACACGATTACATTTAATATGCCATTAATATATTTACAAAATAGTAAAAAATTTTATTGTTTTAAGAAAAAAATTTTTGCTATGGGAAAATAGAAAAATCAAAAATCTGTCATTTTTCAACTCGGATTCGACTCCGATTTTTTTTGGTGTCAGCTGGAAAACCACATAAATAAAATCATTTTAATGTTTTCAAAGTGACATCTAAATTCAAATACTAGTAGACAAAACTTTTGTAAAATGCAGTTCAAATTAATAATTGGTGAAGTTTTGACAATAGGTGCCGCTAAATATAAATATTAATATTTCTCGAGAAGCTCGATTAAATTTCTCGAGAAATGGGAATCCCGAAATTTTTTAATTATTTTTGGGTAGAAGATCGAGATGAAATTTCTCGAGCAGAAACTCTAAACAAATTTTCGTATATGAGATTTCCAGTATTTCCTGGGATTATTCCGCCGAAAATTGTGTACAGCGAGATTACTTCATTATCAATATGAATTAAATGCGCGACATCAATTTTTTTTTTAAAACTGAATTATCATTTGAATAAAATTTGTTTGGGGCGGATTTAATTCACCCCATAAACAGTTCTTCCCTCTATTCCACCTTCAGGAAAACGAAATAACCCAAAACTAAAAATTAATTAATTTCGCGTGAAGTTAATTCAGTTTTTACAAAATTTATGACGTAGAATTAATTCATAATAAAAATGTAAATAGTTTCCCGCTTTCTTTGACCACGTTATATTAAAAATAATCAATACAAATTACATAATAGTTGCTTTCCAATCGACCAACCGCAAGCACCCGCTAGTGAACCGCTAGTAGAATGGTTTTTGTCTTCGCTAAATTATCTATAGACATTTAGCAAAGACAAAAACCATTCTACTAGCGGTTCACTAGCGGGTGCTTGCGGTTGGTCGATTGGAAAGCAACTAATAGGTTTTATTTGTTTTCTAAAAATAAAAAAGTTTGACGTAAACAAAATTTGATGGAACCTTTGAAGAACCGGAAGAGGTTTTGTTGTATAATACTGAGAACTGAACCGAAGTTAAAATAAAATGCAAGCACCGAACCGTAGTCAATACAAAATGTATCAACTCTCAAAAATGAGATATTTCTTTGAGATTTTTATGTTGGTAATTCGGTTTCGTACAGAAAAGTAAAGTCTACTCATCAGGTAGCTACGACCGAACTACAAAAATTCAACTTTCGCTAAATACTTTAAGTAAATAACCAGAGGGTATTGACTTAGCGAATTATATTCACTAAATCAAATTGAAAAACCCAAACAGAAATTTTATTTTTTGTGCATAATGTATAATACCCGCACGAATAATTACGAAGTTGTTGTAAAATTTTAAATTTGTATATTAAATCAGACAAATTTTTAACTTCATAATAATTAAAATTGTTTTTTAATTAATTTTAGGTGATTATTTGGTTAGGATTTATGTTATCTATGACATTTGTCTTTATTAAAAAATGATCGAAAATAAAATACATTTTGTAATTTTGTTTACTATTTTAAATGCTATGAATGTCCTACATTCAAGATTTCTTTTTGGTAGTAAAAAATACGATATGCGCAACACACGGATAAGTTTTTTGCTTTTCTCAGTAAAACTGTAGCCCTCGGCTTCGCCTTGAACTGCAAACTTCCACATTAGAAAGTAAAAAATCGTACCCCATTTTTTACATAAAAAACTGTTTAGAAAATGAGAGCGGGAAATGCTCATTGTCATTCGATGTTTATCCAGGTCTACTAATAAAATTTAGACATAATTAGGGCTCTCTCATTTGCAATAATCAAAATCTAAAATCTAAATTAACACTTTGACCAAAAAGTAGTAAGACTTTTTAAGGGGACGTACCACCTTCAAAATTGAAAAATAAAAAGTTTTTCAAAGATTTTTTTTTAATGGAATAAAAAGAGATATCTTAATGAAACTTTCCATTGACATTTTATTTAACTGAAAGTATAAAAAAAAATTTTTGTTAGATTTTTTTTAGCCCACTGTCGTCTGCTATAACGGTTTTCCAAAAACACTGAAAATTCGCGGCGTGCATCATAACTGCTCTCAGAAACGTTCGAAAAAAAAAAACGGGGTTTTATGCAGCATTAAATTGCCCTTGCAATGAACTAAAAAAAGAAAAATTGGTTGAAAAATAAAAAAATGGCGGCATTTTTTCGAAAATTCAGCTTTTTTGTCCCCCCCAAATAGCTGTAACTCAAAAAATTGAAAGCCGATTATTCCTTCCGTAGTTCATTCTGAGCAGAAATATCTGTAGATCAACGTGTTAAAATTTTAGAACGATTGGATAAGTAGTTTTTTCTCAATCTTGCACGCCAACTTGAAAAACGTCATTTCGAGATAATCGCGTTAGTTAAAATTTTTTTTTTTTTGTAATAAACCTTACCAAAATTTAATCTGCGATGCCTGCACCGAACAATATACCTTCCTCTCAAAAATTTCCCCTCTACTTTTACAGCTGTTATGTGAGAGAATAACGTATTATATTATATATACATATGCATGTATATATAAGCAGGTGTTACTAAGAGAAAGTCGGTGTAGCGATACAGCGAACTTTGGCGCCCTTCGCAATAAATAAAATAAAAATATAACTAAAATTTTTTTTGAGATTTTCATGTTAAAATCATGTTCTTAAACGTTCATTCTAACATATTCTATCATAAAAAAAAATTCGATTTTTTAAAAATTTGAAGGTGGTACGTCCCCTTAAATAAAACACAAAAGGCTTATTAAAGACTATGCACGTTAAAATCGGAAAATAAAAAACTAGCCCTATAAATGAGACAATATTTTTTAATCAATTTTTCATTTTGGATTGATTATTAATATATTAATTACAGAGTTAACAATAATCTTATTTTTTGTTATTTTGTTTATGGTTTAAATTGGACTTTTCTCATAATACTGCACAACATACTTTATAGTGGTATTAGTTACATAATTTGTTGCCTTTTTCCATTTTTTCTTGAAATCATTAAGCGTTTGTTCCCCTCGGATTCGTTTCAGTTGTTTTTTAACCACAGCCCAATATGTCTCTACAGGTCGAAGCTCCGGACTATTTGGTGGGTTCATATTTTTCGGTACAACATGCACATCATTCAAAGTGTACCATTTCATCACGTCATCTTTCGCGTAATGACATGATGCAAGATCCGGCCAAAACTTAGTGAATACAGAACACAGGATATTTCATAGTTTTTAAGGAAGGGCAAGAGTCGTTTCTGTAAGCACTCTTTGTTCATATAGCTTACGTGCGCGTGTTTTAGTGTTCGTGTTCTGTTTATCGTCAAACCAATGCAGTGTGAGACGAAAAGTTGTCTGCCCAAAATGCTAACCCAAAGGCATGATGTCATCGAGATCTCTAATTGTTAATTAACAATTTTTGAACACCAAACCCTTGACTTCCACATGGTATTCATTGGTAGACGTCGAAGGACGGCAAGGACATTCATCATCTTCAACGCGTTCTCTGCCTTCTTTGAACAACTTATACAAATCAAAAACACTCGCTCTGGACAGTGCGTTGTCAGTCGAAATTCCATTTCTGAAGCAAAATTTGATGCAACTTCTGGATTTTTTTTTAAATCGAGAAATTCACTTTTTTAGATGAAAGACAAGCGTTTCTGATTAACTACTAAAGATATTGACACGAAATTTCACAAAGATGTCTGTTAGGGTGCTACCAATATCAGGAAAAAAAAACTACTCGTTTGAAAAGTCTTACTACTTTTTGATCACTGTAGTAAATCCATTAAACTAGAAAAAAGGTGGAGTAACGGAAATTCGGAATCCTACAGGAGTGGAGCGCTTAGAGATAGCCATATCACAAGAATTTATCAAGTAATGGGGATTACAATTAGTATTTGAATAAACCGAAATGATTCCATTTATAATTTAAAAAATTTGAGATTCTTAACTTTAGAAATGAAGAAGAACTTTATGATGTATGTTTGTCTACTTATTACTTTACAATAAATTGAATTTATTTCTACAAATAAAACCGTTTTTAATCAAATAAAAAACTACTTAAAATAACTCAAAAAATAAACAAAGAATTTTTATTTTTGAAGCTCAAAGCCGTTTAATATATGAAAAGTACTTTGTTTAATTTCATAATGCAATTGCTTAGAAATCGAACTAAAATATCTTAATAAATTAATTATGACTTAGAATTTGGTCATGAAAGACTACAACTACTAACATATAGTATTAACTCTTCACTGGCCAAGTCTAGTTTTTGGTTGAAGTAAAACAACAAACGTCACTTATTCCCATATTCATATAACTCTATCAAATTTAATCGATTTTTATATCATAATTTTCCAAACAAAACAAATTTTAAGTGCTGTTTAAACTCTAATTAACTTTCTTGAATAAGGGTATTATACTACTAACCTGACGGTGAATCGGAGTTTTCTAAAATAAAGCGGCAACTTAAATTAAATTTAACTAGAATTTATAACATCAAATTATTATCGAAAGATTTTAGTCTTTAATTTTCTAATAACCAAGAAATTGAAATTTCTAATTAATAACCTCAATTGCTTCATGAAAAGCTTCTTCTTCAGCTTATAATATCTCCAAAACTTAAATCTTTTTATATAGTCATAATATTTTGACTCCTATTTCGAATCTGCAGACACCAAATTCTTATCTGTAGACTCCAAATTCTAAGCTGACTGTTTGTGAAATGCAAAATACCTATGTACATAACAAATCTAAACTCTACACTTAAAATTTCATCTTCTCCAAATTCCAAAGAATTAAAACAATCCAACAGTTATAATTACAGTAATTAGTGACTGCAAGCTGTAAAAAATATTTTATTCAGCTTTATACAAGCATGCGAAAACACATGTGAAATTGGTTGAAAAATTAATTATCCAATCATTTTTAAATCCCTTTTACTTAAATTTTAAATCGAAATTTCAAGGCTAAACTTAAAATACGTTGCTTTCAATAACAAATTTAAGTTAATAAAACCTAATGTTACCATTATTAATTCGAATAACGCGCAGAAACACAAAAAAAAAAATTCGTAAAAATGTCGATAAAAAAATTCCAAAAGCTGAAGATACGAAAATAATAAAATCCATTCATCAACCCAACTAATTATCTATAATTTTGAGATTTTTCATCTTCGTTTCTTGATTTACTTTGTTCGATTTATTACTACATACTTCTATGGTTATGTATAAGAAATCGTTATAATTGCACATAATTACATCTTGAATTTATATTTTACATGTAGTGTGTATATATATGTTGGCTACTTTTATGGAATTTGAAAGATTCGGTGTGAGTATCAAATTTTGAAATTGTTTTGGTTTCTTCTACCCATCGGTAGTTTAAAATCATCGATCCCCTGAATTTTATTATTAAAATAAAATTCGATTCGGTTGTAAAAATATATAAAAGCAAAAAAAATATTTTTCATTAGTTTCTGAAGGGTTTGATTTCCGATTTTTTTTTTTTTCTTGCAAGATGATTGAATTGAATTTTGATTCCAATTCCAATGATATACTTCTCTGGTATACGAATATAATATTGGTTAGTAACTGCAATCAGTTATTTTTACTTTAATGTTTGATTTATTCTGTTGTTATTTCAAATCTAAAGAATTCAATTCAGAATCACTCATTTTGTATGTCTAAGTACTGTGGTTATGTATGTACTAAACATCTACCGGTATTGTAGGATTTTTTGTAATGAAATGAAAAATTGAAATATTATGTAAATTTTTTTATATCATTTTCTCTTCTGTTATAATAATAATGAATCCTTATTTCTTTTTAGTTTGATTTTAAATTAAATTAAATTCGGACTGAAATTGTATAATATAAAGTTTTATTGTAAAAATGTGTAGAGATGAGAATGTGTTTTTTTAGATGCAATGTTTTAGTCATATTTTTGTACATACACATTTCAAAGGAATGAAAATTCAATTTAATAAAAAATTAATTTTAGTTTTTGTTAGATTTTGATGAAGACGCAACGCTAATATTAAAAGTAATCAAAAGTAGTTGATTGATGAAGTTTGATCATAATATGTATTTATAAATATCTATAAACTAGACTAGGGGGTACTAGATTTAGTTAAATTAATCGAACTTTAAATTATAACTTGAATTTATTTTTATAAGAAAACTGAAGTGAGAAATTTTAAAATAATATTCGAATTAAGTATCTAAATTATAATAAATTTTTGGCATATGCGTTGCAAAAGTTCTAATTTTCGGGACGTATTTAATAGAAAATCAAAACAGTTTAAGTCCTAGTCACCAAACAACCGAAAGCGTGTTATTTAAGAATGTACATACACCCTGCGCCATTGAAATGTTCGATTTCGATTATTTACTATTTCATGCAATTCTCTCATAGATTTTACCTCATTCGCTATTTTTTTTTTTTTTTTTTTATTTTTCAGCATATTTCACGCCTTATTAGGTATTTAAAACCAAACTAAGGATGAAATATTCGTTCGGTTTCAATTAAGTAGTCCAAGAGTTAATTTTACAAAGTGTCGCTCTAAATTAAATGCTAACGAAAAAGCCAAAATTTTGCAAGCAAATGCAAAAAGTACACACATTCACAAATTGCAAGAGAATCTTAGTGTAGCCAAACAGAAATTAGATAGTTTTTAAGGCACTATTCCGAAAATCAAACGATAATTTGGCTCTGATGCAAAGAGGAGAACTTATGTTTCAACAAATCGAATTTCAGATATTTAGCTCTTAAGCAAAGGCTTGCTACGGCTTTGGAGCTGAGAACTTAGCTTCTAATAGCAACAACCGACACTATTTCAGTTCATACTTTTAAAAGGAACTTGGTTTATATGCTTGTCGACCTGCGAGAAAATCATTACTGACCGCAAAAATGGCAGCTGCAAGCCTCAAATTCGCAATAGAATGAAAAAACTGAATGCCCAGGGACTAGCGTTGGTCCATATTCTCGGATAAATCCAAATTCAATATCTTTGGACGCGATGTAAGGACAAGGGTTCGGCGACGAAAAGGCAAACGGTATTGAACAGAATGTATTTCACCGACAGTGAAAAATTCACCATATGTTATGGCCTGGAGAGCCATAACAGCCTTTGGAGTTTGATCACTATGCCTTCTGGATAGTTCAGAAAACGGAGGAAAATATAAAAAAATTATCGAAACCTGAATCGTGACTATTGAGGACCCGACTCAATACATCGGTATTCCACTCTTCCAGGACGATTACTCTCCGTGAGTTATTGATGTTATTTGTAAAGTAAGAATGCTTAATTTTAATGTCTATTTTGTTTAGGTAGCCGAATTTAAAAATAGCTTGGTGATTGAGTCGTTACCCTGGACAGGAAATAGTCCTGACCTCAATATTGTTGAGAATATTTGGTCCTTCATGGGAAAGAAGATTACAAATTACAAGCTGAAAAGTGCCAAAGAGCGGAAAAAACTTACAGAAAAAGTCTGGTTTGAAGAAATAACAATATATTATTTAATCAAACTTTAGAATTCAATGCTGATCGGGTTTAAGGCCATCATAAAAGCCAAAGGCTGGGTTATTAATCATTGATTTTAAAAAGTTCAATTTTTCTCAAAATATTTTGGTTGAGATGAATTATTTTATTTCTGTTAATTCTTATTTTGAATAAAAATTACCATTGTCAACAAAAAAACTATTTTTCAATTGAAAAACTTTGTTAAAAATACTGTAAAGACCTACCAAATTGTTACGAGGTAGGGCGGTAATAATCCTTATCCGACGTTATGTATGTCTAAAATGTCGGATTACCGTTCTTTTTATTTGAATATATTCGGAATAGTGTAAAAATTGTTTTGATAATCAGAATCTATCATTTTTGCTATCTACTTTTGAAGCAAACGGTGGTATTTCCAAAATTTACATTAAAAATTCAAACCGAACATTTCAATGGCGCAGGGTGTACATAAACAGGATTACTGGTAACTCAACGTATTCTTTGTAGGACGTTATAGGGGTTAAAACGCAACAAATTGAGCTAGTAATTTGTACATTACGTGTGGTAAAATTTTTTGCACTAAACTACATTTTCTATCAACTAAAAGTAAAAATTAAGAAAAATAAAATGATAAATTAGTGATATTTGTTTGGTATTTTTGAACTTTTAATTATTAACAGACATCAGCTATGACAAACACTTAAATTTTAACCCATTCGCGCAGTATATATTTTTTAAATAGGCTTTGGTTAAATCTGGGATTTTTCAACAAAAATCTAAAAATTAAAACTCAAAAACTAATGAATTTCGGTAGACAATTTGGTGGCTCAATTTGTTGCATTTTAACCCTACTATAATGTTCGGTAACGAATTCGTCGAGTTACCAGTAACCCTGTGTATGATGATGATCATTAAGAATGATTCGAACTTTTAGTTGCTTTTCACTCACTTTCTTAAACACATCCGGCTCTGGATTAGTGGCAATCTCCGCCTTCGAATACGGTGTCTTTTGGTTGGCTTGTCTTCATTTAAAAAGATTCAATAGGCGGATTACCGCTATATTTCTGGCTTTTAACCATGAAACCAAGCTTCGTCACTCCTTTTGCTTACCTTGGTTGAATTTCTGAGCATTTTCTTGCTCCAATCAGTATGCGCCCTTTTCGGCCTTAGACCGAATGGCACATTCGCCCATACAATTTCTTGACAGCCAGCTGAATAGCTAATTAGAAATTACACGAATTAATTTATTAATTAGAATAAAAAAAAATTATTAATTGTTAAAATTTGCCGTAAATTAAAACGAGTTTAGCTAAATGGGATTTAATAAATCGCAGTCTGTCAAAAGTATTAGGATCGGTTGCATATTATAAATTACATGAATTAATTGATTAATTCAAATTAGAGTAAAAAAAAATTGATAATTGTTTTTATTCATTCCTTAGAAATGATGGAATAAACCCAAAGCAATGTTGGAGGCGTTTTGTATTATAAAATTTAAAAAAATAAACAATACAACGTTTTTAAAGTCAAAATGTTTGCCTTGCAAAAAAAGAAGTGATTAGTACATTAAAATTTCGTTTGGATGACAAAACCGACAATATAAACATGGAAAATTTTGCGAGGCTGTCTTTTCTTTTTTTTTTTGAGCAATTGTTACTATAAAAATGAAAATTTGAATATAAAATATATTCGATCCCACAATATTTTTTGATATTTTGTAGTAACAAATAACTAATCCAAACGCAATAAAAGTATATTATGAAAACCCATACAACGACTAGACGTCAAAAGTTTATAGGAGGCAAAAATAACCAAATTTTCAAAAACACATGGCGTATGATAACCATCTTATCTTTGAAAATTTTTAAATACAAAAATTTAATTAAGAGCTTTCATATTTATTTTATTTTGATTAATTTCCCCCAATTCATTTAATTTATGTCACTGTTAATGTAAATATGTGGTAAATTTTATTATTTTTACCACAGTTAAAATATTTAACTTTTTAACCGTTTCGCACACGACCGTAATAAATGGTAATAAACCTTTCAGTGGAATGGCTCTTACACTCATATAAAATCTAACCTTTGTGGGCATAACTTTGGGGGACCTTTATAATTTAGTGGCTAGAAATGCTAAAGACCAAGGAATTCAAATCGGCTGACATAATAGTACTGTGAATTGACATGGGAGATGAAAAAGTGCCAACGATAGTTTTGTGAAAACTAATCGTGGGGAGCAGAGTAAAAGAGGAAAATCCAAAAATTAATTTCAACGGAGATGTTCACAGCGTAGTTGTGAGTGGTGAACAAAGCAGAGAAACAACCCAAATACTTTATTCATCACTATATGAAGAAAGAATGCACTGAGAATAGGAGTACTTCAAAAGAAATGTCAGGTTAGCAGTGTTACGGGGACAAAACACTGATTTTATTTTTATTTTTAATTTTTATTAATTTGTCTTGTTTATTTGAATTTAGGCCGTGTGTGAATATGTTAAAATTATTTGGTTAAAAGTTTGGTGAAGATTAAATTATCGTGGGGAATTTGTATCTACCAAATTTAATCTTGCTGTGTGAATTAGTTAAAAATTAAAATTTTGACAACTAAACAACCACATGAAGCGCATTTATAATAATCATTTTCCTATTTGGTTATCTATTGTTATCGCTTTTATAACAGGCGTAATTTATCAAATGCAGCTGTTTTAAGAAGAAACACAGAAGAAAACACGTTGTGCTTATGTAAGGCTGCCATACGTCCCGTTTTGGGAGGGACAGCCCCGTTTTGGCAGCGTTTGTCATTCCGAGAAATTATGTCCCTCTTTGTCCTGCTTTCATGCTTTTTGTACAGTTTGTCCTTCTTTATGCTTTTGTTTCGAAATACAAACTCTTTTTCATAATTTAAAAAAAAAACAAAGAGAAATGTCATTTCATCAACCAACACTAAATCTATTATAGGGAAATATTTTAGTCTTCCTAAGTTCCTACGCTTATGCTATTTAAATGAATGGACAAACCCATTGGAAGAAATAAACATTTTTGAATGGACATTATTAAAAAAAAATTGTAGAAAAATGAAGTGATTCATTGCCTTGAAAAATTAATGAAGATATTCAAAACCAATATGAATAGCGATGATCTAAAACTATCAGACGAAATAAGCCGTGTTAATATTTTTTTGTCTCCTGAAACTCTTTTAAACTGGAATAGTAATAAAGAGCAATCCGATAAAAAATGGGTCGATATACTTACACATTTAAAAAGAAAACGAAATTCCCCATGAAAATTTATTGAAGTTGCTAGAAATATGCTTGTGTTTTTTTACCTGCAACAAATGCGGCAGTAGAACGGTGTTTTTCGATTATCAATAATAATATATGGGGAGGTGATAAATTAACTTTGGTACTTGTTACTTTGTTTGCACAGGCTGTAATTAAACAGCAATAAATATAATTAAATATATTTAACTACTCATAATTAACTATTTTTTTTAAGAAACAATAAATCCTATTTTTATGTTTTCATAATTTATTTATTTGAAATTTTATAAATGGATTCATCAATTATTTTATGTTATTTATTTAATAATTTTGTTATACAATAAATGAATTTAAAAAAACACTGAAAAGTACTGTTTTATGTTAATATGTGTCGCAAACAAAATTTAAAACATGTCCCTCCCTGTCCCTCCTAGATATCAGAAATTCATAAAATGTCATGCTTTGACCATTTTGATATCTGGCAGCCTTAGCTTATGTATCTGTTGAACCAATATTAAAAAAACGAGGTTATGTTTTTTTACCTCGCTTGTCAAATTTTATATACGGGCTTTACCATGATACATTTTTTATTTATCTTTGTGGTGACTAAATTGTTTTATTTTAACTTTTATGTCAAAATTTTAATTTTTAACTGGTTTTAACTAATTCACACACGGCCTTAATTTAATCTAAGTTTTAAGTCTATGATGTTTATGTTTGTTCCGATTAATTAGGAAATTTTCACATCCCGCAGTACATATAAATATAACTACTAGGGCGGATTAAATTTTTAAGTGGTCTGGAGACTCCATTTTTCTGAAAATTCATTTAGTTTTAAGCTAAAAAGTCCACAACACGATATGGCTACGATGAATTTCGAGCCTGCATAATGTCATTTGAAGATTTTTATTTATATAGAGTGAGTTTTTAAAAAATGCCAGGCGTACGGTGCTAGATAGGAGAAAATTACTTATAATGAAATTTGTTAAGGATCGAGGGGGACATCGGATGGCGACCTTTAATTCAACCTTGACTACGATCTTCAAGGTTATTTGAAGGTTAAATTGAATTTGTTAATATAAATCCCTATTTTTGACCCCAGATTCATAAAAAACGCAAAATTTTACGTTCGGATAGGCAGTTTAGGTTCTTCCTTTGAATGACTTTCAGGTGTTAGTTCAAGGACTAATTACTAAATAATTTGAAATGATCTGCTTAATGGCCGAGTCAGCCATCTGATCTGAATTTGATCGAAAATGGCTGGAATTAAGTAAAAGTAGCTATTAATAATGAGAAACACAAAAATAAACAGAAATTTTGGTATTGAAATTTGTCGAATTTGGAATAAATGACCGTTCACAAATGCCAGGAGCTGGTAGGCTCTATGGGAAAGCCGATGCCAGGAAATAGTTCGAAAAGAAGGTCACAAGACCAATACTATTCAATAAAAACGCATATTAGGTTTAATCATACACAAATAAGGCTGAAAATGAATTTTGAAATTGACTGTGCTATTTCAATGAACAGCCTATTTATAAAATAAAATGTTTAATTATTTTTTTTCTTATTCTCTTTATTAATTAAATATAATTTTTTGATATTAATTTATATTATGTAAATAAAAAAAAAATAATTGAAAATTGATAAATAGTTTTTAAGTTAATGAAGAATTTGTAAAAAAATTTTAGAGTGTGCTATTTCACTGCACACCACTGTATATACAATTTTGTGCCCTTTCCGAATCAGAGGTCCAAAAATAGGGCTTTTCATTTAAAACAATCAATTTGACCATCAAATGACATTGAAGGCCGTAGGCAAGGTCGAATTAAAGGTCACCATGCGATGTCCCCGAAATTTTTTATCATCCTATATTGCATTCTTCTCAGGTACACAAATATTTTTTATGTGTTCGTGTGCTTTTGGTCATATAGTTTGTTTCATAATGGTAGTGGTAGAGCTAGTTAGAGAAGAGAAATTAGTTTCTTCTCTGAACGGTTATCTCTTATCTGTACAAGCATATTTGTATCTCAATATTAGTATTTTTCAATAGTAAATAAAAACAAAAATCTTAGGATTGTGTGACTGCAGTATGTACTAATAGTTGTTTGTGGAATTTGTCAAAAGGTCCTTCGATCGAAAATTCTAATGAAAGCCCTTCAATAGCATATCAGTTTTGTATCCAACCAAGATTTAGTTTACAATTCCGCAGATTTAGACTTAATACATTTGTCAGATCCAGCATGATGGCCTAATACCCGTAACAATAATATTACTGACTACTTGGTCGTTCAAGGTTCCAGGCAAGTTCAACTTACACGATATCCTTAAGATACAAACTACCGGAAATGTCACCAATAATCATTTGTTCCGTGTATGTACTTGGTAATAACGAATGTATACCGCGACGACGGATATTATATTCTGATACTGCTGACCGCGCATTTTGTTTCTGTTGTTTATATTTTGATCGAGGTCGTTCGAGAGTTTAGCATAAATTGGTTACAATAATTGAATCCATTTATCTAAAGTGATTGTCACATGAAAATAGTCCAAATCATATGATATTTATTTTATTTTATAGATTCCATAACAGGGCAATACACAGAACAAGTCCACTTACGTGCCACCTCTACATACAAAATCGAATTTAATGCCTTAATTCAGCTAAATGCCTGGAAGACAGCCGATCTAAAATACTTAAAAGAAACTTCAAAGAGATCGTAATTTCCAAGATACTCGTTGTGATTTATTTTCAGTTTCAATAAGGGATTTGCCAAGCCAAGGTTTGTTCTAGAAAAAAAGGGAAAAAAGAATCTCTCACATGTAATTCTATAAGAAGGTGCATAGAAATTTGGACAAGACAGTGATCACGCTTCACACAAATTATTCACCAATTTATAGAGAAATATCTCATCAAGTAAAAGTCTTCTGATTTCGTGTGACTGTAAATCAACAATTTTAATTCTATCTGCCTATTTAATGTGATTACTAAATGGAACTCACTTGTACATTTAGAAAATGATAAATTTATATCAACTCTCTCAATTTGCGCCTTATGAACTTCATAATACGGATTCCATATCTGACAGCCACATTCCAGATAGCTGTGGCATAAACTTTTAAATAAAATACAGAAGACAGCAGGATCCCGAAACTCTTTCCCCCGACGCAAAATAATCCCAAGCATTTGAAGCGCTTTAGAACAAGCAGCATTAATATGACTATCGAACTTTTTTTTAGAATCAAATACTATGCGTAAGTCAGTAATCTCATTAACTCTATCCAAAATCTGCTCCTCAAGCTTATATGAAAACATAATTTGATTTATTTTTCTAGTATACGATACCACAACACATTTTTAAATATTAAGTTTAAGTTTATTTATTAAGGACCAAGTTAAAAGTTTATCCAAATCATATTGAAGCTGAATAATCAGTAGAATTTTGAATTTGTGTATAAATTTTTAAATCATCAGCATATAATGAATAATGGCAAGACAAGATATTTGGAAGGTCATTAAAATATATAAGAAACAAAAGTGGGCACAGATTAGAACCCTGAGGCACACCAGACTTAGCCACAATGGTTTTAGACAAAAATCCAATAAATTTCACCTGTTGTAATCGCGTAGACAGAACCAATTAATAATTTGTGCAGAAAGAGCTTCATTACCACATTTTTTCAATAGAATACTGTGCGAAACCGTATCAAAAGCCTTTTCGAAGTCAGTGTAAATACAATCAACTTGATCCCCTCTATCAACATGATTAAAAACAAAACTTGAAAAGTTCATCAAGTTTGTTGTGATAGAACGTTTCGGAAAAATCCATGCTGTGAGAGGTTAATTGAGGTTTCCACCTCGTACAAAATGATTTTGTAGACCAGTTTTTCAAAAATTTTGCTAAAATTATTTAAAATAGAAATAGGACGATAATTCTGTATGTCCCACGCATCATTGTTTTTAAAAACTGGTACTAAATAAGCTTTCTTCCAATATGAAGGAAATACTCCATCATTCAACAATAAATTAAATGTGAGGGTTAACGGTCTGATCAGTTGTGTCTTCAAGCGGGAAATAAAATAGTTCGTTAAGTTATCAGAGCTCTTGTTTGTTTGCTTATCACTCTTTTTAATATCAATTAAGATAAAACTCTAAAACATCATATTCAAATATTATAACGACAATACGATTTTTAACGGAATTTGTTCGGTTAGCTTCAATACCTTATAATTTGATTTTTCGACATAAATTTAAAGTGATCAGCAAATAATTTGCTTCTTTGATACGATTCAGTTCTTCAACATCACCTAGTCTCATGCAAGAGGGATAGAGCAACGTAGTGTTAAATGATTGTGAATATGTCTACACTTTCTAAAATCGGAAAAAAATTAGTCATTAACACTTTTATATTTACGGTAACGATTATGATATTTACTCTTTAAATAAATCAATTTGGTCAGTTTACAAGAATACCACGAAGGAAATTTAAAATTAGCTTTAGTACAATTGTTAGGCGTAATGTAACTTTAGAGTATTTCGTAAAATTTAACAACTGGCTTATCAACCATACAATTTAAAAAAACATTATTCCAATTGAATTACTTGCTAAATTTAACCTCGCCATACAGGAACACGTTCGTGGAATCCTAAAAAACGAGTTATCTTTTCGTTATTGTGGAAAAAATATTGTAAACGAAATTACTTATTGAATTGATGGCTGAAAGTCACTGAGAAAGTATTTTCATATGTTCACAATGTAAAGTATTTTTCCACCATTGCTGACTGTACACCCTGCGCCATTGAAATGTTCGATTTCGATTATTTACTATTTCATGTAATTCTCTCATAGATTTTTCTCATTCGCTATTTTTTTTTTGTTTTTTTATTTTTTAGCATATTTTACGCCTTATTAGGTATTTGAAATCAAACTAAGGATGAAATATTCGTTCGGTTTCAATTAAGTAGTCAAAGAGTTAATTTTACAAAGTGTCGCTCTAAATTAAATGCTAACGAAAAAGCCAAAATTTTGCAAGCAAAGGCAAAAAGTACACACATTGACAAATTGCAAGAGTAATTTAGTGTAGCCAAACAGCAATTAGAAAGTTTTTAAGGCACTATTCCGAAAATCAAACGATAATTTGGCTCTAATGCAAAGAGGAGAACTTCTGTTTCAACAAATCGAATTTCAGATATTTAGATCTTAAGCAAAGGTTTGCTACGGCTTTGGAGCTGAGAAGTTAGCTTCTAATAGCAACAACCGACACTATTTCAGTTCATACTATTAAAAGGAACTTGGTTTATATGCTTGTCGGCCTACGAGAATATCATTACTGACAGCAAAAATGGCAGCTGCAAGCCTCAAATTCGCAATAGAATGAAAAAACTGAATGCCAGGGACTGGCGTTGGTTCATATTCTCGGATAAATCCAAATTCAATGTCGTTGGACCCGATGTAAGGACAAGGGTTCGGCGACGAAAAGGCAAACGGTATTTAACAGAATGTATTTCGCCGACAGTGAAACATTCACCATATGTTATGGCCTGGAGAGCCATAACAGCATTTGGAGTTTGATCACTATGCCTTCTGAATAGTTCAGAAAACGGAGGAAAATATAAAAAAATTATCGAAACCTGAATCGTGACTATTCAGGACCCGACTCATTATCACAGACCCGTTATCCTGGACAGGAAATAGTCCTGACCTCAATATTGTTGAAAATATTTGGTCCTTCATGGGAAAGCAGATTACAAATTATAAGCTGAAAAGTGCCAAAGAGCGGAAAAGACTTATAGAAAAAGTCTGGTTTGAAGAAATAGCAATATATTATTTAATTAAACTTTAGAATTCAATGCTGATCGGGTTTAAGGCCATCATAAAAGCCAAGGGCTGGGTTATTAATCATTGATTTTAAAAAGTTCAATTTCTCTCAAAATATTTTGGTTGAGATGAATTATTTTATTTCTGTTAATTCTTATTTTGAATAAAAATTACCATTGTCAACAAAAAACTATTTTTCAATTGAAAAAACTTTGTTAAAAACACTGTAAAGACCTACCAAATTGTTACGAGGTAGGGCGGTAATATTCCTTATCCGACGTTATGTAGGTCTAAAATGTCGGATTACCGTTCTTTTTATTTGAATATATTCGGAATAGTGTAAAAATTGTTTTGATAATCAGAATCTATCATTTTTGCTATCTACTTTTGAAGCAAACGGTGGTATTTCCAAAATTTACTTTAAAAATTCAAACCGAACATTTCAATGGCGCAGGGTGTACTCCGGACATCAGTCATGTAGTGCAATTATCTCTCAGTTATTAACTAAAAGCAACAAAATAAAATTATAGAGTCTACTATTAATCTCAAATTTCGCTAACCTCCTTCTAACTAATTCCCTACTTTCACATCCTTACATTAGGTACCCCTCTTTTCAGCCTATGCAGTATTTTAAAACTACATACATAGTTCCAATGAAATGTCGGATTCCAACCTGCTCTCAATTTGATTTCTTATTTTCTTACCAAACTCCCAATTTCATAATTTACCTCTTTATCAATTAAAAAATATAACAGTGGCGCTCCAAAAATACTTGCGAAGGGCGCTCAAAGATCTGGAGCAGGAGCTGCTTGAAGCCCGACGTAGAAAGAAAAACTGTAAAGACAAAAAGAGAATATTTTCAGGTAATATTCGTCGTCTGCTTTTCTTTTGAAGATAACGTGTCGAGTTTCTTCTTTTTTCTGTAAAACCGCCGGTACATACATAAATAACTATATAACTTCTTACAAGCTTACCAAACAATTAAAACGTTTTGGTATCATTGTAGATTTTCATAGCACCATACATCACATTCAATGACCTGCTCAATTCTAATATTATTGCTGTAATTGTTTATTACCAACTTCTTAATTACTGTTGTACAGCTCTTATTCTTACCCATTTTCCAACTAAATGTACTACTGAACCTAAACAGGATATTTAAATTTGTAAAAAATGTCTTACCAATACATTAAAAACTATTAACCTCCTGATTCACAAAATGTAAAAGTATGTAGCTGTATAATTTCATTACAGATTACTATCAAAGGACCAGTTGCAGAGTACCAAAAATTGCTGTTAAATAACATTAAAGATCTCGCCAATGTAACTAAACGCAAAAAAATCGCCCCTGTGGTCAAATTAAAAGATAAACAAACCCCATTTTATTGTTAGTATTAATAGGAACTTGCATACGATTACAGAGCTAATTTACAGTTTGTGAGTTTTCTTTATTGTGCTGTTTCTAATTATACGAACGCACTTTTTGATAATACATCCAATCAACTTTTTATTAACGTTCAACACGGGTTCAATGAAAAATATCCAACCGCAGGGATGGAGGCACTTCTAGGGCTGACTCCGTTGCATCTGCATGTTCAAAAGGATGCTGGAAGTATGGATGGCCCTTAAGATGCAGGCGGAGAGAATTATCAAACGGGGCAATATGGTGGGTCATCTGGAAATCCTTAAGGAATTTTTTTTTTTTTTTTTTTTTAAATGCTGCCAATGGCTTTATTCTTGAATCTTTCTACATAAGAAACTAACAAGAAGTAATCAAATCTTAAGCTAAAATTATTACATATTTTAAGTCTTAACCAATGTTAATACTTATTGTTGGTGCTCACAATTTAATTAATTTAGATTATACTTATACATACATATGTATAACATCAACATTTAATAAATTTACAGGTTCACAGGTTCATCAGTCCGAGTGGATCTGCTCTTTTCAGTCGCCTAAATCGTGGCTGTTTTAATATATCCCTGGCCAATTCGTTGGGATGCGCTTCTAGTTTTGAATAATATTTAGAACTGAATTCTTTAATTGTTTCTTTAATGGTTTTAATCCCAAGGTCATCATGTATATTACTATTTCGAATGTACCACGGAGCATTAGTAATACTTCGAAGTATTTTCGCTTGAGTTCGTTGCAGGAGCTCTCTGTTTGAAGCGCTGGTGATCCCCATAACTGAATACCATATGCCCATATGGGTTTGATTATCGCTTTGTACAGTAAAACTTTATTGGCTAATGACAACTGAGATTTCCTTCCCATCAGCCAATACATTATGGAAAATGTCATTGCTTAGTTTCAATATGGTTTTTCCACGTTAACTTTCTACCCAGGTGCAAACCTAAGTATTTGACCTTCGTTTGTTGAGGAATATTTTTATTGTTTAATTTCACTGGTGGGCAGGTGCGTTTGTTCAGCGTGAATGTGATGTGAGTTGATTTGTTTTCGTTCACTTTTATTCGCCATGTCTTTAGCCAGTCCGCGATTTTGTTTAAATGATTCTGTAACTCCTTTGAGGCAATTTCGGGATTATTGTGTGACACCAGGATGGCCGTATCATCGGCAAATGTTGATATTGTTGCTTCGTTGGTTACAGGTAAATCGGCTGTGTACAACAAGTATAATATTGGCCCTAGAACGCTGCCTTGCGGGACACCTGCATTAATATCATTTAAGCAAGTAGTTGCGCTATTTTGTTTGACAATGTATTGCCTTTGAATAAGGTAGTTTCCCAAAATTGAGTGAAATTTCTTCGGTAGAAGCTCTTTAATTTTGTATATTCCTTAAGGAATACCATAGGAATGTCTTACGACTGTATGCCAGTTAAACTGAACTTCCATAAACCATTTTGTATTAGGTTACCTAACCGGGATATGTGGAAAACAGAGGACGATCCTTTAAGTGAGGGTTATTGGTATGCTTTACAGATGGATCAAAAACGGAAGACGGGGCGGGGGTAGGAATATACGGGAGTGGGACTGCTCTTTCGAAGTCCTTAGGTGACAATGATACCATCTTTCACGAAGAAGTTCATGCTATAGAACTTTGCGTTGGGAGACCAAAAGGCCTAAACGATGCAATGGTACATATTGTATCAGATAGCCAATCGGCCTTAAAGGCTCTTAGATATTATATCGTTGAGTTAAGACTGGTATGGGATTGTCTGAAGGTTATTAAGCATCTGGCAAGCTCAAATAAGGTAACACTTATGTGGGTGCCAGGTCATACTGGAATCGTGGGAAAAGAGGCTGCTGATGGCCCCGCCCAGGGGGGTTCTGCCTCTCGATTCATTGAACCAGAGCCCTTCTACGGCATCACTAAGGGGCACCTGTTTACCCATTTTCCGCCAAAGACTGCATAGGAGGGAGAATATTGAACCCAGATAGTATGCATCATGGACCGGCCGTTAGTCAGGTTCATTCAGAGCCTGAACATTGACGTTCACTAATTGAGCAGGGTCCAAGCCCAAAATATCTTTTAGGTCTCAGTGCGAAGTGGCTTGAACGCCTGCATAACCCTTCAGTAATAATAATAACATTCAACACAGTATATAAATAGAAAACAATTGTCCGAGCTAGTAAAAATTAACAAAACAAAATACGATCAAATTAAATGAATATTGCGGCTAAATGTTGAAAAATATCCACCAGCATCACCAAAAAAGCCAAAATGTGTAATGTTTTATAACAATTTCGTTTAATTTTTTTTTTTTTTTTTTGTAAATAAATAGTTGTTGGTGTATCAAAACCTTTTCAGCCAGCACCGCAAATTACTTTGCCGGCATGTTAAACACGTTATATTTTATTCAATTACTTATGCCCGGTTCCGATCTCTATTTAAATAATATTTTCTCCCTTTCTTCTTTTATGAAATTGCATTTTGTTTCATAATACAAATTCAATGGAAGTTGATTAAATTTTTTTTTTTACATAAAAATATTTAGCCGTCAGCTAAATATTTAGTTGAACGAAATTAGGCAGTTAAATATTTAGCTCTACAGTTAAAATGTTCATGTAAAAAAGAAATAAAATTAGTATGCTTTGAATTTGTATTATGACATAAATGGCAATTTCATAAAAGAAGAAAGAGATGCCTCTATTTTTGGGAAACCGAGCATTAATAAATTTATCAACTAGGGTCTTTCTCGTAAAATAACAGAGAACAAGTCTATTTTTTGCGGATTTTTGTCGAAAAACGAATACTACATCCGGAAACGAAAGCTTCCTTTTAGGGCCGGGATTTTCCTATTATTTCGATTCGGAGATTTGAACAATGAAAATTCATTTTCAGCTTAATTATACATAGGTTTGGTCTGAATGAAAAAAAATATCCAAAATCTTGCTCTAAGAGTTTTTTTTAAATCTTTCTTTATTTAATTAAAATTCTTAGTAATCCTGAGTAAAAAAAGAGTGAATGGTAGAATTGGTACCTGTAATTTGGTCATTGTAATTTTAATAAAATTCTAGGATCTTGACATAAAATTAGATAAAAAAAAATGAAACAAATTATTATGATTTTTACAATTAAATTTATTCCGTTTTATCGATTTCATGTATTATTTGTAGTATATAATAATTAAATTTAATATTTGAATATTGGTTTAGGAAAAGAAACATCCAAAATAATTTTTTAAGCAACAAATATCTAGAAAGTTAGACATGTAGAAACTATGATGATATAATAAAATACTGTACGTACATGTATTTTCGGTTATGTAATAATGTTTATTCAATCCTGTTAACTTTTACAATTCCAAAATTTACATTTAATTTAATTTCTTTTTTGTGTCTACATATTTGAAGTACACATATACGAGAACTTTTTTTTTATTTTTATTTCATTTTATTTCTAAAATTTTCTAATAGTTTTATTTAATATAAGAATACACGATGGGTACAGAAAATCTCTATGATTAATTTTAAATGAGGAAATTAAAAACGTAACTCGAAATATACAAAAATGAATTATTTACGAATACATATTTAGTTTAGGTTTATACAATATATATGTATGTGTTTACAAAATAAAAAGCATTAAACTATAGTATTATACGAAATGATATTTATGAGGAAAAATAAAACAGTTTTAAGGATTTTTTTTGTCTGTGTTGAGGAAAAGCTTTAGAAAAACAATGGAAATTAGAGTAGATATACAATTTTTATGTTTTCATTGTTTGACGAAATTAAATTAGATATAATTGTCTAAAATTAAAAGTTTTGATTCAACATTTAAAAAAATAAATAAATAAATAAGGTTGAGTGCTTTTAAGCAGACTTTTTTTTTAGGAATGCATTAACGTAATACTTTTCAAACGAAACTAACAAAGAACACAATTTTTGTCTAATATTATTACATTAGTCTTCGGATGGTATCTGTCAGTATATTCATGTGAATGAATGTTAAAAAGGAAAACCTGCAAACAATTTTCAATTCAATTTAAATCAATTTAAGGTTGACTGACTTATTGGACAACGATGAAAAATAAGAAAGTACAAAATGAAAACGTTAAAGATGATCTACATAAAACAAGTGTACATTTTCAATTTCCCAATATGTCATTACAAAAATTGTATTTTGCCTTCGTATATACAAATATGGTACATACATATATAAGAAGGATGCTGCCAAATGTCATTTTATACTCGTATTTGTATTTGTAATGATAAGACTATTATTTTATTTTCCATTCTGGTATTGCCACACCACACACAAACATACATCACCAGTTTAACAAATCGAAGATGAAAATACGAAATTGTATTTCTTTTGAAAATTTATTTCCTACGTACTCGTATATTGTCTTATCGCATGCAATAGATTTGTTATATTTTAAATGCAATTGAGATCTTTTCCTCTATTGTTGTCTTGTATAGATACACAGAGCCGTCTTTAATGTGTATCTTCTTGATGTCGTAAATTAAAAACTATAAGACAATTGAAATTTAATTATTTAGAAACCCTGTTTTTATTGCTTGAATATGTGTAGAATACATATATATGGAATTGCAAAGATGTAAAAGCTTTATATGGGTGTGGGTGAGTTATATAATTTAATCACTTTCGAATAAAAATGAATTTTAGTCATTTTGAAGAATATCGTATGTTCAATGGTACTTTATAAAAGAGGAGAAAGAGACAGATCTGAAATTGGATGTAATAAATTTATTTTTCCGTGATAGTTTCCCGTTTCTCATTCAATATAAAATTTAATTTTAATTAAAAGCGGTGTTGGATAACAGTATAAAGTCAATTCATTTTAATTATAGAAATGCAGCTTTTTTTATTCTGATAAAATTTAATGTCATTTTAAATATTAATTATTTAAAGTGTTTCTATTTGCTTAATCTGAACGGCCATAAAACTCAATAATAAGAACAACCAATTTTTATGGCTAAAATCTAATTCACCCTTTATGATTTTTTAGTATGTAAAATGTATAAATCGTTTTCAGCATATACGACACCATGAGTAAAAATCTCTGCATAAAAATCTAAATAAATTAAAATTAAAATGTCATAACTATAATCATATAATATATTAATAGTAGTAGAATATTTATTACTAGTATTATTAATATTACTATTATTATGTTGTATACATATAGGAACAACCATCAACCCTTTTTTTTTTGTCTATGATGTTACAATGTTCAGGCATAAAAAAAATAAAATGGAAAACTAGAGAAACTTCCATAATGTATTTTCATAATAATTTTTCCATTTTCGAACAAAAATCTCTGCTTAACTCAAACTTGGATGTTTTTGTTGTTGTGTTACACTATTCAGTTGTTGTAATAAAAATAAATTACATTAAAAAGTTTTTAAAATTGAATTAATTAAGTGTATGTTTGTTGTTGTGCTGTTACACGGCAAAAGTAAGATGAGACAAATTATAGTGAGAGGGAAATTCGAAAAAAAATCAATATTGAATACTACATGTTGTACTATGCATCGCCGTTGCTTTGAGTTTTTATAAAGAGTACCGTTTGGAAATTATCAAATCAAATCGTCTTTTATTTTTTAGTGAAACTAGGTATGTTACGTGTGTCTTGAAAAATTTTAAATTTTTCAAATTTTTGTAAATCTCTTCAAATTCTTTCAATTCGTTCGAATTTTTCAAAAATTTTAATATACAAAGCAAATCTTAAAACTATTTAAACGTTCAACCTCTTCAAAATTATTCAGTTGTCAAACAATTTGTTCATTCCAGAAATTTTTTAAATTTGTTGAAACTGCTATTGTTAAATAATTTCTTACAAATTTTGAGATTTTCCAAATCTTATAATTTTTAAGGACATACACATTTATGTACTACGAAGTACTTATTCAAATTATTAAAACACTTCAAAAGATTCTGAAAATTTTGAAATTCTTTAAAGTTTTGAAACTCTTAAAAATGTTTAAATTCTTGAATGTCTCAGAAATTCGTAAATAATTTGTTATAATAAGAATTGTATTCTCATTTATCATTGAACATATTTCAATATTAATTAATAATGATTAGCTCTGATCACTGGAAGCATCGAAGTCACGAAAATATTCCATTTTTTTTTAATTTCTAAAAACATTGAAATGCTGTGAGATTTCTGAAATTTTATCTGCACAATTAATAATTCATAATTCACGTTTAATTTGTTTTATGAAAAAATCACGGAGCACCATAAATCAACAGTCATCCGTTCTTAATCGCAATGATTTAAAGATGGACGCACGTACGAGAACAGGTTACGGTTGTATTATGGCAAACAATTCATTTCCCGCAATTTAAGTTGAAGCGAAATTCTCAAGGTCAATCAAACTACACAACCTAATTTTTTAAATATTTTTTAATTGATATCAATATTATAAGTGACTGCTTTCAAATATTCGAATGGTATAGTTTCTTATTAAAATTGTTTAGGATACGATTAATCCTACAGTTGCAATCAAAGTAACTACGTTTGCGTGGTGGGCCTTGATCGCCTGCAAGCATTTGTATGCATATCATTTAATTTTTTGAATTTTTAGGCTTTCAATAAAATGGGAAATATTGGGATGGTTAAATTCCACTGCAGAGCTGAATTTGCGGTTCCATCCTTCCGATACATTATTTGTTTTGTCGCCTTTTGTTAGCATGGTATTATAAGGATTCCATTTTAAAATCTCAAATCGTACCCCACAAAATTATCCTCAAAATATCTTAGCAACTCTTTCGGAATATGGTTTTCAGCTACAACAACGTTAAAATATTCAACCACTTTATCGGGATGAACGAAGTCCAGTGCTGCCAGCAATTTACAATTCATGGCGAAAGTTGCGTCGGCGTTATATTTAGACTTGACACCATAAGACCATATATTTCTAGAAAATGCCTGGTGAAAATGGAAATAAAACAGCTTTATATAAGCATTTGCGAATTTTTTTCATAGCTGCCATTTCAAAATCCATTAGTATAATTTCTAGCGCTAACGAAGACTTTAATATTTTCAAATGGGTTATAAGTCCTGTATAAACTTTTTCCGATTTTCCCGGTAGCAATGCATGTACACAAGTAGTAAACTTATTTTCGTAAATGCTGTAGTTAATATAGTGTTGTATAAAATGAGCAGGGCAAACACTGTACCATCACATCATTCCAAAAATTAACAATCGCTATTCATCATTTGAGTCACTGTCAAATAACAAAACCGTGTTCTATCTGCTAAAAACTTATAACGGTCAAATATCTTGAACCTTCGAGACGTTTGCATTAACTGTACTCCTTCATTGACCATCAGACGTAACACTAACGGCCTCGTTTGAAAAAAGCTGTTGGGTACTACCAGCAAAGAATTCTGAGCAGAATTTCTGATGTTTTCTTTATGTTTTTGGGCTTCAGCGTTTGCTGCGCGTCTGCTGTGTGGTTATGTCCTCATTACTCCATATAATAGATAGATTTTGATATAAAGAACAATGCCATTTTGCTTTTTTCAATCCGTTGCCCCCAAAGTAAAATAAATATCCTTTATAGAACACCATTTATTGCCTTTTCCGAAAGAACGTATTCGAAGTTCATTCTAGACGGAAAGTTTATTTTTGAAATAAATCTGTACTTAAAAGCAAAACTCGCCTAGGTGACTTTAAGCGATTTTAAAAATAATTTCATAAATAATTAAATATGCCCACTATTTAGATTGTATCACATTTTGGTGAAAATCGCTTAAAAAATAAAAAAGTTATGAGATAATACATATAATAATCTCATGGTATTCCCATATGATTTTAAAACTTTATCCTTTATTTCCTCAAAATTACTAAAATGCAGATAAGCGATTTTTACTTTTTAGTACAGAAATATTTAATTCACGAAATACGGTTGATTAAGGCCAACGGCGCACAATACACTATTCTAATTCACACTACTGGCTTTTATGAAAACTAACAGTATTATAAGGTGTTATTTGGAAAAAATGCATTTTTTCGAAAATAATTGATTCAAAGGTAATTAGGAAAACGAATACTTGTTTATTCACCGTATAGCAATATCTGAATTGCCTTTAAAGCTGCATTAAAAATGCGCTTTTTCCCACCAGCAACTAAGGCAATTCCGAAATGATATGAAGTGATTTGTGAAATATTAATTGTGCATGCTGTGAATTGTGCTTGCTATTAATTGTGTGATGTGAATTGCCCCGTAACCCAAAAATTTAATTATTTATTTTACCCAATTGCATTACAATGCTTGAACAGACATTGTGCAATTCAATTATCTTTAAAAAAACTGGATGGGAACTCAATATCCAAATTGGAGTTGTACAAAGATGCTTCAATACGGAAATTTATCGAGATAACCTATTATATTTGCCTCATAATTTGGTAATCAAACAAACCAGCAACAACAAGCTCAATATTCGGCAAGTTTTTGAGACAACGTTGAGTGTAATCTATGGATAAAACTGTGGACCATAGCTCTAGAGAAATGAAACCAAAATGTCCTGAGTGGCTAGAATAATTTGAGATTGTGCGGCCAGCAAACACTTCCGAGTGCGACAGATACGAGGAGAAATTCAAGTTTATTAAAGACAGGCAAAAGTCTGTGATGAAGTCACTCCCTGTGGTTAACAATGACTTTAAAATGCAAACCATTTATATATTTACTGATACTTATTTACTGATACTAATTAAGTAATTAATAAGCCCTCACTATACACTATTTCCCACAATTGAAGTATTGTTCCATATTTTCAAATCAATCCAATTCATTTACATTGTACTCAACTAATTTGATATAACGAATTCGCCATTTTTAATCTTTACATTTTTTCCAAAGTTATTTTCTCCAAAATCTTGAAAATTTAAGAATCTTTTGTATTTTTAAAATTCGTCAACTTCATAAACAAATTGAAGTTTACCAAATTTTATAAATATTTTAGAGTTTTAGAACTCTAAAAATTTTAGAAGACATTTTGTAAATTTTCAACATACATATATGATATGATTACATATTCGTTAATTTTCTTCATATTCTTATTTCTCGAATAAAAAAAACAGTTTCAATCGGTTTTTTTTAGAAAGCTATACATTTTTTGTTTTATTATTGTTTTTTGTTTGTTTAAGTTGTTATATTTTGTGAAGTTATAAAAAAAAAGAAAAACTTTGATAAATGGAAATCCGACCTTCAAGGCTCCTGGTAGCAGGATGCCAAATTTTGAACATACTTGGTTCGAAAGTCTTCATGTATCGGATGGAGATTTTCTTGAGCTACCTGAACCAACACCAATAAAAAGAAGATATAGAAGTCTGTATCAAAATGTTGATCATGAAAAATATTTGTTGATAACTAGTGTCGATGAAAAAAATAAAAACCTAGGTGGATTATCAGTCTTTGCGGTAGACAAGGCACTCACCATGATAACCGAAACAGGAATTAAAAATGTTAAAATACTAAAAACAGGTCAGTTATTATTATTAATATTAACAAAAGATAATACCGCCACAAAAAAATTACTGTCAACGAAAACACTTGGAGGTATAGTTAATGTCAATGTCACAGAACATCCGTATTTAATATAAAACTCTCAAGGTTTTGTACATATATAGCTGGGAGTTAATTAAATTATCAGAAAATGAAATCATAGACGGGCTTTCAAATGAAAATGTTATAAATGCCAGAAGAATAAAGAAAAAAAATAAAGATGGGGAATTGGAAGATACAACCAGGTTTAATACTAACCTTTTATTACCTTCAATACCTATAAAAATTAAAGCAGG
This sequence comes from Tipula helvola, assembly GCA_963556165.1. Classification (NCBI taxonomy): domain Eukaryota; kingdom Metazoa; phylum Arthropoda; class Insecta; order Diptera; family Tipulidae; genus Tipula; species Tipula helvola. The sequence goes on along the minus strand of OY744482.1, from coordinate 293,117,966 downwards.
ATACTTAATGTTGAATGTTCGTTTATAGATCCCAAATCCAATTAGATGTATGCAATATCAGCGCTTTGGGTACAGCAAAAAACGATGTTCAAACGCTCCTTTATGCGGGATGTGCTCAGTAATAATAGATCAAAATCATAAAACACCATGTTATGTGAAATGTGTTAATTGTAGCGGTGAACACACAACCTATAGTAATTCATGTTCAACATTTATAAGAGAAAAAGAAATCACCAAAATAAAAACCGTTGATCGAATCTCATATATCGAGGCTAGGAAAAAATATCTGTGAAATTTCACTAATACTACTGCAATAACAAACAAACAAAAACATTCGCGGACATCACAAAAAGCGGATTGAACGAAAATATTAATGAACCAACAAAATGTAGCGGCCTTCAAAAGCTCCATCAAATAAAAATATACAACCACATACCAGTAAAAAGGACAACAATACTACAACATTGAACGCACCAATACAGGTGTTCGGCACATGGACCGACACAATTTTTTGGTGAATTGGTTGGGTCATTAGCTAGTTTTCACCCATACGACCCTACGTCCTAAGTGGCACGGTAACTGAGATATGAATTTTTTTCGTTTTTATTTAAATTACCTGAAATTTCGCCTTTAAATCGTCATATTTTTTTTGTTTGTGATTGTAATAGCACGAAATAACTTTTATTGTATTCTGCAATGTATTTTTAGTCTAAATAAATCAATATTTGGTACAAATGGTTTCAAGAAAATAAATTATATGAGCTTCGAAAGTCTTGAAAATGTGTAAATGTATGAAAAATTTCAACTTCTAAATTCAATATAAAAAAATTAAACATTATTTTAAACATAGGTTTGTTTTAAAAAGTTGTCTAGTTTATACACTTTCCAACGGTATGCTACATGTTGGAGAAATTATTTATAGTATTGGTCAAAATAAGAGATAGAAGTTGTCAGGGTCAAGAAAATTATTTTTATCTTTATTATGTTTTTATTAAATATGAGTTATAATATTTGTTCGAATTTTTCTCCTCTACTCCGTATGCATGCACGACACATTTTCCTTATTTCAAATGTTATTGAGCGAAGTCGCATTTCTCTTTTCATTATTTCAAATGCAGCTATAATTCGCTCCATTAAAATTTCTCGTGAGGGCACCTCTGTTGCATAAACCATTCCTTTGCACGTCCCAGACGTAAAAATCGAGGGGTGTCCAAAGAAATTCCAAAAATTCCCAGAAAATGGCCCTGAACTTCCAAAAATTCCCAGAAAAATAGCCCTGAATTCCCTAAAATTCCAGAAAGTGGCCTTGAAACTTCAAAAATTCCCAGAAAATGGCCCTGAACTTCCAAAATTCCCATAAAATAGCCCTGAATTTCCTAAAATTCCAGAAAGTGGCCTTGAACTTCCAAAATTCCCAGAAAATGGCCTTAAACTTCCAAAAATTCCTAGAAAATGGCCTTGAACTTCCAAAAATTCCAGAAAATGGCCCTGAATTTCCTAAAATTCTCAGAAAGTGGCCTTGAACTCCTAAAAATTCCCAGAAAATGGCCCTGAACTTCCAAAAATTCCATAAAATGGCCTTTAACTTACAAAAATTCCCAGAAAATGGCCTTGAATTTCCAAAAATTCCCAGAAAATTGCATTGAACTTCCAAAAATTCCCAGAAAATGGCCCTGAACTTCCAAAAATTCCCAGAAAATGACCTTGAACTTCCAAAAATTCCCAGAAAATGGCCTGAACTTCCAAAAATTCCAGAAAGTGGCCTTGAACTTCCAAAATTCCCAGAAAGTGGCCTTGAATTTCAAAAATTTCCAGAAAATGGCCTTGAACTTCCAAAAAATCCCAGAAAATGGCCCTGAATTTCCTAAATTCTCAGAAAGTGGCCTTAAACTTCCAAAAATTTTCAGAAAATGGCCCTGAACTTCCAAAAATTCCCAGAAAATGGCCTTGAACTTCCAAAAATTCCCAGAAAGTGGCTTGAACTTCCAAAAATTCCCCGAAAATGGCTTTGAACTTATAAAAATTCCCAGAAAATAGCTTTGAACTTCCAAAAATTCCCAGAAAATGGCCTTGAATTTCCTAAAATTCTCAGAAGTGGCCTTGAACTTCCAAAAATTCCAGAAAATGGCCCTGAACTTCCAAAATGACCAGAAAGTGGCCTTGAACTTCCAAAAATTCCAGAAAATGGCCTTGAATTTCCAAAAATTCCTAGAAAATTGCCTTGAACTTTCAAAATTCCCAGAAAATGCCCTGAACTTCCAAAAATTCCAGAAAATAGCCCTGAATTTCCTAAAATTCTCAGAAAGTGGCCTTGAACTTCCAAACATTCCCAGAAAATAGCCCTGAATTTCCTAAAATTCCCAGAAAGTGGCCTTGAACTTCCAAAAATTCCCAGAAAATGGCCGTGAACTTCCAAAAATTCCCAGAAAATGGCCTTGAACTTCCAAAAAATGGCCCTGAACTTCCAGAAATTCCCAGAATATGGCCTTGAACTTCCAAAAATTCCCAGAAAATGGCCTTGAATTTCCAAAAATTCCCAGAAAATTGCATTGAACTTCCAAAAATTCCCAGAAAATGGCCCTGAATTTCCAAAAATTCCCAGAAAATGACCTTGAACTTCCAAGAATTCCCAGAAAATAGCCCTGAATTTCCAAAAATTCCCAGAATATGGCCTTGAACTTCCAAAAATTCCCAGAAAATGGCCCTGAACTTCCAAAAATTCCCATAAAATGGCCAAGAATTTCTCCATTTTCTGGGAATTTTTGAAAATTCTTTGCCATTTTTGGAAATTCAAGTCCATGGGAATTTTTGGAATTTCAGGGCCATTTTCTGGGAATTTGTGGAAGTTCAGGGCCATTTTCTGGGAATTTTTGGAAGTTCAAGGCCAATTTCTGGAAATTTTTTTTTTTTTTTTTTTTTTTTTTTTATTGAATCTGAAAAAGTTTATACAAACTGTGGTACAGACTCTTATTCTTATAATTTATTGCTTATTTCTATATACTTAATTAATTAAATTGATACTCAAATATTATGTTATGATTTGTTAAATGTTAACTTTCAAAATTGCTACATCAAATTAGAACAATTAATCCCTATTTTACAAAAATATCCTCGATCATCATTTTATACATAAATTTCAACACCAAAAAAAGAAAAAACATCTAATGTTCAAAATCCAAAACGATTTAAAAAATTTTTTTTTTTTTTTTTTTTTGTTTTGTTTGTAATCTTAATCAAATTACCTTCTCTCGTAATTCTCGAATAAATAAATTCTAAGTTTTCGTTTAAAAATTGAAATTCGCGGTTGAGACTTCAGTTCATCATCCAGCTCATTGAATCGAATTAACCCTCGGCAAAAAATATTATTATAACCTACATTAGTTCTAAAATTTTCTACTGAAAAGTTTTGATTACCGCGTGTGGGATAATTGTGTACATCAGTCCTTAAAGGCAAATTGGTATTACATTTTAATATTCCTCTTTTTATTTTAAAAACCAAGAGCAACAGTTCAAATTCCGCTTGAACCTTAAATGGCAGCCTATCCATGCTATATAGCTCTATGGAAGGGTGCAATCTCGGCAATCGTAATATTGTCTTAACAACTTTATTTTGAAGTATTTGCATAACATTTAAATCAACTATATTTGCACAACTCCAGATTGGTAGTAAGTAAATCATTTTAGAATAAATGTACGCATTATACATCTTCCAGGCCGTTTGTTCTGATATGAAGTTTCTGGCGCGCTTAATAGCGAATGACATCGACATTATACTGTTTTTAATACGCGAAATATGAGATTTAAAGTTTAGTTCCGAGTCTATATCCAAACCTAAGTATTTACTACAATATACTCTCTTGATTTTCATTGAATGAAATTCGATTTTAAAATTAATATCTATTTCCTTATGCCTTTTATCAAAGCATATAAAGTTAGTTTTATTTAAATTAATTTTCAAAAGATTGGTTTGAAAAAAGTTATAAAGTTTTGATAAGTCATCTTCTATCATGATTTTTAATTCAGAAAGCCTATTTGAATTATATACTCCTGCCAGATCATCAGCGTAAAGTTGAAATTTCCCAGCAAGTTGAATATTTAAAACATCGTTCACAAAGATATTGAACAAGATGGGACCAAGGATAGAACCTTGCGGCACTCCTTTATCTATAGCTTTTAATTGAGATAGTTTATCTTTTATCTTTACTTGTTGGTTTCTATTTGAAAGATATGATGTAAATAAGTTTAACGCTTTATCGGTAAATCCAATTTGTTTGAGCTTTTCTAATAAAATGTGATGATCAACACAGTCAAAAGCTTTTGAAATGTCTATAAATAAACATATTACATAACTATCTTTTTTATCTAAATCTCTTTGAATAGTACTAATAAGTTGTGTAGTAGCTGCTAGCGTATTCGATTTTGGAGTAAACCCAAATTGTTTGGGATTAATTATATTATTAGATTCTAAAAAATCATGTAGCTGATTGTATAAAACTTTTTCAAAAACTTTGGAAAATACACTTAGAACTGATACAGGTCGATAATTCGAAACCAATAACTTGTTTCCTTCTTTAAAAATTGGGGTCACTCTCGCTACTTTAAGCACATCCGGAAACTCACTATTATTTATACATGTATTTATCTCTCTAACTAGAAATGGACAAATTTCACTGGAATATTGTTGTAAAAATTTTGAAGAAATGCTATCATGGCCACTGGAAGATTGACTATTTAAATTGTTTACAATATGCAGGATTTCATCGTATTTTGTTAACTTTACGTCGAAATGTTGTTGAACGCTTACATTATTTATAAAGCTTAGGAAATTATTGGTTCGCGGAATACCGTCTACCAAATTTCGGCCCACGCTTATGAAATAATCATTAAATAGTTCGCTCACTACAGACGGATCATCAAAACTCTTATTTAAATGCTCTAAAACGTAAGTATTCACCCCAGTATTATCACTAGTATTAAATACTAGCTCTTTAATGAGCGACCATGTCCTTGTGGGATGTTGAAGCGAGTCTGAAAACTTATTATCGTAGTATGTCTTCTTATGGAATTTTATCGAATTTATAACTTTATTCCGATAATAGTTGTATTTGAACTTTAGATATTCATTATCTTGAAATTTTTTCATATTTTTATAAAAAAAATCTCTAATTTTCATTAATGAAAATATTTCTTTATTCATCCAGATATTTTTGAAATTTTTCGGTGTTGATGATACTAATATTTTATTCTTATTTTTAATTTCACATAAGTTATCAATAAGTTCTTTAAAATTGCCACTCAAATTACATGTTTCTTCTATATCACTTTTATGTATGTTCTTATAATTTATTTTTTCAAATATTTTAACCCTAGATGATACATCAATTTGATTATTAAAACATAAACACATCATTTCATGATCAGAGAGATCTGTTGGGGCCATCAATACAGAATATTTATATTTACAAATATTAGTGATCATATGATCAATCACTGTAGCAATTGTATTAGAAATTCTTGTGGCATGTTGTTGATCTATTTTGTTGAGAAAAAAATAACCGTTGCTAAAGACAATTGATTTATATTTTTCCAAAACACAACTGTCTTTAGCTAACAAATTAAAATTAAAATCTCCCATTATTATGGTTCTTTTGAATCTGCCAAGAATGTCGTCAACAACTGCTAGGAAATTATCACAATCACTTTTCTGATATCTATAAACGGCACACAGATAAATATTATATTTTAAAATTTTAACAACAAGAATATTATTTTTATCAAAACACATATTTAATTCTAAATTAACAGATATTGAGTTTAATACATAAACACTTACTCCCCCAGCACGATTTTCATCTCTTGTAGAATGGTATGCCGTATATCCAGATATATTTGATATTGACAGTTCATCACTATATAACCAGGTCTCCGTTAGGATGATGAAATGGATTTTAGAAGTAAATGATTTTATTAACAATTCTAATGACGTTATTTTATTACGTAGACTACGGATGTTGAGGTACAATACGTTTGTATTTTTTTGTATAGGTGATGGTAATTGCACAAAATTTGTTGTATAATTGATGTTTACATTAGATGTGATGATGTGATTAGGTTTTGACATAACTAAAGTTTATTTCTTTTTTATTCAGCCGAACTAGTTTTCTTAGGACGAAGGGTGTATGTTGAGGACATTTGATCTTTTGAAGTTTTATTTGATGCGTTGATGTCTCCAATAATAGGTTTAGTTGAAATTTTTAAATTGTTAACAAAGATCTCAATATCTTTTTCGTTTCGAATGCGACGTATTTTGGTTTTGTTATCCATACGTATTAAAACATAGTTGTTCTGAAACCAGACAAATTTAATGTTGTGTGATGCTTTTAATGAAATTGCTTTTTTGTAAAGTTGATAATTGTTTGATGTTAATTGATGATGAAAAAATATTTTCTCGGTTTCGTTTTCAGATAGTCCCAGTTGCTGAGCGAAAACCGCATTTGCTTTTACACTATTTAGAAATTGTGTTTTTTTAGCTATATCAAAAAATTTAACAAGTACAGACTTTCTTGCAGTGCTATTTGGTTTTGAAGATTTAACTCGTTCAATATGAAAATCAGTTTTTAATAATGTTATTTTCACCTTATTTGAGATATTGAGAAGTAATTCTGGCAAATTTTCATTGGGCCTCTCGGGTAATCCGTTAATAATTAAATTATTTTCAAGCTTTTCTTGATTGATACAGTTTATTTGTTCCGTTAGATAGCAAATCTGTTGTTCACATTTTTTTTGCTTATCACAAATGTTCTCCAAAAAAAGTTTTAATTCCGAATTTTCTTTAAGTAACTGAGAATTAATTTTATTTGTTTCTGATTGTGCTTTCCTGATTTCTTTTAGTTCGTATAATATTTGTTTTATGTCATTATCAATATTTTCACTCGGCATTTTGTTAACAAAAAAACCAGTTTAAAGAAACTATTTTACGTTCATACAAAAAAAAAAAAAAACACTGTTCAAACTATGGTTTTTTAGTTTATTTGTAATAAACCACTTCAATTATGATAATACAAAAATCTTATTAACTTTTCTGTTATTCTAAATTTCACAAAAAACAAATAAAAAAAAATATAAAGAATTATTTAGACAAAATATATAGACAGCAATAATTTCGACGTCTTCACTGTTCGCCATTTGCAATAATTCCAATTTTTGGATTTGCAATTTTTGGAATTTCTTTGGACACCCCTCGATGTTTACATCTGGGGACGTGCAAAGGAATTGGTTTATGCAACACAGGTGCCCTCACGAGAAATTTTAATGGAGCGAATTATAGCTGCATTTGAAATAATGAAAAGAGAAATGCGACTTCGCTCAATAACATTTGAAATAAGGAAAATGTGTCGTGCATGCATACAGAGTAGAGGAGAACAATTCGAACAAATATTATAACTCATATTTAATAAAAACATAATAAAGATAAAAATAATTTTCTTGACCCTGACAACTTCTATCTCTTATTTTGACCATACTATAAATAATTTCTCCAACATGTAGCATACCGTTGGAAAGGGTATAAACTAGACAACTTTTTAAAACAAACCTATGTTTAAAATAATGTTTAATTTTTTTTATATTGAATTTAGAAGTTGAAATTTTTCATATCATACATTTACACATTTTCAAGACTTTCGAAGCTCATATAATTTATTTTCTTGAAGCCATTTGTACCAAATAGTGATTTATTTAGACTAAAAATACATTGCAGAATACAATAAAAGTTATTTCGTACTATTACAATCACAAACAAAAAAAATATGACGATTTAAAGGCGAAATTTCAGGTAATTTAAATAAAAAACGAAAAAAATTCATATCTCAGTTACCGTGTCACTTAGGCCGTAGGGTCGTATGGGTGAAAACTAGCTAATGACCCAACCAATTCCCCAAAAAATTGTGTCGGTCCATGTGCCGAACACCCTTTATATACCAAAACCTCAGGTGAAGTATCACCAGAAAACAATACATTAATCAGTAATAATCACATGATTAATGAAAACTGAGAAATCAACTAAAACAATACTAACACTAATTTAAATAACATTAAAAATAATAACATTATAGAAAACATAATTAATAATACAATATTACATAATAACGATAACAGTTTAAGTATTAATGCTTATTCACGAGACTTTTGATATATTGTATAATACTGAAAATGCAGACGGAATGGTCTGTTCTGAAAGTTTTTAATAATTATATATGATTTTTAAACCAGATACAATGGAATCCCAATAGGACTTTAAACAAAATAGAAGAGTTACAATTATTAATCAATCAAATAAATCCATCAACCAACTCATTTTACATATTCAAATAGCACTTTGTCAGCTATTGATCTTACTATAGCATCACCCATTATGTCGATCTTTTACGATCTTTAACGATCTTATACACTGATTCATTTCCCAATATTATTAATTCCAACTAGAACAACGAACTTAATTTCACCACCTCCCGTCTTAGATGGAGAATAAAACAAGCAAATTGGGGAAAATACAGTTCCACCATTAAACTTTCAGAAGAAGTACAATACATTATCATGATCCAGATGTTGAAAACAAAAATATACTTAGTTGACGAGATAATCAAAATAGCATCAATCTCTATTCCAGAATCATCTAATCGTTTCCATAAATCATCAGTACCATGGTGGACAGCCCAGGTGGACAACAGAAATATCTGAACTTTTAAAATCTCGAAGGAAAGCTCAGAGAAATATAATTAATCACCTGAATTCAATTAATGTATGTTACAACAGTTCCGGAGATGTAGAGCTCTTGCTCGGAAACATATACGTTTATCACAAAGAGTATCTTGGCAAACATTCGTAACATCCCTCGGTCAAAACGAAGATTCACCAAAGATCTGGCAGAAAGTAAATCTATTCATGGAGTCAGCAAGCTCAAAGAAATTTCCACTATCATCTCAGATGGTGAATTTACTTCTGAGCCCCAAGTAATAACAAACACTATAGCCAACTATGTATTTCTCGACCATTTATCAAACAGATCAATACTCTGAAAATTGTATTAGTAAAAACAAACTTCAGAAAATATTCCATTTGTGAATCAAAACTGTTCCTCTTATAATAGTTACAACTGCGAATTTAATCTTGGAGAGCTTACTCGAATAATGAAAACATGTCGAGGTTTCTCACCAGCCCCAAATGGTATATCACTCCTAAATTACTACAACAAATTATGGAGCAACCATACTCTTCCTAATGATTGGCTAATAGCCGATGTCATTCCTATTTTAAAACCCGGAAAAGATCCAAAATTACCCTCTAGCTATAGACCAATAGCTCTCACAAACACTATATGTAAAGTCATAGAAAAACTCGTTGCAGAACGGTTTAAGTGGATTATCAAAAACCACAATTTAATTTCCAAATTTCAAATGGGATTCCAAAAAAAAAAATAAATCCACTACTGATGCGCTATTATTATTATTATTATTAGTTGAGGGCCATGTGGGCGTTCAAGCCACCCCGCACTGCGACCTAAAAGATCTTTTGTGCATGGACCCTACTTAATGAGCCGTCCAGTCAATATTCAGGCTCTTAATGAACCTGACAATACTGACGGCCGGTATATGGTGCATACCATCCGGGCTCATTACTCTCCCTCCTAGATGTTGTAACCTTTTGCAGAAAATGGCTGGGCAATGGCACAGAACATGTTCCGCTGATTCCGCTTCCATGTCACAGAAGCGACATCTATCCGTCGGACTTAGGCCCATTTTCTTAAGGTGATACCTTAAGGGGATGTGACCTGTGAGGAAGCCGGTAAGCAGCCTCAACTCAGGTTTCCTAAGTACGAGACATTCCTTGGCCCTGGCCGACGAAGGTGAAATAAATTCCTTCGCCTGTCGCAAACCTGGAATTCCGCGCCAGTAAGAGGACTTTTGCACATCCTCCCAGCGTTTAACTGCTGCCCTAAGGTGCCCCTTAGAGACGCCGCAGAAGGGCTCTGGTCCAATTAATGGAAAGGCAGATCCCTCGCGGGCGAGGACATCAGCTGCCTCGTTTCCCACAATTCCAGTGTGCCCTGGCACCCAAACAAGTGTTACCTTATTTGAGCTTGCCAGCGATTTAATAACCTTCAGACAATCCCATACCAGCCTTGACTCAATGGTAAAAGACCTAAGAGCCTTTAAGGCCGATTGGCTGTCTGATACGATATAAACCTTTGCGTCGTTTAGGCCTTTAGAAATGCCTATCCTAGCACAAAGTTCTATAGCATGCACTTCTGCTTGAAAGACGGTTGCATTGGTACCCAAGGACTTCGAGAGTGATACTCCACTCCCATGTATTCCTACCCCCGCCCCATCTTCCGTTTTTGATCCATCTGTATACCACACCAATGACCCTCGCTCAAAGGATGGTCCCCCTGTACTCCACTCCTCCCGGTCAGGTAATCTAACACAAAAGGGTTTGTGGAAATCCAGTTTGGCTGGCATACAGTCGGAAGGCATTCCTATAGTGGGATCTGTCTGAAACTCCTTAAGGATCTCCAGATGGCCCACCATATTGCCTGGTTTGATGTTACCCTCCGCCTGCATCTTAAGGGCCATATTAACAGCATCCTTTTTTACATGCAGATGCAATGGAGTTAGTCCTAGGAGTGTCTCCATTGCTGCGGTCGGACATGTTTTCATTGAGCCCGTAACCCCAATGCAGGCCATACGCTGAACCTTATTCAATAAAGTTTGCGCTGTCCTTTGTTGAGTTTTAGGCCACCACACTAACGATGCGTAAGTGATCATAGGCCTAATAATTGTTAGAAATGACCAGTAGATCATTTTTGGTTGTAGTCCCCAAGTACGTCCATAGAGTCTCTGACAGGCCCAAAAAGCCTTAGTGGCTCTATTATGAATTTTTTGTATATGTTGTTCCCAGTTCAGTTTATTATCCAGGATAACCCCTAGATATTTAACCTCTTTGGAAAAGGCAACAATAGTACCGTTTAACGAGGGAGCTACAAGCGAGAGCTTTCTCCTCCTCGTAAAAGGGACAATGACAGTTTTGTTTGGATTGACACTAAGTCCTTCGTTGTTACACCACTGCCATATCAAGTTGAGTGCATTTTGCATGAGATCAGAGATGATATCATCAAACCTGCCTCTAATCACGATAGCCACGTCATCCGCATAGCCCTGGACATCAAACCCATGGCTATTCAGGAGGACCAGCAGTCTATCAATAACCAATGACCATAAAAGAGGAGACAGTACACCTCCTTGGGGACAGCCCTTTACGGCCCTGATGGTTACTGACTCGCCACCTAGTGTGGCTGTAATATCGCGATATTTCAGCATGGAGCGGATCCACCTAGTTGTAGACGGCGGAACCCCCTTCTCCGTAGCTGCCCTCTCTATTGAACCATAGGAGGTATTGTCAAATGCCCCCTCAATGTCCACAAAGGCACACAGGGCAATTTCCTTAAAAGCCACCGCTCTTTCAATCTTCGTGACTAGACCACTAAGAGCCATCACAGTGGATTTGCCAGCTTGATAAGCAAACTGGTTCCGATGCAGTGGGTTATTTACAAGGATTTCATTTCTTATTTGATTATCCAGGATTTTTTCCATCGTCTTCAATAGAAACGATGTTAGGCTAATTGGCCGATAAGCCTTGGGCTGGGTGTCCAGACGACCCCCTCCCTTTGGTATAAAGACCACATTTACTTTCCTCCATAGTTTCGGAATATAGTTAAAAGCATAACTTGCCCGAAACAACTGGACCAAGCTGGGGAGTATTTCCTCAATACCTCTTTGAAGTAAAGCCGGAAAGATACCATCCCCTCCAGCAGATTTGAACGGTTTGAAAGAGCCAATAGCCCATCTCACCTTGCTGGGTGTGAACATTTTTCCAGAGAGGCTCCAGATCCTACTGTGGGGTGAATAGTCTACCTCACTTGAAGGGTCATGCGGGTCCTCCTGGGTACCTACCACTATTGAGTCCGGAAAGTGGGTACCTAATAGTAACTCCAGGGTTTCCTTCCGGTTTTCAGTGAACATCCCGTTTTGCTTCTGAAGAAGCCCCAAACCATTTGAGTGATCTCTAGCAAGGACTTTCTGGAGACGAGCTGCAGAGGGTAATTCAATAATTCCCTCACAGAAGTTTCTCCAGGTAGCCCTTTTGGATCTTCTTAATTCCAGATTGTATTCCGTTAAGGCCATCCTATACTCGCCCCATTCCCCGGTGCGTTTAGCCTTATTGAACAACCTTCTAGATTTTTTCCTCAGCTTACTCAGCGCCCCGTTCCACCAAGGGACCAACTTAATGGACTCTCTTCGCTTAACTGGGCAGCTGTTTTCGTAAGCCGAGTGTATAGAATTATGCAGCTGGTTTGAACAGAATTCCAAGCCCTCTGGAGACTCTATGTTCCCCATTACCGAGGGCATTTCTGATTCGAGTGAGACTCTATAAGAGTCCCAATCGGTCAGTTTTGGAATTCTTATCTCCTGCCGCTGCATGGCCTCGGCCGCCAAATCGAATCTGATGTGCAAGTGATCCGATAAGGAGGCCTCTTCAGACACATGCCAATTTTTAACAAAATGACTAAAATGCGGACTAGCGAGGGTCAAATCTAGGACCTCCTGCCGAATCGCATTTATGAAAGTAGGTTTCCTTCCCCTATTGACAATATCTACATTATTAGTAATTATATACTCAAAAAGGTACTCACCCCTATTATTGATGTTTGTGCTGCCCCACACCGTGTGGTGCGCATTTGCATCGCATCCTATTAGGTAAGCCAGCCCATTGCGCTGGCAATGAGCTATGAGCCGCCTAACTTCAAGAGGAGGTATCGTTTCCGAGTCTCCAGGAAAGTAGGCGGAGGCCATTATAGCCTCCTGTTTCCCTCTTTCACCCAGAACCTCCACCATTACCGCCACTAAGTCCCTGGAGATGAACTCTGAAATGGGAATAAAATTAATTTGCGAGCTGGCCAAAATGGCCGCCCTTGGACTCTCAGTTCCATTACAATAAATCAACTTACCCATTTGTTTTGGTATACCTTTAATTTGGTTACCTATTACCCATGGCTCCTGTATTAGAGCCATGCCAATTTTCTGGCAGATAAACCTACGACAAAGGACGTCCGAAGACGCCTTTGCATGATGCAGGTTTATCTGTAGGCAGGTTAAGTGTGCCATCACTGCAGCGACGTCTGCTGAAGGCCTGCATTAGCCTCCTTGCTCGCACCGCCATTGCCAGATGGCGAATCCATGTCCTCCATCTTGCTGCTGTTGTCCACAGCTGACTGAGAGCCACCAGGCTTCACCAGTGGCTTGCGCGGGGTGACCCCTCGCGGGGCCATTCCCCGTACAACCGCTGACGCCTTCCTCTCCCTTTCCCTCCTTCTCCTCGCCTGTCTCCTGGAAAGGGCCGCCACACCAGTGGTTTTAACCACAGGTGTGGCCCCGATAGCCGCCACAGGTGCGGCCTCGATCGCCTTCACAGGTGCAGCCACGATGTCCTCCACAGGCTTGACCACTTGGGGCCCGCCCCTGGAACCTAGCTTTCCACCACCCTGGCCCCCCTTGGGGTGCAGTTGGACAATCCCAAACTTAAAATTGATTTTGAAGTCAATTTGTTTGAGCTTCTCAACCGATGAGTGGTCCATGGAGAACGTGCAAAAAGCTGAAGTGCCTTTCGCCTCTCTCCTGACCACTCTCCAGTTGATCGCCTGCATGCCCTCGTTTTGGCTTCTGATAAAACCCAGAAGCTTATCCGTGGGCAATTCGGCACTGTTTGGGAAGGTACCAAACACGATCCTAGCTCGAGGCAGGTTTCCCGCCTCAGCTACAATCAGCTCTGCACCTTCCCATGGCTTAATAGTGCCTATGGTCTCCCTGAGCCACTGTACAGTGGCCCGGTCGGCACAGGTCACTACCAGCCAACCAAGCCGAAGCTGACTGCCAAGGAACTTAGGTTTAAGCTCCTTGGCCTCCTGCTCCAGCACCTTATCCAAGATTCCCTCCTGGACAGCTTTAAGCTGCTCTCCAGTGAGGGCAACCTCAGGAAAGCCAGAGGGTAAGATCCCAATGCTCTCTGATTCCGCAGCCTGCCTGAAGGTAACTCCAGGCCGGACCGCAGAACCCGAGGCCACCAGGACATGTTCTTCCCCCCTGGCCTTTTTTTGTGCCGGTGAAGTGCCGTCCTCCGAGCGGTCCCTCTTTGGCGGTTGGTCCATCGTAGGAGCGCAAGTCTCCTTCCGTGGCCGCACCGCCAGAAGCCTTGTCTCGCTACCGGGCGCTTTGCCCTCAGCCAGAAGCTTCCTGTACCGCTTTTTCGCAGCCCCACACATTTTTTTCACATGAGGAGCCGCAGCAGGTTTGATGATGTCAACCTGCTCCTTCCGACACTCCCCGACGTCCGCACTTTCCCCTGTTTCCACAGAGGAGATCCCCCCACTTACGGGGGCCAGTTCCTCATCTCCTGAGGTTACCATATCGGAATTGAGATTTAAGTTCTCAATCTCCGAACGGATTTCCCCATCCGATGTGTCAACCATTGAGGATTCCACAGCGGAGAGAGGACCTGAGCCCTCGAAAGCCACCGCAGAATCCTCGCTGGTCCGTGACGCTTTAGGAGCGTTACCATCCTTATCATAATTTTTTATTTTTTTAGGCATTTTATTCCCACGAGTATTTGGGAAATGAAGGTCACCTGTGGGACACCCAGCTACCACAGGAAGGCTAAATAAAACTGGAGGGCGCCTGGTATCCAGAGTCCGCATATTTGGGACTGATTAACCTATCAGTCATTCATCCATCGGCATATGCTGTTCCACCTTAGATTAGGGTTTTTTGTTAAGGTTTTCTCCTTTAGCGCCGTACTTTGGCCTGAGTCAACTAGAACAAAACTGTAATAGACGACATCAGTTACCGACGATTGCCACGTGGAGGCAGTACGTACACCTGCGAATTGTGGCAAGGTTACCCCTACCACAATCGTACTCATCCCGCCAGCTGCCTGAAACATGACCAGAACAGCTCACGTGAAGAGCACCCTACTGAAGGTTACGGAGCTGATCTAATCAGCTGATCCCCCCACCAGCAGACGCCAAATCGTCTACTGATGCGCTAGCTTATTTAGTTAACGAAATTCAAATATCTTTTCGAAATAAAGAAAAGTTGATTGCAATCTTCTTTGACATTAACAAAGCTTTTGACAAAGCATGGAAACATCAAACCATGGCAACATTAAACAATTTTGGCATATCCGGAAATCTATTCATGTTTCTAAAGAACTTTCTGAAAACTAAATACTTCAAGGTCCTTACCAATAATAAATTGTCAGACATACATATATAAACAGGAAAATAGGGTCCCTCAAGGATCAGTCCTGAGCGGACTCCTATTTCTCATAGCCATTAATCGAGTCCTAGATCTATTTGAATCACCGGTCAAGGTAACTATGATTGCCGATGACTTAGTTATTTTTGCAAAATCAAACAATTTGGAAGAATGCGGAGCTGTTATTCAAAACTCCATTAATGAATTATGTGTCTGGATAAAAAACCATGGGTTCCAATTTAATGTGGAGAAAACTATAGGGGTAGTATTCAGTTGAACTAATCGTCCCTCTTACCCTGTATAAATATTCAATTAAATGGGCAGTCTATAATGTTTAAAAACCAACATAAATATCTCGGCGTTTTGCTGGATAAGAAATTATCTTTTAAACACCACCTCTCAACACTAAAATCATAATGTTTGAAATCGTTAAACAAAATAAAAGTTTTGTCAAGTATATACTGGGGTTCTGACCGAAATGTTTTGTTAAAAGTGCACAAATCCCTCATTTTATCTAGACTAGAATACACTAGCGTGATATATCAGAGTGCAACCTTCGCAAGTTTCAAAATATTAGATACTGTTCATAATCAAGGATTAAGACTGTCAATTGGTGCTTTTAGGAGTAGTCCAGTTGAGAGTATCATTTGTGACTCCGGGTCAACTCCTCTCTCGTATCGGAGAGCTATATCAGCACTGGGATATACATATATCAAAAATATCTATCAATATTGAACATCCGTTACATAATCAAGCATTTAATACTCTTTAACGTTCAGTAGCAGTGGATTCAGTATTCATGACCATTTTAGCACAAATACAAACATATAATTTAGAAATTCCGAAACTTATAACCCATCAATCAAGAAAAATTCCACATTGGGAACTGAAACCTCCACTTGTGATCAAAAATCTAATAAGATTCCAAAAAAATTCTACAAATAACTCTATAGACCACTTAGAGTTTAAACAAATTCAACATCAATATTCTAATTTTGAATTTGTTAAATCGAATTTGGAGTCGGAATATACCATAATTTGCAAACTCTCCAATTATGCATCTAGTTTCTCAGCTGGAAGTAATAGGACTTCGAATAGCAATATCACAAATATTCAAATCCCAATTCACACAATTTATAGTTGTTTCAGATTCATACTCTGCTCTTCAGTCTCTGCAAAATTTCCAAACACACAACCTCCTTATACAAAAAATATTCAAGAATATTAAATTCAAATCACAGTAAAAATATCATATTCCTGTGGGTTCCTAGTCATATATGTAGGACTTTTTGACAATTAACAAGCAGATTTACTTGCCAAAAAGGCGCACATTGAACATCAAATAATAAAAGACTATATTCCACAAAATGACTTTAAAAAACACATAAAACGTAGTATAATGGTAAAATGGAATGAACATTGGAAAGAATCTACAATTCATAAGTTATTGGAAATTAAAACAATAGAAAAACTAGATATGAAAGTGTAGTGATCACAAGATTAAGAATTGGGCAAACTCGATTCACTCATGATTTCCTAATGAAAAATTGTAATCCCCTCCAATGTGACATTTGCCTCTGCCCAATTACTATACATACTGCCCTAAATTTAATAATAAAAGGATTGAAACAAAAATTCCTACTAATCTTAAGGAAGCTTTAGGAAATAATGAAACGAAAATACAGTCCACTCTCAAAAACATTAAAGCTATCGGGTTTATCAAACATAATATTACGTGTACCGAATGAAATTTGTGATTCCCAAATTTATATTATCTCATAGGTTACTACGCAAAAGAAAAAAACTGATACCGTTATTTTGTAGAAAAACAATTTAAAAAAACGAATAAACGTCAAATTGGGCATTTGTTTTATTTGTTTCGAAATGGACGCATCATAAGGAGAAAAATGTGATTTAATAATTAGATTGTGCAATGATCATCCCGAGTATACCAATAAAAAAATTGGTAAATTGGCCGTTGTTTCCAATAATACGGTAACAAATGTAAAAAAAAATGTCAAATCAATCTTTCTGTATCACGCAAGCCCGGATCCGGAGAAAAATCATTTGCTCCAAATAAAATGTTGGATCAGAAAATTGTAAGAGTCATTTCGAAACATCCCTCGATGTCTGTGCGAGATTTTGCCAGAAAAACCAAAACAACCAAATCGATTGTGGAACGAGCTAAAACCAGAAATAATCTACGGACATACAAGAAGTCAAAAATCCCCAAAAGAAGTGTTGAACTATTTAATAGAGGGATCGATCGAGCAAAGAAACACAACAAATGGTTGAACGAAAGAAAAGATTCTTGTTTCGTAATGAACGACGAGACCTACGTCAAAATGGATTTCTCGACACTTCCAGGTCCCCAATATTACATCAAAAAGAAAGGTAAAGAACTGGACGGAACAATTACTACCATAGCTGTTGAAAAATTTGGCAAAAAAACATATGGTTTGGCAAGCAGTTTGCCAATGCGGCTTAAGATCACATCCATACATAATAAATGGGATTATGAAAAGGTGAATGTTCGCCGTAAAATGAACAAAAAGTTTGAATGAATACGATTATTTAAAAACTGTACAATATGTGCAATAGAACAAGTACAGAAAAATAATGATTATATATTGCCGTTTAGTTTTAATTCTTCATGTACAAATCACAAATTTCATTCGGTACACATAATATAATTGATAATTATCAATAAATAAACGAAATTATAATATGCGAATTTTTACATTCAAATACAATAAAGATATCAAAAGTTTTTTGAAAGGTCTCTTCCATCCACAAATCAAGAATAATAAAAAAATAAATCATTGTAACAGAATACATCGTATATAAAATAATTAAACATTGTAACAGAATTAATAAGAGCTGAAAATCCAAAAATGTGTTAGAGCTCAAATAAAGATAAAAAAAAAAAAAAAATTCATAAAAAAATTTAAGTTTCACAAAATTTAAATCTTTAAGATGTTGTAATAATTCAACATATTCGAAATGTTCGTATCGCTTACTCAATTCCAGTTAAATTTTTTTTTTGTCTCTAAAATCTTGAAAATATTTAAAAAACAGTTTTATTTTAATATTTTTAACAGTTTTTGTTTTAATAATTTGTTTTTATGCCGCCCCGGTGTTAGCATGCTTGCTTTAAGCTCCGGAGGTGCCGGGTTCGATTCCTGTCGGGTGATGAAAAAATCACGGCTGGTTAATGTAGGATCAATGAATTATAATCACTCATTATCCGTTGAAAAAACGATTACGAAACTTCAGATTGAAGCGGCCAAATCCCTCTATGGGATGTAGCGCCAGCGAAAAAAAAAATAATTTTTTTTTTTTATTATGACACTTCAAAACATTTTAAAAAAATTCTTTACTAAGTTAAAGTTTTTTTTAAGTCTCTCCAAATTCTCAAGAATATGGAGCTTCTTGGATTATTTACAATTCCTAACTAAAATTATCCAAATGATATTCATCAAGAACTATTGGAACAGACCCTTTAATATTTCAACATATTCGAAATTTTCGACTCGATAACATCGAATTTACGCGAATATATTTAATTAACAATACAATTAGTCGGAAATTAAGATATAATAATTAGGTAGTTATTATTTTTTTCTGTGTGTATAGAATACAGCAATTTGGGAATAATTTTATATTTCGCGTCTTCTATGTGAACTCGTGAAATAACAAAAATGGTAAATTGTATTATTATATTTTCAAGTGATTGAGTTTTTATGAGAAATAAAATCTAATTAACGCGAATATAATAAATTAATAATAAAATTATTTCAATCATTTGGAAATTAAGATACATGTAGTTATTAATTTTTTCTTTGTGTATAAAACGCCAAATTGGTAATAATTTTATTTTATTTTTCATGCTGTGTTGGTATCGTCTTGTGCTCATGAAATAACAAAAATGGTGAATTGTATTATAATATTTTACTAATTTACGAGTATTTTGAATTTAACATTTTAATTTAATATTTTGGGTGTTTAATAATTTGATTATGCGTGTAAATAATACTAGTATACTTATACGTGTTAATCACATTGATCGGTTGCATATTTGGTAGTTACTCGTTCATGTATTAGAAGAATTAATTCAAAAATCAGAGCAAAACGTTAAGTTTGCTTATAAAAAATAATTAGTATTATAAAATTTTGAAGTGATTGAATTTTTATGCGAATTAGTACGTACACTTATTGCAATCACTTAGAAATTGAAATACATAGTTATCTGTGTTATATAAAAAATGGAGGTGTGGCCAACACACGACTTTCTTTTACGAACAGCGAATTTTGAAAAACTTTTATAATTCAAATTTCCCGCAAACTTAATTAAGATTGTTTTTATTATTTCATGTTTTCTGTAAATTGTATATTTTTGAAATATTTGCAAAATAAATTTTCTGTTTTACGGAATCTGGTAGCTGGGAACTGGGACCCCAAAATTTATGTAAAAAGTTTAAACATGAAGTTGCAGTTTGATTGCTTAAACCATTTGGACTACAAATTGACAGTCATATGTATATACCAACAGACACCACTTCAAAACTCAATTTTTTGAACTCATTAGTACACACGTAAAAGAAATAAAAGGTGATATTTATGAATTTAAATTTTTTCTTTTAATTTTTTGGAATTTGTATTAGTGATTTTTTGTAAATCTTATACTTTTTAAAATATGTGCAAAACACATTTTCGGGCCGAGAGTGGCCACTTCCGGTTGACCGATTTGGCAATTTAACATACATGTAGGCTAAATATTTTTATAACATACAGTACGTCACTGAAGTGTGCAAATTAATTATAATTAGCATAATTGGGCTAATACACACAATAATTAAAATGACAAATGCAAGAACTGCTGTAACTCCCTGTAAAAAAGTGTGGGGGGGGGCAGGAGTTGCGAAATATTTTTGCAATTATAAAACGATATATATACTTAAGTATTACAAACCCTAATAAGTCGTTAAAAAAGTTAAGAAACATGAAAAAATGATCCACATTCAATTATGTAATATTTGCATTAAAAACCGGAAGTATGTCACTGTAGTGTGCAAATTAATTATAATTAGCATAATTAGGCTATATATACACATATATTTATGTGTTGGCAAAACAATATTTAATTTTTTTTTTATAAAATTTTTAATTTTTTTTTAAATTTTTTTTTTTAATTTTTAATTTTAATTTTTTTAATTTTTAATTTGTTTATTTTTATTTTTTTTTGATTTTTGGAAACATTTTGTATTAGTAATTTTTTGTAAACCTTATACTTTTTAAGATATTTGCAAAACAAATTTTCTGGCCCAAGGGAGTGGCCACTTCCGGTGGAACGATTTGAAGTAAAATTCACTGGGACCTCCCAATTTATCCAAAAAGCTTAAATCTGAAGTTTCAGTTCGATTGGTTAAGCCATCTGGGCTGTAGAGAGGACACAGACTGACAGACAGACGTACTGACAGACAGACATCATTTCGAAACCCACTTTTTCGGACTCAGGGGACCTCAAAACAGATAAATATTCAATAATCTCAAGGTCGAAAATGTTCATGATTACTATACTTTATTTTACTTACGTAAAAGAAAGTAAAAGGGCTTATTGAAAATAATTTTGTGTGTTGTGCTTGTAAAAACAAAAATTGAGATAGCTGTATTAAATTTTTTCAAACGGTTGAATTCATATTTGGATTAAAAGCTCATATCTTGAATAGTATACAAAATGATTTCAATCGTGATCATTTTGTTAAGAAACTGTGTTGTCTTGTTCTAAAGATTTGTCATATGCAGTGCTAATAAAACAAACTAAAAATACATAAAACATGGGTCCACAACGATCAATTCTGAAGTTTGTATTATTATCTAGCTCTACATAAATATTGGCTATTTAGGTATATCTGGAACCGAGTCAATATCTATAATTTTTCTCCATTTTCCTATCCTTCGGTTTTGTTCGTATATATTCGGATCAATCAAATCAATTTTAACATATTCGAAATTTTAATTTTCTTTAAAACTTTTCTTCAAACTCAGTTTTTTATAAATTCTTAATAAATTTGAAGCCGTACTGAATTACTGCAATTTTTTTTTTTTAAATATTACGAAATTTAGTCTTCAAGATATTGTGGTTGATGAATTTTGTATAATAAAACTGAAGTACAGTTTCTTTCTAAAATTCTTTGAACTTTTTACATTATTTTGTGAAAATCTTAATCTTGTGGTTAAAATGTTTCGTAACGTATGCCAAATATAAACTAGAAAATGTCGAAGTGTAACTTAAAGATTAATTTTTGAAATTCTTTTAACGATTTAAATTATGGTTTCCCATCACGTTTTACAACTTTTAATTACAAAATGTTATCATCTAGATTTAAACTTAAACAACTTTTTTTCTACCATGGGTTAGGTTATGAATAAGTTTTATTTTCATTGGGTTGCAAATTATAAAAAACATTTAGATTATTTTCGAGCACTAGTTGCAATCAGTGGCCATCTTTTGAATTAAAGTGTTACTACGTTTACGTAGGTTTACGTCTTATGAACTTTCATCAGATTGTAGCTCTATTTTTACTCTCCCAGAGACGTAGTTGTTGAAGTTTAATGAAAGGTTAGATAGCTTTTTTTAACAAATAAAGCCTGCAGTCCATTCGTTTAAACAAAAGCATTGATTTAATATGTTAAATCATTTGTCTACCTGCGTTAGATTTCGTTTCTATTAGTAAATCCAGGTTAATATCCTCCACAAAAATACTAATTACCATCTCATTTGTTCTAGAAAAAAACAATAAAGTCAATTTTGCAATTTTCCAAAAAAAAAAGACACAGGTACATGACACATCGTTATATCCTATACATATTGTAATATCAACTAAAAATTCCATTTTAATATTTTGTCAACTCGGCTAAATGGAAAACTGTGGAAATATATAATATTCCATTTTTTCTTGCTTTTGTTTTAAATATATTTGCATATTTCCATGTTTTATAAAAAAAAAAACTTAATTTATTTTAATTTCTATCGTTTCAGGTATGTAAACTCAACATTATATTGGGATTGTCTTAGACAAGCATAAAAGAAACGAACGATGCTCGTTTATATCGTATCTAAAGAGATTTCAAATGCACAAGTTTCGATTTATTGGATAAACGGTAGCATACAACCTAGATATACTATACAAACAATACAACTTGTGTCATCAAAAATATTTTTGTAAGATTATTTTATAAATTTTATTGTTTTATATCAAATAAATCGAAATCTATTCTTTGTAATTATGTACACACACACACATACACCAACACACACAAAAAAAGTTAAATCGAAAGAAAAAACAAAAATCTTTTAACAACGATAAGAGAACTATATAAATGATGTCCAAGCAGATAAATGAAATGCATTTTTATCGTAAATTCTCTAATCAAAATAATAAATTGTTTTGTTTCTGCCCTGTCAACAGAGTATATCCGCTTGCGATTTTGCATCGTAATGATATTCGCGCTGTCTGGTTATTTTATATCAGAACATGAGAGGATGATTTTGACAATTTTTTTGTTTTTACTAGTATCCATAAAATAAAAAAATCAATCGATTTAATAAACGAGACACTTCATAATAAATATTCTTTTACTATAAAAACAGATTTAAAATAGATATTAAATATCGATTGAGAGTCTCAAAGGCAATTATGGATTGTACACAAAATCAATCATTATTTTGTTTTCAAAATGTGACACTGCACTCTATATACAGCAGGTACTGTAATTCCACTAATATTTATATTTTCTTAAATTGATTTAAAAAAATACATAGACAAATCTTAAATCCTAGATAAATTTAGATAAAATAGATTTAGTCTGTCAAAGTAAGAAATAAAAAACAAAATAGAAAAATTGATCGATATTGATAATATTTATAATTTCGGTTGTGGTTTTGATGGATGTGAAATTTATTTTTAAACAATTACATTATATATGTAGGTATATGATGAGGTTTAAAAAATTGGTTTCCGTAATTTTGAGATTGATAACTTTCCACAATGATATACGAGTATCTTTTATTATTTTATATTTATAAATTGCTGATAAAAATAATTTTAATTAATTTATTCTGTTTTTCAAAAATTTTAAATTTTAATGAATATGTACACATTACATATGAATCTACAAATTAGGAAATGCAACCCCGGAATTTCGAGATTGGCAAAAAGACCTAGATCCCGGGATGGCATTCCCTACTACAAATAACCACATGAATTGCGAAGTAAAACCTATTCCATATTTTCTTCCCTTACATTGAAACTTGCTGCTTGATTAAATAAATTAGATAATTTTTCAATTATTTAGATAATCAATGTTATTTTAATTTTATTCCAATAAAGGCTGGATTTTACAATTGTATTTTAAAAGATCAGTCAATTTCCATTTGTGTGTAGAACGTCTGAAGCTGGATCACAAAATAAATTCTGTTTACAATTTTGTTAATTTGATTTAGATTATTAGTCATTCTATTCATCTTATACCAAATATCGGAGTTTTAATCGATACAGGATGAAGCTTACATTTAATGAAAAACATGTTTTGCGATTGCGGTTACAATAGTCTGATGTCTTACTAGATATTTGTAATTATGTCAAGTACTGATTGGTTTTGTAGGTAATGAATACATCTTTCGTATAACAAATTATGAAATAATTGAATTAGTTAGTCCATGGTCCGTTAGAAAAAGGTAAACTATTTTTTTTACTAATTCCATTTATAACTCGCTGAAATTAAATCAAGCATTCGTATTCGTAATCAGGTTTGTCTGCTTTGTTTTGCTGGTTTTAAGTATCTATAAGAAATAATATGCTGGGTATTTTACAAAATAACTTAGCTGAGACACCATATACTACTTTAGTTTACGAACGGGTACAGAGTTTATTTTCAGTAATGTGAATTGTTATATCTCACGTGATAAAGAAAAGTGATACAACTCAAAATTTCAAATTTTTCAGGAGAGCAAAAGAAAAATGTAAAGGTCTGAAACCTCATGAGGTGATCAGAACTTCGTTCTAGATTAATTCAACTCCCAAATCAATCCCGGAATAAACTTCTTAATTCAATCTTCAGCTGAACCTCCAACTCAATTTACAACTCAACCTTTATCTCAATCGCACCTCCATCTCAATTTCAAATCGGCCCTTAACCTAACTCCAAATCAAACCTTAAATAATCCCCCAACCGAACAACAACTTAACCATACAAGCTAACTAAATCTTCCTCATCCTAACTTCAACTTAACTTAGCTCGAGCTAAATCTCAACTCACCATCCTCGGCATATGTACTCTCTTACCATTCTAACCTTAAACAATTATTCCACCATATCATTATTCCATGATAGCATACTATCGTGAGACTATACCATTAAACCACCATACACGCATACCATAGTACCATAGTAAAGTCGAACCATTACACCATTATGTTTATCTTATCATTAATCCAAGATACTGTCATACCATCACGCCATCATATTACCACAACATCCTACCATGGTGCCATCATACCATCGTACCATCATACCATCATATAATCATACCATCATATTTCAGAACTTTATCCAAAAATCATTTTACAATTTCCATGTCCATCGCAGACGTCAAATTTCACTAAAATCCATTAAGAAATATCCAAGTTCCGTCCCAACTGTACATATTACAAAAATTCATCTAAAAAACATTTTAGAACTCAATTTTACAATGCATATGTCAAATTTCATCATAATCGGTTAATAAATAGCCAAATTCCAACCTAATTAACCATATTCCAAAACTTTATCTAAAAATCATTTCAGAATTATAATTTTCATCATAATCGGTTGAGAAATAGACAGGTTCCAGAACTTTATCCAAAAATTTAAGGCTATATTCCAGAATTTTATCGAAAAATCATTTTAGAATCCCTTGTCCATCGCAGATGTCAAATTTTACAAAAATCCGTTAAGAAATAGAAAAGATCTGTCTTAATTAGCCATATTCCAGAACGTCATCTAAAAATAATTTTAGCATCCCATTTCCTGTGGACACACCATCTTCGGTTAAGGAATATCCCAGTTTCATCCCACTTCGCCAGATTCCAGAACTTCGTGTAAAAATCATTTAGAATCCCATTTCCATTGGAAATGCTGAATTTCATCAAAATCGGATAAGATATAAAACCCCAATACAATTTTTATTTAAAAAAAATCACCAATCCTCAGCTAACCGACAACTCACTACAACGGACAACTTTTTTGGTCCCGCCGATTTCCATTGTAGTGAGGTCTCCCTATTCACTGACCCTTAATCCAACCCAAACTCGACCCTGATTCAACTGGCAAACGGAACCTACCCCAACCCTCAACACATAAATTTCATCAAAATCGGTTAAAGAAAAGCCAAGTTCCACCCTACTTGGCCATATTCCAGAACTTTACCTAAAAATCATTTTCGAATCCCACTGCCATCGCACATGTCAAATTTCATTATAATCGGTTAAGAAGTAGCCAAGTTTCATTTTACTTGGCCATATTCAAGAACTAGAACCAAAATCCATTTTAAAAACCCATTTCAATCGCAGATGTGTAATTTCACTCAAATCAGTTAAGAAATAGTGAAAAGTTCTGTCCTAATTGGACTTATTCCAGAACTTCATCTAAAAATCATTTTAGAATCACATTTACAACGCACTTGTCAAATTTGCCAGTTTCATCATACTTGGCCATATTCTAG
Source organism: Tipula helvola (assembly GCA_963556165.1). NCBI lineage: Eukaryota > Metazoa > Arthropoda > Insecta > Diptera > Tipulidae > Tipula > Tipula helvola. The sequence goes on along the minus strand of OY744482.1, from coordinate 293,091,837 downwards.
AACTTTATCCAAATATTATTTTAGAATTAGATTTCCATCCCAGATGTCAAATTTCACTAAAATCCGTTAAGAAATAGCCAAGTTCCGTCCTAATTGGCCATATTCCAGAACTTCACCTAAAAATAATTTGAGAATCCCCTCTACATTGGAAATACCGAATTTCATCAAAATCGGATAAGATGTAGAATCGCAATACAATTTTTATAAAAAAAATCACTAATCAAGTTTAACCGCTCACTAAACCTTAATCTAATCACAACTCAGCCCTAATTCAACCCGTAAACGAAACCCTACTCAACCCTCAACTCAACCGCAAACTCTACGTCAAACACAATCCTCAGACCAGCATATATAAAAAATTGGTTAACTGCTCACTACATCCTAATCCAACCCCAACACAACTCAACTTCAACTCAACCCGCAAATTGACCCCTAATTTAACTTTCAAATCAACTCTAGGGTTAGGTTAGGTTTAGGCGGCGGTCCACTAGGACCAAGCATAGACACAAAAAGGTCCGTAGCCATACAACAATTTACAAATTTTTCCTCCAACTCATTGAAACCATTTTGAGCTTGTTACGAAGCGCTGGATACTCCTGACATCCATCCTGCTGAAAATTAACTCTAAACTTAATGCCCAATTCAATAATCAAACCAGCATAAATAAAAAAATCGTAAATATTTATATAACCAGGTGTTTTGGATCAATTCGTATGGCAGGTACCCCACCCTCTTGACATACAGTCTCCAAAAGCTTTTCAAATATCCGCCTTGACCATAGAAACAGATTGACGAAAAAAATCCAAATAGGAAAGCCGTTCTCGAGATACAATGGGTACAGACCTCCAGACATACGGACGGACATTTTTTTTTTGCTTTATCAGATTCATGGACTTTCAAAATGTCGAGAAAAGGGGTTTTGAACCAGCCAAATTTTTCGTCATTTTTGACAGGATTTTAATACTTTGGTCGCACTATTCTTTATGTGCGTCCAAAAACGGAAGATCGGAAAATTGAGCCGTCTCTCGCTTTATAAAATGAAATGTGAAAACGTCACTATGTCAGGTTATGAAATCGATATATCTTTTTGACGAATTATCTCAAAAACTCAATTTTTTCAGTTGTGTCACTTTTCTATGTCATGTACGACATAATGTTACCTAGAGATTTTTATTTAGGAGCATTTCGATGTCATAGTTTTAAAGTTCCAAGAAAAAGTTCTACCGCACTAAAAAATCATACGCCCGCTAATAAATAAACCAAATTGGTACATATTATAATTCCAAATGGTAGACACACATTCGAGTTTAATCCACATGAATATAATTTGTTTACCATCAAGTATCTAATCATCAACTTTGTCAAACGCCTTTCTAAAGTTTGTGTAAATTACATCTACACCGAAATCTCTGGCGCAACATTTTGGTAAAAAGGGAGGTATGATTCACCTACTCAATAAACATGCTCAGAGAAATTAACAGTAGACTGATGAGGAAAAATCTGTGTCTCGACCAGAAAATTTGTGATCTTAGTGACTCTTAATAAAATGAGTAGAGTACTCGAACCAAATGATGTATAAGATAGCAGAAAATTTCCAGCAGAAAAAATGAGTTTTTCTACTCCAGGGGCAGCACTAAAACAAAAGAGAACTTTTCTGCTGAAATATTTATTAGGCAGCAGAAAAATTATGAATATTGTTCGTATTTTGTTGTTGTCTTTTAACCCCAGTGGCACTATTCTGGTTTTCCCGGGGAATTGCGAATTGGGAATTGATTTATTGTCAGTTTTTAGTGTATTTTGGATTTCTTTTTTCCAAAGCATACTAAAGTTTTGGAAAAAATAGTTCCATTTTATAGCAATTTTGTTGTTTATTTTTCCCTAAAAATTTGGCTGGGAATTATTTTTTCCCAAAACATGAACAAAATTCCAATCGCTCAATATGCTTTGGAAAAAGGAAAACCAAAATACACTAAAAACTGACAATAAATCAATTCCCAATTCGCAGTTCCCCGGGAAAACCAGAATAGTGCCACAGGTATCCAAAAATCAGGATCCCATATTGGTTACAAGGGGCGCGTACATACGATACAGTGAAAAAACTGAAAAATTCAGTTTGGTCAAATTTATTTGAAAAATTCTGTAGCTTTTTAGACTCGATCGATTTTCTCCAGATTTCTTGTGTGGATGAGTTATGACCCCAGGTATCCAAAAATCAGGATCCCATATTGGTTACAAGGGGCGCGTCCATACGATACAGTGGAAAAACTGAAATATTCAGTTTGGTCAAATTTATTTGAAAAATTCTGTAGCTCTTTAGACTCGATCGATTTTCTTAAGATTGCCTGTGTCTGTGTGGATATGTTATGACCCCAGGTATCCAAAAATCAGGATCCCATATTGGTTACAAGGGGCGCGTCCATACGATACAGTGAAAAACTGAAAAATTCAGTTTGGCCAAATTTAATTGAAAAATTCTGTAGCTCTTTGGACTCGATCGATTTTCTTAAGATTGCCTGTGTCGATGTGTTATGACCCCAGGTATCCAAAAATCAGGATCCCATATTGGTTACAAGGGGCGCGTCCATACGATACAGTGAAAAAACTGAAAAATTCAGTTTGGCCAAATTTATTTGAACAATTCTGTAGCTCTTTAGACTCGATCGATTTTCTTAAGATTGCCTGTGTCGATGTGTTATGACCCCAGGTATCCAAAAATCAGGATCCCATATTGGTTACAAGGGGCGCGTCCATACGATACAGTGAAAAAACTGAAAAATTCAGTTTGGCCAAATTTATTTGAAAAATTCTGTAGCTCTTTAGACTCGAATAATTTTCTTAAGATTGCTTGTGTGGATGTGTTATGACCCCAGGTATCCAAAAATCAGGATCCCATATTGGTTACAAGGGGCCCGTCCATACGGTACAGTGAAAAAACTGTAAAATTCAGTTTGGTCAAATTTATTTGAAAAATTCTGTAGCTCTTTAGACTCGGTCGACTTTCATAAGATTGCTTGTGTGGATGTATAATGACCCCAGGTATCCAAAAATCAGGATCTCATATTGGTTACAAGGGGGCCCGTCCATACGATACAGTGAAAAAACTGAAAAATTCAGTTTGGCCAAATTTATTTGAACAATTCTGTAGCTCTTTAGACTCGATCGATTTTCTTAAGATTGCCTGTGTCGATGTGTTATGACCCCAGGTATCCAAAAATCAGGATCCCATATTGGTTACAAGGGGCGCGTCCATACGATACAGTGAAAAAACTGAAAAATTCAGTTTGGCCAAATTTATTTGAAAAATTCTGTAGCTCTTTAGACTCGAATAATTTTCTTAAGATTGCTTGTGTGGATGTGTTATGACCCCAGGTATCCAAAAATCAGGATCCCATATTGGTTACAAGGGGCCCGTCCATACGGTACAGTGAAAAAACTGTAAAATTCAGTTTGGTCAAATTTATTTGAAAAATTCTGTAGCTCTTTAGACTCGGTCGACTTTCATAAGATTGCTTGTGTGGATGTATAATGACTCCAGATATCCAAAAATCAGGGTCCCATATTGGTTACAAGGGGGTCCGTCCATACGATACAGTGGAAAAACTGATAAATGCAGTTTGACCAACTGATTTTGGCTGCTTGAAGAGCGTTTCGCTAAATAAATTAGACAATCTTTGCGAACGAGAAATTCGAATAACAACAATATTAAAAACAAAAATAAACATTAAAAAAACAACAACAAAAAAATGAACAATATTCATAATTTTTCTGCTTCTAATAAATATTTCAGCAGAAAAAGCTCTCTTTTGTTTTAGTGCTGCCCCTGGTGGTGAGTAGAAACACCCATTTTTTCTGCTGGAAATTTTCTGCTATCTTATGATTTATTTAAAGGTACGTTCCTAATTATTAACTTATTAATTTTACTGTAAACTGGCAAAAGTAATTCGTTAAGATTAGATAAAATTTTAATTTCTAGTGCTCCGTTAGGCTTTTTCAACAACTGGCATAAATTTAAAGCTTAGTAAAATTCATAATGGAAGATGTTGTGTATCAATTGTGGTTAAAATGTTTGGGGTCTTCTTGAAGGAAGCACAACTGGGAGCACAGCCCGTATTAAAGGTGGCCCAGGAAAGTATTGTAAGTTACTATTATCCATTTTATTCGGGGGTGAAATAATAAATTATTGCCTATGTGCCAAAAGGTATTTCTGAATGTTCATAATATAAGCAGGATATGAGTTCACAGAATATGTTCAAAAATTGTACTAGCAGAGCCACTCCAGTCGAAAAGCGAGGTGATGGTTGTTAATGTTATCAAATCTTTTAGAAGTATCAGGTTGCATTACTGTGTCACCACAGAAGGGCAGTATTTACCATCCCATCTTTCAAATGCCGCAATGTGGAGACAATACCAGGTAGCAAATCCTGAATTGAAGGTATATCAAAGTTATTTTAGAATACTTTTTCGCACGAAATTTAATTTGAAATTTAAAACCCCAAGCTAAGATGGGTGTTCCACCTGCATCCAATTTAAAGAGAAAATAAACCACGAAAAGCTGCTATCCAAAAAAAATGATCTAATGATCCAATTTCGCATGCACAAACTTCGAGCAAAAGCTTTCTTTGAATTTTTAAATGAACAGAGAGAGGAATGATTTTTGAAAATGTCATTCGACTGTCGAAAGAACATGGTGTTGCCTAAAGTGCCTGATCAGGCTGCATAATTAAGTAGGCAATTATATTTATATCTGTTTGTTGTGGTCGTTGCAAAGGACATTCCAAATTAACGAAGGATAACGCTTCTCTGTATCATTGGAAAGAGAATTTTCATAAAAAGGGTTCAACCCAAATCGGCGGTATTCCTCAGGTTGTGCAATTTACACCTAAGCAAGACCAATAAGCAGGTAGCCGTAATACCAGTAAAAAAAAAAAGTTGATTGACGTTAATAAACTTCTGGGGAAACATTTTGGTGTTGATTGGGGGAACAATCCATATTGTGTATTCTATAAAGATGTACTAAGTACAGTAACGGAAAATGAGGAAAACTGTGATGATACTGAAGATTCAATTTGTGAATTCCTCGTGGAAGATGATAATATTGTTAGAACGAGACCCACATATTTTTTTAAATTCGTGATTTTATTTTAATTATATAATTAAATAATAAAAATAATAATTTATTTAATAATTGGTATAGTAAGCACTTAGCTTATACAATACTAAAGTCAGAAACAATTACAATAGTAAAAAAACATTAAAAAATAACAAAATCAAATTATAAACAATAAAAAAATATAAAGGGCTGAAACCACACGAGGTGATCAGAACTTCGGTCTTTAGTGTTTTCAATGGGGATAGCATTCACCTGTAACCTGTGTCATAAAGTTGGTGTGACAGTTTCGACAGTACTGATTTCTATTTTAACCAACATATATGTATTTACTTATACAACAACATCCAAAAGCTTCAGTAGGGTGCAGGCATCCAATATAACACGAAAAATCATATTCTAAAAATTTATACCGAAAGTAGTATACAAAATTATACTGATATTTCTAACCGTGTAACTAGAATCAATAGAAAAACTGGAAACATTATTCGACTTATTGCTCCCTTGAATACCAAGGTGCTCTAATGAATTCCAAGTTTTTTTGTTTGGAAATGATTTCAAATTTCCAAAATAATATTTACGTTTAGCTTCGCGTATTTTAACTACAATCAATTTGTTAAGGTGATTGTAGCGCGATAAGAACAAAGATCTCAGTGTTCGTTTCCATTTCTTGTACATTATTTGTCTTTGATTCATGAGTTGTAATATTTGACTTGTTAACTAAGGTGCAGAATCACATTTAATAACAACCTTTTTTAAAGGTACAGAAGTGGAAAAAAAATAATGATTGTTCTAATTAAAAATACTAATTTGTTCGTCAATATTAGCAGTACATAAAATAAGGTCCCAATTTAATTGGGTAAATAAATTTTGAAATTTGTTCTCGTCAACATATGCAAGTACAGGATTTTCACGATTATATTTAAATTGGTATTGCATAAAAACGAGATGATGGTCGGTTGCCCATGTTGTAAAATACGCGATTTTTGTCCTTGAGAAGTAATAATTAAATCAAGTAAACTAGAACCTCTTGTTGAATTGGATGGGACGTAAAATAGATCTAAATTTCTCAATACTTGTTGTAAAATATTGGACAGATCAATTAAGTTGCAGTTAAAATCACCTAATAAGTATTTATCAGACATTGTTCCTAAATCTAAAAGAATGTTAAGTAGATCAGAAATGTCATTCGCATTGACCGATGGAGGTATATAAAATGTGGCAATAAATAGTTTACCTGAACAAAAAGAAATTTCAGCTGTAATCAGCTCAACTCTTCCTATTGGTGCAATATTGCCTTGCTTTACTTTCAACGTAGATCGGTAGTATAAACACAAGCCCCTCAACGATCAGTAGGCCGATCAAACCCCAAAACATTGTACCCGAAATATGAATAATCGTATCAGAAATATCATCATGCAACCACGACTCAGAAATGCAAAGTACATCAAGATTCATTTTTATTTAAAAGAAGACATAATTCATCCTAATGTTTATTTAAACTGCGTATATACTGCGTATACCGAGTTAAATGAATCACCAACCATTCCCATCTCATTGAAGTTTATACATCCTTTCCAAAAACCTAGAAAATAAGAAAAACTTGATTTAAACTGCCTAACGATTTTAAAAAATGATACGAAATATTGTGTTACTTTCCATCTGGATTTAGAGTTGCAACCCGGTTTTTTGACAAATTGCTATCCTTTTGATACAGGGTTTAATATACACTGCTACAGGCCAAAAGCTTGATGTAAATATCTCGTCGTTGAGATTATGCGGTATACCCACTTTAAATGATCTATACCCTACACAGTTACTTAGCTTTTTCACCGGCGTGACGTCCAAACATCCAATATTGCAATTAGAATCCATTTCCTTTTTGATAAAATTTACAACATCTTCCACCGTTGTCTGAGGAGTCAAACGAGTGATAACCAGCGATTTAATTTCTGGAACTGATGTAATTAGAGTTGAAGATGCTTTACCAACAAGACACTATCATTGTCACTCAAATCAACGCGTGCAGTGACGACATTAGCCAAATTTTCAGCATTTAGGTGCTTATTCCCTTTGCGCGTCACTTCATTCGACGTGACACCTGTCGTGTCACTTCACCTACAAAATGGTATTCTCTATGTCGTTTCAAATGACATGACGCGTCCAATAAAACATCGGGCAACACAATCAAAATTGCTCAAAATGTGACAGAATATTTGCTTCACAAAATTTTAAATATCAAACAATAATATTTCTTTGAAAGAATATTATTTTTTCTATGAAATATTTATATTTATTTGAGGAAATGTATTGCGCGCTCTATAGCATGTGTATTCTCCACAACGTCGATCTGGTTACAACCATTGCGAATATACTGCATGAATAACCAATAGAGATAGCAGAAGAGGATAATAATGATGTTGGTCAAACAATAAGAAGAAAATTAATGAATTCAATTTGTTAAACAAAAATTACATTTATTTTATTAAAATTATAAAAAAAAATAAAACTATATTTGGAAAATCCATAATTAATTTTTTTCCTAATTGGATCACATTTCATTTACATGCGATATAGTATAATTCACTCTTACTGTCAATTAAATTCATATCTATATACATATTTGCATATCACTGGCCATAACAACTTCCTCATTATAAACATTACATTTCAAGTCTCTTCGTAATTTTTTTTGTCCAGCTGATTCTCGCACCAAATCTTAAACTTTTTAAAAAACTATTTCCTTTTTGCCATCCTGGTCCATCACGTATTGGAGGTCCTAATGAGTTCCGTTTATCCGCAAAACGGTTCCATACATTAAAAATGACGCTAATAAATAAAGTATATAATTTACATCCAATTTACAATGATAAAAAACTTACATTTTATCTCCCTCCATATTGGTGTCGTCTTAAAAATGCGCACGACTAGAAATGTCATCTCAGGTGATATGAAACTTTTCAATCGACTAATGGAATATTATGATTGTCACTTCAATCGACGATTGTCGCTTCAGTCGACTAAGAGAATATAAAAAATTGACTGTCGAAACAAACGACAGACGACACGACTAATGGAATAAAGCCCTAAATGTTATATGTAGTCCTGAAGAAGCATTGCTTCCCAAGCTGGTATTTTTCACTTCTTTAATTTTCATGTCTACCATTTGCGATATGACTTCATTTAAGTTTCCAAAAAATTTGGAAAATTCCGTAGTAATTCGTTGTATTTCATCCGTTAACAACGTGACCTTCTCATTAATGTTAAAGTCCAAATTCTTGTATGTGTTACAAATATATTTGATATTTCCATCATTTTTAGAACACAACGTTATATTTGAACTGCAAATTGCTGAGCATTTCGTGTTGAAATTTGATGAATACATAAAATTTGAAGGATGTATCGGCTAAGCCTTTGACTTGACGACCATTGGAGGAATGCCAGAGACAAGTATTGATGATAACCCTTGTTTCAAGTGTCTAATGATGGGCAGGGGCTCATTCATATACAATAATTTGGATCCACAATCTGTTTTCGTCTGTAATAAGTAATTAAGCTGATAAGTTTTCCGGCGGACAGTTAATACATTTTACAAAACAATTAAATAATTTAGTTGACTGCTTTTTCCGGTCAGCTATTTATAAAATACTAAAATCTTAAAATAAAGTTTAAAAGGAAATTATTAAATTTTGTATTTCGCAAAAATAAGTAGTTACTTCAAAGAAATTTATAACTGCATTACGAACAACAGAAATAACTGCTATACCTATTTTTAACAATAAAATTATAATGTAAAATAGTTTAAACTACTTTTATTTTCTTGTATATAAAACATTTTTTTAGTTATTTTCTTCATATTCCTTATTCTTTTAATGCTTCAAAGAATTAAGAAACAAACTTTTAAATTCTTCAATTTGCTTAGAGTTTATATTTTTGAATTTTTTTTTTTTCTTCATATTTTCATTTTCTGTATTTTTTCCAGTTTCGTTACTGTTGTTTTTGTTCCTGTGTATATTATTGCTCCAAAAAGCGCTTTAAAGTAAATAAATAAAAAAAAAATTCTTTTTAACTGACTTTTTCTATCAAAATTACAAGGAACAACTTTTAATATTTTCATTTTTTTTAAGTAAAATAATTTTACTTAAATATATTTTTATTTGAATACATACTTTGTAATACTCATATAATTTTTGTAACGTTTTTAATACATCCTTTGTATAATATAAGACTAAATATGCGCTGGGACACCTCAGACGTACTATATAGAAATATTCATATTGATGTTGTTCCAAACCAAACGAGTAAATCAAATTCAGCCCATTTCAATGTAGGGGGTTTTCACATCTCTGGCGCAACCGTTATTTTTTGTTGCCCGTACAAACACATAAGACATAAAAATATGAAATATATATATATATATATATATATATATATATATATATATATATATATATATATATATATATATATATATATATTAAAAAAAAATCTCCAACAATGAAAATCTCAGTTCAGTTTTTCATAAAAGATTTATATTTTTGGATAATTTTACCCATAAAATGTGGAGTTTTTCCATTTTTTTTTTTGTATAATAATTCTGTTCCAACTGAAATGAAAATGAAAACAGAACAAAAAAAAAAGAAAGTAAAACACAGCAGCAAACTCAATTCCTCCCTTAAGACTCATTGGATAATGATCCCCATCGTTATTTGCTTTTTGTTGTTGCTGTTGTGTTCTGCAATTTATTATTTTTCACACCAAGCGCCAAACCAAATACTAAATATTTCTGGGCATTTGGCTGGTGTGTTTGTACGAGTATATACGATATGTATAAACGAAAATATATCGCAGCACATTGAAAATAGTTTCGTATATATAAAATAAATAAAAAGGGAAATTATTTTTGCTTCTTTACTTAAATTAAATAAAAATAAATGAGCATTTACGGCCCAAGGAAATACTAAAATTGAAAAAAATAAAGAACAGAATATATAAAACTGGTGAATTACTTTTCTATTTACGAAATTAATTAAGAACTAAATATACGGAAGATTGATTACGATAACCGTTTTATTCGAGATTCAACTGGGCGCGCCAATTTTTATTTCACAAGACTGGTTTATTAATTTGTTGCAGTCTTCTGTATTTAAAGATTTAAAAGTTTTGCGTCTTGTAACTGGCATTTGGCTCAATATTTTCATATTACTTTCAGTATTTGAGATCGAATATCAATTTTAACCAATGTGTTTTGACCTTTTGACCGAACCCCTGTGAGAATTTATCTATACAAATATAGATTGCTTTTATGAAACTAATAAAATCTTTCGAATATTGTGAATTTATAGAATTATAGCATTTCGATTTTACACAAATTTTTAAATACCAATATAATTTACATAGTGCTTAGAATTTACAGATTTATACATCTAGTAGAATTTATAGAATATTCAGTATTTTTAAAAGTTGGGGAATTTTTTCTAGAATTTACAGAATTTTTAGACGTTATACAATTTATAGGGCTTATAGGATTTATAGAATTTCTGGAATGTGAATTTATAGAATTTACTGAAAGAGAGAATTCAAAGAATTTATAAAATATTTATCCATTCCAAATTGTTAAAATTCAAACCGTTTTTTGGTAATGTTTAATGTCAAATGTAATACAAAATTATTTTGTTTTATTGTTATTACATTTTTAAGAAAAATGGATTTAAAAGTAAATGGGTAAATATTAAAGCTTCCCTTCATTATATGTCCAATTTTTTGTCATATTTTCAATCTAATTTTTTTTTATCGCATTTACTATAATAAACAACTTCAAAAGATAAGAAAAACAACTAAACACATGGCTATGTTTTACTTGTATCACTCAATTTCTGGTTCCATTATGTAGTAAATTTTTCCCATTGGAAGACTGCTAATATAATAAAAACTATGTTTGACTGTTTACAAATTTGGAACTCAATTAAGTAGCTGTTGGAAAAACATCATAACTGAATTATTGTTATTTTCCATGTTATTCTAAAAAAAAATTTTGAATGACATTTAGGAGTTTCTGATAACTTTAGTAAGGAAGATTTTCTTTTTTAATTTTAACATTTTCTAATAATTGTATTTTGTTTTATATAATTTTGGTAATTTATTTTTCATATTCCTGACTCGAAAAGTCGAAAATTCGGCCAAACAAATCAAAAATAAATAAAAAGATGGTCTATAATTTAGTTACTTATAGAAAAATATACAATTAAAAAATGTAAAATATGCCAATACTAGTGAAAACAATAAAATATGCACGGTTGGGCGTGTAAATTACACTGTAATTTACATAAGGCCATTTTATACATTATGTATCAAAAACCTAAAAAACTATACCGTAAATTAAATACACTGACTATATTTAATTATTTTTAATAATTGTGAAAACTTCGTACGAATTACATACAAAATAATTCTGTTTTATTTTTTGGTATTGGTTTTATATTTTGTATAGCTTCTTGTCTTAAAATACTTTGTTAGCGTCATCCGTCATGCTTACTTATAAGAACCTAATGAGTACGAACCCCACCTAACTGCAAAAAAAGGTATTGTATGTCTAAATTATTATTATTATTTTAATAAAGAAATGTAAACAAAACTTTAATTTTTGTTGTAATATGCACGTATATTTTCAAATCTATAATTCGGAAATATTTATTTTTTATACAATTCTAAGAAATGGGGGAGATCTAATTTATGGGAAAAGAAGAAGTTGTTCCGGTCGCTATATTATGTATTTTCTTAGAAACACCGGTTTTACCCCAAAAGAATTAAAATTGTGACATATCGAATTCTTACATAATTAATTTGGCATGATATATCGAATTCTGATATGAGATATAGAATTCTGACATCAAATTCGGATATGATTTATCTAATGACTTATCGAACTATGACCTGCTCTGTTGTAGAATTCTGTCATAAAAATAGAACTTCTGGAATACTTATCGAATTCAGACACGATATATCGAATTTTGACATTAATAACTCAAATCGATGATGTCAAACAATTAATTTCTGCCTCGACTTATCGAATTCTGATATGTTTTATCGAATACTGGTATGATTATCGAATACCGGCTTGATATTTCGAATTTTTACATTTTAAACTCAAGCTCGGATTCTGAAATCTTGAAGTCAAACGCTGAAGAAATTTATCGAATTCTTACATGAGATATGGAATTCTTTGATATAACATCTCAAGACATCAGAATTCGATATATCATCTCAAAATTCGAGATGTAATGTCAGAATTCGATATACCGTCACAAAATTCAATAAATTATGCTGAATTCTGGGATGATATATCCAATTCCGATATGACATCTCGAATTTTTAACCGATGTATCGAATTCTGAAGCAGTGTTTAAATTCATTTTTCGTTCCCTTCTTTGTTCTTTTTTTTCGCTCTTTGTGAAAGGAAACAAAAAAATATTTTTTTTTGTTTCTTTCCCCGGGAACAAAATTGAAAAAAATAAAATATCTCTCCTCGTATAAAATATAAAGGATACGAGAGGAAATATATTTTATTTTGTTGAATTTCGTTCCAAGGGAAAGAAATAAAACAAAGTATTTGTTTGTTTCCTTTCGCAAAAAGAGATTAAAGAAGGGAACGAAATTTGAATTTAAACACTGTTCTGAAGTCATGAGATGCTATAACAAATTCTGAAGAGACATTTCGAAATTTCGAATTCTGACAAGACATTGCGAATTTTGACCGAATAAGTCGAATACGGAAAACGTTAAAATATCGACGTGATATAATAAAAAATTTGATTTGTGATATCGAATTCTTACATCATAAAACCAAAAATTGAAATTCTGATATAACCTATCGAATTCTGGCATATCATATCGAATTTTGAGATGGCTTACGGAATTCTGAAGGCTTGAGATAGATTTATGTAATTGTGGCAACCTTTCGAATTCTGGAATGACATAACGAATTCTGATGTATTGAATTTGAACATAAATCAACAAATGACTCAATTATCGAATGGCTTGACATATCGAATTCTGTAATAATTTGTTTAATTTTGACATAAAATATACAATTTTGACATTATAAATTCATATTCTGGCATGTCATATCGAATTTTAACGTCGTACGTAGAATTCTGACACTAAAAATTCAAATTTAGATTTTAGACATATCTAATTTAGACAGTATTGACTCTAATTTTGATAGGACAAATCGAATTCTGGCTTGATATATGTATCGAATTCTGACTTGACATACATAAATTCGAATTCTGATACGACATATCGAATTCTAAAATTATTCATTGACACATTTAGTAAAAACATAAATTCCGACAACAAAAATGTAAATTCTGATATAATGTATCAAATTCAGACGTGATATATCAATTTTGACATCATAAATTCAAATTCTGATTATTGACGTGATAATTCGAATTCTTGCATCAAAAATTTAAATTTTGACATGACTGACAATGAGATTCTGGCATAATATCTCGAATATGTGACATGGCGCGCAGATGGGGTATTGCATTACGATATTATTGCATTTTCGCAAATATTTCCTCGTTACAGCTCCAATAATTTTCAATCAACTACCTGCCAATATCAGAGCTGAAGTGAATTTTAAAAAGTTTTTATCTTCTGTTAAAGATTGGTTATTTAGTAAAGAGAGTGTCGAATTTCTTTTTAATGTATTAGTTTAACGTTTTGTTGATATCACTGTTATTTATTTAATTTATTTATTTAATTTATTTAGTATATTTTGTATGTTAATTTTGTTCATTAATTTTATTTTGGTTTACAAATTGCCTTGCTTTTAATTATTTATTTTTATTATATTCATTTGCTTTATTTGTTAATAATTTTTTTTTTATAGTTTAATTTTTTGTATATGGTCCTCTTCACCATTTTAATTTTACTAATTTTTTTAATGAAGGTAGTTCAAAACAGACATTATATGTCTATGAACTAACCTAATTTTTATTCAATTTATTTGTGTTACTTTTAGTTTGTAAGTTAATGTATTTATAATGTTATTTGTATTGAATAAAAATATAATATAATAATAATAATAATAATAATAATAATAAATAATTATGTAAAAAAAGAATTTTAAATGTAGAAAACTAAAAGCTATCTGTACTTAATATCTATTAAAAAAAGTAATTTACACTTTAATAAAGTTACAATTATAATTTTTATTAACTTTGTATCTTAAATTTTCAGGTAATTACTTATTATTATTTGTTGTTTTTAGAATGTAAATTTGTTTACATAAAATTTACATTTTAAAGTAATTTACGTAGATTTTTACATTTTTTACTTGTAAAATGTAAAAAATGTTTTTTTACACGAATATGCCCAACTGTGAAAATATGTATTATTACATATTTCTAGGATAATAATCGAATAGTGAACTCCCGATATAACAAACCACCAACGGACCGCACCGTCGCAATAGTGACATTATTATTTTTTAAATAGTCTGTTGTCTCCCCTTCAAAGCACCGGTTCATCGGGTGAAAATTTACAAATTTTTATAAAAAATTGAGCTTTTTGCTGATTTTTCCGGTTTTCAGCCTTCGAATGGGTATTTCATTAACTAACTCTAACTAAAATCAGATTTCTCTTGAACCATTCTCTTTGTTATGAAAAAACAAAGAAAACTTTGTACGATAAAGTCTGTTTATCAGCATAGGACCGATTTTATGATCAAGAAAAGCGTGTGGTGTGTTTCGACCCCGGTCATGAGTTTGAAGGTAAAAAAAATAAAGTCATGAGTTGTTGGGCGTAATAAAATGCTAAAGCAACTAAGTCGACTCAATAATGAATTTATTCTGCACACATATTATGTTTAGCGCACATGTACTAATCAGCTTCGCTCACATTAACGCTAGGTCCTAAGGTCACCTGTAGATTAATTATAGTACTAAAACTCAAATTATAAATTATCATAAATTGATTTTTCAGTCTTGATGAATAATATGAGGAAACGTCTAATTTGATAATTAAAATAATAATGTTGCTAAGGAGTGAAAATGTAGGCCAAATTTATAATATTCGTTTTAAAAGACATTTTCCTAAATATTCCCTTCATAGTCAAATTCAGAATTATGAACATGATAAGGACAATTAATTATGTAAATAAATAAAAATATTTAAATTATTACAAAGCCGATTGCCCGAGTGATTTAATTAATCTAAAAAATGCTATACTCCATAGATGTGAATATATATTAGAGTTTCGTTTAAGACATTTTTCGTTTCAATCGAAACAGATAAAAATTATAAAATTTCAAAATTTGTTCCTTCCATAAACGATTTGATGTGCTGAGCAGAAAAGAAATGCTCGAGAAAGCTAGGAAACTTATATCTCAAAAATGATTAATGATTTTAAGTGGTTTTAGCCTACAAGGGGTTTATCTACTCTTAATGGGTTTTTAATCCTGCACCTAGATATTTTCTAGGCCGGCTACTGGCAAACTTTGTAGTTTTCTAGAAACTATAATATGACAGCCAGTTTCAAAATAAAAACTACTAGTCTAGTTTAGGGACAGGCATAAACAGCTTTGAGAGTTGGTTTGCAAAACATGTGGGAAGCCCTTGTGATTCATGGACGATAAATTTCCCAGTGGAGGGAGCGAATTTTGGAATATGAAACATATAAGTTAACGAATACTTATTGGGAGAGTTTAAAAAAATAAATTTTATTTTACTCTTTATTCTATTTAATCCAAAGTTAGACTAACTCAAAACTGTACAATAGCCGTGTTTTTTTATAAGTCTCGATAGATCTCAATAGATCGCATCCAGATATTCTCTATTTTTGTGGTTAAACTGCAATTGATTCAGTTTATTTTAATCAAGAATAACATTTTATTCAACAGTTTATCGTTTTTAATTCGTTTCCTTGAATTACATAACTTATTAATTGTACATGAAAATCTTGCTTTTTATCCAGATATGCTATCGAGACTACAGATTTTCCCTTTTATGAGTAGGTAAAGACACAAATTAAAAATTTGTATTTTAGCATGGACGCATACGAAAGTAAATTTTTAGTACATCTATCATACAATAGGAAACTAGTAGCTGATTTACATTTAATCGGTTGCTCTATTTTAAAAGACAGAATATGTACGATAAAAGTATTAATTTTATTATTATTTCCTTCCATTATGAAGATGCATATTAAAAATGTGTTATTTAATACTACTTACCGCAATCCACAACTTTTTTTAGCGAAAAAGAATTGAAAAATCGAAAAATGAACCTGTTTATCATTTTTCGTAAAAGTTGCTCAACATTTAAAAGATCATAGTACCATTTTGAAAGAAAAAAAAAAGTTTTAATGTGTCCGTCTCATTTTTATATATGGATAAAATGTATTTGCACTTTTTCTCATGTATTTATACTTTTGGAATAATAAAATATAATGAAAACAACATGGCGTAGCGATGTCAAAATAAACACAATTCTTAGTGCTGCGAGTGCCAGTATTTTTAAGTGGATGATAAGAGTAGCTACAATTTCCCATTTTTTATTTTTGCAAATATCTGAATAGAAGCGTATTCGATTGGACTGAAGAGTACAACTCTTCACTTCAGTTAATTGAGTTACTCTTCACTTAATTGAGTTACTGAAGAGAAGAGACTGTTCGATTGGTATTCTTCACTTCAGATAAATGTCAAAATAAAAATAAAACAATTTATTTCAATGCGACTTGTATTTAGAAGAACTGTTTCAAAAATAATTTTCCTGCTTTTACAAATAATCAACTAAATTGACATAATCGAAATTTGTATTTTCTATTTTATTATAAACATTTTATTAAAAATTATAATTGAAATTTGTCCGTTTATTTTATTTACTTTTTTTTCAAAAGCGAAAAACAAAGAAATCCTAAAAAAGAAAAACAAATAACTCATCTGAAGTAACTACACAAGCAAAATGTCTCTTCAGTTAATTCAGTTGCTCAATTTTTAACTGAAGTGAAGAGTTGTCAATCAACAAGAGTTGTCAAGTGTCTCTTCACTTCTGTTACTTCAGATACAGCTACTACTTCAGTTAATTCAGTCCAATCGAACACACTATAGATCTATCGAGACTTATAAAAAACACAGCTAATATTGCTTTTATAAACTAAGATACATATTTTGTTAATTATACAAAAAGTAATAGGTAATAATTAATAAAGTTCAGAGTCAGCTTTTTAGTAATTGTGCCGGATGTTCATGTAACTTAATAACGAATGGCTGGGAATGTTGCTGATTTAGCACATGTGGTGTGTTGTTAACTCTTCCCTCTTTAAAGATCCACGTCCTGTGGATCAGTATTCCAATGTGATTGTGTGGATTCCAGTTTGGCAGTTGATGATCTCTTGTTGGTGGGCTGGGTTTTTCGGTGACTACAGTCCCGTACTAAATGATAGCCGCACCCCTAATTTAAGATTTATTTCATTTCAAATAAATTCATTTAAAATTCTTCCCATGCAAAAATAATACTCTTCACTTTACAAATGCGTGCTATAAATAGAAATCATTATTCTCTGCGGGGTCATGGAAAATTTATGGAGAACCCTCATTTTGTATGGTAATAAAAGATAGCCGCACACAATATTTTATTGTTTCTAATAGGAAATAATATAAAACGCACAGTTATAAAAATGATTTTTTATTCCAATTAATATTTTGTGTTTCCACCATTGCTTTTATTATTTCAAAAATTCGATGTGGCATACTTTTTGTCCAAATTTTGTAAATATTAATTTGAAATATTAGCCCATTCCTGTTGAACTGATGCCTAACTCTCCTGAGTTCACCCAATATGTTTTCGATGATGTTAACGTCGAGTGACCTTGCAGGCTATTTCAAAATTGGTATCTGAGCCTCCGTAAACCAGTAATTTGCTAGCCCGGCTGTGTGTACGGCTGCATTATCGTGCTGGAAAATAAAGTTTGGGCCGCCAATTTGTACACTAACAACTGGTAATGTTTCGGCTTGCATGGATTTATACCGGTGGCTGTTAATACGACCGGAAATAAACTTCAGATCCTTTCTTCCTCCAGAGCCAATTGCACCCCAAAACATCTGAGATCCTCCACCTCGTTGGCGTCTCGATAGCACAAGAGGTTCTTTTCGAAGGTCATGAAAATAGTATTGCCAACCATCAGGGCTATCGATATTAAATTTTTTTCGTCACTAAGACACAAGAAGATATTTGCACGCCAACAAGCTCGAATAGATACTGATACAGTGTTTCAAAGAATTTGAAAGTATACCTACGGCTATCTTTTATTACCATACTAAATGAGGGTTATCCATAAATTTTCCATGACCCCGCAGAGAATAATGATTTCTATTTATAGCACGCATTGGTAAAGTGAAAAGTATTATATTTGCATGGGAAGAATTTTAAATGAATTTATTTGAAATGAAATAAATCTTAAATTAGGGGTGCGGCTATCATTTAGTACGGGACTGTATATCTTATAGTGCTGGTTTGTTTTCTTGACTGAGAAGACGAAAATGGTGATTAAAATTAAAGTTCTAAATCCGCAATCTATAAGTTCTGATTTTTTATGCTTGTATGTATTCTGGACCAAGTTTAACGACGTTTTCCGTTATATTAGCTTGAAATACGGATGGTAGGGCCTGGGATGTTCTTATTTCTTGGTTTATGAATGTAGTAGTGAACACGCACTGTGTTAACCAATTTTCCGGATTTTTATTAAAACAAATAGGTTTCTTATAATTTTTGATTTTATTTTAATTTTCCAACTGGATAGTTCAATTTTCTGATAATTTGTGACACGATTCATTATTTGACGTCTCTTTATATACAAAATAAGTGCGCTTTATGCGGAGAACGCATGAGTAAGTTTTATACAAAATGCTTTGCTTAATACTAATTCAATATAGATGGCAGTAACGTAAGTGAAGATTCAAATAAACAAGTTTAATTACTATTACATAGATGGCGTTAATTCAAGAGAATTTAGATTTAATACAACTAATACAAATTAGATGGCATTAAGCCAAGACAACTTTAGGTAATTTCAAATATTAAAAACTAGATGACATTCTTAAATAAATACAAAATTGTACATTATAACGTTCAATTGTGTATTTCAGATGATCACCATTACGGTGGCCGTAACAAGTAGCATTATTGATTTTTATTGTTTCATTGTTGTACTGTATCAAAAAGTTTCTCTCTAGGTGTGTGTTAGTGTTGTTGTTAAGAATGTCTCTCTTGAAGTTGCTCAGATAGATTGTGTTGTCATTCAAGGCTTCAATTATTTGGTTTTTATTAAATTGGTAGTCATATTTAGCTTGCGTGCCCTTTATGAGTTGGCTGATACAATGATCGTTTTTTATCTCGTCAAGGCAATTTATTTCGCAAATGATAGTCTCATGGAAAGTATTGCATTTCCGAATGATTCCATATAATTCATCTTGGTTTAGGAGAAGTTCTTTGTATTCCAGGTGTACCTGCTTGTTTTGTTTGATGGTTGATCTAATGATGATATGATTATAATCGCGTTTACTTGTTTTAGGTATGACTGCTTCTTTCATCTTGATTTGATGGAATCCGGAAGTGAGGTCGATTGTAGTAAACAACTTGGAATTCCCGAGGTTCGCAAGAGTGTTCGATATATCAGGAATAGGGTACGTGTCTGATATTGTTACCGCGTTTAGTCTTTTAAAATCGACGACCATCCTGTATTTTTTTAACTCCTGAGGCGTCCAATTTTTTCTCCATTACCCAGGTTGGGGAGTTATATGGGATTTTAGATGGTCTTATAATCCCGCCTGTTAGCAATTGAGTTACATATTTGTTTTTCCATTTCACTCCTCATGCTTAAGAATAAGGATAAGAATTTGTATAGATGGGTTCCTCAGTACTAGTTTTGATTTCTGCCCTTACATTAATGTCTATTGGTTCTATATTATTCACCGGCCCAAATAATGTTTTAAATTTTGGCAGGATTGTCCGGAGTTTTTGCTAGGATTCGGAATAAAAATGGTTATCACGAATTTCCAAGTTATTCAGTTGCGATAACAGTTTTTCCTTTATGTTTTTTTTTTTGATATTTTGTTATATTTGGATATATAGGAGTTAGTTGATTAATTGGTGCTATTCTTGAATCATTGAAATTCCTTTTATGGATCACCAGTTCCTAAAGTTTAGGTTTTGAAATTCCAAGCACGATTTGCAGGCTTCTGGGATAGTTTGTGGGCGTTGAATAATCACAATCTTGAATAGCTCGTCATTCAATCCTCTTATGAATACATCTAGTGCCCGATTGCGTTATGTCTCGATGAGAACTTTGATTGTGTCCGCTGAGTAGTCTTCTGTTTTGATTTTATTGACGATTAGTGTAAGCTGATGATTTATGTTCGCATAGAATCTATCTAGGCTCATATTTTCTGTGACAGACTGCTCAGTTGGTCTGCGTAATGGTGAGACAAGTATTTTTTTATTGATGACCAATCGTCATCAAAAATGTTGTAGGATATTAGAGCTGAATCCGCGTTACCACTGTTGAACTTCTGGTTAACGCTTTGTAGAATTGCTCTGAATATTGGTTTGTTGCGCACAATCTCGTAATCTTTTACACAATCTCGTAATGTTTTCCACGTTGTGTGTCAAATCAAAAGTCTGCAATTCCTTTACACAGTCAGGAAGCTTGCTGATGTCTATTAAATTTTGCTCTGTTCCTGGCGCTGCCAAAGTTTCGGTTTTTTGAACTACTAGAGTTTCGAGTTTTAGTAGTCTGTTCAATTTTTCTGGAAAATTCCTGTGAGCATTAACAGCTCCAGTCAATTGTTTGATTGTTTCGGTTAATTATTACTATTATATTTATTATTCCACTTACAAATAAATGGATTTTTTAAATTAATTACAGTTTCGTTTATTAAAATTTTTTTTTTTTGTTTTGTTTTGTTTGTTACCATTATAGCTGTGTTTTTGTTGAAAAACTAGTTAACTGCATTTTTGTCGATTTTAAGTTATGAATAACAATTGTCTGAAAATTTCAAAAATAAATTTCAGTTTTCCAATGCTTTCCCTCAATTTTCCGGAAAATCTAATTAAAAAGAGTAATTACTACTGAAACCTATACTGCGAGTTTTTACTTCAAATTCGTTTTCAGAAAAATTGGCTTTTTGAAGTTAACTACTTCAAAAAAACACAGTTATAATAGTAATTTATTAAGATGAATTTATTTTAGAAATGTTTTTATTTATTTATTATTCCACTTACAAATAAATGATTTTCATGTCTGAGGTTGATTCTCCTATTTTGATGAAATATTCCAGGAATTATAATTTCCTTGGGATTTTTTTTTTTGCACTCCGGGTTTAGTATACTTGTGCTTTAGCACACTTGCTCTGGCACGCCGATTATATTTGTGGATGATTCGCAGTTTTTCTTTTTGAAAGTGTACAATATTGCTTTTATATACTAAGATACATATTTTGTTAATTAATTGATTATACAAAAAATAATAATAATTAATAAAGTTTAGAGTCAGCTTTTTAGTAATTGTGCTGGACGCTCGTGGTGGATCTAACTGCTGGGAGAGTTGCTGATTTATCACTTGTGGTGTGTTGTTAACTTGTATGTATTAAAATTGAAATTTTCTTTTTTATCTGACGCAACGCGACGGCTAGAAATTAAGCAGCAAACTGTTTTTCTAATTGTTTGGTATTTCAAGCTAGCATTAGATGTTTTTTTTTTGGCACAAATCCTCTTGTTTTGAGACCAGTTCAGGTTTTTTAATTGCATTGTATATTACTGACTATGAAATACAGTATGTATGTATAAGGAAACGCAGCAAATATATTATTATATTCCGTAGTCCATATTATAACACTTCCATTCATCTTTATCCCATCTGTAACAATAGCGAAAATTTATGCTCCAAATATGTACCTATATCCAAAAATAATATTCCTCATTTGATTACAAGTTCACCTCATGTATTTCAAATTCAAAAAGCATTAGTTCTTTCTCAACGTCATTCACATGAATTTTAAATAAGAAATTACCTTAAAAATTTAATATCCTTAAAAGCTTTTTAAAATATAATTTTTTTATTTTTATTTTTTAATAAATTGTTTAACAAGACAACAAACAGAGTAAAACAAGCTCATAAGTTTGTTATATTATCAAAAAAGATTATCAAGTGTAAAACATAAGTAACTGAAGTTTACTTTTTTTTTTTTTTTGTATGTATAACGTTTTTCTAGTAATTTGAATAAGAGAAATTTAAAATTAAAATATTTTATACAAATATGTTAGTTATACTTGAATGATTAGAGATACACAAGTTTTTCTTATCAACACTCTCTTATAGTCATGTATGTGAATTTAAACATATGTACGATTATGATAAGGCCAATAAATTTTAAAAGAGAAACCTCACCCTATCCTTAATTTAACAGTAGATACACATATGTGGTATGTATCTAACACAAATCTAATGTCATCTCGAAAAATAATGACCCAGAAGGACTTGCGCATATAATACGGTAGTTTATCGTATATGTATTCGGTAGTCTCGTACGTGATTGATTTTAGTTTGTCACGTTATTTGTCTTCTATACAGTATATGGTACACCTAAAAAAAAACACAAAAAGCGAATTCTAATTTTAATTGTTCATTTTTCATGGAAATTCGAATATTTATGATATGGGAAATTTTTAGACATTTGACCACCTTTCAAAATTGCAATTATTTTCATTTCATTTCAAAACTATATTGTTTGTACGTATGGCTACGTTTGTACTTTTATAACATCTAACGAAATAAACAAAGGGATCGTGTGTCCGAAACACAAAATAATTTTTATATGTACGTACGTACATACTTTATAATATGTCCCATGTGAATTTTATTATTTTCATGTGGAAAATGTGGAAAATGCACGCGAGTTAGTTTCTTTTTTTTTTTTTTGTTATATTTATTTATAAATGGGTTTTTATTATTGTTATTATTGCTATTATATTTGTTCTGTTTGTTTGCAAAATACAAAATACAGTGAATAAGGTAAAAGTTTGAAGCTTTAGAAAGAAAAAGTTTTTTTATTTTATTATTATTTATTTTATTTAATGTTATATGGTAGCTTTTATTCTATTGTTGGTTTGTTTTAAATAAAATAATAAAAACAGAAAAAGTAAAATAATTACATAAAATATTCAAATAGCACAGAGGCTCTAGAGAGAAGCTGATTGTTTGTACTTTTTTGCTTGAAATATTCATAAACAGGCATATGTACGTAGAATAGAGCTTTTTAGCAATACCGTGTTGTTGTTTTTTTGTTGTGCTAAACGTAATTTTAATAATCTGATTAAAGCTTTAAAAACGTTTAAAATTCTTCTGTCAATCATAATGTTATCTAAACTGTAAATAAGTTGATTTGGTGTATTTATATCTGTATCTAGTATGTATGTTTTAGAATCTTGGGAAGATTAATTTATCAGGTATAGATGGAATTATATTTCCAGCTGACTACGAACTGGCCACTTGTCTGTGGTATTTGTTGCATAATGTTTTTCGCCGAGCGAATCAAAGGTGATTCTTTTGACACTAATGACATGATTATATGACTTTAATATTTTTTGTAATTTTATTACACAAAATTAGAAGATTTTTTTTAGTTATGAAAAATTCTTAAATTTATCATGCTTCAATTATCATACTCGTTTTGAAATAGTACCGTTTCCGGGGAATGATATTACATATGTTTTTAAATATTTTATTTTCTACCTACTTACTTTAACCACACAGTATTCGGTAACAAATTCTCATTCCGCTAGCATTAATTAGGCTCTCCCTGTATACTTGTACGTACAAGTAAATTAAAATATTTAAAAATTATTTTTTATAAAACTAATTTTAGAATTGATTGAATATTCTTGTTGCACAACTTTGTTTTTGAAACATTTTTATATTAAAGGATGGGCTAATACGAGTTTTACCTTGTGCATAGTAAATAAAAAATTATTGCGTTGGAATCATACTTTATTGAATCATAATTTATATCAATCCGTTTGTCCAAATTTAGGATGATATCCTGGCATAATTGCTCTTCTGGTGCATCCTTGCGTAATTGCTTCTTTATGTGACCCGAATTGGATTATACAAATGTGGACGGCATGTGGTTTGAAAAAGATTGTGCCCCATGCCACACAGTCAATTCAACAATGGCTTTATTGCACTAGAAGTTCCCGGGACGCATTATCTCGCAAAACAGCGAGGTCTATGCCAATAAGCTACCAACAATTCAAAAGCTAAAGGACGAGATAATGAGGCATATTGGTGGAATAAATTGAGCAATTGGGTTAATATGTGCCGCCGAAGCCGTTGTGAACATTAGTCCGATATTATCTTTCACATATAATTGTTATCGAACAATAAGCATGATTCAATAAAGAAATCAAAATCATTCTAACGCAATAATTTTTTATATTTACTATTCACATGGTGAAACTTTCAATTGACCCACCCTTTATAATTGAATACCTCTGAATTCATAAAATATACTTATCGATTTTTTATTTATTTTTTTATTTTCAGGTAATTCACTGGACTATCACCATTATCGATCTTTACAAAGCACAAAGCCAAATGCATTACAATTACAGTGAAAAGGCAAACTCCTTTCGTTTCGTGTAATGTATTATTTAAAGTCATCATTATTATGTGTCATTCACATTTTATATTCAACACCAAAATTACTCAATATTATTGGTTTATGTGGAGTTCAATAAAAAAAAATGTCATAACAGAAAATTAAATTTTCATGAAGGGGAAAACAATTTATTTTATTTTTTATTACATTTTAATTGGATTAATGCGTTTGAAATTGATTTGCTTTATTGAAAGTATATAGAATAGCTATGTTTTGTATAAAAATGTACATAGTATGTATGTAAAGGTACAAACAGTAAAAATAAAATACATAATTAGTTAGCGCATTTGGTTAAATTACAATAAGCCTTGTATGACGTGGTTTTGGTTTAATTGTGTACGGTCGAACGAACTGTTGTGCACACAAAAAAAAAACTTTGATTTTATACATAACACGCCTGTATATTGTTGTATTTTGCTAATGGTATTAAAATAATCGTGCGTATAATTATCATCCATACTTCCGTCATTAAGTTCATTAATATATTTACACATAAAAAGTGTATAACTACAGAATCAAACTACACTCGTGTATTATTTATATGAACATTTCATCAAATAAAACAATCACCAAACTATTGGTGTGTACTCGCATTTTAAATTACATTTAAATTTGTTTTATATGTGTCTGGATGTGTGTGTGTGTGCGTGGTTTTTTTTTTTTGTGACAGGCGACGGATTGGCAATTAAATTTAAAACATGTATAGTGTTTATAGACTCTTATGCGGAGTTAAAATAGGGTTGGCTTTATAATTGATTTCAATAGAAATTAGAATATAGAATTTCCATGAGTAATTAGAAAAGTAATTTTCTGTAATAATTTAATTAATTATTTATATGATTGCTGTTATGCATTAGATATTGTTTTTAATTAAATTATAATTTGTTTATAAAAAAAAAATGCAGTGGGTCACCTTTTTATACGAATGAATAATTTAACAGTCGTTTGAGGTATTAATGTAAAATAGCGCGTGACCATTGGCCATTAAAAAATTAATAATTTATTATAACATAAATTTAATGGGCATTTCAATGTATCATACAAATCTTTGGAAAATATTGCTTGCTCAATGTTTAACATAAAATTGTGGTGGTTCTCTTAGGAGAAATAATTTCTTACAAGAAACCGTTTATAATTTTACAAAAATTTTATTAAAACATAATATGAGCCGTTTATTTTGAAAGTGGCTTAAGTCCATATTTTGTTGAAGCGAGATAATGAAAGAATAGAAAAACAATAAATGAAAAAACATATGGGATTTTGAATTTTCTTATTTTTTGCACAGTTGTTAGAGATTAATTTTTTTTTTGTTTAGACAATAACTTATTTACCGTTAGAAAGATTATACTGTTATTTATCTATTGTTATCATTAACTTGATTTTTTTGAAAAATGGACTTAGGCCACTTTCAAAATAAACGGATATGTGAAGACACAACACGACACAAAAGTAACAACAATCAACTTAAATTTTACAGGCATCAATTTCCATAATCAAGAAGAGAACTTTATTTTTTAGTTTACTATAGTTTGGTATTATCTCTTTCAAAGTGTACTGTGGCGATTGGTATTTTTTCAAATTAGGGCAAAAATAACTCCATTTTATTCGAAAAGGAGTATCTTCAACGTTTATAAAGTAATATTTTTACGAATAAAAGAAATTCTGCCACGATGATGGTCGTGAAACATAATTTTTATTATCGGAAAAGCAAACCATGTTGCGAAAGAAAATCAGGACAGTACAAGAGCGATAGCTACGATCTCAAATATATTTGTCTGCCGTTGATGTCTTCTAGTAAACACAAAAAGAATGCTAGCGATCGACACATTATGTTTAATGAATTTAAAAAAATTAATTTAAATTAAATTTGGTGATTGAATGGACGTTGTTTGTCGTTGAGGAAGAAAACAAATTGGGATACGAAAAAGTTGAAATGCCAATACCAATGTAACGACACAACAATTAATTGGTAACTTAACTGCGCTGACATAATTAGAAATAGATTCTAAGATCGGTGATAATGTCATTTGCTTTCTATGTACATATTTTAACTTGATAGGCGTCGTCGTTTGTCATTTGCTATTGTTCTATTTATGCCTTTATATTGTGATTATCGTTTCGACAACATCACATCGACTTGTTACTGTGATTGTCGATGTCATACGACGTTCATCGATTTTTCTGTCGAAGCCTTTTTTATTCACGACAAGAGAATGAATATAGATATAGCAAATTTTACACATTTGTTTTTAAATTAGTACTTAACTAAAAATGTAAAGGGTTCAAACCTCATGAGGTGATCAGAACTTCGGTCTTCAAAAATAATTCAACTCACAAATCAACCACTAACTGAACCTCTTAAGATGATCTTCAGCTCAACCTCCAAAAACAATATTTTTGTGAAGTTTGGTTTAAATCGGTCAAAGCGTGTGGATTTGCTTAAATATCTTGCCCATATGAGTTTTACACTTCAAGTTGAACCTTTAACAAACTACATGTATGGCCAATTAGGATGAAATTTACCTATTTCTTACCGAATCTTGGTGAAATGTGCCATCCGCGATAAAAATGGAATTCTATAATGATTATTGGATAAAGTTATGGAATATGGCTAAGTAGGATGGAACTTACCTATTTCTCAATCAATTATGGTAAAATTTTACATGTGCGTTGGAAATGGAATTCTAAAATGGATTTTAGATGAAGTTCTGGAATATCAGCAAGTATGATGGAACTTGCCTACCTCTTACCCGATTATGGTTGAAAGCAGGATTCTAAAATTAGAATCCCATTTCTACCACAAATGTCAAATTTCGTTATAATCGATTGAGAAATAGGCATGTTCCATCATAATTGGCCATACTCTAGAACTTAATCCAAAAATCATTTTAGAATCCCATTTCCACCGCACATGACGAATTTCATCATAATCGGTTGAGAAATAGGCAAGTAATATCATATTTGGCCATATTCCAGAACTTTATCCAAAAAATATTTTAGAACCCCATTCCAAAACACAAATGTAAATTTCATAATAATCGGTTTAGAAATAGGCAAGTTCCATCGTACTATCGTAATTTCCTTAAAATTTTAATTAAAATTAATTTAATTTTTTTTTTTTTTGTAAAAAATTGAATTCCAATTCCAATTCCGATGCCTTGGCAAATTAAATACGACTTGTGACAAATTTCGTAGTGCGTTGAGTTTATGTTTGATAATTGTTTGAGTTTGGTTTGGTTTGTCAGCGAGAGATAAAATTTACAAAATTTTCTTTGTTTTGATCATGATTGGTTGTATTGCTTTGGTAAAGTTTTTGGTTTAAGTTGTTTTAGCTGTTTTAGAATTGTTCAAAGCAAGAGCAACGTTTATTTGTTTGTTATGTCTTGCTTTATTGGTTTTGTTTTACGTAATTCTAAAATTTGGTTTGTTATAGCTGAAATATGTTTTGTGTTGTTACTTTATACAATGCAAATATAATTGTAAATTTACCAAAGCATACAGCAACTGATCACGTGAGTACTTACTAAAGTGTCCTACATACCATTTGTCCAGAAATGACTTATTAATGGATTGTTATATATCCGGCCGTGCTCTTTCAGATTTTTTATTCCAAATTGTCCTACCTCCCATAGATTCTGAAATAATTAATATTTGTTTTGTTCTTTAGACCATATGAGGTTTTGTTTATCATTATTTTAATCCTTATTTGTCCAGTTATCCTATTATATGAGGAAATTTTGTACTAAAATATCTTTGGCATTTTATTTTGATTTTCTATTTTGAATTTTCATTTTAAGTCTTTCCAATATTCAATGCATTTTAGCATTATTGTGAAAAAACACTTTTACCAAAATAAATGAAAAGTGTCCTTTATCCATTTTTGGCTTTTTCGGGAAAATTTTATTTTCCGATTTTAATCCTTTGCAAATATCTTAAAAAGTATAAGGTTTACAAAAAACTACTTAATACAAAATGTTTCCAAAAAATAAAAAAAATAAAAAAATTTTAAAATTAAAAAATTATAAAAAAAAATTAAATTGAGTTATGGCCAACACACTTTCTTCTTTGAACAGGGAATTTTGAGAAACTTATTTCGCAAACTTCTTACATGATAGTAATCATGAAAATTTTGGACCTTGATATTTTTAGAGATTTATCTGTTTTGAGGTCCCATGAGTCCGAAAAAATGAATTTCGAAATGGTGTCTGTCTGTCAGTATGTCAGCCGGTGTCCTCTCTACAGCCCAGATGGTTTAACCAACCGAACTGAAACTTCAAATTTAAGCTTTCTCGATAAATTGGGAGATGAATTTTACTCTACCTCGGCCAATGGGTAGTGGCAGAGCCTTCTAGAATATAGAGCCATAATCATTATGACGTATTTTTTAGAAGCTTTTTTAGTGGTATAACTTTTCACTGATTTCCATAGGAATCCATAGTAAAAATGGTGTTTTTCAGCTTCAAGTTTTTCAATGAAAAAAGCAAAAATGTTACAAAAATTTTATTAAAAAGTGTTCTACATATCTTTAGCAGCAATATATACAGGAAGGGTATATTGGTATTAAGTAAATATTAATTGCAGAAATATTAAAATTAAATTATTTCTAAAACATATTTTTCGAACTTTCATTTTGAAAAATACATCAAAGTTGGCTCTGACGAATTAAAATAATACTTGCTAAATTTATCTTTAGTTTTACTAGTATACGTTAGATGTCTCAGATTTATACAGAAAAATACGAAAAAAATTGTTTAATCACAAAATTATGACACGTTCTTAATATTTTGAGAATTTGTTTTGCTTTTCCTACAATTTTTGAACTTGAAATTTCCCCAGGTGGCAATTTTTCGTACGATTTTTCAAAATGTTTACTGCCATCACTTGTATGTATATAGACTTAATGCACACGATTGTAAGATATTCTTTTTAATTTGACCAGAATGCTGTTATTATGAACTTTTTTTTATATTTTGGTTTTAAATAAATCTATTATTACAAGAAAATGAAAACGATTTACTTAAACGATATTCATATATGTGGAAATTCAAACATTTATGAAAATATTTCAGAAATCATAATAGATAATTTTTAACGTTTTCATTA
This sequence comes from Tipula helvola, assembly GCA_963556165.1. Lineage (NCBI taxonomy): Eukaryota > Metazoa > Arthropoda > Insecta > Diptera > Tipulidae > Tipula > Tipula helvola. The sequence goes on along the minus strand of OY744482.1, from coordinate 293,061,906 downwards.
CCAAATTTGTCTTAGGAAAAAAGTGATTTCCCATATGTTTTACGCGTTTTACTATGGAAATTTTTTTTTCCTCATTTCTAATTCCCTTATAAAAGCTTTGTTTTTTAGATTATGGCTTGTATAATCAAGGTTGCTTTGGTAGTGATCCCTCCCTTGGTTCAGAAAAATTATTTTGTAAAATTAAATCACTTTTCAAACATCTCATCAGGCTATAGCGATTGAACTGCTATCTTATTACCCTCGTTTAACCAATCAAACTGCAACTTCATGTTTAAACTGTTTTCATAAATTTCTCAGTTCTCAGCTTTCATGAACCAGAAAATTTACTTTGCAAATATCTTAAAAATATACAATTTACAAAAAATATGAAAAAAATAAAAAAATCGTTTGCACGAAATTTGCATAAATAGTTTCTCAAAATTCGCTGTTCGTAAAAGAAAGTCGTGTGTTGGCCACACCTCAATTTTTTTTATGCTGAAACATTTAAAGTTGGTCATGTGACCGTAATATTATGTTAACTCTTTATTAAATATGTACATATACCGTGTTAAGAAAGAGTGCGGAATTTAGTATTAATTTTGCCGATTAAATAACAATCTTAACGTTACAATAAAACATTTTTATTTCATTTGGTAGTTCAACTATTTTTTTAAAACCAAATTTTCCGATTTTAGCGTGTTTTTTTACACCATTTTCTTTTAAAATATTTTTAATTTTAAAGTTTTAATGGCATAAAAAAGCAGCCTTGATTTTAGAAAGCCATAAGGTAAAAAACTAAGCTTTTACAAAAGAATTAGAAACAAACTTTTCATATAAAACCAGCGTTCTAAAACTTAAAATTTATCATCCGCTCTTTTGCTGATCGAATAATTATTTTTACTACTGATCGATCAGAGATAGTGAGTAGGAAACAAAATATATTGTGGTGATTATTTATTCGGCATCGAATAAAGGATAATAAATGGGTGACATGTTCTACCGTCACTATTTTGGTCGTTCGATAGGCTTTATAATCTATTTTCCAAGAGTAAAATTGTATACTATTTCTCTTTCTTAGTTATGTTTTATCTATTGCGATCAGTCTAGTGTACTTTCCCATTCCACAGTACTCTGTAAAGTCCATCGAATTCGATTCTCGATATTGCCGCATAAATATATCAAAACTATTTTGCACCTTTATTAAAACTTCTACATTAAAATCATGTGTCAAAAATTATTCACTAAACTGCTCATTTAGCAGTGAACAAAACAGAAGAACAATATATTACTATTCTATTCAATAGATCAATTCTTTCATTTTTTTTATTATTCGCTTGAATTTTTGGTTTGATCTTTATGGAAGGAAAGGAGAAAGGAAAATTGAAAAATTCATTTAAAAACACGGAGAAAAAAAATTATTAATTTATTTCCTATATATGTATTTATAGGAATTTAATTATAGCATCCCTTACTATATTTTTCGTAAAACATACTCTATATATGTACACACTTAGCTGACTTTCCACTCTGCATAGCATGAAATGCAATATTGGAATCGCTACTATAACAAGAGCTAATTTATTATGCCATATAGGAATATTTCCTATATTCATTTCTACAAATCCAATGTATTACAGGAATAATTCCTATAAGATACAATTTCCTTTGTTTTATACGATTCTCTTTATTTTGAACGTAAAATCACAGATAAGAATAGACAGATGGCGATCTTGTATGGGCCATATTTACATTCTAAATTTCAATACCAAATTCCAATCTAATCCTTTTAGAGCAAGACGTATATATTATAAAATAAAATTTTATTTTAAGTTGGTTTATGTTTGCTTTGATATAATCAAAATAGCCATGCCATGTTTGCTTTGATATAATCAAAATAGCCATACGTAAAAAAAGATTAAAAGAGACAGAAATGTACGTCCTGCTCTAGAAGGATTGGATTGGAATTTGGAATTGAAATTTTGGAATGTAAATATGGCCCATACAAGAAACACATCTGTCTATACTTATCTGTGGTAAAATCATTAAAAATAAATTGACTCCTCTCCTCGAGAAAGAGTGTGTGTGTCTCAAATAGGGACCACTACTATATACAAAGCAATATTTACCACAAAATATAGCTGTTATAATTGCATTCGTAATCTCTGAAACATACTCATTTTATTTTCATTTCATGAAAATAATTCGCTAAGTCAGTACGTTCTGTTTGATACTTAAGATATCAAGCGAGAATTATGTTTTTGTAGTTTGGTCGTATGAAATCAAACTACCACATAGAGAACTCGAGGAGGGTAAGGGTACTCACATTTTTGAGAGTCGATATATTTGTATCGACTCTGGTGTAAAGTAAAGGTGGGGAGGTAATGACAAATGATATTTCTACTTTTTCCAGTAGATATATTATGATGAAGTGATTGGCATTTTTATGATTTGCCAAATCGAAAATACTGTGAATGTCATTACTACTAATATATTTCCTATGACGACCTGCACGCTGCACCAACACCATTAAACAATGTAATCGCTACAAAATTATGCTGGGGAAAATACCAATTTTATGGCAATAATTATTAACTTGAAATGCATATTTTCCTTTACTAAATAGGAAGCGCTTATTACTAAAATAGTACATTTTACTATTTTTATGGTACATTTTACTATTTTAATGATAACAATTTGTATTCGCATCTATTTAAATTAACTATGTGTTATAGTAAAATGCTTTCCTATATTAGGTCACAAACCTGTAGGCTCCTATAAATTATAGAAATGTCTCCTATAATTTTTTTCCGTGAAGAACCGAAAATGAATAACAGTAAACTGACGAGTTTTAAACGCTAATTTATATTGTTATACTTTATTCTTATATATATAATATATTTTTTATATATTTTTTCACTGTTATAGTTATAAATATTAATACCACCAATAAGATATAACTTTGAGATTAATCACACAACACAATTGTCACTTATATTACACAGGAATTAGGAAAGGGAATATTTCTCTGGAAACACTAATGGGATAAATCATACACAAATAACTATAATAATTTTTACTTATAAAATCGCTACTTAAAGTTTTATTTCTTTTTTATCAACTTTACACATTTCATTACACGGAACTATTTTAATTTATTTATATAGGAATTTAACAATTTTAAACTAGGACACTTTTAGATAGATAATTCTTGCTTATCAAAAATATTTTGTTACTTAAAATTTTAAGACCGTTTTTGGTCGGTGATTCTTACTGACTATATCTATTTTTTGTTTTCTTCACACAAAAGTTTTTATTTTTAAAATTGCCAATTCGGCTTAATATTTTTTTATTTTATATTTATATTCAATAACCTAAAATTGTGCCAATGCTTATTAAGTTATTTTTTCTGATTTTTGCAATTTGTATATTGCAATTTTTCTTGTACTTATAAATATTGGGAAAGAATTTTTTGGAATGTGAGTTAATGTAGGTTCATTAACTCACGGTTATGATTACGTTTGGGAAATTGGGACAATTGGAATTATTTATCTTGGGACAGAATCTTTGGCATGTGCGAGTTAATGTTGGTTCATTAACTCACGGTTAGGATTACACAACAATATCAAAATTTATAAAATTTTCACAACAGCAGAATTTTAGTCCTGGCTATTCAAAGTTGCACCTGGACCACAAGCTCAGACAAAAGCAAAATATCTTGATAATTGATAACCATTTATTGGAACACATCAGAACTTGTACGGAAATGAAGGGGTGCTGTATTTTGAGAAATAATTGAATTAAAACTCTGACAGACATTAATAAAACTGGAAACATTTTTAGCATTTATTAAATTTTGTTTGTTGGAATTTTTAACAAATTTAAAACGGCCCTACTTACGGTCCAAAAAATAAAGACCAGAATTCTTCTCAACAACCAGGACGAGGAACAAATTCTCCAAGTATTTACGATTTTTTCGTTTCGAGAAAGAAAAATGTGAACGTAGTCACCGATTACAAGTAAATAAATTTGCCCTAATTTCAGAAGTGTGGGACTTATTTCTTTCTGTGGCAATATGACATAAGGAAATAATTCGAGTTATACCCTTTTACGTATTATTGCAAATTCGAAATCTCCATATTCGAATTCAACAACTACAAAAACCCGTAACAATCGTTCAAAAAAGCAAGAATTCAATAAACTCATACGATTTTGAACGACTCTTAATTTTTAAAACGTTTTCCTGAAAAATGCGAATTTTAGAGTTATTCCCTTTATGTCATATTGCCACAGATTTATTAGAAATAGTCAAAAATGCTGCAAACCATTACATAATATTACAGTAGATGAGCAATTATTCCCTACGAAAGTCAAATGCAGGTTCACTCAATACATGTAACACAAGTTCGATAAATAAAAGCTGGTTACCGGGTGACGTAAAAACGAAATATGTAATAATTGGCGCTTCTTGTCACTCGTTACAAAATTACTATCAACAACAAAAAAAAAAAAGAAAACACATCAGTTGGGATAAAGAAGGAATTACGGAAAATTGCAAAGTTGAAGAAAGATAATTTGAATCGTTTTCTAGCATTCTTTATAAATTTAAAAAATTGTTTCCTTACTAAAGGATTTTTCGAGTGGCACGAAGTGAAATATAAGAGAAATTTAAAGCGTTTTTGACATATCTTTACAGTTTTCAGCATTTAATTTAAATTGAAACACTATCATGCCGAATTTTGCTTGAGTAGCTTAAGAAAACTACAATCACAAATTTTATAATTTTGTCCTATGTGATGCAATGATCTCGTGATTATAAAATTTATTCTAAGCAGCACAGTTGTCCATATCAATTAATTAGTAGGTGGAAAATTGTTCAAAGAATAAAAAGTAAATATAATATTTTGTAATTCAATTACCACTAGTTACATCAATTACATCTAATTGACCAAATTTAATTCAGACTAGCTTGTTTTTAGAAAACAAGTTTATAATAAATTAATAAACCCTCGGGCATAAACATGTACTAGTAAACAACCAACAGTATTACAATAGCATCGATCTTCATTAAATTACAATGTAATAACTCAGCCGTCAATAAATGACATGTCTCCAATCGTAAATATTTATCAATATTATTGTCTAAATAAAATTCAATGCTGTAATAATTTGTCGATCGTCTCCTCGATTTAGACTTTTGATCAAATAATAAAGATTAATCGCCTTCCAGCATCGATAATTTTAATTAATTTGAACAAATCGGGGGAAACTTGTGACAAGTAATAAATTTGATCTTTCCCTTATTGTTTTTGGTTTGAGAGAAAGAATGTGATAATACTAAAAAATACACACAATGATTTTCCAATAGTGGCCAATCGTGCTAAACAAATTTTGTCGAAACTAATTACACGTTCCCACCGCGATGGTAGTATATCGCTCACTTTTCAATTTTAGAAATGACAAAGGCATTATTTTAGGTTCAATACATGATTTTATGAGGAAATTTTAAATGAGTTTTAGATTAAAAATTGTGTTAATTCATATTTCACAATATCCGAGTAAATAGAATAGCATCGCAGATTTACTACACCAAATATTTGTAGTAATCTACTATCTGTCTTATCATCAGCATGTCAATTTTTAGAACATAGCACCCAAATGTTGCATACAAATTCTAGAAGATTTGTAATTTATTCGAAAAATTTAGTTCTCGTAAATCGTAAATTAGTTATTCCCTGAAATTTTGAAATTATTAAAAGTAAAACTTTTGAACAGACCTTTAAACAATTTTATCTAATTTTGAAAGATTTTTTACAACATTTTTTTTTTCAAATTTGAGTGATTATTTTTATGTTTTCAAATTCTGACGTTGTTAAATATTTTTATTAAACCTTAAGTTTGTGAAACTATTCTTTTTGACCGGCTTCACCCAATTAAATTATTTTATTCATTTCCTATACATCTAAATAAAAATTGTACCTCTTTCCCCATTTAATCTGTGTGTTGTAATTTTATGAACGCTTATCAAAATTTCTTTTCTCAATGCCAATGTCACCGAACTCTGGCGTCACTCCCTTAAATATAAGATCAATATTCAATATCCAGTTAGTTTATTCGATCACTGTGTTTATGGTGCTGCATTTGGTCATCTAAGGTGTTCCAATTTCAAACTTTAAGGCCTTCTCATGAAAAACTATGTTTTTGTCGATAATAGTCGCCAAATTTCTTAGAAATACCCCAATTTGTGCACTCAAATATACTTTTCTAAAACAATTTTTGGATATAGAAATGGGAAATAAACTTCATCCTTCAAATCCAAGAAATATGTAGAATATTTCGTGAACTTTTTTCATTGGTGGGTGATTGGAATATCGTCGGAAATCTCTGAAATCTCGAAGATTTTGGAATAATATCGAAAATCTCGATTTAAACGTAATGGCTCAATGCTGTGTGGCTTCGCAAAATAAATTCCTAAATAATTTCAAAATTTGAAAAATCTCGAATTGCCTTTAAATCTGTAATATCATTAAATTTACCAACCGCTGGTAGGGTGCTATATTTTAAGCGTAAGGACAGGTTTCACGATCAATATTAATGTCATTACAAAACATCATTACATCCAAAACTCTTGCGGTATTATTCCTTCATTATTTTTCAAACATATACAACAATTTTAAGGGACATTAAAATGATTGTGCATATTCGAAAATAAAGAAGGAGTAATCACGCGTGTATAGTTAGCTTAAGAGTACTTCTGTCAAAATTAAAAGGCATTTTTTGTTTTTACTGTTCTTATCTCTATTTTACATTTGCTCACAAATTGAGAAACAATACTTATTAATTTTGGGCATTTTATAGTTTTCACTAATAATCGTCACTATAAACTTTGATGTTAAACACGAAAAACATGAAACGACAAAAAAAAAATTGTTTTTGACAGAAGTAGATACATACATATTCTTACGTTATTCTTAAGTTTTTTTTTATTCTCTGTATGCTCGAAGAAATTTACGCTCCGGCTCAACGTCACTATAATGTTGAATAATCACAAAAATCATTCATGAATAATCTCAAAAGTCCTCATTAATCTTTAACAATCGCGAATAATCTTCGATATTCTCGTAAGTATCGAATAATTCCATGAACACGGCATGCAACTCAAAAACATTTCCCGAAAGCCTTGAACATTTCGAATATTGTAATATCTTGAAAGTAACCCAACCCCAAATATCGAATAACCTGTACAATCTTGAATAACCACAATCTTGGACAATATGGAAGCCAAGCAGCTCAAAAATGTAAACGCCTCAACGCCAAGTAAATCTCTAAAATTTCTAAAGTCGTGAATAATCTCAATTTCGCAATATTACAAAATACAGAAAAAATTCGAAAATATCGGATTATCTTGAATGAAATCGGGATAACCCTTAGGAAACTGGGACGACCGGCAAACCTAACCTGCAAATATTTGTGTATGATATGTGTAAAATGTCATGAACTGAGTTAACCTTAACATTTATTGCACAGTTTTAATAACAGCCGTGTTCCATTGGGGTTAGCAAACTACCAAAGCAACCTTGATTATACAAGCCATAATCTAAAAAACGAAGCTTTTTTAAGGGATTAGAAACGACTCAAAAATCAAAATTTCCATAGTAAAACCAGAGCCTTCTAGAGTATAGAGCCATAAGCATTATGACGTATTTTTTCGAAGCTTTTTTAGTGGTATAACTTTTCACTGATTTCCATAGGAATCCATAGTAAAAATAGTGTTTTTGAGCTTCAAGTTTTTCAATGAAAACAGCAAAAATGTTACAAAATGTTTATACAAAAGTGTTCTACATATCTTTAGCAGCAATATACAAGAAGGGTATATTGGTATTAAGTAAATATTAATTGCAGAAATTTTAAAATTAAATTATTTCTAAAATATATTTTTCGAACTTTCATTTTGAAAAATACATCAAAGTTGGCTCTGACAAATTAAAATAATACTTGCTACATTTATCTTTAGTTTTACTAATGTACGTTAGATGTCTCAGAATTATACAGAAAAATACGAAAAAAATTTGTTTAATCACAAAATTATGACACGTTCTTTATATTTTGAGAATTTGTTTTGCTTTTCCTACAATTTTTGCACTTGAAATTTCTCCAGGTGGCAATTTTTGGTACGATTTTACAAAATTTTTACTGCCATCTATGTAATGTATATTGACTTAATGCACACAATTTGTAGTAAGCTTTTCTTTTTAATTTGACCAGAAAGCTGTTGTTATGAACTTTTTTTTATATTTTGGTTTAAATAAATCAATTATTACAAGAAAATGAAAACGATTTACTTAAACGAGATTTATATATGTTGAAATTCAAACATTTATGAAAATATTTCAGAAATCATAATTAAGAATTTGCAACGTTTTCATTTACAAATTTGTCTTAAGAAAAAAAGTGATTTCCCATATGTTTTGTGTGTTTTACTATGAAAAGTTTGGTTTTTTCCTCTTTTCTAATTCCCTTATAAAAGCTTCGTTTTTTAGATTATGGCTTGTATAATCAAGGTTGCTTTGGTAAAACACATAAAACATATGGTAAATCACTTTTTCTCTTAAGACAAATTTGTCAATGAAATCGTTACAAATTCTTAATTATGATTTCTGAAATATTTTCATAAATGTTTGAATTTCAACATATATAAATGTCGTTTAAGTAAATCGTTTTCATTTTCTTGTAATAATTGATTTATTTAAACCAAAATATAAAAAAAATTCATAATAACAGCATTCTGGTCAAATAAAAAAGAAAAGCTTACTACAAATTGTGTGCATTAAGTCAATATACATTACATAGATGGCAGTAATGGCAGTACAAATTTTTTAAAAATCGTACAAAAAATTGCCACCTGGGGAAATTTTGAGTTCAAAAATTGCAGGAAAAGCAAAACAAATTCTCAAAATATTAAGAACGTGTGATAATTTTGTGATTAAACAATTTTTTTCGTATTTTTCTGTATAAATCTGAGACATCTAACGTACACTAGTAAAACTAAAGATAAATGTAGCAAGTATTATTTTAATTCGTCAGAGCCAACTTTGATGTATTTTTCAAAATGAAAGTTTGAAAAATATATTTTAGAAATAATTTAATTTTAATATTTCTGCAATTAATATTTACTTAATACCAATAAACCCTTCCTGTATATTGTTGCTAAAGATATGTAGAACACTTTTGTATAAAAATTTTGTAACATTTTTACTTTTTTCAATGAAAAACTTGAAGCTAAAAAACACTATTTTTACTATGGATTCCTATGGAAATTAGTGAAAGTTATACCATTAAAAAAGCTTAAAAAAAATACGTCATAATGATTATGGCTCTATACTCTAGAAGGCTCAGAAACTACTCACAAGTACTTGTACCTATTCGCCGTTACTCATACAAAATCGATTGTGAAAATGTTTTACTTGTCTTATGGAAATTTGTGTTCCTTTGGGTAACACAAGTACTTACAAGTCTAGCACAAATTTATAATTGATTTTCAACATTAAAGGTTTATAGAAACTAAAGAAAAAAAGACGAAAAATGTTGGCTGCGCCACTACTCTAAATTTCTTGTTGAATATTGTTTATCGATAACAGCGAAGACCAATACAAACGTCTTTACAAGCCGGAGCTTAATTTCCTTAAGTAGATACCAACAAAATATTAGGCCTACTATCAGAACCTTCTAGAGTATAGAGCCATAATCATCATGACATATTTTTTGGAAGCTTTTTAGTGGTATAACTTTCACTGATTTCCATAGGAATCCATAGTAAAAATGCTGTTTTTTAGCTTCAAGTTTTTCGATGAAAAAAGCAAAAATATACGTTAACATAAAAGTTTTCTGCATATCTTTAACAACAATATACACGAAGGCTACATTGGTATTATTAACTACAGAAATACTAAAATTAAATTATTTCTAAAATATATTTTTCGAAATTTCATTTTGAAAAATATATTAAAATTGGCTCTGACGAATTAAAATAATACTTGCTAAATGTATCTTTAGTTTTCCTAGTGCACGTTAGGTGGCTAAGATTTGTACAGAAAAATACGAAAAAAATTATTTAATCCCAAAATTATGACACTTTCTTAAAATTTTGTGAGTTTGTTTTGCTTTTCCTACAATTTTTGAACTTGAAATTTCTCCAGGTGACAATTTTTCCTACGATTTTTGAAAATGTTTACTGCCATCACTGCCATCTATGTAATGTTTATTGGCTTAATGTACAGGATTTGTAGTAAACTATTCTTTTTAATTTGATCAGAATGCTGTTGTTATGAATTTTTTTTTATATTTTGGTTTAAATAAATCAATTATTATAAGAAAATGAACACGATTTACTGAAACGAGATTTATATACGTTGAAATTCAAACATTTATGAAAATATTTCAGAAATCATAATTAAGAATTTGCAACGTTTTCATTTAAAAATTTGTCTTAGAATAAAAAGTGATTTCCCATAATGTGTGTTTTACTATGAAAAATTTGATTTTTTCTTCATTTCTATTTCCCTTATAAAAGCTTCGTTTTTTAGACTATGGCTTTGTATAATCAAGGTTGCTTTGCTTATACGTATAAATGTTTGTGTTAGTTTTGCAAAAGATTCGGGTTTTCCGGACTTCCCTTTTTATCTAAGAGTGTGATCTGATTACTGGTGCATACGGATTGAACACTTTTTAGAAAACCGTAAAATAGTGGTGGATGTGTAATCCTCAATTTTACCTTCGACTCTTTTTCTCGTTCTTATTAATGTTCAAATTTGTTGACTGCCAATATCAACCCTATACACTCATTACAGACTCATTACTTTCCAAACCGCCTCTTATAGTTTAAAAAAAAAATTATCCAAAAAAATCATTTCTGTTATATAAATTAATGAGAATTATAAACCAACATATTGTTCGGCAGGCCCTTATTCTTAAAAAAATTAAAAAAAGCTTAAAAAATTTGTTGTAAGAAATACTTTATTTATAAACTTGCTGCCATCAATTATTTTATAAAATACTTTATTTATAAACTTGCTGCATCAATTATATTTTAATAAGCAAATTTTATAAAGAGTGGAACTAAATTCAATGAATAAGGATCGACGATTTAAAATCCGATTATGTTATTTCCCCAATTGGTTTTTCTACATTATTTTCGCAATTTTTTGTTTTTTTTATGTTTTATCATACGAAACTTTGTTTTCGACGGTTTCAGAATTGGTTAAATCACTCCAAGCTGTGGAATTAATTCGATGGAGAAGCTTTTACTTAAGTAAATTTAAAAAGAAAAATGTAATTATTGGTCACTGATAGGCTAATTATAGGTCATTCCTTTTCTTCTCGTACCTGCTGTGTTTCTTGTCATGAAATGGTTAACATTTTGTTAAGTTGAAAAATTCTAATTTTAATGATTTTATGCAGCCGTTTCTCTCAGATAGACGGCACGATTTATATCCTTTATAACAACGACATTACGGTATTCTGTATCGATCAGAATATTTTCCCGAAACCTACTATCCGAATGAAAATCAACTAATAAAGATTCCAACTCTCAGCATTTTTTTCGGAAATAATCTAATTTCACGGAAGTTAGACATTTAATTATATCAAGCAAAAGTTTTGAAGCATAAGTTGTACAGCAAAAAAAAAAAAAAAAAAAATAAACCGTCGTAATACCAATAAATTATGGTTTTAACAATTGTTTATCCTAATAGAATAAGTTTGTAAAAACTGTAATATTTTTTATTTAATAATAATTTTCTGGCTATCAGAAAAACTGATCAACTTTCAATATTTGTTCCTGAACAAAATCGGAATATGAGAATCGATGGAACAATTTACGAACATTAAAATTTTTATGAAACGTAAAAAAAAATTCCCAATTGCCTGATAAATCATTTTGTACACAATTCGCGTTCAACCATTATCCATCCTCATTAAAATCGAAAGTAATTTTTTTTTGCAAATTATTATTATTGTAAAACTTTAAAACATTTTTCACTAATAACCCCTTTTTTTTCTATCTTGATACATTTTTATGATAGCAACAATAATATACTTTGTATATGGATATAGACGAAGAAGAAATGCCACCACCACAAGCAGAAATAATATCAGTAATAATAATAAAAATAACCCCTTTAGCCACATTCAATTCTATCACCAACCAAAAAAATTGAAACGAAAAAAAAAACAAAAAAAAAAAATTACAAAACCTCCGGACAACATAAAAACTACAATATTGTTGAAGTTGGTAAAACCAATTTTTTGCCAACAACAAAATGAATGAAAACCACGTTACCCACCTCATCTCATTTTCTTTTATCTGAGAGAAAACACAAAAAAATACCGAAAAAAGTAGTAGAAGAATTTTTTTTTTTTACTATTTACTCATATCTTCGTTTTTATTATACCCAAACCTATGGCACAACCAAATTTTTTTTTGTTTTGTGTTGCGTCGCATTCCGACGAGCGTCTCTTCTTCTAGATTTTACCATGTTGAATATTATTACAATGGATATTTAATTTTTTTTTTCTCAGTTGTATTTCGGGTGTGGATGGAAAATTATGGGTGGAATCTATTGAAAAAAATGCTACACATATATGTATGTATATTGTTCCACAAATACATACTACATGTATGTATACACACATAGATTGCTGGATAGATATAAATAAAGAATGGATGTGGTATGCAGACATATGAAGCAGATTCAATATTATCTCTTCTATGCCATTTTGGAAACAAACATAGAGTACAAAAAATTGTATTTTTTGGTGGGTGAACAATTTTTAAACTCTCTAGGTCTAGAGAAGAATCAGGTGGAATTGGGCGAAATTCTGTTATTTTGTTTTTACAATTTTTTTTTTTAAAATAAAAATAAAATAAAATGTACCTAAATGGTATGAATTTGAAAGGAAGCTTTTATTATTTTACTTGTTTTTTTCGTGTGCACGCAGAGCTACAAATTTTGAGGCTTTCCTTTTATAATGTATGTTTTATCAGTACACTATAGAGGAAAATACTAAGTGAAAGAGTATTTTATTTTTGTGTATTGGTCTTAAAATAACATTAAATTACAATAAAACAAATTTTCAATTTCTCTTTTTCGATAAACGTCGTCTCAGTCTGTCCGCCCGTATTTGTTAAAAACCAAAAATACTTACAGGATAAAACTCTACCACACATTGTTAGAAAAATATCTATTTGTACACTAATACAATTCAAATATCAAAATATTCAGGTGGATTTAGAATTTTAGTTTTAAAAACAAATTTAATTTAATTTTTTATTTATTTTATTTGTAGCAACAACATTACATAAAAAGTTTTTAGTTTATTTAGAGTTTTTGTGTTTTTTTGCTAGGGAAAGAAAAAATTAATGCAACAGCAGATGTGTTCATTTTATTTTATTGCTATGTCGGAAAAAATATGTATGAAAAATAAATGAGTGAAGTTGATCAATTTTAAATTGTTAGATGCATGGACAAAATGAAATTTATCGGGTTTAGGGTTTTCGAAGTAGATATAATACGTCTTAAACGAAGCTCCGCAAAGTATTGTGGTAGCCGACCTTTGAAGTGTTATTTAATTCGCCTTTGTCAGATTAATCTGTTTCGATCGATTTTTTTAACGTTTACCCTACAATAACGCGCTGCTACGTATTCTCAGTAAGTCGCAAATTTTCAAATTTTCTGAAATTTCCCACGGGAAGCTGGAACTAATTTTTTTTTCCTGCGATAGCTATTGACAAGTCACATCAATAAAAGAACACTCTAAAGCAGTGTTCGCAAGATGTTGGTTATTGGCGTGACAATACAATTATATCTTTAATACTAATTCCGTAAAATATTTTATTTTTTTTTATAATATGTGAGTTAACCTTTCTGCTAATCGCATTTCTCTGGTACTTTGGTTACAACTTTTGGTTCAACACTTCTTCAATAAATTGACATGCAAATTCAAATGAATAAATTTCTTTCAATTTAGAGGAGTGACAATTATGGGTGGCCATAAGTCCTTGTTTCTCCTGACATGTTCTGGTTTTTCAAACTTCTGCGGGTTTCCGGGAAAATGTCTTACATTGCCTGAAAACTCAGAGGGGTACAGAAAGGTAATAATTTCCATACAATTTAAACATTTTAATTAAAAAATTAAACTGCATCCCAAATGATACGGCCGAAAAAATTATTAAAGACGTGATTTAATCTATTTTAGATTTTGCACTATATTATAATCGGCGTAATATCTCAAAAATAAAATTTCACAAAAGCACATCGATAAATGTGTTTATTCCATTTGGTGCTGGAGGTGGCAATAATTGACCGCATTGGCTGTGATGGAAAACCAAAATTGGCAAATTCGATCGTAACACCATTAGTACGAATAATGTTCCAAAATATTTTTTGCCGTTGGGCCATGTTTTAATTTATAAATTCTGATCTCAGCCCAACCTTAGCGCCGAAAAAATGCGTCAGGCCATGTAATAATAGGTTTCATATTTGGAACTATTTTTAATAACAACAAAAATTTTCAAAATCCGTCAACAATTGAGCTTGTTCCATTTGATGCTAGAGTTAACAAGATAGTCTGAATTGGCTCAGTATGTAAAAATAAATTTGGCGAATATAATTTTTGAGTTAAGATATCGACTAAAGCATGATATGGCCAAAGGATTTCTTCAGAGCCGGAATTTTTTTAAATTTTATATTAGGAACTACTTAAAGAATCGACTTTACATGTCAAATCTCAGATGTAAAATTTTATTAAAATACATTCACAAACTTGCCACCTACTTCAGTCCTAGATTGGTTGTTCATATTATAAAAAAATATTGGCAAAACAATTTTTGATTATTGGTACCATAATATCAGCAGAGGTGTTCCGCAATATTTCTTGAATTTGGCCATTATTTTGTCTCAAAAATCCGACCTCAAATGATATAACCCGAGAAATTCTTCAGAGTGTAAATATTTCGATTTTATATTAGGAACTACTTACAGAATCGGCTTAATAACATAGATATAAAATTTCACTAAAATTTATTGACAAACGTGAGTATTCCATTCGGCGCTGGAAATGTAGAAAAGGCCTGGAGTGGTTATGTATTTAAAAACCAGTTTCTCGTTAGCAAAATTTTTTTTTTTTTGATTTATGGCTCTTATAAATGCACTAAAGTATTATTAGCAATGTGTTGGAATGTTTGTTGAATTCGGGCTATGTTTCATTTAAGAAACTAAATTCCTACCTCAAACGGAACTTTTGCAATTATGCACCAACCCCATTGTAATTTGGTATCTGATTTTAACAACAAATTTGGTGATAAATGAATTGGTTTCAGCACATCCAAATGATGAATTAAGGTGGCGGCTTTTGAATCTGTTCTAGAAGAGATTTAAATACAAATCTGTTTTCTGACCAGTGGATGGTTGTCGCCACCAAATCAATTTTTTTTATCAAATAAATTTTCGACTTTTTCAATTTATTCAGATTTCGTTCAAGTTTAGTTGTTTTTGCCTGGTCATCCTAGTGACAACTTCGATATTGGCTATCTTTTTCTTTTTCTTTGGTTCGGTTTGGAACATTTCGGTATCTAAAAAAAATAATTTCAAATGGGTTTCAGGCATGAAAAGTGTGACAGTAAAACTGTCTCCGAAATTGTTGAATTTCAACCAAAAGCAGTGCCGAAGTGTAGAAGTTGCTGAATGAAGTCAACGATGATTCAGAACTGGTCAAACGGATCACAACTGGTGATAAAACAGAACTTTAAGAACATGACATCGAAAATAAGGCTCAATCGTCCCACTAAAAGCTTCCTAACGACGCAAGACCAAAAAAAGATCGTCAAGTAGAGTAATATGAATTATTAGGTCGCTCGATTAATAAGAAGTACTTCCAGGAAGGTATACGCTGTTTACGTGAAGCGATCCGAATGAAACGTCTGGATTTATGGGGAAACAACTCATGGCCATTGTACCATGATAATACACCAGCTCACACTTCTCTGCTTGTTAGTAAATTGTTGGCCAAAATCGACACCGTTATGTGACTGAGCACACCAAAACTGTGTAACCTGTATGGATAAAAATGCTAAGAAACGTCAGGGAAAGTATACCAACACAACCCCAAAATGCAATTGTGGCAATTGGACTTAAACAACCGGCGAAAATGTAAAATTTGACGATTTTTTGATTAAGCTATGTATTTTATCACCAAGTAATTTTTTCGGGTTTTCCGTGTTTGTCAAAAATATTTGACATTCATTCCAAAGGTGATGATCAAATTGCTTTCTCGGGTTCCCATTTCCCAGCATTTCAATATGTAATTGGGCTTTATCAAAATTCTAGAAACGTCTTTTTCATTTTTTTTTAAGAATAACTGAAAAAAGGCGATTTTTAAAATTCAAAATTTTTTTGATGTGCCAGAAAAAATCTTAAACGTGCCAAGCTTGGCACACGTGCCACGTATTTGCGATCACAGCTCTAGAGGCTGATTTTATACAAATTTTCTAATGATTTTTGGAAAATCGAGTTTTTCGAGATTTCCCTCGGGAAACTTGAACTGAATTGTTTTTTACTGCGATAGCTTTTGACAAGTCACATCAATAAAATACATCTCCAGACATAACACTCTAAAGGTTGATTTTATTCCAATTTTGGGAATTCTTCAGATTTTCCGATATTTTCAGCGATTAGGTTAAACAAAGTTTTAAACGTAAAACTATTTTCGGCTGGAAACTTTTTCAAATTTTCCGAGATTTACCACGAAGAACTTGAACTTAAATTTTTTCCTGTGATAGCTACAAGTCACATCAATGTAATCCATTTCCGGACATAACACTCTAGAGGCTGATATTATGCATTAATTTCTTACTTTCGGCTGGAAACTTTTTCAAATTTTCCGAGATTTCCCACGGGGAACTTCAACTGAATTTTTTTCCTGCTATAGCTATTGACAAGTGACAAGTTTGTGAATTCTTTCGATTTTCCGATATTTTCCGCGATTAGGTTAAGCAAAGTTTTCCACGTAAGACTATTTACAAAATGTTTTATTACAATCCAAGTATCCTGTTTACTTTCGGCTGATAACCACAAAATTTGTTATTTTAAGCTGGAATGTTAAGAACGTAATCTGCATTATCGACTTTTTACTTTCAGCTGAAAACATTTTTTCTGATTTTAACAGGGTGAAAGTGGGACTATTAGTAAACGTGATACGCAATTAAAAACAAATTTTAACTTTAATCCCGGTACGCTGCTGAAGTGAAATGAAATTTCTCGTATAAAAATAAAATAAGCGAAAAGGGAAATTAAAATTTCACCGCCGAATTTCACTTTACGGTACGCAGTTTAGCTAGCGAAATGAGGGTTTTCGTATTAGAATACAAATGTCTCTATTTTATCTCTACACATTTTTCATTTCATTTTTATCTTTCCGGACGATAAATGTGGAGTTAATTTTGACGTTTCATCATTTGAGTTCCTTGTTTTTCAATCGCCTATTGCATTCAATTTTAATTTTGTTTTTAAATTCCAAATTGAAGTTATCTGATATAAAATTTTACGAGAATCGTCAAACTAATTTTTCACGTCAAATTTATCTTCCTATTTCTGGAGACCAGTGAAAATTTCATTTCACTTGAACAGCGTACTAGTACTAGGCTTTACTTCAAAATTTAACTCACAAGTAGTATAAAAAAAAACTTTGAAAAAGAGAGTTATAAATATAAACAAATATGAATGAGCGAGAATGACAGAGCGAGCAAACTTAAGTACGTAAACAATTTTTTGCAATTTGTTATTTCTTCTGTGAGTTAATTTTTGAAGTAGCCCCACATAAGCACAACATAAAACAAGGATTCGCTTTATGCGTGGGCAAAATTCACGAATTTTCTGTTTGAAAATCTCGCCATTTCTCGGAAATTATCATATTTAGGGTGTGATAACAAATATAATATATGAGGCCGGGAAAATATGCCGAAAAATTATTTCACTATTCGGATAAAATAATATTAGCATAATAAAAAATTGTGAATGTGGGGACTATTTAACAAATAAATGTCAAAAATCTGTAATACAAAATATTTGTTACAGGTTTCGGACACAGTCTTAGGATGAGTTTATACCAGTGCTTAGGTATAAGCTATTATGAGTATTTGCTCACGTCAATGGAACACAGCAAATATGTGCTGGGCTACCTATATTAGCTGTCTATACATATCTCCTTGTGTTTAGTGTATAAGACATTCAAATGCCTTAACTATGCGCTCCTAGGCACAAAAAGTGTATATCATCTGGCTCCAACTATTGTGACAGGAGACTTTAATGTTGATTTCCGCAAACTAAACTAATTCGTAAAATAATAGATAATGCATTGAATTTTTTAAGCTAATGCCACGTTCTACAAATTGCAGTGATAGTAATTTTCTTTAGTCATCATAAACAGATATAATAAAATATATTGTAATTTGATATTTTAGTGATTTTGTTCGCCTTTTAGTTGAACGGAATCCTCGGGGCGCTGGTTACACACACACTAGACCGTTTTTTTTTTTTGTTTTTTTACAGAAATGGAGGGATAAGTAAGCTCTAGAACCCTTCATTACCTAACGAATATGCGTAATACAACAATAATATAATTTTAAACTCGTTGACTCTCGTGCGACTGGTCGATCATTGTTATTTTGTAAATTCCACATTTTACAATTATATTTAATTATTTTATAAAATCATTATCTTTTTTCGAAGTTCTGATAAGTAATTTGCTGATATGGTAAAGAAAAATTAAAGTAAAGTAAAATATGTAAAGTCATTCAGATATTTCCAAAGCTTTGTGGTACAATAGTTCATGTTTTATTTTAAATAAAGCTTTCAAGTCAGTGTTAAACATTTGCATTAATTACTAAGATATGTTAGTTATGTGCACAATTGAGTTTCATTGACCTCTTGCTAACTTTTAAAGTCCTGGTGTGTGGCTAGTTTGAAACCATTATGCTTTACTAATCAACCAAATTAATGTTTGTCATTTAACATTTAATCTAATTATAATAAAATCAGCATTTATAACCCTTTGTCAGTATCATTGCTGTAACATATACAAATACAAATAAATTCACGCCGACTATACCAACCAACACTCTGGCATTCCTCCTTCCCCAAAAAGGATATAATTATTAGGAAATGAAAATTTCTAAACAAATAGTTTGATTATAATCTTAAATTATGGTGTAATATCGTACCTATAAATGGTAAAATGGTTCAGAACTTTTATTTCTTCATTTATCGTTGTTGTTGTTGTTGTTGTATTTGGTTGAACAAAATAAACCGGAAATATAATGATTCTGATTAATTCTATTCATAATATCTACTAATAAAAATTATAAAAAATATAATTTATTTGCTTAACTTTATAAAAAGCTTATTTATAATTTTTTACTATGTATAGTATTTATTATACAGATAATACACTAGACTATAATTATACAGTAATTCAAAATTCTAATTAAAATAATTATTATTTTGTATATTTTAAGTCCTTTTAATCTTCCTTTTTAAAGTGTTAATTTTTTTAATTGTTCTGAATAATTGAGTCATTTCATTGAAACCAGGTTTATGAAAAAAGCTTGGATGATATAAATCCTTAAAGTAAAGATTTTTTTTTTAAGATTATACTCAATTATGTTATACAACATTTTTACAGTAGAGTATTTAGGTATTCGGACTTAATGACTTTTAAAATATTTTTCAAGTGGTTTATATATAGGTGTTTTACCATGGTTATTTTACGTCAATAAACAATTTATTTTAAATTTAAAAATGTATATTGTGTGTGGTGTGAGATTCCGTATTTTCCTGCCATTATGAAAGAGGAGTGTCAGAACAATTTGGTTCCAAATAAATATAATAAAAAACTTTATGCTCCGAAATACAACAAACACTACAAAAAAGTTTTATAAAAAGTCACTAATATACTTTTATTCATCAAAAAATATTTTTTATGCTTTCTTACTATAAAAAAAAGCTTACACAAAAATGAAAACTTTCCACTATTTTTTTTTTTTTTTTTTGCAAATAAAAAATTTAAAACTTAAATGTGTATAAGTATATATATGTATACAGTAGCGTACAAATTTTTTTTGTTGTTATTCTCAATAACTTTTTGAACGAAAAAGAATATTAAGAAAAAAATACAACAAAGAAAACGAAAAAAATATAAAAGTTTATTATAATGTATAAAAGTTGTGCTTTTTTCATAAAATCATCGTTCATTTCATCTCCAAAAAAATCTTTTTTTTTTAACTATTTCCGCGCACTTTCAACAACAGAAAAATGGTATACATAATAGAAAAACACTAAGAAAAAAATGTTTTTTTTTTTGAGTGTTAAGAAA
This sequence comes from Tipula helvola, assembly GCA_963556165.1. Taxonomy (NCBI): domain Eukaryota; kingdom Metazoa; phylum Arthropoda; class Insecta; order Diptera; family Tipulidae; genus Tipula; species Tipula helvola. The sequence goes on along the minus strand of OY744482.1, from coordinate 293,041,506 downwards.
AAGGATTACAAACTTTCAGGATACCAGTTATGAATTTCTAATGAAATTTCGTTTATATAATATAATGGAAAGCTTTTTCTCTTAGTATTTATCACCACAAATTAATTTATAATTTTTTTTGTCTGATGTTTTTAATTGAAAATGAAACATAATTTTGTTTTTTAATGATTGTAATAAAAACTGAAATGAGAAATATGTATAATAAATTTGTAAGTATGCAGCTTTTAAGCATTTTTTATTTAGATTATTTTTAAATATTTATAAAATATAATAAGACAGAAATAGAAGAAATTTTTCTGATTCTGTTTGAGTAGCCAACAGACGAACACTATTTTTAAATGATATATTATTAATTTAACCAAATTATGCAACTTTGTAAGTACTCCATATAAAGTCATAATGAAGTCTTTAATCATAGACAAATTATTAGCAAATTGTTATAAGCAGGGTATACTAGCTTAAAACAATTCTAATGGATTAATTGAATTAATTAATTGCCCCATAATCTTATTATTAAAATCAGAACGATTATATGGCTTTGTAAGAAATTTTTAAGGGAGAGAATAGCATTACATGTTTTTTTTGGCGATATTAATGATGACTCAAAGTCAAGAATGTTAAAAGAGGAGCATATTTTCTCTTATATTAACAGCCCAATTCTTCTATGTCCGAGTATATATTAATTTTAAATACATAAAACTTTCTCTTCCAATGTTAGGAAAATTATGAAATGATAAATTTGAGCACGATTTATTGATGTATTTAATTACACTAATAGATCAGTGCCAAATGGTTCCTTTTCTTCAGGGCTGTGGAGTTCGAGAAAAAATGTTGGACTCCGGCTCCGCCTCCGACTCCGGAAATGTATAGATTTATTAACGAATCCAGTTCCAACTCCAGCTCCTACTCTGACACCAAATATATGTAATACGCTTTTATTTAACTTTTATATAAGCTCTTCATTTTTACGGAAATGTTCTGTTATTTATGTGCTCAACAACTATTGCTGTTTGGCAATCAGGACATCGGTTCGATCGCAGTAAGTTGTAAAAATACTTATTTTGATAATTTTCTCTTGACATACCTCCTACAACTTCTACAATTTTTTTTCTATGTAATTTGTAGAAATGCTTGCTTACATTTTGGCACAACGAATACCTAAATAAACCATTGCTAGTTGAACAATAGTCGATGATAAGATGATTTAGTTAAGACTACGGGGTTGGAGCTGGGATGGCCCTGGCGCAGAGTTGCTAATTTACATTTAGTTTGAACGCAAGAATGACGCCTAACTTCGGCTAATCCGATTTGAAATTTTAACTTGAGATGCACTAATGCATATATAATTGATTAATTGATCAGAATGTACGACCAAGCCTAAGCAAGACTCCCGTATGACACCGGGCCCTTCGTATACCCTTTATCCATAACAAAACCGAAGGAAAGGAAAGGTATTTTAGTAATAAAAAATCAACCCGGCTCCAGACTCCTAAGTAGTTGATAGTTAGTAAATTTGTTAGTAGTATATTTTGAGTTAATTATTTAGCACAAGACAACACAATTTAAAGGTCATTTACTGCTTATGTGACTGTAAAGGTGTTTCATGTTCTTCAAAAATTTCCTAAATTTAAAATCTGTATTAATCCTTTATAATAACTATTCTAAAATTAATTAAGTATAAATTAAACTCCCTGAAATAAATTATAAATTATTCTTTATGTACCGCAAATAAATTAACATAAATAGTTTGTCTAACAATAATTAAACAAACTACCACCCCGCTATCATCTCAGCCAATGCCAGCTTGGTCGAGTTTCTCAGGTGATTCTAAACTAAAATCAATTTAACGATTATTTATTAATCCTAATATAAATACCAATATCAACATAAATACCAATACTAATACTAAAACTAACATTAACATTAATACCAATACCAATATCCACATCGATATCAATAAATCAATACCATCATTATGACATTAATGCTTCGATTACATCGAAATATTCATTTCAATAAATTTAATTGAACTTAATTGTAACAAAAGTTAATTTAATTTCATTAAATTTAGTGAAACCGAAAGCCCGATTTACTTAACCATTAATTCTTTATTTAAAATCAGCCACTAATACCCTTAAATAAATTCAATTCAATTCGGAATCTAAATTAAAAGGACATCAAATTAATCACTAACTAAATAACCTGACATTCGAGATGCATAAAAAATTTTAATTATGAATATTAAATACTAAAATCTTTTTTTTTTTAATATTTTAAACAAAAATTCTAAAATCAGTAACTAAAAAATCGGAAACCCCATAAAATTTCATTTCCAAATCTAAAGGTATTGACTCTAGAAATTGCCTCAAAAAAAAAATTTAAATAAATAATTGCTTATGGGTATTCTGCTTAAAATTCCACTGCGAAATAATTTAAATTAGATCTGGAACTCATTAAATCATAACAGCTTTAAGTTGTCCATACTAAATTAAATTAAATAATTTGAGTATCCACATTAGTATGTTCTTATTAGTACCATATATGACAAACAATTAGTAGAAATATACGATTTGGCTAATAAACTTTATGTTAATTTTAAATGTACAACAAAATTTCCGCTAGATATATAAATTTAAATTCAGAATCATTTTGATTTAGAAATCTGAAGCTTTATTAGCCTTGCTCAACCAACATTGTTATTAACAAAGTATTTTAATCCAAAAACTCTTTACCTTGGACGGTTAAAAAAATGAATTCTAAATTTTAAATCTCAAATTCCAAATTTCAAATCTCAAATTCCAAATTTTCAATTCAAACTTCAAATTCCAAATACCAAATTTAAAATTCCAAATTCCACATTCCAAATTTTAAATCTTAAATTTCAAAATTTAAATTTAAATTTTAAACTTCAAATTTCAAATTCCAAAGTTCAAATTCCAAATTCTAAATTTTCATTTTCAAATTCCAAATTTCAAATATCCGCTTTCCAAATTTCAAACTTTAAATTTCAAAATCCAACTCCCAAATTCCAAAATCCAAAATTTCACATTCCCAATTTCAAACTTTAAATTCTAAATTTCAAATTTCAAATTTAAATTTCAAATTTTAAATACCAAATCTTAAATTTTAAATTCCAAATTTCAAATTCCAAAATTCAAATCTCAAATTACAAATTTCAAATTTCAAATTTAAATTTCAAATTGTAAATTTCAAATTTTAAGCATTAAATACCAAATCTCAAATTTCAAATTCCAAATCTCAAATTCCAAATTTTAAATTTCAAATTTTAAACTTCAAATACCAAATCTCAAATTTCAAATTTCAAATTCCAAATCCCAAATTTGAAATCTCAAATTCCAAACTTCAAATTTTAAGTTTCAAATTCCAAATTCGAGTTAGCCTGCATCAATAAATATTCCCCAAAATCCAGAACGAATACTTTCTCTTATTGAAGATAAGCCAAGGATATATATTCGAAAACTATCCAGTGTTGCCCTAGTTTCCCGCACAAGTTTATGTGTAATCATTCGAAATTTAAAGTATCGTCCATACAAAGTCCAAAAAGTTCAAGAGCTCACAGAAAGAAAGAAATTGTCTTGCTTTTGCGCAAAACTTTTTTTGAACACCCAAACGGTGATTACATTAAGTAATATTTGGTTTAGTGATGAAGCACGCCTCTACATCACGGTCACGTGAATAAACAAAATTAAAGATATTGGGGCACATAAAACCCCAGGGAACCCTATGAATCGCCGTTACACCCTCAAAAGGTAACTGTTTGGTATACTTTGTGGATAATTCCGAATTTATGTGACATATTTTGTAACCGATACTTCCATTCCAACCTATCTTTCTGTTTTTTATTTGTTAAAATTACCACAGATTATTTAAATATTAAACTTGATTTGACATTTTATAAAATTTTAACAAATGCTACATGAGCTGAAAGTTTCCTGTATTGACACATAGATGGCGCTATAATGAGTTATCTTTATACGAAAATAGAATTTTTTATTAGGTGCTATTTCTGTTTTCAAGTCGATCTATCATTTAGTTAGCTTTTCATAAGCATCAAAATAGACATATTTTGCATTTTCTGAAGAATGAATAAGTTTCAAATTCGCGGTGCAACTCATTTTCTTTATTTGAAAAGCTTTTTAAAAAGGATATGAATCCAACTTTGGGTGAGCCTACATCATCCTATTAAAGCGTTTTTGGAACGGTGAATTTGAACGTGGTCGCACAAGTGTTTTTAATGATGAACCGAAAGAGCTGACAACTTAAAAAATGCATGATATTATATTAAGTGATCGTAAAGTAAAATTGAGTGAGATTGTTGATATCGTGAACATTTCAAAAGAGCGGATGGAAAATATCTTGCACGGACATTTGCATATGAAAAACTTTAAAGCAAGACGGGTGCCGCGATCGTTGGTAGAAGTGAATTAAGTTAAAAGGATGCTTTGTTTTCTTATTATACCCGGTGATTTTTTTAACCTGATACACTCAAATATCTCGGAAAATAAGCACTCTACGAAAAAAATGGTGAAGATCAAAATTTAATTATTCCGCGGGGGAAATACATTAGTGTTAAAATTAGAACCCCCTCCCCCTCCTTGTAGGTGGGGCGGGGGTAACTTTGAAACTAAGACAGGAACCCCTATTTTTTATTGCAGATTCGAATTCTACGGCTAAAAATACGTAGGATTTGACTGAAACATTTTTTTTGATTCATGATAGATGGCGCTGTAATTGACGATATTCAATACAAATTTTTTGAATATAATTAGTAACCACGACCAAGGTAGAGTTTCGATTTAAACTTGCGAGGATTTAAATGAAAGCGAAAGATCATAGCCACGATATAGTAAGACCAAACATTTATAGAAGACTGCTAATTAAACCATAAGCGATAAGGTTCCATGAGATTTTATCGACAAATCTGGACCACTTGCGAGATGTCAAAGAGAAGTAATAAAATCTAAATAAGGGATATACATTTAATTTGACTAAATCACTATTTAATTAGCAAAAAAAAAAAAAATTTAATTTTAATTAATTTACTATTAATTTACTATTGTTGAAAAAATTTGTATTGAATATCGTCAATATACGCCCTGTAGGGCCAGCTATCATGAATCGAAAAAAATGTTTCAGTCAAATCCTACGTATTTTTAGCAGTAGAATCCGAATCTGCAATAAAAAATAGGGGTTCCTATCTTAGTTACAAAGTTGCCCCCCCCCCCCACCTACAAGGAGGGGATGGGGGTACTAATTTTAACACTAATGTATTTCCCCCGCGGAATAATTAAATTTTGATCTCCACCATTTTTTTCGTAGAGTGTTTATTTTCCAAGATTTTAGAGCGTATCAGGTTAAAAAAATCACCCGGTATATGCCAAGAACATAAAAATAATCCTTCGGACCCCTTTTGAGAACATCTATTTGCCAGCTTTCGCTTCTATTCGTAATCAAAGGAATTCAATTTGTTCGGATCGAAGGAACCCAAAAGTTAAAAAAAACTTCTCTTTACTATAAAACCTAGGTTTGGCAAAATTTTCAGCCAAAATATCAATATCGGTGAAAATGTGAGGAAGATAAAAATACAAAATGACCGAGAGGACGATGGAAAATAATTTAAAAATTAATCTTTTGAAATCTAGGCCTAACTGTGGAATTCTAAGGTTATCATTTGAAGGTAAGGGAAAAAATGCAACAACATTTTCTTCCTTCTTCCTTGTACCTTCTAATATATAAGATATCCGTGGAAAATAGCGTCGAATTGCTTAGTTACACTTACCCATTGTGGCGAAGTTGTTCAATTTCATTATAAGCCCTAAACTTTAAACAGCTAGGTTATGAGAGGTTGTTAGGGGCTGACCCATCAAACGATACACGAACTTTTGTTATGAAGCTACCGGTCTGAAGATATTAATTTTCTTTAGATATTCTTTGGTAAATTTAGTATACATACTAACAGTTTAGATTATAAGCCACAAATTTTAATAGATTTACGAACCGTTACGGACGAGTTTCATGCATTTATTTAATCGGGAATAAACTTTGCTCCATCATAACCTTTATTTGAAGTTTGAAATGGTATAGTGTTAGGCAAAGCATTCTTATTCTAGGATCATCGCTTAGAAACAAATCGGACGAAGCTGCATTTTTTATTACTGAAAGTGTACTATAAAGGCCGGTACGCTGCTGAAGTGAAATGAAATTTTTCGTATAAAATTGACACAACCTAAAACGAAACTGAAAATTTCACTGCTGAATTTCACTTTGTGCTACGCAGTTTAGCTAGCGAAATGGGAGTTTTTGTATTAGAATACAGATGTCTCTATTTTATCTCTACACATTTCTCACTTCATTTTTATTTACTCGTACGATAAATGTGAAGATACATATTGACAATTTCATTTATTTTGCGTTTTGAGGATAATCAACTATCGAAGTGAATTTTATTGTATAAAATATGTTATCAGTGACAACATGAACTTACCTATACGCACTAAAATATTTACGAAACTCGTCAAATTAAATTTTCACGTCAGATTTGTCTTGCTATTTTTGGGGACCTCAGAAGATTACATTTCACATGACCAGCATACTAGGCTTAACGCGATATTGTATTAAAAAATGATTCAATACCTTTTGTATGTTTGTTGGGGGAATATTGTCCATTTTCCAGCAAATATTTCCGGAATCTTTTCTTCATATGATGGTGGTTCCTTTCTCTGGGGTTTACGCTTCAGTTAAGTATGCTTAACTCCGAAATATAAACTTTTGTTTCCATTAACACGAATATTGTAAATACGAGTTATTAACTAATTTTCTTTTACTTCCTGCTTATATTTATATGATTTGTCAATAACTGAACTAGCCCGCTAACACCATAATCCTGGATTGAACTACTGTTTCTAATTCGGAATGTTTCTTTTCACAAATTGTTCATTCATACCGGTCAATCCATTTACTCAATTTATTCAATTCTCGTTTGTATTTGCGTTGATTCTAATCACCACCACAAACAAAATATGCCAAACAAATATGTTTTCGAAATCAATGCAAATTCACAAAATATATCAAAGAAATATTATATTTTTGACAATAAAAACAAATTTAATTTGAATTTTTATTTTCAAACTGTCGTCGGTAAAACAAACTCTGCCGTATCGTGATCAAGTTTTAGCTACCATATGTTATTGATGTTTCTCTACCAAATAAAATAATAATACCTATAAGGAGTAAAAAACGACCAGAGATGGGAAATTTCTAGAGATAGCAGTACTGGACATTTAATTTCTTTTTTATCGAAACAAAAATTTAAACAAAAGCACCAACATGAATAAAACTGACAAATAGACATGAATTATAGAAATAATAATAATTTTTTTTTTTATGAAGTACAAAAAATTAAAAATTTTAAAAGCTGACATTTTTCAGCTGTTTCTCACGTATCAAATAAGCATTATACATAAAACTGCCTATATCTTAATTGACCGATAGTTTACTGTGTAAAAGTATAGCGATGTATCCCTTATAGTATTATAATTTATTTGTTCTCTGCTCATAATCGCACACAACTTCTTTCTGCAGTATTTTACTCAGTTTAAAAAACCTTACTTTACTCAACTTTTGGCAATTTAACCTTCTGTAAGCCTGGTGAAAAAAATAACGCCGTGAGTCTGGTGGGGTCCAGAAGAATCGGAAATAAAACGATGAATGAATCTTATGTTAGTATATATAAAGGATTTATAAAAACATTCTTGAAATAAAACAATTATTGCTTTGTGTGAAATATTTATTCACACGACTACATAATAAAAAATTTACTTTTTTTTTTATAACAAAAATAAGAGTCGGGCTTCTGAGACTCCACCAGGCTCACCGAAAGTTTCGCACTATTTCTTTAAAATTTAATCAAGTTAAATTGTTATCTGTTCATTTTAAAGTCTTTAAAATTAATTTGATCATGTCTCCACCGTCCAGATCCACTCCAAATTCAAAAATAAAATTTTGCCGGGTGGCAATAGTATTGGTAAATTGCATTGGTGTCGAATGGGCGTTTTTTTCTTTGCAACGTGATGCAAATAAGAGAGATAAAATCTCAGAAGAGAACGATGGAGAGAATGTATTAAAATATTGAATACACTTTATTATATTCTGTTCGAGTATAATACATAAATCAGAAAGAACAACAAATTCCAAAATAAAATACAAACTAAAAACCGTTTAAAAAAACAGGCAGCTCCAATTAAATTTCTATTCGGCATTTCTATTCGGTAGTCTCCGGTTGTGGGCACAGTTTTGCTTTTGACCCATAATTTTCCTTGAGTCCATATTATATGGATAATGAATATCAGTGGAAAGCTAGAAGCATTAGCTAACTGTTTGCTAAAGTAACTACATTGATTCCGTCAACTAGAAAAAATGTACAATCAATTTTGTGAAGTCATTTTTTTGGCAACAAAAAAATCGTAACCGGTTATGGGCACCCTTCGAAAATTCGCTTGAGATATCACGTCGAAACAATAACCAAAAAATCTGTGGAATTTGCTGATATTGACCTGGGATATCTAATTCCAATGTATTGTCATTTTCCATATTTCTTTAAGCATTTCTTTCTGAACATTTCACTATTTTAGATATACTTGAATTAGATTTGGCTTCGAGTTAACTTAAGTCTTAGCAAAATATATCATGGTTCACCTTAATTTCAACTCAATTTAAATTAACTTTGGGATCCTACATACTATAATTTCTACAAAGTTGCATGTTATCGGTTTTCTCTCTTTCAATTTCAAAATAAAAAACTAGGAATTTATTGTAACTCAACGGGTTTTGTACTTTTGTTTGTTTGCTTAATGAAAGTTTAAAGAAATATGCAAAAATGAAATTTGTTAGATATCAATGTATGACGGTAATATTTGGAACATCTGTTTTAGCGCTGTTCGCACTAAATTGCCACGAAATGGCAAAAAGTTATGGGATCTGAAGTTCAATTCAAATTGCTTTGAAATAAAGATCACACAAGACATATTACATATATTGGAACTACAGTTAACTAGAAACTTTAATTAATCCTTCGTTATCGTTTAATGTTAATTAGGCTAACCCATATTTAAACAGCCCAAAGTTCCGGAACTGTTAATATATTCCATCAAAACCATACTAAACATTATTTTGACTTGTCAAGTTGGCGATTGGATATCATATAACATAAGGCTACTTGCATTTCGCAATTTATTCATCACTTCATTTATAAATTATAAGAACTGGCCCTATTAATCTAATTTATTTAAAACAAACAACTTGTGTTTACCTATTGTCCTAAAAAATAGTTTGAACTTTAAAGATAATTTCAAGGTCGTCTTAATCGAGTTATAAAAAACTGAGAATCATACAGTATACATAACAATTTTGACAAACTCCTAAATGGAATAAGTTTAATTAGAAAGGCTACAAGTTGTACTAGTTCAGCCGTTATATTGTTAAAAGCCAATCAAATTACTGCAGAAATGTTGCATTGAAGTGTTTGAATGATATATCTACTAATTTGTTTAAAGATCAATTAATCTTCTTGAACAAAACTGTTAGAGAAGCCGGCTCTATATAATGTATTTATGCTGGTATTTTGAAACAAAATAACTCCATTCTTTGCAAAGTGCATTTCATTTTCCATTCCAAAATATCCTTACATTCCATAAACTTTCTATGTTAACAAAAGCTTTAAAGCTACCTTTTAAAAATGGGATTGTTAAACTAGACCAAAATTTTGCTCTCAATTTTTAGAAGTTACTAAACAATTTACATATTCCACTTGAATAAAACCACTCAAGTGCAAAAAAAAAAAAATTCGTCAGTTCATCGACCTAATGTAAAACAATGACTTTCAATCATTTCAATCATTAAAAATATAAAAATATTTCTTTCAAACTCGTATACTACATTGAATGTACGTACATACTACATACATACAAACATATATGAGTAGTTCTTAACAATAAGCCATTAAAATTTGTTTCATTTTACTGAATGAAAAAAAAATCCTTTCTGCGAGTTGGTTTTGGATCTCTTTTTAATTTGGATTATTAGTTTTTTTTCCTTTCATTCCTTTATATTTTCCCCATTTTTCCGTTTGTTTTAATATTATTGTTTTCACAATTTTATTTTTTTATAAATAAAAATATGCAAAATTAATAGCAATGTCATTGTTCACTGACAAGTCTCGTTTTTATTCTTTTATCCTTTTTTTTTTTGAAAAGTTGTCGTTTTGTTGTGTTGTTAACCAACCTCCTTCCATGGTTTTTCATTTCTAAGATTTTTGTTTCCATCCGTTTATTTACTACATTAGTTCGTTGTGTTTTATTTTTGCTAGATGGTGTACATTTTTTTTTTTCTATATTGTTGGTATTGTGTTCCGAAACAACATAACAAGAGGAAAAAAAAAATTATGCTAAATTAAAACAAAAGGAAAAGCATACTTATGTTTATTCTTTTGTTTTAAGCTTAAAAAATAGAATAAGAAACAAAAGGAAAAATGTGAATAAATCGATTTTCCCCTTCACTTGAAATGTGCCATGTCAAATTTCGATTTTTCTTCACCACGGTGGCGTATTTTTATTTTTTTTTGTATTCTCTGTTAAACATTTTTTACTGTTGTTTGTTCCGATTTTTTAGTATAAAAAAAGTCCCCCTTAACTTATATATTCCATCGACATACATAAATATTCTGTTTCATTTGAGCTGTATAGATGAGAAAAACAGGAGCATTTTGATAATACAATCCAAGGACCTTATACACACAGCAAGATAAAATAAAAAGGATAAAAATATTATGTTTGATGTATCTATGAGGCAAAAAAAATATTTTTTTGCATCAATAAGGATATATAATATGGATTTCAAGAATACAACTAAAAAAACAAAAGTAAACAACTATTAATGTCACGTACTTGGCAATATACATAATATACTATATGATGTGTTTTGTGAATAAGTTAAAAATTGAAATGGAATACATAAGTCGATTTTACAATATATTCATTAATGAACTTTTCGTCTTTCCATATTTCATTTTTGTACACTAGGGTTCATAACAACGAAATTCAAATTTTACGTCTGGGTTTACAAAACTATATTACTAAATTGTTGTTGATTTATCACGTCTTGCAAAAATTTGCGTTTATTATAATTACAGCCACACAATTCTAACAAACCAGAAATTTAACATGCTTTGATGTTTATTCGCTCATGTTTTATAGTAAACAAAAAAAAAATTACAACAATTGATTGATTAAAATAAAAATTAAATTTAACATTTTCATTTCTCGTCTTAATTTGAAACATCCTTTTTGCTACTTTGGGGTTTTTCCAACCAATTTTTTGTTTTGTTTTTTTTTTTACTTATGCTGTTCATGGGGGTATAATTCCCGAATAAATATAACAGAAAACAATTTAATCCAAAGGAGAACATAAGAAAAAAATAAGACGAATTAAGATGAATTTGCTGTTTTATTTCTATTTTCACTTCCTTTCCATTTTTTTTTGTTTTATATATCTTTCATACGTATACGGTATATTCCTTTTTCTGGTTCCTTGCAAAGGATATTTAAATGTGTATGATACACAAAATGAATGTATAATTATTTATTTCAGCCATAATACTGTGTGCTTATATATGTTGTTTACATTCAGCAACGAGCTGCTAGCTAGCTGTGTAGCAGCATATAATCGATTGTTGTGTGTGCGTCTTTTGTGAACAAATAAAAAAAAACGTAAGACTATAATCTAACATAAATTAGAAACGAGAAAATGAAATAAATTATTAAAATGTGTATATACAGTGGATAGATAAACAGGATGTGTATAATGAGGTTTTTATGGACATTAAGGAAGAGTTAAAATAGTCGTAAATAATTTGATATGGCATTCATGAGCAATTTATATTTATATTTGACGTGAATGTAACACAATAGAATATGTTCGATCCTTAAACTCTGTGAACATAAATAATTTGGTTAGATCAACTTGGTAATTTTGCATCAATATCATCATCTTAATGAATGGTGATTTTGTCCACCGTTAATGATGGTAACATCAATAATTGTGCAAAGCTTTGCTAACAAGTTAATGTTTCAACATTTCAGTGACGGAAAAAAGCATGACTATTCAAAAGAGATTTCTACACGAATTATATATAATTATTATGACAAAGTTGCCCAAAATTTGACACTAGCTAACCTACAAAAGTTTCAAGAATTAATGTCAGTTGTTAAGAGGAATATTAAAAAGGATTTTCAGACCAACTACCGTTTAATCCTGAATCGAGAAAGATTTTGAGTTCCATATGTGGTATAGGTACATCGAATGATTATAGAGGTGTTTTGGGCCCCTGCAGAAAGAAGAACTATATCCAATTTTAACAACGGTCTTTGAAGAACCACAATAGCAACAACACACAAAATAATCAATTTACTTATGTATGAAGTCCAACATGCTTCCTGAATCTCATGTTTACAGGATTTTTAAAATTTTAAATAATTAACAAGATTGTTTTCAAAATACAAGTCAAATAGACATTTTATAAAAAAATAGATCTAATAAATTTGAATTTGTAAATATTTTATATTTTCAACTTCTTGTTTAATTTGTCGTTCCTGCCGTGCATTGCTAGGTGAATGCAATTTTCTTCAGCTATAATTTTCACAAGTAAAGATAAGAACCCAAGTGCAAAATCTATACTAATAAAAAAATATTTAAACCGGTGAAGGAGATTTCAGAAAATGTTAAAAATATCGCCTATTATAATGGAACTAGAGAGCTTTGAGAAACGGTGGTTATCGAATTGTAAATTTCATAATCAAAATTTCCGCGATTGTCGAAAATCTCTAGTGCAACCAAATAATGTTAAATTTAATGTCGCTTTATTTTTATGAGCACAGTGAATTGAAATATTCCAAAATGTGGTTTCTTTGTACTGATTTCTTTAAATTAAATTTTTTGTTTCAAAGAGGAAAAATCAGGATAATTTAGAATTGCTTACCAATTGGCATCCACTGCTTTGAATGCTTTGGATAGGTGTACTGTTCAGTTGACACCCGCTGGCTTATTTTTATTGATTGATGTGTCGCTATATTATATCAAACACAGTTCTGCTCTGAGAACGTTGCAAAATTGAAAATCGATTAAAAAATTTAGCGCTCTCTCTCTGCAGTTCGCATGTGAACATGTTTTTCTTAATTCAATCCAAAAGACTACGGTTATCTGAACGGGCTTCAATATCAAAACCGAGGTTTTCGGATCAAACTCTTGTTATGTTTTTAAAATTAGTAATTAAAACTTCAAACCAGCTTAAATGGGACTAGTGTTTATTGAAGCAGGCGTTGGCGTTAAGTTTCGTTAAGTTAATTTGAACTCGACGAAATTAGTAGCATTAAAGCACAAAAAATTCAAACACGTAAATAAAGAAACAATCGCATTAAGCGGCATCAACATTTTAACTCAACCTAGCTTTTGAAATAAACGAAAATTTAATTTCAACTCAACCTAATCCCAATACCATTTAAGGAAACATGGTAATATGATTTAACTCAAACGAACAAGCTTCGGTAAGTTTAATGAGATTTAACGAAACTCTATCCTAATTTGGATTACAAGCTTATAAACTTGAGTTAACGTATTGATTACCTCTATCAACGAAATATGGTATATGGCGTTTCGATCTATCTAGAGGTCCTCTCTATAAGGGTGGAATACCAAAGAAGTGTTTTGATCTTCTAATCCTATAAACTTTGGAATTTTTCGATTTTCCTCGTCTATGAAATGTTTCATTTATAGCAACTACTTAACTAGTAATCGTGACAAGTGCCCGCTGATGGGTGATGCCGAAACATAACTGAATAACGGCATTCAAAAAACCACTCTTGCATGTAGTATTTAGCTCTAAATACTACGATAATTTCATAAAATTAAAGGACAGACTCGCTTACTTTGATGGTTTAGAATAATAGGAAAAACTGGTCCTTCTTCGAAATCAACATGGCCAAATTGTTCACATCCCTATTATTAGAGATCAGATGAGTATTCTACAAAAAAAAAAAAATTAGAAAAAGGACATTTTTTCTATATTATGCACAATATTTTCTTTATTTTTAGCATTTACTTCAGTTGCGCTAAATATTGTTATCAATAATAGCCGCATTTCTTGACGCACAGGGATCCGGATCAGATCAAAGTTTAAAATTTTAATTTTTGTTGTTGTTTTCAATGTAAACTTTGATCTGATCCGGATCACTATGCGTCAAGAAATGCGGCTATTAATGATGGAGCAACTGGGTTTATTACATACTCATTATTCAATTAATCCAAGCACTCTTTATATAAATGACAACTATACATAACTTAAAAGTAACCTTGCAAGGAAATTTTTCGTTATCAGTCAGCACCCTGATTCTCTAAATTAAATAAGATAATGTGTAAACGGGTAAACTTGTAAAAAGCAAAGCTTACTTTTATGAGTTTGCAATTTCTTGATTTGATTTGCTTCTAAAATAATATCGAAAAAATCGAAAATCATAAAAGTAAGCTTTGCTTTTCGCAAGTTTACCCGTTTACACATTAACTTACTTTTTAGAGAATCACGGTTCTGCCTGGTGGTTAATAGCGTAAATGTGGTCGTGAAATGACAAATTGCAAATTTAGCTAAAAAAATTAACCTGGGCTACACAGCATCAATCTTTTAATTTCTAAGCAACTAAAAATTTGTAACTTTCAATTCAAAATTTTAGAAACATTTTTTATATCGATTTTCCAACAGTTTCTATGGATAATTCAATTTTTAGACATTCATACATATGTTTGTACAAAAATTTCCAAATTCCGAAATCCAATATATTTTTTATATGTATTGGTATAATATCGAAAAACTATTGAAAATGGTCGAGTTTTGAAAATTGGTCAACGATGCTGTGTTTATGACATAGGAACATAGGAAGATAGGGAGTGTGACACGACCAACTAAATTATTTAAAATTTCACCAGCCCCGCCTACTAGCCTACTTTGATCAAAAGTAAGACATTTTTCAACTAGAGCATGGAAGTAATAGGCGGGGCTTGTGATATTTTAAATAATTTGGTTGGTCGTGTCACACTCCCTATCTTCCTATGTTCCTATGTCATAAACTCAGCATCACTCTACACGGCAAAGTTTGTGAATTATTTAATTAATTACGGCAATTTTTGTTAAATTTAGTTTTAAAATTTGTAATGATGTGAAGCTGACGTTGGTCCCGTTAACAAAATACCACGGTGTCACCACCTGCAGCATGGGTGTTTGGTGGCACGCATTCAGGGGAACTTTACTAACCTCAATAACTCTCATACTCAATAAGTATTGATTTCGACATCGTTGATATGTTCACCACGGGAACGTTTGCGTAAGTCGATTCGTTGAACCCCATTTTCGCTGACTCGGCCACACATTTCGATGGAAACGGCCGCTATCTCGTTGAATATTGGCTCTGAGCTCCTCTAGCGACGTCGGCTTATTGGCATAGACCAATGATTTAACGTAGAACCATAAAAAAAAGTCTAGAGGTGCTAAATCATACGATCTAGGCGGCCAATCGACAGGACCATTTCTGAATATAACGCGTTGATCGAATTTAGATTTCAGTAAGTCGATTGTTAGACCCGCTGCGTGGCATGTCGCACCGTCTTGTTGAAACCACATATCATTAATGTCTAGCTAGTCTAACGTTGCAACATGTCTCTGTAGCGATCTCCATTGACTGTAACGTGACGGTCATTTTCATCAACGAAAAAAAAACGGTCCAATGACACCAACAGCATGAAAACCACACCATACAATTATTTTTTGTGGATGAAGTGGTGTTTCTTGAAGCACATGAGGGTTTTCACCTGACCAATAACGCATATTCTGTTTGTTGACGAAGCGATTTAGCCAAAAATGCGCTTCATCACTGAAGATGATTTTGCGATGGAATTGGTAAAATTGGTAAATTTTAATTATTTGTAAACGTTGTTCATTCGTGTACTTCACCGTGATGTAAATGTTGTCTTTACTGAATGTTTTGACACTGACAGTTTAGTTTTTAAGGGTGGTTGGAAAGATCCAGAAATGGATATACTTAAAATCGGCTTCTTATATAAGCAGCTAGTTGTGATTGTGATTTTTTTCTGTTTTTAATACCGATCTTTTCTACTGATTGCTTTTCATTTTCTACCCCTAGCTGGCGTATAAGTGGTAACATAAATCTCACTGTTTCTAAGGATCGTTGCACAGCACAACGCAAATATTTAATTTGGTTTGACATCAGCACTTGGCAAAATAAAATAAATATGTTGGAATGGCCGGCAAAGGGCTCTGACAAAACCCAGACTGTATATTTATGGGATCTTTTGAAGAGGAAGATCTGGACTAGAAAGTGTACGTCGATTGCCATCTCAAGAAAGTTATGCAAGAAGAATGAAAAGATTTAAATCCATTGATCCGCAGGCGACTTGCCGATAGCTTACTAGGGCAAATTGCTGATGTAATTAAAAAAAAAAGGCGGACCAAACAAATATTAAGGTTGTCAATTATCCGACAAACATTTTGTATTTTTGTATTTATAATTTTTGACCGTGTCGGACCGTAACTGGTAAATTACCTACAAGAGTACATAATTTGGGGCTCTTTACGCAGGCCGAAACTCCCGAATCGAAATTTATTATTCTAATTTCTTTTACCGAAACGGTAATTTAGTAGTTCTTAATACCGCTGAATATTACCGTGCTTTTACCATAATAAAATATCATTTTTACCAATAACATTTATTTTACAAATCGATAATTTTGTTGTGCCTGTTGAGATACACCCTTGAATGAAAACAAAAATTGTTCTAACAAATTTATTTTATCCTTCACAGTACAAACACTCAAAACTCAATGTAAAGAATGGAGAAGCCATATTTCCTTTTTTTATGATTTAAGAAATTAGTGTTGACATATTGACATTTTAATTTATACCATCCAATACTCCCACTTAAATTAAATTCTAACTCCCATTCCAAGTCGATGAGCATGATGCTTACTCTGAGGTAACCCCTTAGTCAAAACATCTGATGTCATCTCATCCGAAGATAAATATGATATTTTTACATCTGATGCCTCCATCCTCTCACGTACAAAGTGATGTTTCACATCTATATGCTTGGTCCGAGCATGGTATACATCATTTTTGGCTAAAATGTTCGCATTGACATTATCACAAAAAATTTCAATCGGGTTGTTTATTCCAAACTCTCCATTTAACTTTCTAATCCACATAGCTTCTTGGGTTGTTGCTGCCACAGCCATGTATTCAGCCTCTGTCGTCGACAATGCAACAGTTTGTTGCTTTCTTGTTTACCATGTAATTGCGCCACCACATTTAATGAACACATAGCCAGTTATTGATTTACGTCCATCAATTTCACTAGCCCAATCAGAATCACTATAATCTATAACTTCAGCGTGATCTGATTTACAATATTCCAGCTTCGCAGACATTGTTCCTTTCAGATATCTAAAAATGCGTTTAACCGCGTTCCAATGCTGTTTCCCCGGTTCATTTGAATATCGACTAATCAAATTCACCGCATAAGAAATGTCTGGCCTAGTGCCTTGTGCCGCATATAAAAAACATCCGACAGCCTCTTTATATGGAATATTTCTCATCTCTTCGATTTCACCTGTTGATTTAGGTGACATTGCATATTTGCATTATCTAATTTCACATTGATATCAACTGGAGTAGCGACAGGATTACTGTTATCCATGTTAAATCGTTCCAAGATCTTTTTAATATAGTTCTCTTGATCTAACCATAAAACACCTTTGTCGCGATCTCTAGTTATTCGAAAACCCAATATTCATCTGACATCTCCAATGTCTTTCATTCTGAACCGGCTTGAAAGCTTATGTTTCAATGTTTTGATTACAATCTTATCTTGGCTGAAGATAAGTATGTCATCCACGTAGACCACCACAATTAATTTCGTCTTTTTGTCCCATTTAAAATAGATACACTGATCTGCCTTTGATCGTGTCAACCCGAAATCTTTTAATGCCTTATCCAACTTTTGATTCCAGGCCCGTCCGGCTTGCTTAAGTCCATAAATTGCTTTATTTAATTTACACACTTTACCAGTGTGATCATCATACTGCTGTGGTTGATACATCAAGACATTTTCCTCCAACTCTCCTTGAAGAAATGCCGTCACAGCATCCATCTGTTTGATGTGCATATTATGCTCTACCGCCATTGCTAACAAATAACGTATGGAGTTATATTTAACCACAGGTGCGTAAGTTTCCTGATATTCAACCCCATAACGTTGAGCACAACCTTTTATCACTAATCGCGCTTTGTAGTGAACACTACCATCCAGGTTATGTTTTGTTTTAAACACCCACTTTGACTGAATTGGTTTTGACTTTAACGGAGCATCTATTAATGTCCATGTTTTGTTTTCGTTGATTCAAGTTATTTCTTCATCCATTGCCTTTTTTCAAAAAACCCGAGTCTCCACTTAACGCATCCTCCACAGTGATCGGATCACCTGATTCGAGCATTTCGACCGAATAGATAAAATCATTCATTATAGGTTTGGGTTTACGGCCTGAACGTCTTAACAATTCAGATGATATAATCGCTTCATCAGGTATGTAATCCTCATCATCGTTTTTTAATCTCGGGTTCTTCTGTTCAGAAGACAAATCATCCTGCGATTCACACAATTCTCGGACACCATCGACACTTTCATTAACATTGTTGCTCGTTAATAACTGTTCGATTTCTCCCACTGGAACACTCATTCCCTCCATTTTTGTATCGCCAATTTCATCGATGTCATTTACCATTGGCATAAAAACGGTATTGTTCCATTGCTTATCGAACAATGAAGAATTGAACATTCGATTTGATTCATCAAACACTGCATCTCTAGTAACACTTACTTCACCAGTGTGAATATTATAAACACGATAACCTTTTTGGGTTTCACTGTACCCAACCATTATGTGTTGCTTAGCCACTTGATCAAATGTCTTGCTTTTATTCTTTGGTATGTGAACCATAGTCTTCGAACCAAATACTTTGAGAAAATTTAAATTCACATCTTTCCCAGTCCATAGCTGCTCTGGTATTTTACCATTTAATGATGAGGTTGGACTATGATTTATTAAGTAGACATCAGTATTTACCGCTTCAGCCCAAAAACTCTTTGGCAATTCCATATCAAATAACACGCAACGAGCTTTTTTTATGATTGTTCGGTTCATTCGGTTATATGGTATACTGGTTTCATGTTTGATGCCACACACACTAAACAAATTTTCAAATTCTTTACTGCAGAATTCACCACCATTATCCGAACGAAAAACTTTGATTTTGTTGCCAGTTTCGTTTTCCATAAGAGTCTTGAATTTTTCAAATACAGAATAAGTTTCACTCTTTCTTTTAAGATAATAAACGAATGTTTTATATGTGTAGTCATCTACTATTACGAATATATACCTCGAACCGCCTAATGATTCACATTCGATTGGACCACACAAATCACCATGCACTAATTCCAATTTCTTACTCGATACTGTTGTCGAAGACGGGAAAGAATTCTTATGTTGTTTACCTCGTAAACAAATTTCACATTTGTTATCACTCATGATACACTTGAAAATTTGTTAAAGATATTTGTAGTTTGTATGCCCCATTCGTCGATGCAACAAATCAAGATCAACAACTCGAAAAACAGTATCAATTTTTGGAGTTTTTGACATATCTAATTTATATAAAATCTCCCACTAGTGTCGCTGTAGCGATCAACTGATTTGTTTGGTTATCAAAAATTTTACAACCACTGTTATCAAAAACCACGTTTTTTCCATTTCTTGCAATTTGACTGACAGATAACAGATTTGTACTTAATTCAGGAACATGAATCACATTTACGTCTACAAGTTTATTCCGTTTGTTAACATTAATTTCCAATTCACATTTTCCGACTCCATCGACCGATAATATTTGATTATTGGCTACAAGAACAACTCTATCCAACGATTCCAACAAGGAAGATAAATATTTCCTGTTATTTGTCATATGAGCCGATGCACCAGAATCAATAATCCACTCATCACTTGTCCCAAAATCACTCGCACTGAGTACTGACAACAACGTACTCTTATCACCAAACGATTGTTTTTTTCTTGTGCATTTATTTGCAAAATGACCCAATTCGTTACATTTGTAACAACGAATTTTCTTTTTCTTTTTATTATTTTGCTGCACGGTCAATGCCTTAGCTCCTCCTACACTTTCCGTCCCTTCCTATAACAGTTTTGATTTTACGTGCTCACCAGTTATTATACGCGTACCGGAACTTTCCATAGCCATAATCATTGGCTTAAATCTGTCCGGTAAACCAGCTAACAAGAATGTACCAGTCCATTCCTCAGAAATATCAAATTTAATATCATTCAACATTTGCGTTGTTGTTTCAATTGTTCCGACATATTCTTCCATGGATTTACACTCAACCAACTTTGTTGTGATTAATTTTCTCATTAATGTTACCCGTCGAGATAATCCATCATCTTGAAAAATTGATTTCAGTTTATCCCACACTTCTTTAGATGTATCAAGATTACGAATATGAACAAATATATTTGATTGAACACACATGATTAATTTCGCCTTTGCTTTGACATCTACTTCAATAAGTTTTTTTTTTCAGGTTCAGTAATTCCAGCCGCCTGTGCCGCCTCGGGATTTTCAATGCATGACCACAATCCTTCATGCTGTAAGTACGCTTTTACTGCAAATTCCCAATTGTTGTAATTTTCTCGTCCAACCAATTTTTCTATTGGTACCATGGATGATGACGCCATATTACCTCGTGTTTTAATTTTTTTTTTTTTTTAATTTGCACCAAAAAAAATTCAACAATTTATTTTAAGCACTGAAGTTACTAATTTGTACACAATTTATGTTTCTTCGTGATCTGGGCCTATAACCTGTTGAGATACACCCTTGAATTAAAAATGATCTGCGAGTTTTTTGTTTCTCTTTCTTTAAAACAACAACAAAAATGGTTTTTGAATCGTAAAAAAAAAACTGAGAATTCTTTGTACATACATATTTATGTTTTTGTCGAAATTTTTATTTTTATTTTCTTGATGTTTTTGTAAATGTTACCGACGATCGGTATTTTTGAGCCCGATATTTAGCTAATGAATTGTTTGTCGGGTTAAAATAAAAAATTGTGATTAATTTTAGTGAAAAATGCTAATAATTGTTTGTTTGCACAAATAAATGTTGACGTTCCTTTCTCAACTGGAATGTTTTTCAAGTATGGTCTGGGATGTGTAACATAGGGTTACTCTGTGAAACACAACACTATATTATTGGGTTTCCCAATTACACGAATATTTAAGTTTTCAGGGTATTAAAAAATAAATTAACAAAAATTATTTTATTTTTATATCTAATCAAAGTCTAATTTTATTTCGTTTTTATTTCATTCTAGGTAAGATAATCATACACTTTCCCTAAATCTACTGCACCTGTGCTGGTAAGAAATTTTAATCGCTCCTAAAATATACATACTTTAAAGATTGAATTAAATTTCGTTTATCACTAACATTATAAAAAAATTGAAAGAGTTTGGAATTGCATTCAAACAAAAACTAAACCCAACTAATTGAAATAATCCTCTTAATCCTTTTCAACGCAATTTAACCACGATTTCTATAAACCCATATTTTTTTTTTTTTGACTTGTGTTCTTTTTTTAAATACTATTTGATAATTTTTCTTTGTACGATAAATCGAGATTTATGTTTGATATACAGTACAGCAGATTCCTATCATACCACTTTTACCACTTTACATACACATAACAAATTATATCCGTTCATACAAAAAAACAAACTTTAAATAGCAGCAACATCAAAGTAAATAACTGGGAAAAATAAATTTTTTGGTTTGTACCATAATTTTGCTTAGCATGTGTATTGTATGTAGTACTTCAAATTTTATTTTATATACTGTGGAAAATTATGTTTGCTATTTGGACAATCAGCGATATGGAAATTATTTACTAAGTTTAATTAACTCAAAATTTTATTTTGTTAAAATTTATGAACAGAACATAATATAACTGTCGGTATTTCGGTTGATAATACTACGGTTGTCTGGCATATTTAGAAAACATTTCAAAATTTGAGCGATTAATAATAACTATAATCCTCATATTATGAATTGATTTTCTTTCCAACAATCTAGTTTTAATCAAACTATTATTGGTAATATTCATAATGTGTTCAATTCACAGTTGGGCTACCTCACATATGTATGTATGTTTGTAATAATCCGATCTAACAATAAAAATCTATTAAATTCTAGTTAGTTTAATTTTAGTGTTATGTAAACTTTAAGCACACAAACTCCAACTTCCTTAAATCGTCTTGCTATATTTACATTAAGACAAAAGTAAATAATTATAATAGAATCCCTATGTACATATATAATATGTATGTACCAAATAAGAAGAATTTAAGAACATTTTTTTTTCTCTTTGCTCGTTTTTCGTATTTAATTTCCAGATTATTTACGCTGTTTTCCATTGAACAACATGTATTCTTATAGTTTTCTTTTGTTTCGATTTGGATTTCCAACGAGCAGCAGCATTAGATGGAAAATGAATACACCAAATCGGTATAATCCGTAGGAAGAAGGTATATACATTATATAAGTACACGTAAAAGAAATTATTATGGTATTTAAGTAAATTGTAAATGAAGATTTACTAATATCCAATGGATCGTGCCAAATCAATAAAACAATAACAACAACAATATTCACTGGTAATTTTCTCAAACTTACTTATTTCTATCCTTTTGATTATTTTCCGATAATCAGAAGGGTAAAACACTCACTCGTTCGAGCTTTCCCGTTTTCATTTTCTGGGACGACACAAAAATACAAAATTGGGGATTGATTCAATAAAAATTAACTTAAATACTACTATTTGGGATGCATTTTAATGAGGCCGGTAACAGTAAAGTAAATATAAATGGAATACGGTACGATAAAAAAAAAACAGATTGAATCATAAATCTTTCATTTCGTGTGCACACCGAATTACGTGTGGCTGTTTATTTTCCAAGTCACTTCTACTATATAAGAGCTTTATTATATAAAGTTATAAATAATTTTTTGTGCTCGTTTTTTTTTTTTGTATATACAGTTGGAAAAGGTTATAAAAAATGATGCATTTTCTTTGAAATGGAAACAAAGAAAATGCTGAATATTAACTATGAATTTTAATTTTGTTTTAAAGTGTAATTTAAAATTAAAATGACAAACACTTTCGTATAATATTTGCACAAGAATAATTAAAAATAGTCGCGTATTTACGGCCAACACTAGAGCTAAGTATGCGCAGCGCAGTTAATCTGCACAACAAACAATTTATATACACAATTCTCATCCAAATAATTAATCATTTTGTGTACGCCATTACGGAAAAAAAAACTAAAAATTGGAAAATTATTTTCATTAAAAACGACAAAAAAGTGTCGCTCGAAATTTATGAAAATATCATTGTCATGAAAAAAAAAACAATTTAATTAATTTTAAAAATCTTTTCGAATTAAAATTAAATTGAATTCATTATTGCTATATACGAGTATATATGTATATATAAGTGAATGTACTCTATAGTTTTCGCTCAACCTCCCTTCTATTTAAATGAATGTACCCTGTATAATATGTTCGGTAAAAAAATTGTTGTTGTCACGAAATTAATTGACGAACATATTCTTCCATATAATACGTCTTATGCTGTCTTATTTACTTAATTGTTTTTATTTAACAACAACAAAATATTTAATTTTATTTTATATGTATTCGTTTTCATCGTGATGATTGGGATCTTTAGTTATTTATTTATTTGTAAGGTTTTTTCTGTAAACAGCTTTGTATGTAGGTATTACGGTTTGATTAGATTAATTTAAATGTCTAGATGACACAATGAATTGTCAGTTTTGTAAATTAATTAATTATTTATAAAATTTTTGTTGTTATTTATATTGAAAAGTAGTTATTGAAGTGTGCACATTCTGGACATGTGTCACGGAACGAAAAATGTAATTAGGATCTTTGTTTAAAGATAAATCTATATCACAATTATCTAGGTGTATTGGGTTGTTCACTTAAATCGATTGACCCCACTATATAACTTGCAAATTAAACATTTCGCACTTATAAACTATTTAAAAATACTTGCCAAGGTCATTCAAGGTCAACTTTGATTTTTAATCGGAGCCCGTATTTTTTCAATGAAATCTTATTTTAAACAAGAAAATTAAACAACTTTTGCCCGAAAGATATTTTTTATCCGCCCTCTTTTTTGCCCTCTTAGTTAGGGTTGTTAGGTCATTTCAAGGTCATTCAAAATAATTAATTTTCCACTTTATAATACTAATACAACTTCTCCGTTTGATTTTTTTTAGGTTTTGTAATAATGATTAGTAACTTAATTAAAGCTTAGTCGAGGTAATGATGATGTTTTTATCCATTTACGATTTACCCGCACCAGGGCCAATAAACTTAAGAAGTAAAACTAAATTACAAAATGATTTTTTATTAAGCCTACGAATTTCATTACCGATAAACGGTTATCCGATCAACCGATTTTACCTGCCCAAATCGGTAAACTAACTACTGGTAATTACGTCTTATATTTACCGATAATCGATAAATTTAAAAATTTGTCAGCCATGCAATAAAGAACCAAATTATTATTTATTTTGTTATAAAACGAATCTAGCATCAGTATGGTTTACCAAACCGGTTGCTGCTTTTATCGGAAATGTCCTACTTCGCTACACCGATTCAGCTTATGTATTGGGAAACATCTCTTTTTATTTTTATTTTTTTAAGTTATGACTTAAATCTTATTATTTTCTATTTTACATTATTTAATAATTCCCTATCTCCTGCAATTTCAAAATTATTTAAAAAGCTACTACTCAAGAGGTTCAAATCAGTAATAGAAGCCAGAAACTCATTCCTCCTGACCAATTTGTATTTATAGAGAGACACTTTAGATCAAGTGGACGGAATCACAGATTTAATTGAAGCTGCTCTGGAAAATCAAAAAAATATACTCAAGTGTCTTCCTGGACGTATGTCAAGCCTTGAACAAAGTATGGCACCGAGGCCTGGAATATAAGCTAGAAAGAGATCTGCCGAAGCAGTTTTACCTGATTTTAAAGTCGTATTTAACTGGTCGACACTTTCATGTGAAACATGAAGAGGAATACTCCGAACTAAGAAAAATATCGGCTGAAGTTCCATAAAGAATTGTTCTGGGGATAATATTCTACATACTTTATACGCGAGACACGCACCAAGCACAAAGGAACAAATATTGCAATATTTGCGGACGATACTGCAATCTTGGCATTTGGAGACAACATAGAGAAGTCAACCAGTAAATTACAAAACACCGCTAATTTATTGAATAATTAGACGAATAAATCGCGCCTTCAACTCAACTAAACTAAATCTACGCATTTAACTTTACAAACAGAAATGCCAATTCGTTTCTTGTTCGACTGAATTCGCAACCAATTCCACAAAAATGTATTGGTTATATATCGGCAGATATTGAAACCTGTATAGACGTATGATATACAACTATGGGGCTGTACCAAGAAAACTAACGCAAAAGTCATTCAAACCTTTCAAAATAAAGTCTTGCATAGTTTTATGGCCAACGCACCCATATTCACAAGGATCTAAAAATGGAATACTTCAGTTAAGAAATTACGAATTATGCGAAGAAACACGAATAGCGCCTTCAAACTTCAACATCAAAATGCGGGGTTGCGTTGTATTCTGATCAACCCAAACACAGTAAGACAGCTTCGACGAACGAACCCTTAGAACGAGGGCTTAGAAAAAAATAATAATAAAAATTGTTTAACAATTTATGTATATGTTGGCGATTATTTTAGCATAAATGCTGCTGATAAAATCGATGTTTTACTGAAATAAATAAACTGAAGATTCTTGTAAAATCTTCAAAAATTAGGTCAAGATAATGAATGTATTATTGCAAAGGGTGCTTTCAAAAATTCAGGATCTACGCAGATACTGCTATTGACTTTACCAGAAGTCGCAATAGGTTTTAAAAAAAATTGTAGTATAGAAGAATTGTAATATAGACATTATTTATAGAAATAGCATTTGAACAGAATTCTGCAAACCGCAGAACTGAATTCATGAAAGCACCCAATATCTTTACAATCCTAGTGAAACCTTTAGAAAGATAAATTAATTTCACTACGCCTATAATTAGAATGACCAGACATACCGGTTTTTGAGGTAGGATACACTTTCTTGGTCATATACAATACTTTCGAAATACCCAATACAAAAAAACTGAAATGGGATATAAACTGAAATGGGGTATAAACTGAATTGTTCATATCCTTTTGTATGGTAGTATACCGCAATTAGGTAATTTTGATCTTGTTGCCCTACCCATAATATATCAACTAGAATGACGGTAAAGAATATTACTGTTTCTCTACTCGAGCATCTTTTTTTGGGAAATCATGTTGAATATTCGAATAGCATGTATACTATAAATGAAGGTAATTGTTGTTGAAGGTAATTTCAATAGCGCGACTCAATTTGGTAATACAACAAAATAACAATATATGTATCAGTCTATTTCACAAGACGTGGACGTCCTAAGTATGAACGATTTAAAAAAAATCGTTGAATAAGAAATTGTTCTATTTGAGAAAGAGAAGGAAACGTCAAAGTATTTGGGTTTCGCCAATAATATTCTATATATGCACAAACGTACGATTCCGTCTGAATTTACCATTTTTTACGAAGCCAAAATTTAGCAGTTTTACGTCAAATTTATTTGGAATATTAATCAGTAAAAAAGAGACTTGAGCCTTGCCTAAAAATGCTGCTGAACTGTATTTTTTGTCCTTTCTCATTTTTGAACATTCCTCGAAGTAGTCACTTTTCGGGAAAAACTTTTTTTTAACCCTTAGCGGCCACACTGGGGTTGATTTTTCACTCCAGTCAAAAGAATCGGTCTAGAAAGACAAATTTAAAATATTGAGACTCCAAAAAATTCATGAACATTCTGAAACATGTTTTTCAATTTCTAAATGGTTTACAAGAGCCAATATCAAGATAATTTGACAAAAAAAAATTATATAGGCGCAAAGTCAGAAAAAATGACGTTTTTCAGAAAAAAATCATTACTCCTTCCTAATACTTTTTTCTTCCTTCTATGTACCATGCAAGTAACATACATTCCTGCAAAACCTATATATGGCGCGACAAGTATGATTTTCTTAGTTTTTCATAACTTAAATTAAGGTGATTTGGCCTGGGTACATATTCACCCCCAATGGCCGCTAAGGGTTAATTATGTTGCTCCTCAATAATTCGTTCTACAATACCCCATTTTAATTTAATTGGTTGCCATTCTGAACTATCTGCTGCACCTATAGATTGTGATTTCCTGGAGAAATTTTATTTCTCGAGAAACCGAGAAATTTGTTTCCCAACTAATTTCATTTCTCGAGAATTTGAGAGTTTTCAAATTTATCCTCGAGAATCTCGGAACTTCTCGAGATTTTTTATATTTTTAAATTACTAAAATTGTATCAAAAAACAGTTTTATTACATTGATTTATTTGAAGCTTCCTGACGAAGAAACACTTGTTTCATTTTGAGATGAAGCTATGCCAAAGGGTAAAAAGAGCACTCAATATTTTAGAACAAAACCTTCTTTATAATATGAGCCCTCGATTAATATGACATGTCAAGAAAAACTTTGGAAAGAATCAAATTGTGTTTGTTATTGCTGCTTGGCGGAGGTATATTGGAAAACAAATGGCAGGCCAGAATGTCTTTCTGCTTTCTTACTGTTAAAGGGTAGGTGTGAAGTTTGTAACAAATGTTTTACTACATTTTATGAGAGTGTACATTGGTTTAACATAGTAATTCTTTTCCAAATCTGTCCGTTATATCCCATAATTTAGGGTTGGGTTCTTTTTCCATAATGACACCCTAAGGTTCAAACATGACGATATTCGTTCCGTGTCGCACGGTTTTTTCGCCCCAATATACTCTACAATATTGAATGGGAAAATTCAAAACTGAGAATAACGGGGAAAAAACGTATGCCACATTAGGATGAAATTTTAAATTTTCGAGTTGGCGAAATAGCCGAGGCAGAGCAGATAAAAGCGAGCGGAACGGAATCGGATATCGTTGTGTTTGAATATTTGCTGAATATTTATATCACAACAGACGTCGTAGGTTTGCCAGATGAGGGAATTCGAGATATTAAAATTGAAAAATACTGACATTCCAATAGGAAACCCTTATAGTATTAAAGATTTTAAAGAAACAACGTGCGGTCACTTCTTATTTAATATGCGCAAACCACTTCATATTAATAAAATTAACAAAATTATTTGGGTCATACCACGAATAGATGTTGGTGAAAATACTACAACAGTTTACTATGTCCTGTTAATTTATTTGGGTTAGCTCAACCATCTTTTAATAATCATTGATGATTAGTTATGAAAGCCATCATATTATTTAAAGTTTGGAGAAAATGAATACTGCCGGATTTGTCTTTGTTGATCATGTGGTGTCTATGAATATTTGAGATTGATGTTAGTTAGCAAAGTGTAGCATCATGTTTTACACGTTTGGTCATTTTGGTAATATTTGAAAATAGACACTAGCATAGGGTGTCTTATCTTATAGAATATAAACAATACCCTCTCATCAGAGCCCAACCATAAATTATGGAATACTACGTACAGATTTCGAAATCCTAATGTGCTCCCTTTAAATTCGATACGCGAGCCAACCTCTGAGATTCGCTTTATTCAGCTTAGGGTAGGATCTTACTACTCACGTATATGTACATTTTTTTTAATGTCACTTTTAAAAAATGTACATTCGCACAAAATCTTTTAAAATTTATGTTAAATAAAAAGCGTCAAAAACTTTAAACCGAGGTTACTCTTCAGATAAACGAGCTACTGAAATGATTTGGGGTGTCTGGTCGCCACTCTTCTCTTCAGAATTTATATGTCAAAAAAATCATAAATTAAATTATGCTTACGTAAAATAGAGTTTTTACCATATTTTGCAGTTTTCCACGCTTTAAAATATATCGAGCCTTTATCCCAGCTAATATTAATTGAGTAATTTATGAAGATTAAAATTAAAAATTTTATTAGAAAGAGAAGTTTAGTTGTCTGTATTAAATCAATAAGATTCTTTCGGCTTTTTATAGACACAATATATTAATAATAATGGCATTCACAACATTTTCGACTTGTCAATCAGAAAAATGAAGAGGCCAGTCATTTATAATATATCTACCAAAAAAAGTAGAAATATCAAAATCCCCCCCGTACTTTAACCCCAGAGTTAATACAAAATGTATTTTAACTCTAAAAAAGAAAACCTTTCCTTGCGTTTTCGTGGGTAGTTTGGTTTCGTACTGATAATCTCAAAACAAAAAGTTCGATCTACTCATCAGGTAGCTACGACCAAACTACAAAAATACAATTCCAACTCCAAACTTTAAGTATGAAGCAAGAGTGTAGTTGACTTAGCGAATTATAAATAAATTCACCAAATCAAAAAACACAAGGAAAACTTTTCATTTCTGTGTGTTTTATGCCAACACGAATAATAGAAAGAGAAGTTTAGTTGTCTGTATTACATCAATAAGATTCTTTCGGCTTTTTATAGACACAATATATTAATAATAATGGCATTCACAACATTTTCGACTTGTCAATCAGAAAAATGAAGAGGCCAGTCATTTATAATATATCTACCAAAAAAAGTAGAAATATCAAAATCCCCCCCGTACTTTAACCCCAGAGTTAATACAAAATGTATTTTGACTCTAAAAAAGAAAACCTTTCCTTGCGTTTTCGTGGGTAGTTTGGTTTCGTACTGATAATCTCAAAACAAAAAGTTCGATCTACTCATCAGGTAGCTACGACCAAACTACAAAAATACAATTCCAACTCCAAACTTTAAGTATGAAGCAAGAGTGTAGTTGACTTAGCGAATTATAAATAAATTCACCAAATCAAAAAACACAAGGAAAACTTTTCATTTCTGTGTGTTTTATGCCAACACGAATAATAGAAAGAGGAGTTTAGTTGTCTGTATTAAATCAATAAGATTCTTTCGGTTTTTATAGACACAATATATTAATAATAATGCCATTATTATTAATATATTGTGTCTATAAAAAGCCGAAAGAATCTTATTGATTTAATACAGACAACTAAACTTCTCTTTCTATTATTCGTGTTGGCATAAAACACACAGAAATGAAAAGTTTTCCTTGTGTTTTTTGATTTGGTGAATTTATTTATAATTCGCTAAGTCAACTACACTCTTGCTTCATACTTAAAGTTTGGAGTTGGAATTGTATTTTTGTAGTTTGGTCGTAGCTACCTGATGAGTAGATCGAACTTTTTGTTTTGAGATTATCAGTACGAAACCAAACTACCCACGAAAACGCAAGGAAAGGTTTTCTTTTTTAGAGTCAAAATACATTTTGTATTAACTCTGGGGTTAAAGTACGGGGGGGATTTTGATATTTCTACTTTTTTTGGTAGATATATTATAAATGACTGGCCTCTTCATTTTTCTGATTGACAAGTCGAAAATGTTGTGAATGCCATTATTATTAATATATTGTGTCTATAAAAAGCCGAAAGAATCTTATTAAAAATTTTATTATATTGGCCTATGTGATCCAATCAAATCATCACATATCCATTTTATAAATACTTTTAATTTTGAATGTAAATTAATTAATTTATGGAATTTCTAATATGCAACCGGTCCTTAGACCATTTGAATGTGTTTTACAAATTAACACGTAGAATTATATTAGTATTTACGAGCAATCATTCAACGAAACCGACCGATAGACAGGATTCTATGATTTTGACCCCATTGGTATTTTAATTTTAATTTATATGATTTTCACAGATATGATAAACAGCCCATCTTATGTGCCCAAAATTTTGTCCTCTATCACCCATTCAATATCTTCCGACATCATGAATAAAGTTTGTATATTTCAATTTTTTTTTTTTCTAGAAAAATGTTTTATTGCAATTCAAATAAAATTAGTGTTAAAAACACTATTTCTCAAGAAACAAGAATTCCCAAAATTAGTGAAATAAAATTTTTCGAGAAACGAGATTTAAAAATTCCCTGCACCAGCTTATCACTAGTAATTGCAATGTTGAATTTGGTAACTCCGTAATTCGAAAATCGGAATTTATTAGCCCGCAAGTTCGGAATTCCGTTTTTTTTTATTTTATTTATTCGACTAAGATGCTTCTGCCCGGTTTTACAAAAAAAAAAAGCTAATCTCGAGTTAAATAATATTTCGAGATTAAATAACTATTCTCGAGTTAAATAAATTGCGTTTTGCTTCACAATAAAAATTCAATGCTCGTTGATTATATTTTTTTTTCATCCAAATATTTAGCCCCCAGCTAATTATTTAGCTGTACGAAATTGAGCAGCTAAATATTTAGCTCTCCAGTTAAAATTTTCATGTAGGAAGGAAGTCGCAATTTCTTAAAAGAAGAAAGAGATGAAATATTATTTAATTGGAAATTGCCAGTTTTTTTGTGAAATTGAGCATTAGTGTCATAAAAGATGTACCTCTGTTGATAATGCTCAAATTTGTAAATTGTTAAGGTCAATCGTGGAATGCCCTAGTAATTATATTTTGCTTTTTGCTAATAAATATTCAGTTTAACTCTCCAGTTTGTTTTTCCTTTCTTCGGTCGTTGTGTAGCACTAAACTTATAAATTATACTACTATTGTTAGCTCAATATCCTTGTCCTGCTTAGCTCTGTTCATGGCTGGGCTTTTATTTTTAAAATTATTGCTTATAAATTTTAAATCCATAGATTAGGTTGGTTTATGAATTTGCTAAGCTTAAAGCAACATGGTCGCTCTTAATGGTTCGGAGAGTAAAGCACTCGCTTTAGTACTTGGGATCCTGGCTTCCATTTTCGGTTGGGTCAAGATGAAATTTATAATGGTCGGGTCTTGGGTTGTTGTATTTTACTGTTACTTTTCTTCAAAAAACATTAAATCCATTGGAAAAATAATGCTACATTAAAAAAAGCAAAATTTAGGAATTAAAATATTATCTCATCCAACTAGATTGTAATTTTAGCAGCAAAAAAAAATTACCGTAACATTACCAAAGCGTATATAAAGTTATTGAATTCCGGATGGAGGTAAAAGAACTTGAAGTTTAAATAAAATTTGAGTAAAACTTGACTCGTATAATTGGCTCAAATATGTAATCGCTGTTAGACATTTATAGCGTTGACACACTGCAATTTAATAAATCGGATTTAGTAAATTTTTCTAGTTTAGCCGTAGTATGTCAACACTAATTTTTGTTAATCGCGTTTTGTTGACAAATTACTAGATTTATGTACATCATATTTATAATTTCTTGTTATTACACAAACAAGAATAAAACTTATCGATACAATTTTTTATCGCTACTTTTTTGACATAATATTTATTCTGCTATAAGCACTTCACTTCAAACATGTGTGGGTTACAAACAAAAAATCCTAAAAAACCACTCCCAAAAAAGGAAGTATTTTAAATATAAAAAATGCTTGAAAGGTTATTTAATTTCTTTTTATAACTTCATGTGTGCTGCTGCCCCAAATCCCCGCTTTGATGGTTAATTTCCAACATTAATAGAAATTAGAACGTTTTTCAAACATTTCTGTTTAAATTAATTATTTACATACCAAAATAGAGACCTCCCCGATCCACTTATCACTGGAGCCTTTGCGGAAGTACAACAGGAAAATGTGACGGTTTTTTTCAAAAATATTTATATTTACATTATTATTTATATTTGTGTTTATGCGCAAGGATGACAAGAAAGTATGTATCATCCTTTTATTGCTTTATTGTAGTTGATCATAGTTATAATGAAAGTTTAACGGCACCTCCTGGCATTTTTCTTTGTGTTTAAGATATTTTTAGGGATTTTAATTTTTGAGAAATCGTAGGCTCCCAATGTTATTTATTATTTTTTAAAAAACAACGTTTAATAATTTTTTCTTAAATTATTTTAGTTTTAATTGAGTTTTTATTAACTGTCACAAATTGAAATTTGAAAATACAGCCGTTTTTCGTTCAACATGGTTAGTTTACGTTGTTGCGATTGAAAGAAAGACCATATACAGTCAGAAACATTCAGATGTATACGGCTCATATTTAGAGGGAAATTTAAAGATAAAGTTAAAAACCAAACAGAAGATATCATATTTAAAATTTTATTTTTTATCAATAATGTTATCACATATACATATTTACTTCATATTTATGTATTTTTAAAATAAAAAAAGTAAGAAAAAAAAAACAAAGTGTTTCGTTGATTTTAATTTGCCGTATACATCTGAATGTTTCTGACTGTATATACAGGTACATCAAAAAAATTGTGAACTGTCTTAGGAATATTTTTGCCACAACAATACCCATTTACGTTCAGCCAAGTGCTAAAATAAATACAGATGGCTACATAAGCTACTATTTAAAACCACTTATCAAAGATGCAAAACGCTTATATTCAAATGGCAACTGGATATAACACCATGACTCCGTCACACACGGCACAGAAAAATAGATCTATAATTTTCGGTTGGGTCTTAAATATTTAATACATTCTTATGTTACCTTACATGACTTTTATCTGCAGTAAATATCTAATTACTATTGTATAGAGAAGAAGTGCGAAATTACCAATTATTAAATGCGGAGATATTAATTTCAATTTAACTTGGTTTTCACGTAAAAAAAACCAGTATTTAAAAAAGCGATTTATGTTATTTTATTTTCCACTTTCTGTTTGAATTTGTCTTGAAAATACAAAAATAACATATCATAACATAAAATTTTAAATCCGAATATAGTGAAATATTTTCCATTTTTTTCTTGTATTTTTAAGCAAAGATATTATCAGCCGTAGAATATGCAAACTTTTCTTCAAATTACTGTCAATTATACTCCATGGGCTGCTCTTGTCCTTCGATGGAAATTATCAACTCTTGGAACGCATATTAGTTGGAATAACTGTAATCCTCGTAATGAAGATGCGTTCTCTTTTACCTAGCCGCATATACGTAGAAGAATATAGTACTGCGTAATGCTTCGTTGTCAGGGTTAATTGTTAATTGATTTATATTAGGTTGGGTCATTAAACATCAAATATTAAATGTGAGCTTATGAGACAGGTTTGCCATGAGATGAGACCCTCAAGTGCATCATTGTCTTTATCTTCTTGCTCTACACTGTGGAATAAGTTGGCGTTAAACTCTCACGACGAGGCGTTGTAGATAAACTTTTGTAGTGTTATAGAAATTGGTTTGACATGCTTCCAAAGGCGGATTTTTGAATGATGTAAAGCTTCGTAAAAGTAAGGGCCAATCAGAAGATACTTACTCGCCTACTAAAGGGTAATCTCTCAGAAATCGCTGTACTATTCGTTCGGCACAGAATGCGACCGAGCCAGAATACTCGCTAAAGACAGCATGCATGCAAAAGATCTGAAATTCGAATTATATTCGATATGTGCTATAATAATAGTCGCGTTTGGGGCCTCGGAAATACACCAACTAATGTAGTAGACTGTTTTATTAAAATAAAAGATATTTTTAAATTATGTATATTAAAAATTTTGGTAACAGAAAATTTCAATTACTTGGTGGTGAGGGTTAAATTTGAGTGAAATTGTCATCGTCAAAATTTGATTTTAAAAGGTTTGAAAAATATTTAATTTGGAAGAATTTAAAATTAAAGTAAAACCAACGCTGGTTCAATAATTTTCAAGGCATAAAAACTATAACCGGTTCATTTCTTTTTTATAAACTAAACTATAAACTTCTAGGATTATTAAAAATGACCAAACCCATTGGTAACGGATTCAAAAATTTGAACAAATTTTAAATTTAATTTAATTAAGTTAATTTTTACAGATGTAATTTAAAGGAACAATAAATTATGAAAAAATGATGATTTCGATGCAATTTTGTCCGAATTTCAAAATTAGATTAGAGGATTTTGAAGGTTTAAACTGTCATCTTGAAAATTGAACCAAGTGGTTATAGTTTAGAATCAAATGTGGATACTGTGACTAATCTGAAATTCAAAAACGCTTACCCATGAAGATAACATAAAACTATGGCCAATAATATCAATAAACAAGCAATTAAAATATTTCAGTTTTTCACTATTTCCATTACGCCTTAGCGACAATAGTGCTTGTGATGGTATTTATTACTCACGTGAGTAGTATGGTAGTAATACTAATTTCCATTAATCTAGTTTACCCTTCCATTTAGGGTGTTCAGTTAAAATAAATTTGTTTACTGAAATCATGTATTCCGCATTCTCCTGGGCTTAATTCGTGTTAGGTTTAAAGCGCTTGAGCAAGCTAAATAACTTTGAAGCCATCATTAAAATAATTTCAAATATAATATTTCAAGCTATACTATGGTATAGTACGTACGGTCATAACCGGTTTATTTGCTATCAAACTCTATCAAAACTGAAGATGGAAAGTTGGAGTATTTGTAACAGTTTTAAATTCATTTTCTATCATTTATTTACAAAACCAGTAGAAGGCGACAGCTTCCCTTGAGGTTTATATTCTTACAAAGCCTAGATAACAATAATGAGAAACGGGAATTCGGTTGGTAATATTCTAGTTTTAGATTTAATTTTATGTAAAATCTTAGCAGATAATAAAATACCAAGGGTGTTTATATGAAAAAGGTCATCAACACATAAAAATAAAAATCTTTCGCTTGGCATGTAATGCTTACAATACTAACATATGTATGTGCTCATACATATGTGATAATTTCACAGTTCGGTTGTAACGTGTGTATGCGTGTGTGTTTTTTTTTTGCCCCCATCGAAACAAGAATGGTCATATATATATATAAAAATTTGATCACCCCATAATCCAGTTCCTAAAACGATTGATAATAATTGACCAAGAAATAAAAATTTATATTATAAACATATGTCTCATTTCATAATGACGGTCAATCAACAATATATACATTGTACATACACATATGTATCCGGTACACCGATCAATAGATACGAAAACAAATTTTTTCCTATAATTACCCAACCAACCGGCTAAATATATGCGTTCTAATTCCAACATGTAGTTTAACGCCACATCATAATGTATAAAGGGGTTGAACATTAGCTTGTATGTAAACACAGACATACAATTTTTATTTTTATTTCGGGGGTGTTTATAAATTTCATAAAATTCAATAAAAATGACAATATAAATTTTTTTTTTGTTGATTGTTGTCTTGTGTGTATGTCAGAAAATAAAAAAAAATAAAAATAAATAAAAAGACACAACCAACCAGCATATAAATTTCACACCAACAGAAGAAAAAAAAAACTGATAAAGGTATCTTGATAAGACGAACAAAATATAAAAAAATTGAATTTAATCGTCTAACATGGGTTTAACTTATTTTATTTATGTTCTTAGACAAGAAAAAAAAAAAAATGATGAAAAAAAAAAACGAAAAGACATGTCATTCTTAAACCAATATTCATTCTTGTAACAGATCTTTATACCGTCGTATAAAAATTCGTATACGACGAACGTACATATATGTCGTTGCGCTAAGCATTAGAAATTCAATTGACATATTTCTATGTAAATTTATTTTAAATTGATCAAATATATATTTTTGATGGGCAAAAAATGTATACATATTTAAACATATGAGATGACTCTGGTACGAGATGCAGTGGCATGTTTCGATTAAATATAATATTTTGATCTGGTGTATTAACCTGGTTAATAAAATTTGTTGTTATAACGTAGATAGTAATATACAGATATTAAATTTCGCAACCATTTTGAAAATATTATATCCTTTGAGTCCCTTTTTATTTTAATTTCTTTTAAATATTCATTTCCATTTTAGTAAGTTTTCAAAAAAACTACTTTGCGAAGAAACGCTAAAAAAATTAAATTTTAATGGTGATGAATATTTTCCTTTTACGTAAAGGGGGAATTTTGGTTAATTTTTTTTCCATACGGTGTATTCAATTTTCTAAAAACCACACGATAAAATTAAGTGGTGACACAGTCATTCGATGGGGGTGAAGGCGCGCGGGTTATTTTTTTGTATTTTTCCTTTGGGGAAATTGAAAAAAAAAACACCCTACGACAAAAAAAAACGGAAAAAGTTGAATTTTCTTAAATTTTATTTTTCTCAAGAGGTAATAATGAAATTAGCTAAAAATGTTATGGTGTTAACATAAGAACGAACTGCCTGTGCTTGTTATTAATAAAATTTTATTTCGTTGTAAATGTTTTCGATCCATCACATAAATGTTGACACCACGTTCACATTTTTATATTTGAATTAAGATTGTCAGTTCGTTTTTAAGGGAGGGAGGCCACCAAGTAGGAATATTCATTTTTGGTTGAGAGTTTTTTGAACACAAAATCCAATTATTGAAACCAACTATAAACACAAAAATTTAAAATAATTTGACTTCTTTAGTGCAAATTGATCCACCAAATCAAATTCGAATAAACCGTTGTTAAAAAAAAACTTTCCAAACCACCCTGTTTATATGTATGTACATACATATGTCAAAATATGATGTTTACGACAAAAAGATTCGTCTCAAAAATGGGTTATATAAGGTGAGATTCCAGTGCCAGTACCAGAATAGAATAGAAGTGGATATGATGATTGAAATTTTAATCCTTCGACTACAGCAACAACACGCAATTTAAATAAAAATCAGGATTATCATAGAATTATAAAATGGATTATGCTTTTAGTAACGAAAAAATAAAATTAAACTGTGAAAATCATTACATTTTTGTTGTGTGCAGTTCGGTATGTTTATAGCAAAAGAAGTCCTTTCATAAATATTTATCCTTGATCTTATTTGAATAACAAATTACACATGACGCAAATATACTGATTATTGCGTAATTGATGAAACAAATTATATAAATTTGACCTTTTCTGATATTATAACGCAATTATTAAATGACATTATCTCGAGTTCAATTTAAATAAATAAAGTTTTTATATTTTCCATCAAGATTTAAGTAAACAAATTACGTAAAGTGCATTTTATTAAGTTTAATGTTATTTTATTTATTTTCATTAAGCGCATTTAGCTATTATTTTAATATTGTCAAAATGAATTACGGCTAATTTAACCAATTTGTTTTGTCGTTCAAATTATTATTTCGTAAACATGAGTCGAGAAATTGCTTAAGAACTTGTTTGAATACTACATATGAATAAATTATTCGCGTAGTTTAAAATTTCTTTTTTCAAAACTATTTAATACTAATTTCCTGTGCGCAAAGGTGTGAGTAAAATTATCCCAATATAATGAAGTATTGTAATTGTGAAAAAATATATTCCAGATTTGTACATATCGGAATCAATTAGGCCACCAGAATTCTCTAACATCAACTTTTAAAAGGTCGTTTTCGTTCTTCTGGTCATACATTTGAAAAAAAAAGAAATGTTGATAGTTTTAGTCAAATTTTCCACAAAGATCGGTTTAATAATAATCAGTTTGTTCTAACTTTCGGTTCATTGAAGCCAAAAATAAGAGAAATTTAATTAGAAGGGAAAGCTGCCAAATTTCAATTGACGTTTGTCCACGGTTGTGATTGGTAATGAAATTTGGGTGAATTGTTAATATATCTGTCCATTATAATTTATGACTAAGTTTTAGTAGGAACAGTACATTAATCTATTTAACATTATAATTTCTGGAAAGAGACCTCAGGCTGTCAATTTAAAGAAAATCAAGGAATCTTGAGAACTGGAATTGTTTAACTACAAACATATCTATAATTCATATTCAAACAAATTTTGAAACAATTTCGTTGAATTATCCGTAATTTATTTTCACGATATGAAAATTATAGCTAAATGCGCTTATAATGAAAATAAATAAAATTAAACTTAATAAAAATGCACTTAACGTAATTTGTTTACACAAATCTTGATGGAAAATATAAAAATTCCATTTATTTAAAATGAACTCGAGATAATGTCGTTTTAATATTGCTTTACAATATTAGAAAAGGTTAACTTTATACCACAATTGTTTGTGTCGATTATGCGTAATCTAAAATTTCGTCTTTTATTTTTTTATTAATACTAACTTCGAGAAACTTTTAGAATTTAATAAAATAGTACAACAAATTTCTAAATTTTACGTTAAAATAAATTTGAGCGCAAAATTTAGAAATTTGCAAATATGAAAATGAATTTCAGAATTGCGAACTTTCCTTTAAATCTTAATGAAAAGTTTTTGAAAATTTAACTCTTGAACGATGAAGTTTTAAATATCCCATATACTAATCCTACTAATTTAACCACACTTTACTTAACAACATTCATATATTTTGTTTCATTAAATTATTAATTTCGCCTACATTAATTTTTAAATTTCATATTTATTATTAATCACAACACAATATCAATATGTATGAAGGCATCCACTTATTTAGTAAAGATTGTTTTAATTAAACGCCTAAGCAGGCGGACAAATAATCGATATTGAGAAACTCCCTCCAATTGAATTGGAGAGAAAAGCCGCAGAAACGCTAAATGTGTGTGTCTGTGTATGTTTTTAGAAAAAATATTAACTAACCAGGAACAAAGTCGGAAACAACTTGTTTAACTTTGATAAAATTCAAGAATCCTTTTATAGTTAAAAAAATATCAACAATTTTGGGAATGAATTTAGTTAATCAAATACCGAATTTATCTACAATAAGCATTTTGAGCCACAATCGTAATAAAAAATTGCTGGCCGACCGATCAAAAATACGTTTCGTGAAATCTGACGGTATTTTACAATTAAATTTAAATTATTACGAACCTTTTCGTGTTACTTCAGTGGTTGACGTCAAAATTGTGATTTTAAGATTAAAATTTAAACCAAATTTATTTCGGGAGGTAGGAATAACTTTCTAGCTTGATGGATGGTGAACTTGTTCCGTTCCGAATATTCTCAGAGCCTGAGTTCAAAACTGTTGCAAATATGTAGTATTAATGGCCCTTTATCAATTTCAGTCAAAATTGCGTTTAAAAGATTAAAATTTGAAAATAAGTTTATTTATGTAGGTAATGGGTACCAGTTCTGGTTTAATATGTGGAGAATTTAATTAGCCACTCTGTGTACTATATGACCTGTCAATGGGTGTTAATGGCCCTTTATCAATTTCAATCCAAGGCGATACCTTATCTATCCTTATTGATGGATAGACAATTTATTCAGATATTGTGTTCACTATTAGACTCTGAGTTCAAATCTCTGACAAGGTGCATTATTGGTTACTAATTTTATGCAAAACCGCCTTTTGATGTGTAAAATTCGAAACACACTTATTTCTGGGGATGTGGGACACTTTATTAGCTTGATGGATGGAAAATGTATTCAGATATTATGTGCACTATCAGAACCTGAGTCCAAACCTCTTACAAGGGGAGGTAATGTAAAGGACCAGTTGTAAACAAAACCGCAATTTGAACATTAAATTTGATGGCGCTTTTTACTTAGGTAATGCAATTCCTGTGGTACTAAAAATCTTTATGAGGTTTTGTATGTGAAACCAGTTTTAATCTAATAAGAAAATAAATAGATGTACGATGAACAATTATTAATCTTAACGCGAAAGTTAATATCCCCACAAATTAATTAATTGATCATTTTATATCTGAACTGCAATTTTGACTGAAATTGTTACAGAGCCATTAACTCCCATTAACAGAGATTTAGACTGAGGTTCTGAAAAAATATCCCCTATTCTCAGAAATAAATGTGTTTCGAATTTTAATTTTCGATTTGCCATTTTGACTGAAATTGAAAAAGGACCACAAAACCTCTTATCAGATATTTGGTTGTGATAGCACGCAACCTAAATTTGTTTCGAATTGTAATCGTCAAATTGCGATTTTAGCCAAAAGGGCATTAACACCCCTTGTCAGAGATTTTGACTCAGGTACTGAGTCTCCATCCATTGAACTGAGAAGGTATCCCCTATCTCCAGAAATAAATGTGTTTCAAATTTTAATCTGTGTGGTGTTTTAAGGAGGAGAATCACAACCGGAACTATTTGATCCAGATCTGCAGATTGGGTTAACACTTATAATTATGTAAAATTATGCACATACATATAAGAAAGTGGATAATGTACCTCTCGTTGTAATATACAATGAATAGTTATCGTACGATTTCTACATTGCTAGATTGTCATGGAAACTTTGAACATACAACGTAAAATATTTACAAACTGTTACTGATAGAATGAAAATTTTTCATGGTAAAACTGTTCTACATTGTACATATAAATTTAGTGAAAAAATCATGATTGTTCTAGAATTTTAGTTTGAAATAAAAGCGTGCGATGAATATCTCAGATTCATATGTATGTATAATTTTTAAAGAAAAATGACAACATCTATTTACAAATTATATTTACAATTTTTCAGTCACGATTTTCGAAAACTCGAAAAATGTTGACAAAATTCTTTAAAAAGGCTCTTTTTAATCATTATGAGTTGTCTGTCGTACTTAAATATTATTACGAGTAAAACAACAACAAGTCGCAATTACGAGAACTCGTGGTGTCTCGCGTTTTGTCGCAATTTCGAAAAACTCGAAAATCGTAATGCTTACATAATCGCACCCCTGACAATTCCTCCGCTCAAGTGCCGGAGGATACGTCACACAGAATATTTCTTCAAAATATAGTTAATTGATGTTTCCAAATATGCAAAGACTCTCATATTTGTTCATCTCTCGCCACTAACACAAGGACTAATGGAACAAGTTAGCCCTTTAATTTGCTCCATTGATCCCAATGTTAATGGTGCACACCCACTTCCAGTTGGACCTATAATCATAACAATTAAAAAATTATTAGTAGTGACGAAAAATTGACGAGCATGTCTCTTGACGAAACCATACATCGAACCAGCCCTAGCTACAATCATTTCTATATGTTTAGTAAAACTTACCTGTAAATAAACCAACTAAATCAATAAACTGAGTAACTCTATCAATTTCCACATCTTGCAAACCGTACGGAGCTACAATTAAATTCTTAATTTTTGCAAATGACACAGTTTTACATTTGGAGATATTGAGAGCTAAACGATTTTCGACAGTCCAATCACTAAACCGATTAAGGTCCTGTTGTACCAATAAAACGTCAGCACCATTTCGGAATAATTTTGGTCAATGTACCAGTTGATACCTTTGCGACAAATAAGATGATATCCATTTTAAAGGAATAAAATTAGAATTCACCTTAATCAATTTATCAATTAATAACTTGTGATTAATTTTGTCAAAGTCCTTACTGAAATCTGTATAGATAGTGTCAACTTGGGCACCTTTTTCTAAACAAGATATCGTATCATTAACAAATACCGCCAGATTGGTTGTCGTTGATCTACCAGAAAAAAACCCGTGTTGTTGGGGAACCATTAAGTTTTTGATATTAAAATAAATACAATCGTTAACCAGTTTTTCAAAAAGTTTCGGGATAACAAATAAAATAGCTATTCCTCTCTAATTCTGAACTAAATTTTTTGGCCCAGATTTAAATACTGGGATTACATACGAGGGTTTCCAACACTGGGGAAAAATACTTTCCCTAAGGCTGTAATTAAATAAATGAGCTAAATGACCACTTAAGGCTTCGGAACAATAATATAAAAGTAATGAGGGAATACTGATGGAGCCCATAGACATTTTAGTATTGAAACCATCTAAAGTCGTTTTAATTTGTTTTCCCGTAAAAGAAGAAATACCGTGAATATGATTATTGACAATGGCATGGCCATGGTCAGAGACAGATGTCAAAACATTATCAACTGAATAAACGGATTTGAAAAACGTTGCAAATAATTCGCAAACAGAATTTAGATCATGAGCTTCCTTATCCTTCTAACTCATGGGTAAAGGATAACCAACAGACTTCCTTTTAGAGTTTATATAATGCCAAAAGCACGATGGATTTGACTTGATACCTGACTTTTCACGATACGAATTACGTTTGTTGACAATTTTTCCAATAAATAGATCCATCCCCACATACAACATTTCGTAAAACCGGTTAGTCATAATTTCGATATCCTTCTCATTATAAAGGAAATCCCAGGAAATATTTTCAAGATATCCATTTAGAGGGTCATAATCACCATTACTAAAATAAAAGATTAAAATATTATCATTTAGAATATAATCGTCAAAACATTGAAAACTTAATTTAATTAACAACGGTGTATGATGAATGCTTGATGAGCGAGCCAGGTCTTCACAAGGTTGCACAAATAGATGTAAATTTTCGTCAGTAAAAGCCAGATTCACTTTTTTTGATAAAACAAATTGGTAATTATTCCTCATAAAAAGTACAAATAATTCATGGTAAATTAGATTACGAGGGTTGAATTTCTGTTTTATTAGGGGATGAAATTATCTGTTTTTCGCAAATTTTCATTGGAAATTCATAAAAAGTAATGAAATAACTCAAAATTTAAATAAAAATAAATAAAACAATTATTTCTGCAATCAAAATGATAATACAATGTTTTCGTGTACACTTTGAGCCTTCCACATTTTCATAAAAACTGATTTTGGGGGCGTTTTCAAAGTCGCTGAATACGAATCTGCTGTTAGATTTTGAAAATTTAAAATAGCGGACAAAAGAAAAACAATTAATTAAAAATACATACATAATATCAATACATAACAACTCATTTTTATAAAAGTTTATTTTCTGTTGTACATAGATAAAGCAAAGAATATCAGAAAAATGATGATGAAAAGAATTTTATTTAGGAAAAATAGTAATACATTCTCATCACATCCGTTAGCCTATTAAAAATATTTATAAACATTTGTATTCTAGTTATTCTTAAGAGCATGGGTTATATATCTTCTCTTGCAATTATGATATTCATGAAAAAAATGATTTAAGCACAGCGTTTGTTTGCACCACGAACAATTTATAATTGCTCTTATTCCACAGATATCGCTCGCCTCAAAATTAAAATTAAAGCAAAATTTTTTGGGATTTTCAACTTTCTCTGGCCT
The DNA here is from genome assembly GCA_963556165.1 of Tipula helvola. Taxonomy (NCBI): domain Eukaryota; kingdom Metazoa; phylum Arthropoda; class Insecta; order Diptera; family Tipulidae; genus Tipula; species Tipula helvola. Next base: position 292,997,159 of record OY744482.1, on the reverse strand, counting down.
TTCATTAACGTAACCTGCACTATACCAAGCATATTCAAATAAATTTGTGAACTGATAATTGATTATGTATCAATGACTGCATTTTAATTATAATATTTCTTTCATGTAAGTTGGGAACAAAGTTCTTCCACATACGAAAACCATATATGAGGAGTGTCTGATCAAAAGTAGCTATTTACATTTTCCAACATGTAATTATTTTTTTTCTATAATTTTTTTTTCGATATCAGAATGGACCAAAAGCGGTTATTTCTCTATCAAAAATGTTCATAAATTCAGAAACAGTCGAAACATAAGCTATTTACTACAAAAAAGTAATCCTTAAATGGGCGTTTAAAACATTTAGATCAAAACAAAATATTTTTCGAATAACGTAAATATCCACTTTTGATCAGACACTCCTCATATATCAAGTGGTTGAAGATCACCTGTCGTTCCTTTCTGGATTGTAGAAACAATACCTTGTTCTGATTTGGTTTTACTTTACAAAATATTGCGCCCAAGTTTCTAAATGTTCTTTAGTTAATTTACCTGACTTGGAAGCCAGTACATAAACATTTTCGGCTTCAAATAAATTTTGCTTTACTGCTGACCCAAACTCCCCCTTTGGTTCTTGTAAAACTAACAAAAATGGAGATAAAAAAGTTCTCCCTCGGCAGATACTGTTTGTTGAATGGTGTACGAATGGGTGGTAGAATGTACTGATTGAACTAAACATTCTATACTTTTCTCTCCTCTACTATCAAGAGTTCGACCACTGTGTATTTCGTAACTAAAGCCACTTTGTTCAGAATTATATACACGCTCTGCACCATATTTTGCTATAGCGTTTTTTACTTTATTACGAAATTCCTCTATTTGTGATGCACGTTTTTCTTAATTATCAAGGGATTTGTTTTGTGACAACAAATGATGACCAAAAAATTACCAAAAAATAAAAAAAAATGATCAAAAAAATAACCAAAAATGACCAAAAAATCACCAAAAATTACCAGAAAATTACCAAACATGAACAAAAAATTACCAACAAATCACCAAAAATGATCAAAAAGTTACCAACAAATTACCAAAAATAACCAAAAATTACCAAAAAAAATCACCAAAAATTACCAAAAAAATTACCAAAAAATCACCAAAAATTAACAAAAAATCACCGAAAATTCCCATAAATTACCAAAAAATAACTAAAGATGACCGAAAAATTATCAAACATTACCAAAAATCACGAAAAATGACCAAAAAATTACCAAAAATGACCAAAAAATAACCAAAAAATCACCAAAAATCACCAAAAACGATCAAAAAATAACCAAACATGATCAAAAAATTACCAAAAAGCACAAGTTCAATGCACGGATCCTTACGTCAGTCACCCCAGTCGTTCCATCATCTCACAATTAATAGTAGAAATACCTCATTTGATTGAATTACACATAAAGGAGGCAACAAAAAAAATCCATTAAGCACAGATTATGAAATAAAATTTCTTTCTAACACTATTTAAATACTATTGTATGATAATAATGATTGTATTGTATGTATAGAAAAAAAGTCAATAAAAAATACGTCACCGGATCTAACATTTACGATGAATGATGATGATCTGCTATCTTGTCCTCATTCCTTCTGTTAGACCCTTTAATCGATCTATTCATTCTTTAAATAAAAGTCTATGAGATTTATTTAGTCTTGACCCACTTTTATTACACTAAGATACCATCAAACTTTTATACTTATAGTATTAGATTTACTTTTATCTGCTTTCACTGAAAACGTTTTATTTCCTATAAGTTTATGGTGGCTCTTGGTGACGATGATCAGACCCACACCATTTTCACTATGCACGAGACAGTAGGAATATTTTCGACAAAAGAAAAACAGCGAAAAAAAAATTTCCAATTCGAACTTTTATCATTCTTTTTTTAGTGAATTCTTAGTGAATATTTTAGTAAATTATACTTGTATTTTTCTTCTTTATGTAATATTTATTATGAATACTTAACAGTTCTTAATTTTTTCACATATTTTTAAAATTAACATAAAAATATTGGGGCACATACTCGATAATTTATCAATTTGCAAACTGCAACTCGATAAATATGGCGGGTTTGCATATATGTATTAAAATTTCTTGCGTAAATTCCATACTCGATCGTTTTCACAATGCAACATATTTTGTTACTCAGCACGCAAATGCCATTACGCTGAATAAAAAATATAACCTCAAAACGAGAATAATTGAAAGTATTTTGCTTGGTTTTTAATCAAATACATATGTAAAAATAACGTCAATAAATTTAAATAATTTAAATTTTTAAATATTTAATATGTTGAAAATGAGTACGAAACCTAAACTTAAATAAATAACCTTTTTTGAAAAAATTTTATTTTATTAACAAAAAACAAAAAATCGTTTGAAAAAATCGTATACCAAGAAATTTGAAAATTTTTAATTGAAACGTTATGATTATAAAATAACTATCCAATTTGTATTACATAGTTTTGTCTAAATTAATTAAATTTTTTCCAAAATATGAAATACAATTATTTCGAATACAGTAGTTAGCTTCGTTTCTAAATATTTCCCAAGATAAAAATTGTCTAAACTCAATGATTGACAATAAACAATAATTTGACGATAAATTAAATCGTACGCAAAATTTTAACTATTTGCTTGCTTGCTAGCTAAAGTAAAAATATCTAGTACATTATATCATTTTTTTGCAATTAGCAAAATTTGTTTGCTTATTAGCATCGAGTTTACCATTTGCCGCAATCTAGCAAAAATTGATTGTTTTTAACTTCCAAACTCGTTCTTAATTATAATATACGATTTGGAAATATGTAATGTGAAATTGTTAAAATTTAAGTTAAAGTGCGAATCGTTACAACTTTATAAGCTGACGCGAAATATGTATTTACTTCTATGAGAGTCAGTGGCCTGTTGAAAACCGCTAAACTTGTTTAAATAAAAAGACAATTTTTATTACCCCGCCATTTTACATTTAATACAATAAGCTACTACATTCAGTTCAATGTTTTTTATGACAGTGTACAAGTTTTCACTCAGGACCTGATGGTATTCCTTCAACTGTACTGTATCTATGTGATTGATCTTTTGATATTCCGCCATAATTTTCAACAGATTTAACGTGGGCTCTTTCGGAAATTCTCGTTTATTATACCTGTTTACAAAAGAGGGAATACATCTTTAATTGTAAATTATAGACCTATGTGCATAACTACCATTCCTACTGCTACCTATTAATCTCGTAGAATTTGTTTCATTTATAATGATCTAGTGTTTACCGATTTCACAAAAGCGTTTGATAGAATCACGAACCAAATTGTCTTTCTAATCTGCAGGAAGTTAGTATACATTCCACTACTGCATTTGTTAAGCTAATTTCCCTTTCGGTTTGAAACATTTTCGTTTCCCGTTGTAAAACTCTCCAGCGATGCGATTCTGGTTCAGTAATAATGTGAAATGAAAAATTTGATTAGGTGTAAACAAAACAAAAAGGAAATTTATTGTTTTTCGTATTGTGCCTACTTTGAAATTTAAGGGATTATACCCAGTTAGAAATTTCAAAAAATCGATTTTTTTTTATTGCATTTTCGGAATGTATTATACATATATTTGAGTATATTCTCTGATAATTTCAAATCGATCCGGCAAATATTCCTGGAGATACACGCATGAAAAAAAAAATTAACGATGTAAATATAAACGTCTTTTGAAACTTTGAATGGGTTTTTCTCAAAACGGTGTTTTCAAAGTCGGTGAGCACGATTTCTCAAAAACGGCTCAACCGATGGGTCTGAAATTTTAAGACAACCTTCTCAGATATATTTTTCAGGTAGTATGTTTTGCTCCCCTCAATGTAAATAATGTAAACGTTTTTGTGTTGCTTGCGAGAAATGAATGATGAACGGTATTATAATGTATTTGAAGGTTGGCCCGCGAGGATGGTGGTATGCCAGTGGTATTTATGTCCGCGCGCTATCTGAACCAAACTAATCAGCAAAATAACCACAAAAGTTTGGAACCCAAACCTTCTCGTAGGGCAACCTTAACATTTTGTGTTACATTAAGTTCGGCAACCCGATACTTTGGAATTTTTTATTGAAATAAATTATTATAATACAAATTTGCAAACTCCGAGGAAGAAGATCTCCATTTGATATGGAGACTTAACGTTGTTTTCGGAAAATGTTCAACTGATGGAATTGTTAAAAAAATGCAAAAAAAATTTTCGGAAATCATTTCAGACGAAAATCATTTTCAAATCACAGAATACATAGACAATTAATCAATACACATTGTTTCGACTTAACGGCAATTTAACATAGACAAATCTTGCCTTCGCCAAACCGACGTAAAAAAATTAAGTTGATGTTTTTTTTTTTGGCAAAAACCACGTTGTGTACTAAGGCCAATAAACCTATCTCCTGAAGAATCTTAAATAATTTATAAAGGGACAATTTAAACGGGCGTACAAGAAACATTTTTTGGCAAAAAACATTAGCATCAAAAATAATAAATTGGCATCACAAATAATATTTTGGAACCACATATGAGAAAACAAACAAATATTTTTGAAGGACATTATTAAATACTATGGCGACAAACATTGGCATCAAAATTAATAAATTGGCGACAAATATAATATTTTGGAACAGAAAAAAATAATTTTTAGTAGTAAAAGAAAAAAAAATTCGTGACAAAAAATTAAATTTAATCGATACAAATTATTTAATATTTGATGGGGGATCGATATAAAATATTGCAGTGTCATTAATAGATTCTATATAATCCGCTCCTATGTGCGGTACGCAGTGCGACATGTTTGCGTATCCCGGCTCCTACGTCCCTCGAAGTTTAAATCTAAAGCCCCTCGGAGCGCTAAGCGGGGGGGAGCGAAGCGACCTCCCGCGTGCCCGTGAGAGTTACCGAAGCCGTTAGCCTCTACAATTCTAAGTTAAATTAGGGATCTCCATTTTCCAGAATATTTTAAAACTAATTTCAATTTTTTAATTTTTAACTTATTTATTTATAAATTTCTTGCCAGTTAATTATTTTTGTCGCCCAAAATGTTTATTTCGATGCCAAAAAATAATTTTTTGTGTACCCTTCCAATAGTCCCAAAAAATTTTAAATGTTGCCAAATTATTATTTTGATGCCAAGAAATTTTTGTTTGTTGCTCATTAATTTGTGCCGTTTTATTATTTTTTTGTATCTCAAATATTAATTTTTTGTGTGCCGGTTTATTGCCAGCCATTTATAAAACCATCCTAATCACACCGCAACGCAAGCTAAATTATAATAAAACGTTTTATTATTTTCATTTTGCAAAATATTTTGATTAGACTCCGCTCTAACTTTATACTAAGGATTTCAGGGTCACTTTTCACTTCCTTGTTTCCAATAATAATTAAAATATTTTAAGACTTTTTAAAATTCCTAGAGTAGATTTTTGTTTGATTTTGAATTTCCAGTTGCTCATTTACACACCAGCTTCTAAAGAGTAACTGAGAGATTTAACGTGAAACATCCAAAGGGGTTAAAATTTAAAATCTTAAATATAAAAGTTTGTATACATATTTATATCCAAATGTGGATATTGGTCCATTACTTTACTTAACAACTTATTTTATTTGTAAACTTTAAACAAAAATTCAAAAAAAAACTTTTAAACGTACAAAATTTCAAATTTACAGTTTTGAAATTAAGGAATTTTGTTGCGTAAACTTTAGTTTAGAAGGATTTCTTTGAAATATAAATTTTAATGAGTTTGAATATCACCAAAATTGTGCTAGTTTCAATTAATTAATAATAATTAATTATCCTACATACATATATTTAGGTATAGAGCTGCAAGAGAATCCTGTTTCGAACTGATGCATAAGTTCAATTTACATGACTTCAAATCTAAACATTGTTAATAAAAAAATTTATTTTCAAGACAATAGCTCATAAATTAAAATGTTCTCTTTGGCAATATTTTAGTATACTTGACTTAGTTTGATCCAACTAAAGCTTATAGATGTGTTTAAAGCTTTGAATTGTTTATCAGATAAGCATGTACATTTTCTAAATGTTAAGCCTTTCCACAAAAGTCAAATTTCTTTAGAGAATCATGTAGTTCATTATTTATTGAATGTTCAATTTAGATACGCCAGAACAACACCCACCATCAAAGTTATAATCCATTATTTCCGCCCTAAATAAATTAACGTTGTAGTATTATTTACATAAATGTTAAATTTCCATTTCATAAGTTTACTAAATTATCCAAAACCATCCGGAAAAATCGATCACCATAATTGCATGTTTGTGAAATAACAATGACACTTTTCCTACAAATTATTTACATTATAAATTAGAAATGTTTCCAACTATAATTGCATTTTGTACAATTCTTACCTCTTACTGTATATATGTATGTATACCTAGCTGGTAGCATACAAAGTATGTATATTGTATTTATTTAAAACTAATTTTTTTGTAGAATAACAATAATAATTTGTGTAATTTAGAAATTCACCACACATGTTATATATCGTCAGTACGTTTTATACTCGAATAAGAAATGTAGAAAAGAAAATCGATTTTCTAATGTTGTATCGATGTGTACATACGTAACGGTAAAGAAATATGAATTATCAACTTGGTAAATTGGCAATACAGTGACTATACCATACAAATTAGCAAAAAACTTCTTTGAATTCTTAATAATAAGATTTTGAACAATTGGAAAATATTTCGTCTCCTTATTTTCAATACATACAGATATAATACAGTTGAGTGAAAACTTCACTTCAAAATATGTAAGACGTGCTTAACATTTAAAACGATATAGAGACGAATAATAACAACGCCCTTATACTATGCTCATATATGTATGTACAACAGCAAGTAGATTATATTAGAAAAGGCTTACAATTTCTGACTTCGATTGGAATATAATTCGTTTAATTTATTGCCATAATATTTCTTTGCTTTTTCGGAAAATGAGAGAAAACAATAAGTTTGTAACAACAACAACAACAAAAAGAAGCGGAACAAATTGAAACATGTTCTCTAGTTGTAATGATCCATTAAATTTTTTGCTCGTTTTTCTTCTCCTCGCCTATTTATGTACTCGACATATATAATATTTATGTATGTACAAAGCAAATTCAGAAGAATATGTTTTAAAGGGATGATTTTGGAACCCTTCCAGAAAATATAGTGAATGTACGACCAATCAAATGTTCAATGATTTATCACGATGTGATTCCCGAAAAGGATTGGTGACACAAGTTTATTAAACGTCTTGTATATTGTAGTATCCCAATACAAAAAATACAATCATTTTTTTAAATACAAAAGAATATAAACTGTTATGCCAATATGTATTTTTTTGTAAAACATTTTCGGATTTTATTCCATTTTCAGAAAGAGCAGCAGCATTTATTATTATTCTACATTTGTGTTTAATTTTTAATTAATTTAAATGGAAAACAAAAATAAATGGAAATTTAAATTACAGCAATAAAAATTTTCTCATTTAATTTAACAAAAAAATAGCAAAAAAAAAAAAAATAACCAAAGAACGTCTGAGATTAAAATCATAAAACAGGATTAAGTTTCTGGAACAAGAAAATAATAATCTTATACCCTGCGACGATGATCATGATGATGATGATGATTATACAAATGGTGGAAAAAATGTTAGTATGTATATGTATAGGTTACATAACTAATTAAAATTAATTGAAAAGTATATAACATTGATTATTATCACATTAACGTCTCTACACAATAATGATAATAAATTCGCGTTTATATTCGGGCAAATCCTTGTAAAAATACATTCGGATTAGCATTTAGTAATATGAATGACGGCATTATGACGGAATCCTAAATACATTTTTACGGATCATGCATGTACATATATCTAAGCATACATAAATATAGGGTGCGACATCATAAAAAAAAAAAAATACGGTGAAAATTTGTTTTCAATTTTTCAAGACAGGGAAAAATGTGAGCTTTTTCGGCATAAACACAAAAAATCGAATTTAATTTGTTAAACGATACCAAGTAGAAGGATTCAAACAAGGGGATTTGATTCGTCTCTGGTAATCCCTTTTCTTGATGTATTATTATTTTATATACACACATCCTTATGCAGTTTCCAAATAAAGAAATTTGGAAAGTCGTAAAAAATATTTCAATTTGCTAAAATATTGCAATTTTCAATCAGCACAAAATATCTTGACATTTTATAAATAGAAATGCGGAATGTCAAAAACAATAACAACATATACAATAAAGGGTTGAATTAATATAAAACCCTTATATTTTATTTATTCCAGAGCATATACGGATACATATTTACAAAATTGTCACGATTTATTGTGCATCTTTGGTATATAGTATACTACTATAGGCGTATATACAATTTCTTACGCATTTTAATTTAATTTTTTGATTTTCCTTGGACTTGGATAATCTTATTATTTAGGGGTTTGTTTTGAGCGAGAAGCGGGGGTTTACTAAAATCATGATGATTTTAAATCTTTTTTTTTTTTTTTTTGTTATTTTCTTGACAAAATCATTATCGTAGAATATTGTTTGGTTTTATATCACAAATTACTTTTGTGCTGGTTTTGAGACGTTAAGTGTGGGTTGAATAATGAAAATAATTTAGAAACAAATTGATAAATTGAAATTAATTTTTGGATATGATTCGCATTTTAATTTTGACAAATTTTTGTTTGTTTTTGTGTTTTTGAAAAGCGACAATGATATAGGTTTAATACTGTACCATATTATGTGCTTGTAATTTTTACTCCTAACTATATACTCGGATTGTGGTATTCTGAAAATCTAAATTAGCTACATAAGATAATTGTTGGAATTATTCAATTTTATTGATCGGTGTGAAGTTTTTAATATAAAAAAGTATAAGAAATTGTGAATATAATCCGTAAAAATATTGGTGTAGTAATACGGAAGATGTGGCACTTCTTATTCCTATAAACTTTAATGGCTAAATCAGGCACATTCAACATTGAGGTTGGACTATCATTAAAATCTGTTTTCATAATTTTACCGGCAATGATGATTCATGTTTTGTATATTTACATATTTTTGTTTATTTGTGTAGGTGCAGTACTTCACATCGCTGGCTCGTACTTGCCTTATTAAATACCATTTTCTGCTGGTTCTGGCTCCTTCCAATGTAATTTAAACTTACCTTACAAGACAAGATATTTAGTTCTCTTCGCTCCCCGTTTCAGTTTTTTTTACTGATTTCTCGATCCTAACCGAAGACTCGCAACTTTCTCTGATATTGTTTTCTTAACATCATGATTCAAAGCCATGAATAAATTTTCCAATTTATCTATAATTCTATCTTTAATAAATCAAGCCGCAGCTTATGTCGTAGATAGTTACATGGATTTCTAGATGTTCGGAGTGCCAAAATTAACAGTTGTTTGTAACCAACAATTTTGACTTGGCAATAGAAAATTTCTATGAAATATACTAAGTAAAATATTGAATTTATAAATTATTTTGAGAAGTGGTTTCGCTTTACGCGAAAAAGTTTTAGATGCAACTTGGAAGAAGCTTCATAAAAGCTTGATTAGTTTGTTAATGCTCGAATGGGAGAGAACACAAAATTGCTCAGTTAATGTCCGTTGCTGTTACTTGTACAAACAAGTTATTCGCATAAAAGGTGAAAACCAAAAATAAAGCTTATATCAGTCAATATTTGTTCCCGCGACCGATTATAATGATCTACCGCTTCATATATCTCACACATTTTACCTCAGATTATCTGTTTAAACGAATCTTGTGAGAGACCACGATCAGAATCAGCATCAGCACAAGATTCCATAATACAAATTTAAAAAATGATTAATATCTACAAATCAATCAAAAATAATTATTTTCAAATTGTAAAACTACCAATAAAATTGTAAATCATCTTCTTATGTGTTGTATCCTAATGTTTTATTTTTTCAAACTCCTCAGTAGTTTTACACTATAAATTATGAAGGTAGAATCCTAAGCGATTTAACCATGTAGAATTTCATAAAATTAAATTTGAACGACCAGCCCAAATACAATATTTTTTAAAAGATTACTATTAAGATATAATTAATTTATCACCCAACTGGCAGAAGATTAGTTTAATTCGATGTCAGTTAGTACTCCTAAATAAAAACATTGCAATGGAGGTGATCAAGGCACGTGTTTATTGACTGTAATAAACCTAACGCAGTATTAGAATTTATAGTAAACAAGCGACGTAGAACAATAAACAAAGCGCTCTAGTATCAATTTTCGGAGTCTCTTCGATCATCATTAGATATCTGCTCTTGGCAGAATCACTTGTCAATTTATTACCCACTATTCAATTCAGATAACGGAAAGAGCTGTTTAACGGGTTATTGGATATATAAATTGAGTGGTATCTTTCAATTTAAAGCCGTTCCAATACATATTTTTGCTTTCCCTGAATTAGTTTACTTGAGATATGACTTACGTGAAACTTGGCGTAATAAATGGAAGATAAATCTAGCTCTATTATTAAATGATTACTTAGCCGCCCTTAGCTTGAGTTAAGTTAAATATTAATCAAGTTTAAACTTGAAAGACTTGTTCTGGGAAAATTGGTTAGTTTGGGCTCTGTAATGTGCCACATATCTAATACAGATTTTTGCAATTCTTGCTGTTGATTTTGTCATCTACAGCAGTGCTTCTCAAACTGTGGGCTGCGGCCCCCGAGGGCCGTGGAGTTGTTGCCAGGGAGCCTTAATATCTCTAATAAACCGAACAATTTCCTCGCACACAACTTTCTGAATCTCTCAATCAATGACCGTTACGATTTTCTGTGCTGTTAATTGCTTTTGTAAGATATATGATGTGTATATGAATTCCAGTATCACGAGGATTTTGATAGGCAAGTTCTTATTGTATACAATGAATATGAACAAGAATTTCAGATCGCAAACCTTGAGCTGCGGGGCAAAAAATCATGGTTAAAATTTAGGCCGTTTATGAAGTAACAACATTTTTAAATCAGAAGTCCATATTCGAAGTAAATTCTCGGAAATTTAGGAGCTATATTTAAACTAAACACTATAGGAACTTAGGTCTGTTAGTATTTCTTTTTTCCCTTTAATTATTGATTTTGTAAATATAGTAAATTGTTATCAGTCGACACCGGATTTTAAAATTCACAGATTGTATTATAATAAATAAATAAATAAATGTACGTATGTAATTTTAAAAAGTTGCTCGTACTTTAATTTAATTTGAAATTTGAAAAGCCAGCTTGCCAAATTTGGCTTTAACAATTTCAATTTAGTTAAATTGTATATCAGCTTAATGTTGAGAATTCCATATCGGAAAACGAAGATTCCAATGCCGAGTTTTTTTTAGGGAATCCAATACCGATTTTCGGTAAAACGGTTGCTCACCGAAATGTTGGTAAACTTTTGGAATACTTACCGAACCTTCTGTAACTATCTTCAGACAAATACCCATAAACACAAAAGTTTTATAAATATGTCGAAACTTTTACCTTGGTTTTATACATAAAAATGTCATATTCGTCATTGGGATGTATGCATTAAAAACCGGAATTTTTTATGAAATTTGAGCCTTTATTATGGAAAAATGTTACAAGATTTTTTATTCAAAGTATTGCCCATCGCTACCCACTACTTTTTCTCATCTTTCTGGCAATTTATGGTTCCATCCCAGAAAAACTACGCCGGCTTAGCGGCCAAAAACGAATCGGGCCAATTTTCGATACCTTGAACTGAAGTGAAGCGTATTCCTGATAGGGCATTCTGCATGGATCGGAATAGGTGGTAGTCGGAAGGAGCAAGGTCTGGGCTATAAGGCGGGTGAGGCATAATTTCCCATCCGTTATTCTCCAGGTAATTTTTGACCGGCGCGGCGCCGCAATATGTGGCCGAGCGTTATCGTGGTGGAAAATGATTGACTCGTGTCTGGTCGCATACGTTGGCCGCTCTGCCTGGATTTTCTGCTTCAATCGGATCAATTGTTGACGATAGAGTTGGGCATTGATGGTTTGGCCACTTGGAAACAGCTCATAGTGGATCACACCTAGCTGGTCCCACCAAATGCACAGCATGACCTTGGCCCCGTGAATATTCGGCTTCGGTGTCGATGGGCCGGCCTCGCCTTTCTTGACATACGCTTTTTTGCGCTTGGGATTATCGTAATGAATCCATTTTTCATCGCCAGTGGCAATACTATGCAAAAACGACTTCTGTTTGTGGCGCTCGACCAGCATTTCGGACATGCAAAATCGTCTTTCCACGTCTCTTGGCTTAAACTCGTATGGCACCCAATTTCCCATCTTTTGGATGAATCCTAAGGCTTTCAAATGTCTGGAAATTGTTGCTTGACCAACTCCCAATGATTCTGCAAGTTCTTCTTGCGTTTGACATGTATCTTGATCGACTAATGCCTCCAATTCTTCATCCTCAAACTTTTTCGGCTGACCAGGACGCTCTTTGTCCTTGGTGTCAAAATCACCACTTTTGAAGCGACTAAACCACTCAAAGCACTGTGTTTTTGCAAGAGCATGCTCACCATACAAATCCATGAGCAAACGATGACTTTCAGCTACAGTTTTGTTTGCGAAAAAGTGACTCAACAAAACTTCCCGCAAATGCTGTTTTTTCGCAAATTTGATAAATTTTCCATCATTGAAATCGGTTGGATGTGCATAATCAAAACAAAAACTTTTAGCTGATTTTGACAGGTATTCAATAAGGCTTTCAAATGACATATATTTCCATGATGTTCTATAACGCATAAACAAGTAATGACATCTAGTATCAAATTCCGGTTTTTAATGCATACACCCAATATCATTCTAATTTTCAAACCAAAATTCTTTTGATTGATTTGCAAATCTGGATACTCAAACCTACTAAATTTAACGAAAATCCAATTAATCCGAACAATTTATCATAAAAGTTGGTAATTAAAGAAGAAGCGGTACTAGGTTTGAGGAATAAGGTTAGGTTAGGTTAGGTTGAAGTGGCTGCTATCGCACACTTAGGCCAGCAATGGCCCGTTGTGATACCACAGGATCCCATCTCCCCATTACTCCCGTTGAAACCAACCAGAGCTATTTATATAGCGTAATAAATCTCGCACTCCACAGTCCGCGAGTTCCGAAAGGCTGTCCATACCGTACACACCCAAATACTTATGCCTTCTGTATGATAGCGCCGGACATGAGCATAGGAAGTGTTCCAAAGTCTCCTCCTCCTCTTCGTCCATGCAACTTCTACAAAAGTCATTCGTCTGTATCCCCAGCCTTCTCGCATGCTCCCCAAAAAGGCAGTGACCTGTCATTATCCCTACGACCAATCCTATTTCTTGTCTTCCCAGGGATATTAGTACCAAACTTGCTTTGCTACCCTGCACGTGAGAGTGTTGATCCACCTCTCATTTGTCAAGGCGATTGCCCTTTTACTGAGCGCCCATTTTAGCACTGCCATAGGCCTCCCCAGACCTACCATTTCCGGCTGCATCTGGAGAGTCGTACCGTACCTAGCTAGTTCGTCCGCCCTGCAGTTCCTCGTGACGTCCGAGTGACCCGGGACCCAGATTATCTGGATGCTGAAATACTCGCTCATCTCGTTAAGAGATGATCGGCAATCCAGCGCCACCCGCGACTTCAGACAAACTGCCCCAAGTGACTTGATCGCTGCCTGACTGTCCACATAAATTGCGATATCCCTCCCGGATACCACATTATGCTTCAACCATGTCATGACTTGCCCGATCGCCACCACTTCAGCCTGGTACACGCTGCAGTAGTCAGGGAGACGAACAGAAATATTAACATTAAGTTTATCACAGAAGACTCCGGCTCCTACCTGATCGTCTAGCCTCGAGCCGTCCGTGAAAAATTGCACTGCCTCGTTTTCCAAGATTGATCCGTTTCTCCAGGATTCCCTTGAGGGAAAGATGGTACGGAAACCCTTATCGAAGCACAACGTTGGTGTGATATAATCCAGATTCGCCAGTTCTTCGCCAGCGAATCTACCTATCGTCGAGTGTCCCACCTGAAGACACTTCCATTGAGAGACAGCCAAGAGTCTCGTAGCCACGTTGGCTGCCATCTGTTTACCATAAAGGTCGATTGGAATAAGGTGGAACATAACCTCTAAAGCGCGTGTAGGTGTTGTCCTAAGCGCCCCGCTTATAAGCATACAGGCCGTTCTTTGCACCTTCTCCATCATACCTCTATAAGTTACCTTATCTAGAGCTGGCCACCAAACGCCCACCCCGTACATTAGCACAGGTCTTACCACGGCGGTATAGAGCCAGTATACCAGCTCCGGTTTCAAGCCCCATCTCTTACCTATAGCGTTTCTACACGAGTATAAGGCTACAATAGCCTTATTCACTCTTTCCAAAGTGTTAGGCTTCCAGCTGAGCTTACTATCAAAGATTATGCCCAGAAATCTCGCTCGGTCAGCAAAAACTAGTCCGCTGCCGTTTATGATAGGAGGGCTAACCACCGGAATTTTATATTTCCTGGTAAATAGTACCAGCTCTGTTTTGGAAGGGTTAATCCCCAATCCACACTTGCTGGCCCATTTCGTAATGAACAGGAGTGCATTCTGCATAACATCCCTAATCGTACCTAGATATTTGCCTGAGACAGCTATCGCTACATCATCAGCATATGCTACAACCCCTATCCCCTCTCTCTCTAGTTCCAGCAGCAATCCATTAATCTGCACTCCAGAGAATGGGGGACATTACACCTCCTTGTGGGGTTCCTCTAACCACCCGTCTTCTAATCTTGGACTCTCCCAGCTCCGAGGTAATAGTCCTGCTTACCAGCATCTGATTTATTAACCTACTTATAGAGCAGTCCACTTTCAAAAAAGACAATCCTTCCATGATCGCCTCCGTTTTTACATTATTAAAATCACCCTCAATATCGAGAAATGCTACCATGCAAAACTCTTGCAAGTAAATTGATTTCTCAATTGTGCGTACTAGATCGTGCAGAGCTGTGTCCACCGACTTTCCCTTACAGTACGTATGCTGCGACATTGCCCAATTCCTGGGTTCAATTCTTGATCGAATAAACACATCTATCAACCTTTCCAGGGTTTTCAGCAGAAAGGATGATAGAGTTATAGGCCTCAAGTCCTTTGGACGAGCATGTGAGCTCTTTCCCGATTTCGGAATAAAGACTACTTTGACCTCTGTCCAATTCCTAGGAATATAGACTAGTTTCAAACATCCCCTGAAGATAACCTCTCGCCAGGGGATGATGGCTGCCGAGTTCTTTTGAATCTCTGCTGGTATAATCCGATCCGGGCCCGCCGACTTATAAGGCTTAAAACCCTGCAGCGCCCACCTGATCCGCTCTCTATCCAATATGCCCTCCATATCTATTGGAGGTGTTCCTCGATGAGCTCCAGGCTCCATCGAGTCATTAAAGCTTCCCGGAAAGTGGGTATCGATGAGAAGCTCCAACGATTCCGCACTTGAAGCTGTCCATGACCCGTCTGGTGTAATTAAGTAACTAGGACTAGTTGGGTTAGTAGATAGAATCTTCCTAAGGCGGGAAGTCTCAGAGACTTCTTCCATTCTATCACAAAAGAGTCTCCAAGATCCCCTCTGTGCCTTCCTCAATTCTTTTTTGTACTTTCTTAGGTCCTCCTTATAGGAGTCCCAGTCCCGTACATGCCTCGTTCTCTTTGCCTTATTAAAGGCTGTCCTACACGCCTTCCGAAAGGTCTCCAACTCCATGGACCACCATGCCGGTTTCTGCCTGCCCCTTGGCTTTATCAGGGGGCAGTTTTGAGGAATAAAGCCCTTTACTATTCAACGCAACACTTGCATGTCAACACTTTTTAAATATAAAACTAATCTCCGTGGAATAACTAACTATTGATCAGTTTTTTTTTTTGAGATTTAAAACGATTATATGAAAAATTTAAATTAAATGTTTATTTTTATTTCTAGCGTTTAAAGACATTAATAAAATAGTGAGATCGGTCAATTTTCTAAAAATTAAGACCCAAAGTTTGTGCATCAAATTACTAAATACGAATAAGTAATGGAAAAATTCTGAACAAATAGACTAGAATTTATTAGGAAAAGGGAATATTCTTTACTTTTTTTTCTAGATAAGTCAACTTTTCGGTAAATTACGGATAATACAATTAAAAAATTACCGAAAACGGGTAATACAAAAGTTCAGTAATTTTCGAATGCCTAGTTCTTTGGGGCCAAGAAAACTGATTTAATTTAAAAAAAAACTGAACTTACTATCATCTACTGGGAAGAAACTCGTCATAAATAAAATTTCAAATTTTGATTTGAAAACTTAATTTTTTTTAATGTTTCAAGTATATCCAGAATTTTCATATTTCGATAATTCAGAAGAATTAAATCCAAATTTGGTCTTAAATCCTAAGTAAAAACCATTTGACGCTAAAATTAAAAATGAAGCAAATTCAGGTCGGGTATCCAGAATAGTCAGCATAAAAATGTTTAGCTTTAACCTTAATTAGTCATTTCTTTGTCTGTTCTGCTTTACTCATATATCTAGTTAAAATATTTAGTACCGGAGTTTTTACAGAAGTGTCCAATTTTTAATAGTTTCTTTGGCAGCTTGATAAAAGTTTTCCTGTAAGTGGCGATATGCTTTAAAAAAACGCAAAACTTTTACTTAGTAAAATAAAAGCAAACTAGAGCACTTTCCAAGCAAGTAATTAGTGCCTACTATGTTTTAAAATTCGTTTTGGTGTGAGGTTCCTTAAAATTATTGAAGGGAAGTTGTGCTCTTATCTTGAGCTTGCGGAACCATTTCAATGACTATTGCAACTCAAAATAATCAAAGTTGATCTGTCTGTAAACCAAATTTATAATGCAAATGAAACATATACTTTTGCAAATAAACTTCATAGTTTATAGCGCTGGTAATTTTAAAAGCGAAAAATTCCCAATCATTTAAAAATTGTAACTACCCTGTTGATTTTAAACATCCAAGAACTGCGTGGATGACAGCTGTTCAATGATAGGTTCCATAAATCTTTTTGTACCACAGGTAAATGTTAACTTACTGCCCTAAAAGAATTTAAGTAAAAAATGCTTTTTGACCAATAAATTAATATTTTATCAATTTAGGTACGAACATTTTCAAAAAGTCAAGGGCTGCCAGTAAAAGCGCTATTGGATAATACTCCATCTCGTCCACCTGAAAATGAATTAAAACCATACGATGGACGAAATATCACACCAGTCATGCAGCCAATGAGCCAAACTGTCATTATAATTTGGATGTAAACTTGGGGAAAGAATCATCATTAGAATCATCTACTAATATTTTTTTAATTGTACCGAATGTAGGCCTAACCAGCCTACAGGTAGTAAATTCAATATAAATGGAGGAAATAACAACTTAATTAATCAAATGAATGAATTTTTAAAATATTTGGTTTATAACAACAATAACAAAATCATATGATGCCAATATTTACGATTTCACGATTCAGAAGAATGATCAGACAGAAGTAGTTAAAAAATTTACATCTGTTAATATGCGGATGTAGCAATTTTGAGAAAGATTTCTTCCAGCACTAAATTCCACATAAACTTGATAAATATGAAATGAAAATTTAGTAGATTTGCGATAGTTCAGCAACCAATTCGAGTAATTTTTAATTTTGGAAATGAGCGTCCTCACAGGAACAGAGAAGAAGAGCGTTGTACTCCATATACAATAGTCTTTATAGCATCACAATCGAGAAGCTTTAATTGTTTCGAGTTGGTACAGATAGTGCCGAATATAGGATTTCCCTTGTTTTATTTGATTCTAACAAATCAGAAGATCTAGAGGAGTTATTTTCTAAGCATGAAACTCTAACGAATGAAATGTTTTTGGTTTTCAAAAGTTGAACTGTGCTCAATATCACTTTTATCGACAATGCTCTCAATTTAGATTTTGAAAACCACGCTAATATTATGTGTACCGAATGAAATTTGTGATTTGTAAATGAAAAATTAAAACTAAACGGCAATATATAATCAATATTTTTCTTTAATGATTCTATTGCACATATTGTACAGTTTTTAAATAATAGTATCATTCAAATTTTTTTGTTCATTTTACGGCGAACATTCACTTTTTCCCGTATGGAAGCCATTAGGTTCTGGATGGTGTCTTCAGTGACTCTGGCGGATGCCCGTTTCCATCTGTACTGGAATTCTTGGTCATTTTTCGCAGCTTTAGGCTCTTTTTTCAATTCCTTCTTCACTAAAGCCCAATATTTTTCGATTGGACGGTCTTCCGGCACGGCAGGCGGATTGCAATCCTTTGAAACAAATTCGATGTTATTGGCTTTCATGAAATCCATCGTTCCTGTAGCATAATGAATCGAGGCAAGATCGGGCCAAAAAATAGTAGGGCTATTGTGTTTTTTTAGAAACGGCAACAAACGTTTCTGAAGGCATTCTTTGATGTAGATTTCGCCATTCATAATCCCGTTTATTATGTATGGACGTGATCTTAAGCCGCATTGGCAAATTGCTTGCCAAACCATACGTTTTTTGCCAAATTTTTCAATAGATACGGTAGTAATTGCTTCGTCCAGTTCTTCACCTTTCTTTTTGATATAATATTGGGGACCTGGAAGTGTCGAGAAATCCATTTTGACGTAGGTTTCGTCGTCCATTACGATACAAGAATCTTTTCTATCGTTCAACCATTTGTTAAGATTCTTTGCTCGATCGATCCCTCTATTAAATTGTTCAACACTTCTTTTGGGGATTTTTAACTTCTTGTATGTCCGTAGATCATTTCTCGTTTTAGCTCGTTCCACCATCGATTTGGTTGTTTTGGTTTTTCTGGCCAAATCCCGCACAGACATCGAGGGATGTTTGGTAATGACTCTTACAATTGTTTGATCCAACATTTTATTTCGAGCACCTTTTTTTGCTCCGGATCCGGGCTTGCGAGATACAGAAAGATTCATTTGAATTTTTTTTTTTACGTTTGTTACCGTATTAATGGAAACACCGGCCAATTTAGCAATTTTTTTATTGGTATACTCCGGATGATCATTGCACAATTTAATTATTAAATGACGTTTTTCTCCTTCTGATGCGTCCATTTCGAAATAAATAAAACAAATTCCCAATTTGACGTTTATTTGTTTTTTTAAATTGTTTTTCTACAAAATAACTGTACCAGTTTTTTTCTTTTGCGTAGTAACCTATGAGATAATATAAATTGGGGAATCACAAATTTCATTCGGTACACATAATATTATGTAACAATTATTTGGTCTTGAAGATATTAAAAGCTTAAGTGGCGCATTTCTCCTTCAGCACTTGGACATGTTCATCAATTATGTAACTGTCACAATGAATTTTTATTTTTATTATTGTAATCTGTAAATAGGTTTTTTTTTAAATGTAGTAAATATTTTAATTGTTCTTTAAAAATTACATATGAGTCCAAGAGACTCATCACATGTCTTTACATCAGTAAAATGACCCATGCTGATTAGGGTTTAAATTCAAATTGGAATGTAATGTATTTTGCTGCAACTTAAAAATTAAAATGTTTACTTCTCTACGAGGAATCACAAAGCAACCTAGATTATTCAAAGCCGTAGTCTTAAAACGGAGCTTTTATAAAGAAATTAGAAACGAGGAAAACACCAAATTGTCCATAGTATAACACATAAACATATGGGAAATCACTTTTCTCCAAGACAAATTTTTAAATGAAAACGTTACAAATTCTTAATTATGATCTCTGAAATATTTTCATAAATGTTTGTATTTCAACATTATGAATATCATATTCAGTACTTAGATATGTAAAACACTTTTATACATATAAACGTTTTATAGTATTTTTACTTTTTTCATTGAAAAGCTTGAAGCTAAAAAACATTATTATGGCTAAAAAAGCTTCTAAACAATTATGATAAGCCAAAATCATAGGCTCTATACTCTAGAAGGCTCTGGTAATAATACATCGTTCAAATATTTTCAGAAATAATAAATTGTTAAACTTTATTCTTACTCGAAATTACCTAAACATATCAATTTAAATTTCTTAGTAGGTACCTACCTAACCGTATCTTGAAAAATATATCGATATAAGGCGAATAAACAAATACTTCAGACAAAAGTTGTTTTTCGGGTGAAATAAGAGCCCACAACAAAAATATATATTTTTTTCAAAAATATGAATGATTTGAAATTAACGTTGGAAGCACGAAATTTCAAGGCCATTAAAATTTAGTCATGCCTCCTCCTCAAAAGTGGTCACTATTGTTTTGTTTACGGTTTGATTTTTTGATCTTTTGATTGATTTTTTTTATATTAAAACTGATTACAAAATATTTATCTTTTCTGAACTCGGTGTGAGTTGAAGAATTTGATGAGTTCGATTGATCTTTGTTGATATTTCGAATAACAGTTCTGCTGTGGGAAGAGACATTTACAGAAATCGACAACGACATCCAACAAATATCATTGTTTTAGAATACTGCGAACCTACATTTTCTCGAAAAATTTTAAAACATTGAACACACAAACAATATTCAAGAGTTGTACAACACTTACATGTTACATCCATTAATAACTTCGTTATTCGTGCGAAATTAATTAAACTTTAAACGTCTGTGACAAGGTTTCAAATCCTAAAAAAAAAGCATCACAAAATCCTTTACACACGTATAACATACACAAACTATTTGCATCACATTAAATTGTATTATGTAATCCTACTTATAACATAAATGTATGTATGTACGTACAAACGAGTACATATGTATGCCGCATTTTCCCTTAACCAAAGCAAAAATATTTTTAAAACCGATTATCCTTGTTTTCAAGGATTTACCTGTAACAAAATTTATAAAATTATAATTTTTATTCAAATTGGAAGGATTGTTGTTGTAATGAAAATTATTATTTTTTTATCAAAATTGCAAAATTGTTGCAAGAGAGCTTTTTCACGTGTATGTGTGGGTGGGTGGTACATACACGTATAGTTATTAGATATACAGGTACAGAGTTATGCCTATATCGGATTTGATTTATTAAACTTAAAATTTGGTTAGCGATAGTGTATGTATGTATATTGTATAGTTCGGCGTAAATTAGATAAGTTTAAATTGAAATCTGACAATTTAACTTCATATTATGTTATGTTTGCGTTAAGTGAAAATTCCCGTGTCGAATTAAAACTTGAAAACAATGAAAACTTGCGTGCTTGGTTAGCGTATATATATGATCCACATTCAACACAAAACCGTTTAGATAAATCATAACACACTATACGTTTATTATAATAAACCAAAACCACCACAGCAAGCAAAAATAAGATTTTTTTTTATGTTTTTTAATTTTAAATCAAAAAGATAAAAATCTATTCACTTGTATTATGTATACACATACTCTCCATGTTTTATGTATTGTTTATATGCAAATTTTTTTTATTTTGTATATTTTTCCAATTCACATAAAATATCACGCTGTTTTGTGAGTTTGTATGTATGCATGTACATATATTTTCCATTTTCCCTCCTTTTTAGAAAATCTGCTGGTTGAGTATATTGTTGGCTGGTGCTTGTATACATAATTATTTTTCCTTTTGTTCTAGTAGTTTTTTTTTTTTTTTATTAATTTCTGAAACCGCCCAGTCTCATACTATATGTGTATGTTTTGTGTATTTTGTATCTGCGATATGCAATATGCATGCGAATTTGCAATGTTAATCAGAAAATTTTCAAGAATAAAACGGAAAATTAAAAATTGTATTTGTTTTGTATACATAGTGTACAATGTACATAAATGAGTTCATATATGTATGTATGTATGTATACAGAATAAGTTTATATTGAAAGACATTATAGCTAAATGCACTTAATAAAAGTTAATTGGATCTTGTTTGTAAAATCTTAATTGAAAACTACATGCTATTTTGCTAAATTATTTTAAATTGAAATCAAGATGTATCTATGCGATGAAATGTGATTTTGAACAGATTTTTTGTTGTGGTAATAAATGGCAAGAGGTTCAAATTAAATAGAAAGACGGATGTTTTAAAAAGAAATGTTCATTTCATTAAAACTTAAAGTATAGAAGGGAATTAATTAGACACTGTCAGTCGCTGAATATTGTCTTTCAAATATTGAGTCCTAGTATGTCAACCTCGATTTTAGCTAATCCTATTATTTTGCATACAGTACTTGAACGAATTTAATTAGATCGAATTTATTAGGCGCAGTCTGCCTAGGGTATAAGCAGAGCCCTCTAGTCTAGAGTATAGAGCCATAATCAGTATGACGTATTTTTTAGAAGCTTTTTTAGTGGTATAACTTTTCACTGATTTCCATAGGAATCCATAGCAAAAATGGTGTTTTTTAGCTTCAAGTTTTTCAATGTAAAAAGCAAAAATGTTTATACAAAAGTGTTCTACATATCTTTAGCAGCAATATACAAGAAGGGTATATTGGTATTAGGTAAATATTAATTGCAGAAATACTAAAATTAAATTATTTCTAAAATATATTTTACGAAATTTCATTTTGAAAAATATATCAAAGTTGGCTCTGACGAATTAAAATTATACTTGCTAAATTTATCTTTAGTTTTACTAGTGTACGTTAGATGTCTAAGATTTATACAGAAAAATACGAAAAAAAATTGTGTAATCACAAAATTATAACACGTTCTTGATATTTTGAGAATTTGTTTTGCTTTTCCTACAATTTTTGAACTTGAAATTTCCCCAGGTGGCAATTTTTAGTACGATTTTTAAAATTTTTACTGCCATCACTGCCATCTATGTAATGTATATTGACTTTATGCACACATTTGTAGTAAGCTTTTCTTTTTAATTTGACCAGAAAGCTGTTGTTATGAACATTTTTTTTATATTTTGGTTTAAATAAATCACTTATTACAAGAAAATGAAAACGATTTACTTAAACGATATTCATATATGTTGGAATTCAAACATTTATGAAAATATTTCAGAAATCATAATTAAGAATTTGCAACGTTTGCATTTACAAATTTGTCTTAGGAAAAAAAGTGGTTTCCCATATGTTTTTATGTGTTTTACTATGAAAAATTGGTTTTTTCCTCTTTTCTAATTCCCTTATAAAAGCTTCGTTGTTTAGATTATGGCTTGTATAATCAAGGTTGCTTTGGTATAAGACAATAACAAATAAAGGTAATGCTTAAAACTCTAATAGAAAGATGATACAGATAGATACTTTGGATTCATGTGGGTAATTGGGCTATGTGCTTGTGACGGACAACTCGGTGAAATTCCATAAAAATAGTGTACCTCAAAAAACTGAAACGTGGTTCCAATTAAAACTGTTTTTTTGTGGTAGTTTCCCATATTAAAAAAATAAGGGATTGTATGATACAACTTAAGAATTACTTCTTCCGGCTACAGCAGATATCCTATTGTCGGATATCGGGATGATCAGATCAGATTATCTGACTACCTGTGAAATTTGGTTGTTTTTTATTTTTTCTTCAATCCGATAGAATATTTCAATTATTGGCGAACTGAAACTTGTGTGTGATATTTTTAATAATACTTTAACATCCATATAATACTGCTGAAAGTCATAAAACGGCTTTCAGTTTGTCTAAGTACTTCAAGATTTCAGTAATAATTGTTTTGTAAACCGAAAAGTAAGGATTCGAAAGGCATACAAATTTAATTAAGGGAGAACACCACTGTAACCTACCATTTTCAAGTGCTTAGTTTGATATGTTTTATAAGGAATAGGTTGGGTTTAGAGAAAAAAAAACTTTTAGGCTATATTTGGCATATATTTAAGTAAACAAAAAAAAAATGTTATGTAAAAAAAAATACAAAATGGCGGCGCTAGAGTAGCTTTAGTAGAAGTGATTTTGCCTAGAGTCGCTCCACTGCACGCAGTAGAAGTGTCTTAAATTTGTTCCTGGAACAAAAAATAAAATATTCTCATGAAATATATTAGTTTTAGCATCGAAGTACCTGAGGAAATCAAAAAATTCGAAAAAATAAAAAATTGAGACAAGTTTGAAGAAAAAGTTTCATTTTTCGACTATAATTTTCAAATAAAAAGTTGCATATCTTTTTTAATTTTTAATAAATCAAACAAAACTCATGTACTTCGATTTTAAATCTATTTAAGAAGCTACAGTTAAAATTTCAAATCGATTGAACAAAAATTGATTGAGTTCTGCTGCGTGCAGATTTCCAAAACACGGTTTCGAGAAAAACGCGTTTAAAATTTTTGGTATCAATAACTTCTCAATAAGAGCTCTCAGGAAAATGCTTGAAAACCATCTAAAAAAAACTTTTTTAAACGAATTTGTATCATATTTTTGAGATTCTAAAGGATTTTTTAAAGGCAAAAAAAATCGATTTTTCGAAAATCTCACAGTGGTGTTCTCCCTTAAGAAGTCGAAAAGCCGAACGACAGAAGTGGTCCAATATAGTGGACGTCTAACTGAGGCCTTCATAAAAAAAATTAATTAATGAATTTTGAAAATTTGAATTTTTGAGGGTATACATTTTTTTAAATGGTCAAAGCGTACTAACTAGCAACCATAGGCTTATATTGTCGCTAATACGATAGAGATCTGAAACATTTGTTTGCATTTTCTTCCAGATAACGGCGATTGATAATTTTTAAAAAACGGTGTTAAAAAAACAAGTGCAAATTTATAAAATTCAACACAATAGGAATTTATTTTAAATTTTAAGTTTCTAAAGATTTGTAATAAAATGGGATTTTATAAAAAGACATACATATTATATAGAAATTACAGAATATGTATACACAGTGCTAGGGGATAAAATTGGTCAAACACATTTTTACAAATTGGAGTCATTTTTTGTTATAAATTACAAAACTTTTGAAAGCAATTGGCTTATTGTTTCTTTTTAAATACATTTTTGACTCAATTTTTTCAAAAAAATGTACCTGCAATTTAGGGGAAAAACCAAAAAAATGCCAAAATATTCGAAATACGTTGATTGGAGCTAACGTAATGGAATAAATTAAACACTTCTTTTTTGATGTTTTTTTGTTTTTATTGGTTTATAGAAATTCTAAATTGAATATAAATATTTTATTTGTCCGTTTTTTCCTTTTAATATGGCGATACACCTCCGATTCATTGAGTTTGATAAATTTTTCAAAATCGCAGAAGGTATATGGATTCCGAGATGATCATCAAGAAACTTTCTAAAGTTTAAATTGATTTTGGCGCTTTCTATAGGTACGACTACTTCAATATAAACTAAAAATTTTCTATTGGATTTAAGTCTGGGCTATAGTATAGCCAGTTCAACACATCGATATTTTTGGGAGCGCCCCGTAATCCCGCATGCCAAAATCCCGTAAGTACAAAATCCCGTAAATTTATGTAATCCCGTATTACAAAATCCCGTATTTCAAAATTCCGCATTCCAAAATCCCGTATTCCAAAATCCCTTAGTTATACAGGATTTACAAAATCCCGTAATTAGAAAATCGTATAGTAAAAATTGTGTCTATCGATTAAAAAAGTATATCGATAAACAATTTATTTAATTTCATAATTATTATTTACAAATCCAGTTAAGTATTTCTTTTTTTATTACTCTTTTGAATTTTTTGTTCCTTTGAACTCTCCTTTTATTCTACGGTAACTTTTTCCCATAAGTATTGTACTTTGAGAGACTTTGCCAAAATCAATTCTTTCCACTAATCATGGATAATTTTGTATAGTCCAGCATGGCGCTTACCCACAACAACTTTAATGCGACAATTTTGGGACCGTGGGAAGTTCCGTGGGAAGT
The DNA here is from genome assembly GCA_963556165.1 of Tipula helvola. Lineage (NCBI taxonomy): Eukaryota > Metazoa > Arthropoda > Insecta > Diptera > Tipulidae > Tipula > Tipula helvola. The sequence goes on along the minus strand of OY744482.1, from coordinate 292,971,257 downwards.
CCTTACTCGACAGCATACCAAAATTCAGTTGTTTTTGACTGTTTTTTTGACGTTATGTCTTAGTTTTCATTATGTATGGGGGGTAAACGAGAATTTTAATGTGATGATGCGCGTCATAGATTTGACGTATTTACGAAATTTATTTGATTAAAGCAAAGTTCCATAATAAATTTAAATGTAATGTTTTAAAAACTGTAAAAATCAAACCAAGTTAAATAAAAATTTGTGGATTGACAAAAAATTACAACAACAAATTATTAATTCAATTTTAATTAAATAGTGATAAACTTGATCAAACATGCCACACGCCATATTGATTTAAAGCTATAAAATAAAAAATAAAAAGTTCAAAAAAATTTTATTTTCATTATGTAAAATATTGCGTACATTTTATGAATTTATATGCTTTATAAGAAAAATGTATAGTCGCAAAAATTAGGCCGAAAAATATTTAGGTTTGCAAGTTATAAGACTTCAAGGTTTCCAAGTGACCGGAAACCAGTTTGATTTAATCTAGTAAGCTTTTATTAAATTCAACACATTCGGCGCATTCATAGGCCCATATATGTATAAAGCCGAAAGTGAATATTTCTGATAATTTTTCGTTTGATATTTTAATTAATGGCGCTTAGGCAGATTGAGTGCATGTAAATGTCTCTTATGATTTAGACTCGACATGATGTCCACTTGCTGTGGTAGACATTTGAAGAGCGGCCGCATGTTGAGATTTGTGCTATGGGCCCATATATGTTGTGTTAAAACCACGCCTTAACCTCAAAAAACGCTCTTTTCGAGATATCTCGACTTCTACTCCACTTTTTTTGATGAAACAAATTGGTAATTATTCCTCATAAAAAGGGTTGCCTCTCTATTTTTTTAGGGGATATAATTACCTTTTTTTCGACAATTAATGGCTCCTTCGAGAGTTCCTCTTAAGTGACGGTAGGCGTAAAAGTAAACTACAGTCAAACCTGTTTTTGTGCGGTAGATAGGGAACATACAAAAAAAACCGCACAAAAAAAAATTATTCACAAGCTTCATAAATCGCTATAATAAATAATTTTGTACAAAAATTAAAAAAAAAATGTTTTATGCGGTGGAGAGGGACCGCATAAAAAAACTCTCCCTTGGAAAATATGTCAAAGTTTTATGATATTAAATTACACATGGAAACATTATTAAAAAATTGAATTTCTCATTTTAAAAAAAAACGGTAAATTTCCTTTTTTCTTACATCATTATATGCATGTGAACCTAAATTTCTCCTAAATAAAAAATATGGCGTTTAGTATTATTTTCGGAAAAACTTCACACTGTGAAAGTTTATACTAAATCTTTCCAAATACAAAAAAATGTGACTGTATTAGTGAATTGCAGACATTTAGGTGATTTTAATATACAATTAGTCCGCTTTATTCTAAATCCAATATTCTCTAGGCGCAGAATTTTAGAAAAATTCTAAACACATTTTCGAATTTTTTTATTAGTTTCCTTGATACTAGGACCAAATAACGGTATCATCTGTCCGAGCAACCAGTTTCATGAAGTTCTAATAAATTCTACAATTAAGCTTCTAATCCAATACATATTTCATTGAGCACTTAATTTTGGAGTAATAATGAACACAGTTCCAGATTTTTCTCATCGGTTTCTTTGATAGTGGGATATATAATGGTAATATATTTTCAATCAGGCCGATTCATGAAGTTCTACTGAATTCTACACTCTCAATTTGGCCTGGATTGCACCAACCCCCATATAACATTGAACAAACAACCTTGGAGTAATACTAAACACAGTTAGAGATTTTTCTCATCGGTTTCTTCAACAGAGGAAAACCGTGGAATTAGATAAAGGTAGTAATTAGGCCTGGATTGCACCAACCCTATATTTCATTGATCTCTCAAATTTGGAATACTACTAAACACAGTTCTAGGTTTTTTTTCATCGATTTCTTTAGTAGTTTGACTAGATAACGGTAATATCTGTTCAACCAGGCCGATTCATAAAGTTCTAATAAATTCTAAACCCTCAAATTTGGCTTTGTTTCCACCAACCCTATATTTCATTGAGTGCTCAAATTTGGAGTAATACTAAACACAGTTTCAGGGTTTTCTCATCGGCTTCCCTGACGATGGAATTATCTGTCCGAAGTACTGCTTCTAGCCATTCCAATCCTAAATTATATGTTAGAAAAGCAAAAGATGAAATTTTGTGAAATTTTGAGTCTAATATTCTCTAGTTAGGTCCACGTCTGATAAAACCGAACCTCTGACAATAACCTAGGTGCTGCTCGGGTAACGCTAAATGAAAGCAACGAGCCGAGGTGCAGAGTGACCCGAGTGAATAATCTACCTACTCCATTTAGCAAAGTCCAGTCGTGATAGGAATTCTTTATCTTTGAGTTGAGTGCTCAATGAAATGTGGGGTTGGTGCATTCCGGGCTAAATTTGAGGGTGTAGATTTCATTAGAACTTCATGAATAGATTTGATTGAATAGATATTACCGTAATATAATTCCACTGTTGAAGAAATCGATGAGAAAAACCTCTAACTGAATCGGTCTATGCGAAAAGGTCACATCTACTTTTTTTCAGAAATACCGCTTTTCTTTCTACTACACTCTAAATGAATAAACTGACATTTCTAGTGCAAACAGGAAAACCCACAACAGTTGTGGGTTTTCCCGTTTGCACTAAAAATGTCAGTTTATTCATTAGGAGTGTAGTATAAAGAAAAGAGTTATTTCTAAAAAAAAGTAGATGTGACCTTTTCGCATAGACCGATTCAACTGTGTTTAGTATTACTCCAAAGTTGAGTGTTTAATGTAATATGGGGTTGGTGCAATTCAGGCCAAATTTGAGGGTGTAGATTTCATTAGAACTTCATGAATCGATTTGATTGAACAGATATTATCGTTATATAATTCCACTGTTGAATAAATCGATGAGAAAAGCTTCTAACTTTGTTTAGTATTACTCCAAAGTTGAGTGTTTAATGTAATATAAGGTTGATGCAATCCAGGACAAATTTGAGGGTATAGATTTCATTAGAACTTTATGAATCGATTTGATTGAATAGATATTACCGTAATATAATTCCATTGTTGAAGAAACCGATGAGAAAAACTTCTAACTGTGTTTAGTATTACCATCGAAAGTCATAATAGATTTCTCATTTGTCTAAAAACACAAAAAAAAATAAAAAATTTCCATTCAAATGTTATCGGTGTATTGCATATTTGCATATACGTATTATAGTATTTGCAACGGATTCTAAAACCATTGCCTTATAAAATACACAATACAACGATAACATTGCGGAATTATCAGAAGTTTTGTTTTTTTCCTTTAGTTATAACGAAATGAGAAATCTAGTATGAATGTCTATGGTATTACTCCAAAGCTGAGTGTTCAATGAAAGAAGTATATTAAAAATCAAAAAATCTGCAATAAATATGCTTTTAAGATTTATTTAGTTTGGATAATTAAAACTGAATTATTTTATGATAGGCTTTTGAAGTAGGTTTTAGTGAATCTATTTGCTTTTCCACAAACCGCCTAAATGTTTGCATTTTACACATACATTTAAACAAATTTTTTGTTTTTGTAGTTTTACAATAGGATAAATTTAGTATAAACTTCACATCGGTATCATTATGTATATTTTTTTAGTTTATGTTCAAGGTTAACAATCTGTGCGGCTATTACTACGCATTTTGCTAGTTGTAAAATAAAATAAACATTTCTTTTAAATAAATTATATTCTTTGTGTTTTACATATTGAAATTTGCTAGAATATAAGAATATTGAGCTTGTCTAATAATTAATGAAATTGGCTGATACAATAGCTTGTGGATTATCCTCACTCCAAATCCGACAATTCGGCTTATTTACGTACCCATTCAACCAAAAATGGACTTCATCGAAGAACAAAATTTTGAATGGAAATTCAATCAACATCAATATCAATTTGTGCTTCACCCCATTCGGCGAATTGGCGACGCATACGATGAAATGTCAAACCAAACTAAACAAAAAGCAACTATCATCTGTTAAATGGGTTGTCAAATAAAGCAGTGTTGCCAACTTAAAGTTGTGAACCTATAAAAAAAACACCCTTTGTATGTAAATAGCTGAGGTTTCAAAAAAAGGGATGCCAACACCGTTGAGATTGACGTAACCTCGCGGCGAACTTATGGCGAACAGAATCTCGATATTCATATCAGAGCTGTGAAACCGAACCGGAACCGAAAACCGGAACCCATGGAACCGTCATTAAATTAAGAACCCCGGGAACCGACCGGAACCCTATAATCATTACTTGATAAACAGTAAAAGAACCCAGGAACCGGTTCTTTAATTACGGTTCTGGGGTTCTAATTTTAATGTATTTATATTATAAATAAAACATTTTGTATGTATTATTTAATAATTTTTTTCCACGATTAATTAAAAAAATTAAAGCAGTACTATATTATTATTCTGGGGGTAAATATATTTTGGTAGTGTGATGTAGCCCATATATTCTATATTATCGTAATTAATATTACGATTAATGCAACAAACTTCGTTCCCTAGACGATATGTTAGTTTTGAGATTAAATAAATAATCCATTATTTAATTTAAAAAGTTAAATAACATATTAATTAATATAATTATTGTACTTGACGACTGCACTGAATTGAATGATCATATTTTTATATTTTTTTTAATTAAATTAAAACTTGTTTGAAATAAATGTACATATATAGCATTGTATGAAAAACTATATAATTCGACATCTTGCGCCCGATAAACACGCTTTATCACAAACTTTGAAAATTTTATTTAATTTAAACAACTTTAAGTTTAAAATACACTTTCTTTAATTGCAATTAAAGACAGTGTATTTTAATAAAGTTGTTTAAATTAAATTAAATTTTATGAAAAACTGAATACATATTTACCTAATATATTTTCTGGAATAAAATTATTTTTTTGTAATATAAATTTTAAGAACCCTTTACGAACCGGAACCGGAACCGAAATATGGGTTCTATTATAAGAACAGAACCGAAACTGTACCGAAATAAAATAATAATCCAATAACCAAACCGGAACCGGAACCCCTCAATATTTTAAGGGGTTTCACAGCTCTGATTCATATACCGCATAAAAAAAATCGCACAAAAACAGGTTTGACAATTGTTTGTCCAATGTTTTCGCACAGCACCTGCGAGGATGTACCGCCGTAATAAAAGCAAAAGGCGGTCCAGAAAACATTAATATTAAAAGTAGAAATTGTTTATTCCACTACTTTGACGTCTTTAAGTCTAAAATAGGGAACTTTGAATATTTTGGCATTTTTCGATTTTCCCCCTAAATTGCAGGTCAATTTTTTTTTTAAATTGGGTCGTTAATGTATTTAAAATGAAACAATAAACCAACTGCTTTCAAAAGTTTTGTAATTTTAGGAAAAAAAGACTCCAATTTGTAATAAAATATGTTTCACCAATTTTTTTGCCCCAGCACTGTACATATATGGGAAAGATTGGTAGGAATTTAAACTTTTTAATTACTTTAAATTTTAAAAAATCGTAATGGTGCTGCCAAATTGAAAAAAAAAATCATGCTGTTATTCTGAATAAATAAAAAAAAAATAAAAAAAAATATTCCAAAAGTCAACTTGATAAATCTCAAATAATTTGGAATTTTGAGTCTCAACTGTAAAACGCATTGAGTACCTCAAAGTTGCCCAGAAAATCTCGAAAACTGTAAAATAATCTCATAAACTGTTTCATTCTTCAAATATAATGTCGTTGGACATAATCTGTAAGAATCAATTTGCTGTAACCTTTAAAAAACCCAAATATGTTCTCGTCATGGCATAACAGAATAAACTATTCAGTAAAATGAAAAACAAAGTATGGAAGTCCGGTTGTCTGGACTGGCTAATTCTTAATCCGATCATGATACGGATTGTGGATTTAAATGACATGACGGTTCTCAACTTGCTAGAAAAATGCTTCTAATTTATAAAACTTAAAGACCCAGGTGAGAAGTTTGATTACAAGTTTTCGGACGAAGTGACGAGGTGATGATCTTAAATAGGGAGGGAGTGAGATTCAAAAAATTGCAACAGGTATAGAGATGATAATAATTCAGTTATGTTGAGATAAAACAAAGCCTGTGCATAAACGATCGATATATAGTGAGACACAGCCTTTTCCAGATAGTCGAAATCATTCAGATGTAAACGGTAGCATAACTGTCTGCATAGTGTGATGCAGTAAAAATATCTCTCGGGTAGTACTCCGTATTACTTTCACACCTATAAACAAGAAGTTCGCTATTTCAGCACTGTATACTTTGTCGTATGTAGGCACTTTTGAAGAGATACTTTTGAATGATTTAAAGAAATTCTTAAGCAGCTTCCCACCTTAATTCTTAGTAGCAGTATCACAAGAATAAAGCTAAATAAATTAACTTGATAGATAAAATTGATTACCGTTAGATTTACATTTCTGTAGAATCTAATTTCGAAAGCTTTATCTGGTTTATGTGTTTCTTCGAAAACCTTCTGGTAACATTTATTTCCTCGGTAGCTTTACAAAACCTATATGGAAGTTTCATCACCCTTAATTACAGTTACAGTTTATTTTCATTTTCTTTCCAAATAATTTATATATTGGTAAATTGAACTGAAAAAAATAATTCTGTGTCGAAAATCGATAGTTTCAAATTCTTCTTCTCAAACAATACATAGAATTTTATTTTGCGCATGCAAATGAATTTAGTTATGTTCAGTTTAATAATTTATCTTAATTTATTGAGTTTATTATCAGCTGCAGCTCGTAGTCGTGAAAATGGGTCAAGGAAAAACCATAACTAAGGTCATTGGATTGATTCTTGCGCTTAAATAAGAAAATTATTCCAATCGTGTGATTTCCAAAAAAAATTGCTCGCAAATTTTGGACTATCAATAAACATATGAAATATGTTACAGAGCTATTTTGCACGAAGCTTTGAATTCGGTGTTATCTGCAAAAAAATAAAGCAGAAAATTGTAATCTCAGCCAGCGTCCGTACTGTTAGAGGATAATAAAAAAGTGTTCACATCTCCGGCGATAAAAACTTACTACTACGTTTATTCTAGCAACATAATTACATAGAAACGCTCGATTGAAGTATTGCGTGGACATCTGCATTGGAAGGAACAATGGTTCAAGGTTATTTTTTCGGAGGAAAAAAAATTTAATTTAGATGGACCAGATGGTTCTAGACATTAGTTCCATGATTTGAGGAAATCGGAGCTATTCTTTTTCCTCAGCCAATATTGGTTCCATCATGGTGTGGGCAGTAATTTCTTTTCATGGTGCTATTGATTATGTTGTCTTAGGGCACCACCGACAATACTCGCAAAGCTACATTAAGCTTCTGGAATTACAAAACGTCAATTTTGACGAATTTTTAACGCACTAGCGAAACTGTGATTTGAAAACAATAACGTGGAAATTTTGGATTGGTCAGCTTTGTCTCCGGATTTAAATATTATTGAAAATCTTTGGGGTTGATTATCGAGATAAATTTATTCGAATGGAAGGCAATTCGAATACTGGAATGTACCGGTAGGATTAATACAAAATCTTTATAGGTTTTTGCCTAATAGAATTTATGATGTTGTAACTAAGGAACAATGGAGGACACGACTCTGTAGTGCGTCTTGCTTTTTTTCATTTAATAAAAACAATGCAAAAAAGAAAAGGCAACACAGACAGTGTCGATTGTCGATCGGGCTCAAATATGTAATTTTGAAAACCTTTAGCGCACTATTACGGAATTATTTGTATATGAAGGATACAAAGTGTTGCATTGGCGCACGAGATACACAAGAGGCCAGACATTCGAATGCGGCAAATTAATTTGCGGATAGGCTGCGTATTTTTATGGAAAGTAGTTGCAAAAAAGTTCTACTTCTGATTTCAAGATTGTAAAGGACAGAAATTTAGCCCAGTCACACCTTAAACGACTGAAATAGGTTTACATTTGTATTTTAGGAGTGAAGAGTTTTGAATTTAGATTATTAGGCAGATATAAGCTTGGTGAAATTTACGTAATCCTTGGCTTGAGACTTCACATTATAAGTAGTTTTGTACCATTGGAAATATTAGATAAGTTAGTCACTTCTTTGACCAGACTTTTTAACAAAGTTTTTAGGTTTTTTGCTATCATTGTTTGTAAGCTAAGCGTCAAGAGAACCAACCTCTACGCCCGGATTAGTCAGTAAGGTTATCAAACCAAAGTAAATTTTTAATAGATTTGACTGATTAAGAAAATTACTGAAATATAGTTTGGTAACCAAAATTCAAATTTTTCTACTGAATTGTTAATTTTTTGCAACAAATCCCGCTAACAAGAAATTATTAACCATTAGTATAGCTCTTACAGATCAACACTACAACGAGTTTTCAGTAATGTTCAGTAATGATTAAGTTATGTACATATTTGGCTTTTAAAAATTCCAGCACAATAATACGACGCTTTATTTATTTTTAACATGACAACCTTAGAGACAACATTTCATAAGAAATTGGTAGAAAAGATTCGATTTTGCTGTTGCTTATCAACTATTTTTTCGAAAGGTACATCTCGTTATTTAAGCAAATGCCAAATTTAATTTTATTCACCTGATCCTTGTCTAGTCACATTCAATTATCATTAAAAATAAATAAAAGTCCCATTAGCTTTCGTTGCCACGTTTAAAAAATTACCTGAATATAAATAAGAATACATACATACTTAGCTAAGTGTATTGTACAATGTATACATAAATAAAACCAAAATAAGTCGTTTAAAAATAAGAAAATTGCTGGTGGTCGAAAGTGCACATAACAGAATATTGAATAAAAAAAAAAAATTTAAAATTAGCACGTCTTTTTTGTCGAAAATGACAAATTTAATTCTATTTTACGAATATATACTTATATATAAAATTGTCTTTTATAAGATTGAGAAAATATATCTTAAGGTTTCCTGAGTGATGAAGGTTGTCTTTAGAACATAGATGAAAAAATCTTATAATATAAAATCGAAAAAGGAAATTAAATCAGTTATCGTTCGTGCTTCACTTCACATAAGTTTTGTTAAAAGAAAGGCAAAAATAGTTTCTTTGTAACATTTTTGCATCATACTGGAAAATTCCATTAGTGTGTGGTGGCTTCAACAGAAATATAGAAAAAAATGTCATAATATGGAAAGAAGCATTTTTTTGCTAACAAGTTAATATCAATCATGTTAACGCCTCTCTTATACAAATTTTCACACTATTTATTTGTACAAACACTCTGTGTATACAGTTTCATCTAATGTAATGTATGGTAAAATCATCGAGTTGATAAACACATATATTTATGTAAATACATATATATTTTGAGCTTAAAAAGATGTTGTACCCCAAACAAAAATAAAAACTTAATCCGGGTATGGAAGAAATGTTGTTGGTGCCAAAATATCAAGAAAATAAAAAAAAAAATATCGAAATAAATAAAATTTACGTGTATGATGTCGACATCATTAATGTCTCTAGAGTTTTGACGATATGTATTTAGACACACGTTTTTACGGATATTTATACAAACGTATAGAGTTATGTATGTTATTTGTTATACACATGGGAATTTCATCGATATATCTTTATGTACATTATTGACTCATTCTCTTCATACATAGACCACATATTTTCATGTTAGTCGTTTATTCCAAAACAAACGTACCTCTAAGTATATTATAAAACACCACAAAAACAGGTAAAGACATTTTGAATAAGAAAATATATGCATATCCAGTGAATGAAAATCCACTGTGCATTTAAATTTTTCATTGGTAAAATGGTTTTTCATATATAACGCTATATTATATTATGTATACCACGAGGTATGTTTGCGATGTTAATATTTATTACATGTCAAACATGGCTGTATTTTTTTTATGAATTTTCCATATACATACGAGTATATTGGATAATGAATTTTAAATCATAATACCATTAATGTTGTCACACAGACAACAAACCAAAAAAAAAAAAAATTCATTTATTATTTTTCAAAGAATTTATGCTCGTTGGGGCAAGTTATGCACATCATAGTACGATATATACGATGGATGAATATACTTATAAAATACTAAAGTAGTTGTCTTGTTAACCACAAAAAAAGGAAGATATACTTACTATAGTTCATATTTTTTATTGTTTAAAATTTTAGTCTAAAAATAAAATTTTCTTTTTTTCTACTTGCAGGTAAGCAAATTGCTATTCATATTCGGCTTACGTCAAATTGCATGCTGAAATTTAGTATGTAAGTATAGCTCAAATTTCATTATAACATTTTTAGAATTTAGTTCTTTAATTTGAAGTCTCCAATCCAGCTCACTTATTTATTTATCTCATATCCATATAATTAATTAAAAATTACACCGAATGCGCAAAATATTTTTACTACGCCATTCCACCCACCCACGTCTCTGTGTGTACACATACTAATCTCTTAGCATAGGCAAAATACAAACGAATATACATATACAACACATAATGTTCGATATTGAAAATTTTTTCAAATTGTTAGTGATAGATAACAAATTAAAAAAAAAAATAAATTCACAACACAATAACTCAAGAAAAAATGAGTAGAGCGGAAAATTTTAATTAAATTCCTGATATTCAACAAATATCAAAATATGTATCTATATATACATATAACACATTCATCTTACCTAATTTACCACCATCCCTTTATATATTTACGTATAATATGTAGCTACCCTCTCGTCTCATTTGATTTTGTAACGATTTCACAGAAATACAACGAACAAAAAAAAATACTTTGATTTTCCATTTTTGTGGTGAAAATACCCAACAACACCATCACCACGAAAAAATTGATTTCAATTCTGATTTAATCTATGTATATATATACGAGATTACGAGTACATACACACCCACACAGCAACAAGAGATTTGAAAGTTAAAGGAAAACTGATGATATTTGTAGGCACACTAGGCATAATACGCGTGGACCCTTTGAGCCAGGAATTCCAACATAAAAATAAATTATAGAAAATGTATCGATTTTTATTATTTTTTGTGTAGTTGGAGGAGGGTTGGTTTTGGTGGCGCAGGATTGGTGGTTGCACAAAATAAAATAAAACTCAAAATATAGAGTATGTTTGTCAATTTATGATTGATAATACAACATTTTTTTATACATACTTTCCGGAAATAAATGATGAAAATCAATAATGTTCTATCCTATATACATACATAGTATACATATATACACATACATATTGGAATATGTAATCCAAAAGTTGAATCAATTTCGTATAGAATACATCTACAGTTTCAAATTTTCAAATCAATTCAATACATAAAATTTGTATTGTTATGGGAAATAGTTAAAAAATAAAATTTGCTGTTCGTATTGTATAAAATAAAAGCCCTATGAAAACTACCTTTTTTTATTTACAATTTTCACATATTATCGATGCTAAGCGTATATAGATAGTTTGGATTATGTATGGTTACCAAAGAGATATTATTCAAGTTAGCTGAAAGTTTTTAGTCGAAAAATGTCGATACAAAAGATTTTATTTTATTTTTGTTTAATTAGTAGATACTTAAATAATTTTTAGAACTATGGAAAACTTACTAATTTCCCACAAATCACGAAAAATATAGAGATTTGCTTTTAAATGGCACAATTTCGTGTAAAATGCAATTAATCAGTTAGTTGTTGATTAAACTTACTACAAGTATTCTATGATTAATAATATTCGGCTAATTAAAAGACAACAGACATTATGTTTCACTTACACCCAAGGGGTAATTGAATCTAAAAAATATTGTACACCTTAAATAAGTACTGTACTGCCACTACGATACTGCCCTGACTGTTAATACTGTTTTGATTTTAGTTTCCTTTTTCTGATTTCTTTTAACTTTTTCCAAGATTTTTTCCTAAAATAACAGTCATTGTTTAAAAAATCACGACTAATTATTAAAATTATGACTTTTCTTGAATATTTAAATTAACATTAACATTTGTTGTGAGTGTTACTGTTTTTAACAAAGACTTTTTGAATTTTTTGTGGATCATTAATGACTTTTTTTAAATTTTTTCCGTTTTAATTTTGAAAAACGACACGATATTTTTAAAGAAGCCAACAACGGTTTCCGGTTAAGAATTTCTTCTTTAATGTGGGTTAGTGTAATCGAGGCGACACTATACACAGCATTACGAAAGGAATCGAAAGGACCAAGATAGGAAATACATTTTATAACAGGGTATTATAAAGGATTAGAAATTTTGAATAATTGTATTTTTGGTATTTAGTTTGAATTCCTGCAAAATATAATTACATCGTCGTTACAAACCGTATTACAAACGCTTCGCATTAATGTCTGAAACTTTCTAGACATATGCATGTGAAGTTTGTCCTAAATTTCTCCTAAATAAAAAAAATGGCGGTTAGTATTAAAAAAAAAATTGACTGTATTGGTAAATTGAAAACATTTAGGCGATTTAAATATATGAATCATAATTTAAATCTGGAAAAGGGAGATTATAATTTTAAAACGAAAATAAACAAAAATTATAAATTCTGGAAAATGGAGATTTAAAGTCGCTATAAATTCTGAAAAAGGGAGATTATAATTTTAAAACGAAAATTAACAAAAATTATAAATTGTGGAAAATGGAGATTTAAAGTTGCTATAAATTCTGGAAAAGGGAGATTTTAATTTTAAAACGAAAATAAACAAAAATTATAAATTCTGGAAAATGTGGATTTAAAATTGCTATAAATTCTGGAAAAAGAAGATTATAATTTTTAAACGAAAATAAACAAAAATTATAAATTCTGGAAAATGGAGATATAAAGTCGCTATAAATTCTGGAAAAGGAAGATTATAATTTTAAAACGAATATAAACAAAAATTATAACTTCTGGAAACGCTCCCTTATATCAGGCAAGGAAAATTGTGGTTCCCGCGAGGAAATGTTTGCGAGGAAATGTGCGAGAGGAAATATGCGCGAGAAAACTTGCGCGAGGAAATGTGAGCGAAGATATGTGCGCGAAGTACTGTCCTGTTACCGTAAACATTATTTTGGAACAATATAAGTATAAAAAGCTGAAACTGGGCCAGAACATGTAAAACTAAATGGCCTAACAGAAAAATATAGTTCCAGGTTCGTACAAGAGCGATAACTTGGTTTAGTATTCCTGAACTTCTCAATTCGTATGGTATCGGTTTTATAAGAGATTTTTTATCTTTTTGAATATCAAATATCCAAGATAGGAAGCTGAAATTGGGCCAGAATATGTAAAACTAAATGGTCTCACAGAAAAATATAGTTCCAGGTGCGTGCAAGAGCGATAACTTAGTTTAGTATTCCTGAACTTCTCAATCCGTATGGTATCTGTTTTATAAGCGATTTTTTATCTTTTTGAATATCAAATATCCAAGATAGGAAGCTGAAATTGGGCCAGAACATGTAAAACTAAATGGCCTAACAGAAAAATATAGTTCCAGGTGCGTACAAAAGCGATAACTTGGTTTAGTATTCCTGAACTTCTCAATTCGTATGGTATCGGTTTTATAAGCGATTTTTTATCTTTTTGAATATGAAATATCCAAGATAGGAAGCTGAAATTGGGCCAGAACATGTAAAACTAAATGGCCTAACAGAAAAATATAGTTCCAGGTGCGTAGAAGAGCGATAACTTGGTTTAGTATTCCTGAACTTCTCAATTTGTATGGTACCTGTTTTATAAGCGACTTTTTATCTTTTTGAATATCAAATATCCAAGATAGGAAGCTGAAATTGGGCCAGAATATGTAAAACTAAATGGTCTAACAGAAAAATATAGTTCCAGGTGCGTACAAGAGCGATAACTTGGTTTAGTATTCCTGAACTTCTCAATTCGTATGGTATCTGTTTTATAAGCGATTTTTTATCTTTTTGAATATCAAATATCTAAAAAAAAGGAAGCTGAAATTGGGCCAGAATATGTAAAACTAAATGGTCTAACAGAAAAATATAGTTCCAGGTGCGTACAAAAGCGATAACTTGGTTTAGTATTCCTGAACTTCTCAATTCGTATGGTACCTGTTTTATAAGCGATTTTTTATCTTTTTGAATATCAAATATCCAAGATAAAAAGCTGAAATTAGGCCAGAATATGGAAAACTAAATGGCCTAATAGAAAAATATAGTTCCAGGTGCGTGCAGAGCGATAACTTGGTTTAGTATTCCTGAACTTCTCAATTCGTATGGTATCGGTTTTATAAGCGATTTTTTACATTTTTATCATTTTTAGATTTTAAAATTAATCATTATACTTTTGTTTTGGCTTACAGAGCTTACATTTATCGTATATTTGTGTAAATTCTTTATTAAATTGCTCAAATTATATCGCCAAATAAGTACGCCTGAATGTATGTAAACTAATTTCGGTTTGTCACTAATGCATTTACTAAAAACAGAAACTTAGTACAAATTTAGTTAAAACTTCCAACTCGTCTAGACATTACAGATCGATAAAGGAAACAATCCATAGATAAATATAAATTGTTCATTGGTCCAGGAGATTAGATTGTAAATATTTAAACAAATAAATGAAATTTATTTATGTATATTATAAAAAAAAAAATTAGTTTGTTCCAAAATTTAATTTACATAATATGCTAGGATAAGTCAAAAATTGGAACCCGGAATGGAACCAGGGTTTTGCGGGTACTAGTGCAAATGGTTCGGTTGTATGAACCATTTTAGTAAAAGTAACAATTTTTTACTCTCTGTAAAATGACAAGCCCAACTTGACTACTTGACAGTAGAGATGATTTTACGCATGACGTCCACGTATACGGCACTCCACGCAGAAGGGTTAATCTATGGCTTGTTAAATGATATATTTGATTCGTTATACCTGTAAACAGTGGCGTAACTACAAATTTCAGGCCCCACCCCGCAAAATTTTTCTTGGGCCCCGACAAATTTTCTTGTGCCTATGAACAAGTAAAGTTTTAGTTAAAAACTTATTTTTTCCTTTTGTCCAGCGTTGCATTAATTAAAAGTGTCTGATTTCGAGGGTCCGATACAGCACGTGATTCAGTTCAATGGTCTCAAACAAATCGAAATTTCTCGCAATCAAATCAATGCTATAGGACGACTCGTTTATGTATCGATTAAGCATCACAAATTTCGAGTATAATTTGAAGAATATCAAAAATCTCAAAAATGTTGAATTAAAGTATCTTGAATATTCTAGAAAGTTCTTTAAAAGAAAGAGCTTCAAAGCTAAGTGCAGAACATTGCCATACAAAATTCGAGTAAATTGGAAAATCTCGAGTAATCTCTATATCACCTCGATTGATCTCGAATAATTTCAGCAATACCGAAAAATTTAGATATTAATGAATAGTTTTAGAAAGCTTGTTAAAGTTTATAAAACCCACGATAATTTCGAAAAGTTCCGAAAATTCGTGTAAATATTGAATTATTTGTCAAGTAATTTAATATTACTAATACTACTAAGCAAAATGCTATACTAAGCAAGATAAGACTAATCTCGCACTAATCACGCATCCCATTTCCATGCTATGCTCCAATAATATCGAGAAATTTTTAAAAATGATCAAAAGATGAAATCCTAGACAAGGGTATATGAAACAGGACAATTTCCAATTTCCTGATTTAAAATAGTTTTTCAAATTAAACCGGTTTTAGGTAAATTAAGTTTTTATTTACCGTGTACCGGTAATAAAAAAAATTCAGCAAACGAGGATATCAATCACATTCAATCTTTTGCAAATCAATTCAACCTTTTCAAATCAAAACTTGATTAGTAAAAGGTTGAATTTGAAGTGCAAAAGAAGTAAATTTGGGTGCAAGACGTATTTTACAAATAAATCAACACTAAAATCGTTATCGTTTGATGTCAAAATCTTTGATTTCAAACAAGTTTGGCAAATTTTCTTCTAAATCTAAATATCTGTCAGAACCCAAAGCCATTTTAATTTTTATGGAGTCATATTACGTGTAATTACTCATACAGTCATCTTCAGCAATAGAGAAGAAATTGTTGGGCTTCCCTTAAGAAAATATTTAAATATTTAATAGCAACAGGAACGATGTTTTCTTTCTCTAATAACTAGACCACGGTCGTTTGATAAAAATTTCCTAGAAATTTCCCGTTTTGCAAATTTGAAAAGGTGATCTACCTTAAACTTAATGTGAGCTACAATCTGTCTGATCTAGAATTTGAACTAATAATCGAACGCCTAATAACTGTCGTATGCAGTTTTAGCCGTGGGCCTCCTCCCCCCCCCTCCACCGGGGGCTACGAGTACCTAGTCTAGTTACGCCACTGCCTGTAAAGTCATATTGCTTCAAATTTAAATATTTGATACCGGATATTTTTTGTAGGTCTTTAATTATTTCGTTTTCTATTTCAAGCCCTTCATGGTTACCGCAAACTACATCAAAGTCATAACTAATATTAACATTGGATTCAATATTGTCTTTATCTTGGTCTTCATGGCCAATTTAATCTAAAGTTTTACTTATAGTATTACATATATGCGGCATTTCTAGTTTTGCAATTATTTGTGAAATTTCATTATCAGCCGGTATGCTTGTGGAAGGCCAACCATTATTGGATGCTTGTGAAAACCCTCTATGTCGTTTTTTAAAATGATACGATTCATCTCCATGGCCATCAGTTAATTTAAAGTTGGTAATCCTGTTGATTCAGATGTTGGAAGTACAAATCCTATCAACTGGTTAGTGCCTACATCATATTCAATATTTTCAATAATCTTAGTTTGGTCCTCATTGATCCAAACGAAATTATGAAGATCAAACTTACGGAGAAAGTTTCTTAAGTCATCAACCCTTAAAGAACCTTCAAGTGGAGTTGGTATTTCATATCTCATATAATGTGATACTGAAGTAATTGATGGTAATGGTAAATTTTGTGAAATAATTTCGTAGAATTGCCTACCAGCGACAATGATATTATATAACAAGTAAATAGCTTTAAATTTTCATCGATTTTATCCACGATTAAATTATAGCATCTTAAAAACAATAATTTCATTTTATTTAAAAGTGGGAAAAATCCTCTATGAAAAAATATTTTGCATTTTGCCTTGAAGCCTTTCTTTTCGAGAATATTGGGAATCTAAACCATTTACTTGTTTTAGGTGGACTGAAATTACGAATATTTCCATCTGAAGCTTGATCTGAAGTATTACAAACAGCTTGACAAATAGTGTCGGGGTCTTGATGATTAGTTGATATTGAAATTGGAGTCTTAAATATTGGGATGGATAAATCGACTCCACTGCTTCCCGAAGAGCTAACCAAGTTTGCAATGAAAGCATTATCAGTACTATAATTTGTTTCTGCACTTTCTTCTGTAGAATCTTTAGAGCAATCATTTAAATTCGAATAACGTTTTTTAATCGGTTGGGACTTCATATTTTTTGAAGTTATAATGTTATGAGCATTTGTTTCAATGATGAATGCATTACCTTCAACCGTGTTACTTGCATTTTATATGTTTTTTCGGCAGATGTAACTTGATGAGTTGATTGGACTATGGATCCTGAATCATCAAAAATGATAATTTCTGATTAATCAATAGATTGATCAATCTCAGATTCCACACGCACACGTCAAAATCTTGTTCAACCAAGTGATCCACGTTTATTAGTTCCATATTTCCTTTAACTATTTTCAAAATGTCTGGTAAATTAATAAGAGAACCATCTTGAGAAATGTTTTCTTTAGTTCCATTTTCATTGTAAACTGTATAAGCCCCTCTTTTAACAAAATACGATGTTATCGTTTCAGTTTTCTTATCCACATTTTTTTCTTTACCTTAATTTCTTTTAAAGCTTTTGTGGCATGTCCTTTACAATTACAGTGTCTCATGAAATTCGCGATAACCCAGACGATAGAATGTTTGCCGATTTTTTATATTGGATTTTTATAGTGTTAGCGCAACGATTACATACTTCTTGAGCATGTAAACCTATATCTGTTTAATTTACATAATTTTTTGTTTATTCTGTTCTAAAGTTGAATTGGAAATATTTAAAATAACAAAAAACATCAATATTTTCTAAAAATAAAATGCATACTGTGAAGGCCATTTAAAATAGCCCCCACACAATAAAATACTTAAAAAATACTTAATACTTTTATTTTTAATTTACAGCTTCCGAAGCTTCCGAATTATATTAAAATTAAAAAAGTAAAACACATTCAAACTTATTTTCATCAATATAAAGAACTAAAAAAAATTAATTTACCTGAGAACTTCTCGATTTCCACCATTTCCATTTCCTCTTGTGAGCTATTCTATTTCCTCTTGTATCTTCCAAATGTTGTTTTTTATGCATATTAAACTTAGACTTGAAACTTGGTTTCCATGATTTTTCCGTTTGAAACCCTTTTTACAAATGCCCGGCAAAACTTTTGGAAAACAATTTAATTGCGCCTCTTTAACTTTCTCATTGAAATAATTAATGTCCTTTTCATTGATCAAAGGTTTAAAATGCTGCAAATATTTTTTATATCCGTTATTGATTTTAAACGGGGTTTCGCTTTCGGAAGCAGCGTTTTGAATATCGATGAAATCGTCTTCATCGAAATGCATCAATACGATAAAGCTAGCGTATCCTTACTGCTCCAAAATTTCTCTTAGATTGGTTTTTCCACTACTTTCCAAAACAAATTTTTTTGTTCGTTTATTTTTAATTTTAGGTTTTATTATAAACAACGATATCTAAAGTACTACTGTCAAGACTATTGTTTAACGCGTTTTAAATTGTACAAATGAGACTATAACCTCATGTATTCGAATATGAAAAATTAACGGGAAATCTTATAAAAAACCAAATCGGGACTGTGCAGACTGTTGTGTTTTTGTTTGTGTGACTGCTTGACTTTTTTCTTACTTTTTTAATAAATGTTAGGCCTGATTTTAGACTGCTTTAACTTTTGATTGGCCTTCGTGACTTTTTATAAGTTTTGATGACTTTTTTATTTAGTAAGTGACTTAAACAGGAAAATGTACACCGATCGTTTAGATTTGAGTACTCCTTGCTTACACCCGTTCGAGGAACCATGGTGAACTCTTGACAATATTTAAACGGCTGATCATTGAATTTGTGAATAAATAAATATTATCTTTTGTCTTTTGTGGGATAACTTAAAAAAAAAACAACTGGAAATGAACTTTCTTTTAAAGAAACGATACGAAGGTATTCTATCATTTAGCTTTAGTTGAAAAAACGCTTTCCTAAACACTGAACCATTATTAAAATATCAAAATTAAAATTTAAGAAAGGGTTTTGGAACTTGTGGTTAATCTAGTGCTTAGTTTTATACAAATTGTATATTAAGCTATTACATTTAAGATCTAACAGCTTTCGTAAGAATCGTGGAAAAGTTGAAAAGTAAAGATCTATATTGGTCCTGATCAATAATTACTTTAAAGTTGAAGACCAATATTATGTTTTGAAAATGGCCAAGAATACTGATAATGATCGCAATCAAGGAAGTCACCACTAATATTTTTTTTTTTAATAGATACTCCTATTCCTGGAGGCAGACTCTGATCAATTGTCAAATGACACTTTTTCGTGACTTTATACTAGATTTTTTTGTTTTAAAGTAGCGATTCATCCTATTCTATACTAATGTATTGATAAACATTAAAATCCTTAAGTGGAAACTATTTGAGTTGTAATCTTTAATATTATCGAAGGTACTGGTTAAATTTAATTTAAACAAGTCATTGGAAAATCTTACATTTTCGTATTATTCAAATTAATATGCCAAAATTTAAATGAAATTTATAAATTTGAAGACTCTAAATCTGTATTATATGTATGTAAATTTCAAATCTAAAATATAAAGTTCAACCTTCATATGAAATTGAAATTAAGGGAAAAGCAACCGGATAGAGAAAAATTTACTACACTGAATGAAAGTATAGAGAACTTTTGTTTTCCTTCTTCTCTCTCTCTCTCTCTCTCTGTTATTTTTGATCATTTCCACAGTATCTACAATCGATCTATACTCATATTTTGTACTCGATCCCCCTACGGTTCAAACCATAATATCAACTTTATGAGCTGAGATTCGGGTTTTATTTTTTGCAAAAGCTAAAATACTTCGAACATCGCAGCTCGTTGAGAATTTAATAATTTGTCAGACTCCAAACCACCAAATTCCAAATTATGTAGCTATAAGTTTATTAAAGGCTGAAATCCTTTATTCCTATTAGTTCGCTTTGGATCTTATTCCTTACTTTCCGGTAAGAACTGGTGAGTGTGTTAGTGCATTACGGTAAGAGTGCAAATCCTAAACATCACAGCAGTTTTTTTGTCTCTATTTTTATTCGGTTTTTATTTCGCTCTCTCTCTTTCTTTCTCTCTTTCTCTCTCTTTTATCTTTCTCCCCCCACTCTCTATCCCTCTCTTTCTCTCTCTCTCTCTATCCCTTCTCTCTCTCTCTTTCTCTCTCTCTTTCGGTCTCTCAAAATGTCAGCAAATGTTTTCGACTGTCGATTATTCAAAATCGATTAGCAAGTTACTTCAAATTAAACTGTTGTTCAAGTAATAAACGGTTTTAACAAAGTACTGAACGGTAATTATTTTGGAATTTCTTAAAATGATGCAGATGAAATTGCGGTTTTTAATGTCGGATGCGTTCAATGGTGATATGATCAATATTTTATGATAGTTTCAACGGACAGACATATCGTTTTGTTCTATTTTTACAGAACTTTCTTGTTTTATTTTATGAATCCCCTCCTTATATACATTTTTTTCATTTTCAGAGATCTTGGAACCAAAAAGAGAAATAACAGTGAAACAGTCTTATCAAACAGTCTTTCAACAATGTTGGAATATAAATCTGTCAGTTTTAAAGATATTTTTTTTAATTTTATGCAACTGCTTGTAGCAGTAGGACCTTCGGTTTATTCTTGTGAAATGCAGTAAATAGTTGTTAGAAAATTACTAATAATTTAGGAGGCCTTTGAACCT
The DNA here is from genome assembly GCA_963556165.1 of Tipula helvola. Classification (NCBI taxonomy): domain Eukaryota; kingdom Metazoa; phylum Arthropoda; class Insecta; order Diptera; family Tipulidae; genus Tipula; species Tipula helvola. Next base: position 292,950,154 of record OY744482.1, on the reverse strand, counting down.
CAATGTGATAGAATATCCCACATTCTCCTTCAAATACTTACCATCTTAATCCCAAATTCTTTATAAATTAATTATTCTAAATTTGTACTACAAACCTCTAATGAAATCGGCAACAATTTGGAATAAAATCATAAATTAAAAGTAACAAAAATATGTTTACCAAGGGCGACAAATTTAATTTGTTTTTATACAAAACCCGTTTGAAGCTAAATGGTTTCTTTTCGGAAAAAATGATTTAACTATATTTACTCGAACTTTAAATGCTTTATTTTGGTGCTTTTTTTTTTTAATTTAAAAAATTGACACCTAGCCATATATCGATTTGTAAATGTAATTTTTACAGCTGATCCGGCATTAGAACATTTGTTCCACGGCCAAAATATGTTTCCGTCTTTGAACGGAGTTTCGCTTTTCAACGATTTTTTTTTTGGATTCGATATTTTGTGGCTATGAAATCACCCTTAAAGTCAGAGAAACTTTCCTTAAGGGGACGTACCTCCTTCAAATTTTCAAAAAATCGAAATTTTTTTTATGATAGAATATGTTAGAATGAACGTTTAAGAACATGATTTTAACATGAAAATCTCAAAAAAAAAATTTATTTATATTTTTATTTTATTTATTGCGAAGGGCGCCAAAGTCGTTTTTTTTACGATTTTGGTCTACTTCGCTGTATCGCTATACCGACTTTCTCTTAGTAACACCTGCTTATATATACATGCATATAATACGTTATTCTCTCACATAACAGCTGTAAAAGTAGAGGGAAAATTTTTTAGAGGAAGGTATATTGTACGGTGCAGGCATCGCAGATTAAATTTTGGTAAGGTTTATTACAAAAAAAAAAAAAATTTTAACTTTAAACGCGATTATCTCGAAATGACGTTTTTCAAGTTGGCGTGCAAGATTGAGAAAAAACTACTTATCCAATCGTTCTAAAATTTTAACACGTTGATCTACATATGTATATTTCTGCTCAGAATGAACTACGGAAGGAATAATCGGCTTTCAATTTTTTGAGTTACAACTAATTGGGGGGGACAAAAAAGCTGCATTTTCGATAAAATGCCGCCATTTTTTATTTTTCAACCAATTTTTTTTTTAGTTCAGTCCAATGGCGATTTAATGCTGAATACAACCCCGTTTTTTTTTCCAAACGTTTCTGAGAGCAGTTATGATGCACGCCACGAATTTTCAGTGTTTTTGGAAAACCGTTATAGCAGACGCCAGTGGGCTAAAAAAAATCTAAAAAAAATTTTTTTTTATACTTTCAGTTAAATAAAATGTCAATGGAAAGTTTCATTAAGATATCTCTTTTTATTCCATTAAAAAAAAATCTTTGAAAACTTTTTGGTTTTCTTTTTTGAAGGTGGTACGTCACCTTAAAGAAATTACTGAGTCTACCTAGGCCATATAAAAAAAAATAAATAAAAAAATGAACAGTTTTCCATCACTTTGTCTCAGGCAGCAACAATGAGGCTATTCATATTGCTGATGGTAGCTAAGTTAGGGGCAAAGCGTATCTCCGCTTTTATAGATTTATTATGCTATAAGGAGGCATGTTTTCATGTTTTCGATTCACCTTTTATCAACATATTCAAGTCATTTTCTTAGTAGTTTTCGACACTTAACCAACACTCATCACTTATGGTTAAATTGCTCATTGTAAAGTCTCGGGTCTCCGCCTGATTTTTGTTTAAGGTGTCGATGTTTTTATTGACGTTACTATTTATCACAGTTGGTAAATACATATTGAGTTCTTCAAGTTCATACCCCTGGTCAAGGCAATCGAGGTATTATGTGCCACAGCTGGTAAAACGTTATGTATAGATGTCACTTTGTACTTTTAAAAATATAGTTAGGGTTAACATTGTGAATATTCTAAAGTCAAAGAGAAGGTGGTGGGGAGTGGTTTGGGTTCCACTAAGTTCAACATTAAGAGCAGTACATTGGTGCTTTTTGCTGTTTCTGATCTGATATAAACTCAGTTTTAATGGGCATGCACATATTGTTTCCTTCCGTTGGAAGCATTCAATTCCATCAACTGAACGTTGATATGCTTAAATGATTAAAACGAAAGAAACAATGCAAGCCTAACAATTTTAAATTCAAATATATTTGTTTCGTGATGAGCGATGTTAAGGTCGGTCCATCTCCGCAAATAATAAATCTTTCACCCTACGAGGTTGGTTTTTTGGAGCTAAACTTCAATTACGAAAAATTGAATTTTTGAACATGGTAAATTTCGTTATCCATTAGTTTAACGAAAAGCCAGTTTTCCATTCCAGATTAAGTTTTAATTAAATATACGGATATTTAATTTTGAATGAATTTATTTTATCCGAAATTTGTAACGATTTGTTGAACGTTTTTTGAAACGATTTGGAACCGGCAGGGTCTTTTGTTAGGGGTTGATGACATTTTGTTGCCAGAAATAATACAAATTATTGAGTCACAAGCTTTGAACGGTCATTGTTATATTTTGGTCGATTGCTGTAATATTGCATTTCAAGTAAAAAGCTATATCTTTGTATTCTAGCAAAGCACTTAAATAAACAAGCCGCAAGCACCGAATTCGAACTGAATATAAGGGGGATAGGAAGACAAACAAATATAATTTCGATTACTAAGTTATCAAGAAGAAGGATTAATAAAGGATATGTTATGGAATTCTAAAATGATTATTATGTGAAGTTCTGGAAAATGGCCAATTAGGAAGGAACTTGGTGATGAGTTTTGAATGAAGTTCTGGAATATAGCCAATTAAGAGGGAACTTCACCGTTTCTTAACCGATTGTAATAAAATTCAGTTTGCGCAACGGAAATGGGATTCTAAAATGATGTTTGCATAAAGTTCTGGAAAATGGCGCGAATTAGAAAGGAATTAACTATAATTGGCCATATTCCAGAATTTTTTCTAAATATCATTTTAGGGTCCCATTTGCATGGTATAAATCAGATTTCGTCACAATCTGTTAATACACAGCGATGTTCCTTCCTAACTAACTATATTCCAGCACTGCTTCTAAATTCCATTTTAGAATCCCGTTTCCATCGTACAATTCGAATTACATCATAATCCGTTAAAAAACAGCCAAGTTTCTTATTGGTCCTATTTTAGAACATTATCTAAAATTCAATTAAAACTCTATTTCCAACGAACATTTTTTTTATTCTTTTTTCACACTTTGAAAACGAGATCTCAGAAGTCCGTTTGAGAATCCCTAAATTTCCTATACCGATTTGAGCTAAAAGACTACTAACACTAAATAAATTGAAAACCGGGAAATTTTTAATTTGTACTAAATTATGTGTTTATTTCCAAAACAATTTCTTACATACGTCATTGATTTCTCTACTTACTCTTTCACATAGGCGGGTATTACATTATCACATTTATATAATTATATAAATTTAATTATATTTTTTTACAAAGGAAATACTGTTATATTTAGCTTCTTGAAGCTAAATATAACAGTATTTCCTTTGTAAAAAAATATAATTATATTTATATAACTATATAAATGTGATAATGTAATATCCGCCATAGACACAAATTACTAAATTTCAATTATTGGTTTTAAAATACGTTATACTCAGAGGTTTGATTAAAATATAAACCAAAACATAATTTATGTTAAGAGTAGCTATTTTTCCTTCATATAATTTGAATAAAAAATGTTCAATTTTACATGAGTTCTTATGGAAAATCGTAAAATATATCCCCCTTAAATTAAGCTTCTTTTAAAATTGGCCTGATGCTTACGGCTCTTATATATAGGGAGCTACTTAAATTATGAGCAAGAAATCTTGTTAAAGATTTACATTTATCTCTATATAATGCTAATATTGCATGATAAAAACAAAAATTGCGTCTACGATATCAATTTTTCCAACTGGTGAACTAAACAACTATCATAAACTTTTGACTTAAGTAATTAGTTGAAAATTATTTAATTTTGCTAGATGTTAAATCGTAAAACACGAAAAAAGCTCATCTCAGCAATTTCGTTTCGTTTGGTGTTGTTTTTTTGTTTTGTTTATGTTGTCTTATTATTTTGATTGAATGAATAAACTTTTTTTTCCAAATGAAAACTAAACAAAACAAAAAAAAATTTTGATTTATTTTATCAATTTACTTTCCATCTTTTCACAACCCAGCCAGCCTGTGTATATGTGTATATATTATATATTGTCGCACCCACATTTTTCACTCCCTTGCTAATCATTTATATATAATATTAAAGTAAGTAGTAAAAAAAAAAGCTCGATAAAAGTTTCCCTCATGCAGCAGCACTAACTAAAGCAGAAACGAAAAAATGAGAGAGAACAAACTTTTTATTTTTTATGTTTTATTTGTGTATATTTTTTTGGAAAATTTTCGTGTCAAAAAATAAAATGGAAAATATTTATTTTTGCTTACAACAAAAAAAAAATGAAAATGGGTATAGAAAGAATGAAAGATGACTTAAAATGAGGAAACACAGAAAGAAGGAAAAAAAATAACAAGAAGAAAATTAATTTTCACCAAAGAAAAACAATGAAGAAAAAAACAAATGAAAAACAATTCTAACACAAAACTTTGTCGTTTTGTATTTGGGAAGAATATGGAAATAATTTTTTCTTTATTTTTTATTTTTTTTTTGTGCTTTAGTGTCATATCTCAAATACTTATTTTGAAAGGTTAATCGTCTAAACAAATTGGAGCTTTTTGTTGTTGTTGGTATTCATTTTAAACTTTTCAGCAAAAAAAAAGCAAAACAAAAAGGAAATAGATAAGAAATAGAAATGACAACATTAATATTTGTGGATATGTATGCATGCTCGTTTATACATAAAAATATAGTTTCTGGGACGTTTATCTATAATTGCATTCAGGATATAAAATATACAGTTCCATGTATAAAGTATTTGGATATTCCATTTACCTGACATTTCTTTATTTTATGCATCATAGTGCATTGTTATTGTGAATTTTGATGAGAAGGAAATTTAAAATTTAATGATTTTTGAGATGAAATTTTTGGGGGATGTGAGAATAGTTTTAAAATGTTTAGTACAATGTATATGGTTGCTGTACATCTTATAGAGTGCCTTTTTTTGCAAATATATTCAAAATATATAATTGATATTCAAGCCAAGATGCCACACACAAGAAGACGCGCAACACATAAGATACAACCCAACATTACATTACGGTTCAAAAATAATTTAATCAGAACAACAGACATCAAAAAAGTGTTAGATTAACCTCTTATATTATTTTATTACCACTCTTATACCGGATGCATAAAATCAAAAAAAATAAAAATAAAAAATCCAACCTCAAACAATATTATAAGAAGACAAAAAAAAAAAGTTAACCCCTCAAATAAAACCCATACCAACCTCCCAAATTTAAAATTTTCATCATTACACTTGGCAACATTTTCATGTATATTTCGTTATTTTTATTGTTTTTCGTGCTTTTGTTTATATCTACTACATCGACTATAATATACAAAAAGGTGGCAAAGGTGTAACACGCTTCTTATTGAGATTTTTGTTGTTGTATAATACATATATGTGTGTTTGTATATATAATAATAATGTGGAGCACTCTGCTGCATATTGAACACCTTCGAAACCAAAATATAATCCCCTTTAAAACTCCCAACATCTTATATTTTCTTATATATTTTTATCATGATCATCATCACCCCGCGAAATCTATATAAAAAATAACTCATATCCGTGCAACTTAGTACAGTAAAAAGTCGCGAAAAACTTTTCTTCGTAATGCTAAGTATGAGGTGGGATTATATGGGTATATGAAGAATGAACGGCAACGAAATTTAAAGATACGTTAAGGTTTATTATAAAAAGAGCTTTATAAGATGGTTGTGGTTTTCTTCATATCTTCGCCTTCTCTCTATTGTATACGTATTACGTATATGTCTGATGTTAGAAAAAACGAAAGAAAAGAAATTGGGGAAACAAAAATAAAAACTAAAATAAGCTGAATTTTCATTTTTTTTTTTTGTTTTTTATCTAAAAGCTTTTTTTTTATACTAACCTTGTGTGTAGAGGTTGTTGAAGGAAAGAGAGGAACACAAAAAATTGTAACAGTTGATGGATGAGTTATTATAGAAATGATATTGCGAAAATTTTCGAAGAATTTCTTTTCTCAGATAGAAATCAAAATTGATTTGTGTTTTGTCGATTTATAGACGGCCTAAAAATGGGTTTTCCATTTTCTGTTTTTCTAATTTTTATTTTTGTATATATTTTTTTTTTTTGGTTGGTATTCCGTTATCGGTTTAGACATAGAAAAACATATTAAGCAAAATGTTGTTCCTTTTTTATAGTTTTTATTTTATTTTATGGTAGAGTCGGTGCTTTTAGTTTAAGATAAACCAGGGAAAGGTAGAAATGTAAATGACTTGGCATAAAAATTTGTATGTTTTTTTTTGAATGTGTATTTGTAAGTGTGTGTGTATGTATGAGTTTCGTTGGGCAAATACATGTGGCTACATTGATAAGGATGAAAATGATTTTTGTTTAATAATAATAATGAATTTAAGCTACTTTAAATTTTGTATGCCTTAAAAGCTTTCAACTTTTGTATGCTATTCACATATTTTGTTACATAATTAACGCGCATAATTAAAACGTGCCGCATCCCTTGAATTAATTACCATAAAGAGATTATAAAATATTTATATAATGAATAAATTAATTAAGTGTAATGTTATGTTTAATTATATAACAAAAGATAAAATTACATTCAAACATCAGCTACTTGACATTAAAACATCATAAAAATTATATTCAAAAATACTATTGTAACCACCGACAGCCGTTATCATGGAAGTAATTTTAGCTTCTGCACCAAATTGATGTTTGTTGTCTGTTTTTAGTATTTGCCATTGAATGGATTAAAATAGACAATTTTGTGGGAGTGGAGACACTGTTTCAGAGATTTGGTTTTATTGTTCAATTCGCTAATTCTTCGTGAAAGTTATGTATGTATAATACTAATACGCTGCGTTATTCTATTGTAGATAGGGCTCAGACAGAATTTCTGAGTTAACAATAGTAGAATCGAATTTTAGTTTGTTGTGAAATACGGTAGAATTTGGAAAATTTGCTTAATAAACTATTCTCCCTGCTAGGAGATAAGAAGATTAGAAATGCTTACTAAGTAGACGTGGTATGTACAAATAAATAGCAATAAATCCAAATTACGCGTAAACATCTAGAAACAGTTATTTTTATGAAAATAATTCAATAATGCGGTTTTATTGCCGTCGAAAAGTCGCTCTTTATATTCAAAGCTTTTCTGTCTAAACTAGATTTAATCATTAAAAAATTGTCATTAATTTACAAACGGAAAATCATTATTTGCTAATTTTTTATTATTTATGGAATAAATGAATATATCTCATGGGAATAAGAAATAATATTTTTCCCGATCCTTTATCAAGATTAGAAGTATGCTCTTAATCGGTTGTACAAGTAAATATTTCAATAATCTCTATTTATGTATCATAATTAACTCACCCCATAATCCTTGGGTATATCCATGTCGGGTAATTTTATGATTTTTTTAAATATCTTAACCAGTAAATAGTACTCGTATCGTTTGCTACCAGGGACAATTTCGTAGAATTGTAAAAGCTTTCGATATATAATTTCATAATTACTTCCTTTACTGCATCTATCGCTACTTTCAGGGTTCTTTAGATGATCTTGGCTAACTACAGGTGTTATCTACCGTTGCGTCATTTAATTAATTTTAGCTTTGTTCCATGAAAATATCTTCTGGTACTTGAGCTGCCAATTCATAACCAATAAGGTTACTAGTTCATACTGATCCTGACTTTGCTTACTCTCTCTTCCTCTCTCCTACACCTTGCTCTTTCTCCTTCTCTCTTTCTCATTTATCTCTCTCTCTTTTCTCTCTCTCTCTCTTTGTTTCGCCTTCTGCGTTTCTCCGTCTTTTTTTCTCTCCCCGTCTCTTTTTCTCCCTTTCTTTTTCTTTGTCTTTCTCTTTCTCTCTCTCTTTCTCTCTCTCTTTCTCTCTCTCTCTCTCTCTCTTTCTCTGTCTCATAATAATGTTTTATGTGGCTGTTCTTAGCTGCTCAAGACAACAACAAAAAAGTTTATTTCGTTGTTTCTGTGGATTATACCAAAAATTAAGTTCTTTTCTATATAAAAAAATAAATTTTTGTGTTTTGGTTAAATTTTTTTTTTGTGTAATGAAATGGTTTTTGTGTGCTTACCAAAGTAATGCAGCATTATTGAAAGTATAGAATTCCTAGTGGTGATGGCTTTTGTATTGAAACTGTATTGTTTTTCCTTCTTTTACCACCAATCTAGTCATGATACAAGACGTCAGAAAAATATTATTGTACTTGTATCTAGTTGATATAAATGAAAGAGCATAATAGAAATGAATCGTTGCTTCCCTATGTGATATTTGGGCATTTCAATACTTTTGTTTTTGGTTTTAATCTGCTCTTGTATTTTGTTTCGCTCTCTTTAAGGGAAAATACTTGTACAGTAGCACGATAATAAGAACTTGGTAGGTACCACCAAATTTGTGCTATTGCAGAATAAGCATTGGAGTCTGCTAGTATTAAGCATTTGGTAGATAAGGAGTGTACACGATTATTATTTTAAGGTTGTTAAATTTCGTGAATTAATTGCTGAGCTTGCAATTTAGATGCCAAATTTAATTTATTTTTAGGGTGTTAGGGGCTGATTTTTAAATTAATAATTCATTTTGAAGTAAATTAGGATTTCAATTTCATTGAATATGAAACGAACCAATTAGTTATTAAATAGTATGTCGTACTAATATAATCGATTAATTTGTTTTAGATTAGAAACACCTGAGAAACCTGACTAAGTCATATTCGTATGCTGTGCTTTTGATTTATATAAGTTGAATCCTGTTAATTAAATAGTAAATATTTAGTAATTACTCATTTACGTTAAATATTTAATGAGTTAATTTTGATTTTGTTTTCAGAGATTTCCAAGAGATTTGATTCAGCTTACAGAAATTTCTTAACGGATATGTAGTTTAGAAATTGTGTTGTCTTGATTTTTTGTCTTTTTAATTTACAAGCACTTCTGCTCAATTTATCATTTTAATTTTGGTTAATGGTAAGGACAGCGTCTATCACAGATCAAACTTTTATAATTTTAGTGGCATGTTTGCGGAAATTTTACATTTATTGTAATTTGGGCTAAATTGTAGTTCTAAGTTGCGACAGTGACCATTATGGTGAAAATCATTTAAATAAGTAGCTGATACTTATTGTATTTATTATGTCTGGTCACCTCTGAGCTACTGTTTTATAAGCTTTTAGTTAAATTTAAATTAATTATGATTAAGATTTTCAGAATGCAGTTTTAATTTTTAATAAACTATAAAATTAGATTAGAAAAGTATTGTCATTGTGTTATTAACTATTGGCTAATATTACTATTACTTACTGAACCCCTCCAAGTCCTCTCTGTATGTTGTGTATAGCAGGGTGTTCGGTGAGGCCCAACCATCTACGGGAAGTCTTGCTTATAGGTTGCTCGAATACTCCAATCAATCTTAATTCGAATTTTTATTACGTTAAAATTTAAACCTAACAATTACGTTGTAAATTAATAATAAACTCTACCTATTTTAAAATTAATACAATAAAATTCTAGGTGAACGCGCTTACTTTTTTTATTCACTTCACATTGAATTTATGGTTTAATTTATTTTTAACCATATAATAAAGTTTGACCAATTTACGTTAGCTTAGTTTGACTGAAGTTATATAATTTGATTATTTCTAAAAAATTATTTTTCTCTTTCCTTTTTAAAATTAAATAAAGCTTTCTGAGCGGTTAGGGACTTGAAGTTAAGACTTTCAGATTCCAGGATTTATGTTAATAATGAAAAATTTTCAAAATGTTGCACTCCTTTCTGTATTCTCCTTTATAATTTCCTCTAAACTGAGGGTTACTCTATTGACGATTGTAGCTTCTATATTCCTACTCCTCTAGTTTTTTAACTTCTAAGTTCCCTAGAAAAACTGATTTGAATTGGTAGGTCCAACTTTCATAATGTTTGGGATTTCGTCCATTAAAACAAAAGGATATTCAGCGTAATTTTTGTATGACCAATTTTCTATTTTTGGGAAATTCGACACAAACTTAGAATGAAAATTAAATCTAACTTTTAGGCCAAATTTATTTAGTCGATGATCCAACATAAAAGAAAATTCGGCTCAAAAAAATTTATATTTTAGATCGGTTTTTTAATTTGAACAATCAACTTGCCGATCCAGATCCCTGTACCTTCGTGATATTGCATTTCGAAGATGTTTCCGAAGATTTTATCCATGGATAAAGTTGCAATAAAGAAGTAAACAACCAACAAGCGTATTTCGACTGCCATACATGTCACGAATGCTTTCATCTTCATTGTAAGAACATCGTGGGACAACATATTAAAAGGTTGGCTGCTTTATTAATATGATATTGCTGTCAGTCCTGCAGGCCTTGTTCTTTAGCTTTCCTGAACAACTCACCTCAGGCCATCATGAATAAGCAGCATCTTGACTCATCAAAGTAACCTGAAACACCGGGCAGCTCAGTAGCAGTCAAAAGTATGGAATTGGTTGACATCTACAGCAAATTCTTCCAAATTCAAGCAATGTTTGCGGAACTGCAGCATAGTATTCACAAACATTTTTATCGGAACAGTTCGATGAGGTCCAAAACCAAAATATTTTAATTTTATTGGAGAACAAAAACTTGAAAATGGAACTGGATCTGGTAAAAAAACAATTAAGTCAGCAAATTAGCATCACCAGTAAAACAACGTGAGTTAATAAACATCCTTATTTTATCCAACTTACCACATAAACAGATAATCTGCAAAAATAATTACCGAGCATATTATCAAAGCTCTTGAAGCCGATGTTAGCATGAAAGAAGTCAAAAGCAGTATGTACATTGAACGAAAGGATGTGGTCAATAACTCATCTGAGCAAAAAGGTAGAAGTGAAAGCAGCCCAGTTTTCCTACTTGTGAAATTCAAAACAGCACAATCCAGAAATATAATACTAAACATAAGCGAAAGGAGAAAAATGGGTATTTGCCAACCTAATTGGATTCCATGTAACCGACAAACATCAGGTTTACTTGAGAGAACATCTGAGAAATTACAAGATGAAGTTATGTTGATAGTGCATGTACCTAACAAAGCTACCAAAATTTAAGCATATTTGGATTAAAGATGCCATCATTTGCCTTAGGAAAGATGACCCAAGGAAAATTTATTTTAGTGAGACCCAGAATGATGTCAGTAAAATTCGCAATTCCATTCGAGATGAACTTAATGCAGCAGACGTAGCAGACAAACAACAACAAATGTAAATACTGTAATTGCTATCATATTTTTGTTTTTTATTTACGTCAATTTTGAGATGGGTAAAGAGCTTTCTTTACAGCTTAACTCCAAGGTGCGCTGAAATAGTCTGTTGACGATGTTGGAACGTTTCTATATCTTAAAAAAAAAGCATTACGAAAGCACTCATTGAAATCAATCCCGAAATTACGCTTACAAACAGCGAAAATTGTTCGATTCATGGTGTCATAATCGTTTTTCTTCCGATCAAATTGGCAGTGACGACCGACACCACCCTCTCATTTATGCCTTGAAATATTTACACAACGGCGGAAAAGTGAAATACATGCAAAATTTGATCGCCCTGGGAAGCATGTAATCGCAAAGACAATAGCCACACTGTCACAAAGACTGAATAATGGATGAAGATCGTCAAATCAGAAGTTTTTTGAGGAATTCGGTTCCCGGCCTACCAGTGTGGATTCGGAACAAACGTCTTCCGTTTCTGCCAATTTCTGCATTAAGGTACGTGTTTTTTAAGGAATAAAACACTAAACCACTATTGTCGAGGAGCTCGCAAATAAAATAATTAAAACACAAATTTTCAATTTTTTCTTTATTATAAATTAACCACCGAGCCTTTATTTTTTAATGTGCTGTGATCAAACCGGACACCAATATTGAACTGCACACGTAATCGATAAAAATAGAATAATTATATAGGTACAAGATTTGAGAGACGTAATTTTAAAGAGAGTAAAGCGATTAACAAAATAATGTACAGGGTGATTAATTTGCCCACAGCCGGAAAAAGCAACCAAAAATATGTAACGCAATCATATTTGTGACTGCGTAAAAAACCAACAGGCCTAGATAATTTACATAACAATAAAAATTCTAAATCTAGAACAATATAAATTAAATTTAACAAACTCAAAAAGCATTTTAATTAAAATACAATAAATTAAATAATTATAGGACGATGAAAACTTAACATTCTCCCCGCCTTGAACTGTCTATGGCAGTTCAACCATCACAATTTATTTTTCCTCTTCTACTCAATTGGCAAAACTGCTCCAGAGATAGCTCTATCAAATGTACTGCTTATTGTGCGAATCGTTAATATCCGTACATTTCCATCTTTGTCAGGTTTAGTGACCACAACTCGACCCAAAGACCATTTCAACGGAGGTATTGTATCATCTTTCTCCAACACCATTGCACCAATTTCAATATTCATTTTTTGTGCCATCCACTTTGTTCTCGGTTGCAAAGTAGCTAAGTATTCAGCGCGAAACCTTGCCCAAAACTGCTGAACCATCCAATTTATCCATTGCAATATTTTTACACGGTTTATATTTTCTTCTGCAATCGACGTTTCAGGCAGAGCCACTGGCGCTCCATCGTATATAAAATGGCCTGGAGTCAAAGGCTCTAAATCATTTGGATCTGCTGACAATGGATTGATGGGTCGAGAATTGACAATCGTGGCAACTTGACAAATAACAGTGTGCAGCTCATCGACAGAAACTTCCATGCTGCCAATAACGTTTTTGATAAGATGCTTCGTAATTTTCATCGAAGCCAAAATTTGGTGCTCTTGGTGGAATAAATGACCATTCAACGAACGCTTGGTCACATGCATTCCAAATTGCATCCCTTTTGCTAATCAGCATCTGGTAAATATCGCTCAATTGGTTGGCCGCACCCTTACAATTAGTTGCATTGTCCGAAATTAATTTCTTTACGATGACTCGATCAGCAATGAATCTCCTTAAATACCGAATGAAAGCCTCTGTAGACAGATCAGTAACAAACTTCAAATGAACCGCCTTAGTCGCGAAGCAAATAAACAGAGCCACGTAGACCTTCTTGGGACCCTTGCATCTAATGTGATGGCGCACGTTCAAGGGTCTAGCAAAATCGACGCCACTAACACTAAAAGGTCGAACGCTCTTGTAATCGACTTTATCCCCTTGTAAATTCCCCATAACTTGTGATAATAATTTCGGCCGCATTTGAAAACATCTAGTGCTTTTATTGGCGATATATCGGTTTTGGGCGAATCCATTGATGAGCCTGTACTTTACCCGAATCGCGGTGAGCACGTTGTGCGATCCTGCGTAAAACGTTCTATAAAAATAAAAAAGAACAATTAATAGCCTGGAGAACTGGTGATTTTTGTGGAGAATGATATGGTGCTTGGAATTATAAGAAAGTTTGGCTCTTTCTAGTCGTTCGCCTACTCTCAACAACCCAAATTCATCCAGGAACGGAGATACGCATTTAAGACGACTATTGTTATCAATAGAAAGGCCAGCTTCCAGTAGTTGGTAATTTTGCGCAAACAGTGGCCTCAGTATAATCTGAATGAAAGGAAGTTCAGCCTGTTTCATTTCCGATAAGACCACTCGTTTAGTAACAGCTGCTGAAGAATCCTTAGGCTGGTAGGTAAATCGAAAAACATTTGTTTCGCGCTGCCAAATTAATTCAACTCTTTTAACCAGTTCTTGATCCTCGACGCTTAAATATTCCTCTCGGTGATGCAGCTCAATTTAAGAACGGATGGTATGATTATTGCTGCAAGATTTATTCAATGTAAAACAACCACATTTTAGAGTTCCGATTAATTGATTCATCATTGCTAGCAAATGCGTAATCGAATTAAATCTGCTCATATTATCCACATAAAAATTGGGTCGAAGTATTCGAGATCCGATTGGATATTTATCCTGCTCTTCGGCTACTAAATGGTGTAAAGTCTGTGCAGCAAGATACGAACAATACGCAGTTCCGTATGTCACAGTACAAAGGCGTAGAGTTTTGATTGGTTCATCTTTGTTGTTGCGCCATAAAATCAGCTGGTTGTTGCTATTAGGCAAATTGATCGCAAACTGACGATACATTTGTTGAACATCTCCTGTAACGAGAAACTCAAATAATCTAAACTTCAGTAAAGTAATTAACAAATTGTCTTGTAGTTTCGACCCAGAATCAATAATCTCGTTTCACTGAACAACCTTTAGACTCAGTTTGAGAGACTTCTTGGTTGCTAGTTACGGCTATTAATTTATAATCACTTGAATCCATTGGACCACCAATGATCCATCCCAGCTTGCTCTCGTGAAAAAGCACTAAATTTTTGCCCAGTCGAATTCGACCAGGAAGTAGAAGGTGCCAAAATATACTAGCCCTCAACAACAAGTCAGCCTTGTGAGATTTAAAAATATTAAGAACAGCTAAAACCATAACATCGGATGGAACGTTTATGGTCCTTGATGCTATTAGAAGTATTGGCTTGGCATCAGATAATTTCGGAAGTATTACTGCAGCAATTTTGAACTTAAATGATGTGCCGAAACGGGGCGTAAACGTAATAAAACACAATGCCTTTGGTGTTGTAACCGTATTGCCAATCCCACCTACATTAATGATCAACCTTCGCAGTTTCACATTCAACGTTTGCACGAGTAGTTCGGACATAAAATTTGTAGTGGCACTACTATCTGTTAGAGCACGTTCAGAAAGAATCGATCCGTTGGCATCAAACACATTGACTATAGCTATAACGAGGACCGCTGGCTCCGAAATTAAAAGTGCTTTTTGAGCGACTCTAGAAGTTGATGACAGTTGATCTATCGGCCGATCAAAATGAATCAGTGAATGATGCCCCTTATGGTATTTATCACAATTTGAGACATTACAAAAACGGTAATTATGTATTGTTGTGACGCAGACGGCACATAATTGCATCCGTTTAACATCATAGAATCGATCCATGGGCCCTAAGGCAAGAAATTGTTGACATAGCTGCAAATTGCGGTGGGTTGAGGCACATTTAGCGCATAAATTCGAGTTCAGTGAGATTAAGACGACATGGTTAGATTTAAGTAGACGAACATTTTCCGATACAGACGGCCTTGGCTTGCTAAATTGTTTTTTGTTACGCGCACTTAATTGGTCGACTATTTCACGATCACTTCCCGAGGATTCTTTACTGGCGTTATTCATCTGTATACTTTCATTAATGTGGGGCTGCAAAATCAACGCCTCGTTCTCATATCGAATGCACAGAGCCTTCCAAGCACTTGTAAAATTCTCTTGTGAAGCTTCCATCCATGATAAAATTCGCGTTGCACGACCCACTCATTTCTCTCAGTGTATTCATTAATTTTAAGTATTTTGATCAATGTTAATTTTTTTTAATGAATTTTTGAATAAAAAATGTTTCTTCACATTTTTCACAAGTTTTTGTCTCAATTCCGGAATATTTTGGAATCCGGAATTGGAAATTTTATAATTTCGAAATTCCAGAATCGTAAATTCAACAAAAGTATGCAATCCCTAATTGCAATTTTACATTTTTGTTTACAATAACTTTAAATATTTTCATGAATGTCGACATTTTGACGTTTCATAATCTTTGGTTTTATGTTAATTTTAATTTCAATTTAAAACCTTATAAATTTTATTTTGTATTGATAATGGTCATATTACACTATCAAAATATAAACGCTGAATTGCCCTTATCTATTCAATTTTTATTATATGTAATGGGCACACTACACATATTTTGGCCTATTGATTTGCATTTTTTATGAATAGTAAATATAGTATATTACACCAAAATGAGACGCCTTCAAAATAGCTCTTGTTGGTCTCTTACCTTGGTAAAATAAAATTTTTTAGTGATCACCAATTTGAATTTATAGCAGGAAAATCTACGGAAGAAGCTCATTTATTTAGCCATTAACAATTCTCAGAAATGCTCAGCAGTATTTATGGACATTTCAAAAGCATTTGATACTGTTAACCACGACATACTTATATTAAAATGGTCAAGTATTGGTGTTAGAGGAAACATATTAGATTGGTTTATAAATTACCTTCATAATCGTAGACAAATTGTAAAAATTAACAAAGTGAATAGTCCTTCAGGTCTTCTAAAATGTGGTGTTCCTCAGGTCTCAGTTTTGGAGCCCTTATTGTTTTTAATTTATTTCAATTCTGTCTTTAAAATTAATGTCGCATTTACATATGCGGCTAATGATTACGTTTAAATTCAACAGTTTATTAATATTGATTTATGCACTTTAAGTAAATGATTTTTTTATCACCGACTTGTTGCTAGTGAAAAATCTAGAGTTATGCATTTTAGACGACCTTACATAACAGTTGGTCAACATTTTTTTCAGGTATCATGTTTACTCGTGCGATAAGAATCAATGTTTTGATCTGCCCTGCATAAATGAGTTTAAATACTTAGGTGTTTCAATTGGCTCACAGCTTAATTGGACCTCCCAACTAACTATTATCAGAAAAATTGTTATTATTGCAGTGCATACATTTTATAATCTTCGATCTTTGTGCCCTTCTTATGTTTCAAGAAGGATATATCATACTATTGTTGAATCAATCATTATTCAATTATCAATCATATTGGTTCCATCTTTTTTCTAAACATTTGAAAATGCTTCCATCTGTGCTGAAACACAAATTTTACAGGAAAATTCGAGCTTAAAGTTAGAGAGCTTTTGTTAAAGTTTATTGTTTTATTTTACAATGTTTCAGTATATTATCTGTATTTTAATGTAACTAAAGAATTTTATATACATTTTATTTATAAGAAATATAAATATAATATGAAAAATTCGCCTAGTAATAAACTGCAAATCGGAGATTGTCAGTGTTGGACTGGATAAAAAAATCCAAAATAACAAATTTAAGAAGGAATTGCTGAAACGAATGGGCGGTTTCACAAATAACCGTTAATTTGAATTTTTCAAAAGACCTGTATCAAACTGATCTGTCTGTTCACAACAGTAAAAACGTCCGCTTTCAAATGCCAACAATTGAGGGCTATCCAAATTTTAAAGCTTAATTTTGGAGAGAATAAAATATCCTAAATATCTAAATCCACAAGAATCGTAAAATGTAGACACTTCTTAGGCTGTACAATGCGTACACTTATTTTATAAAACGTTTTAGTGCAAGGTAAACCAACTGATGCTTCAAATTTTACATTTATTTTTCAAATTGGGTGATTTCAAATTAGTTAGAAGTGAACTGGATTAGCCAGTTTGCCCTATATTTGGTGTGTATCAACAAATTTTGGAATACTCTGCAGGATAATAGACTGTTTATACGCTTCTATTAACTTTATATCAATTGTACCACCAGTACACCACATTCATTCCATTGTGCAGATTACTAAAATCATTCTATTTCCATATACCTATTTTGATTCATTTTTCATAATCAGGATTCGGTTCGTGAACTTGATGAAAATTATTGTTTCTTGTAATGGCTTTCCTTAAAGTAATTTGCATTCTGTGCGCCAGCCACACTTCTGAAATCATTATTATTATTCTAAGCCGAGATTCACCTGGCTATAAATTGTAACCTCGTGCACAAGTGCTCATATTCACTACTAAGAACGAATAAATTTCATTGCTTGCTTGCATAACAACATAAAGAATCCTCAAATTTCCCATCTTCATATTCGTAGAATAAACTGAGTTGTAACTTGAGAAAATAATTGGAATATAAGAAACGATATACATACATGCACAAGGAATAAAAATAAAACATAATAACAATAAATAATAATAATAATAATAATAATAGTAATAATAATATAGAAAAAGAGCAAAAAAGCAGCACTAATAGGTATTAGCTATTAGGTTAAGTGAAAATAAATCAATGATGTTATTTTATACCTGCAATTATCTACTTTGGAATTTGAGAATTTTCTCTTATTATTATTTTTGCTTTTTCCACATTTTCTTGTTTTGTTATTGCTGGGTGTCGTCGTTTTTATATTTTCAATATTTTTCCACACAGCACCTACATATTTTTTTTTTTATAAACTTCGAAAATTGGTGAGATAAAGTTATTTTATTGTTCATTTCCTCGGAAATGTTTTTTGTTGTTGTTATGCTGTTATTGTTGTGTAAGCAAATAGTATAAAAAAATAAATTTACAAAAATTTAATGAGATATTACTATGGTAATCGATTTAGTGTTTGGAGATATTTTATATACACACAGAGAGACACAAATAGAAAAAACATAGTTCCTGTCTACAATCGAACAAGAACAAAATGATACTAAAATATATGAAGTGAGTGGAAAGAGGGTTTACTCGTGTTTCATTTTTTTTTCTTTTTTGATAACAAGTATATATACAAGAATTTCTATAAAATCGAAAATCAATAAGTCTTACATAAGGATGTAATATTATTTTTTAGAAGGCGGGAAGAAGATTTTATTCTTTGCGAAATGCGGGCCGAATGGTGGTCATTTTCTCGTCAATTTCACGGTAATCACAAAAATAAAACTTGCTCTTTGTAACGACTCGAAAACAAAAAAAAACAAAATACAAAGTAAAATTAATATAAAACTTAATTTTATGATTTGATAAAAATTTTCACAACATATAAAACAATAAAGTAGAAACAAAAAGCACAACCATTTGATTGTATTTATCTTGATTATGTTTACCAAACGAAAAAAAAGAAAATTTTCATCTTACACGAAATGAACAAAAACTTATTTTTTTTTTTAAACTCAACCAAAATTAGTACATAAATATAAATGTTATTATTATTATTTATAAAAAAATATTTTTCAGTTGATTTTAAACTTTTATACAAAAAAAAAATTATCTTAAGTTGTCATTTATTTAATGTACTTTTGCCTCTCGCTTTATATTTATAAATAATACAAAAAAAGTCTAACGGCCGCGCTTGTATTACGCTAGAGGAGATGGAGTAATTTGACTCCATCGTCATTTTATTTCTGAAATTCGTGAAATGTTCTTGTAACAGTCTCATTTTCCCTATTAAATCTAAAGTGTATTTTGTTACTTTCTTGTGTTTAATATTCAGTAACAGATTTTCACCTTATTTTCTTTTGTTATTCATATTAAGTGTGTTTTGTAATATGTTACCGTAAAATTGGTATTCAAGGTCGTATTTTTCAGTTGTTTATGCCATCGACTAAATTGTAATTTTGCGGAGCGGTATTTTGTTAGTACGACGAGTGATGCTTTATAAGGGACATAATTCTAGGTAGCTGATTATTCGAGTTCGTAGTATTCAAGAAGATGGGAAAATTCCTTAATTCCATCGATTTACCCTCACCACTATATTTATTTATTTATCAATATATGACATTTTTGTATTAATTATTTAAATAAAAGTGAAATTTGTTTAAGTTTTAGTCTAAATACTAATGTTATCTTTAATGATGTTCAATAAATTTAGAAAATTATCGTACTTCAATTCTCGTAATTCACCTAAAGTATAGAAATTTATTTAATGAATTATACGGCTTAACTCCATTATACCCTAATGATCTTTGTGAAAAAGATTTACTGTACAAGCGGTAACTGAAAATGAGTATTTCTCGTATTATAGCTGTGAACTTCTCTATTAATACAAAGCATTGAATCTAAATAACTTGGAAGGTCTCCGTTTTCAAGGCGAAACAACAGTTTCAGAATATTAAAGTTAATCCTCTGATTTATGGGCTTCCACCCCAACACTCCAAGCATTTTTTTTATATGGGTTCTACTTTCTGCCCTTAAAATAGCTCGCATAAATCTATTTTGTATCTTTTGAAGACGATTGGTTTATTATGAAAAATACTGATGAACAATAGTAAATATGCGGGGCGACAATTGATTCGTAGAATATAATTTTTGTCTCGAGCGGCAATTTGTCCTTAATTCTATTAAAAAGTCCCAATTTTTTATTAATTTTTTTAGCAATATAGTCCAAATGATCGTTGAAATTAAAATTTTCATCAATAACAACACCCAGATATTTATACTGTTTCACATGTGCTATGATTTGGTTATCTACTTTTATATTTTCTTCACATTCTATTTTGGTCCTTATTGACATTACCATGTACTTTGTTTTTGAAATATTAAATCTTCATTTACGTTTCGTACAGTTTCTATAAGGGTTGATGCTGAAGTTATAATGAGCGTATCATCTGCAAACATGTTCACTTGACAATTTTTTATGACTTCGACTATGTCATTATTATACAGGATGAAAAGCAATGGTCCTAATATAGATCCCTGGGGTACTCCTAGATTGTTTGGTATCTTTTCAGAGACATAATTATCTATGTTTGTGTATTGCTGTCTTCCTTCGAGATAATTAGTGCACCACTCAAGTTCTCTCTCTTGTACTCCATAATTATTTAACTTTTTAAGCAAAATTTTTCTATTGATTGTTTCAAAAGCGCGTTTGAAATCCAGGAAAAATGAAACCACTACTTTATTATCATTTATTTCTGATTTCCAATTATCTAGCATTAGCAGTAATGCTGTTTCGCATGAGTGCAGCTCTCGAAATCCAGATTGTTGGTCGACTAGTATATTATTTTTGTTAATGTAGTTGATTAATTGATTTTTAATTACCCGTTCCATTATAGCTTCATACGGTGGCAACATATTGATTGGGCGTAATTCTTCTGGTGTCGACGGTTTAATAGTTTTCGGAATTGGAATGACTGTTGATATCTTCCACGATTTGGGTACTTTAGCTTGATTTAAACTTTGATTAATTACCTCTGTGAAATTTGTAGAGAATATTTGATTTCTTATCGCATCCATCATGACAGTTCGATTTATACCATCTATTCCAGCATTTGAATTCATACTACTTATAATTTTGACTAAATCCTGATTAGTAATAACTTGAAAACAGAACTTTTGTAAGCATTTATCCCCAACCGAAAAATTCCAATCTTTTACTTCCGGAATATTGTTGTGAATATCAATCACACTAGATACAAATTAATGATTTAGAGCCTTAGCTAATTCGTGCTTCTCACTTATAATTGTATTGTTAAATTGAATGTTCAACTGTGTTTGATTTTTAGTTTTATACATCGATTTTAGTGTTTTCCTTAGCTCTTTTGGTTTATTTCTGTTTTCGATTAATTTGCTTTTTAAATCTATTGATTGCTCCTTCCTCAGTGCTTGTTTATACAAATTTCTAGATTTTTTATAATTATCCCAGCTTGAATTAATATGTAATTTTCATGAGTCCGTAATTTCGTAATTTATCTTGCTTCAACGATTTTAAGTTTTAAGAGAACCATGGTATCTTATTCTTTCTTTGAATTCTTATCATATGCGTCAATTCATTCACACAAGTTTTTAACTTTAATATTAAATCTTCAGCTGGTTTATTTCTGCATATCCTTGAAATCCCAGTAATTTTTGATTTAACGAAATATTTTTAGTGATTCAGAAGAGTAGTTTTTCCATGACCTTTTTTCTACTGCTGTCGGTTTACTATTTATAATAATACTTATCATGTAACGATCGCTAATTTGGTGCTCTTTCACTATTTCATACCGAATATTCTTTGCAGTATTAGTAATTAATACATCTATTAAGCTCTTGCTGTTATATGTAACTCTAGAATGATCATCCACTATCTGAACCAATCTATTATCTGCGAACAATTACTGTTTCAGTTTAACACTGTAAAATTCGTTGAATTTAACGTCAATATTGCAATCACCGAAAATAAAATTCTTTTTGTTGTGGTTTATGACATTTTCTAACCATTCGTCGAAGTTATTTAAGAACACCGGATTTGTTGTTTGAAATGATCGAGAAACTACTCCAAATATCCCAGTTGTATGGTATCCTTTTATAATATGAATTGCTAAAAACCAAGCACGGTCTTTCTCAATATTGGAAATTATTTTAAAATTTATGTTTTCGTGAATATACATAGCAACACCACCCGTTTGTCGGCTATCCGAATCGCAACGAATAAAGTTGTAATTATTAATATGAAATCTTGCGTCGTACATTTCT
This sequence comes from Tipula helvola, assembly GCA_963556165.1. NCBI lineage: Eukaryota > Metazoa > Arthropoda > Insecta > Diptera > Tipulidae > Tipula > Tipula helvola. Next base: position 292,927,917 of record OY744482.1, on the reverse strand, counting down.
GCAACTATTCTGGTTTCACTAAGTAGCACTATGGCTGGTTTAAAATCCAACATTATCTGTTAAAGCTCCAAAAAATTAGAAAGCAAACTTCCAATGTTTGTATATAGTACGTCTTGTTAAGTGATTTTAGTTTGCGTTGATATATTGTGCAATTATTATTCCACGTAGCATGATTTGTATTGATCTTAAGATGAAGTTTATTATGCGCATCAGTACAATCACTGCATTTCATTTCTGTGCTCTTACAATCACTAAATCTGTGGTTTCCGCTACATTTCGGGCAAGTTAGTTTGTTCGTGCGCTTCATACCATGATGTGAATTTTCGTTACAGTTATAACACCTTGTTATCCTAATCGACTCTACAACATGACACCTATCAAGATTGATGTTCATTTTCTCCGCTGCTATAATCTTTTTAAAGTTATCGGCATCAACTTCAATAATTGTATCGATCTTCTGCGTATTTCTTCTGTTGTAAGTTGGCACCTTAATTGTGCTCTCTGATAAAAAGGGGTTCTGTTGCTTCAAAGCTGAGATAATTTCTTCGCTTTCCAATTTTTCGGATATTCCCAGAATTTTAACTCTTGGACTTAGCTCCGTTGGCAGTTTAATTTCATAATCTGCCCCTAACTTATCTGAAGCAATTTGCTTTAATTTCTCCTTCGCTTCATTTGAATCACATTGTAGTATAATTCCTCCATTAGCGACATTACGGCATCCCATTACAGGTATACTTTTAGGATCAATGAGGCTTACTACATCTTCTTTCGTTTTTTTAACTCTGTTGAGGTTTCTTTGGTTGCAACAATACTACTTTAGTTGGATTGGATTTCACAACTGATGCGAAAGATGATGTCTCTTTCGGTCTTTGCATGTCTACTACATGTTCTTTGATCTCTCCTAGTTGTAAATTTAACTTTGTGTGGTTTGTACATAAATGTTGCTTTAACTCTTCTACAAAATTATTAATTTTTTTGAACTCCTCATAAATGGTATCTTTATCATGGTTTTGACATTCCAAACAAACAAATCTTGCGTATGTGCAATCTTTAAATAATTTGGAAATTTTTTCGAAATTCCAGTCAATGCACGTATAGTGAACCACCTTTTTACATTTTCCGAAACACCGTACCGAATTTCTTTCACGAGAGTCGGTAATTTTTTACACTTGTCACATTGAGACATTTTAAAATTATTTTATTATAAACTTAACTTTTATGATTAGAACTATAACTTTATTATGAGGAACTTGCCAAAATTGTAAACTTAGTACAACACTAAGACCCAAAGTGTTGTTTTTTAGCATTATGCTTGCAAATAAATTCTTCAGTAAAATACTTGTGATTTGATATTCACAAATTAAATGTACAAAAGGAGCCGTAATGTAAAGCACTTTAAACTGTCCTTTGATATCATCAGCAATATTATGTACTGGTAGCAATAATGACTCTAATATCTGCGCAGTTGATGAATTTTTGAAACATAATGTGTCATAAACAGAAGCTACCCGAGCATCAAAAACACCTCGCTTATTTTTGCAGATCGTCAGAGGCTTACAACTTCGCTTGATGTCATATCGTTCCCAATCAAAACTATTTTAATGTAAAATTCTGCGGTATTAATCCTAGAGATTTTGCCAATTGGCCACATACATCATGAAGTAACTGGAAGCTATTCCAATATCAAAAATGCCTCCCTGATTTGTATGGATCGTCGGGGCTTATAACTTCATTTGGTACCATATCGTTCTAAACAACAATTGGTTAACAAAAAAATCTGTGCATATGATCCTTGAGATTTTACCATATAACAGCATCCAGTATTTCCAAATCAAACTGGATAAAAAAAAATACGAAATTATACGATTAAGAGAAATTCCGGTAAAAATGAAAACGAAAAACATAGATGAGCACAATTCATGGTGTAACGTGTAACGTGTAAGAAAGAAAAATGAGATGGATGATTGTTTTTGTAAAGTCCATGACGTCATCGAGTGTTGGTACAAATTGTACTTTTTAATGCTTTTCATATTTTTTTTTATTGTAATTTTCTGTTTTTAAACGTTTATTGAAGTCCTTAATTTTAAAATATAATTTTCATTTAAAAAATAGTATTTTGTTATTTTGAGCCAGCTCAATTTATCACATTGTTGCAAGTGGTACCTTAAAAATTCACTTGTGTGAAGATTTTATCTTAATTTATCTTAACCCTTAACAGACAAAAGGCCTCGCTGAGAGGACATAATTGGTATAAAAATAAAAGCTCTCGTTGTTCGTTAAGGATTAATAAATATTTTTTCTAAAAATTCTGTCGATGGCTTATAGAGTCCACCCTCTGATACTTCATTAGCTCAAGTGCTGGAGTTTTGTCCTGCTGAAGGAATCCTGCTAAATTTTCAAGTGCATCATGATGCATTCGTCGAAATGCAGATTTTCGAGCTCAACATTTTAAGTTTTTCTTGTTTGGATTGTTATCAGTATAATGGTCATCTTTCAAATTCTCGAAGTTGATACCTCTACATAGATTTCTAGTTATCAAAGGTTCTTTGTTGTAATCTAAGCATAATACTCTTGTATCATCGTCTTGTACATTACTACTTTGATTGACATGCATTAACGTTTAATTTCTGCCTGTAAATCAAAAGAGGTTTAAGAATGCCAAATACTTTAATAAATATTACTAGTCAATAACTATAATTGAAAACGATACTTAGAGGCAATGGGAAGAACATGCAATCCTCCTTTAGTTCGAATCGTACTAAAAAAAATTCTCCAAAACGTCTTGTAAAAGACAAAATTGTATCCTTATAAATAAAACCCTTGTCCAATGTATGGTTTTTTAATAACTTAAATAAATGCGGAGCATCAGCAAAAACAAATATTTTTCTCGAATCATCAGCTGGATGTTTCAACCATTTTTATCGATATTGATTTCTAACGCTTTCCATAATCCTTGGTTTGTTGATCCCATATCCGATACAATTACCACATTAGAATATCCTACGTTGTGTATAGTTACATAGTCGAATTACGATATGATTTTTATTTCATCAAACGATATAACACAAATCTTGTCTGCATCCAATGAAGAATCGTTCATGAGCTTGAGTATATTTTTGTAAAATTCCTGACTGTAAGCTCATTTTAGTTGCCCATCGCCTCGACATGAGGAGGATTTTTTTGTACAAATATCTGTACGCCCGCGGTCCTGCAGAGTGTAGACAAATGGCTGATTATAATACACAATTTACTCGGTTTGAGTTTCAACATTTATTTTGTCTTCATTTCGATGTTCTTTAGAAATATCTGTAAGAAATTTCAATACTTCTTGTTGTTATCTTAAATAATTAAGTTATAAAAACCAATAATTTAATTAAGAAATAAACCTTGTTTCATAGTCTTTAATATCTTCGCCCACCAATTTTTTTAAAGGTCTTTTGTCTACCCTTTTATTCCTTTCGCTGGTTGCTGTACTGTAACTATTTTCAGGTAGGCGAAGGATATACGCTTTTGGATCCAACAATCTTTTTTTAATTGGGACGTTTAACATTTTATCGCGAAGTCGCCAATCATCATAGGTAAAACGTAATGAACATAATCTTACATTTTTGATATTAATTTTGCTTTCTCCACAAGCTTTTATCCACAATTCGCATTGTGGATCCTTTGGAAATATATAAAACTTTTCTTATCGAAATTGTTTTTCATTTCACAATTCTCACCGAAAGCAAATCTACATGGAATGACGTATCAATTCATTCTTACACAATAAACATAACCAATATACAGTTTGCATGTGAAGTGTAAGTGACTCGAATAAAATGAAAAGGAAATATTTTTAAAACATAGACCAAAATTCGAGCATACTAAGCCATACAGACCGAAACCAATGTTGGATCAAATGTTGTTGTTGCTTCATATATAAATTTTGATCTGAGCCGGATCACTATGCGTCAAGAAATGCTGCTAATAATAATTTTGAAATTATTAACAAAATTTGCTCTTGCTGTTGCTGGGCATGGTTAATGGAGCATAAACAATATAAAAACTATAGAAGTGTTAAGCAAAATGTTTGACATTTTTCAAACAGTGCAGTCAAGTTCTTTTTCGTTTAATTCGAAAAGGGGGAAAAACCACACCAACTTCATTTGATTCCCGACAATAGTATCAATAAAGGCAATTATAGCCCTGCAGCCAGTAATTTTGAAAATTTTAGAGAAGGCAGTGCAAATTAGAGTCATTTCTTTTGTAGATCAGATTAATGTATTAAGTAACCATCAACATGGATTCCCTCAAGGCATGAGTACCGAATCGGCCTTGTTGGAATTTTTGAACACAATTCATAACGGACTGAACGGTGGTAAAGCTTGTGCTGGTTTAGATGCTGGAGCTTTTGATTTGGTTGGCCATAGAATTCTTCTGAATATTTTATATGACATTGGTTTTAGGGGAGTTGCTAACAAGTGGTTCGCTTCTTAACTTGCCAACAGATCGGTTAAAGTTAAAATTAATAACACTCTAAGTGAACCAAAAATTGTGGACCTCTGCTATTGCTGATCTACACTAATTCGGTTTTTAAACTCAATTTACATGATCATTATACCGGGTTTGCCGATGACATAACTTTGGCTTACACTGGCAAATCTTGTAATGACGTCATTTCTATTAATTCTGACCTTAAAGTCTTACGTGTATTGTTTGATATGCATTGTTTAATTCTAAGTGATAAAACAAAATACAGTAATCCCCCCTATAACACGGTATATTCGTTCCGCGTTATAGGAAAACACGTTGTACGAGAATGCTCGTACAACGCGCTCGTATGACCTCGTATATCGCGTTATGTACGAATGATTCACATTTAACTTTTCTCGTTAAAGGGGGTTTAAATCGAATATTAAGGAAAAACTATGTTATGAACGAAATATGTGCGTTTTATTAAAATCAGACTAAGAAATCATTATAAATTTCACAGTACAGAAATATAACGTGGGAAATCCCCGCGTTATATGGGGGAAAACACGTGTTATACGGACGTGAAATCGCGTAATATGAAAACGCGTTATTAGAGTACCGTGTTATAGGGGGGATTACTGTATACAGTGCTGGAAAAAAAAATTGGGCAAACATATTTTATTACAAATTGGAGCCTTTCTTTGCTAAAATTACAAAACTTTTGAAAGCAATTGACTTAATGTTTTATTTTAAATACATTTATGTTGTTCAAATTAACTGGCACAACATCAGCAGATAATTTTAATCAGGTAATTTATCATAATATTTCCAAGTGTGAATCTGCTGGGTGTAATTCTGAGTGTATTAATATTGATTTAGTCAACGCGTTTAAATATCTTGGGGTTCATTTGGACATTAATGTCAATTGGAAAACTCAAGTCTCTTCTTTAAAACTTTACTGGTCATCTGCTTCAAGAATTTTCTCTGCGTGACTTTTACCCTATTCCTGTGCTACAAATTATCTACCATGCACTGGTTATGTCTAAATTGGAATATTCTTTATCATGTTAGGGTGGGTGCTGTGTGTAACTACTTTACATGATTTATGTGTGCAATAGACAATTATTTTATTGAGAAAAAGCAGATCTGAGTAATCTTGGCCATTATTCACGGCTCATAATATCTTGTCATTACAATGTTTATAAGGTTTTGAGAGTATTTTTTAGGTGTAGTGGACAACAAACTATAAGGAGCCTTATTCGTTACAATATTCAAGGTAACCATAGTTTTCTTTATAAGTTCCCCGATTTTTTACTGACCAATTTCGCCGCTATGTCCTGGTTACTGCTCCAGTTTTCTTTAACGCGTTACCTATTTTTATTAGTGGGCATATTCAAAGTCAAAATGTGGCTTCTTGAAACAGCTGACATCACATTTCTTTTTCGGATTGTCAGTCACATAATTATAATAGTTTTGCATTGCTTATTTATTTTAAATTGATATTTAGTGTACGGTTTTGTCTGATAACTTGTTGTTGTTGTAGTTATTGTTATTGTTATTTATGGTTATTAATTTTTATTATTTTATATTTTCTTGTATTATTATTAGATTTATATTTTTAGTTTATTATTAGTTATTATATTTTCTTAGTAATTGTAAATATTATTAATTGTTTCACCTTTAATTTTTTGTTTTATATTTTTATTTTTTTTTGTTCGTTCTGCACAGAATTCCCAAGAATTTTTTACTTTTTTTTGTCTCTTTTATACGTGTCAAGTAATTTATGTTGTGCTGTATTTCAAACGAATAAAAACCGCATAAAAAGTTAAAAAGTTAAATTTTTGGCATTTTATTCACCACACAAATTTTAACTGGTCACGGACCAGTTAATAATTTGTAGCTTTTATTTTGCTTTTCTCTATGCAAAACAAAAATAAAAAACGTATACGTCACAATTTTAACCAGTTTCATTTGAAACACCAAAACGATTAAAAAGTGAGGAAAATTTAATATTTTTTACCACAGTTAAAAAATTTAACTTTTTACCCGATTGAAACACAGCCTTGATGTAAAAAATTAAAATTTAAATATGTAAATAAAATTTGTCCACGACTAACGTATAATATGTTCATTATACGTTTGTTTCATCACTTATAATGATATCCATTATTCACTGCTAGTTATCTAGTAGCCGTTTCTTTCATTATTCAATACTTCCAAGTAAATTATTTGATTTTTGAAATTTAATCTAGTAGTCTCTTGCCTTTTTCATTATTATTAAACTGTGACGTCAAAATGTCGACGAAAATTATTTGAGGAGTATTTAAAGGATTTGATTATAAAACATACTGATATTTGTCGGTCGTGGACAAAGTATCGTATTCTACTCGCATATAATGGTTGTTATTCACTCAGATGATTTACGACACTCGCCTATCGGCTCGTGTCGGCAAACTTCATCTTCGTGAATAACAACTATCATTATATGCTCGTTGAATAATATACTATTCTTGTAACATTACAAGTAGTCTTTGAATTGATTACTTTTACAACTCACATTTTGTGGCCATTTTTATTTTTAAAAGTACTTGTTAAATCGTTAGAGTTTTCAACCTCATAGAAAATAACAAAAATCAATGGCCTCCCAAAAAATCAGAAACTATACTTACTCGTACGTATTTAATCAATTTTAAATTTTCTTATCAGATTCCTTCATCTAGTAGATTTTTTAAACAACAAATGTAAATATTTAATCCATTTTTTTTGTTGAATATATTATAAGAACACTTTGAAGAGATTTGATTAAATTTAAAAAAAAAAAATTAACGATAAATTTCTATTTGTGTTAGCCAATATATCTGTATCTATTCAAATAGTTTGAAATATCTCAGAAAATAAAATCACTTTTAGAAATGGAATATAAAACTTCAATATTTATCATTTACAACATACATACATATATAGTATTTGTAAGTATGTATTTATGTATGTATATCTCAAGTGAATACTATACCAAGTAGATTATATACAAATTTTATATTAGTTTTTACTCGAAAATTATAACAACAAAAAATTTACATGAAAGCTCTAGCACTGGATTTACAGTCAAAATAAAATAATAAATGGAAAATACATTTGTATACACAAACGATATAGACAGACTGTAATTTATATGTTGTTGAAATGATTGAATTGGATTTGTGTATCAAACATAAAATTCTCCAAATCAAAGTTAGGTTTACTCTTATATCAGGAGCAACAAAGTAAAGAACCAACCCTTTTTGCCGCCTTAATTGGACTTTGCTTTTGATTCGTTTTTGGTTTGTTTGTTAATTGAAACGACTCTTTTCTCTTATATAATAATATTGTTGTACATTTAATTTTTTTAACAGTATCTTAGGGCAATTTAATAATTTAAAAGAAAACTTCATCAACCATAAACAATAAGAAATAGAAGAGAAGCATAAAAAAACAGCGAAAAACCACGAAGCACAGAAGAAAACCCATCATCATTCTTATGACAATCAAAATGAAATATACAAAAAATTACTTTTTTTTTTTTTGTTTTTATTTAATTTAATTAAGGAAGAAACATCGCTATTTAATTGAAATCTGTCAGATGCAACCAAAATAATAAATAAAACAAAAATGAAAATAATAATAATCATAATAATAAAAAAGTCAAAAAAGGTTTTCCAAAAAAAAAAAAAGAAAAAAGCGAAAAAAGCACAAAACGGTTTTGTGCGAAAATGTTCAACTTTTACTTGTATTTTTTGTTTTTTTTGGGTTTTTTGACGTTAATTATGTCAAAATATTATTGTATAAACATTTTTTATTTTTTGTCTTTCTTCTCGTGAAATAAACTTAGTGTTTAGGGAAAATTCGTTTGGGATTTTCATACGGCAACAAAAATACAATCCATGTTGTAAAGTTGTGATGCCTTTGGTATTTTATGAATATTATATGGGCGTCAGATGGAAACAGTACATCTGGTTTCATTTTATTAAAATAATATGCATAAAATGGTTAGAGCAAATATTTGAAGAATACTAAAGTAATAAAAAAAAATTCTTCTGTTTATTCGGCTTAAAAAAAGATCCGAATAAAACAACAGATATTTGACATTTGCTGTCAAAAATAGAAACTTGAAAGTAACCATATTCGAGTAAAATTATTCGAACAAATTTTTGTCAAGTAAATAACATCGAATTTCTTAATAATAGTATCGTCTTAACTATAATTTCAATAGAAAATGACACATTTGACCAAGGTTTCACACCAAATTTAATTGAAATTTTCGAAAGAGATAATATTTTCGCATTTCTCAAGATATTCTAAAGATGAATTTTCCAACAATAATTAATTTTCTTTTTTCTGAATGTTTTGTATATGTTAAGTCGGCTAGAATAGTTAGATGTCATGTGAAGAATATTTTTTTCTGAACTAACACTTACACTTACGCTTTCATTTTTGTCAGCGTTATAAAACGAATCTGATCCTAAACTAAAAAAAAAACATTCGAGGTTCGGGTTCAAAATAAAAATTTAGTAAAAAAATTATTCGGGAGATCGCCCGAAGAGAAAAGAAAAACCAGAGGTGGTTTTATCTTCGAACCAAATGATGTTTAATAGCGAATGAGTAGAAACTATAAACTAAACACACTGTTGCCACCCAACTTGTTTTTGCTGCTCCACTCCCTCAGTTCAGTGTAGAAAGTGTGTTTGTTCAAAAAAACTTTAACATCTAAAAAGTCACGTTTGAATGAGCGATGGTCATTCATTAACACTAAACCTACCATGACCGGGTCATTTGACCCGTTTTCGAATTTCCATTAGAATTTCCATTATAATGCTGATTTACACTAATTTACCACATAAAAATTATTCGAGATATCACTCGAAGAGAAAAGAAAAACCAGAGGTGGTTTTATCTTCGAACCAAATGATGTTTAATAGCGAATGAGTAGAAACTATAAACTAAACACACTGTTGCCACCCAACTTGTTTTTGCTGCTCCACTCCCTCAGTTCAGTGTAGAAAGTGTGTTTGTTCAAAAAAACTTTAACATCTAAAAAGTCACGTTTGAATGAGCGATGGTCATTCATTAACACTAAACCTACCATGACCGGGTCATTTGACCCGTTTTCGAATTTCCATTAGAATTTCCATTATAATGCTGATTTACACTAATTTACCACATAAAAATTATTCGAGATATCACTCGAAGAGAAAAGAAAAACCAGAGGTGGTTTTATCTTCGAACCAAATGATGTTTAATAGCGAATGAGTAGAAACTATAAACTAAACACACTGTTGCCACCCAACTTGTTTTTGCTGCTCCACTCCCTTAGTTCAGTGTAGAAAGTGTGTTTGTTCAAAATAACTTTAACATCTAAAAAGTCACGTTTGAATGAGCGATGGTCATTCATTAACACTAAACCTACCATGACCGGGTCATTTGACCCGTTTTCGAATTTCCATTAGAATTTCCATTATAATACTGATTTACACTAATTTAGCACATAAAAATTATTCGAGATATATCACTCGAAGAGAAAAGAAAAACCAGAGGTGGTTTTATCTTCGAACCAAATGATGTTTAATAGCGAATGAGTAGAAACTATAAACTAAACACACTGTTGCCACCCAACTTGTTTTTGCTGCTCCACTCCCTTAGTTCAGTGTAGAAAGTGTGTTTGTTCAAAATAACTTTAACATCTAAAAAGTCACGTTTGAATGAGCGATGGTCATTCATTAACACTAAACCTACCATGACCGGGTCATTTGACCCGTTTTCGAATTTCCATTAGAATTTCCATTATAATGCTGGTTTACACTAATTTACCACATAAAAATTATTCGAGATATCACTCGAAGAGAAAAGAAAAACCAGAGGTGGTTTTATCTTCGAACCAAATGATGTTTAATAGCGAATGAGTAGAAACTATAAACTAAACACACTGTTGCCACCCAACTTGTTTTTGCTGCTCCACTCCCTTAGTTCAGTGTAGAAAGTGTGTTTGTTCAAAATAACTTTAACATCTAAAAAGTCACGTTTGAATGAGCGATGGTCATTCATTAACACTAAACCTACCATGACCGGGTCATTTGACCCGTTTTCGAATTTCCATTAGAATTTCCATTATAATACTGATTTACACTAATTTAGCACATAAAAATTATTCGAGATATCACTCGAAGAGAAAAGAAAAACCAGAGGTGGTTTTATCTTCGAACCAAATGATGTTTAATAGCGAATGAGTAGAAACTATAAACTAAACACACTGTTGCCACCCAACTTGTTTTTGCTGCTCCACTCCCTTAGTTCAGTGTAGAAAGTGTGTTTGTTCAAAATAAATTTAACATCTAAAAAGTCACGTTTGAATGAGCGATGGTCATTCATTAACACTAAACCTACCATGACCGGGTCATTTGACCCGTTTTCGAATTTCCATTAGAATTTCCATTATAATACTGATTTACACTAATTTAGCACATAAAAATTATTCGAGATATCACTCGAAGAGAAAAGAAAAACCAGAGGTGGTTTTATCTTCGAACCAAATGATGTTTAATAGCGAATGAGTAGAAACTATAAACTAAACACACTGTTGCCACCCAACTTGTTTTTGCTGCTCCACTCCCTTAGTTCAGTGTAGAAAGTGTGTTTGTTCAAAATAACTTTAACATATAAAAAGTCACGTTTGAATGAGCGATGGTCATTCATTAACACTAAACCTACCATGACCGGGTCATTTGACCCGTTTTCGAATTTCCATTAGAATTTCCATTATAATACTGATTTACACTAATTTAGCACATAAAAATTATTCGAGATATCACTCGAAGAGAAAAGAAAAACCAGAGGTGGTTTTATCTTCGAACCAAATGATGTTTAATAGCGAATGAGTAGAAACTATAAACTAAACACACTGTTGCCACCCAACTTGTTTTTGCTGCTCCACTCCCTTAGTTCAGTGTAGAAAGTGTGTTTGTTCAAAATAACTTTAACATCTAAAAAGTCACGTTTGAATGAGCGATGGTCATTCATTAACACTAAACCTACCATGACCGGGTCATTTGACCCGTTTTCGAATTTCCATTAGAATTTCCATTATAATACTGATTTACACTAATTTAGCACATAAAAATTATTCGAGATATCACTCGAAGAGAAAAGAAAAACCAGAGGTGGTTTTATCTTCGAACCAAATGATGTTTAATAGCGAATGAGTAGAAACTATAAACTAAACACACTGTTGCCACCCAACTTGTTTTTGCTGCTCCACTCCCTTAGTTCAGTGTAGAAAGTGTGTTTGTTCAAAATAACTTTAACATCTAAAAAGTCACGTTTGAATGAGCGATGGTCATTCATTAACACTAAACCTACCATGACCGGGTCATTTGACCCGTTTTCGAATTTCCATTAGCATTTCCATTATAATACTGATTTACACTAATTTAGCACATAAAAATTATTCAAGATATCACTCGAAGAGAAAAGAAAAACCAGAGGTGGTTTTATCTTCGAACCAAATGATGTTTAATAGCGAATGAGTAGAAACTATAAACTAAACACACTGTTGCCACCCAACTTGTTTTTGCTGCTCCACTCCCTTAGTTCAGTGTAGAAAGTGTGTTTGTTCAAAATAACTTTAACATCTAAAAAGTCACGTTTGAATGAGCGATTGTCATTCATTAACACTAAACCTACCATGACCGGGTCATTTGACCCGTTTTCGAATTTCCATTAGAATTTCCATTATAATACTGATTTACACTAATTTAGCACATAAAAATTATTCGAGATATCACTCGAAGAGAAAAGAAAAACCAGAGGTGGTTTTATCTTCGAACCAAATGATGTTTAATAGCGAATGAGTAGAAACTATAAACTAAACACACTGTTGCCACCCAACTTGTTTTTGCTGCTCCACTCCCTCAGTTCAGTGTAGAAAGTGTGTTTGTTCAAAAAAACTTTAACATCTAAAAAGTCACGTTTGAATGAGCGATGGTCATTCATTAACACTAAACCTACCATGACCGGGTCATTTGACCCGTTTTCGAATTTCCATTAGAATTTCCATTATAATGCTGATTTACACTAATTTACCACATAAAAATTATTCGAGATATCACTCGAAGAGAAAAGAAAAACCAGAGGTGGTTTTATCTTCGAACCAAATGATGTTTAATAGCGAATGAGTAGAAACTATAAACTAAACACACTGTTGCCACCCAACTTGTTTTTGCTGCTCCACTCCCTCAGTTCAGTGTAGAAAGTGTGTTTGTTCAAAAAAACTTTAACATCTAAAAAGTCACGTTTGAATGAGCGATGGTCATTCATTAACACTAAACCTACCATGACCGGGTCATTTGACCCGTTTTCGAATTTCCATTAGAATTTCCATTATAATGCTGATTTACACTAATTTACCACATAAAAATTATTCGAGATATCACTCGAAGAGAAAAGAAAAACCAGAGGTGGTTTTATCTTCGAACCAAATGATGTTTAATAGCGAATGAGTAGAAACTATAAACTAAACACACTGTTGCCACCCAACTTGTTTTTGCTGCTCCACTCCCTTAGTTCAGTGTAGAAAGTGTGTTTGTTCAAAATAACTTTAACATCTAAAAAGTCACGTTTGAATGAGCGATGGTCATTCATTAACACTAAACCTATCATGACCGGGTCATTTGACCCGTTTTCGAATTTCCATTAGAATTTCCATTATAATACTGATTTACACTAATTTAGCACATAAAAATTATTCGAGATATCACTCGAAGAGAAAAGAAAAACCAGAGGTGGTTTTATCTTCGAACCAAATGATGTTTAATAGCGAATGAGTAGAAACTATAAACTAAACACACTGTTGCCACCCAACTTGTTTTTGCTGCTTCACTCCCTTAGTTCAGTGTAGAAAGTGTGTTTGTTCAAAATAAATTTAACATCTAAAAAGTCACGTTTGAATGAGCGATGGTCATTCATTAACACTAAACCTACCATGACCGGGTCATTTGACCCGTTTTCGAATTTCCATTAGAATTTCCATTATAATACTGATTTACACTAATTTAGCACATAAAAATTATTCGAGATATCACTCGAAGAGAAAAGAAAAACCAGAGGTGGTTTTATCTTCGAACCAAATGATGTTTAATAGCGAATGAGTAGAAACTATAAACTAAACACACTGTTGCCACCCAACTTGTTTTTGCTGCTCCACTCCCTCAGTTCAGTGTAGAAAGTGTGTTTGTTCAAAAAAACTTTAACATCTAAAAAGTCACGTTTGAATGAGCGATGGTCATTCATTAACACTAAACCTACCATGACCGGGTCATTTGACCCGTTTTCGAATTTCCATTAGAATTTCCATTATAATGCTGATTTACACTAATTTACCACATAAAAATTATTCGAGATATCACTCGAAGAGAAAAGAAAAACCAGAGGTGGTTTTATCTTCGAACCAAATGATGTTTAATAGCGAATGAGTAGAAACTATAAACTAAACACACTGTTGCCACCCAACTTGTTTTTGCTGCTCCACTCCCTCAGTTCAGTGTAGAAAGTGTGTTTGTTCAAAAAAACTTTAACATCTAAAAAGTCACGTTTGAATGAGCGATGGTCATTCATTAACACTAAACCTACCATGACCGGGTCATTTGACCCGTTTTCGAATTTCCATTAGAATTTCCATTATAATACTGATTTACACTAATTTAGCACATAAAAATTATTCGAGATATCACTCGAAGAGAAAAGAAAAACCAGAGGTGGTTTTATCTTCGAACCAAATGATGTTTAATAGCGAATGAGTAGAAACTATAAACTAAACACACTGTTGCCACCCAACTTGTTTTTGCTGCTCCACTCCCTTAGTTCAGTGTAGAAAGTGTGTTTGTTCAAAATAACTTTAACATCTAAAAAGTCACGTTTGAATGAGCGATGGTCATTCATTAACACTAAACCTACCATGACCGGGTCATTTGACCCGTTTTCGAATTTCCATTAGAATTTCCATTATAATACTGATTTACACTAATTTAGCACATAAAAATTATTCGAGATATCACTCGAAGAGAAAAGAAAAACCAGAGGTGGTTTTATCTTCGAACCAAATGATGTTTAATAGCGAATGAGTAGAAACTATAAACTAAACACACTGTTGCCACCCAACTTGTTTTTGCTGCTCCACTCCCTCAGTTCAGTGTAGAAAGTGTGTTTGTTCAAAAAAACTTTAACATCTAAAAAGTCACGTTTGAATGAGCGATGGTCATTCATTAACACTAAACCTACCATGACCGGGTCATTTGACCCGTTTTCGAATTTCCATTAGAATTTCCATTATAATACTGATTTACACTAATTTAGCACATAAAAATTATTCGAGATATCACTCGAAGAGAAAAGAAAAACCAGAGGTGGTTTTATCTTCGAACCAAATGATGTTTAATAGCGAATGAGTAGAAACTATAAACTAAACACACTGTTGCCACCCAACTTGTTTTTGCTGCTCCACTCCCTTAGTTCAGTGTAGAAAGTGTGTTTGTTCAAAATAACTTTAACATCTAAAAAGTCACGTTTGAATGAGCGATGGTCATTCATTAACACTAAACCTACCATGACCGGGTCATTTGACCCGTTTTCGAATTTCCATTAGAATTTCCATTATAATACTGATTTACACTAATTTAGCACATAAAAATTATTCGAGATATCACTCGAAGAGAAAAGAAAAACCAGAGGTGGTTTTATCTTCGAACCAAATGATGTTTAATAGCGAATGAGTAGAAACTATAAACTAAACACACTGTTGCCACCCAACTTGTTTTTGCTGCTCCACTCCCTTAGTTCAGTGTAGAAAGTGTGTTTGTTCAAAATAACTTTAACATCTAAAAAGTCACGTTTGAATGAGCGATGGTCATTCATTAACACTAAACCTACCATGACCGGGTCATTTGACCCGTTTTCGAATTTCCATTAGCATTTCCATTATAATACTGATTTACACTAATTTAGCACATAAAAATTATTCAAGATATCACTCGAAGAGAAAAGAAAAACCAGAGGTGGTTTTATCTTCGAACCAAATGATGTTTAATAGCGAATGAGTAGAAACTATAAACTAAACACACTGTTGCCACCCAACTTGTTTTTGCTGCTCCACTCCCTTAGTTCAGTGTAGAAAGTGTGTTTGTTCAAAATAACTTTAACATCTAAAAAGTCACGTTTGAATGAGCGATGGTCATTCATTAACACTAAACCTACCATGACCGGGTCATTTGACCCGTTTTCGAATTTCCATTAGAATTTCCATTATAATACTGATTTACACTAATTTAGCACATAAAAATTATTCGAGATATCACTCGAAGAGAAAAGAAAAACCAGAGGTGGTTTTATCTTCGAACCAAATGATGTTTAATAGCGAATGAGTAGAAACTATAAACTAAACACACTGTTGCCACCCAACTTGTTTTTGCTGCTCCACTCCCTTAGTTCAGTGTAGAAAGTGTGTTTGTTCAAAATAACTTTAACATCTAAAAAGTCACGTTTGAATGAGCGATGGTCATTCATTAACACTAAACCTACCATGACCGGGTCATTTGACCCGTTTTCGAATTTCCATTAGAATTTCCATTATAATACTGATTTACACTAATTTAGCACATAAAAATTATTCGAGATATCACTCGAAGAGAAAAGAAAAACCAGAGGTGGTTTTATCTTCGAACCAAATGATGTTTAATAGCGAATGAGTAGAAACTATAAACTAAACACACTGTTGCCACCCAACTTGTTTTTGCTGCTCCACTCCCTTAGTTCAGTGTAGAAAGTGTGTTTGTTCAAAATAACTTTAACATCTAAAAAGTCACATTTGAATGAGCGATGGTCATTCATTAACACTAAACCTACTATGACCGGGTCATTTG
Organism: Tipula helvola; assembly: GCA_963556165.1. Lineage (NCBI taxonomy): Eukaryota > Metazoa > Arthropoda > Insecta > Diptera > Tipulidae > Tipula > Tipula helvola. The sequence goes on along the minus strand of OY744482.1, from coordinate 292,911,520 downwards.
ACCCGTTTTCGAATTTCCATTAGCATTTCCATTATAATACTGATTTACACTAATTTAGCACATAAAAATTATTCAAGATATCACTCGAAGAGAAAAGAAAAACCAGAGGTGGTTTTATCTTCGAACCAAATGATGTTTAATAGCGAATGAGTAGAAACTATAAACTAAACACACTGTTGCCACCCAACTTGTTTTTGCTGCTCCACTCCCTTAGTTCAGTGTAGAAAGTGTGTTTGTTCAAAATAACTTTAACATCTAAAAAGTCACGTTTGAATGAGCGATGGTCATTCATTAACACTAAACCTACCATGACCGGGTCATTTGACCCGTTTTCGAATTTCCATTAGCATTTCCATTATAATACTGATTTACACTAATTTAGCACATAAAAATTATTCGAGATATCACTCGAAGAGAAAAGAAAAACCAGAGGTGGTTTTATCTTCGAACCAAATGATGTTTAATAGCGAATGAGTAGAAACTATAAACTAAACACACTGTTGCCACCCAACTTGTTTTTGCTGCTCCACTCCCTTAGTTCAGTGTAGAAAGTGTGTTTGTTCAAAATAACTTTAACATCTAAAAAGTCACGTTTGAATGAGCGATGGTCATTCATTAACACTAAACCTACCATGACCGGGTCATTTGACCCGTTTTCGAATTTCCATTAGAATTTCCATTATAATACTGATTTACACTAATTTAGCACATAAAAATTATTCGAGATATCACTCGAAGAGAAAAGAAAAACCAGAGGTGGTTTTATCTTCGAACCAAATGATGTTTAATAGCGAATGAGTAGAAACTATAAACTAAACACACTGTTGCCACCCAACTTGTTTTTGCTGCTCCACTCCCTTAGTTCAGTGTAGAAAGTGTGTTTGTTCAAAATAACTTTAACATCTAAAAAGTCACGTTTGAATGAGCGATGGTCATTCATTAACACTAAACCTACCATGACCGGGTCATTTGAACCGTTTTCGAATTTCCATTAGAATTTCCATTATAATACTGATTTACACTATTCGCAGAATTCACATAAAAACATAAGAAATTCAAATAAAAAATAATAAAAACCATCTACATAAAAATTGTTTCCGCTAGTCTGAGTCCAACGAGTCTATAGATGACAGTTGAGGTTAAATGCCTCTCTGTTACAAAATATTTATCTAGTGTTTGCTGAACAGCTTTTTTCGTCCCTTGTAACAATTTATATCATCAGCTAATGCTCGCGACATTTTACCACTTCGTTCGCTGTGAGGATCGCTTAAACTCATAACTCTGAAAAGCTGTTTCGATGTTAATTTTCTTTCTTCATGTGATTCTAGCGGGCTGTCTTCTTCGTTAGCAAACTGTAAATCTAGTTGCGTTAATTCCTCGTTAGTCAGTTCACGGTTATGTGAAGTTAGCAATTCTTTTATGTCCAACTCATCCATTCCATTTGGTGCATCATCAACTTCTAAAGAATTGCCTCTTATGTTGTGAATGGATGGCCATATTTTTCGCCAAACAGCATTCATTGAAAATGGTTTAACCTCCTTCCACGAATCTGAAATAATTTCTATAGCATTCATAATGTTAAATTTTTCCAAAACTCTTGGATGGTAGGTTTGTATTGTCCATCAGTTTCACTTAAAAGCAGCTTAAATGTTCGCCATAGATAATAATTTTGAAAGGTAAATATTACTCCCTGATCCATGGGCACAGACGTGGTGTTTGTTGGCAAAAATACAAATTTGACATCTTCTGATAATTCATCAATATAGACTATGGCATTATCCATTAAAATAGCATTATCTATTTAAAACCAAAGCTTTGAAGTCCAAGCTCTCCCTGCAACAGTAAAGCTGAGTTTATGACATAAGAAGTTAGGAAGTTTAACAAGACCAACCAAATTATTTAAAATGTCACAAGCCCCGCCTATTAGTTCTATGCTCTACTTGAAAAATTTCTTTCTTTTGATCAAAGTATTCTATAGTAGGCGGGGCTGGTGATATTTTAAATAATTTGGTTGTTCGTGTCAATCTTCCTATCTTCCTATGTTATTAACACAGCTTTAGCCTTAATTTCAGAAATAGAATATGACGTAGAGAAACCTAAAATTTTAAATAACAATGCTGTAATTTTTCTTATTTGATCGCAAATGAACAGAAAGCCGATCCTTTGAATAACTCTTCAAAGCCGTAGGATTTTCAGACAGGTAAATAAGGAGTGGTTTAAACTTAAAATCTCAATTGACATTACTAGCCAGAAGCAGAGTAATCTATCTTAGCTCGCTTTAAAGCCAGATGCAGATTTTTCCTCCTCCTCCTTCGTGAGTTAATGCTTTTAAATCGACTGGGAAACGGTTTGCAGCGACGGTATCAGTATTAGCACCTTCGCCTTTAAGGGTTACACTAATGGTTAGCGCGAACCTTGATCCTCTTAAACCAACCCTGAATAGCTTCAAATTTTTCATCTTTGTCATTAACACTGTCGGTTACAGTTTCGTTACGCGATGATTCACTTTTTATACTGTCGAATAAGGGTGCGGTCAAAAATTCACCCACTGCACAGTATGCAGGAAATTAATCAAAAATTAAGCAAAATCTGCGCGTTCTGTCGGATTAAAATGTAGAAATTAAAAAATGGCTGCTCATTTAATCTCGTCTTATAAATTTTCCTTTTTCACTTGCGGCTGCTTTTACATTTTTTATGCTGCATACTGTGCAGCGGCTGAATTTTTGACCGCACCCTAAGTTCGCTTTCGTTTGAATTACCATTTTACTTAATTGGGCCCTATTATGAAATGGATCCGATTTTGCGGATGCGATTCGCTTCATATGTGTGTATTGTGAAAAGCGATTATCGCATGTCGTATTGCTTATAACAAATTGTATTTTGGTAAATAAAATTTTTTTATATTATGTATTGTTAAAACACTGAAAAAAACTATTTATTAACACAATAATTTCGCAAATGCAATATCCGACTGCTATAGACTATAGTCGCATTTGTCATCCTTTCAGCTTTCCGTATTTTGTTTCCATCTCGATCTTGGATGGTTCTGACGGTTGTTGCAGCCAGAACAAAAGTTTTAGCTATCTTTACAGCTTTCTCTTCCTTTTCAAATCGTCGTAGAATATCCAATTTTTTTCCAAGGTGAAAGTTTTTTTTTGCTTTTGGTAATTTTACCATTAGATACGTTTTTTCCACTCATGAAGATGTATAGTCTAAAAATTATAAAGTTACATAATTAAAAATGTTACACATGCCGTAAAGTATGATAATTAAAAACAAAAAAAAAACACCGTTTAGTAAACCGCTTTTAAAGTCTTTAAAAGTGACGCTGAAATATGTACGTAAAATTAATCAAATGTACGTGAAAATAACACTTATAACAAATCACTGTGGCACAATAATGAATGAAGAAATGACATTTAATGAAATGGGAATCCCCCAAAAATAAACAACTAAAATAAAAAAATACCAACCTCGAAAAAATAAAAACTCAGGAATAAAGGAACCCAAAAAAAGTACAAACTCAAACTCTCAATTTTTGTTTTAATTTAGCAGTGACACAACTCTGAAAAAACGCAAAGTAAAACAACGCAAAGTGAGGTACTATGGGTGTACTGTTCTATTCTTATGAACCTTTTAAAAAATCGAATTGATTTTGTCCAATTGAGGTCATGGAACTCCGTTTTATCCATAAAAACTATTTCAGAAGCGTTTCATTTGTTTCTATTAGATGCTTACGAATTTTATATCTAAATGAATATTTCTTGCTAAAATCTGCAAAACATTTTGCAAGTTGAAGCCTTTGATGAATAATTATTTTCTTAATAAGGTTCATTTTCAGAATTAGTTGTAAAAAGTAATCTTCAAATTTTTAATTTAAAAAATCGTTATGAAAAACTTTTTACTTTTTACTTGCAGGTTAGATTTGTATGAATTTCCAACTTGTCGAACAAAAATTGTTCCTCGTTATGTTGGAAATTCATACAAACCTGTAAGTCAAAAGTTAAATTTTTTTTTATTGTGAATGCTCTGTTACTTGTACATTTGAGAATGCCAATATCTTACAAATATGTATTAACAAATATTTGAAAAAAATGAGAAATAAGGAATATTGCATTTCGAGGTTGTATTTTTGAATGATTCAAGCCGTTTATTATTAAACATTTTTAAAGAGTTAACTGTGGTATGGACTTAAGCTACTAAAAGCAGGTGTCCCCCAAGGGTATGTACTTGGCCCAATTTTGTTCCTGATTCTACTAATGATAAATTTGCTTATAGTTTACTACTTGTTTTGAGTAATCGGTTTGCAGCACATAAACCATTTTTAAATTCCAGGGCTAAAGCAATGATCTTTAATCTAAATGAGTTTCATTAATTTAATGACGACTTACTAAAGACTTAATGAAGAGATTCATGCTAAACGAAATATCTAAAAATAGGATCGAGAAAAACAATAAATACTTAGGGTTAATCGGAGATTGTCATTTAAGCTGGAAATGCCACGCAACTAAATTAAAAATACCTTCATTGTTACTTTAGAAGGGTAAACATTTTGCGATCACATTATCCTGCGGCGTCTTTAATTATTGTGGCGTCTTTTAAAAATTTTATTTTGTAGCAAATCTTTAGATTTCGGTTGTATGAAATTATTTTTTGTTTGTAATTAAATGAAAATTTTGCATTCTGGTTCAGTGGAGTGAAAAAATAAAACTTGCTAAGCTAAACCTGCCATCCTGTTCATATTATATTTATATTTAAAAGGACTAATTACTCATTCCGTGTTCTAAATAAAAATTTAAAAAAAAAATCTTTTTTTTTTAGCCGCAAGACAATTGAAATACATAAAATTTTAAATCTCATCTTGTACCGGGTCAGTGTCACAAGACGAATAAAAAAATTATTACTTTTATGTACATAAACAATAAAAATCTGAACAAAAGTAAATAAATAATAACAATAAAAAGTCTCTCTCTCTTGAGAAACATAAAATTTAAATTATACACAAATTACTTAAAATTTAATTAAATTTAAATCTTTTCAAATAATTTACGCAGAAGGAAAATATACCTTTTCATTCCTATATATTGTAATTGTTATACATTTCGCTTTTTTATTAACGTAATCAAACACAACATCGTTTCATTCGTCAAACAATAAAAATAAAATAAAAAATTAAACTGGGGCCAAACACAAATATCTTTTAAATAAAAAATATTTTTTTAGCGTTTTTGTTTGTTTGTTAAAATGTTACGCCACCCACCACAAGACCACCGCGGTATGCGGGAAAATACTACACAAATAATTATTTAAAGACGTAAAATGTAAGGAGTCTTATGCATAGAACAGTGATTATATTTAAACAGAAGTAATTATTCAACTATAATTTTTATCCTCTTTGCATATTTCTATTTTTGTGTGCACTTTGCATAGACAGAGTACATTTTATTTACCGTACCACAAAAAAAAAATCATTCAGTTAATGAATACCTCGACGTATCTTAATTTATAGTTTTAATTAACTATTAGTTTGGAAATAACATCTGTGTATTTCTCATTCTGTGTTTAATTTTATACTACCTATGGTTATAAAAACAAAAGTTTATTATATTAAAAGCACATATCTACACACACCTACACAAAGGCTATTAAACAATAAGACGTATTTATATGTACATGTACACTACAATATTTTAAGTTTTTCCATAGTCATTATATCGTCATTCCATTGTCTTATTTTCTTTTTGTCTTAGCATGATCCTTTAAGTAAAAAAAAAAAATAAAAAATAATAATCCAAAAACGGAAATATCACTCTACTTCTACTATGTTGTACCCCGTGTATAAAACACCAGTGTTCTTTCTCACTTTGCTACAACGAAAAAGATTATAATCAGGAAACAAACACAATAATCTACTTGGGGATAAAAATAAACTACACAAAAAGGATAAAAACGTAAATAAATTATTTTCGTTTGAATCAATTTATAATTATAATGTTTGCTTAAATCTATATTTAATTATATACTCTCTCTCCTATATTAAATTAATAGAAGGAAAAAAAAACAATTAAATTTCACAAATGTAATTTAATTAAAAAATTCACATGATGCTTCTTTTATTTTATATGGAATTGTTGTGTTACACTTTCCGCATGAATACATAGTTTTTTTTAGGAGAACAATAATAAATTCAAGGTTTTATAAGGAGGTTACATAAACTTACATTAGAGGTCAACCTCCACATTTGACGGTAAACAAACTCATTCTTCCGTTTTTACTGGTAAGCGAGATCGTCGAAATAATTCTATCATTTTTAGTCATCTAAAAGGTCTATAGAGGACTCTTTTGATGAATTTTTTAAACTGGACCACTAGAAAGTTTGAATCCAAATATAAAACAAACCAATTTAACAGACAAAATAAGACTTTCACCTCTTTTTCGATCATAATTAACAACAAGCCGTAAAACTGAACAATTGGGTTGAAATGGTGCTTGCCGATTGAGTTTGTTTAATATGTCAAAAAGACCGATCATTTTTTGAATTTAAAATTAATACATTAATTATAGGGAGGGATTTGAGGGAAGGCACGGGTATTGAGATGGCAGCAAATCTGATTTATATCTACTGCTTTTGATCGAAAGAAATTTCGCTGGTGACGATGCAAAAGAGCTTACCGTATCTTCGTTTTTGATATTTCCAGTCCAGTCAATATTCAGGCTCTTAATGAACCTGACAATACTGCCGGTCGGTAAAGGAAGCATACTATCCGGCCTCATTACTCTCCCTCCTAGATGTTGTAATCTTTGGCAGAAAATTACTATGCTGATTCCGCTTCCAGGCCGCACTTAGCCCATTTTGTTAAGGTGATAGTGATAAACCTTTGCGTCGTTTATTCCTTTAGATATGTCTATCCTTGCACTAAGTTCTACAGCACGCACTTCTACTCGAAAAACGGTAGCATTGATACCCAAGGACTTCGAGAGGGATATTCCACTCCCGTATATTACTACCCCCGCCCCGTCTTCCGTTTTTGATCCATCTGTGAATTACACCATTGACCCTCGCTCAAAGGATGGTCCCTTTGTACTCCTCAACTCCCGGTTAGGTAATCTAACACAAAATGGTTTGTGGAAATCTAGTTTAGCTGGCATACAGTCGGAAGGCATTCCTATAGTAGGGTATGTCTGAAACTCCTTGAGGATTTCCAGATGGCCCACCATATTGCCTGGTTTGATGTTACCCTCCGCCTGCATCTTAAGAGCCTTAGCAGCAGCATCCTTTTAAACATTCAGATGCAATAAAGTTAGTCCTATAGGGGTGTCTCCATTGCTGCGGTCGGGCATGTTTTCATTGAGCCCATAACCCCAAGGCAGGCCATACGCTGAACCTTATTCAATAAAGTTTGCGCTGTCCTTTGTTCGGTATTAGGCCACCACACGAGCGATGCGTAGGTGACCATAGGCCTAATGATTGTTAGAAATAACCAGTAGATCATTTTTGGTTGTAGTCCCCAACATGTTGTTCTCAGTTCAGTTTATAATCTAGGATAACCCCTAGATATTTAACCTCTTTGGAAAAAGCAATGGTAGTACCGTTAACGATGGAGCTATAAGCGAGAGCTTTTTCCTCCTCGTACAAGGGTAATGACAGTTTTGTTTGGATTGACACTGAGTCCTTCCTGGTCACACCACTGCCATATTAAATTGAGTCCATTTTGCATGAAATCAGAGATGATCCCATCAAACTTGCCTCTAATCATGATAGCCACGTCATCCGCATAGCCCTGCACATCAAACCCTTGGCTACTCAGGAGGACCAGTAGTCTGTCAATAACTAATGACCATAAAAGAGGAGACAGTACGCCTCCTTGGGGACAGCCCTGATGGTTACTGACTCGCCAGCTAATCAGGCTGTATATCGCGATATTTCACCATGGAGTGGATCCACCTAGTTGTATAATGCGGAACCCCCTTCTCCATAGCTGCCCTCTCTATTGAACCATAGGAGGTATTATCAAAAGCCCCCTCAATGTCCACAAAGCCATCACAGTGGGTTTACCAGCTTGATAAGCAAACTGGTTCCTATGCAGCGGGTTATTTACAAGGATTTCACTTCTTATTTGATGATCCAGGATTTTTTCCATCGTCTTCAAGAGGAACGATGTGAGGCTCATTGGCCGATAAGCCTTGGGCTATGTGTCCAGAGACTCCAGGGGCTCCAGATCCTACTGTGGAGTGAATAGGCTACCTCACTTGAAGGGTACTAAAACGAACTAACAAAATTGAATATTTGTTCTTGTTTGAACGTGTTGCCGCAGATTTAATAAAAAGGCTACAAACACTAATTTTCTGACCTATTAATGAATAAAGCGATTTTGAGGAATAAACTGGAAATAAAGTAAAGTATATAAACTGCTTGGTCTCCTATTGCCTAAGAGGTTATCCTAGCCGGTAAAATTGACATTAATATGAATTAAAATAACTAAAGTAGGCTGAGAATTCTAATGTTCTTAAGGGCTCCATGAAAATATATCTGTCCGACATTTTAAACCGACAGTTTTACTTTTTTTAACTAAATTTTAGGGTTAGCCCCTTAATCTTGCATTACAAAATCTTGCAAGTACAAAATCTTGCATTACAAAATCTTGCATAACAATTTCCCGTGCATTTATAGAATCGCGCGCGCGAGAAAACAAATCGCATTGACAAAATTCTACTGTATAATGATAATCATACAGTAGAATTTTGCTTGAGATATCAAAAATCAAATATCCAGAATTAAATATTCTTAACCAGAATATTATGTTGAGATATTCTGGAAAATGGAGTTTTCCATTTTAATTTTAATATTAAATCTTCATTAATCAGAAACGATAATTTAAATTCTGGAAAATGAAGATTAAATCTTCCTTATCCAGAATATTTTGTTGAAATATTTTGAAAAATGGAGATTTCCATTCTAATTCTTATATTAGCCGTATTTCTTGACGCATTGTTATCCGGATCGCTATCTGCACAATTTTTTTTATTTTATTTTTTTTTTTAATTATATTGAACTTTTATGAATACGCAATAAATATTATGTTAGATACTAAAGACAGGTACAGATACTAAAACTGCAAAATTTTTTAAATGCAAGATATTGTATTTGCAAGATTTTGTACTTGCAAGATTTTGTAACTGCAAGATTTTGAGTTGGCAAGATTTTGATTTGCATGATTTTTAAAAAAATGCAAGATTTTGTACTTGCAAGATTTTGTAATGCAAGATTTCGGGGAGCTCTCAAAATTGTATTCCTGCAATGCCAAAATTATTAAAAAAAATAGTTCGAATTTATTTTTTAAGCATGCAATAAATCCAGGGCCGGCTTTACCCACTAAGCAGATTATGCCTCGCATAGGGGCTCCGCGCCGACCACTTAAGGGCGCCGACAATTCTTCTCACGCTTTCTAAACACATCTTTCTACTAAAAAAAAATTTTTCATTAGTAATGCTCTTCATCCTGTTAGGTATGAACTTGGGAACATTTTAGATGCTTTAATTGATGTATAAGAAAGTCAATTCGACAACACAACAAAACATGACGCAAAAGCCACAGAACACGGAAAATTAAAGAATATGAATTTATTTGTTCGGTTATAATTTGGTATGACATCTTGAGTAGAATAAACGTGGTCAGTAAAATTTTTCAAAATCCCAACCGATATATAAATGAGACAATCAACGACTTAAATAAGTTAATAATGTACATTAAAGAAATGCGAACGGATGAACGTTTCAATCGTGTTCAAGAAACAGCAAAACAATTAACTGATTTAGAAATTAACCCTAAATTTAAAGGTAATGCTCTGCAAAGACTTTAAAAGGACTATTTGATTACGAATGCTACGATGAAACTCCCACTGTTCCACAATATAAATTGAAAATTTTAAGTTTTCTTTCCTATACTAGATACTGTACTTTATTCGTTAGATGAAATATTTGAGGTCATAAAAGCTCGTATCAATAATTTTCATGAGTTAGATAATATGTTAACCGATGACAAAGATATTTCTGCAGTAGAACTATTTAACGAATTTAAAGGACACAATGAAAAATTGTACTACTAATACTGATCCATTGTTTATATTACAAATTCATTATATCTATTTTAGAATTCAAGATAATTTTGTCTCTTTAAAATTTCGTTCTCTTAATCAATTTCCTTCCTGTCGAATGCAGTTGACCAATTCAGACTAGATTTATGTTCAAAATTCCATTTATCATTTTGTTCAACTTCGAAAATAGCTTAAACTAAATTTCTGACTAAAAATCTTAATTTGTTTAATCCATTTTGATTTTAAACTAAGTTACTAGTCTGAACACCACTCACATATTAAAAGGAAAATTACAATAATCAATTAGAAAAATACCTAAATATTTGTTAAAACATTAAATTTCACTCAAGTTTTTATTTCAATTTGATTCAATGAGCTTGTTTAAAATTACAATACATATTCAAGCACAGTTTGAAAGTTTAACTCAATTTCGGATTAAAATGTCACACTAAGTTTATTCAAATCCAATCGAAATCAAAATTCGAGTTGTAACTGAATTCTTATATATAATTTCACCAAAGATGTTATTTGGTTTGGAATGCCAAAACCATTTTTTTTAATTTAAATTCCTAATTCAAATTTCACTCAGAATTTCCGAAACAAACTCAAAGAAAACGTTGATGGTTGTTTGAGATCAATCTCGTATCGCAACTCAATTCTTATCCAATTGCAATTAAAATTATGTTTAAATCTAGTTTCGAACACCACATTTAAACTCAAATTGTTGCTCAAATCTAAGAAGAATGTCCTATTCAATTTCTAATCTAAATTTCCTACAACAATTTGTACTATTTGAAATTCATGCAAAATGTAGTTTAATCCAGAAATATTTTCTTAATTTCTATTTTAAATTTCACTCAAAATGTTAATGGTATCGTGGTTCGAATTGTAACTCAATTAAAATTGTATCTGTTTCATTTCAAACTGTATAAATTTATAGGATTTTTTAAATGCACTCAATATTTAGTCAAGCCCCGGTTGGAATTTTTATTTAAAGACTGAAGTTCAAACTCTATTTATGAAGACTACGATTAGCTTTTGATTCATATTAAACACAAAATGTTGTCCAAATCTAGTTTGTAATTCTAATGCATGTTTAAATTGTTTAAATCTAATTTAAGTACCTACTCAAGAAATTTAATTACATTTGGGCATTCAAATTCTCTCACATACAATATGTTGGCTTTTTTCACGTATAAATGGCACTCAATATTTTACTAAAATTCATGTTTGAATTCCGAGTTATTTTCTATTCTAAATTAAATTTCAAATTTTATCTAATTATTCTACTTATAATTTCATTCACCATCATTACGGCCAATTCAGAATTGAACCTAATTTGGTTACCTTTAGATTTCCCTCTAATTTTAGTCAAATCCATCGTGTTTTAAGTGTAATTCGAAATCGATTTCTAATCTACTATTTTGGTCAAATAATTCAGTTAGTAATTCACACTTCATAATCAACTTTACATTCAATATTTCCCCCAAACATATAATAGTTTGGAACTTTTCGGATTAAAAATTAGTTTTCGGTCGAGCTCATTTTGAATATGAATAGTTTTATAACTGGTTCTCAAGTGCATAAATAGGGTAAAATTGCTCTTGCTACGTTTTTATAGTTAAAGAAATTTTAACGCTTGTTTGATTCATTTAAATTCCGATTTAATCAGATAAATTTCATTTTTGATAAAGACACATACGTTAACGAATAAAAACAAATTTATATCACATTATCTGCTTTTCTAGAAGAACTCCGGATCGTCAAATAATGTGCAGTAAACTATTGAGATATTTTAATTTGACGAATTATTTATCTAACTTAGTGGAGTTTAGACCAATGCAAAACATGTTTAACTTCTAAAAAAAAATAATTGTTGGCCCAAAATTTAAAATTTAGCTTATAAAATATTTTTGCTTTATCAAAGTTTAAGCCATGAAAGTCGAATGCGTTATTGTTGAAGAAAAATTGAGAATATTTGGAATAAACCATAAAATATGTGGTAAAACCATTGAGCGTTATATAATGCTCAATTGTAAAACATAAAATAAGTGAAAATATGTAAAAATATGTGATTATGCAAAAATATTTAAAAATACGTTGTAACATACTTATAGGGCTGATTCGTTTTTATTTGTTCTAAAAAGAATAACTATCCACGGAATTTTTGATTTGGTTTTCTCAAAAAAAAATATTTTTTTACATAAGAATCCTAAGCCTAGTTATAAGTAGGGCATCCAATTTTTGCCAAAAAGTAGTTCCGGAATTTTCGAATTCAAATGTTCTCGGTTCCGGAATTCCGGAATTAATGCCGGAATTTATTTTATTTAAATAATATACATATGTATTAAAAAAATTAAAAGTCAAAATTTTACAAAAAAACTACAAATTTCTTTTATATCGTTTAAAATATTAGATATTTGTATAATCATTGCTAATATGTACGAACGATACTAAATCGCAGTTACAATTAGGATATACACAATTTTTAGAAATAAAGGACTTACACACAATTTTAAAAATTAAAAAAAATATAGAATTTATAAAGTTTAAGCAATAAATTATATCAATAACTTTAGTAAATGTATAAATTCCATAAAATCTACAAATTCTACGAAGTTTATAAATTTTATTAATATATAAATTCTTTAAATTTTGTAGATTCTTTGTGTTCTATTAATTGTTTCAAGTGTGCTTGTTTTATAAATTCTACAAACTCAAATGTTTACTTGTTTTATAAATAAATTCTATGAATAATTCTATAAATCATATGCATAAAGTTTTAAAATTCAGTAAGTTCTTTACATTCTGCAAATCTCATAAATTCTGTAAATTCGAAAAAATTCTATAAATTTTAAAAGTCCAATAAATTTTATAAATTTTAATTCTGTAAATTTTATAAATTCTAATATGCTTGTAGGTTTTAAACAAATCCTTTAATTTTTTAAAATTCTTTAAATGTATGGGTTCTATTGGTTCTATATATTATTCAGGTCCGTCAGTTCTATAAATTCGTCAAACTTAAATTTGACTTATTTACATTCTACATGTTTCCAAAAAAAATTTATTTTATAAATTAATTTTACAAATTCAATAAATTCTTTGAATTCTATAAATTCGGTAAATTCTGTAAATCCTATAAATTATTTGAACTCTATAAGGTCTAAAAATCCACTAAGTTTCTTAAATTCTATAAATTTTATAAGTTTTAATATATATTCTATAAATATATATACTCTATAAATAGTTTATATATACTCTATAAATTTTAAAATTTTATGAATTTTATAAATTCTATAAAATCTACAAATTCTATAAAATTTATAAATTCTATAAATTTTATCAATAATATAAATTCTTTAAATTGTGTAGATGCTCTGTGTTCTATTAATTGTTTCAAGTCTGAGTTTATAAATTCTACAAACTCGAATTTTATATGTTTTATAATAATTCTGTAATTCAATAATTTCGTTAAAAATTTATAAGTTCTATAAATACTATGAATAGAGTTTCAAAATTCAGTAAGTGCTTTAAAGTCTATAATTGTTATAAATTCTAATATGTTTATAAACTCTATAAATTTTATGAATTAGATAAATAAATTGAAAGAATCCTATAAATTATATGAACTCCACAAATATTACAAATTTTTCAAATTTTATAGATTCGATGGGTTCTAGAAATTGTTTCAAGTACAACCACCCAAATTTTACTTATTCTAAAAATTCCATAATTTTTATAAATTCTATAAATTTTATAAATAATTAAATAATTCATTTTATAAATTTAATAAATTCTATGAATAATTCTATAAATCCTATGTATAAAATTTAAAAATTCAGTAAGTTCTTTACATTCTACCATTCTCATAAATTCTTAAATTCTTTTAAATTCTGTAAATTCGATCAATTCTATAAATTTTAAAAGTCCAATAAATTTTTTAAGTTTTAAGTCTGTAAATATTATAAATTCTAATATGTTTCTAAAACCTATAAATTCTATAAATTTTATAAATCCTTTAAATGTTATAGATTATATGGGTTCTATAAAACTCTCTTGACTAGCTCCCTAAATTGACCACTTTTTGCCACTCACTAAAACATTACGTATGTATAATGTTTTGGTACAATTGAAGGAAATCTTTCTTTTTAGGCTGACTAGATTTTTAAATTTTTAGGTTGTTTTAAACTAAACACCTCTACAGATTGACCAACATTTCTGGGTCCCTTGAATAGTGAGTTTAGAGAAGTTTCCCTGTATATATTTTTTTTAGTATCTACAAGACAGATTATAATTACACAAAATTATATTGAATTTCCTTAAATTAGTGTGAAAAATAGAAATTCATTAATTCCGGAATTAATTTTTTTAATTCCGGAATAATCCAAACCAAAATATCGGCCAGTTTGGATGCCCTAGTTTATAAGGCTTAAAAGCATTGAATAATCGCTTAGCATATCGCGCATACTATGTGGATCGCTCCATATAAATGCATACATGTTTAATTTTTATCGCTGGTCGCCTTACTTATTGGGGGCACTCTGAATACGCCTTAGTTTCGTTATTTTATCCTTTAATTTTAAGCCTAATTTACTATAAAAGTTCCTGAACAGTTTAGACACCGCTTGTGACGGAAATTTATTGAGTTCTCGATCATCTGAATTTCATTGGAATAATTTTACGCTCGCATCTTACATATACATACATACATATTTATGATCCTTTACAAACAAAAACACAATGTCTTGTTTATTTTTATTTTGTTATTATTGTATTATTTATAATTACATAATTTAATTTATTTATTGTTTTTGTTTTTAAATTCTTGGCTAAATGAATTAACAGTCATATTTTTAGAGAAAAAAACGGAAAATATGTTCCTACTCCTATATCTAAACACGACGATTTTTTATATTTATACATGATAAATTTTAAAAGCAAAAACAACAACAACAACAAAAGTTGTTTTTCTTGAGCTTTTCCTAAATTACATTATAAATGTGTTTATATGAAACTTGTGTACATAAGGAAAAGTTTTTTGTGTTTTATTTATAAACAATATTTGTTTTATCTTGGAAAAAAAAAAATTTGAAAATAAAACAACAACAGCATATACAAGAAAAAGTAGAAGTATAATTATTGTTTTATGAAAAGGATACAAAACACATTTTCATCTAAGCATTTTTAGGTTCTATACTTCTTTTTATTATAATGGTGTGTAACCCTATATGTACATATGTATATTATGTAAAGATATTTATATGTGTATATAGGAGAAAAAGCATTCTTTGAATATTTTATTGAATTAATCTTTTTTGTTTTTGTTGTTTATTTCCTTGAAAACTTTTTTATTCTGTTCATTGTATTTAGTAATTTTATTATTTTAAATCTTTTTCCAAATATATACTGAGGAAATTATATTTAAAAAAAATAATAATACAAAAAATATATAAATTCTATGTATATTTGTAACAACAACAGCAACAAAAGCTCTTATGTCGATTTTTAACTTATTTTAAGCTTTTTTTTTTTTTTTCGTTTTTATTCTATGCAATCTTTTTCTGGGGCTCAAGGCACTCCCAACTCTTTCGCAGTTAACTTTTACCGTCCTACTTTACGCAGTAGTTGCCAAATCGAGGACGTACGGCTATAGACCCGTTTTGTATAAACCACCTGCACATTGCATTGCTTCATGCCAGCCTATAGTGCCGACATGAAAGATGGGTCGGCCCATGGATTCCGCACTCTCAACAGGGGGTCATAGATGTGTTCAACGTCATCACCGATCTTATTTTAAGCTTTAAGAAGTTAAAATTTTTACGAAATATTTCTCTTATATGTATTAGTAAACAGAATATTATTCGTGGGATTTGTATTAAAGTGAAGGATGGGTGTTTTTAAGTTATACTCAACCCGCTATTTATTAACATTTTATAGAATCATATTTTAAATTAAATTTTTTTATTTTTTATTTTCAGGTAATTGGTGTAACAATAATGTACTTTTTGGCTATCCGTAAGTACTAAAATGACTGATTCATTACAATTCCGAGTCGGTATACGATTTGGTGCAGGAACTGTAATGACTTTATGTTTAATACTTTTTAAAGTTCAGTAAAGCATAAGAATAAAAACTGTGCTAAGCTACAATAAATGTCTCTAATATCATTATTCCTTAACGTTATCATAATAAACGATATTTCCCTTTTTTTAAACAAAATATTCATATCTAGCATCCTAAATCTGATTGTGTCCATTATGTTTATCTAGACAAGTAATCGAACCACAATATACTGGGTTATTCTTGGTTACGATATAATGCAAACCTATTTTTACTTATGTATATATAAAAAATAACAATTTTATCCAATATTTTCTTTTGTCAATGTATGTAGCTCGGGTCAGTAAGTAATTCAAAAAGTTTTGTTTAACTTTTTCTTTCACAAATTTTATTGTAATAACATTTTTTGATATTGGTCCTTTTTAGACACATCCATAATTTAGTTACACAAACCGTGGCTAGGCTCAATATCTTATGTTATAAAATCTGAATATTCAGTTTTATATGTATATGATTTGACACGAAATCGATATTACAGAAAGTAAAATGTTTTTTTGGTTTTTTTCGTTGGTTGTATCAATATTTACATTGATCCTCTAATAATACTCGTATAAAATATATTAAACTATGGAATATGGGTAGCTAAATTTCTAACCGTATATCCATAAGTATAATAAACACACAGAGATAAAAATTGAAAAATACACACATACACACCCACAAAAAGGCTTTAGTTTTTCCATTTTGTTTTAACTTTCTCTCGAAATTATTGTAAACAAAAACACTTTACTGGCTTTTCGTAAACACACAACAACAACCACATTAAATGAACGTTAAAAAAAATTTCCTTTTTCTTTTAATATTTGTTGTTGGTGTTGTTCTGCTGAAATGTTAAAAATAATAAAATTTATCGATTATTTTTGATTTTCCCATTTTCCACTTTGATTTTCGTTTTTTTTTTGTTGTGTATGGAAATTTTTTTTTTTATTAATAAAAAATTCATTGAATTTTTTTTTCGTTTCTTTATCTTTTTTTTCGGTGATTTCGGTATCATTCTTTGTTTGAATTTTCTTTTTTGTGGGATTTTTTTAAAGCTTTTTTCCTGTATTATATCGAAGTTTTGTAATCCTTTAAATATTTTTCTTCTATATTGTGTACCCTGCGGTTGGTTTTAGTTATCTTGTGTGTACTGTTTAAAGTTTTCTATATACAACATATGTGTAAAGTACAAACATTTATATTGAGAAAAGGCAAATCGCAAGCAAAGTTTTTCTTTTACTTCATTTTCACAGTTAAAAATTGTTATGGTTTTGATGGGAAAACTATAAAATACGATATATTCACAAAGCAAACTAAATAAATATTAAAAAGTGATTTAAAATAGATTTATGTCGTTTATTTATATTTTTCTTATTTTTAAATCAAAAAACTTTTTCATGGAATCGGAACGGAGGCGCTGAACTGAGTGCAAGAAAAAAGAAAGCAAGTAAAACGAAATATTCTTTATCTCAACACACTTAAAATTACTTACAATGTTTTGGAGGTGGAAAAAAAATTTGTTTTCTCTTATAAATTTAAAAAGTTATAATGCGACTTTGTGGTTCCCCCTCTCCCCTCTTCTCGTAAATAATAATAAGGCGATAAACTAGAAATGATATTTAAAAAAAAAATCATCAAAAGTTTTATATATTTCGATTTTGTGAAACATTGATTACAAAATCTATAAAAATGTGTTGCAGATTTATTACGCAGCTTTTTACAAACTCTCATCATTAAAAGTGTCGATTGCATGCTAAATGAAATATTCAAACTTTATATTTAAAAAAGGTGATACCTGAAATTAAATTAAGCAGTTTTTTCGAACCATCTAAAAGTTCTACCTAAATTCAATGTTCGTTGAAGATGTTATTAGACTTTTTGACAACAGTAAAAAATAAAGCTAATATTTTAGACAGTTGCCTATCTTTCATTTTACTCGTTGAACATGAATGAAGAAACAATAACAAAATCGTCGATCCATTTTAAGTTGAAGTGAATTTTTGGCAAAGAATTTGCCATATTATAATGACCAAGTAGCAGCAGAAGTTAGTCCGGGCCAGTGTAAAGTATTATGTAAGAAAACGTTTCACTAAATCTTAATCAGTTGTGTTTTATAATAATTTGAAAATTCCGAAGATAATATTAACACCCATCTCAAATCAAAAATTAAAATCAAGACGATTTACTTCAGCAATTCAGCTTGAATGTAATAGACCTGACTTAGTAGATACGAACATTTTATAATTCAGCTTTTGATCTAAACAAAATGTTCAGTAGGTTGCAAAAATGTTGAATGTGTCAAACTGTATTTTCAAAACAAAAAAATAAAAACTTCTACATATTCGACAGAAACCATATTCGATCAGTTTACCCATTAACGCCCAAAAAATAACTACCTGTAAAAAAACTTTCAAGCTGCGATCACAGGGTGATAGTAAGTAAAGAACATTAATAAAACAAAAATTTCAAAGAAAAGCTATTTATTTTCGCGAAAAAATGAGCGTCCTTAACTATGATTCGTCTGCTGGTTTTACACAATTAATGTCGAAAGCGTAACAATATCCACTCGAACTGCTTATGATACAATTTTTGTAAACCCGTGCCTCACACTGGCTTACCGCTGGTATTCGTCAATTGATTCATCCTTGTGAAAAATAAACTTACTGGCAAAACTGTTTCCTAAGCATATTTATAAGCGGTTTTACTTTGAACATCCGATTTTGAAATTCCAATTTAATGTTGGTCAAATGAAATTTTTTTTTTTTGATTTCAAGGCTGATCCTCTTAATCTAACGACCAATAATCGAGAAACAAAAATATTTTAAATCTGTTAGATTCAAAGAATTTACGTTATAAAGGGGTGTACTCAAACGAGTACGGCGGGCGTTAATGGATTACATGGGTTACATGAACTGTTCAATGTTCTCACTATTTTTCTACAACGGGCCTTCACAAACAGATGAATCTGCTGAACTTTTGGCTGGAATGAACCTCCTTTTCTTTGTGAGCAAACCAACTGTAGGTGCTCTAAATACAATAGAACTCGTCATTCGCTCCCCCCCTCCTCCCCCCACACTTACTAGACTTATTTGTATCCATCAATCACGCGCATTCCTGATAAACATTTCCATTAGCCTCAGCTAAATCTCCGGCAACCCGATTTTTCTAGCATATTCCACTTTTACTTATTCGACACTAAACACATGAAGCTTCCAAATTTAGCAGTTTTTCTTTTGCCAGGAATAAAAAACGAATTTCTAGCTCTCTTATAAAATTTAAAAAAGCCCCATCAAAACAAATGGTTGAAATTAAATTGTAAGTCAGAAGCTCCGTGAAGCAGATGCCCGTGTAAAGTTCCTCAGTAGCCCTTCTCATGAATATTGCACCATTTTTATAGTAGCCCAAAATAAAATTAGTAATGTTATAATCGTGACATTCTGCGGAAATTTTGCACTATTATTCAGAAAGTCGTACCTTCTGATACTTTACTTTAAAATAATCTGTAGTGGTTGGGAATCGTCTATTTCTACTATCAGCTTCTACGCTTATACTCTCTCTATCTCTCTCTCTCTCTCTCTCTCTCTCTCTCTCGTTCTATTCAACCATCTTCTGCTATCCCGAAAGGTATTTTTTTTTTTTTTTTTATTTATTTTATTTACAAAAACTATAATCACATATATAATTATCAAAAAGGAAAAATAAGGAAGTGCCTTTTGAACCACAAGGTCAATAGTTGGCAACCCTATTGCTAATAATAATAAATAGAATAATTGGAATAATAATAGTTAAAAAAAGTACTATACAATACAACCAATGCGATGTAAATAATGATATAACAAAAAACAATTTAAATTTAGTTTTACATTTTTGAAAGCCTCACTTCAAAGACAACATCATTCCCTATTCATGCAAAAATTTACCTCTTCTCAAAATAACTAGCATACAAAATTCTAAACAAAAAATCAATATTACGAAATTGGACTAGCCAAATTTTCAAACTTGCTAGGAATTTTGTTTTAGAATTCAAGCTACGGATATCAATCGGAAGTTTATTAACTCCGTTTAATTGTTTTCTAAAATTTTTGGTATCTTCTTAATCGAATAAATTAAACAAATTTTTTATTTGGTTTAGGGCTCTTTTTTATTTCTTTAAAACTAATTAAAGCTTCAGCTTTCGAACCTTATTCGGGTTCATTTTGAAAAGCGTAATGAAAAATATAACAAAAAATTCTTTCTTTTATACATAAATCAAAAAATAAAAAATAAAGCAATCACAAATTTTTATTAAAACCGACTTTTCATGGAAACGCACCGCTATGTAATTTTCGAAAAAAAATACTTTGCTAAGGCGCTTTCATGTAAAAAAGGTTGTACATTTGAATAAAAATAAAATTGCATGAGGATAAAAACAATTTAGATGAACAAGTCATATGAGTTGCCAATATAAGCATAATCTACAACGACATTGATTCAATTTGTACTTGATTTAATTTGTAACATTTCCAAAATCGATCTTTTTCTAAATTTTTTTTGTTTCTCGAGAATTTTTATGTTATCTAAACTGATTTGATGGTTCGTATTCTTCAGATGTCGCGTAATTGCACTAATGCTTAAATTTTGATCTTTATTTATGTCGCTTTTGTGTTGGTAAAATCTTTTCTCTAGAAATTGTTTCGTCTGTCCTGTGTAGGTAGCGTTGCAACTACATAGTACCTGATAAACAACGTTTGATTGCTTCTTTAAAGGTTTGTTATCTTTAACTTTAGAAAACAAGTTGTTGTTTCAGCTTGTGGCTGCACGTCCTATAATTTTAAAGTTATAATTTTTGAAAAGATTTTTGATTTTTTCGTAAAGATTTTTAACGTAGGGAATGGCCAAATAATTAGTGGATTCATTTAGTGCTCGAGAAATAAAATTTATATGAACATTTTTTTGTTTCCAAATTATGTGGTTTACCAATTTTTCCGGATACTGATTGCGGAATTATGCTTCTTTTAGAATTTTTAAATTTTTATTGTAAAATTCAGTATCGAAAAGTTTCAGAATTTTTTGGGTCAGAATTTGAATGGTGTTAATTTTATAATTGTTGGGAAGCCAAGAATGAAAATTTAAATATCTGCCAGACCAAGTATTTTTATGGTACCAATCACACGAAATTTTGCCATTTGTTTCATGGATCAGCAGAATGTCCAAAAATGAAATTTTGTTATCTACTTCTTTATCTAAGGTAAATTTTATTCTGTCGTTTTTCGATTTAAATTTTTCCAAAAATGAATCAATTTTATTTATTGGTATTGCCGTAATTATATCGTCCACGTATCTGAAGTAAAATAATGGTTGAAAATCTTAAGAATTTAGAACCGAAATTTCCAAATTTTCCATTACCAAATTTGCTATGATGCATATTCATTAGCATCATTTTTGGGTAATAATCTAAAACCTAGTATATATAGGAAGGATAAATTCTTACATACAAAATTCCGAAGATTTCAAAAATAAAATTAGCAATATTACGATCCCTCCAAATTTTCTATTAATCTCTTTAGACGTTATCTCTTTGTTTACCAACGTCGATAGCCAAATTGTTAAAAATAGTATTAGTCAAAATTGGAGAAATATAAAGAAAAATGCTAAATCAAAATTAACTAAAATACAATTTTTTTCGGCTTTAGATATAGTTTTGAACAATTCTGATTTTTCTTTTGATAACAAAATTTATAAACAAATTTTTGGCTCACCTATGGACTCACCAATAAGTGCTATCATAGCAAATTTGCTAATGGAATATTTGCAAAATTCGGTTCTAAATTCTTTAGATTTTCAACCATTATTTTACTTCAGATACGTGGACGATATAATTGGACGATATAATTACGGCAATACCAATAAATAAAATTGATTCATTTTTGGAAAAATTTAATTCAAAAAACGACAGAATAAAATTTACCTTAGAAAAAGAAGTAGATAACAAAATTTCATTTTTGGACATTCTGTTGATCCATGAACCAAATTGCAAAATTTCGTGTGATTGATACCATAAAATACTTGGTCTGGCTGATATTTAAATTTTCATTCTTGGCTTCCCAACAATTATAAAATTAACACCATTAAAATTCTGACCCAAAAAATTCTGAAACTTTCCGATACTGAATTTTACAATAAAAATTTAAAAATTCTTAAAGATACATTATTTCGCAATCAGTATCCGGAAAAATTGATAAAGCACATAATTTGGAAACAAAAAAATGTCCATACAAATTTTATTTCTCGAGCACTAAATGAATCCACTAATTATTTGGCCATTCCCTACGTTAAAAATCTTTACGAAAAAATCAAAAATCTTTTCAAAAATTATAACTTTAAAATTATAGGACGTGCAGCCACAAGCTGAAACAACAACTTGTTTTCTAAAGTTAAAGATAACAAACCTTTAAAGAAGCAATCAAACGTTGTTTATCAGGTACTATGTATGTAGTTGCAACGCTATCTACACAGGACAGACGAAATAATTTCTAGAGAAAAGATTTTACCAACACAAAAGTGACATAAATAAAGATCAAAATTTAAGCATTAGTGCAATTACGCGACATGTGAAAAATACGAACCATCAAATCAGTTTAGATAACATAAAAATTCTCGAGAAACAAAAAAATTTTAGGAAAAGATCGATTTTGGAAATGTTACAAATTAAATCAAGTACAAATTCAATCAATGTCGTTGAAGATTATGCTTATATTGGCAACTCATATGATTTGTTCATCTAAATTGTTTTTTGCCTCATGCAACTTTATTTTTATTCAAATGTACAACCTTTTTTACATGAAAGCGCCTTAGCAAAGTATGTATTTTTTTTCGAAAATTACATAGGTGTGCGTTGTCATGAAAAGTCGGCTTTAATAAAAATTTGTGATTGCTTTATTTTTTGATTTATGTATAAAAGAAAGAATTTTTTGTTATATTTTTCATTATGCTTTTGAAAATGAACCCGAATAAGGTTCGAAAGCTAAAGCTTTAATTAGTTTTAAAGAAATAAAAAAGAGCCCTAAACCAAATAAAAAATTTGTTTAAGTGATAAATATATTGGGCCAGATACTCGATACTCTAGCAATTCGCAACTCTGCAAATATGGCGGATTTGCTAATCGAAAATTTGCTTGCATAAGCTACTCGATTATTTTAGCAAAGTAAAGTATATTTTATATTTATTTAAAGTAGCCCATTTTCTGAAATTCAGAAACAAATTGGATTGCTAAATTATCGTGTATAACATTTCTAGCAAATTCGCAAAAAATAACTGCTTATCTGCTTATCTGAGTATCGAGTATCTAGCCCATTGGCTAATAAAAATAAAAAACAATTCTTAATCGAAATTTTTAGTATCGTTCTAATTGAATAAAAAATAATTAATATAAAATTGGGGTCCGCTGAAACACACCTCTCTTTCCATGCAACTTTTTGCACGACTTTATGGGTTAAAAATGGTTGGTGCAGTTACTAAAAAATAATTATAAAAATGCGTTTTGCAAAATTTTGGAACGCTTCTGAAATGCATGACATTTTTACGCAGTAAATAAGTGTGACAACTCAAATGATGATTGCCACTAATTTCAAAATATTTATTCATAACCTTAAAAACACAAAGATGTTTCAATGGAAGAAGTCTACTGCTCAAGAATAATGGCCAAGAAGGGCTACGTTTATTCTTGAAATGCATCAATCTAATTACATGCTTTTGAGTTATACTAATATATATACATATTACTAATAAGCTTTATATTACTAATGGTCTGATGGTTTCAAAATATGTACCACCCCAGCAACAAATACCATAACGCAATCTGGATTCAATTAAGGCGTGATAGAATTTTTTAAAATATCAGGTGGACAGACCGCAGTAGATATGTACATTTGCCTAATTCCAGAATTAAGAGGGTTTGTTAATTCTAGCATATGAAACTTCCAGTCTAATCTACAATCAACGTTTAGACCCAAATATTTAATGTTTGCGACAGATTCAATAGGCAAGCATTTATAAATGCACAGGCCATTCCTAGGGCAACGCCGGTCGTGATAAATTTCGTTATTATTAAACGAACCATTATCATTTAAATTAAAGAGCATTGTTTTTCGTTTTGGAGCTCAATAATAGCTAGTGTGCCGCGAACCAATTTAACAGAATTTTTAAATCATGATTAATGTATTATACTGCAGATCCTTGAGGGACACCCGCTTGTAGCACCAATAAGTCACTGAAACCATTTTTACAAGTAACCCTTTGCGACCGATTAGTGATGAATGACTTGAGCCAGTTAAAGATGCAACCTCGAAAACCAATACTCATCAGCTTATCCAAAAGATTACAATGATCTGCCATATCAAAAGCCTTACTAACATTCACAAACAGGCCGGCTACTGTACTAGAATTATTAATACCTTCATGAAGTGGATTCATAAGTTCGATCAAAGTATCCTCTGTACCCAAAGCAGAACATAACAACCAAATTGATATTTACTGTAATAGTTAAAGCTATTCAGAAATCTGTCATTCGTAATTTAACTGCTTGTTCAAAAATCTTAGAAACAACAGGAAGGATGAATATTGGTCTATAGTTACTCAACAACAGACGAACGTCCTTCTTCCTCTGTTTAAGAAGGGCGATCGTCTGTTGTTCAGTAACTATAGACCAATATAAATAACAGTGGCAATTTTCAGTGATTCCGGAAATGTCCCGTCGGTTATCCTACCGTTAAATAATACACTTAATATATCAACAATGTTGAAGCAAATCCTTTTAATAGTTGCACTTCTAAAGCCAAACAAATCTGTAGAGTGTTTATCATTATCTGTAGAGTGTTTATCCTTAAGGGAATTAATAATGAAAAATAATTCCATGGAAGAAATTGGACGAAAGAAAAAAATTAAGATGGGGCTCATATCAAGTATAACGGAATTAACTAGTTATGAATTATTGTTAAATTCCAGACGCGCTTAAACTATTCTACAAAAGTAGTTAAAATAATTAGCAATGTCTGCTGGGGATGAGAGCTTATTATTTTGGTCGTCTAATATTTCATTAGTTTCATTATTTGAAGTACCTTTGTTAAGTATATCATTCAATAAGGACCATTGCTGCTTACTATTATTACCTGCTTTTTGGAATTTACTCAAATAATATCTATTTTTAGTTTCTTTTATAACCTGATTCAGATTTTTGGCATACTGATGATTTTTCAAATCTAAATTATTGACTTGGTTTTTTAATTTCCTACTGATTTTATTCTTTTTGATAACCTTCTTGATCAACGAATTGTTCATCCAAGGCTTCAATCTATGAAATTTCCTAGGTGGTTTAATAAAAAATTTACTTTGGGATATACAGTGAGTGTATTTAGCAATAAACAAATCAAAATCTTCTAAAATATCAGCTATAGATAACACAGCGTTCCAAGACTCTACTAATAACATCGTTTAAATGTTCAAAATGTAACCGAAATTGATGATTAACTCTTCACCTCCTGTTTCGGGAGATAAAGTTTGCTTTAAACATCAAGTTGATAAAAACGGTGCAATGTTTAGTGATGCATAAGTCTTCAACTAAAGAATTTATCGCAACATTAGAGAGTCTGTAAGAAACATGGTCAATACATAATGAAGATAAGTTAGAAATTCTAGTCGAAACATTTGCCTCAGAGACTAAACCATTACTTGACATTAAAAATGTATCCTCATCAATTAAAACTAACAAATTATTACATTTTATTTTAATAAGGAATGAACTGAATTTTTCCAGAAACAACTCAATGTCATATATGATTGTAGCCTGTAAACACATGCAATCGTTACTTTGAAATTTGGAAAAATACATCAACCAGTAATAAATCAGCTGATCTCAAATTGAAATTATTATTCACTTTAACATTTAAATTAATATCAACATAAACAGATACACCACCTGAACGGTAATTATTGATGCAATTAGCAAAAATATTATCATATATCCAGTAATTGAATAAAAAACAAGTTCATAATCGTGTACCAAATTTCTGTTAAAAAAATCAAACCAGGCATTTTGTCTAATGTTTAAATATGACACACCAAATTATCAAAATGTTTCCGTAAATTGCGGATATTTTGAATCAGTAGCTTGAATTCAAAACTTGAAAGTCCTGAGCCTCATTCCCGAAGTTCTTAAAACCCCTAACTCAAACAACAACCCTTAATACTTAACCTTCACCTTGTCGGTATATACCCGGGTAAATATCGTGATTTTTACAATTGAATTTCTCCGTGGCTTTTTAATTAATTTTAAATCAGCTCCGACTCAGTGACTCAATGTGCATGAAATTTATGAAAAATCAGTTAATACGAAAAATGATGTATATTTAAGTACATTTTTTTGAAAATTTTACAGATTTTCGACCATCTTCACAGTATATACTTGGGTATATAATTTATTGTTCCATATATATTTTGTATGAAATTTCTCATAAGTTTTATTAAATAGTCGACTACATAGTTTAATTGTTATCTGTAAAGCCTGTAAATAACTATTGAACTAAAGTAAAGAGTACATATGTATGTATGAATTCCGAAATGTGTAGATTGTGAAAGATTCTGTAATGTAAAACGTGTTAAGCTTTAGAAACGACAGACGGACATAGTTGCTCGATACAGCGGGTAGGAATTTTTGTTTTCAAAGTTGCCGAACTGCTATATAATTTGATCTTGCGTCCAGATTATTTGTTTTTTATTCGGATTTGCCGCATTTTATTTGATAAATTCATTTTCAGCCTTCTTATGTCTACAAATTATGTCCTGCATCGATGAGCCAAACAAAGTGCAAAATATGTCCACATCGTCCAAAATCTTGATGTTAGGATTGGGCTCAATAAAATATGGCTCGCATATTATGTCATCTGCCATTAACCCTTGTAAGTTTGTAGGAGTTTTCCTCCGTTGGTCAAACAAATCGAGTTTGATGCTAAATTCTCCACTATCTTATGAAAATATTTTTGCTTCCTCATACGAGAGTTCCTCATACGAGAGTCTAGCGCATAATGAAAACGTTTTACTTTTTAATTTTGGCTTGTTTTAAAAAGAATCCCATACGAAATTCACACAATTTACATTTATATACCGGGGTATTTGAAGTGAAGATTAAGGATTTTTAATTGCCGACAAGGTGAGGGTTAAAACCTTTAGCTCAGTAGTTCTGAAAAATTCTCACTACTCCCCTGCTAACACATTGTTAATATTAAATCGGTTTCAGCGCAATATTATACGTACTATGTAATTAACAATTATCCACAGCCGCTTAGATTTCCTTAGAATTAGGGACCAATCCATTTTTAGTCAATTTATATCTTATACCAAAGATTGAATAAATGGGGGCGTTTAGCACAGCATAATGACAGTGTATGTAGCAAACTGTTTTGGGTATCTGTTTATTTTTTTACTTGATCGGTTTCTTGCAATTTTCCCATATTTTCCGCCAATGGTTGCTTTTAGTGTTACAGCGCAGCGATTAAAAAGTCTTTCATTGCTATAGCTAAAACGCTGCTGTACGATTTTTCATCGCTTCAACTGCTGCAATGTACTGAACACGCCCAATATGTTTGTAAAGTCAAGCAAAATATTTTTGATAGCCTCAAAAATGTATACCTCACATATTCTACACCTAAGCAATGATTTTTTGCTTCTTGTAACCAAAATGACTGCTCAAATTTCAATACTTGTTCAAATACAAAAACTTACTTGAATTTTAATATTTGATTTAAATCAGCGCTTTACCTTACTAAATCTGGTGTCTGATGATTTAAAAAAGAATCACGCGAAGCGTAATTATCAAAATGGATTTATTTTCTGTCTAATATAAGGGAAACGAGTATACAATTTTATTAATTTAACTTACCTTGTTTTATACTTTGTAATAAAAATGAGCGATTCATTTGCCATAGTGAAATTTGAAATATTTCTTATAATTACCGGCGGCATGTAACCATTTTCCTAGCCAAACATAAAAATTCAAATAATTCAGGTAAATAAATAAATATAAAACAACAACAACAATAAAGTAAATTTAAATATTTAATTATATTTAGGAATGCGAGCACACTGATAACAAACCACATAAACAAAATGTCAAACCATTAAATCCACATTTTGCGTTACCCTCTGAAGCATATAAATTTTTTTTGCGGCAATAAACGCTAATTTAAATCATACCAACCAAAAAATAAAAAAATATGTAAGCAAATTTATATCATCTTAAGTGACCGTAATTTAAGCACAAATAATTTATTTTAAAAATTCCAGTTTTTTTTTTTTTTTGTTATTTAAATTTATTACGACGAAATAAATATTCGGAAAAATTATAAAAAACTTAAGAAAATCACTGGGTATGTTTTTTATATACAAGGTTTACACATACATGCTTATATACATATGTAGGAGTATAAATATTTGTTACTGTTTATTATAGAACATATAAGAATCACAATTTGTCTCTGATTTAGACACATTAGCCGCATAATGTATATACAGTAAAAGTACACATATTTATTTTTCAAATAAATATAAAAGAAAATCAGGATAATTTATTATAAAACATTGGTATTTAATCTGAGGGTAACAGGAAAATTTTTACCATCTTACAAGAAACCAACAAAATATAATAAAACTTTACAAATTTTGATCTTGCTGTGCTTTTATTTTTTTTAAGTTTATCGTTTTTTATATCCGACAATATTTTTGTTGTTAAAGATTCCAAGGCTACCTAGAAAAAAAAAATTATCATCGTTTTCTTATACATACATACATACTACATATACCAGCACAAAAAGTCACTTACTTACGTTGTTTTTTTAAAGGATCCAAACACACACATACTATATTGTTAGTATGGATTGTTTGTGATTGAAGTGGATTGATATCGAAAACAAACTGAAACTTATTTTGCTCCAATTTGAATGAAACTTTATGAAGATGGCCGTTTACGTCAAATGCTTATCATCGATACAGTTGCACTTCAATAAAATTCAAATGATTTAATTTATCCTGAATATCATTATACTGATATAAGCTGTAGATTGAAAGAAAATTTTTCCGCATCTCCTTTTTTTGGGATATTACCACTTTACTCTGATGAAGATTTTACTCATTTGTACTAAATAAAAATTGCTGCATTGCGTACATTCAGGCGTATTTAATCAAAAAATAGGATTATCGGAATTAATTTTTCAATTTTAAATTATGATTTTAATAATTTAGAAAAACAACTTCTACTTTCTTGTAATTAATCTCATTAAACATTTCTATCAGTTATGCTAAAAGCTTAGCTATATTTCGAAAATCGGGAGGCCGAAACATAAAATTAATTAATTTAAGTATTTAAAATACATTTACATGAAAAATTTGGCAAGAAAAAAATTACAAGATAACATTTAGATTAAATAAGGATTATATGCAGCAATTCTGATGCACATTTTTTAAATATGTACGTTCCTCGAGAGGTGAAAATCAAAGCCGATGCATGAATACCCATGAAATGGTAAATTGGGCTGAAAGTCCCTATTACGATTACGAGAATTCGGTCATGTTTTAATTTTTAAATTTTTTATGGTTTGAATGTGTAGCACTAATTAAACAAAACCTTTATGGAAAATAATTTTGTTGTTGTTGTTGTTTTTAAGATACAGGGTGTTAAATATTTAAAAATTTCTTGCACTTCGTATTTATTTATTGCTATAGAAAAGAAACTAATTTGTCCGAAAATTATAAAATTGGGCTCATTTATGATAGGGATTATAAAATAATTTTAAAAATGATACCATCTTTTATTACTTCCTTTTCAAAATGGCCGTCGCAACTTTCTTTTTTAATTTTCTTCCATGTTCATCGTTTTTTTCAATTTTATTTTTTATCTTTTTCGCAATTTAGTTCTATTAGACATACTAAAAAATCAGGACATCATCTCGTGTCGTTTCTTGCAAAATACGTTTAAATATAAAAAATTTGTAGATTGTCATACTTAAACGTATTTTGCAAGAAAACGAAAGAAGATGCTGTGCTGAATTTTTAGTATGTCTAATAGAATTAAATAAGGAAAAAATAAAAAAAATCTTAGTTAAAAATGTTATCAAAACAGCACTAAAAATTAGATACTGTATGGGAGCTATAGAAATACATATATTGCTTAACATTTCGCTATATTTAAATTTAATTCATGAGCGGAACACCGTAATGAGAAGCTGCAAGTCGTCTGAGTCTTCGAAATTCGAAATGAGTTAAACCGTTCAAAACAACATTGCCTGAAGTAACATGAATCATTCTAGATATAAACTGGCCAATGTCTAGATATAAACTTGCCAAATTTAATTCTATCTAATAAATCAACCTAACTAATTAATTGTAATAAATTGAAACAAAGACAAAAGAAACAAATTTCCTAGTACGAAAAATCAAATGGTTTTCACCATCTTTTCAGAAAGTTTGATATAGCAGAACATTGAATTCAAAGGCCTCTGCTAATTTACAGGTCGGTTTAATAATTTAGGATTTCCACCCCCATATTTGAACTGATAATTTTCTCCACCAACATGCTACCTTCTCGCTCCTTGGCTATAGACTGCGCGCTAACTGTAGAAAATCATTGTATACATGTTACATTTGTATTTATTGTTACTCGTCGCGCAAGTTAAGCAAACGGGAAATTGATTTCATACAAAATTGAAATAAATCGTCACAGTATTGACTTTATAGCAAGATATCCTTGGAATATAGAAAAAAAAATAAAACGCTGAGGGATTGTTAGTCTTAAAATTAAAATATATTTTAGAAAATTGCTTCCGATTTACAATAGTTTAGACTTTCAGAATGCCTGACGTAAATTTATATTTTAAGCTGTTTTTGGAGAATAAAAAAATCGGGCTTCAAGCACAAATTTATCAAATGTCCAAGAATAAAAATAATCTTCAAATAGAATAGAATATTTGTTGTTTTCAAATTTTTGTTGATTGCTATGAAACATTCTTCTGAAATAATTTTCACTCATACGTTTACGTACATTTTCTACAGAAAAATATTCCGCACAACATCGTGAGGTAGACCATTAATCATTAATGGAAGAATTTTCATTTTTGCTCAGTTTAAGTATATCAAGAAAATCATTTTTATTTGAACTTTGCTGACGTGGATACAAAACATCAAATTAGATTAAAAATCGAAAAAAAATGGATAATGAGTAATAGCACATATTATCGGAATATTACTAAACAGAGCTGGAAGCTCGATCAATAAAACACGGATTATTTCAGATTAATTTTATATATAGAAGTAAAGCTTTTATTTTCTTCATCAATGTTGTGTCGATTTAAAAAAAAAAAAATGTAATTTTCTGAAGTGAAGTTAGCCACAATCTTTAACTACAGTGAAACATATTATAAATGATTCGAATGCGTTCAATGCTTATTTCCAATATTCCTCCTCATTTGAATCATCAGTTAACTCCACATGCATCCCGAAGAACAGTGACACGAGATCCAGCCAATGGTTTTGTCAATAAATCTGCCACCATAGTTTCCGTAGGGCAATATTGGCATGTAACAATACATTTATCGATGTAATCCTTGACAAATGCCTATCAAACATCAATATGTTTGGTACGTGATGATAATTTCTCCTCCTTAATGAATTTCAAACAACTTTGATTGTCTTCAAAAATTGTTGTCGGTTTTTCCATGCGTTGATCGAAATCATTGAGTAAACGACGAATCCAATTCGCTTTTTGACATGCTTCAGACAACGCAATAAATTCTGCTTCTGTTGATGATAACGCAATGCAATCCTGTCTTCGACTGCACCAACTGAGAATACCGTTACAAAATTTGAATATGTAACCAGATTGTGACTTTCTGCTTGCACGATCATCAGCCCAACTTGCATCTGCATATCCGATTATCTGATCCGTACCATCACTTTTGCTAAGTGTCAATTGCAAACCGGCAGTACCCTTGAGGTACTTTAATCCTCGTTTCAATTCGTTCCAATCCTCCTGGTTTGGACTGGGCATCTTTTGTGCTAGAATTGAAACTGCTGCCGATATGTCAGGTCTCGTATTGACTGATATGTACAGTAAGCAACCGATCAATTTTTGATATTTGTCGTTGCCTAACAACAAATCCGTATCTCCTCCTTTACCATATGCAACTGATAATGGAAATGTGGACATCTTTGCATCAGACATTTGGAAATCCTTTAGTGATTTTCCAATGTAAGCAGTCTGATTCAACGTGTAATGGCCATTTGCTTCCTTCTTGACTTGAAGACTCAAGAAATCCTTAATCTCTCCCAAGTTCTTAATCTTGAATTTTGAACTTAAAAACGTTTCGCACTTGGAGATTATCTCGTTGTTTTCACCAGCAATGACCACATCGTCTACGTAGATTAATACGTAGCATATTTTTCCATCATGTTTGTAGGTGTACAAGCATGGATCATTCTTGCTTTGAACAAAATCGAAATCGATGAGAATTTGATGAATTGTTTTGTTCCAATTTCGCGCCGATTGCTTTAGACCATATAAACTTCGTTTTAGTAGACACACTAAATCTTCGCCGCCTTCAACTTTGAATCCTGGAGGTTGTCTCATGTAAATTGTTTCAGACAATTCACTGTTGAGAAAAGCCGTTTTCGCGTCTAGATGATAAACCTTCATGTCCTTGTTTGCTGCCACTGTAAGCAATGTTCGAAACGTAATTTGATGAACAACAGGAGCAAACACCTGATCATAGTCAGTACTGTATTTTTGCGAAAAATCTTGAATCCACAGCCTCTTTTGATCACTCTTGATAGCTTCTGCGTAGCACTTTGGTTCTTGAATGACTGAACTCACCACGTTCATTTCTTCAATAAATTTCTTTGGTGGAATTCCTTTGTTAGCACGTTGTGATCGTCTAACAGTTTGTTTTTCATCTTCATTCTGAACGTGATCTTGTATTGGATTCTCTTCCTGAAATTCTTCATCGACTAATTCCTTTTGCACCTGATCGTTTTCTGCATCTTCAAAGTTGTTCAACTCTGAATTGACGATAATTTGTTCCTGTTGATAATTTTCACTGGACTTGATAGGTAACAAATGGCCCCTTTCGACGAACTGAACATCTCGACTAACTGTGACTCGATCGGTTTCCGGATAGTAACAACGATATGCCTTTGATTCGTAATCATAACTGACCAGCACTGCTTTCACACCCTTTGAATCGAATTTGCGCCTTATTTGTTTTGGTACATGCATATAACATTCTGATTCGAATTTTCTGAAGTATTGCACATTCGGACTTTTCTGGAACCAGCCTTCATATGGCGTTGCTTCTGTACCCTTTGTTGGCAAACGATTCTGGACATAGTTAGCCATCATTACAGCTTCGCCCCAAAACTTTTTCTCTAGACCTGCATCAATTAGCATGCAGTGAGCCATTTCTACCAGCGTTCTGTTTTTGCGTTCCGCTGTTCCGTTTTATTGAGGAGTGTACGCAGTATTTCTCTGGATTTGAATTCTGCTCAACTTTAAATAATTCACGAATTCATTACTGATGTACTCTCCTCCTCGATCTGTACGGATGCACTTAGGCTTCTTTCCGAATTGAACCTTTATCATCGCAATATATTCCTTGAATTTGCTGTAAACTGATGATTTATTTGCGATTAGGTAACTATACTGTAACTTTTGAGTAATCATCTATGAATGTCACAATGTAACGATTACCTGATGGTGTGGTCGTTTGCATCGGACCACAAACATCCGAATGAATCAGATCCATGACTGCAACTGCTTTATTACTCGACTTGACCGGAAACTTGATTCGAGTAATTTTTCCTTCGAAACACACTCTGCACTTGGAGTTGATTTCGCAATACGCTGTACACTCGCTAAAGTTGATGCCTTTAACCACATTTCGTATCGCCAATGATTTCACAACTTCGATGTCTCTATGGCCTAGAACCTTATGCCAATAATGTATGCAGCCGTTTGATTCCTTTTCGGCCGAGTAAACTTTGTGAGGTTTCTTCAGTCTGTAAAGTTTACCGCTGATTTCGCCAAGTGCAATTTGCCGACTGTTTTCCCTTATTTCACACTTGTTGCCCTTGAAATTTACTTGATAACCTATTTCCGTTAGCTTTTTGACTGAAAGTAAATTTCCCTTGATATCTGGAATTACCAACACGTCTGTGATTTTTACTGAAACACTTTGATCTTCCTCATTCAAAAAATCAACTTTAATTGTACCTTTACCCGCAGCTGTTAATTGTTGACCACTTGCAACGCTTATTTTATCACTACAATTCATGTCGATATTGACGAAAATATCCTTAGAACTGGCAATGTGACATGTGGCACCTGAATGGACAATCCAGCCATCACCTACTTGATGTATCACAAACAGGTTTTCTGCTTCATCTCTCGCTAGATTCGCCTTCTGATTACTTCCTCCCTGTTTGTTGAGCCACGCTTTGTATTTTCGACAATCCTTTTTGATGTGACCGCTTCTTTTGCAAAAATAGCACTCATACTTTTTATTTTCACCTTTTTGACCTTTCGTTGCTTTTGATGTGTCAACTTTTAATGTAGTGTCATGTTGTTCCGCCTCGGTCCATTCTTCTTTTGAATTCCGCAAGAACCTTTGATTTGACCATCGTGAGTGTCAGTTCACTCTCTTCTTTACCTTCGAGCGCCGTTACCAAACCGTCGTAGCTTGATGGCAAAGAAGCCAACAACGTAGCACTCATAAAAAATTCCGGACCAAAATCTGCACCAAGCACCAATAATTTTCGAAACAGCTCGTTCATTGAATTCACGTGTTTTTCCGCATCTCCGCCTTCATCAATCCGCTGTTGCATGATTAACTTCAAAATGTGCACACGATTGCTTGATGTGTTCGATTCATACGTTTCCTTAAGAATTCTCCATGTATTTCTTGCTGAATCTGCACCGATGATGTGATGAATTTGATCGTCTTCTACATTCAATGCAATTGTTGAATGTGCCTTTCATCATTTTTGCTGTCCACGCTGCTGTAACTGGTGATGGTTGTATCTCATTGATAACTGCCCATAAACCTTTTTCCTTAAGAAGCATTTCCATTTTGTATTTCCATACAAAATAATTTGTTCCGTTTAGCTTTGAAATCCTGTATCTTGATTCAGCTGACGCCATCCTTTTCCGCATGTGATTTCCACAACACCGAAAAAAAAAATCAATTTCACTCTATCCAATTAATCTGCCTTATTTTCGAAATATCCGTATTCTTCATCCACTGGGCTAATAACCTATTGGAATATTACTAAACAGAGCTGGAAGCTCGATCAATAAAACACGGAATATTTCAGATTAATTATTTTATATTTTATATATTTTATGCTTTTATTTTCTTCATCAATGTTGTGTCGATTTAAAAAAAAAAAAAATGTAATTTTCTGAAATGAAGTTAGCCACAATCTTTAACTACAGGGGTAACATGTTGTACCATCACTTTCGATTCGATTTCGATTGTGTTTTGTCTCTTATAACAAGAACAAAACTGTATGCTATTTTCTTTTCTCATTACAATTTTCTAATGCAATCTCAGCCTTCTGTACACTTTTCCTTTTCTTCACATCGATAAAATATCGCAAACAAAATTTTTTGTGATAAAGGGTGACGAATGAAAGTAGAAATAGAATGTTGTTTTATTTGAGCAAGCTGAGATAGCTTTAGAAAAAGCATAATTGAAAAAGCGAAATAGAGTGAAATTTTGTGCTTGGTACAAGAGACAAAACACTATCGAAAACGAATCGAAAGTGATGGTACAACATGTCACCCCAGTGAAACATATTATAAATGATTCGAATGCGTTCAATGCTTATTTCCAATACATATACGATTCCAATTGGAATTTTATATTAGTCGTTTGTGTTGCTGAGTTACCCTCTAAACACAAACTAATTGAGCACGATATAAAAAATTAGAAACAGATGCTACGTGCTGTCTCTTTTTATTATTGACATGTCTCGATTTTAAAAAATTTAAAATTGTAAAACAATTTGTTGAGCAAAATATTTTAAAATCTATAAATTAATATAAAAAATTAAAAATTGCTCATATGCTTATGTAATAAAAATAGACACCCTATTTACAAATTAGTATATTATATTAAAAA
Organism: Tipula helvola; assembly: GCA_963556165.1. Classification (NCBI taxonomy): domain Eukaryota; kingdom Metazoa; phylum Arthropoda; class Insecta; order Diptera; family Tipulidae; genus Tipula; species Tipula helvola. Next base: position 292,875,132 of record OY744482.1, on the reverse strand, counting down.
ACAGTCAAAAATTTCACTAATATAAAAGTTAAAAAATTAAAACAAACTATTTTTGTTATCAATTTCCGTTTTTATGTCATTTCGTATTTTTTTATTTTAGCATGATATATGGATACATGATTTTGCTCAAAAGCAATAAAAAGTCAAATGTGAGGAAATTTTTTTTTGTTAATTTGGTACTCCTGGGGCCCTATTCTCGAATTCCACATTTATTTTCCACATGTGGACATCTGTCAAAATTCAAAAAAATATATGGGATAATGGAATTTTTTCGGTACTAAGGGAATATTTCTGAATGGGTATAAGCAGGTGAAAAAAATTCCCCCATATATGGTATTTGGTTGCATGTGTTATATATGTACATACATTATGAATTTTGACAGATGTTCACATGTGGAAAATGGATGTGGAATTTGAGAATGGACTGCGATTTTGATCGCAAAATGAGAAATGATTTGAGAATTACCGGAACGCAATAGATGTGTTTCATTGGAAACAATTTGCTACTGCCTAGTACTTGTGAGTAGATGTCCAATGGAACGCGAATTTTCGTGATAGTAGTAAAACATAACCTCAATTTAAATAAAACTGGTAGATTTTGACAAAAAATACATTGTTCCATTAATAATAATAAGTAATAAAACAATTAACAACAAAATAATTAAAATATTTTTGCGATGTAAAAATTGGCGTGTCGTATCACAAACCTAAACAAATTTTTTTTTTAACCCTAATCCAACCAGCATATTTTTGTTATGTCAGTAAATTCAAATTCTAATCAAATAATTTACTAAATTTTTGCAAATAATGCCAAGTACGTTGTATGGAAATGTTTCAAAATAAAATACATACAAGTTTATAACTAAATTAACATTATTTTGAAAATCGATGCATTTATCAAATGAGCCAAAAGGCATACCTTGGTTGGATTAGGGTTAAAAAGTGACATTCCACACAAAGAAAATTGGTATAGAGCCATCTATTAGAATTGTTTAAACTAAAATATCTCTGTCGTTAGTTTTGTGCGTAACTACTTCTCAACTACATCATCGTTTGAGCATGAGTAGTTGTGAGTAGATACAACTACTTTGTGAGTAGTTTACTCAGGCCAATGGAACACAGCAAGTATCGGTGTCGAATGTGCGTTTTAGTTTTTCGTTTAACATGTACATGATGCAAATAACAGAGATAAAATGACACGAAAAAGAAAAATAAGATCAGGAGAGAACGATCGAGAGAATATGTTAAAATATTGACACTTTATTATGTTCTTTTCTTTTATACTGAGGCTGCGTACCAATAGTCGGGTAAATCATTTAGTACGGTAAATTTCAATTTTAGTACATACATATTTACCTCATTGGGGCATGCTTATAGTAACAATATTCGCCGCTGTTTTTAAACGCAGCACCCTCGGTAAAGGTTAGAATGTCAAATGGTATTAGTGTTTTGTGTCGAAACTGTATTGTAAATTTAATAACACAAAAGATTTTTTATATTTTAAAATGTTTATAAGTCGTTTAGCGACGCGTTCGAACTTCGTAGCCATAAAATTAAACGTTAAACATTATTGTAACCTTTATCACGACCGTAATGACATCTGATGTGCGGAAACAAAAATAAACTCTTTTTGCATGTCCCATTGGCGTACCAATTCTCTAGAAGTAAAAATGGTTTGATGGACAAAAATTATGGTTCGGATGGTTAAAATCGCTGGCTGCTAAGTGCAAAAGGAAACGTCAAATATTTTTTGATATTTTTATTTCGTAAAATAAAAATACAAATTATTTTATTACCTTTGAGTATTTATATTATTTATAATGAAAAACACGGAAATTTTAACGAAAATCACTGAAACGTCAAAATGTTAACAACAACGTCATTTATTTGTTTCTCCTATTTTACTCAACTTTTTAGTACAGTACATATTTCAATTTACCCTGTACACTGTTAAAAAGTAGGTAAAAGAGCAATTTACCCGACTATTGGTACGCAGCCTGATCATCATCAGGCTGAGTATACAATTCTTTCTTTCTGAGTGGAGAAAGAAATAACAATATCCAAATTAAAAAAAAAAAAAACTAAAAATATTACGAATGTGGCCAACGAAGAATGAATAATTTAAAACTATTTATTTATGTTACTTTTTGTTTTTTTTATGGACGATCACAAGAAATTTTTGTTTCAGTACCCTCCCTGTTGCACGACTGATCTCACCGTCATGATTCAATAAATCCCAGGTTAGCTCGATTTTTCAAACCACGTGTTCGTGACGTCAAGCAATTCCGATAAATATGCAAGTTATTCCTTTTTTTGTTTTTCGTTTTTTTATTTGTTGTTGTAATTTATACATAAAAGAATTGGGTGATGTCAAAAAAAAAAGATGGCCATTTGTTTATATATTTCGAGCTAACCTGGGTTTTGTTGAATCATGCCTCACCGTGATGATCACATGTCCCCATATTTCGTAAAAAAGAACGAACAAAACGCGATCATTGTAATTTACTCCCATGAAAAACAAATTTAAAAAGCCGAATATTTCATTTGTTTTGCTTTATACTTCTGTTTCATGTTTTTAACGTGCCATCTCAAACAAAATTTCTCGATTGCTCACGGAAAGTACAACTGGGCTGTTGTACGACTGAGCGCTCCAAGAACGATCAATGATCAATCACGGTGATGCTATCTTGTACCTCACCGTGATCGTCACATGTCCCCATAATTCGTAAAAACAGAACGAATAAAATGTGAACATTGTAAATTCACTCATGAAAAACAAATTTAAAAAGCCGAAGATTTTTTTTTTGTTTGCTTTATATTTCTATTTCATATTTCTAGCGTGCTATCTCAAACAAAATGTTTCGATTGCTCACGCAAAGTACCACTGGGTATATTTTGTTTTCGTCGATTACAACAACAATAGATACAAAAACATCAATTCCTCGGCCCGATTATATGAACGCCGATAGGAGATTAATCCTCGGATTAATCGTCGTTTGCATTTAATGAACGATGGTAAACAAGAAAATGAATCCTCGGATTAATTTTTATCCTCTGTTTTATCTTCTGTTTTTAGTGTATAAATCAGAGAATAAAAAAAATTATTGATGTCAATTTTGATTTGAATACTGCAAATTATTTAATTTAATAATATTCAAAATTTACTGTAACCAGCCAAATAAATTAAAATAAACATAAAGAGAAATCATAACTTTCTGAAATTATTATTATCAAAAAGAATTTAAAAAGGACTATGAGTGCAGATGAAATGGACTATTATTGTTTAGTATTGTCTAAAAATACAAAACAATGTACCGAAAAAAAAAACAAACGCGAAAATAAGAAAATAAATTTTGTCCACGACTAACGTATAATATGTTCATTATACGTTTGTTTCATCACTTATAATGATATCCATTATTCACTTTCACTGCTAGTTTATCTAGTAGTCTCTTTTATTATTATTCAATACTTCCATGTCAATTATTTGATTTTTGAAATTTTATCTAGTAGTCTCTTGCCATTTTCATTATTATTAAACTGTGACGTCAAAATGTCGACGAAAATTATTTGAGGAGTATTTAAAGGATTTGATTATAAAACATAATGATATTTGTCGGCCGTGGACAAAGTATCGTATTCTACTCGCATATAATGGCTGTTATTCACTCAGATGATTTACGCCACTCGCCTATCGCCTCGTGTCGGCAAACTTCATCTTCGTGAATAACAGCTATCATTATATGCTCGTTGAATAATATACTATTAAGTAGATGAAAACGTAAAAATCAAACACAATTGTTGCCACTCATACAAAAAACTACTGTAAAACTGCTATAAAACGGAGCATAATTTATTATTTATCCTCGTTCATAGAATCGACGAAAAAAAAATCCTCGATTAAACATAAATCTGTACTCTCGGATTTTTATTTATTTATCGTCGTTTATAAAATCGAGTCCTCATGTTAGAAGGGAAAAATGACTCAAGGCGAGCGTAAGCACTAAAAATTTGAACCGATTTCACCCGCTTCGCTTATTTTTGATATTTACCATCATGAGCAAATACACCAATACAATAAAAATGTTAATTTTTGAAAAGATTATACAAGGTGCTTGTGTATAAATCTGTAAAAACTTTATTTTTATAGTACTGGAGAAAAATACGTAAAATTACATATCCTTTTTATGAGACCGGAAGTCGTGTTTGAATTTTATGATATTTATGTTTTGCATGTGTAACACCGAGTAAAACAAACAATTTATTTCATGCACTTGATACAAAAGGTATAGTTGTATTTATTGCTATAGAAAAAAAATCTAATCATCCGAAAATTATCAAATTGGGCTCATTTTAAAGATACATAAATAGAGATTGTAAAATAATTATAGAAATTGTACCTCTTTAATTTTTCAAAAAGGCCGCTAAAACATTCTTTTTAAATTTTCTCCCAAATGCATTTTTTTTATTTTTTTTGTCTCATTTAGTTCTCTTAAACGTACTAAAAATCTCGTTTCGTTTTCTTGTAAAATACGTTTAAGTATGACAATCTACACATTTTTTATATTAAAAAGTATTTTGCAAGAAAACGAGATGTTACTCTGAAGTTTTATTAAGTTTAATAAAACTAAATAAGAAAAAGATAATAAAAAACAATGAAATTTTGAGAAAATTGGAAAATAAAGTTTCGACGGCCATTTTGAAAAAGAAGAAATGAAAGATGGTACCATTTTTATATTTATTTTATAATCCCTATTCATTTATCTTTAAAATGAGCCCAATTTTATAATTTTCGGATAATTAGTTTTTTTTTCTATAGCAATAAATACATCACCAAGTGCATGCATTTTTTAAATATTTGACACAATGTATCTTAAAATATTGTACAACAACAACAACAAACTTGTTTTCCATAAATGTTTTGTTTAACTAGAGGAGCTAAACATTCAAAACATAAAAATCTAAAAATTAAAACATGACTTCCAAAATAATATGATTTGACGTATTTCTCACCCACGTAAGAATCCAAAATAAATTTAATAAAATCTGTGGCAATAAGACAATAATAGCTTATGTCAACTTAAAAAAAATTGAGGTATCAATATTCACCATTTTATATCTATCCTGTAACTTCACCAAATTTGACTTAAGTGCGCTAGCCTTGTGACTAAAGAATGTAGTCACAATACGTAATGACTTAAGTCAAATTTGGTGGAGTTACAGGAGAGATACAAAATGTTGAATATTGAAATTTTTATTTTATTTTAAGTCGACATAAGCTACAATGTCTTATTGCCACAAAAATTTTTGTCAACATTTCGTAATGTTTGAAAATAAATTTTTGAAACCACATAATAAAATCATTGAAAACAAGAAATACAATTATTTATTTGAAGTTTATATAAATTGTAAAATTACAAATAATTCCAAAGTAAAGCTTTTTTTAATCGGAGTCACTAAATTCTTCGCCAGTTGATTTCAAAACACATTTTATCTACCTCATTTGTCACAGAATAAAGTGCCAGTATTAGCAAGTTATTTAACGTAACTTTAAAAAAATTTTAAAAATTCCTTTCTTTGTTAACGAGATACTAAGAAATACAGATCCAAAAAATTCACCAAAATTGAAATTTATTAAAAACTAATTATTTAAAAATTTTATACATTCTTCTAGCTTTGAAAAACCGTTGAGAAATCGGTCAAACCGTTCGGAAAATATGATCAAAAACGTAATACATATACCCAAAGCTCCTTGAAAATAAGAAAACCTTGAGAGAGTGTAAACTCGAGAGTGAAAGAGAGAGAGAGAGAGAGAAAGAGAGAGAGAGAGAGAGAGAGAGAGAGAGAGAGAGAGAAAAAAATGTATTCTAGATACAATTTTTTATTTTTTATTTATCGAATAAATATAGTTTGAACAATTTTTGATACATCGCGTCCAAATGTACGATTCCATATGGAATGATCCCTATGATAAAAGGTTTGGATTTGTGTATTCTTTGTGTGATTGTACCCCAAAGCAAAGCTATTATACCCCAAAACATTTTCTCACATAATAATCACGATATAATAATTATAACGAACAAAATGTGAGAAAATGTTTTGGATTAGAATCGCAGAAATAATAATTATTATTATATATAGTTCTATTATTCTATGGTATAATAAAGAAGCTCTGGCAACATCGCAAATTATCGCAACTGTTTTTTCAGAAACTGTTTCCACAGACCCCGAAGTATTTTTCAGCAAAAATTCACCTATTTATCTAATTTTATACACAACTTTTTGCTTACGAATACGGATACGAAATTTTATTTTTATACTTTAAAATGCACCTATTTACAGCAGCTGTAATATTTAATACCTATTGAAAACAGCTCTTGAGCTCTCTATATAACATGAACATGTTCTACTTACCTCCAGCAACAGGCTTCATAACATTTAGTTAGATAATTCACAATAACAGTTTATTAATAAATTTCAAACAGTTATTAACAAAGCACAGTACAACCAGTAACATCCACTTCCCACAAACAGAAAGTTTAAACTGATAAAATATCAAAACGAATGCTACCTGATTTACAAGAAGGGTTGGTTTATATACGCAGTTAACAAATAAAGTAATTACACATAAAAACTCCCAGAAAACCCAAACTTTATATATTTGAATTTTGACCACAATTTCTTTAAATTTTGCCTGTGCCCGCATGTACATATACAAATTTAAAAATATTTTAATTGGGAGAGGAAATTTGTTTACGAAATGGACTACAGTGACGCACAGCTTATTTGATCCAGCTGCACTTCATTGGGTATTGTGCAGACCTGGCTCATTTGGAATTGTCCAAATATCATAGAACCCCCAGTACAATCGTCAAATTTGAATGTCCTCCAAAATCTATATATTCATATTAAATTTAATTTTTCTCAAACAAAATAAGAAATCGCGAGATATTTACAATTTTGTTAATGAAATGCAACTGGATCAAATAAGCTGTGAGTCACTGTACGTCGACTGGAATATATTTTTTCTTCTCAAAATTTGTCTGCAGAAAAAATTACGTAAAGTTACTATTAATTCCGATAGGTGAAGTATAAAATATTTGTTATAAATGGCAGATAAATGCCAATCCCTCTATGCCGAGATGTAGTGGCAGCTAAAAAAAAAAAAAAAAAAAAAATCAATTTTGAGAAACTGATATTTTGCTAAAATTTTCCCCACCGTCCTTCCAGCAAAATTATAAATGTCAATTATGACAATAATAACAACAACGTAGAAGACGCCAGTTATATAATTTGTTATTCGTGAATAAAAATTAGGAAGCTGCTTATATTTTTTACGACTCCGTAGTCACAAAAGTTTATAGCTTACATTATATACTATATATTTTTTTTAACAAGACAAACACAATTCTCCTGAGAGCTAACCTCAAATTTTAAAAAACTATTGTTTTATTTCCATCGGAAAACTCAACATTAGTTTCAAACCCTGCGAACATTTAAAAGGTCTTATTTCTTTACTGTAATTGTTTGAAAAATATTTTTTTATTGATTATTTTCAATTGCCCTGAATATGCAAATTGAAGATTAAAATTATAACAATAGGCCACCCCGGTGGGACAGTTGTAAGCAAGCTTGCTTTAAGCTCCGGAGATCACGGGTTCGATTCCCGTCTGTTGATGAAAAAATCACGGCTGGTTAACCTTAAAACCGTGTTTTGGGGAATACAGTTCCCCAAACACGATTTTAAGTTTAACTTTGTTACTCATTGCATCATTTTATAATTAAACTAAGTATTATCCCTAAATTTAATGAAAATTAATATTGGGGAATTCTATTTCCCGTAACACGGAATTAAGTTGAAAAATATACACACGAGTTTAGGTTACTGGTAGGATCAATGAACAAATCACTCACTATCCGTTAAAAAAAATGATTACGAAACTTCATTTCTAGTTGGAAGCGGCCAAATCTCTCTATGGGATGTAGCGCCATCGAAAAAAAATAGGTTTTAGTATTTTAAATAAAAACTACAGGTTTCTAAAATAAATTTAAGAGCGTTTAAATTTTAAAATTTCTTTTGATATCAGAGTCTAAAATTTTAAATTTTCATGAAATTTCAGAACGTGAATAAATTTTGAGTCTAAATTTAATACATAGCTATATGCTAAAACTTTTAAAGTTTGAAATCTTTTTGAAACAGCAATTTGATAAAGAATTTAGCCAATGCCTTGGCTCATGTGTTTACATTGCCTTAATAAATTATGTTTCCTCAAAAATAAATAAATAAGTAAATAAACTTATGCTAAATTATTCATAAATTTAATTATAATTTAAATAATTTATGTAAAAAAATATTTTGTTTCATTTTGAGTTTGAGATGTTGTTATATTTTGTAAGACTTTTCGTTTGTGTAAGTTTCCCATTACGCTTTTGATTATTAATGAGGTCATAAAAATTTATTTACAATTCATTTTTTGTTCGTGAATTATTTTAAATGTAATTACCAAATTGTATGCATTGAATTAAATAAAGAGACGAAAGCAAAAAAGTTATCTGATTTGAATAAAAAAAGCAAACAAATAAAAAAGGTACAGAGAGGTGGATGAATATAAGAAAAAGTGTGGCGGGTGTTATAATGTACACACAATTTTTTTTTATTTTCGTTTTTTTTTTTTCAAATTAGACGAATTGAAAAATTGAATTACTTTGATTTCCTTTGGATAAACAACGATCAATAAAATGTATAAATATATATATATATATATATAAAAGTGTCCTATTGTGTAAATATAGGATACGGAAATATTCATACCGAAGCAATTTTCTCGACAATTACATACGTTTAAATCGATTTTTTCGCTCCATTTACATTAAATAAATTAAAAAGCTCGTTTTTTTTTTTCAATATACGCTTATATTTACATATTATATACAATACACATAAAAGAATACCAAAATAGAGGTTATGCTTCCAATATAGAAAATACTTCACTAGTTTTTCGCGTTGTAGTTCGAAAACCTAAGGCTTACAGTTATTTTTATGTTCTATATACATTTTTCTTTTTTGTTTGTTCTCGCTACTCTAGAAACGTATAAAAGTAAAGCAAAAAGCTCTTCGTTGCTTTATGTGGTGCTAAACCTAGAAAATTCATTCCAAATATACATAAAATTTTATTTATTGTCAAATAAGAACAAGAAGTAGAAAAAGCAACATAACAAAAATAAAGGAAAAAAAAAAGTTTTTCACAGTGTTCATTTTATTTTTCCTTTTTTTGCATCAGCAACAGCAACGTTTTAAGGCAAAACAATGTTGATTAAAAATGACTGAAATTCTCAACAGATTGAATTTCAATTTTATTAAAAAAAAAATTTCCTTTTTTTTTTATTTCATTTCCGTTCCTTTTTTCCTCTTGTGTCAACTTGTTCATTTTATATACAACACAGCACAAGCACACACAAACACAAAAGTAAATAGAATACAAAAAAAAAAAAAGCGGGGAAAGTGCCATTTGTTAAATTAATTCATAAGAAAATGCGAAAAAAAATTTCAAAAAATTAGGGAAATTGATTGTAAATTATGAAAAAGAAATTCACAATGAAATTGACAGTTTTATTTTGCGTTATTTAAAAGTGATTTTATTTTTTTTTATCCTAATAATTGAATAATGATAGATAATAAATTCCAATCGTTCGGAGAATCATAAAGCAAAAAAAATATTTTTGTAGTAAAAACGCTTATAGAGATAATAAGCATGTGCGCGGCTTGTGCAAAGTACTATGACAACCGCCAAACGGATATATTTTTATGTTCGATTTTTTATTTTTCGTGATACATGGGACAGACAAATAAAAATAAAAACTGTCTAGTCGACACAGTTTTATCAGTAATTATATATAAATTATCGAAATCGAACAGAAATTATTTATCGGCCATAAATTTTGAATGCTTCGCGCTTCTGATAAAGGTGGGAAAATAAAATCAATACACATAAATTTATAATATGATACGATTTTCTCAAAAAAAAAACATAAATCAATAAATTCAAATAAACAAAATCTATCTTTTCCATCACTTTTTGTTTTTTTGTGTTCCGTGTGTGTGTGTGTGTGTGTGTGTGTGTGTCGAATATATTCTAATGTCGCAAATCAAGTCTGGGATTTATTTTTATTTTCCATTAAAAACAACAACAACAACGCAAAATAAAAACGAAATGAAAACAGGAAAATTGAATGAAAAACAACAAATACGAGTTGTAATCAAAAGAAATTTTTTATATAAATACTGTACTCAGAATGGAAAAAAGAGCGTTGCGTGCTAAAAAGAAATTGAAAAATAACAAAATTGGAAAAAATAACCAAATTGGGAAAATAGCATTGCATTTTAACATGTCTCAAACAAATCAAAGAAGATTCTTCAATTTAAATTCAAATTTTCCGTTTTTTTTTTTTTGCTACAAAGGTTGTTTTTTTTTTTTTTGTGTTATATTCATTTTCTTTACAGTGTTACATTTTCGGGTATGAAATATGACCAAAAATTATAATTTAAATGAATTTGTATAAGTTGTATATGTATTTTTATTATAATTTAAGGTTTTATTTTTATATGAAAATTAATTGTATTAGTCGTGGGAAATGAAAGGAAGTGATTTGTAGGGCAGAAATTTAAATATTTTTGGAGGTGTAACCGAAATGATATAATGTTACTATTGTTCGGCCAAGTATATGATTCAGTTCATTTTCCCTGCTTTTAAATCATTTCCCATACTTTTAATTAAAATAAATCGCTTGTAAATCATTCATTGTACCGGGAATGTAAATATAGGAGATAAAGGCTTTTAAAATATTCCGTAACATTATCATCAAACTGTAAACCATCATAATCATCATTTTTATGATAAAACGTGCGCAAAAGAACACCTTTAATTTTCATTTTAATTATTTTTGTTTTGTTGTTATAATTTTGCATAAATAATACTTTAATTTTTTCCAGAAAATTAAAATCCAGCGATTTTTTTTTTGTTTTGTTTTTCAAAATGAAAATGAACCCCCGCATCGACGACAGCTATACCTACAACAACAGCATACCAACGACGACGAAATAAAAATGGAAAATTATGCCTTTTTAATTAATTATAATTACGGTATTTTATATCACAAAATGAATTTATAATTAAAGTAATTTTTTATGAGGTGAATGAAATCTCGACAAAACAATGTGGGGAAAGTTCACGTTTAAAAAGCTCATGTAATCGATCTCACCATTTTGACCGTACCTTAACATATTATATTCTCTTACATAATTTCATAACATAGTCCCAATGTTCATTATGTATTGAAATATTTAAAGTAAGGTAGATTTTTATGTATGTTTGTCTACGTTTTTCACAAACATCCCTTATTTATTACGATTAACTATGTTTATTTGTGTATATAAATGTATGATGTACAAAAAGTGGTATGTAAATAATATATTACCTGAAAATGTATAAAATTTTATATTTAAACATAATTCATAATTTTGGTTTATAAATGTATATATGTATTCCCTCTCAACGTACTTACTCCCACATGTAAATACTTGTAACAAAAAAAAAGCATAAAACATTAAAATTAACTGCCTATGGAATTTATTTCCTTATTATACATCTTGAAGGAATCAACATTTTTACATAAACAAATGGGGTTAACTTGTGTTACAACACGCATTTGCACCATTTTACGTTTAAAAGCTCAATTAGTCAAAATATTACATAGCGTTAAAGCACAAACACATAAGGTATTACTTTAGCATATCACACCACATATTTTTATTATCTAATAATGTTGTGATTTAAAATATAACAAGAGGAATAAATAACAGTGACAAAATCTCGTAAAACCGCAAAAATAAAATAAAAAATTGCCTGAAAAAGATAAATGTGAATTCATCTCATTTAAATTAATCAATTTTCATCGCCGAACACATACATACATACATAACTCACAGTAGCAACCACACACAACGAAATTGAAACTATCGTTCATCACCAACATCATCGTTCAGCACCAACCAAAAATAATAGTCACTTTTAATTAAAATCCACAACCGAAAATTTATTATAAATATTATTATTTTTTGGGTGGTCTTTCTGCCTCTCCATCAAAAAACAAAAAAAAAAAAAAATCAGACCTAAAATATACAGTTGGTTTTTTTAATGACCAAAAAAATGAAAAAAAAAAAAATTATATCACAGCAAGCCCAGCCATTTGCTGATGATCCTCTTCACCAAAACATAAATGTTCACAATACAATAAATAATCTGATTCATCCTACTGTTTAAACCCATATATATATGTATATAAACAAAAAAATACTCCTCATAAATTCACCCATGTGCATTGAATTACTGTGACATTAAGAGGAGACATATCATCATTTTGTCATAACAAACCAACACAGAGTTTGAAAAAAAAAAAAATAATAAAATCAAATAATTTTTTTATTTTTTTATTCCCAGCCGCGAGTATTTTTTATGGTTGCACAGAATACTGTAGTGTACGCCACACAAAATATTCTTTTCAGTTTTCAGTCAGATACTGTGATTTTTCATTTTTATTTATTTATTTATATGAGCGCGAGTTCATACACAAAATAAAATGAAAAACGAAAAATTGTATTTTTCATATACATACATACATCCATACATATGTACATATATAAAACAATGAAAAATGTGAAAATATTTAATTTTCCCATCGAAATTAATTTTTTCGTTCCTTCTTCAATCTACCCTTTTTGCGTGACATTTTACCATTTTTGAAAATTATGACCTCTCGTATAATCAGGATATGACCAGAAAACGAAAAAAAATGTATTTGAGAGATATTGAGCTTTTTCATGAGTACGTGATTTTCTATTATACTCTGTATGTGAACTTTTTAATTAAAATTTTGTAAAATAATTTAATTGTGACGGAAAGTTTTAGGTTTTTAAATAAAACTACATAGTTGAAAAATACTCGGGATAACTCAGCTGAAACATTTTTTTTAATCAAATTTACAAACACTATAATCAGAGGGGGCTCTGGGCTGAGCCATGAATGCTATAAATGCATTACTTGGGTAAAGAAATTCGGATTTTGTCAATTTCAAAATTCGTGTTTTGTTTATATCCCATTCTACTCTTTGAGCGACTGTAACCAATCAGCGGTAAGCAGCCTCTCGTCTCTTCCTCTTCGCTTAGTTATAACTAACTGTTAAATGGAGAAAAGGGTGATTTAAATTAGCTTCCAAGCGAGAATATTATAAGAGAGCAAATGATATTATTTGTATTTTTTGGGCTAAAACTCGGTTTTAGCAATATGTATTTAGATTATAAGCTCTCTTTTATGATTGTGACTTTTGTTTAATATTCAATAAATATTAATATTGAAATTAATCACCAAAGTAATCAAGTAATCAAAAACCAAGATTTTTTTTAATTTATTAGAACATATTCCAACTACAACTTTGCTTTTTTTATTGTGTTTGTTTTTTGGAAAATCTAGCAAGTTGATATTTTATAAACAAATCAAAATTGTAGTTTCGGTGCATAAAAGTGGTTGTTAATGGAATACATTTTCCAAAACGGACTGTAAAAATATCTAAATGAACCAATAATTGGTTTATCCGAGCAAAATAATATAGAGTATATAGCAGTGTTCGCAAATAGTTGGTTATTAGCGTGTCAATAAAATTATTTCTTTAAACAATTGATTTTTTTGCGTACCAAACTAATTCCGTAAAATAAGTTTTTTTATCCGAAATCTGAAAAAATTCTTCAGGCCATGAAATAATAGGTTTTATATTAGAAACTGTCTACAACATATTTCAGATGTAAAATTTTACTAAAATCCGTCAACAAATATGCTTGTAACATTTGACTGAGAAGAAAATGTGAATTTGCCAGTATGTAAAAATAAATTTGGCGAATATAATTTTACATTTGACATCATTGGACGTGTTTCACAATATTTCTTAAATTTCAGCCATGGTTTGAATGTGAAATAACTTAAACAATTAATTTTACATTTCAAATTTCAGAAACAAATTTTTATTAAAATTCATCCACACATCCACAAAAGTGCTACCTTGTTCCATTTTGAGCCTAGAGATGTGGTATTGTGGATTGGTTGTACATGTAAAAAAAATTTGGTGAACCAATTTTTTGATTAATTGTTTCACAACCATAATACCATTATTAGCAGTGTTCCGCAATATTTCTTGAATTTGGCTCTAATTTTATTTAAAAAATCCGACCCCAAATGATATGACATAATGAATTCTTCAGAGCGTGGATAATTCAATGTTAGATTAGGAATTGCTAACTGAATCGACTTTATAACCCAGATATGGAATTTCACTAAACTTTATTAACAAACGTGCGTGTTCCATTTGGTGCTGGAAATGTAGAAAATTGCTGGGTTGGTTATGTACTTAAAAAACAAATTTCTTTTTGGCAAATTTATTTTTTTTTTTATTTAAATTTAAATAGGTTTAAATTTATGTACCAAAATATAATTAGCAGTGTCGTGGAATATTTTAAACAATATATTTAATGATAAATGAATTAGTTACGGCATACTCAAATGATGAATCGAGGTGACGGGTTTTAAAACTTTCCTAGAATAAATGTCACTACAATTCTTTTTTTCTAACCCATGGTCGTCAACACCAAACCAATTTATAAAGAATTTGTTTTTATCATAAACACAACAAACTTTGAGACTTAAAAACTGTATTGCGTTTTTAAGTCGAAATGTTCTAGTTTTTTTAAAAAAATTCAGACTTCGCTCAGGTTAAGTTGTTTTTGACCTGATCACCCTAGTGACAACTCTCATTGGCTATTGGTTTCTTGTAACTAACCCAAATGCAACGTGCTTCTTAATTTGTTGTACGAAATAAACCCAGAACTAAAACTATTTAAGCCAAGGAATAAAATATCGCTAAACTCGTAAAATTTGCGATGGCTTAGCGAGAGGTTTTTGCGAGAGGTTTGAATATTTGATCAAAACACACAGAATTTGGGTTGCTCGGCGAGTTTTTGATAAACCATATATTTTATCACCTAGCAGTTTTCTTTCAAGCTTTCCGTATTTCTCGAAAATATTTGGTATTCGTAAAGTTTATATTATATGCATATTGATTTCATGCTTTCCCATTTCCTAGCATTTCGATATTTGGACTTTGGGCTTTATCAAAACTTTAAAACGTCTTGTCCATTCTTTTGTAAGAGTGCCGGACAAATTTCTAAACGTGCCAAGTATGGCACGTGTGCCACTTATTTGAGATCACTGATATATACTATCCAAAATGTACCATACTGCATCATATATATAATATCGACGAAGCATTAATTTTTAGCATCATCTTTGTAAGTTTCGATTAATATTTAAAAACACGATTATTCACAACAAATTTCTAATATATACGAAGAATCTCAAATAATTGTATGCTAGCACTTCCAGAAATCTAAATTAATTCAAAATCTTATATCACATGTTTAACTCCAAGCTAAACTCGAGTAATATTGAAAATCCCTAGCAATTTCTAATTCTCAACACCAAGGAAAACTGAAACAAGAACCCCGAAAATCTCATAAAATATCGAAAATCTTGACAAGTTAGTTTTGTAACCTATTGCGTGTACAGCACATTACAAATTTAGAGCAATATCATAATCATTTTAAATACGATTATATACAAAGAGGGCTGTGGTAATATCGAAAAGCTCGAATAATCTTGAATCATCTTGAATAATCTTGATATTCTCAAAAAATTAAACTCAATGCTACTATACGTACGTGAAATTTGTCCTAAGTTACCTTAAGTTCTCCTAAGTTATCCTAAGTATGTCTTAAGTTTTTTTATATGAGTTGGTGTAAATGTTTCGTTATAATGAATTTATTTAATTCATATTGAAATAATAAAAATCATGCTGAAAATAAATTACTCTAACAGAACAAATTTAGATTTGTTCTATGTCTGGTTAGATATATGCCTGAATAAAATAAGATCATTTTTTAAAAACTGAGGTACCCGTGTTTAATATGCATTTGAATGTTTTATCGAATATATGTATAAATGATTTTCCGAATTTTCTTGAGAAAATCCTAGGAAGCGGCCACCAAAATGTCTTTATGCTAAGTTATCATAAGGTCTTAACTATTCAAAAAATATTTCACTTTTGAAAAAGTGGGGGATTAGGGTATTTAGGACAACCATGTTTGATATAATCTCATATGATATCATACATCGAAGGTATGTATAAATGATTTTCCGAATTTTCCTGAGAAAATCCTAGAAAGCGGCCACCAAAATGTCCTTTATACTAAGTTGTCGTAAGGTCTTAACTATTCAAAAAATATTTCACTTTTGAAAAAGTAGGGGATTAGGGTATTTAGGACAACCATGTTTGATATAATCTCAAATGATACATCGAAGGTATGTATAAATGATTTTCCGAATTTTCCTGAGAAAATCCTAGGAAGCGGCCACCAAAATGTCCTTTATGCTAAGTTGTCATAAGGTCTTAATTATTCAAAAACTATTTCGCTTTTGAAAAAAGTAGGGGATTAGGGTATTTACGACAACCATGTTTTGCCATAATCTCATGTGATGCATCGAATATATGTATAAATGATTTTCCGAATTTTCCTAGGCTTCCTAGGATTTTCTCAAGAAAATTCGGAAAATCATTTATACATATATTCGATGCATCACATGAGATTATGGCAAACATGGTTGTCGTAAATACCCTAATCCCCTTCTTTTTTCAAAATCAAAATATTTTTTGAATAGTTAAGACCTTATAACAACTTAGTATAAAGGACATTCTGGTGGGCGCTTCCTGGGATTTCCTCAGAAAAATTCGGAAAATCATTTGTACATACCTTCGATGTATCATATGAGATTATATCAAATATGGTTGTCCTAAATACCCTAATCCCCTACTTTTTTCAAAAGTGAAACATTTTTTGAATAGTTAAGACCTTATGACCACTTAGCATAAAGGACATTTTGGTGGCCGCTTCCTAGGATTTTCTCAGGAAAATTCGGAAAATCATTTATACATACCTTCGATGTATCATATGAGATTATATCAAACATGGTTGTCCTAAATACCCTAATTCCCTACTTTTTTCTAAAGTGAAATATTTTTCGAATAGTTAAGACCTTATGACAACTTAGCATAAAGGACATTTTAGTGGCTGCTTCCTAGGATTTTCTCAGGAAAATTCGGAAAATCATTTATACATATATTCGATATGTTAGAATTGTCAAACTCTCTGCATTCTGGTATTAGGCAAATGTATCTACTGCGGTCACACTGTCCACCTGGTATTCTTAAAATATTTTATCACGCCTTAATTGAGTCCAGACTGCGTTATGGTATTTGTTGCTGGGGAGGTACATATTTTGAGACGATCAGACCATTAGTAGTAGCTCAAAAGCATGTAGTTAGATTGATGCATTTCAAGAATAAACGTAGCCCTTCTTGGCCATTATTCTTGAGCAGTAAACTTCTTCCTTTGAAACATCTTTATGTTTTTAAGGTTATGAATAAATATTTTGAAATTAGTGGCAATCGTTATTTGAGTTGTCACAGTTATTTACTGCGTAAAAATTTCATGCATTTCAGAAGCGTTCCAAAATTTTACAAAACGCATTTTTTATAATTATTTTTTAGTAACTGCTCCAACCATTTTTAATAAACTTCCGATTGATATCCGTAGCTTGAATTCTAAATCTAAATTCCTGGCAAGTTTGAAAGTTTGGCTACTCCAATTTAGTAATATTGATTTTTTGTTTAGAATCATTATTTAATTTTTCACTTATAATTTTGTATGCTAGTTATTTGAGGAGTGGTAAGTTTTTGCATTAATAGGGAATGATGTTGTCTTTGAAATGAGGGGTTCAATAATTTAAAACTGATTTTTCTTTTTTATATAACAAATCTTTTTAAATTGCTTAAATTATTTTTTGTCATTTGATTATTACATCGTATTGGTTGTATTGTGTAGTATATTTTTTTTTTTTTTACTATTTTTATTCCAATTATTGTATTTTATTATTTTATTAGTATTAGCTATAGGGATGCCTGCTACTGACCTTGTGGGTCAAAAGGCATTTCCTTATTTATTTCATTTTTTTTTCTTCCGTATTATGTATATGTGATGTAGTTATAATTTTTGTAATGAAATAAATAAAAATAAATAAATAAATAAAATAAAAAATAAAATAAAATAAATAAAACATTCAAATGCATATTAAACACGGGTACCTCAGTTTTTAAAAAATGATCTTATTTTATTCAGGCATACAGCTAACCAGACATAGAAAAAATCTAAATTTGTTCTGTTAGAGTAATTAAACTTCAGCATGATTTTTATTATTTCAATATGAATTAAATAAATTCATAATAACGAAACATTTACACCAACACTTATAAAAAAACTTAGGAGATACTTAGGACAACTTAGGACAACTTAAGGTAACTTAGGACAAATTTCACGTACGTTGCTACTATTAATTCAATTATAAAAAAATCCAATAATATCGATAATCTTCGTAAAATCTATAAAATCGTCTATAATTTCAATATACTCAACCACAAACAAACGTCGAATTCACTTTCAAACTTCGAAAAATCACATAAAATAACGAGAATCCCGATGTACCTGTAATCTGGAATAATCCGTTTTAAGACATTTCCGATATATAAAATTAAACTTTATTTTCAAAAAATATAGATAAAACCACCAAATCCTAAAATCGGATGAGTTTCTAATTTTTTTTTTTTTTTTTTTTGAAAATGCGACAAAACACATTTATGGAGACATTTCGAGTTCTCGGAATGCTTACATTATCGCGTTTTCTCACAATTACGACTTTTTGACGTAGGACTACGTCTTTGTTTTCATTATATATGGGGGGTAATCCAATATTTTAATGTGATGACGCGCATCACGGAATTGACGTACATATTTACGAGATTTATTTGATTAAAATAATGTCCCTGAATAAATATAAATGTAATGTTTTAAAAACTGTAAAATTCAAATTAAGTTAAATAAAAATTTATGGATTGAAAAAAAATTAAAACAACAAATTATTAATATGTTTTATTAATAAATTTTTATTAATAAAAGTGATGAACTTGATCAAACATGCCGCACGCCATATTGATAATTTGCTTTTTAATAAAAATAAAAAAATTTAAAAATTGTCTATTTTTATTATGTAAAATTTTTTTTTTTTTTTTTTTTGTTAAAATAAATTTTATTTATTTATTTAATGTTATTACAATCTAGTCTCCTGGACTAATGAGCAATTTGTTTCTGACTTAATTTACTAACTTAATATTAATCTATGGCTTCTTCCCATTGGCGTTCCATAGAGTCTGGTAAATTGAATTAAACCACATCTTTGTAGTGGGCTTTACACAGCACAATGCTGTTTAAGCTAACAATTACACCAACTCAAAAGGTTTGGTTCTTTTAAGTCTACGTATTAAATTCGTGTTGCTTAGAAGCTGAGTTGCCTCAATGTTCACATGATGCCGGAGCCTCTCTTCATGTCTCCGCGCTTTCTCCTGAATTTCATTTACGATGAGGTTCACTTTAAGGTCCCTATGGAGATCATTGTTCCTGACATACCAAGGTGCATCAACGATGTTCCTTAATACCATATTCTGAAATCTTTGGATGATATTTACGTTGCTCTGTTTGGTACAACCCCAAAGTTGAATACCATACGTCCAAACGGGTTTCAATATTTGCTTATAAAGTAGCAGCTTGTTGTATGTTGATAAAGAAGAGTTCCTTCCCATCAGCCAATACATCTTTCTGTATTTAATTCTTAGTTCTTCACTTTTCTTTTTGACATGTGCTTTCCATCGCAGTTTAGCATCCAGGGTCATGCCGAGATACTTAGCTGTGTTCGCATACGGTACTATTTCTTGATTTATGGTAATCGGGATATGTTCGAATCGCCTGTTTGTAAAGTTGATGTGAACTGATTTAGTTTCATTTAGTTTTATTCGCCAACTTTTTGTCCATTTATAAATTTTAGTTATTGCTGTTTGTAACTTTTGTGTTGACTCTTCGTTGCTTGTGCCAACAGCTAAGATCGCCGTGTCATCTGCAAAAGTCACCACTGTATTGTTTTCTAATACAGGAAGATCATAAGTGTATATTAGGTACAAAACCGGCCCTAATACACTGCCCTGTGGAACTCCTGCGTTGATTTCTTTCAATTCAGAGAAAGTGTCATCTAACTTAATCCTGAAGAATCTATCTTTTAAGTAAGATTCCAGTATATTAGCAAATTGGATTGGTAGAAGATTTCTTAATTTATGGTTAAGTCCTTCATGCCACACTCTATCAAATGCTTGGGCAACGTCTAGAAATATTGCTGAACAGATTTTTTTCTCCTCTAGTGCTTTCTCAATTATACTGGTTATTCGGTGAACTTGATCAATTGTTGAGTGTTGGTTACGAAAACCGAACTGATGATTTGGGATTAAGTTTTTACTCTCGATTATCGGATTTAACCTTTTTACCAGAAGCTTCTCAAAGAGTTTGGACATGACTGGCAATAGCGAAATTGGCCTATAAGATGAGGTTATGTGTGGTGGTTTCCCAGGTTTTGGGATCATGATTACTTCTGCAATTTTCCACAAGCTTGGTACATATTTGATTCTAAATGCTGCATTTATAAGATTGGTGAGCTTTACCAGAGCTTTCCTTGGCAGTTCTTTTAAGATTTCTGCTGTAATAAGATCGTAGTCAGGAGCTTTTTTCATATTCATATTAGTTTTTATCTCACACGCGACTTCTTTTGGTGTTGTCGGTAGGATTTCTTTACTTTCTTGCACAGCTTGTTCAGATATTATCTCGGCTTCTAATGTTTCATCTTGATGTGGCTGGAATATTTTTTCAAGATGTTCAGCAAATTCTCGAGCTTTGTCTTCATTATTCCTAGCCCATTTATCACCTGCTACTCTTATTGGAGGGTTCTGTATTATTGGTCTTTTAATTCTTTTGGTTGCTTTCCAAAGAGAATAATCAGTACTGCTATCATTAGTTAATTTTCTTAAATAGTTGCTGACTGATTCATTTTTCAATTCTTTGATTTCTCTTCTTAATTGTTGAGTGAGATTGTTCAAATTAGTTTTATCTTGAGGGGCCCTTGTTTGTTGCCATACTCTTCTCGCTCTTCTTTTTTCTGCTAGGAGTTCCCTAATTTCCAAAGGGTAGTTGTTTCCCTTGATTTTCTTTTTAACCTCAGGGGTATTTTCCCAAGCTGATTGCTGTATATCGTCTACAAATTTGTGAACTTCTTTGTCTAATTGCTCCTCGGTCTTTAATGGAACCATTAAGTTAATTTTTTCTTCTAGCGATAGTCTAAAGCATTCCCAATTAGTGTGATTATTTACTAAAAAAGGGTTCCTTTCTTTCTGAATAATTTTTTCACTTAACGTTAAAAGTATCGGTGAATGATCAGAGTTTAGGTTGTGGCTTTCATCTACTTGTATATAATTTACAGATATCTTCTTTATTATAAAGAAATCAATCAGGTCTGGTACTTTATTTGGATCAGTAGGCCAGTAAGTTGGTTTTCCAGTTGAGAGAGCTTCACAACTGCATTTCCTAATGGCTTTTAGGAGTTCTTTATCCTTAGTTGTTGTTAATCTGGAGCCCCAGTGGACATTTTTGGCATTAAAGTCTCCTCCAAGTATAAACCGTTTTCCTAATTTACTGAGGAACTCGAGATAATCCTTTTCTTTCAACGAGTGCTTCGGTGGGCAGTACACACCAGCAATACAAATAGAACCATTTTTGGTTTTGACGTTAACAGCAGTTGCTTGTATTTCTTCTGTTTCATATTTTAACTCTTCATAGTGGTGGATACTATTTCTGATTATAACCGCATTACCTCCTTTAGCAGTGTTTTCCGGATGAATGGTATGATATATATGATAATTTTTAAATTTAATGATTGTTTGTCTAGTGAAATGTGTTTCCGTGATGAGACATACATCGATTTTTTCTGTGTCCAGGACCACTTGCAATTCTTGTTGATGTTGCATAAGTCCATTGGCATTCCAACATAAGATTCTAAGATCACCTGCCATTTTTCTGTTTAGGGATGGCTCCCTTAGTGCTGTATTCTAATTTCTGTAATCGCTCATCAAATGTATTGAGCCTGCTTAAAATTAATTTAAGTGTTTGACTTATTTCGTCATTTTGACCAGTTTTCCCTGGATTTCCGTTACTCATCGTTACTTGAGCATAAGTCATTTTACCCAATTGTCCATGAGTAGTTCCCAACTCTCTACGATTTACTTCGGGTTGGGTCATCTTAACTGCCTGCTGCCTGAATAATCTTGGATTTTTAGCAATCACATTCCTATTTTTGATGTTTTGCAGTTCAATGGCAACGCTGCATCCTCTATAGTTAGCCGGATGGTTTTCTCCACAGTGAACACATTTAGGCTGAACATTTCTATCTTTTACACAATCTTTGGTATGATGTTTACCTAAACATTTGACACACCTGGGTTCCCTGCTGCAATATTTTTGTGTATGTCCATAGGCTTGACATTGTTTACATTGTAGTATAAGTTTAGACCGTCTTAGAGGCTGAATAACTACTTTGCACCCTAAGATGTACTTAATTTGATAAATTTTTTCGATATCTTCATCATTATCGAAGGTCAACATAAACATGTAAAATAATGCGTAAATTTTTTGAATTTATATGCTGTATAACCTATGCAATCCTGGAAAAATGTATAGCCGCAAAGATCAGTCCGAAAAATGTTTAGGTTTACGAGTTATGGGACTTTAAAGTTTCCAAGTGACCGAAAACTGATTTGATTTAATACGTCATTTGAATCGTCAATATTTAAAAATAAATTATATCTAGTAAGCTTTTGCTAATGGCAATATATTCCCGACGTTTTATTGACTTTTTGTGACATTTTAATGATTGAAATTTCAACGATATATTGATCGATACATTATTTGTGAATTGCTTTATTAAAATCGCGTTTAAAGGTATTATTTCTGAGTAATAAATTCTCTTGGAATAAGGTCATATAAATCTTAATAGCAAATTATTATGGGATGCCATTAAGGTGGATCAAGTTTTGGAGCAAGGCGCTGGGAATAAAATGAACTGGTATGTGGCGAGAGGGTGGCATTCGGTGACAAAAGATAATTAACGTTAATTTTGATTTTGTATTATGCATTTGTTTTTTATTATTTTGTATTCTCGAATGGTCCACAGTGATGCTAAGCATTTGAAAAACGTGTCAGCCGTGTTAAACGTGTCAGTTCTAAGTAATCTAACAATTACACCTTTTGAACGGTCAAATTCAAAAAACTATAAAATCTGGGTTGGGTACAATTGCCCGTATGACAAAATACCGTTTACAAAATCCCGTATACATAATACCGTATTACAAAATCCCGTATTCCAAAATCCCGTATTACAAAATCCCGTATCCCAAAATCCCGTATGCCAAAATCCCGTATTCTATCATGATACATCGGCTTAAGTTAGTTTAAAAATCGCGCGATTTTTAACTTAACCGAAGCCGATATATCATAATACAATGCGAGATATGTGGTCGTGTATGTGTATTTGTGTATGGGTCATAAAAAGCGAAAAATTACAAGGGACAGGAACTTGTAACAGAAAAAAACAGAAAGTTTACTTCAATAAAAGTAAAATCGATCTTTGTAAAAGAACTAGCTGGAGCACTCGGCTTTGCCCGGGATAAAAAAAATATATTTTATTTTATTTTAGCAAAGTAATAAACTTCAAATTTTTCATCTGTACCTGTTAAAGCAAATAAAATTAAATAATTGTAGTTTCAAAGTATAAAGAAATCGAACTCCTTGATGTAAATAAACGATGTCAACATTTTAGTAATAAAATATATTTAAATAGATAAGATTAAATAATGGTACCTAATTCAAGAAAAAGCTTCTGGACAATGTTTGGTGTTTTACCATCTTTGACATAGATAAATGGTTTTTTTGGATTGTCGACTTGGGAGCAAACCACATATAATTAACTATGAAAGAAGCATTCAGACTCTAAATTTATTCCAGCTGTCTTCAGCGATTATTCTTGTGCCTTATTGATAGTGATAGCAAGCGCAATTCGAACAGGATGTAGTCGTTTGAACTTAATTGGAGTGTTCGAGGGCATCTGGATCCAGAGGCCCTATCATTAGAAAATAACACGAAAATCTGCTCATAAGTAAAAGGTGGCAATAAAATGTCAAAAAAATGTAACACCCTCGAAATTTTACAAACATTTTGTTTGGGGGCACCCAGGGACCGGACCACTTCGAAAATACTGCGAAAACCTGCTCATTTTGGTATAAAACCGTTATGCAAAAACTCAATTTGATTAGATGATCCATGTGGAAACGTATAAAATACATACATATGTACATACAGATTTTCATTTTTATTAATATACATAGATCACGAATAATTTAGTTTTAAATTAAATAATATTAAATACTTTTAAAACTATTTATTAAAAAAAATTACAAAAAATTACTTAAAACGAAAAATTGTTTTTTAATTTGAGTAATCCCGTAATCCCGTAAAAAATTCGTATTACGGGATTTTTAAATACGGGATTATGAAATACGGGATTTTGTAATACGGTTTTTTTGTGATCTACTGAATTTTGTTCATTCTGGATTTTGTAATACGGGCATTAGTACCGATCCCATAAAAACTATTTTAAGTTGTAGTACTCTGTGATACATTAACGTTTATCGGCAACCAAGCCCTTTTTGGGTGTTTAAACCTCCTCTTAATTTAACCTAAAAAAACATTTTTTTCGATATATCTCGACTTCAGCTCCACTTTTTTGATAAAACAAATTGGTAATTATTCCTCATAAAAAGTACAACTAATCCATAGTAAATTAGATTTATAAGGGTTGAAAAAGGGGGCCTGTTTGCCGATAAAAATGTGGTTCCGTTATTGTCTCACAGAGTACCACAACTTATAGAATAGCTTTTATAAATGTTTGAATATGACAATACAAAAGGTTCCCTTGTAAAAGATAATTTTTGAGTTTGTGATTTGGCGGCATGTGATTAGAAGATTTTGCAGATTTTTGATATTGGAGAAGAGGTCTCCAAATTTAAGAAAATGTCTGCCAAAAATAACAGAAAATGCTTTGTGGGAAAAGTGTTGTCCGGTGACCCAATTTTTATTTTTATTTTAAAACGACATTTCATTTTGGCATAACGAATTGAGAAATATGTAATTTAGTATTGTATAAAAAATAAATATAAAAAATAATAAAAATTATGTACAAGCATGAGACAATTAACGGTTTTTTTTAAATTTGTAGTTTCTAAATTTTGGATTCACTTAAGGGGACGTACCACCTTCAAATTTTCAAAAATCGAAATTTTTTTATGATAGAATACATATGTTAGAATGAACGTTTAAGAACATGATTTTAACATGAAAATCTCAAAAAAACATTTATTTACATTTTTATTTTATTTATTGCGAAGGGGCGCCAAAGTCGTTTTTTTTTACGATTTCGGTCTTCTTCGCTGTATCGCTACACCGAATTTCTCTTAGTAACACGAACACCTGCTTATATATACATGCATATAATACGTTATTCTCTCACATAACAGCTGTAAAAGTAGAGGGTAAATTTTTGAGAGGAAGGTATATTGTACGGTGCAGGCATCGCAGATTAAATTTTGGTAAGGTTTATTACAAAAAAAAAATTTTTTTAACTTTAAACGCGATTATCTCGAAAGGACGTTTTTTAAGTTGGCGTGCAAGATTGAGAAAAAACTACTTATCCAATCGTTCTAAAATTTTAACACGTTGATCTACATATATTTCTGCTCAGAATGAACTACGGAAGGAATAATCGGCTTTCAATTTTTTGAGTTACAACTAATTGGGGGGGACAAAAAAGCTGCATTTTCGAAAAAATGCCACCATTTTTTTATTTTTCAACAAATTTTTTTTTTTTAGTTCATTCCAAGGGCGATTTAATGCTGAATAAAACCCCGTTTTTTTTTTCAAACGTTTCTGAGAGCAGTTATGATGCACGCCGCGAATTTTCAGTGTTTTTGGAAATATAACGGTTTTCCAAAAGCACTGAAAATGCAGCAGCACTGAAAATGCAGACGACAGTGGGCTAAAAACATCTAAAAAAATTTTTTTTTTATACTTTCAGTTAAATAAAATGTCAATGGAAAGTTTCATTAATATTTATCTCTTTTTATTCCATTAAAAAAAATTATTTGAAAAACTTTTTATTTTTCAATTTTGAAGGTGGTACGTCCCCTTAAACTGTATAAATAAATTAAGTTTTTTGAATTGTACGCAGTCCTACGTTAAAAGGTCGTGTCTCGGATACAAGCTCGTCGATTTTTAATTATGCATTCTCGACACTCGTAATTCGAAGTACAAGAGATATACAAACGACATGTGCCGATGCAACCCTAATAGGTGAAATAACAGGTATGCTGTGGTCGATTTACGTAGCAAGTGACTACCCATAATATGATTGTTTTTACAAATCCATGGCACTACACATTGACCACGTGAACAATACAAATTTAAATTTGTTAAAAAAATGTCGGTTTATTGCATGCTGCAACACTGAAATACAACATTAAATGTCCTAGAAATGTCAGAACAACAAAATTAGAGACTTAAACCATGCGGTCATTTGGTAAGCTAGTGTCTCTCTTAACCACGTTTGTTTAAAATCATCAAATAAAATCGTTGTCATTCACAACCCATTATTAAAATGTTAATTTCAAAGAAACTTCAAATCGAGAAATATTCTTAAAGTAGTTTAGTTTCAAAGTTTTTGAAATATTACATATCGTCGATTTATACTTATCGAATTCAAAAGCATCTACTACGATAATTGAATTTAGCTAAATACATATTCTATTTTGAATGCTTATGTTCACTTTTTACTCATAGTATAAGGATATTTGATAGGTACATTTCTGGCTTTCGGTCGAGTACATAGAGGATCCAAGGACATGAAAAATTTAAATGTTTAGGTATTTTTAAAATTTAAACTCATGCCTCAAAAACAGAGGCCCCTATGCTTAAATTTCTATGGAAATAATTCATCCGACAAATTTATGTCGTTTGAAATTCGTCGTGCTTAAAAAATGTCGATCCAAAGTAGTCGCAATTTCTCGGGGAGTTTCATTTTCGTATGCGTTTATCTGTTAAATAATAATTCGCATTATGAAAATCTTATTAATTTTTTTTTAAATTAAAGTTTTACAAAATGTTGAGCCTCTAATGTTAAACAACCTAGGTACTATATAACTAACTATAGTTAAAGTTGAAAAATATTCACAAAAAAATATAAGTTTAATTAATTATAAAATTTAAATTTATTTACCACAAAGGGAAATTGGTTAGAATTGGAGAGCGGTGAAAATAAAATTCGGAAAAATCAGTGATCAAAGTTGAATCCACGCACAGTGTACTTGCAATGTTTCTTTACATAAATTTTAGTACATTTGGCCATGGCATATTAAAAAAAAAATATTTCATGACTCTTTCTACTTCATTCTACCCATTTTGAAAATCAGAGGGCTATGGAAATATTTATCGGACACCCAGTGTATTGTACTTTATAGTATGTAAAGGCTGATGCTTTTAACGCAGTGAACATGTGTAGAAGTAAAATAGGGACACCTAAATTATAATAGGAAAATCCCCATTTCGCTAGCTAAACTGCGTACTACCAAAGCCTCCTTCATAAATTAAGCCTATACGTTGACGATATGTTTTGAAAAGCAACATGTTTTTAACATTTTTTCACGGAGACCGCGATATCTGAACTATTGACACCTATAGGTGGTGGTCAAGACATGACTATTACTTAGAGTTGGAGCTTTATTTATTTAATAACAACAAAATATATTTGGTGCCGATTAATTCCCGGGAGAAGGTTAAATTGCAAATCAGAACAAACACATCAACTTCTTTCATGCATATGTGATAGTAAAATAATTTATTTTCTCCTCGTCGCGTCGTGTCGTGGGGATTATTTTATAGTTGATTACCCTTACTGCATTCTTCTAGAGCTTCACAACGCCGTGCTACTGGGTTATATTCGACAAACAATTAAATTTTAACCTCATCGTGGTGAATATTTATAAGAGTATTGAAAATGTTTAGAATTTTTCGCGACACTCGATCAAGGCGTTTACAACAATATCACTGTTTATTGGTCATCTGCAATTAATCAGTCATGCAGCAGCACAACCGTGAATTTGATAACCAAAATCCAAGAAAGAAAATGGTTGCATTCCTTTCGGTGAATTTTTATGTGGGCGTTGAAAAATATTTAAATTCTCCTAGCCTCGGTGGAACCTCTTCAACGCAGATTTTAGCGAAAATAAAGCAACAATTTTAGAATTATAAACATCGAATTAAATACGAGTTTTGTTTCGGTTTTTCAGTAAGTTTACCGCTTAAGGCGAATTAATTTATCAATATTTTCTTTTCTCAATATTTTAAGTTTAAGTTATTGAAGGGCGGGGTGATCGGATTTAGCTATTTAACTTCATATTTTTTCTTCGTAGCCCCTCCCCTCCTAACAACGACCTTCGTTTTAGGAAAATCCTTTGTGACTTGCTGTTATTTATGACATTTACATATGAGTGTTCAATACCAAAATATATGTATATTATTCGGAAATAATACCTTCAGAGACTATGCTCTCAAAGCCAATCACCAATAAAATGGTAAAATGTGAAAGAAAGAAAGAACTTATATTGACAATATTAATTGTCACCAGTGTAATAATAACAAAGGCAGGTAATTTTAAGAAATTTCAATTTTAAATTCACGGTAACCTATGTTAGGTTAGTAACCATGGTGGTTTTGTTTTTTAATCCCTCAGGCCTGGCTAACAACTTCATCACAATGAATTATAGTCTCAAATAATGATTCAGCATGTCGTGGTAGTCAAGCTTTACTGTGGTATCTTCACAAAACGGATAATAATTGAGTTCCAAGATATTTATCTTTCGTCTAAATCATTCTGTCTTGTTAACCTGCTGTAACAAGAAAATTGCATTTCTTCGAAGTAAGACTTAATTTTGTTCTTAAGTTAGCCGCCCAGCTTATTTCCCAGAACTCAATATTTTTATAATTAATAAATTTCGTAATTTAAAATTTCTGAAATTGTTCATTTATATATTCCGTATACGAATGAACGAGTATGTATTTGGAGTTTTGTTTGATATTTATTTTTTGTTACTCATTAACTTATGTAAGGGTACGTTCAATCCAGAATCCACAACCCCCTTTACCGTAAAATTTCCATTTTTTATTTTACGTATCATTATATGATTAAATTACAATAACAAACCAAATAAAAAAATAAAGTTTTCCTTAAAATAAATAACATATTTTCCATCATCTACGAATTACACACACACACGTATCAATATTCTTATTTTTCATGTAAATATGATAATATTATATGAAAGAAATCATTTTGTTTTTTTATTCCTATTTTAAAAGAAAGTAACAAAGTTATAAATAAATTAATTAATTAATTAATAAGTAAAATAAATATTACCACTTATATTTTTTGTTTTAATTTTACATTAAAGGAAATGTAGTAAAAAAATAAAATAAATAAATAGTCTGCACATATACATACATACATAGAGACTTTATACTCTAAGAACAAGAAAAAGAAAAACGAAATAGGAAAATTTCTGGAATTTTCCATCCACAAAAATATAGAAGAAAGGCAAAAAAACAAACAGATCCTTATTTCGAATTCATAGAAATTTATAATATTTTTTCAATTATCCTGCCACATGTCAGATTTATTTTTCAAAATAAAGAAAATTCATGAAATATTTTTGTCTGTTTTTATTTTTTTGTGAATTTTCTTATCATTTTTGTATATACATATATACATATATATACATATACAACCTACACCCTAACAAAATATAATAAATTAGTATTTGGCGTAGTTTAAGCGAAATCGAGAAACACTACTTCTTATATTATTTTATCCGTATACACGAGTACATGTATATTTATTGTCTTTCCCGTTATAATTAAAAATTAAGTAATATTTTAATAGACAAGAATTAGTTTTATTACATTTACATGACACATTTTTTTTTTCTCCGTGAGGAATAAACATCGTTCATTTCTATTTGCTGAAAAATTATATTTTTTCTTTCTTAGGGTAAACGTTTTAACACAACCCCCAATCTTTTTTTTTATATTAAAAATTCAATTCTATGAAAACGTATCCTACATAATATACGTTCTCATGTAAGACGAGGTGATTGTTTGATGCGAAAAACGTGATTTTAAGGCGATTCGAAGAAACAAATACCTATTTTACATAATATAGAGATTAGAATCAAGTGCTGTTTATTTGAAAGTCGAGAAAGACTTGCTTCTCTTTTGTTTTTAAGTACATGTGTGTACATTATACATAATAAGAAAGAAAAACGATCAATTTCAATAAAAAATGAGAATGCAACCGATATATTTTCATTTGATGATTTTCTCAGTAATCTTTTGTTTTGTGATACAAAAGACGATATTATAGGAGATATAAGTAATAAGGAGACCAATCTTTAAAGTGTTGTGTTTATTGTGTTGGAGATATAAATCAAGGCAGGATTTAGAATGTACATCTGTTTTGATTAAATTGAATTAGAAGGAATATTGAGATTGTCTAGTGTTCTGAATAAAACTTTTATCTTATATTTTACTTAGCTTTATGGCTAATTTACATTTTTAATCGTTTCGTCTTTTTCAAAAGATATACATACGAGAAGAAGTGGATATACTCGTACGTTATTTATGTCCCTGTATAAAAATGAGACTGGTGAACTACTCAAAAAGTTTTATTCAATTACATTTTGTAGTAAACAAGTTTTTTTTAGCGAGAAGATGTGGAAAACCTGAAACAGTGAACTAGTTCACCGGTTTCATTTTATTTTCGTAAAGGTCGCATCCAAATTTATAAAAACATAGACACATTTGTTGAGGAAAAATAAAATGGCGTTCGTCTGTCTCATTATTAAATTAAAGGACAAAAAAGATTTATTTTAAATTAGCCATTAGAGATACTGCCTTGTCGTACTCCTGCCAGGACGTTTTTCTCGCCCGATTTAGAGGTATTGTGTTTAACATAAAGTCTGGGATTTGACAAATATGATTTCATAAATTGGTAGATTTCTGGCAATTTAAAATTAATTTTATAAAGTAAACCCTCGTGCCAAACTTTATCGAATGCCTGAGCAACATCCAAGAAAACTGCAGAGCAGTACTTCCTTTCCTCGTATGCTGATCTTATTCATGAAGCTACTCGGCGCACTTGCTCAATGGTTCCATGTTCTGCTCTGAAACCAAATTGATGATTAGGGATGATATTTCGGAGTTTCGGTTTAATCTTTTCGATAATTGTGTTTTCGAATACTTTCGAGATGATTGATAGTAGGCTTATTGGTCTATATGACGGAAACTTGACAGTTTCCAGCACTCAGGAATGCACCCTAATTCATAAATTGAATTGAATATTTGAGCTAGTCGACCAAAGGCACACTCAGGCAATTTTTTAAGCATTCCACCTGTAATTTGATCCTACCCAGGGGCTTTCTTTAATTGAATTTGGTGAGCAATAATAAACTTAACTAGCAGCTTCATTATCTTGAATTTCCTCTCAGGTTCGATTGCTACATCTGTTTGAACCATCGATAATCCAGGGTTGGGAGTGAAAACACCTTCAAGATGATCAGCGAAGGCTTTAGCTTTTTCCTCGTCACTTCTAGCCCAGTCACCGTTCGGCAGATGATTTGGCGGGTTTGGTTGCTGAGGCCGTTTAATTTGTTCAGTGGCCTTCCATAATGAATAGTTTGTGTCAGAGTGGGGAGACAGCTGCTTAAGGTAGTTTTGCAAAAAATCCATTTTGTTTTTTTGGCGTAGACTTTGCAGTTTATTTTTGGCCTGGTTAAAGTTGTATTTTGCATCAGGCGATCGATTTGTTTGCCATATGCGTCTTAAACGGCGTTTCTCTGTTAGTAATTTTTCTATTTCAGCGGATGTTATGGTGTGCATTGTATGTTTGCTGTTTTGTTTAGGCGTGGCTGAAATAGCTGCGTTGATCAATAACAGATTAAAGTTTTCCATTGCCATTCTTATTTCGTTTACCGTATCCAGTGTAAAGGTCAAGTCGATATGCAAACTGATGTTCATCTTGAATTTCAACCAGTTAGTGAAGTTGTTCGTTAGGAAGTTGATTGTAGGATGTGGCTTTTGGTCAGTCCAGTAATGTAGTAAGACTGGAGAGTGGTCGGAAGATAATTCTGAGAGTGGTTTGGCTTCGATCATTTCCCTGTTTATTTTATTCGTGACAGCAAAATCAAGGATGTCAGGTATTTTTTTCCTAAATAACATTCATTAATTGACGTCCATTTGGAGTAGTCATTCTTGAACCCCAGTAGGTATGTTTGGCATTAAAGTCTCCGGCGACTATTAAGCGCTGACCCAGAGTTGCGAAAAATCGTTTTATAGATATCTGCCGAAATGTTTTTATTTGGAGGGCAATATATTGAAACTATGACTAAACGTTCTTTATCAAGGTCAACACATACAGAGGTTGCTTGAATTTCTTCAGTGCTATACTCATTCAGAACATAATGGCAAATCCGATTTTTTATAATAATAGCAGTTCCTTCTCGACTTCTGCCCAAGGGATGTTTAGTATCATAGACTGTGTAACCATTTATTCTAAAATTATGTTTGTCGGTGAAATGAGTTTCAGAGACCAGCATAAAATCAATTTCGTGTTTTGCAAGAAAATGTTGTAATTCTAGTTTGTGTTGGCTTATACCGTTTGCATTCCAGTGACATATATTCAGATAATTTATCGAAGACATTCAAGTTTCTGGATGATAATGGTTTGATTTTGCAGTATTGCTTGCAGCATATTTTGTATTGTTGTCATTAACTGCATCATCAGTTGCATACAGTTATTCAGGTTAGGTTCAGCATTTGAGGATTTACCACTGAGAAGGAGAACGCTTGGATATGTTGGTTTCCCGGCTGATGTTCTAGGCGAACGAGGTTCATTCGGCGCATCCGAAGGTGGTTTATTTTGCGTATACGAAGGTATATTATTCTGTGCATCAGGTGTAGTTTTATACTGGGACGTGACATTTGAATAATATTTCTGTAGACTGTAGATCACCGCATACAACGCATACGGATATCAACTTGCAATAAGTTCTTGAATGGCCATATTCTTGGCAGTTTAAACACTGAATTGGGCCAGACCTTTTATTTGGTTCTTCAACAGTTATGCGTCTATGCAAGAGGTACTTTATTTTATATATTGTATGAATTTTTCCCTTTTTTAAAGTGCTTTCGGATGGACACAGCTCAACTTTGACCATTGGTTGTGGTTGCTTCAAGCGGTTCATGATCCTATATACATTCTGTATTTTAAATCCATCTTCAACAAGCGCGGCCTGGATTTCAGTTACCAGAACTTGGACATCGATGCTTTAATAACGACTTAAAGACCCTTTGAAGATTTCAAACGGTATGTATAATAGTTTCTATTGTGGGTATCGTAATAATTAATGACTTCTCTATAGTCGTTGACCTCGCGTGTTTGAATTTTTACTTCGCGTATTTTGCCATGAAGGAAATTTGTTACGTGAAATGATTTCCCATTTGTTAGCACGTTTGATTTAAGTTCTTGCACCACCTTGTGTGTATCAGCTTCACGCAAATAGATTGGAAGTGGCTTGTATTTTTGATTTGCCTGTTCTTGAATGTTTGCATTTTCAGGTTCACTCTCTTCCACATCTTTGTCAGCGAATATTTCAAATCGGTTTTTAGCGGTAATTTTTCGACATTTAGTTTCTTATTTGCCAGTAGTTTTTCATTTTTTGGGCTATCTCTTTTCCGTTTTACAGCAATATACCGATCGAAGCCGGTTTGTATCATATGTACATTACGTTTAGTGCTCTCTATAAGGCTAGTGTCGCTGCTGTGCTTTCCAGGGAGTATATTCATCAGGTCATTTACCACTTCTGGCTCCGTCTTCGATAATGAATTTGTTGAAGTTGATCGATGGATAGTACTTGCGACGGACGATTTTGTAGGCGTCCTTGTTATTGAAGTACTTTTTTGAAAAAGATTGCTCGCATTCGTAAAGGTGGAGATATTGCTTGTAGATGTATATGATGTAGTAACCAAACGTTGCATCACTACACCACTGCGGTCACTAGATCTCTGCGACTGGAAGCCCGCTTGCTCACTCCTGAGAGCCGCCGGTACTGGGTTTCCGATTCCCTGCACCGTAGCATTGTCTTCCGTGGTGTTAACCATTGTGTATTTGAATTCAGGGTTCCTTCCCTTATCATTTTATACATACTGCTAGGTTTTTATTACAGCCGCTCCTAACATGAAGAAACAGACGCTAGTTGAAGCCACCCCTAACATGGGGAACAGACGCTTCAGGATATGCCATGGGTATTTCCTCCTCAAGGCAAGTATTAGGGTTTTCCCGCGCCCAAACTCGCGTGGGTATACTTTTAGCGTTACCCAGGGTGCAGCGCGAGGAGCTTGTATAACCGGCACACCCCAAAGATTAGAAATTAGTTTCGGAAATTTTAATGTCGAGTAATTGTAGGCGTCATTTTTAATTTTGTGTAACGATGCATTTGGTATTTACGATGTAGAACTTCTTTGGTTTTTCGGCGAAAACTTGATTTTCAAGGTCATTTTTTAAAGCCAACTTTAGACCATCAAGGGAGTTTTGCGGAGATCCAAACAAATGGCAGTCAGAGGGTGCAACATCCGGGACTAATGGTGGATGCATCAAAACTTCCCAAACCAAGCTCTCAATTTTTCCGTTTCATCAAAGATGTGTGTGGTCTAGCGTTGTCATGATGGAAGATAACACCATTGGAATGGAAGCGAGCAAACCGTTGAATCCGATAAAGTATCTTAACCGTAAACACCACAAATTTTTCCCGGGCGGCATTTTTGCCTTTTTCGTCAAATTCCACTCATTTTCACTAGTTAAGACTGATTTACATTCAAAGATTTTTGCAGATGCAGATGTCAAATCAAAAATTCGTTTTCTTTACACATTAAAAAATAAATTTAAACAAAAAATGTGATAAACCAATACAAATGATTGATTTTCATGTTTTTGTAACCTTATTATAGTTATTTATCAACGCATCGACGATTTTACAGAAAAAAGATGAAACTCGACATCTGCAAAAAAAAGCAGACGACGATTTTTGGGTTTGTTTCTCGGGTTTCAATTGACTTTTTTAAGCAGATGATTATTTTTTCTCTTTTTGTCTTTGTTGTTTTTCATATGTTGTGTTTCAATTTCTTTGCAGACGTCGAATGTCGTTGAATGTAAATCAGCTATTATACAACAAGAGGTCCAAAATAATCAAATATACAGTTTATAGGACGAGTTGTGTTGCCTAGGAAACACAACGACACCGCAGGTGGAGTTGTGTTTCTTAGGTAACACATCGAGTCCGCAACTGTTATTCAGATGATTTTCGAAGCTCGAGTTGTATATTTTAAGACTATACAACGAATCAACCATGTCAAATATCAAAAATATTAATTGTTTGTTTATATTCATGGAAGATATAATTTATTTGTTTGCCGCCGAAACACCACTAGTGGTGTTTCGCGAAACACTACTTAGCAACGCAAATAACCGATATTATACAGCGTAACTAAGGAAAATTCAACTATGTATCTGATTGGTTTATTTTCCAATGAGTTGTATAGTCACACTAATATAACTTTTGACACGTTTGCCGAAATACAAAACTATTATTAATGAAAATTGTATACAGAAATGTCACCTTTCAAACGCGCGTCAGTATGATGCAATCTGATTAATGTTGCCCGATATTATGATACGAAACACCATCTAGTGGCAAAAATCTCTCACTACTGTTTTCCCACCCCAACATTTTTAATTTTTCATCAAGAATAACGTACTCGTAATTCGACTTTCATAGCTTAACATTTGATAAAGCAAAAATATTTTATAACTCAAATTTTAAATTTATGCAAGAAATATTCTTTTAGAAGTTAAAAATGTTTTACTTTAGCTTAAATTTTGCTAAGTTAGATCAATAAATTAAGAACAAAATAAACGTAAAATGAAAATACCTCAATAGTTTACTGCACATTATTTAACGATCCGGAGTTCTTCTAGAAAATCAGATTTTGTGATTGATGTTTTTATTCGTTAATGCATGTTCCTTTATCAATAATAAAATATAATTCACGTTAAGATTAATACATGACGATTTATAATCAGACTTCCGTTAAAATTTGATCTTTCTATATTGTGTCATAATTCTGGCTTCTTAATTACTCTACAGTGCAGAAAGAAATTCCCCAAAAAAGGGTTATTCACTAATCGTTGCAAATTTATTCGGCCACCTGGTCAGATAAATTAAAACAATAGATCATGTTAAACTTTCAATCATTTACCTCCTAATAATTAGTATTGCCGTTTAAAATCGAACTAGGTTAAACCGTTGATTGAATATATTAAGATAATACCACCGCGATTTTCGCCGCTACGTTCGAGTAACGTCTCCACTGTCGCTTATAAATAGAGACAAAATTGTTTGAAACTAGTTTAGCTCTTCTAGCAGCTTAGGAACTGCAAAATAGTTTTTTTCTTATAATATTTGTATTAATATTGGTGTAAATGGGTGTATCTTTCGGTTTTCGTTATTTTTTCGTGTGTTTTGTTTTTGCTTTCGTTCCACAATTTAATTAAATTGGAAAATGTTACTCACGTTTGATAAAAAAACAACTGAATGCAATAAAAAGGAGGCTACTGAAAACGAATAAAAACAACACATCAAGTGATACAATTGTTTTTACTTTTCGTTTGCTTTAAACATCTTGAAGCATTGGTATACATTTTCCTTAGGATATCGATATTAGTGAAATATTATACAACAGACTATTGTAAATTGAACTTCAACGTGTTAATATTTTATTTTTTAATTTTTTTGAAACTTAAGCGTGATTTACACGTATCGAACAAAATGTTTGCTCGATGCCCAACAATTTTTGTTAAAAACTTAGAGCTACGCGCAATAGAAAAAATTTTCATGTGATAAAAAGAGAAAAGTATAAAACAAAAATGTCGGACATACTATAATTTTTTGGCGGTATAAAATCGGCGATGTAAAATTTTTGACGAATAGGGCGAAGATACTACTTTAATTATCAAAATTACCACTTTTCCCTAAAAATGAAACTTTTCGAACGTAAATTTTAGTTTTGAATTAAAATTTTTAAAAAGTAAAATTAAAGTGCTATAAAAATTTCAAAAATCGCCATTTTGATTGTTTTGTTTTCATAAAATATACTCGGGTCGAGTATATTTTATAGTTCAATTTTTGCTGTTTATAGTAACAAATGTAAAAAATAAGAGAAGAACGCCTAACAAAATTTTGTTCGACATCGAGCAAAATTTTGTTTGTTAACGTTTTATCCCTCTCTGGCAAAAGAAAATCATGATATACTATCTTTTTATTTTTTGCTGGGCATCGAACAAAAATTTTGTTCGCTACGTGTAAATCACGCTTTAAAGGAAAAATATATTTTTCTTTATTGCTTATGAAAGAAAGAGTAAAACATTTGATTTTGTATTTCTTTATTGCTTGTGAAAGAAAGAGTAAAACATTTGCTTTTTTATAAAGCATGATGTTTTTTGGTTTAGTGTTAGTCCAAACAAACCAAAAACTGTTTTTATTCCTTTCTAGCTGCATTGTTTTATTGAAACCTGGCTTTGTTCTTCTTAAACCAAAACCAATATTGATTTGCTCTTCGTTCGCCATGTGAAAGATGAAACAAACAATTTAAGTTGTTGTTGTATTCCGCAGTGATACTATCTATAATATATTCAATCAACGGTTAAACTGAAACCAAACAAAACCTTGTGTGTACCTACAAAAGAAATTTAGTTCTCATTGCATGTCAACTGACTCTCTGTAGAACTCTAATTGAAATTAAATTGTCTCTTGTAAAGAGACCCGTTGTGAAAAACCTCTTAGAAGTTTCAAATGAATTGGTTATTGCCGGAACTAATGTCAATTTTTGGTGGCTTTTTGTAAACAATGGCGTAGCTAGCTAAATTCAACATAACATAATATATTATCGGTAACAATTCTTTTAGATGATGCCAATAATTACTTCTTCCTAAGATCTTTCAATTTTGAATATTGTTACAATTTTCATACACTTTCAAATTTCGTAAATTACGTTGAATTTAAAAATTTTCAACGTAAATAATAATAATCGGTTTTTACAGGTCATGGCTGGGACGTGCCGGGTTAAACATTTAGTGACCTCGGTTTCGATCTCGAGTCAGTCTTTGTTTTACTGTTCTAGATGACCAGTACTTTCCAGTAAAATTTTTGATTTCACGATTGTATTAAATATGCCTTGGTTGCCGCATTTACGTTCAAATGTCACTCGGATTTATCTTCCTCGAACGTCATCAACCACACTTGCCATTATCGTCTGTCATGGTCTAACTAGCACGCTCATTGCCCGTTTTAAAATTAAAATGGCTATGTTCCAGAATTTTCACCACAACTTGTTCTGAAAGGTCCTCAGAAGAAGTCCAAAGTGGAATTTGCGAAAAAGAGAACCGATTGACGAAAATAAAAACTCGCAAAAAATATAGTGTCCTCTTAAAAAGGAAGGTTTGACGTTTTCCTGTCATCCTTGCGCAAAGGGCCCAATGCTAAGCGGTTTTGGCGAGTTCCCCATTTTAGTATCTGAATGATTATTAAAAACACGAATGTTTCAAAAATGGTTTAATTTCTATAAATGTTAGAATTTCAATAAACCGTCGAAGCGGGTATTTGGGAGCGGCGGCCCTCATTCTCTAAGGCTCAACGTTTTTCATACTGCGACCCCCAAAATCAAAGAAATGAAATCCAGGGCCACCAAAAATTTTATTAACTAATTTTGTATTTACAGCTAAGCATTTTGGGCATTCTTGTTCAAGGATCTCAGATGTCCCGCTCAGCTGGGAGCTGGGACACTATGAATTGTAATTCATATCCGTATTCCGCAATTTAAGAAATGTGCTACCAACCTAAAATATTTCTTCAGCTTCATCTTCATCCGATTTGTAGGATTAAGAAATTCTTTCACGCAAAAATTGTAGAATTCCAAAAAATTACTAAACATTTTGAAAAACTTGAAAAGATAAGGAAGTATTAAGAATTGGATGCTCCTGTAAAAACTCTGGTACTAATTATTTTAACTAGACATTTGAGTGGAGCAGAACAGATAACGAAATGACTAACTAAAGTTAAAGCACATGTTTGAGTTGACTATTCTGGATACTCAGACTCGAATTTGCTCCGTTTTTAATTTTAGCGTCAAATGGTTTTTACTTAGGTATTTAAAACCAAATTTGGATTTAATTCTTCTGAATTATCGAAATATGAAAATTCTGGAAATACCTGAAACTTTTAGCTTTAAAATTTTACCAATCTTATATACACAATTTGAAATTTTATTTATGGCTAGTTTCTTCTCAGTAGATGATAGTAGTTCAGTTTTTTTGGTCCCAGCCATTCGGCATTCGAAAATTACCGAACTTTGAATTACCGGTTTTCGTTTTACCAAAAAATTATCAGAATTTTTCCATTATATTGATTTGATGCACAAACTTTGGTTCTTTTTTAGAAAATTGACCGACTCCTTTTTTTTTATTAATGACTTCATACGCCACAAATAAAAATAAACATTTCTGTGGCCACAAGGGAATAACTCTTAAATTCACATTTTTCAGGAAAACGTTTTTAAAATTAAGAGTCGTTCAAAATCGTACGAGTTTTTGAATTCTTGCTTTTTTAATTGATTATTACGGTTGTTTGTATAGTTGCTGGATTATTAAACAAAATTGATATGATATGAATTCGAATATGGAGATTTCGAATTTGAAATAAAACGTATTGGAATAGCTCTAGTTATACCGTTATTCCTTGTGGCCACAGATTTAATTTAAATTTGTCATATAACGACCATATGATCTCAAACAAAACTTATCAATAGTTAGTGCAGTTTTGTGCAAAACTTGTCCCACGGCCGAAAAAACACTTTCGATTCCACGGAAGTTAGAGTTATAGTTAAAAAGTGTTGACATGCAAGTTTGTTGCATTGAATAGTAAAGGGTTTTATTCCCCAAACCTAGTGCCTGCTTTTGTCTTAATTGCCAACTTTTATGAAAAATGGTTCGGATTAATTGAATTTTCCTTAAATTTGGTAGGTTTGGGTAGATGTGCAAATCAATCAAAACAAGTCTAAAAATTAGAATGACATCAATGACGAATATGACATTTTTATGTGTATAAAACCAAGGTAAAGGTACCGAACAATTTACAAAACTTATTAATAATTTGTGTTTGTCTGAAGATAGTTACATAAATTTTCGGTAAGTATCCAAAAAGTTTACCAACATTTGTGTAATCAACCATTTTACCAAAAATTGGTATTGGATTCGCTACAAAAAACTCGGCATTAGAATCCTGGAATTTTCGATTTGGAGTTCTCAACATTAACCAAATTTAAATTTTGAAGCCAAATTTGACAAGCTGCCATTTGAAATTTAACAGCTCCACGGCTCCCTAGGGGCTGCGACCCACAGTTTGAGAAGCACTGCTCTATGACATAAAACGAATTAAAATAATATTTCAAAAATTCGTTATACATATTTGAAAAACTTAATTTTTTGGGATTTTTTTGGTAATTGCCACCAACCCGTGAAAAATAGATTTTGTCAAGATGGATTAAGTATGTCAAAATGGATCGTGCCGTAATGGATTTAGTAGGTAAAACTTATTGGCCATACAATTGAATTTAAAGTCACAGGCACTAATATACATAAGTTACATAATTTTACTTGACTCACTTTAAGTTGCAGTCAAGACCGAAGTATTTTTCCGGTTCAACAAATTTTCCGCTTATGTAGAGGATTTTTTGTTAGATTTTGGAGTACTTGAAACTAATAAGTTGTTGTAGAACGACCTTTTTCCGTGCTTCCGTAATACTAACTAGGGCTTTGATATTAAATACTACGTTTCTTTCGAATTTAGTAAGAATTGTACGGATGGAGTTTAATTTACAAAACTATAGCAATTTTCATAATATTAAGCTCAGATATGCTTTGTGAATGATATATTCAATAGCTCTGATGAAGGTGGGGAAGATTTCCGAGATGTTGTCTTGAACTTAGTTTTGTTATTATTCTTCTATTGACCGAATACATGTACACTGCCTTCGACCATAATTCTTCAGAGAGAAGCAGGCGTTGTCACCTTACTTATTGAAAGACGATAATTTTAGATAACAAGACTTACCAGAAGAAAGCAGATGTCCTTGCGATTAATGCTGCAATATAGTTGTTGAAAATCAATGGGTACTTTTAGTTCGAAATGTTGGCAACATATTTGAGTACCTCCGATTTAACAAAATTTGAAAGGCACTGCAATCGCCCAAACATAAAATGAAGAATTGTTTCTAAGCATTCAGTATACTAAGCATTTCCTCTCTGGACGTAGTGCTAATATTAAATATGTCTTAAATCCCGATTGGAATCCGTCACTTAAATTGGACTATAACACAACTGGAACTCGAACACATCCACTTCAAAATATGACAGATCGATTTGAAGGGCACAATTAATGGAGTTGCTACCAAATCCAACAATTTCCGAACCAGAACATGAGATTTTAGAAAACGTAAACACGAGCCCTCTTAATATGTTTCAAGAAAAATCGAGTCAAAGTGTTAAATTATGTCAAACCGTAGGTAAATTTGAAACTGCTAAATATGTTTGAAACATAACATAGTTTATGATTAATCTTCAGAATTTTATTGCGAGTGTGTTTTGAAAGACCATATACAAAGTTTGGAACAAAAGATAAATTCGCTATCCAAACAAATAAAATAATTAAAAGAAGAGGATATAATGACAAGAACTCAAACAAGAATTGATGATCTGGAAAACAGTCCGATAAAAACTAAATACTTGACGGGATTCGATGATTTTGATACGTTGGATATTAGATTTAAGCATGTTGAACATTTTAATAAACTAATCTTCTGATCATCTGATCTTCTACGAAAGAATGGTTTG
The DNA here is from genome assembly GCA_963556165.1 of Tipula helvola. Taxonomy (NCBI): domain Eukaryota; kingdom Metazoa; phylum Arthropoda; class Insecta; order Diptera; family Tipulidae; genus Tipula; species Tipula helvola. The sequence continues at coordinate 292,832,836 of OY744482.1, read as the reverse complement.
CTTTTTCTTTAACCAGAAATTTTGTTGTTCGGGAATACACATAGAAATATGCGAACGTGATTCGGAAAATGTATCCTTGTAGCTGTACCTGATAGTAGTAATCATGTTTTTTGACCATTGTATGGGACCCATTGCCATTGCGATAAATGGGGCATTTCTTCCTGGCCAGATATGGCTAAAGCAATATGGACATTTGACCTCAACTGGAATTATTCCGCAACATGCGTAGCTCCAAATGCCATCCGGAGATGCAGCATAATATGTTTTTTCTTTTCATATTATTAATCGAATGGGCAATATCCGCAGATTGTCGTGATTTTTTCTAATGTTCTCTCTTTAAGAGTTCAGTGCTTCTTACTCGAGCACAGCAGTTGAATTAAAAAAATCAGCCGGATAACAAATTTATTTTAGTAACCCCAATGGAAAACCATTTTCTAATTTTGTACGGCTACTCTTTTAAAAGTTGAAGCTGTAATAAGCCCAAGCCTCAGTTTAGGCCAGAATTCATATTTGGCCTGGCGTTGTGTCACTTTCTGAATGAGCTGGACCTTTTCTTCGTTCATTTTGAAATTGGCCAAATCAAGTTTTTCTCTCAACCGTTCGAAACATTTATATGCATTGTCCATCTCATACAAATTTGATAAATATACATCGAGCAAATGCTCGAGTTCGAAATCGACGGTCCTGTTTTCGGTTGGTATAAAATTGGATAAACCCAACATAGCTATTGGCCTGTTTTCTTTAGCAATTGCCTGGCTAATAATATTTATCATCTTAGGCCTCGACGAAACATTCTCTCTTCGAATATACGATGTTCTCGACAGTTGGAGGGAATTTTTACACCGATGGTACCATCCAGTATGCCTTAATATCACTAACCGATTTCTAAAAATTAAACATGTGTATTATAGTATAAATGGGTGTAGTTAGCGAAATCTGATTTACAGCACCTGCGACACAGGTCAATGTCCATTTTTGATGATGCCGTTGTCGTTGTGGTGGATCCACACTCGCAAGTGTGGTAAATTTAGAGCCTGAGAATGCAGCACCTATAAAAAAAACAGCTTTGGTAGCTTTCAAATATCAAATTTTCTATAAGATTTAATACTTTGCGAAATACGATGAATCCGCTTAAAAGTTTATTCCCGGTTAAATGCTGAAACCAGCCGCTTTGATAAAACTTGTAAGCTTCTAACGATTTATAAGCTTTTAGTTCATTGCTCGTATAAAATGACTTTTTGTTGATCAGATAATGATAAATTTCAAAAAAAGTTATACTCTTTGGAAGCTGGTTCTCATCGAATTTCATGAGATAAGGCTCTATATGTCTATAACAAATTGGGCAATTTTTTTTCGTATCGATGTCTTTCAGGTCCCTTTGCGTATTTTGACAACAACACATTGTTGTTATTATCACACATGTCTGAAAATGCGGAAAATTTAATGAAGAGCTACCAAATTTCGTTACAAAAATAAACTAATAAAAACAAGATTTACCTGATTTCTACAAGAAAAGTCGTATAATTTTTATGATATAATCAGTAATGATAAATGTTCCCTTGTAAACACCACAAATTAGTTTTAAAATAATTAAAACCAGTTCACCTGGAGTGAAAAATGGTGGTTTTCTTTACTCATCCTACCTGAAAATGTAGAGAGATTTTCTTAATAATATATTCAATTCGCGTGACTTTTAGTTCATAAATATTTAAGTCAAAATGATCAAATTTCCATTACATTTCATATTGATATCTGCATCATTCGAAGTGAATACTCGCTTTAAATTAATTAAACTCAATAACTCAAAATCGTATGACTAAGAAACATGAACATTCAAAAAACTTCTTTGGACCAAAAATGTTGTGTATAAAGAAATTTTCTCGAAATAAACAATAATCACGCCCGTACTACAGGCTTTTCTTCTAGTTGTATATAATCAAGAAATAACTCGTTTCAGAACTTTCCGCCTTAATATTTTTACAGAAGATTTTATAATTTTTGTTTGTAAAAATGCTGGGTACTTACAGGCCTAATTTTTTCCAAATTTCCTTATTATGTGCCAAATCGTTTTATTCTATCGATTAAAATCAAACTTTCATAGCAAACTTGTAATAATGTGCCGCACAGATACTTTATTTCAAAACTAACAAAATTTAGTAGTTTTGTTGTTTTGCTAAACTTTTACCTACGCATTAAACCCCCTTTTTTAATTCCTAAAATTAATAAAACACGGTTACGCAACTGTACAACATAATACAAAACAACTACCGTTAAACAAATTCGTTAAAAGCTCTTTTGGATCAACACCAAATTAAATTTAAAAAAAAAACGATTTTTTTTTACTGCAAAACATAAACTTTTAAGTGTTAATCATAACCAAAACATAATTTTCTTTTCCTACAAACAAAAAATGAAAAATATTTTCCATTTTTATTATTTTGACAACACGCGCGTCTCATTGTCGCCTCTTTCTTGTTTTCTCTTATAAAAAAGTGCCATTGATATTATAAACTATCTATACTGAAGACAAAACAAAAAAAAAAACAAAAAAATGTTTTCTCAAGAAATTAAAATTTTCCATCTTCATCATAAACGTAAGAACACAATAATAAAATAACAATAGGAATGCGAAAAAATGGGGCGCATATGTTTAAAAATGCCATGGCTCATCGAATAATGATACATAGTGCTGTGTAGAGTATATAGTAATAAAGTCATTGCTTAGTGTGGTGGGTAATGGAAATAAAGATGCGCGACATAAAATATAAGACATGATGTTTTTTTTTTTTTAACTTATAAATGAATTGAGACATTAATTTAATTGGAAAATCAATTAGGAAAATTAAAATACTCAGTATTTGTTTCCCTTAAAAAAAAGTAATAACTTGTCAGTCTGTGCGCGCCATTTTAAACTTAAATTGTTCGTTTAATGGAAAAACAATTTTTTGGTACGAGTATAATGAATGTACCGGAGAAAATATATTTGCGAAACTCAAATCAAACCCAAACAAATATATTTTAGCCATTTGGAATTTTTAATTTTTTCACTGAAAACTAATCTGACCAAACCAAAATAAATTGTGTTTTTTTTTGTGGATTCTGTAAATAAAATTATTCACTTGTCAAAGTTAATTGGAGTTATTCAAATTATTCCAGACAAGTGATCTCATACCACTTCCTATTTTTATCGCCCTTTTAATAGAATTTTGTTTGTGTTGAATTTTTTTTTTTTTTTTTTTTTTGTATACATAATACATATTTGGTTGATTTACACAGAAGAAGTGGTTCGTTTACTCATCACTTTGGATTTATGTTATTATTTTGTTCGTAGCAAGAAGAAAATAAATTAGAATGCAAATCGATTGAATTTTTGATGAGTTGAGTTAAAATAAATAAAATAAAAAAAACTGTATAGATATATAAAATTAATATATTCTGAAATGAGCCCCTAAATTATTCTTTCCACATAATAATTTTCAAGTTATGTTCTTCTGTTGTTGTTGTTTTTGTATATGCTTTGAATATTTTGTGTGGTTGGGATGGAAACAAATATTTCTTCTATTATTATACATTTTTTGGAAGTTACTGCAGGGCTTCCAGTTAATGGTAAGTTGAATTTAAAGTAAACAGTTTATATTTTGGCAACAAAAGCGTGCAGAAAAACAATTGATGACCTTAAATTACGATAAATATGGTAATGACAGGTTTTTCCTAATTTTAGATTGTTATGTTTATTTTCAAGGATGGTGGTATATTTTTTATACTTGCGTGTTGTTGTAATGCTGCTTAATATCAATTTATAATGCTTGAATTATTATTAAAGAAAATCTTTTTTGTGCTTTTATTTCACCAGATTGGTATCCAATCTGCTTTGTCGGAATTTGAACTCGGCTTCGCCAGTTCCCTGCAAAGCTATTAACTGAGTTCTGAATATCGCACATTGCTATCCCAAATTTAGAATAATAATTCAACAGAAAATTGCATTGTACATACGGAACTTGAAAATAAGATTAATGGGAAATTCACTGATTTTCGAATAGGCCAAAACAAGCGTAATTTTCTTTTCTTCTCTAATTCTTGCTCAACAATTTTCAGCAAGTTGGTCAAACTTGTCTTGCCAGAATTGGCATTTTACCATTATTCAAGGGTACTATTTCGATGTTCTTGTTCACTCTATATCAATATATGTACTCATTACGTTAAACAAGTCATATATTCGGGGTTTACACCGTGATTACTTTAATTCCAAATTATGACTAAAATTTTGTTACCTTGTCGAGAATCTTGTCATATTAGATAAGCTCATATCAGATCAGCTACAACATCATGGTGGAATTGGCACTAATTGGCATTCTCAGGGAGACCCATTGATAGTATTATTCCACGAACGGTTTGCTAGTCGCGTGTTGTTCCTTTCACTTTTGCATGAAAAGGTACTTCTATGTTATTTCACAATATTACATTGATTCCGATGTTTGAAAATTTTCTTGGATTTGCCCCTGTGAAGAGCAGGACTTCATTGGTTTACAATTACAACGCTGCGATTACGAAAATTTCTCAAATCCTATTAACAATCAGCTAAGCCAATAGCCAAATAAATCTCCTTAATTTATATCTGGAATTTCTATTATGAGAATATGAATGAAAACTTTTGGAACCGTTTTTGTTTTATTCCATAAACCATCTTGGTGGTTCATGCCTAATCCATACAGATTTGTCGTTCCATTACAGATTTCGTCCCGAAGTAACTTCTCTAGTTGGAAGGTATAAGTGTTATTTTTTTGACTGAAGCCTATCCTTGATTTAGATTGGTCACTTAACTGTTAGTTGACCTGAAGGATCCGTTCAGATGCCTTTTTACCATCTTTATAACTTTGGATTTTTGTAAGCTTTAGAGGTTACCCAAATTTAATATTGTCGCTTAGTAAGGAGCATCTATTTTCAGATAAGGAGTATTAAGTATCCTTTTGGTAATAGGTACCAAAGTACATTAGAGGTGATAACGAACCCTCCAGGAGACAGGGTAGCTCTATGGGAGTATCTACTTCATAGGTTTCACCCCCCTGAGTTTGCAACTATTTCTCTGCTCACAACATGTGCTTGATCCAGTTGATGAGTTGAATTTGTATTACCTTGGGTAGTTAGTGCGTGCTGTTTCATCAAAGGCAACTCTACATCCTAAAAGAAAACTGGAGTAACTTCTTATCCTTACAGCCTTTTTGGTTTGAACAACTTGATGTATTGCTTTAACATTTTATTTTCCTTTTTGATAAGCAAATTGTATCTTATTTAATTTGATATATTAAGCAACCTGCTTAATTTTATTTCATCAGCTTGTTTATTACTCCCGTTAGGCGTAAAAAACTACGCTTACTTCCCTTTACTGTCTAGGAAGGTATGTAGCTTGGATTAGGCTGCAAAAATCTTGTGTTGGTAGCTAAAGGGCCCTCCTCTTCTTCTAAGGGTTATTGGAATATGCATCGGGCCTGTACAAGTGCCTATCACAAGTGTTTTGACCATCTTCATCGAGGTAATCTTGTTTGCAAGAATTAATCTAATTTGAGATTTTTTCTTCTCGGTTGGGATATCATTGTTCCGTTGCTGTTATGCAGAGGTGCTAAATTGTATGATGTCCCTTCCTTTATAGCCTTCTGTACTTTGGTAATCTCAGGTACTTCATTAAAGAATTCATTCCATTAATGTTTCTTTTTGATTATCAGATCTAATATAGACCTTTTATTACGGTCTAGCTCAATAAAAGCGCCGCACAAAATTCCAAGCGAATAGTTCTCAGATAAAAGCAGATAGAAAGCTGATCCGCATGCCTACGGGCTGACATCCGATAATCCGTGTATTTTAATGTGTTCAACAGTTGAAGTTGATGAAATGTGATGGCCTATTTGTAACTTATTTTGAGTCGGCAAGTCTTCGTGAATATTTGACCCAAACGTAAGCATATTTTGGGAGAAGCGATTCGTTCCAAGTTTATTTTAATTTTCATAAATATTGCATAAATATCTTGGCTGAAATGACTGACGACTGGTGATGTCAGTCCAAGTGAAACCACCAAATAAGGCCAAGAGTGCTCGTTGCATTGACGTCACTGTCGCTTTGAAACATATTTTCTTGGTATTCATGAGGAATATCGGAAAAATTCTCCTCCATGTTAGAACGCCATTTTTTGAGCTTCATCATGGTATATATCGTCTACATGCATATCTGGCCGAATGGCTTTGTCTGCATTCGCGAGGAGTACCATTTCGGGATTAACCAAGTTAATCAAACCTTTAGTCGTAAGCTATTGTGTTCTTGATATTCTGCGTGTAACATACTCTATTATCGATATTTCATGTGTAAACGATAAATTTTGGATCCTGTAATGTAATGTAAGTATGTGTCTTCTCCCTTGACCGAAATGCACTGGTACGTTTTGCATATATCAGCGCTATATGCATTGGTGTGGTACGAAACCGAATAACAATCGCCGATGAGCAATATTACAGGAGTTTCCTAGAACCGATAGTGGTTTTGAAAATGGAGGAGACACTAGATTTTACTATTTGCTCGGTTGTTACGTTTCCAATATTGTAGAAGTTTCAAACTAAATTTGCCAAACAATCACTCTTGGTTATTTCTTCAATACACATATGAATATCGGGTGCAATCCAAGTCATGCATTTCGATACGTAGGAAGATCATCAGAAAATTTGATCAAAAACAAATCATGAACGTTATAACTAAAATTATATTCCTTCAGATGATTTTGGGAGGGAATTTCCCACTCTTTTCGAATCCAGTGTCAAAATAGGGGTTTCCATTTTTAAAAAATGACCTTGACTTTCAAATGACGTTGAAAGTAGACCTGAAGGTCTAGGGCATTAATATAGATAAATGATAAATGAGCCCCATTGTCCTTGACAATTTTTTGTAGCTGGCGTATTTTAGGAGATATTTGGATCATTCGATTAAAAAGCTCACTCAGTACAAGAGAAAAAAACAATCACAAAAAAAAAGTTGTGTTTAGCCCGGCTCGGCCATCTTTATTAATTTAATTTAGCATCACGAACTGGTAATTTACACAATTTACGGGCTGGAGTCCTTAACAGGTTACTGGATGTTTTAATACTTGTAATTCACAGCTTTTGGTCTTTCCGAGAATACAGCTCCTTAATTCTCCCGAGGCAGCAAGATGTCGAAGGAAGCCTTTCAACGGATATCAAAATTATTTAGTTATTATTTTAGTTTTCAGATTTGCCAATATTGACGATTTCAAATCGATGTTATATTCATTAAGATACTTCATAGAGCATTCTTCCAATCAGAAAATGAGCTAGAATCAGCATACATAATTAACTTTGCTCGAGGTGCAAATGCGAGTTTATAACCGGCTCAATTTGACAAAAAACGATTGAAAATTCTTCACGGCTTAAAACAGTGTCCCCGAATTTTTAAACGCGTGTGGCTTGATTGTATGGATCTGGTGGATTGCAATGCCATCTTATCTCATTTTTGACGAGTTCATTTACAATTGCACATTAATCTTGACATAACATTAAATATATTTCCTGTACATGGTTGTTCGCTTCCTCCCTCCTCCTCTTCCCCACTCCACCCCCCTTACAAAATTCGACCCATCGTCACTATAAATATTTCCCTTCTTGCGACAAACCTTTCTAATGCGGCATTGAAGCAGCTTGCAGACGGGTTGGGTACGAAATCTTGCTTTCCAAAATCTTGTTTTTACAAAATCTTGGTTTTCTGCGGATTATTGTTTTGTAAATTAAGCAAGACAATTTTCGTTTTCACTGATCAAACGAATTTTATTTCTAGGCATAACTTCTACGTTGGCTTGGTAACCAATCTAGTCCTGACCACCAAATGTCAATTATAAAACGTTTTAAAATTTTGGTTAAAGAACTCCAGCAGATACACAATCGGTGGCATTTTAGTTTGATCGAACGTACCTCCAAAGTGCTCTCTGATATTTTTCTATAATGGTAGCAGCTCTGTTCGCTACGAACGTGATCCACGTCCTCCTGGGATATGATTCCAGCCAATCCAAAACTGTCTTGGTGTCACTCCTTAGTATAATACGACTTATTTTTAAATCTACAAAATCATTAGCTCTGTTAGCAGAATTGCGCCTATTAGCATTAATCTTTGCAGACTAATTTGTCGAAGCGATGCAACTCTTGTTTTTCCGCAACACAATGAATTTTTCTCGGATTCGTTTTTCTTTCGAAGAACGCTGCGGCATCGTTTATTTCTAACCATCGTAATATGGTTAATCGTTCAACTTCAGTTAATTCTTATCGTAAACTTCCCATTTTGTGAGAATATTATTGGAAAGGATATAAGGGCCTAACCTAATAATAGAGAACTATAGACTTTGAAACAGCATTTTCGCACTTACAGTTAGCGGGAACAACCATCTGAAAGGGTCAAAAATCCCACTGGGCTCTAATAGCACCATAAGTTTTGTATAGATTCGATTTGCGATCCATTTCAATCCCAAAAGCTTCACCAATCTTCATCTTCAGCTATAGTTTTTGCCACATCACTGTTTTGATCCTTTATTAATATTGCGCAATATATTTTTTAATTTTTTTATTTTATTTGTACAATAATGAAAATGATTACGATAAGCTTAATACTATATCTTTTAAATATTCAAATTTATATAATTTGTAATAAACTATTTAAATTTTTATAATTCCTAGGGAAATTCAGTCGCTCGAACCTAAGAAGGTTATAACGCAACTTCACAATTTCATTATTTATTTATTTATTTTTTAATTATTTAATGTTTTACTTTTTATAATTTTGCGCTACATTAATTTCCGATTGATTTAATTTATTAATTTTACAAAATATTAAGAAACAATTCATATAATTAATTTATAATTAGCTGGTTCTAAAAATACCATTAAATAAAATATACACCAGTTTAGTTTACAAACTAAAGATCAAAATTGTTTGTCACACGTTTTGACGACATAAGGTTTCAATTACTTTTCAGGTAGTATGTTATTTTATTTTTGAAAATTTTCTGTTTCGTTATGTTTTTAAGCTCTGGAGGGAATTCATTTTACAATGGCAGTCCTCGATATAAAACATTATTATTAGAAGAGCCTGTTCTGAAAAATTCAACTGCAAAATGTGATTTCCTTCTAGTATTGTAGTCATGTTTGTTATGAATTTTGATCAATTCAAAATTGTGCTTTATATGGTTACAGATTATTTTATTTATTAGCATTAAAAGTTCCCGATCAATTAAAAAACTGAGTGACTGAAATTGCTCAAAAAGTTTTTCTGTTGGATACCTTATTGGCGTATTAATGATTTGCTTCAATACCCTCTTTTGCAAAATCTCTAGCTCTGTTAATTTATACTCGGCACAGCCACTCCAAATCGGATTAAGGTAAACTAATCGCGACTGAATGTAAGCAAAGTATAAAAGTAGCAGAGATTTCTTTGGGAGTACATGCCTTATTCGGTTGATAGCAAAAATATAAGGTAATATAGTTTTTTTGATTTTATCAATATGATTCGACCATTTTAATTTGCTATCAATCACCAAGCCCAAGTAAGTAAACTTAATAACTCTTTCAATTACGAAAGAATCTTAAGTAATAGTACTAGAATTTAAGGCATCCATCCCCAAATTTTTATTCTCAAACACTATGTACTTTGTTTTACTGTGGTTTAAGATTAGATGATTTCTACTAAATCAATTTTTAAGCGTCTGTAAATCGTTTTGTATTTGAGAAAGTAATACCTGTAGAGATTCTGCAGCATATATAATCAAGCAATCATATGCATATAGTTGAATATTTCCCTGAAATTTATTAAATACTATATCATTAATAAATATATTGAATAGGGAACTGACATTTTTATTTATTTTTACTAGTTGGCGTCTCATAGAGAGATAGCTTTTGAATAAGTTTGTTTGTACTGCAGTAAATCCTAGCTTAGCTAGCTTGATTAATAATATTTCGTGGTTAACCGTATCAAATGCCTTGCGTAAATCTAGAAAAAGACACCCACAAAGCAATCCTTGATCAACAGTTCTACTGAGGAAATCCGTAAATTTCAAACATGCCGCTGTTGTATTTGAATTCATAGAGAATCCAAATTGCTGTTTGCTAATTGTGCCATTCAATATTAAAAAATGGTTGATTCTTATTAAAATTATTTTTTCTGGCACTTTTGTTACCGCAGTCAAAATATAAATGGGTCTGTAATTCGCAAGATCAGTTTCATCTCCAGATTTGTATAACGGTACAACTTTGGCAGTTTTTCAACAATCAGGAAAAATTCCAGAATTAAACGACTCATTGATAAACTTCACAAGCAAAGCGCTTTTATAGTTAACGGTGTACTTAATAACCTTTGTAGATACATTATCAACACCAATAGCTGCATTTGAATATAGATTCAAAACTATATTCTTTACTTCACTTTCCTCTGTGGGCCACAGCTGAAACAAATGCTTAACGTCGTAGTATATATAACCAAAATCAACTATATTTGGCTGTTGAAAATGACCAGTAATATCCTTGGTAGCGTTTATGAAATACTCATTGAAGTGCTCAGTTATTTCTTGCTCATTAGTAACTAATTGGTTCCCAATTTTAATAGATGAAATAGTTTTATTATTCTCAATTTTATTGAAAATTGCTTCTTTGAAGTATTTCCACAACTCTTTGGCTTTGACAATGTTTTCGCTCACCAATTTAAAGCCTCTGTCTCATTTTGCCTTTTTATTTTTGAAGCTACCATAGCGCTAAGTAATTTCTGTTTCTGAACAAAAAATGCATTATCTTTAAATTTATTCTCTAATTTAAAGAACTTTTCACGCTCTTTGATTAAATTTTTTATTGCAGGTATTATCCAAGAATCGTTAAGATCTTATGATATTTGGACTTTTTCCTTACTGTGCACGTATTGGCAAATACAAGTTTTCCTAATTTGTTTGAAAGTTCATTTAAATTCAAAGTATACAAATTTCAATCCAAATAGGGTCTTTTAAAATATTATTATAATTCAGAACTTTAAATGAAATATTGCTTGCTTGTCTGGATATAATCATCTTGGAAACTTGAAGGAATAATCGTTTGTGGTCAAACAAGGAAGTGTCTGTAGTGTTTACGTCATAGCAATATGCTAATAAGTCTGTTATGATGTGATCGATTAATGTACTAACTGCATTTCTAGTTCGAGTTGCGTGAGGCCGACAAATTTTATTTAGATATACATAACCATACGAATTTACTAATTGTTTGTTGCCTGAAACATTATTATCTTCAAAATCCAATAAATTTAGATTGAAATCGCCAACAATTATACTGTGGCGGTATTCCTGTAAACATTTACCTAACATAATAAAAAACTTTGTAAACGTATTTTTTTGTGAACGATAGAATACAATAATATTAATATTTCTATCAACTAATTTAACTCCAATTGCTTGACAAAAGTTATCGTCATCAACAAATATTTTTGCAGCCTTTATGTTCGACCTCACATAAATCGCGGTCCCACCATACCCACCGGATCTATTCGAAAAGAAACTAGCTATTAAACTGCTTTAAATTAAAAAAATTATTTTCCTCCTCTGTAATCCAAATTTCAGTTAAGACTATTATATCAATTATATTAAAATGACTTATTTCTTTTGTTTTAGAAATTAAAATGTTATACATCGAACCGCCAAAGAAAAGAAAAAACTAAAGTGAGTCTGTAATTGATTATTAGTTAGCAGCAAGCAACAATTTGTCAATGTCATTTTGAGGCATGACTCTAATAACCGGGGCTCTTTCTTCTTTCCGAAAGTAAATTACTGATTTAATAATTCAAATAAACTTGTAATTAACCAGTTTAAGCCTAAATAGAGTCAAGTGATCTCTGAAGAAAACTTGTTTATCTACAGATAACGTATAACACACCTGACTTAAGTACACCATTTTCCTTTTCCTTTTTTCTTGGACTTTAAATTTTCCTTCCTTCGTGTTGAACGTGACCAATATTTTTTATCAATTTTGTCTGCCGGTGTATTATGATGCATTCGTTGTTTCATATACATATTCCACTTTTTCGACATCATTGATGGAATCGGCGCAATCCAAAATTAGAAAAAAAAATTTGTAGAACCTCCTTGGGCTGAACGTCATCATTAGGGATACCCGCAATAATCAAGTTGTTTTCGATTTTTGATTGATGCAGTTCATCTATACTAGCTTCTAGTTTATTGGTGTGCTCCTCTTGTTCTTTATTTCTGGTGTTCGATTGACGAAGCAACTCTAGAAGCTCTGTGTTTTCAGCAACAATTTTCTGGTATTCCAACCTCATTTTATCAAATTCCGAAGAAATAAAATCTTGTGAAGACTTTATTTCGGACATAATTGACTTAATTTCGCCGAACTCCTCGTCGTGCTTCTTCAATTTTATTAAAACTTCAGAATTTTTGCTATTTGCATTGGGAGTACTTGGTCCAGATTTAGATTATTGGCATGGATCCGGGCAAAACCAAAAAGGCTCCGAAGCTTTCCTACTGATATGAGTGTCAACAACACCTTTACAGTGTGGATGGTAACATTTTTTACACCCACAGCATTCAAATAGCGGTTGTCTGCTAACGATGTGTTTCCCACAACTAGAGCAGGTTATGTCTTGTTTGTAGTTTGGGCACAGAAAAGAATGAACAGATATGGAAATTCCATGTCAAGTATTTACATAGAAATATTCAATCAAAAAAATGTATTCCTGCTCTAATCTAACCAGTTAAGACAGAGACAATATAATTCAATATTACATATTTCGCTTCTCTTCTTTGTATAAAAAACAAAAAAGAAGAGAAGCGAAACATATTATCGTATTATATTTTCCCTGTCTTAACTGGTTAGATTAGAGTAGGAATACATTTTTTAGATTGAATATTTCTATGTAAATACTTAACATGGAACTTCCATATCTGTTCATTATTTTCTGTGGTTTGGGTACAGCTCAGCAAATTCAAAATAAAACATTGAATTTATTACCACGATACTTGTATGTTTTATAAATATAAAGTATTTATGAATAAATTTATAGCGAATAGTTTTATTTGAAAGTTCAAAATTAATAATTTTTAGTAATTTTTGTTCTCAGAACTCAAAATTTTATACTTCTGTTGACAGCAGCGTTGACAGTTTATCTTTCACTATTTGTTGACTATTTTCTGAGTTTAAGCCCAGCTGACGATAATATGCGCCTAATATTCGTTTGTCTATTAACCGCGTTCTCTGTTGGCTCCCGCCATCAGAGCATCCACATGTCATGTAGAATGGTTGCAGCTACTACTGGATGTTTGTCGAAAGAAACGAAGCAGGAACGGTTCCAAAAGATTAATTCAAATATTTTTATTGGTCCATCAATTTTGCTTCCCCACAGAATTTTCTGATATCTGGATTCATAATCATTGACCCACACTTGCCGATACATCTTTTCCACTGCACCGGATATTACGAAGAGATATTGGCCAAAGCATTGAATGATGTTCCATCTATTCCCTTAGGCATCGAAATCCACTCTCAATTTCATGGTGCGGAAATAAATTGTCTTTATCAATTTTCTCATTCAGCCGCCTTACATGACCTCATTCTTCATATTCACACATTTTTTCTAAACTGGTTTGAGTCTTTTTTGCACAACTTGAGCTCAACTGACTGAATTCCCTGCTGTTGAAATATGGTATTCTGAATTAACGGATAGCTTGATAAATGTTTAAATTAATGCAAAACTCATTAAAATCCAAATCAGCTAAATCCAAAGTTTTAAATGAATCTATTCCGGAATTTCTAATAATGCGTATGAGGGTTGCAATGCGGTAATTTTTGTTGCTACATACTATTGTATTTCAAAAATTGGATAAAGTTTATTTCGTGGACTAAATTTTAGTTAAACTAAATCTATGGTAGTTCCTAAATCAGCTTATCCCAACCCACTATCACATAGGTTCATTTGAATCCCAATCAACATGGTTTGCGACGGAGAATCTAGCAAAGTTTTGCAAAATTGTTTGTTAATAACCCTACTCATTCACTCTGACGATGGCGGTGGGCAGAATTGTACGAGCTTCAAACGAATTGTATGTTTGTAACCACTTTATACCCCTACTATAAATTACTGTTGCTTGATTGATGTCGTCGCTCAATACTTCTTTAATAACGAGCATTTCAACGTTATTAGCGGTTCGATTAAACCCTTCATGCAGTAAGTGTTGTATCTACGTCTATATATCTAGGCATCTAGATTTTCCGTTACAATTATACGCATGATGAACTTTGTGAAAAGAATTGAAACAACGTTGTTCTACAATAATTAACTACTTTCGCTTGATTACTCATGGCACTTAATTCTCATGGAATAAGTGCTTCTGACCGTTGCACAGTGGGCAGTCCCATGAAACCGTCTTTGAAGATGGTGGTGTTGAGGTGGTGTTGGTAACTATTGGTAATACTGACTAACGCATCACATCGTATATTGAGGAACTCGAGAAATACACTTATGGCATTCGAGTTTCATTATCCATTTAAATTTATCAAGAGATAAATTACGCAATAATGGCTTTGCTCTGCTTTTGAATCGAGGACCCCTAGGCTTCGGAATACATCATCCGAGGTGTCCCTTAATCTTCTGATAACATGTTTTATTGCCGGTTAATTCAAGAATATTCTAATAGATGCATTCACTGTTAACTTCTCTCGACTAATTTGGAATCCGCATCATAATAATTAGCATCAGTAATGGTAAAATAGCTTATTAATTTGGTTGTTTCACCTATCAGCAAGAACTTTAAATACTGAAATTTTTGTACCGCTGGATCTTTCTTGTGGATCGATGCAAAAAACTCGGCATTCTGTATCCTCCTCAGAGAATGGCGGAATGGATAAATTTGTTCTCTGTATTTCAGCGGATATGCTTGCATCTTTGGAAATGCTTGTGATATAAAAATCTAAAGCTACTATGGTGAAAGGTTGCTCATTAGTGGAGTCTCTGAATTCATTTTCTTCTTCTACTAGTAAATCAGATAAATCTAAATTAGAAACTTTGTTAGTAGGTAATAATGACAAAATATGTTAGCTAGGAATGTTATGTCCAGAACAATGTAAATAATTTGTTTCTATTTACAAAAATGTCATTTATTTTATGTTTAGCTACAATTTGGAATAGGATTATGTACGTACTGAATTATCATCTAATGTTACATCACATACATACTCTTGCTTAAATAGTTTAATCTTTTAAAAGCACTTTCAAAATGATTTTTTTTTTTAATAAACCTATTTCGCAATATTTCTCTATTCACATTATCATCATGATCATGATTTTAAACCCAATTTTCCGACAGACAAGCCCTACTAAAATATTCATATTATTGTTTCTGTTACTGCTGCTACTACTCTATTATTATTATTATTGTTGTTATTACGATTACCACCAACGATTTTTTTTTATCCATTTATTTGCAAAATGCATTAAAAATGTCATTTAATAAAAGTTTGAATAATATTTCATTCATTTATGCAATATATGCATGCACGTATTTTTACCGGTGGTAAATAAACAATATGTATGCCTATGCTCAACCCCTTGTATCGAAAGGGGTGAATTTCAGCTTTAGATATATGTATGTATGGCCAAATATACTGTACAACATAATTGTATTTAAATTCTGTACATTTTTATGTATTTTAAAATGGGATCCCTGTGTAGGTGCGTCTTCTCTATAGTCGTATAACTTTGGTTATTTTATGGACTGCACATACATATAAAGCGATAAGTGGGATTGGAAATTTTGAAGTGGTGGTAAATAATAATAATACTCGCAATAATGCTAAAAGAAAATTATATTTCCAATTTTTTTTTTTTTTTTTGAAAAATGTGGTAATAAAATTGATTGAATTGTTCAAATGTTTGAACTTGTTGAATTTCCTTTTTACGATAAAGGAGTTGTGAATGTAACGGTTTGGAACATATATAATAAAAAATGCTTTGGCTATATACATAATGTATTGTATAGTACATACTATGTATGGAATAAAGCAGGCAGAATTGAAAATATGATGGTAATGTTTTCAATGTGATATTTTATAGGAAATAGTTTTTATTTTTTATGTTGGGTACTTGCATTCGCACTTGATTTCAACTTTAATATCCTGATGCAATAATTTGTATAGACTCGTATGTATTGTTATACACTCTCCCCTTCCCCCCGCCCTTCTAACCTTAATTAATTGTGGAAAATTATTTTTATAATATTTTTTTTTGTTTTCTTCTCATTTCAGTATCACCAGGATGTACATTTCCGTTACGATGGGAAGGTACATGGTTTTTATCAGGACATCCACTAGTTGTGATAAAAGGATCTCATATAAATTTTCGCGGTAAATGTGTGGCAAAAGATGGTGGTGATAAATTTTTAATGGTTGACGAGTGAGTAATATTTAATTATGTTATACTATACATATATGTACATAAATTTATATAAAACAATGTTGTTTGATTTTGGTTTGAAACAAACCTCGATGTTTACTGCGGGTGAATTCGCCTAAGAAACAATCAAAAAAAAAAAAAAACAAAAACAAAAAATTTCATATATCATAAAAATGAGATGACTGTTTATATTGTATGTCCTCTGGGTGTATTAACTATATGATACTATGCTTCGTAGTTGTTGTTTTTTTATTACAATGGAACTCATAAAATTAAATCAAATTTTGTGTTTATGTTGAATTTTTATTGGTTTTTGTTGTTGGCTATGTTTCCTTATTAAAATTTTTCCATTTTTATATTGTCTCTGCTTTCTCGTTAATGAGGAAATTACTTTCAAATATACTGTGCTTATTTTTAGTAATTTTAATAAAATTAAATTGTTAATATGATATTTAATGAGCATATTCACAAATGCTAACTTTTTGTAACATCCAATGAAGTATAACAAACTATGTTATTTTAATGACCGTCTCTTAACATTAGATTGGATGTAAAAAAATCTAATAGATTTAACAGGCAAATAATTGAATTTTTATCCTGTTATGTGATCTAGCCGGAGATTTTATATAGTATCGATACACAGCATCTTTCATATTGAGTAATGTGTTAGTATCGTGTAAAAACAACTTACACAAAATTCACCCTTTATGACTAAGTAACCACCCATTGCTAAATGAAAACTTTTAAGTCTCGCATTACAGTCCTGGGGGAGTTCAACATTATACAAGCAATCCGCGACACGTGCCTAATGTTAGGATGAATTCGATCGAAATTATAACTTAAATAATTTTAACTTAATTTTTTTTTATTATTATTTTAATTAAATTAACTCAAACAAGGATTCCAAATATATTTTGAATTTGTTTCTGGGAAATTTGCCCAACAGGCAAATGCGATGCTACAAATTCATACTACCTATAGTGTATTTTTTTGATCCAAAAAATAAACGAACTAAATTAAAAAGTATTCTGTGTAGTTTTTAACTACTAAAGAGAAATAAATATTTGTTTTAGTTCATTTTTGTTGATTAATTATACTTTTACTAAAAATTAAATTAGACAATAACAAAAACAAAAGCAACAACAAACATTTGACTCTGCAGGAAAATCAATTGATTTTTAATTAAAATTTTGTTATACATATTTACATAAATTTATCGATTGTACCTGTACATGCACAATATACATCACTTCCAATAAATAGATTCAGAGTCAATCTATTTATTGGAAAGATAAAAGGATTTCATATTTTTATTGAAAAGCAATCAAATGAAATCCTGAATGTACATACTCATATGTGATTGCATCAACATTTTAACATCGCATAAAAAATACTGATACACTCACAGTAGATTATAATTATTATTGTTGTTTTTGGTTGTTGCATGTTCATTTCCTGGGGATGAACACTTTGAACGAGAAAATGATAACGGATTCCAATATTAGATATATTCTCGATATTTTCAGAGTCTGAATCATAGTTTATAAAAATTTGTTTTTGAAATTGAATACTGTGTATGCTTCTTGAAAAATCAAACTCTATTCTCACCTTTTTTATTATGAGCATCATCCCTAAATACTACTTTGAAAGTAAAACCAAAAAACTATTAAAAACCCTCATGTTTTATTTCGCTGAATCTGATTTAACTACCATTGAGAATAGTCAATGTGTATGTTGTTGAAAGGCTTGATACAGATTACCGTGATTGATTGTTCTGCCACAAGAGAAAGCGATAACATTTGCGAAACCATTCAGTAGTCCGCTATAAAATAAAAATACAATGACTGCAATAAAATTTATGCCTCGGGAATTATTAAATGAAAGGATTGAAAATAGTTGCTATATACGTGCCAAGGTTTGCTCATAATTATCCATTCTATGACATGATACCATTCATCTCTCATGTCAAGGCCATTTGAATGTGACACTTGCCGCAACCACAACAAAGGACCACCTAAATTCACATAATGAGTCGCAAAAGCCACGAGACCAGCTTTTTAGTTGAGCATTTGCGTCAAGAAGCTGAGTAAAACCACCCATCAAAATATTCTTTTAAGAGTTTAATATTCGAGGTAGAAAGTTTGGTTGTCAGTAATCATTGTGAATTCATCGTCTGCTGAACTGGCGAAAACCCTGTCAAAATTGTAGTTTGTAGCTTAACATTCTACCATATAGGTTAACCAAAAAGCCACCGGCTTATACATACTGGCGAAAATATACACCATTGTGTTTTCTGTAATAAATCGTTTGAATTTCGTAGCAATTTAACGATCAAAATGTAGTGCGACACAACAAACGGCGACCAAACGCAATTCATTTATTTATTTGAGTCGTAACATATTAAGTGGAAAATAATTCAGAATCTATTGGAGATGAGCATGCAAAATCGTATGGGGTATAATGGCAGCGTTGACGAACTTGATACATCCTCGCATTTACATTCGGTTCTCTAGTGTTTATAACATAGTAAGTCTTCCATAGAAAATTAGTTTTAACACGTAAAACCCAACAAATTATTACGATTAAATAAAATTGTAGTTGTAATTGTCAAGATGTAGTCAGTTTGATTTCTAATGTTTTCATCTTTTGATATATTTTTTTTTACGAAAGCGACATTAAGAACCCAAGCTTCGGCTGAACAAGAGACTTGGTAGAGCAAACCCATTCTTGCTCAGGGCCACGCAATATGCAATATGCAGGTGGTTAACTTACTTTATATAATTTACAAAAAAACCACCGCTTACTTTACATACCCATTCTTACTCATTTTGTGGGACAGTCGACAGATCTATTCCGCGGTCTCCCTTCACAATGTTGCTGGCACAGTGTTGTTGAGATGCTGCTCACACAAGTCCTTCATCGAGATCAAAGATCAATCGGTTATCATTTGGATACTATGTTTTTTTTAAATTACACGCAACATTTACTGCATGCCAGCAACCCCTCAGCGCCACCTCAGACGCCTAACATATTCCTGTTTTCTCTCACCTTCGGTACTCCACACTCATACATACAAATTTGATTTATTTATCTCTTTCACTTTCTACCTTTACGTGTTTTATTTTAGGATGAAAATGTTTATTTCCACGAGTCCAGAACACTAAAAAATTAATAAAAGGAAGGAGTCAAATGAAACACGTCACTACACTTCAAATTTTAGAAAATGTAATAATAAAAGAAAAATATTTCTTCGAAGATTTTGATTTTACTTCGGAAAACAATTCAACAAGTTATTTTTTACTGTAGTTTGTTAAAATGACCCCAGGCAATGGTCCAGTTGATTTGCAATTTTGTGAACAAGTACAGATTAACACGAGCTGCGTATTACTAAAATCTATCTTTGTGCAAAATTTTGATCAAAACTATCAATATTTGTGCCAATGGGAGGCAAAATAAAAATAATAAA
This sequence comes from Tipula helvola, assembly GCA_963556165.1. Classification (NCBI taxonomy): domain Eukaryota; kingdom Metazoa; phylum Arthropoda; class Insecta; order Diptera; family Tipulidae; genus Tipula; species Tipula helvola. The sequence goes on along the minus strand of OY744482.1, from coordinate 292,812,891 downwards.
AATGAATGGCTGGAAGGACGATGGACACGACATTTATTTAACCGATGTCTTGGAGTCCTGCTTAGGAATCAAGCATATATTTTAGAGAAAAAAAAAATTCGTTAACAAATTTTATCTTTTAAAAAAAAAATTGAATGCAACCAAAACTGCTGTAAAATAATTTCGTGCATGAAACCAAAATAAAAAACTCGATAAGTAGAATTTTAAACGTTTTTAGATAAGTATTTTTTTTTCAATATTTTTAGATACGTGGAAATGAATTGACATGAACGATATGTTGTTATATCTGCAAAAGTGTTAACCAAAAATAGTAAACATTGGCCAAACGATTTTTTAAATATGTACTCATAAAATATAATTTAAAATATAATTTATTCTATTTATTTTTACTAATCCACGCGTCTTTTATTTTTTATGCCACAACAATGTCAAACGGTCAAAATATTTTGTAAACATAACCAATTGAATAAAAGTAGCACATGCCTCTGATGTAAGAAACGTAAAAATTGAAGATACTTCTAGCCAACTACAAGAAATTTAATTTTTTTAGCTAAAATTTGCACTTGTTCTTATTCTGGTAACCTAATTCGTCGAGCAATGTGAAAATCTGGACCAACATTTTTTTTCGCGATTATAATACTTACTCAACATAACTTCGTTATAGTGGGAAAAGTAAGAATGAAAATAACCGAAAGAATTCGAATGCAATCGAAATGCAATTTGTTAATGTTCATTTTTACGTAAGTAAAACGGTTAAAAGCGAAAAAAATTAAAATAAGATAAAAACAAAAATTTAAACATAAAAATATTAAATTTGTAAGAAATTTACAATTTGCGTTCTTTTTTCCGTTAGTAATTTTTAAGATTGGGATCCGTGAGTCCGGAATAAATGAGTTTCGAATTGCTGTTTGTCAATTTGTCCGTCTGAGTCAGTACAGATGATTTAAACTTTGACCAATCGGATTGATCTATATCGGATATTTGTATAAAGGCAAAAAAATATTCAAAAAAATAAAAAAAGTTTTAAAAAAAAAAAAGTTATTTGCTTAATATTAGTAGCTTCTCGAAATTCTCAGTTCGTAAAAGAAAGCCGTGTATTGGCTCACCGCAATTTTTTAACACAAGTAGTTTCACAAGGCGCAATATTTGCAAAGGTATATACTTCTGTTTAGTTCACTGAAGTAGTAAATAAATAATTTTGAATGAAATAAAATAAAAAAAATTATGTTTTTTGTAGCCGACGTGTTAATTTTGTTTTGGTAATTTTTAAGACAACCCGAGCTTATAGGTCTGTTACATTAAAATGCGATGTAATTCGCTTACGATTTGAACGTATTCTTTATTTCCGCTAATTACACTACCAATTTCTTCTTCTTAAACTTACTACATCAAACAAAAATAATAAATAAAAATGATGAAATTCTAATAAATATTATGACATTCGTCACACGGCACACGCCGCACGTCGAGAGATGGTTTAATTTTATGTTTTCCGTCACGGTCGCACAACCACATACAAATTTTTGGTATGTATAAAACGAAATAGTAGGCTTTGACGAAGCTGTTGTGAAGAACAAACATTTAAAATATAAAAAATTTTATAAACTGTGCCTGGCGGAACTCGTCACAAATGTAAATTGTTGTCAAAAAAGCGTCACGTTTATTTCCACTTGTCACACGTCGCACGTCGCATATGTAAATCAATCTTGAGTGACGTATTAAAAAGAGAGAGACAGGATGCAACATGCACAATGTCATACCATGTTTTCTATACACCTTGATAAATACTAATCTGCGTCTAAGGTGCTAATCACTTTTTAAACACGTGCTGTTTAAGGTTGATTTACATATGCGACGTGCGACGTGTGACGGGAGCTTCTAGCCAATCAGAGACGAATATTTTGACATTCGTCACACGGCACACGCCACACGTCGAGAGATGGTTTAATTTTATCTTTTTCGTCACGGTATCACAAACACATATACATTTTTTGTATGTATAAAACGAAGTAGTAGGCTTTGACAAAGCTTTTTCGAAGAACAAAAATTAAAATATAAAAAATTTTATGAAGTATGCGTGGCGGAACTCCTCACAAATGTAAATTGTTGTCAAAAAGCGCCACGTTTATTTCCACTTGTCACACGTCGCACGTCGCATATGTAAATCAACCTTTACTCCTTGAATGACAAAACAAAACTGAAAATTACCTAAGGCTACTGAGAAATATAGAAGGTAGATTTGGATAAGAACTTGGTTACAATTCATACAAATTGTATTTTCATAGCTTTATTTTAATAGGGCGATTTTTCAGTTCTACTGTTTTGCCGCAAATGCGATACTATAAAGGGATGGACTTACAAAGGTCAACTATTTACTTGGGGAATCCTATGCAACAGAAGTGCATAAGACAAAACAATTATGAATGAATTTCATTAATTTATTATTGTTAGATAAGTGCAATTTTGAACTACGCTTTCAAAACTCATTATTTGTATTATACAATATACATACATAGGTATGTATTCTATTTTAGGTCCCAAACTCAAAGAAAACTGAGCTTGTTTTATGTGGCGAAAACGTTGAAATTAATTTTTTATGGCAAGAGGTTATGTTGCTGATAGTAAACATTTTGTTTTTACAATAATTAATTTTTGATGTATCGTACATTTTTATATTATTGAAGTCAAACTTCTTTAGTGACGTATACGCTTAAACAATTTTTAATTCGTTTTCGATTGAATCAAAAAAAGCACTCTGAAGGGGAAAATTTTGCTATTTTGCTTCTAGTGCATTAAAACGAAAGGATCAAATATTTTTGCTCGAGAACACTTTTCAAAAATCTCGATTTTTCCGCCGATTTACCCCTCTTTTAAATAATAGTATATTGTGTAACGTGTAGGAAAAACGATATATTCCCGGACGAGTATGGAAGTTGCTGGGACGAGGCGTCAGCCGAGTTCCAGCAACCATAAGAGTCCGGGAATTATAGTTTTTCCACGAGTTGCACATACGATTTTTTCTCTAATCGGCAGTATATCAGATTATCCATTTTATTCATTATATTCTTTAAAATACGCAAAATTTTCCAATTTATATTTTCAATAGATTTCACTATCAAAGTTACCTTAGAATTATAACAATCGCGTGCGCTGTCAATTTATTTAAAGGTCTGTCAGAGCAAACGATACCCGTCGTTAATTTGTGGTTTAGTTTAAATATAATGGACAGCAATTTTGATAATTCAATCCCAGGTACTCCGCCTGGCATCTTGGAGACAGCAAGATTGACTACACTAAATTTGTTGCCGCAGAAGTTGAGGGAGAAGTACGAAAATGCATACAAGCGTTTTATGGATTATCGCATAAATAACAAGGCCAATTCATTCTCCGAAAACGTTTTAATTGCATATTTTTCGGATTTATGTCAAAAGATGAAACCGTCAACCTTATGGTCCAACTATTCCATGGTGAGGTCGACGCTTAGCATTAACAATAATGTTGATATATCCAAATATGGAAAACTACGCGCATTACTGAAACGTCAGTCAGATGGATATAAGCCTAAAAAATCCAAAATCTTAACGAAACAACAAATAGAAACATTTATGGAACTTGCTCCAGATGATACATATTTAATGGCAAAAGTATGTTAAGATGTACGCGCTCATAATTTATTTACAAAAAATTTGTTTTCTAGGTTGCCTTAATTTTTGGAATTTCTGGCGCATGTCGTCAAGATGAACTATGCCGAATAAATTTGAATGACATTCAAGATTTGGGAAATAGGATATTGATTACCATTCCTGTTAACAAGACGAACAAGCCAAGATCATTTATTGTAAATGAAGCGTATATCGAAATATATCGTAGATACATAGCATTACGTCCCACTGATTTCGATAACCTTCGATTCTTTTTCAAATTAACAAACGGTAGAGGTAACAGACAAGTAGTGGGCATACATCAGTTTGGCAAATTGCCTCAAACTGTAGCTACTTATTTGAAGTTGCCAAATGCGATAGAATATACAGGGCACTGTTTTCGCAGATCATCTGCTACAATATTGGTAGATACAGGTGCAGATTTGACTTGCCTTAAGAGACATGTTGGTTGGAAATCAGCAACGGTTGCTGAAGGGTACATTGATGATTCTCTAAATAATAAAATTGAAGTTGCAAACAGAATTTTCAATACCACCGAACAAAATCCAGGTGTGGACCGTAACATGACCGAGATAAAAATTTTCAATACTACCGAACAAAACCCAGATGTGGACCCTAACATGACCGAAATAAACGATAATAGTGCATCAGTGGCTACAACTAACCTTAATTGTAATGCATCTGCGCCAATTTTCAACACCTGTACAAATTGTACAATTCATGTAAATATAACCAATAATAAATAGTTGTTAAATATGTAATTTTACAATTATAATAATAAAAACTAAATAAATTAAAATTATATCATGTATTTCTTAAAAACAGATGATAATCAGTACTAGAAAGTATTCTCTGCCTAGGCAAGGAATACTTTCCAGTACTGTTTTTAGTAAGTTGCCTAGCAACGATGTAGTGTCGGGGAATACTTCATTTTGCTGACAGATAACAAACCAGAAAACTGACGTATTTTATCCGATTTGAGAAAAATATGTTTGTAGGTTTATTCTGATTCTGTCATTTGGCTGATTGGCTGCCGTTTTCAGTTTGAAAACTTATTATGGCTATTAATTGTTTAGAAATATCATTAAATTAATCTCAACATTGCATCGAAAACGAAATTTTTAGATTTTATATTTGCAATTTTGTAGTTTTTTATATTTTGACAGATAATCCACAAACTTAAAAGAGCAATGAGATATTCTTGTTCGATTGATGCCGAAATTGAGATTGCTTTTCATAGAGGGTATCATGGTTCATAGATTGGGCATCATGCATTGAACGTAGTGGAAGATTTTTCAACTCAGGCGGATTTTTCAACTCAGGCGTTTTAGATTTTTTTTTTCTTATAATTTAGGTTGGTTTTCGTAAATAATCTGGTTAGCTCTTGCATAATCTAGACGTTAACTTAATTTTTGTCACATTTTTTTTTAAATTTATGTATTGACACTAGGTAACGTAACCTGCCACCTATCAGAATTATGGTGAAAGTCTATTGTAAAGAATATTTTCTTCAAACTTGATGATAATTGCACTCAAGAATTAGCTATCATTTTTTGTCTTATAAAACACTTTCGAAAATATAATCAGAGATGGCACTGAAATCACTTTACTTAAGGCATTGCCCCATGCAAAACGGAAAACTGGCATTTAAAACCGTCAAACTCAATTTTTGGCTAAGTTGTTTCACTTTACAATATGAAAATTATTAACAAAGAGTTCTAATCTATAAGTTCCACCTTATTCTAAGAAAATTTTATTAAAATTGATTTAATTTCATTCAAAATCCTCAATTTTATGTTTTGCCGGCCTTCAAGCAAAAGTCCGTCCGTCAAAATATGAAATTGGAGTTTTTTGAATGAAATTAAATCAATTTTAATAAAAAATTTTACGAATAAGGTGGAACTTATAGATTCGAACTATTTTTTAATAATTTTCATACTTATTGAAAAACAAACAATTTTGTCAATAATTGGATTTGACGGTTTGAAATGCCGGTTTGCCTTTTGTGCATGGGGCAATGCCTTTAGTGTCAAGCCGGTTCAATTTAAATGTTTACCGCGAGACTCGTTTTCCCTACTTATACAATTCGTCTACTGTTTGAAATTTTTCGATACACTTAGCCCTTAACGGACGGGCCACGTAGATTTACATTTTTTTATTACAACTTCGAAAGACGGGCAACGTAGATTTACGTATACGTTGTTATTTAAATTAAAATGATGGGTTGTTTATCCCTATCTTTCACAGTTTCCGGGTATTTTTGAAGAAATGAAATAAAAACGTATATGTAAATCTACGTTGCTCGTCTTTCAAAGTTGCAATGAATAAACGTAAATCTACGTGGCCCGTCCGTTAAATGTCAAGGGGAAACGGTTACATGAAATAGGAAATAAGAGACAAGCCTTTTGTGCGAGAAATGAAGGGGTAACGTATCGAGCAAAACTTTATTTCTATGTATATTAACCGATTTTAATAAAATTCATCATGCACGATGGAAATCGGATTCTAAAATGGTTTTCAGGAGTGAGATTTTGCACATAAAGCGAGAAGCGAGTTTTCGTTTGATTTCTTACCTTTCAATTTTTTCCGACAGTTTTGTTTCAATTTTGCACAAATAAACAAAATAAAAGGTGATAAAATTGACCAACTTTGATTTAATTGTTAAAAATACATTTTATTGACAAGTTTGTTTAGATTTGTGTCATTGCATCTGATAAAAATTCGTATTAAACAAAAATTGTTCAATATTTAATTTCGGGTTGTCGTTGTCCCATTTCAATTGTGTTTGGCGCTAAACCAGGAAAATGTTATGGTGTTGTTTGCAAAATTATCAATTACATATGTAATTCTTTAGTCTTGCTCTCTTCTGTGATATTTGGCGATGATGTTTTCTATACTTATTTTAATAATCGTTAGTAAATTTTCCTAATAAGCACATAAATTGATTAAATTTAATCATTAGTCTTTCCTTTTATGATTTGTACTGTTTGGTTGAAGTGACGAAATTGTATAATTAAAACATTAATTATACATTGCGTAACATTCATAAGATGCAGCAAAATTCAAATTTTTTTAATTAAAACCTTCAATCTAAAATTCATTTTTCCTAATACAATTAGTAAGGAGCATGCCCATTTCTTTAAATTCAGAATGTACGATAGAAATTTAATTCTAAAATAGTTTTGATATAAAGTTCTGGAATATGGCCAATTAGGAAGGAAGTTGGAAATATCTTATCTGATTTTGATGAAATTCAGCACATACGATGGAAATGGGATTCTAAACTTCTAAACATACAAAAAATCAAATAAACAAATAACATCTGCGACTAAAGAAGTTTCACTTCCCCCGCGAGCTTGTGTGAATGAGGCTCACAATTTTTTTTTAATTATAGCTATAATATTGACCAATTAAAATAAAATTTAGGTGTTTTTTATACAGTGTTAGTGTGCCTACCCCTAACATATAACTGGTGTTAATCGGTTGGACTAATTGAAAAATCGCCCTATTCAAGAACCATAGATTAGTAATACCATTGTAGTAATACAACAACAATTTTAATTTTGTGTTTCATATTTTACATGAACGAAGAAGAGCAACGTTAGTTTTATGTTGGTTTAAGATGAACCAAGATAGACTATTCAAAAATAATCTAGCTAGACAGGGATAGTACTATTTACAGTTTTTCCGGACTAAATAATCCAACACTGATGCAGTATGCCTTACAAAACAAAAATGTTCAAAACAATAATATCAAATACTTTGCTCGTTCTATAAAATGAAAACTAATTTGTCAATGTCAATCATTTTTGTGCAACGGAAAATACAACAAAAATAATCATAACAAACTTATCCTAATGCAAATATTATATGAAGAAAAGCAATAACAATTAAATTTTATAGTGTGTATGTTGCTAGAAAAGGAATCCCACTCTCAACCAATTTCTTCTCTATTTAAGTGACTAATGGAGACATTAACCAAACGTAGCAGCAGAAATCCTAGAAATACTGTCTTATTATACTTAATTAATGGTAATACAGGGTTAATAACAAAAAAAAAAAAATCGGTAAACTTGATCTGGTTCTACTAGTCATTTACTCTTTACGTAAATTTGTGTAGCTACACTTTGTGTTAAATACTTCACACTAGTATGAGGTTGAATTGGGAAGAAATACACCCGTATCTTCTATCTTGCACATTTTTGAAAGTTTTATCACTTTTCAGTTATAGGAGTAGTCACCGACTACTTAAACACATTTGTCGATTTTGGTAAGATCATTGAACCGGAAGGATAAGAGCCAACCATTTATATATCACTTTTCTATAGCATAATAGATTAATAGGGTTTAAATAATGTACATATATGAAAAAACACAAAAATTTTGTTAACATATAATTTAATATTAAACTTTATTTTAAAAGATATTTACAAAAAATAAAATAAATAACGAAATTAAAATAAGTTGTAACTTTCTTAAACTGATATATGATTTTTTTTTTTTTTTTAATTTTAAGACCGGTTTCGGACCTTCGTCCTTCTTCAGTTCTTTTCGTAATCAAACTTCGTGATTACGAAAAGAACTGAAGAAGGAGGAAGGTCCGAAATCGGTCTTAAAATTAAAAAAAAAAAAAAAAATCATATATCAGTTTAAGAAAGTTACAACTTATTTTAATTTCGTTATTTATTTTATTTTTTGTAAATATCTTTTAAAATAAAGTTTAATATTAAATTATATGTTAACAAAATTTTTGTGTTTTTTCATATACATTATTAAAATCAGTGATATAAGCCACAGTTCAAAGAATTTTATTAAAAATGGAATATCTCCATCTTTATAATAATTAATAGGGTTTTCCTCGCTTACAAGTGCGATTTTCCTAAAAAAAAAAGAAGAATTGTAATAAGGTGATAAGGGGTCGTCAAAATAAAAAATTAGAAACGAATTTTTGTCCGCCATATTATTGCAGCTTTTCACCCTTTCAGACAATTATCTCTTGATAATATGTTTAAGATTTAAAATAAAAAGGCGTCCTACAAAGAAAATTTATTAATACTTTTGCGTCCTTGCCATAGTTTGTCGATTCTTTGACAGTACAAACAAATTCAGATCGAATACCTTTATCAGTTTCCTACCATTCTCATTACATTTCTGTAATATCTATATGCTTGTTTCATTTTCCCATGTATTGTACACATATAAAAGATGAAAATAAATATAAGAGTTATAATATTTTTCCATCATGTTTTTCATTCCGGAATATAATATAAACGTAAACATGTATAAATATACTATAAAATCTAGCTAGGTAGCTACTCGTATATATAGGAAAGAGGTTGAGATGGTTGAGGAATAAATATAAAACCGTTCCAATCTATTAACTGTATAAGAAATAAAAGAAATGGTGAAATAAAATATAAAAATAAAAAAATGGTTGTGTAGTTATTTCCTGGTTTTTACTGTTTTCCAACAATGTAATCTATTTTCGTATGTGTTTTCATGTAGAAAATAAAAATTATATTTTAGTTTTTCAACGATAAATCTTATTGTTTAAGGGTGAGATTTTTTTTTTTTTTTTTTGTTTAAGATTTAAGAATATTTTTTTTTTATTTTGTTTTTGGTTCCTTTTTTCCATTGCCTTTTTGTTGTAATATATAATCATATAAATGTTTAGCTGTAGTACTTATATGAAATGTATTGTATGGGTAAGGAAAGGAGGTTGAATAAGTAGAAAAAGATTTTCAACAAGAAATTATAGTTCAAATTATTATGTTTTATCTCAAACACTAGTTTTTTTTTTGGTACACAACAAAGTGGTTTCAATAGGTACAACACTGTCTTTCTTTAGAAAGAGAGGTTAAATGTTGGAAAAGCTAAAAATTTAAAACTTAAATGATTTATTATAAATAAAGTGAAATTATATTTTTTTGTCGAGATAAGAATTAGTATACAATTGTGGCATTGTATGTTTTTGCTATCTTAAATGGAGCATAAATGCGATAAAAATATTAAAAAGAAAAACGCTACGATTTTCTAATTGTTTGTTTGTCTGGTCTTGAAAATTTTGGCGTGTGGATCCTCAACCCAAATCATATTAGTTTTGTTGTACTAAAATGTACTACATAACCGCACGAATCCAGTTTAAAAAATAAAAACTCATTTAATATCTAATTAGGAAATATGTCGATTATAAAACCCCATATTGCAAAAAAAAAAAATAATAAACTGGAGAAACCGAAAAAATAACCTTAAGGTATCCTAAAAATATATATTTTCATTTAAATTTTCCTGCATCATACGCCTCCTAAATAAAATGCTAATAAATATAATTTTTTTTGTTTTTTTTTGTTGAATCCTATATAAACGGAAATTCGAAATACTCGTATTTCCTATCTCCTGTGTGTAGTGTTTATTCGTTTGTATGTGGTATGTATGGTGACTTTTTTTTTACTGTACACATTTATGGTGTTCGCATACATATATATGTTAAATGGTTGAAAGATGACATTTATATTTGATTATTTAGAAAATTTGCATAAATTTTAATTAAAATATTGTTATTTCAACTTGAAAATATTTTTTAAATAAACAATTAAATGAACATTTTTTCCCAAATTTTAATTTCATTCTTATATGTTATGTTATAACCAAACACATAATTTTCGAGGAGGAGAAGAGACCATATTTGTATTGTACGTATTATATAATATGAGGAGATGTTGATGAGGATGATGAAATGGCATTATTGCTCGTTCACATGCAAATAGAATTAACTGTTTTATTAAGTTTTTATTTTTAAAATTGTCTAGATTTTTCAATTTAAGGGTTAAATATGATATTATGTATGTATGTTTGTGTGTGGGATTTAAATGGAAATACATTTAAAATTAGTTTGAACTATTTATTGGTACATTCTCACCTTAACTATAATGTCTATAAATCTTCAGGAGTAAACCAAAAATCTCATTCCTGTTTTTATGTAAATAAGCATATCCTTTCATATACACACACATACATTTGGAAAGTACACGGAGTATTATCACGGATTTTTATACATACATACTATTTCGCAATTTTATATCATATTGGGGTTAAAAAGTACATAAATACATTTTCGAATCTTATCGATTTGTGTTTATTTATTCGGAATAAGATAATAGAATTTCGGAATTTATATGTTCCCCTTTTTAACTCGTACCAAACATATATACATACATATACAACACAACCGCATATAAATACATAATATCAATACAAGTATAAATTACATGTACATAGGTATGCGTTTGTATAAATGGTGTGCTTATCAATTCAAATTGTGTTCAATTCATTTGATTAGAACAAATCATGGTGATGTTTCCACTGCTCAATCATTTTATGAGAAGGGTTTCGGTTTTTTTTTATGTTCTATGATTGTTATCAGTGATTTGTTTTAAATGAGTTGAAAGTATAATATACTTTTGTATTGTTTTTCCAATCTTTGTGTTGTTACTGGTTTTATTATTCGAATCAACCATCAACTACATATGTACCACCATCGCCATCGACACGCCATCATTGAATGGATTTTTATTTTTCCGAATTGTTTGGGTTTTAATCAGACAATAAACATCGAACAAGTTTTTTTTTTATATGTGAATCTATACGTTAAGGGTTATATTTTTGTACAAAGGGGATGTTAATTGGTTTTCTGGTTTGTACACTTGAGCAAATGTTGTAACAAATTTCGATGATTGACAAATTTAAAGCAGTATTTAAAATGGCAGTTGTTGACATTTTTAATGGTTATCAGTTTCTATATCCGTATAGTATTATGAAGGATATAAGGGTTATATTCGTATGTATCAGCTTTCTCGGCATTTACTGGATGTGAAGCTTACCACACTACAAAACATAACTGATCTTTATTTCTTTTCCGCTCACTTCCACCACATAGTTTGTTTTTTAAGGTTATTTGCCAATTTTCTTAAAGTGTGAAATTTTCAAATTTTATTTCCACTATATGTCTCAAACATTTATTAATAAACCTCTGAAGAAAAAGCGCAATACTCTGTAACATTTTAGGTTTTCCATCTGGCTTAGAACGAAGAATAGTTTTGCCATTTTTAACATTAAGTTACCCAAATACCAAATCTCCACCTCGTTTATCTGTAGTGCACTAAGCTTAATTTGAGCACCTTGTCGCTCAAAAGCTTTTGCTAACTGGTCTACAATTACTGGAACGTGGCATGCATATTTGGAACTCATGCCTGTTTTCTCATATTTGGCTTTACAGCGTTCTTAGGAACCTGTACTAGGGGGCGTTCTACTTAAATGCTATTGTGAACATATTATTATTATGCTTAAGTCACCCAAAGCTAAGTAAATGTTAAGAAGTTGTTCGACTACTGAATATGCCGGTTAGCCATGCTCGTATGTCGCTCTTAATTGAAAGGGCAAATTGCCGATCAACAACAAAGGCAGCCTTCAACTCTACTTTAGAAACAATGTGGTTCAACACATTTACAAAATCATCTCGAAATACTGGTTACTAAGCAAGCACTAGAATTATTTTCCAGATTTCTTGATCCGGTTTCAGTGGCTAATCCAAAATATGAATTTTTTTGCACGAAAACCAATTCACTAAATCCTATTGAAAAATATAAAAATCTGGTACTATACTTATAATCGAACCAAACACCAGTAGCATTAGACACTTTCCTTAACGAATTGTCTTAATCATTCATAAGTGACCGAAAATTTTCACTCGAGCTAATTCAGTTTAAACTTGACCCATAGTTACACGAAATTTTGAGGTAAGGGTTAAAACGTAACGGTATTGGTTGAAAACAGTCTTCATTTTTCGAGCACATTGAATCTGAATTCAATAAAATATATTAATTCAATTCGTTCATCCAGACTAGAGGGTTGCTTTCCCGACTGTTTTTAAAATCCCAGAAGCCGAGAGAGAAAACCCTGAATTTCCGGGTATCCCGGGAAACTAATAAAAAATTCTGGGAAACAATAAAATAAACAGAAACATAATTTTTTTAAATTTTTACCTTCTTTCGTAACACTATTTCCTAATGATTCTGTTTGGTTTTTGGAAACAGTTGGTTTATATTTTACTACATGATGTTAAACCTTTCTTAATTTGATTTCTTACTTTGTATGAAATTCTGGTCAGATTCTGAATTCCTAAATTTTTCTTCAAATTCAGAGGTCGATTGTTTACCACAGGGTATTTATTTCCAAGCTCCTAAACCAACCAAATCACCAACCATGGAGGATTTAATTGGTTAAGGAGCTCGAAAATAAATACCCTAGCTTAAAAGCGACCTCGTGAAGCCACCTCAAAGAGATTAAACTTTTGTTCTGGTAATTCCAATAGCCGAAACATCCTCCCTACCTTTAGAGTACTCACAGCTCTACTTAGGTAAATAATATGAACTTCAGATCACGGAAGCAGTGCTAAATGGCCTCAACAATTTTTAATTTCAGTAAACTTTTGAACTTACCAATCCGTTACAAAAAACTCCAATAACAATGATTTGTCCTATTTGGTGCTCTTTTGTACACCAAGGTCTGGTTCAAAATGCCTTTAGCAGCTGAAGCCCCATCTACAATTTATAACTACGGTTCGTATTAATATACGAAAAGATAGACGAAGAAATTAGCAGTAGGTACATATAAGAATGACATCCCTGAAATAATATTCAGTACTATTGAGCGCAGTCCTATGATTAAGATACAAATTGTATCGAAATAAAATATAGGTGATCCGGTCTTTAGCATCTACTCCAATTTTTCCCTTATCGTGATAAAATATACCATTATTGTCTCTTTCATTATTTCAAATAACTTATCCCTATTGCGTCTTGATAGTTTTTCATTTGGCAAACATGAGTTTTGAGATTAAAGTTACCAAAGAAGTTTTAAAATCATTCACTAAAAAACAAAATAGACAAATAGAATAAAAACATTTTGAAACATTTAGAAATTATTTTACATATAGCACACCACTGTTTCTATTCATTAACCCATTACCGCCAGCCCTACTCGTTACCTTATAACGTAAATTCTTCGAATCTAACGGATTTAAAATATATTTGGGGCATTCTCTGTCGACCTGCACATTTCATTTGTTGAGATAAATTAACTTTTTTGGGCTTAAATTTTTGCTTAGAATGTCTACTTTTTAATGCCGTATGGCGTTTTTATAGCGTCCTTTGATTTTCAGAATGGCGGACCATATCTGCTATTATGTGTACCGAATGAAATTTGTGATTTGTACATGAAGAATTAAAACTAAACGGCAATATATAATCATTATTTTTCTGTACTTGTTCTATTGCACATATTGTACAGTTTTTAAATAATCGTATTCATTCAAACTTTTTGTTCAATTTACGGCAAACATTCACCTTTTCATAATCCCATTTATTATGTATGGATGTGATCTTAAGCCGCATTGGCAAACTGCTTGCCAAACCATATGTTTTTTTGCCAAATTTTTCAACAGCTATGGTAGTAATTGCTCCGTCCAGTTCTTTACCTTTCTTTTTGATGTAATATTGGGGACCTGGAAGTGTCGAGAAATCCATTTTGACGTAGGTCTCGTCGTTCATTACGAAACAAGAATCTTTTCTTTCGTTCAACCATTTGTTGTGTTTCTTTGCTCGATCGATCCCTCTATTAAATAGTTCAACACTTCTTTTGGGGATTTTTGACTTCTTGTATGTCCGTAGATTATTTCTGGTTTTAGCTCGTTCCACAATCGATTTGGTTGTTTTGGTTTTTCTGCCAAATCTCGCACAGACATCGAGGGATGTTTCGAAATGACTCTTACAGTTTTCTGATCCAACATTTTATTTGGAGCACCTGATTTTTCTCCGGATCCGGGCTTGCGTGATACAGAAAGATTGATTTGACATTTTTTTTTACATTTGTTACCGTATTATTGGAAACACCGACCAATTTACCAATTTTTTTATTGGTATACTCGGGATGATCATTGCACAATCTAATTATTAAATCACATTTTTCTCCTTATGATGCGTTCATTTCGAAACAAATAAAACAAATGCCCAATTTGACGTTGATTCGTTTTTTTAAATTGTTTTTCGACAAAATAACGGTACCAGTTTTTTTCTTTTGCGTAGTAACCTATGAGATAATATAAATTTGGGAATCACAAATTTCATTCGGTACACATAATAAGAAACTCTTTAATTTTTAATCAAATTGATATGTTAATTTACTCAAAAGCTATTTTGGTGTCATAGATTACACATTTTTTATTATTTTTTTACAATTCCAAGATGGCGGATCCAAAAGGGCCGCCAAAATTGGCAAATTTTTCGACGTTCATAAAGATTGTTACAAACATGTCCTAGAAAGTTTTCGGGGTCCCTGATCACGAATTTTAGGTCAGAATTTTAATATTCAAGATGGCGGACACCAGATGGTGGTCGAATATGGCCGAAAAAGGCTAATTTTTCGACGTTTATAGAAATTCATAGAAACTCGGTCTAGGTGGTTTTCGAGGTCGGTGATCATTAATTTAGGTTCTTAACATGAAAATTCAAGATGGTGGACCCCAGATGGCCGTCATAAACCTCAATTTTTCAACGTTTATGAAAATCTATAAAAACATGATTTAGGGGGTTTTCGGGGTCGCTGATCACGAATTTGAGGTCAACATTTAAAATTTCTCTCAAAAAATACCAGATTCTCAATAAAAAATATTTTTTCAAAAAATATCTAAAAATAACACTTTATATCGAGAATCTGGTACTTTTTTGAGAGAATTGTTAAATGTCGACCTCAGATTCGTGATCAGCGACCCCGCAAACCTCCTAGATCATGTTTTTATTGATTTTCATAAACGATGAAAAATTGACATTTATGGCAGCTATCTTGGGTCCGCCGTCTTAAATTTTCAAATTCTGAACCTAAATTAATGTTCACCGACCCCGAAAACCAACTAAACCGAGTTTTTATTGATTTGAACGATGAAAAATTAGCCTTTTTTCGGCCATATTCGATCACCATCTTGTGTCCGCCATCTTGAATATTAAAATTCTGACCTAAAACTCGTGATCAACGACCCCGAAAACTTTCTAGGACATTTTTCTAACATTCTTTATGAACGTCGAAAAATTTGTCAGTTTTGGCGGCCATCTTTGATGCGCCATCTTGGAATTGTAAAAAAATAATAAAAAATGTGTAATATATGACACCGAAAACATTTCTGAGTAAATTGACAGAGTTAAAATTCCGTTTTTATATCAATTTGATTAAAAATGAAAGATTTGCTTAGCAGATTTGGTCCGCCATTTTGAAAATCGAAGGACGCTATAAAAACGCTATACGGCATTTAAAAAGTAGACATTCTAAGCAAAATTTTAAGCCCAAAAAAGTTCATTTATCTCAACAAATGAAATGTGCAGGATGGGAGGGGTGGCCGATTTGACAGAGAATGCCCCATTTGTTTTTTGATTATTTGTCGGTTGATTAAGAGATCGTTGCCTTGAAATCAAAAAGATATTTTCATTTGGCCAACAATGATGAAATGGGAATTTCAAAAGATCGGATTTTCAAAGTAAGACCGCTTATAAATATGCCTAGGAAACAGTTTTGCCAGAAGGTTTTTGTCACAAGGGTGATTCAATTGTCGAATCGCAGTGGTAAGCCAGTGTGAGGCACGGGTTAAATAATCGAACCATAAGCAGCTAAAAAAAAATTAATTTTTTGTTTTATTTCAGACAATGCCCTCCAGAATTTTACATTAATGTCAATCTAATACTATGGATACGGTCGAATACTCGCGTAAATCCGATAAAATTCGGTAAATGCATTTGCCTTTTTTATGGAGGGTACAAAAAAAGGTAAATGTTTCACGTTTAAGCTGTGTTTATGACTTAAGAAAATAAAAAGATTGACACGACCAACCGAATTATTTAAAATGTCACCAGCCTCGCCCACTAGTTCCATGATCTAATGGAAAAATTTCTTACTTTGAGCAAAAGTAAGAAATTTTTCAACTTGGGCATGAAACTAGTAGGGGGACTTGTGACATTTTAAATAATTTGGTTGGTCTTGTCGATGATTTACCTGAGAATTCGACCGCAGTCAATACATAAAATACAGTAGAACCCTGGTACACGACAAACTCGGTATACGACTTTTTTTGGCTGAGGAAATTTTGCTCGGTATACGACGCTTCGGTACCACGACCATATTTTCATACGACGTAAAATTCGATTATTTTTATTTTTTATCATAAAAACTTAATGCGTGCATGCGCAGAAATTATTTTTCAATTTCTTTTTGTTTTCATTCTCTTTACAAAAAGGAAAAAATTAAAAATATGAAAAAAATATTTCTTTATTAATTTAAGGCGGGTTTTGAGTTGCAGTCCTTCCTTTCTAATTCGTTCCAGTCGTATACCGAGTTTGGCCATATATCGGGGTATCACTTTATTTTTGAATCCATTAATATATGATAGTTATATAGGTAAAATTTGAACATGGGAATGGATTAATTCGGTTTACATGGCTTCTTATGGCAAAGGTTGTTTCGGTAAATACCACTGTATGCCTAATAAATAATAATACTTAAGGCGGTTTTATGGCTAGCTTCGTTCGTTCGTTCATTCGGTCTGATTTTTGTTTAATCCAATCAAAGGAACAGGAACGAAAAATATCGTAAACGCAGTCGACGTGACATATTTTTCTTGTATGATGGTACTACAATATGTATTTATACAGTGGTTAATGCCAATAGAATCAACCGACGAAAATAATACTGAAGAGTTAAATTACTGAAAAACCGTTTTGACAATAAATGGTTCATTTATTCATTTATCAGGCTCGCATTCGAGAGATAAATAAAATTTCAGCTGTTGCAAATCAGTGTCATCTCTCCAAAGGCTTATTTGAACAAAGTGTCTCCAATGAGCCCAGTCTGAATTTTCGGTATAATATGCGTTTGCAAGACGCAATTCGCCGTTTCCGAAAATCAGATACCTAAGACTAAGACTCATGTATTATACTGTGGAAGATGTAAATTTCCCGTTTTTTTGTTAGGTGCTGGTTAAAATAGTTGTGTGTGTATTCTCCGTGTCCAATATGAAGGCGCAAATCAAAATAATCGTGCTGGGAGTTCAGGTTCGAGGCAGCTTTTCTTTGATTCAATTAGTTCCGGTATATTCTTTAAATACAAATCACTGTTTCTATGTTTGTTTTAATCACCGATTTATTCACCTAATTTCGCAGAATTATTTTGTTCACTGTATTTATTCACTCTATATTTATTCGCTGTATTTTCTCAAAGTTTTTATTTAGAATGTTTCTCGAATTTTATGAAATGCCTTTATATGGTAGGTATATAAAAAAATCGTTCTACAAAACACCTCGCCATCTATCATTTCAGTAATTATTAATTGCCATAATTATGTTGGTACTTATACTATAATTTTATACTTTTGATCTACAAGGTTGGTAATTGATCATAATAAACAAAAATAATAATGAAGTGTCAAATTGTAATAATTTGACTTAGAATGAACAAAAAATAATTTTATTATTTAATATTTAAAGGTCAAGAATCGATTTTAAATAATGATGCTGTTGCCATCAGTCTTGGTGTCAGAAAATTGGAAATAGTATTTATTTCTCGGTGATTCTTTGTGAATTTTCTTTTTTTTTGGGATTCACCTTAAATATGTGTTTTGAGAAAATAGATAAATTAGTTGACGTCGAAGTCAATTTGGATTTCATGCTGGAAAATTCAAATGCCAATCGAACATAATTAAATTATATTTCTTACAGTCGTCCGCAGTCAAGTCAAAGGTCGTATACTTCGTCAAATTTGCGAAATACTTCGTTGACCACAACTGTCAATAATCAACATAATGTGTATTGTGCCTTTTGTGGTCAATCTGGCCATTTGATTTATATATGCCCTAAATTTATGGGAATAATCTTAAATGATTTTACAACAACAACAAAAAAGTGTTTGTATGTGTTACAAAAAGCCAACATTCGTTTAATTACAAGGATTAATTCATTCAAATCAAATATTTGAGGAAAAAATCCAAACACACAAAATTTAACAAGATTTAAACTATTTGGGCTTTCACAAAGCCAATCCCCTTAAACTTAATAATGGATCAAATCGTATAAACCTATTAATCGACATTCGGCACCTAGGAAAATTGAATCTTAAGGCGGATTCATAGTTGGCTTTGTTCATTCATTCATTCGTTCTGAAATTTGTTTTATCCAATCAAACGGACACAAACGAAAAATAACGTCATTTTCAAGGAATACGATTGAATAAAAAAAAATTTAGAACGAAAGAACGAACGAACGAATGAAACTCAAAACCCACCCGCCTTGAATCCGCCTTTATGCATGTCAAAAAAAAATCGATATTTCAAAACTATTTTCTATCGGCAAACATCAAAAACAATTCTCTCTTTTAAACATAGATAAAAAAAGGGTTGGTATGGGTATACCGAAGATTTAAATTGCGAAAATAAAAATCCCGAAAAAAAATACGGAAAAATAAAAACCCGAAAATTCTAAATCCCGAAAATTTTAATTCTGAAAAATAAAATCTCGAAAAATAAAATACTGAAAAAAAATCCTGAAAAATCTCGAAAAATACTGAAAAATAATGTAATCATCTGTATCCAACCGCGCGGTTGAAAACAGATGATTACATTATTTTTCAGTATTTTTTCGAGATGAGCTAGTATGCACATCTCAAACTTGCATTTTTACGATTATAATTTACTTCGGTCTAAAAAGACCAAAGTATTGAAATCCTGCCAAAAATGATGGAAAATTTGTGTGGTCCAAAACCACTTTTCTCGACGTTTTGAAAGACCCTGAGTCTGAAAAAGCAGAAAAAAATGTCTGTCCGTCTGTCTAGATGTCTGTACCCATGGCATCTCGCGAACGGCTTGTCCAATTTTGATTTTTTTTCGCCAATCTGTTTCTATGGTCAAGGCGGAGAGTTGAAGAGCTTATGGATACTGTACGTCAAGCGTTATAAACAAATTTACGATTTTTTTATATATGCTGATTTGAATATGCTGGATGTTGAATTGGGCATTGAATTTGTAGTTGGCGTAGTGTTTGCGGTTGAGTTGAGGGTTGAGTGGAGTTCCGTTTGCGGGTTAAATTAGGGCTGAGTTGGGGTTAGATTAGGGTTTAGTTAGCAGTTAAACTGAGGATCTGTGATTTATGATTGATTCTTCCCCATATTCCAGAACTTCATCCAAAAAAACATATTAGAATCCCAATTCCAACGCACATGTCAAATTTCATAATACACGATTGAAAAATAGGCAAGTTCCATCCAGTTTTAAAAGGAATTGCAATAAATATTAAATTATATTCTTATATCCAAGGAATTAATTTAATAAGCTATATTAACACACGAAAGTTTGTACATGCACAACTAACAATGTGTGCGTGTGCGTATGCGTATATTTATGTGAACATTATCTACATGTACATACATTATATATGCTCTGAGTAATTCATCTTTATGAAGCACCTAACTATAATAAAAAATGTATAAATATTTTCAGCGTTTTGTGTTTTAGTTTTATAAATTTCGAGATTTTAATTTTCAGTATTATTTTTGTCGATATTTCCTGAATTTTTTGTTTCAGTATTTTGAGTTATTTCTGTTTTCGGTGTTTTAAGTTTCTAGATTTTGATACGATCCCATTGAAAAATTACCCAAATCACAGATTTTTACTAAAACTGCTTTTTCATGACCACGCACAACTATCTAATTTTTAGAAAAATATCTAGCTAAGGCGCTTTCATGTAAAAATGGTTATGCATTTGAATAAAAATAAAAATTGTTTGATAGAAAAAGCTTAGTTTAGACCTTCGGTGACCAACAAATCATATGCAAGTAGCCAATATAAGCGTAATTAATCTTCAACGACAATAACTTAATTTGTAGCATTATCAAAATCGATCTTTTTCTAAACATTTTTTGTTTAAATGTTTTACATTAAATGAGAACAAAAGATTATAAATAATCAAATATTATATTGGGCGAGAACAGCCTTGCATCAGATTTGCGAATAATACAAATAATTTAAAAATTCGAGTTTGGCGTAAATTTAGCGATAACCACTTTTTAGAATGAGAGAAGAAATAAAAAATAAAAAAATTATCTCCGAACATCAGTCAATAATACACATTGTTTCCAATAGAAGTACTTATTAGCTAAAATCATGTTTCGTTCCAGTATCAAACTTATATTCAACTTATTGTTAGTTTTCAAAGTGTGCTTTTTGACTCGACAAGACGTCAAAAAGTTTGCAGAGTAAGTTTTAGCTTATTGATTGTTAATAAGTAAGTTACTTGAATTTTCATGTCACAGAATCCAAGTTTATGCCTAAGGCGTACCGAGGTGTAACACTCCCACTGTCAACAGCCAATCCATTGCAATTGGTGATTATCCCCATATTGCGATTCTTGTATACGGTAAAATAAAGAATATCAATGGAATTGTCATAGTTCACTTGTATGTTCGCACTATATTTTAACATAAATAACATTATTTTACATACAGATTTACCTCAAATATGTATATTTTGGTTTTATTGATAGGTTGTTACCTTCTAAAGTAAGATTAGGAGAACCAAGTGCTGTTTATTCGGGTGAAAATAGATCATCTGATTTTGATATAGACAAATTGATTGTGCACCGCCGTTTTACTCTTAGCGCATTGTACAACGACATTGTTTTAATCATATTGTCGCGGAAAGTGGATTTGCTTCGAGCATATTCTACCAAGCAAATTATGAATCATCTAAAACACGAATTCCTGAACACCGAGCATTAACAAGATATGAGAATATATTGGTCATCAACGAGGAATGGAGAAATTATTCGGTCATTGAATCACATCGACTTCGTGATGCTATCACTGACGAAATTTTTCCACTAAAAAAATGTCAAAAGTGTTTGCTGATTACGTACTAATCGGAGAGTCGGGAGCTCCGATATATGTACATATATTGATCAGCTTCAGGTCCTGTGCTTTCAAGTACAATTGAGTATTTCATTTTTTGGTTTGACAGACATGAATTCACGAAGAATCGGCAGTAACCGTACGGATTTGTTTCTAATTAGCCGAAGTAGTGGAACGTTTCGAATTTTAAGGGACCGTCAACATAGAAAGAGAATTTTTTTTAAAGACAAAAAGTCCTTTAAAAGAACGTAAAAGGTTCTGCCTAACAGTAAAAGTCAAGGTCTGGAAATATGATTTAAAAGACAAAAAATTACAGAATTAGTCGTATTATAGAGAGTTCGAGTTCAAAAATTATCGAGAAAAGGATTGTGTAAATTACATAAATGAAAGACGGAAGGACCGAAAAAATATCGACATAGAGAAAAAAATCTAGTTACATAGAGAGTTGACAAATTATATGCCTCATAGTATTGATTTTCATTTATTCAATGAAGCTTGAAGATCGAATGGAATCCAATTTTACATCTCAAACCAATTATTGTGTTTTGACTTTTGACTAAATACATCTTTTATCATTTTTTTTTTTTTTTTTGTTAAGAGAAAAGTGTAAACAACAAATAATCTCGCCTCATCAGCATAGCATTTGCCCACTTTAATTTACCGTATCAGTTCAAGTTTAGAGTTGCCTTTAAATAGAGATGCTAAAAGAAAAAAAATCGTGTTTTGATAATTTTCTATAGTATGCAGTTTGGTTGACTCATTAATGCGTCATCAAACGATTAGACAGTAAAATTTAGTACATTGAGTAGTATTGAGATGATTGATTACATTTTAAGAAATGTCTAATTTTATAGGATACCTACGGTGTAGTATCTATATTTATAATCATGTCGAATACCGCACAGTATTAGACTCGTCCATCATAACGGGTGCAGGTAGCATTTGAACTTCATGAAACTGTTGTATCCGTTAAACTTATGGGAATAAAATGCTATGGAGTGTTCCGCTTTATCGTGTTACTGGAAAAAGAATTCTCCAACCCCGGTTGAAGAAGCATCAATTTTATGAAAAATGGAAACAGGATATACTAAAATAGAGAGGTGTTCCACTCTAAGGAAGCGGAGATGCTTGACGATCTTTAGGAGAAGGATATGCTCTAATCGCCTTGATTTCACTTGCTGGAGGATAAAGCGAATTTTACCTAGGTTAATGGTTAGATTTGTAGACTTTAATCTGTTTATGAATATGGTACTTCAAATACTTCTTAAAATTGCTTGACGCTACCAACTGATCATTAAGATAAAGGAATATCTTGTCGTGTTACTCGTGTAGCAGTAGTTGCTACAATAGTCGGCACAAACTTTTAGATGATTCTAGTTTCCGAAAGGCATGACGGTGAACTAATGCAAGGGTCTACCCGAGACCCTGCAAGTGGTTTTAGTTTTAGCATCATCGTCGAGTTTATGTAGTCTGCAAGTAGGCATCCCTCAAATTTGTTAAGGCCATTCAAATAAATTTTGAATAACACGATTAGTTAAGAGAAAATATAGTAGTATAAGATAGCCTTTAACTAAATAAGTATTTAAGATGAAGTTATAATGAATAGGAGTATAAATTTGTATTTTTTTTGAGTAAATAGGTCATTGAACTTGTATTTATTTGCTTTATGTATTTCGATCTATTTACCTTGTTTTTTTATTTCTGATGATGAGTCATTGTTTTTGGTATTAAAATAAATGCATTTTGAGTTTTTTTTATGTATAGGATTCCCAAACGATATCGTATGCATCGTTAGAATATGTACGTGCTGTACTTGTATTTCTACATTTATTTGTTTGAAGTAGAAGTATCCAAATAAATGTCTATATACATAACAAAATGCACAAAATGCGTTTACATACATACATATTCCAGGGAGTACATAATATAAATCTTTATATAATGTAAACTTTCTAGAAATTTGCAAATTTTTTGTTATTTCGATTTATTGTTGAGATTACCGCCGATGAAGCTTAGGCTTGAATTTGGTGAAGGAACTTAGTTACTTTTAATAGTGAAATAGTGAACTATAAACGTGTTAGCCGCCAAGAGATCGGTTACAGATTATAGAAATAGGTGTTTTCAACCGACTCACTTTCTATCACTGCATGCTCCTAACTGGATCATCCGATCCAATTCCGCGTATAAAATAACCTGGGTAACAGTAGAAACTTCGTAATGACTCGCAATACACCAGTTGGGACAAATTTGGAGCAAGATACAGGCATAGTATTTTCTCAACACATTCTTTCCTTAACCGAGTATATGAACTGATTATTAACGAAAATTTTTGTAAAGGGATGACCACCACTTTCTGTCAAAATTAAGCGTTATTTGCTTGTTTTCCTTGCTTTTTTAAAGAGTCTCTTGCATTTTTGACAGGATTATTGAATCTCCTTGGACTCCCAAGGTGGCCGAGATTGATATCTAGGCCTACTAAGAGGGCTAAACTTCCGACACTTTCCAATTTAATAGACTTCATCAAAAAGTTTGCGACAAGTGTAATATCTAATACCTCCTTGATTTCACCTGGATATACCTGTCATTTTCACAGTCTGTTCTTAGTTGTAAAAGTCTGCTTATTGTCTATGTTATGAAGTTAGTACTTATAATGAAATCAAGGTGTAACTCACTTCGCTCATTTGTATCCGTACTTATTCAGATTATCTGAAGAGACTTTTTTTCGCTTTTCAAAATGAACTGATTGACCTGATTGAAATTTGCAACTACAGTACAGAATGACCTAAAGTGAAATGCCAAACAATATTATTTAGGGATAGATTGAGTTGGGAACCGTGATGGATTTCAACCTAACTTTAGACGGCGCGGCATAAGAACTGGCTGATCAGTGAGTTAATAAATTAAACCAGCAGACGTTGCCACCCCTTTCCTTAAACAATAAATCGAAACCTGATTATTTTTGTGAATTGTATATTTTTCATTTCACATATTTCGCTAAACCGCACGAAAATCTCTTCCCAAGCATCGCTACTAACCAAATCTCACATTTATCTTAAATTACTCGTTTTTTTCTACATCTACAACAATATAACACATAAGGAATGAAAAATAATTCAAATCAAGAACGAATGAAAAATATTTTATTGCGGTTTTTCTACTTCAATTTCAAGATTTTATTAAACCCAACATACATATACACACATACTCACAAAAAATAGAAAAGCTTAGAAAATATAAATTTTTCCACTTTGCTTTTCTTTTTTATCTTCGGTTTTTAAGATTTGCATATTTTTTTGTTGAAGAATTTTTATAGTTATAAAGAAAGATTTCTTGTTTTTGCTTGCTTGGTTATCAATCCTGATTAAGTGGTTTTGTAAATTTGTAATCCGGATTTTGTTGTAGATTTTTCTACATTTTTTTTTTTTTTTTTTTTGTTAAAATTATAAAAACGAGAATATTATAATTAAAAATATATTTATAAATTTTTCTATTACACTTTGTTTGTGAACACGTCCAATTTTTGTAGGTGACAATTCCAAATTACATAAAATTTCCATAATTTTCATTTAATTAAATATTCCATTCACATAAATTCTCAATTTTTAAAATAAATAAACTTTTTGCACTTTTTTTTTTGGTTCAGTGTTTGTTCTCCCAAAAATGGAAAATTATCTTTTTTTGTTTTTTTATTTTGGAAAATTTGTTGTATTTTCATAAACACAACCAACATTTTTCCACTTCAGTTAAACCATAAAAGTATAAATAAATTACTGTTTTTGATACTTTATGGTTTTAAAACAAATTTTTTGAGTATATTCGGTTGAAATTAATACTTTGAAGGCATATCATTTGAATATTAAGTCAACAAAATAATGGGAATATGTATGTATATACATATACGATGTCGGTATTTTAATATGGGACGAGCTAAAATCAACCATTTCCACCTCATGCACTAGGCCGCCTAACCTAAATATCAAGGCACCTCCCCTTATTTTGGTTTTATTTAAATTTTTATGTTTTTGTACGAGCTATACAAGATACAACAAATATAATTACATGAATGGTCATTTAATTTGTATATAATAGGGTGAAAATAATTTTAAAGTTTTTTTCTTGAAATTATAATTATTTTGGGTATTAACATGATGTCGTCCATACAGATAAAATTATTATACCAACTTCTAAATTCTAGCTTCAGTTCAAATTAATAAATCCTTCATACTGAATTTAGTTTTCAAAGTTATGGTACACGTTTATGGGAGGTCTTTTTAAAATTGTTTAAAGACATTTATAGTGATTGAATCTAGAATCAAATCAAGTTCACTGAATTTTTTATGAATTTCGGTCTTATTTTATTTTCCAAGGCATTGGATTTGGAATTTACATTCAATTTTGGTCAAATACAATATAATAATAGCCAAGCAATTCTCGTTTGCAATTCGATTTAAGTGAGGGAAGTTATTTAAGGTATTCCGGTGCTTACTCGATTTGAGAAATTCAAAGTAAATAACATTACACGATTCAGAATGGAATGATGATATGAGATGTATATTATGAACAATGGTTCAGACAGTTGCGTGTCTAGCGAATGTAAGATCTAAATCGGTGCGTGTCGGCCTTGCCCCGCCAATGATCTTCGATACACATTTAGTTTCCGAAAACCAACAATACCAAGATGCAACCGCTGATGAGGAAGCCGAATTTGATGAGGATCAAGAACCAGAGGTCGATGAAAATTAAATTATCTAATTTAAGAATCCTCTGCCAACCCAGCTTTTCTTCCTCAAAAAAACATAAAAAACGCAAAAAAATGGAAATTTAAACAAAACGCTTAAGTCAAAGAAAATTAATTAAGAATCCAATAGATTTTAAAGAATCGAATGAATTCGAGATTGATGATCGCATCGATGTTGATATCACGCATCGATGGTGATAATGTCACCCAGCAGTATCGCACTCTTTAAATTCAAATTTAGACGAGTATTCTTTAGACGCTGATTTTCCTAGTTTCTCACCTCTTTACCAGCCAACTAATTTTACTTTATTCGAAGAGACGTATAAAACGAGGAAAATCAGCGCCTAAAATATTCGTCTAGATAGGATGATTTAGCCTACGAGTATCTTTTGGGCGCTGATTGCTGTTGTCACAACAACAACTCGCGTTTATACTTGTATTCTCCAAACGTTGTAATTCGTCTATATCTGTATAGATTATTTTCTTTGTTCATAGTCATAATCTTCTCGCAAGTACAGATATATTCAAATATATTTGTGTAAGCTAAACTTTTGGGAGACCAAATTAACTCCGCGGAAATTAATTCCGCCGAAAATTTGTGTGTGGCGAAATTAATTCCTTTTCATTATGAATTAAATCCACGACATCTAATTTTTTTATTAATGTAATAATTTCATGTGGATTTAATTCCATTTTTAAGTTATACGTATAGCGAATTTAATCTACATTGAAAAATAATTAAATCAGTGCTGAATGAATTTACATTTATCGGCTAAAATAATTCATTTTGAAAATGAATTTAACTCCACCGATAAACCTGATTATTCGATTTATTCCACCACAAAAATAGAAAGTAAGTATCGTCGCCGAAAGTGAAACAAATGTAATCTTTTGAAATTAAATGGTACTGAAACGTCATACATGCATTACACCTTCACGAGCAACTACTAAAATACTTATTGGAATACGAAAGGTTGAAATTTATTTAATAACTTGTACTCCAACGTGAAATGAATTTAACTTATTCTTATCAAACTAGTACAAATAAATTAAACAAATAATGGTCCCTTTAAAAATGAATTAATTTCACAACGAATTTAATTGATAATAAAAATGAATTAATTCCCCGCAAAAAAATGAATTAATTTGCTCGGATATAATTCAGTTTGAAACAAAATTCACGAAGCGGAATTACTTCTCGCGGACTTAATTCACAAATTCTAAATTTGTAATGAAGTGACGCACAAACTGCTTTAAAATTAATACAAATAAAACCTTTTTCAAAATCAAAAATTTTAATTAAATTTGATATTCAGGTTTAATAGAAAAGTTAGACTTAATTAAATTGTATTCAAAATTATTTGTGCACTGAAATTTTGATTCACAATAATTTGTGTAACGTGTTAAATATCATAGAGGCATCATAAAAACTTACTAGAGCAGGCAAACTAAAAGTGATAATTTGTCAAAAATACATAATTTTAAATTTAATTGGTTTACTCCTTCTTTTTAATTTTTTCACGTTGCACAAATAATTATGAATATATGTAATTTAATTAATACATAGTAACTTTTCCTAGAATTAAAATATTAAAAATATTTTAACTGGAATGTAAAGCAAATAGTTGGGTTTAGGACAAATCCACAACCACAAAAACAATCAGATGGTGTCAAATCGGGTAATCTGGGTGACCATATAGTATGTTATCGCCGAATGTCGATATCGCACGTCCACAAAACGTTTGATGCAAAATGGTCGTTGTTTGATCGTTTTGCTGTGTGGCATGGAGTACCAATTACCATGCTGTTAAAATGAGAGGCCTTCTATTTCGTCCGAAGCAACATTTTAGGTAATCGGGTATTCGGGTAGTTCTTATCACTAATAAAACAATCAAGCGACCGTCGTAAATTGGTGTACACGTGCATGTTTCTACCTAAATGGTGAAAAATTTTTGGGTTCTAGGTTTCGGTGCCCAACCAACACATTTCGGGTTTCTTCATAATATCAATATGCCGATATCGAATAAATCTGCATAAATCTCTATAAATTTCCCATCTATGCAGCTATTTAGGCCTTTATAAATAAATAGCTACATTTTTATGCAACAATCCTTCTTCTAAGTAGTTTGAGAATTTTAAATTAATGTCTCGTCTCAAATTAACTTTTTCACAAAATAACTTTAACACATAAACTACGACCTTAGTGGTTATTATTAAAACGTAAATGGTTGGAAAGATTTAATATTAGAAATAATAATTGTATATTCAATTATAAGTTAACGAATCGTACAATTGGTTTTCAAATCAAAACAAAGCTGGATTAAGTTCTTTTCTAATTTTGTAAATCAAAGAAAATTAAATTAATTTGTTTGTAGAAAATCCTAAGAGATATGTGAAGGTCCAAAAACTCGAAAGTTTTCATTTAAAATATAAATGCTTCATTTAGTAACATAAAGTTATATGAAACTGGAATTCTAAAGAAATCAAATTTTATAAATGTTTTACAATCTGAAATTATTTTTAGTTTCCTAAATCTTATCTTTCATAAAGGATTTTATGTTTATAAATAAAAGATAAAATTCTAAAAAAAAACACCGCTCTTGTCTCTTAACTCTTCATCAATTAAATAAGTAAATAACCAAATGGATTAATAGAGAAAAGCAAGGTTGATAAATTATAAAAGGTATGTAACCTTTTTGTTGGATTATTGTTGTACAATTTGTGTGGTTGTATAAATTTTTTAAATTTTCAGTTCGGCGATTTTACATCACAATGCTCAAGATCGTTTTGAAGCGTGTAGTGTAGATGTTTCAGTTTTTTTTGTCGCTTAAGTTAATCAAATAAGATATACCACCTGCAAATTGGTGAATTTAATTATAGAATAAAACTTAGCATTGATTTATTGTGATTATAAAGTTGGACGCTTCACAAAACCTTTCCAGAATATTATTTGCATCCTCAAAAGTATAGATTTGAATAATTTTAGGGACTTGGAAAATTTTAATTTTCTCCATTATCTTTTAGCATGACTTTTCATTGTTTTTTGTGGGGAACCGGTGCTTGTGGATCCATTTTTTTTAGTTTTTTCTACAAGGATTGTAAAGAGTTTAGATTTAATAATTATTGTGGTGGTTAGTAGTGTAGGAACTGTTTGAATCAACCTTTCCATTACAATATTGGCCACATTTTTGAGCTTTTTAGTATGCTTAACTAATTTGAAGAAGAAAGACTAAATTGTGGTAATAAACGCTATTTAATTAAATCGTTTGAAGCAATTTAAACCCAAACTAAGCCAGAAACATTAATAGAAGAGAGAAGAATTTTTAGCATTCAACGAATCTAATGAACTTATAGTTGGTTCAATTAAAATTGTTGATTCCATATTTCTAAAAGCATAAGTTGAGAAATAAACTAATGTCATTAAGAACTTTTTAAAATCAAAAATTAGGAAATCAATAACTTCATCAAGACATATTATTGGACTTTCAAACGAAACGAACTCTCTCAGGAATCTTATATTCAACATAACTCAAATTACCAAATCTTAATTTAAAAACTAAATTAATAAACTTTTTATCGGTGACTGCAATTGAATTTTTGCAATGATTATCTTAAATTTAAAATAAGAAATTCGATAATTAAAAAAATTAGGGAATTCGGAAATTTTTAATCGAAATAAGATAAATTTTTAAATCAGAATTAGAAAATTTAAGTTTAGAAATTTGCCTGGCTTTCAGAAGAATTAAAAAATGCTTTAAAAATTTCCAAAATTCATTGTGCTTAATTTTACAATCGATATAATTTAAAAGAATTTAAGAAATCTTTAATTAATTTTATTCAAATTTATATAAATTACATTCACTATTAGTGTACAAAATTATTATGCCGCAAGGGAACCCATCAAGCATTACTAACTAAAAGTGCTATAAGCTAATGTTTCAACTACCTGAATGGCAATATTTGACCAATATTATTGTTCAGTGTTGCAACTCTATATTCTTGTGTAGCCACCGATTTCATTATTGATTGGATAGTACCATATTCAGTTACGCCAATAAGGTTGATTGGTGGTGGAGCATTTTCCTTAATTTTGGTAGGTTGGTTTTCCTGATCGGGTATATTTTACTGATTTAGATTTAATATCCCAGTTTTCGCCTTCCTTTTTTTGCAGGTCTTTTCTTTCTGTTCTTTTTTAAGATCCAGTCAGTTTCTTCTCTTAATTATTCTTCGTCAGCATGGTAGAATGTAGCGCACTGTTCCTCTCGTTTCTTGGGTTGCAAAGCATTTTTCTTACGGAACTCTGAAGCATCCTTTTCCTCAGGTTCCTGTGATGCTAAAGAATTTTTCAGTTTTTAATTTTCTATCTTAAGAGTTTTCACCTTAAACTTGTTAATTAAATCCGATGTAATTTTTTCAATCTTACACAGTTGTCTGCGTAGTTCTTCATTTTCATTTCCGGAAGGTGTTACTTATAGCTTGTTTGAACACTCCAATGAATCAATCGCAAGAATTTAATTGATACTTAGTACATAAGCTTCTATATAGCTTAGCGTGACTGAGTTTTTGGAATATACACCATCTGCAAATGAAAACATCACATCAATAAATGAAATTTCACAAACGTGAAAGTATTTGGTGAGACGAAAAGGTATTTGATATCGATCTGTATGATAAGAGGATAGTTGGATTGAGGTACTGGAAAAATTAAAATGCGCAAGTACAATAATTTCTTCAGAAAGATGTTATAATTAACCTAATCAAACGCTTTAGGGGCACTTTCGAGAAACAACAAAGACACCATACCATTTGCAAAAGTTTAGCTCAAATCGTCAATAATTACTGCATTTTTTTAAACTCGATATCAGTTGTTCTTGATTTCAAGATGATTTACAGTTAATTCGATTTGGTTTAATTTAGTATGGCTTTTTATAATAATTTGATCATTTTTAATTCATAGGCTTCAATTATACCAAACTTTTGTATAGTTTTGCTATCTAGCACCCGAATTCCGATTCGGTGACAAATGATTTAATTTTTTTTTTCGACTAGTCACTACTCATACTCATCAAAATTCCGATTCCCGTATTGCAGATGAGTTTACTGGATTATTTTTTGTTGACATTATTTTGTTGTTAACACAAAATTTTCTATCAAAACATGTTTATTTTCTAGATTGACATATTGTCGCGCTTTTTGTATACATAATGTATACAAAAAATTATAAATCAAAATAAAAGAATTAATAGAAAATTTGTGACCGAAAATTTATAAATTTGTGTTACGCATTTTAAATTTAGTTGCAACAGTTTTATGTGTTTACACAATTCGTACCTTTGCGTGATTTTTAAATATTTCCGCAGGATTTTCTCTGCGGCCATCCAATGTAATTTAGAATAATTGAGTCTCATTCGGGTTAATTAATTTTTTTTGGTTTAGTTTGAGACAACATTATAAATTTAGGTCTCAATATTTTCATTCTGGGTTCTAAAAATTAAAAAAACGGAAACAATTTTTTATGCATTGTGCATAATATCTATTACATAGATCTTACGATCTAAATAAGACCATTTCTTACAGAAAAATATTTTATGGGCATTTTTGACAGATGAACAGATTTTGGGTCGATGGCATATTAGTTAACGACACTAAAAACCAACATGCAGAAAATGAAAGGTGTGGTGTACACAAGAAATTTATAATTTTACATTTTTTTGTTTATTTTCAAAGAAATACAAAATTTTAAAAACTGAAAGATACATTTTTTAAATGAAAATATTATTTGAATTACTTATTTGAGAAACCAGATAAGTCCCATAAACATGGTTCTGAGAAAATAAAAAAAAAACTGTCAGTCTATTGAAAGTTGTAAGTTTTTTTAGTTTAGCTATTGATAAATGTTAATGATTTGTAGGGTTTATAACTCAAATGATGCGCCTTGCTATTAAAAAGGATATTTCATAAATTGTCAAAAAACCCATATGATGGTTATATCGGGTTTCTCAATTAAGTGATTCATTTATTTAGCAAAATAATTTTAAATAATATTATACTTTTGTAATTTGTATTTAATTTCGG
The DNA here is from genome assembly GCA_963556165.1 of Tipula helvola. NCBI lineage: Eukaryota > Metazoa > Arthropoda > Insecta > Diptera > Tipulidae > Tipula > Tipula helvola. The sequence continues at coordinate 292,780,425 of OY744482.1, read as the reverse complement.
ATCCCTCAACGTCTCAGTCACAAAAAAACTAAATAAATAAAACTAACTTTTACCAAATTCGAATATTGCCATGTTCAGATTTCTATTTCCTTTTATTTAATATAATTATTTTAGTTTGATATAAAATAATATTTATCAAAGATGGCGCCGATCCGTTTTTATTCACATATCCAATTAGAAACTAAATTGATGTCAAAAATTGAACATGCTTTCGTTTATTTTCAGTTTCACACTGTCATGTTAAGGATGTTTCACGTAAAACAAAATTTCCCTTTGCCTACACTACAAATATTAAAATATACTGTACGTTCGTATTCAGGGGTTAATTCTCGTCTCTAATGACGTCAATATCTTTTCATATGAACAAAACTTTTTCACCGACCATTTTGACACAATGATTGACACTTTCAGTATCAATTTTAGGGAAGTATTTTGAATCACTTGTACATTTTTTTAAACGCAGCGTTCCACCAGATGAGTGTGCCATACAGTAGGACGCTTAGAACCATAGCCTTATAGTAACAATTTATTGTTGAGATTAAATTTACTATTTTTATTGAACAGTGGGTAATACATTCTGAGATGATTTTTACATTTATCAACAGTTTGGAAATATGTAATTTCAAAGGGACTTTAGAATCCTGGTTATTTTTGACATGACAAACTATCACTATTTGGTGAGTAATAGAACGTTGTTCTCTAAATCCAAATTAATCATCAATTAACAATCGTGTATCCTCTATAAAATTTTTCATACTCAGCTTAATGAAAATTTCATACAATTTACCCAGACAGGGTAAAATACTTATAGGATGGTAACTAGTATTTTGGCAATTTTCCAGGAGTTCGGAAAATAGCCGATGAACAGGCAGGCATTAAAAATTTTTGTTAAAAGTTTTATTCCTATAAGCGGAATATTTTTCATCAATATATTGACTACAGAGTCTGTTCCTGGAGCCTTTATAGATGAAACTATTCTTAGAATATAAATTACTTCATTTTCAGAGACGGGATCAATTTCTTCAATATTTATGTGTGTGGAATTAATTAATGTATTGCTATGGATAATGCATTATTAGTAGGACTATCTAAGTTTGAGGTGTTTGCTGCAAGAAATATTTGAGCTAATTTTTCAGCTTTTTCTAGATTTAGAAATAAGGTAGGATAATTGCTAGATTCACTCCGTATTAACGGAGGGATTGCAAAGTTGCATGTTTTAGATTTCGTATTTTTATCAGGTCTGTAATTTCTGTGGTAAGGATAATTCTTTCCGGTTTGTAAAACGATACCAATGGAGTTGACTTATAACGCGCATCTATAATATCACCGGTAAGCATTGATATAGTATTATCTATTGCTTGTTCAGTTGACAAATCTATATTTTCCCTGAAACCCGATAGTTTGGACGTAGGCTATGATTGATATTCTTGCCAGTTAGTAGCTCTATAGTTAAAAATTTTATTGGAGTAATTTGATTGTTCAACTTGTTAATCAATAACACAAAGCATTGGATAGTGGTCTGAGCTCAGTTCCCCAATAGTTTCAACTTTCTTAACTAATAGAAGGTTTTGGATAACAAATAAATATAAGATGCTTGGCTTTGATCTAGCGCTATAATGTGTGGGCTTACGACCCATTACCAATTACTGCATCATATAAACATCTATCATCTTTATTTTTTTGAAAACAATTCCAGTAAATATGGCGGCTATTTAGGTCCCCACCTATTATAAATAATTCGTTATGCCTTATTAAATTTAGGATGTCATTTTTGAAATAGGCCCGAGATGACTTCGATGAATAGCAACAAAATATTTTAATACTTTTTCCATTAGCGGTGGTGACTACCATACCTAAGGATTCAACTGTAGTCATATTTAGATTGGAAATCAAGTTATGTTTGATATTAAATTTTATTAAAATTGCTACACAGCTACCATCTTGACTTATACGATCATTACGATAAACCTTATAATTTAATATAAAATGTTTTCTTCTTTTTATAGACAATTATTTGCGATTTGGCAAATCAGAAAAATAATGGAGTCACACTCCTAATATATCTACCCAGCAAAAGTAGTAATTCCCTCCCCGTTAATATTTTCTACTTTAATCGAGTACCCAAATAGGGACCCAGCATAGCTTACGTTTTCGAATTTTTCAACTTGTTTCTAGCTTCTCACTACATTATAAGAAATGAGACAATATCCATATTATTTCTTTACTACTTCGCTTTAAATAAATAATACATAAAATATTGTTACAATTTAATTTTAGCAGCAGTCCGTACCACATAGTAGCTGTTTTATCAATACAATGTAGAAAATCCACTTTTGATTGAACTGTAAAATACTATGCAATAAAATGATAAATCGACTCGTCTATCGATTAATTGACCGCCCACTATTGCTTTATAAAATATACACAAAAGCTACTTATTTGATTATAGCCTATCATTACAAGCTTTTTTGTTTTATTTAATTTTATTACCATTAATACTATTATCATTATCAATATATATTTTTTAATTACAACAATTATCCCGAAAATAAAACACAAAAAGCTTTATTAAAACAAAAAAACAAAAATTTGTTGGAAAATATCACGCATTTTGTAATGTTCGACGTTGAAATGTTGCATGACAAGTCTCAATTTTATAATATGAAAATGTTCCAAATGTATGCATTACATATTTGTATATATAGTACACCCATAGTTTACATACATATATTCTAACTGAAATGCATAAAAAAGACTTTTTTATCTTTTTATTTTTAACAAGCAACAACAAAAATCGCTGAATATTAATAAATAAATCAACAATGGGAAAACCCGTGGAAATATAGTATGGAAAAAAATCGTAAATCACAAACATAAAAATTTATAAACTACAAAAAAAAAAAACTTTTGTGGTTTTTTTTGTATATTATGTACAATAGTTATGGCTGTGTTCGATTTTACAATGGTTACCAAAAAAAAAAAAAAAAAACTTATTTTATTTTATTTTTGCTTTTTATTTACAGAAGCGGATGTCATCGTTGTGTGGTGATCTATGAAAAACATACAAATGTTCTACAATATAAAGAAAGTGAGTGTGAAGATATGTACATGGAACCAAATAGTATGGCTGCAATGCCAGTACCGCAAATGCGTAACATATTAAAAAGTGATCATAGGGGGGGAGCTCATCCTAATACGAACGGGCACTCGAGATTATCATCATCGGATCAATTTATAATGCGATCCAATGACGATATCCATAATTGTAAGCATTCAGTATATATATATATAATTTATTTTTTATCTTTTTTTCCTAAGTTTTCCATTTTCTTTATATTTGTTTTGTTAACTTTTCATTTATTTGTTGTGTGCGGGGGTTCTTTAACAACTATATGAAAAAAAAACTACAACAAAATTTCGTTTATTTAATTTTAAAATATATTTTCTTATCAGTTTTCGAAAAAAAAGATGAATAAATTGTATTATTTCATTTGGTGCAAACAAACAAATTAACAAGTAAAAAAAAAGCTTTTTTGGATTCACAACGGAAATCATTGTATAAACAGAATTTTCTTTTTTTTTTTGTGCAGTGCCGAACTATATTTTATCATTCTAAAAAAAGGCAATAATCCTTATTTGCACAAATTAACATGTATGTACTTTAATGCTTTTTGTATATTAAAAGCTTTAAAAGTGTTTTGGGAATTCGGGGTTTTTATTTTTTATTTCAATAAACTATAACTAACTAAAAGTGACAACATTCATAAATATAAATTTAATCCAATATTTTAGGAAGAATATTATTAATCTTGTTAACACATAGTATTAAAAATTAAAACAAATTATGCAAAAAATTTTACCATCAAAATAATTTATAGTTTACTAACAAACAATTAGTAATTTTGTTCAGAAAAAAATAAAGAAAAGAAACTCCTGTGTAACTACTACTGAAACTCGTTTATTCCCGATATGATGTTTAAAGCTCCCTATGATTTAAATCCCAGCGAACCTTCCGCCAAGTCTGCGAGAGTTTTCGAGCCGTCATTGCCTAGATCTATTCTCTTCTATAAATAAGCAAAAATGCATTATTTCGTAATAAGGTTGTGGGAACTAAGGCTGCTCCTCTTTTTACTACAAATCAAATTTTTAAACAAGCGATGGTTTTATTCTGGTAAAATTGTTTACAAGATACCTTAATTTTATGTACAAAATATTTTTTTCTGAACAAAAAATTATTTATTGGTCCGTTTTCTGATTTAAGGTAAAATACTGGCCATTCTAAAATAATTTTTAGATGGCAACTACATTAAGTTCAAAGTTGTAAAATAAACAAATATTTCTTCCCGCTTATCTCCAGACTGACAAAAAAATTATTATGTAAGATTAAGCATGATTCTATGAATTTTCCTACTGACAGAACATTTCCACGCCAATGGTAAAGCCAATATCAATTTTTTTCTTTCCAGCTCGTTTAGTGTGGAACGTCTGATGTAAATTTGGAACCTTTTATCAAGTGGTATGTTCCCCTGTTTTGTTCGTCGGGATGGTGGGACATCCATTGATTTTCCGCAAGCCAGTTGTACTTATACAGACATTTTAAGTGGCATGTAAAGGAAGGTCAAGTGCCCTGTCAGGAGACTCGATAAATCAGTTCCAACAGAGTTCAGTTGTAACATTGTAAAACTTATTTTTTGTAAAATTGATTCCAAGATACTTTCTCTTATGTTTTGATTGAGGGCCTTCGGTTTGTTCTTAGATATCGCCCTATCATAGTTGTGTACCATTTAATCCTTATTTCAAATTATGTATAAGTTATTAATTATTATAGGATGAAAGTTACTCTTGACTCAAAATTAAAAATTTCACTACATATGTATTTTATTGTTTTCAATATTAAATTTTAGAAAATCAGCATAATTTGAGCTACCCTTCTTGTTGTTCTATTCTGGAACTTTGCTCTCAAACTTATGAACATTTGATAGAAACTTTCGTACATTTTTATTTTCAAAAGCTGTAGGAAATAATATTATTACAAATTTTAAAAGTAAAGAGATATAGTTTGCCAACTGGTTCATTCGATTAATGGCCCAAAACAACCATGGTGTTCCGAATGTGAAATCCGAATGTTTGGAGATAGGTAATATGTTATCAACGTTTAGTGCACATGAGAGTAGCATCCAGACTATGCCTATACCAGTTCTTGAGCCGTCTTGCTTCTGTACTTTCCTGTCTCCAGTATCGGTATGCTCTGCTGCCGTCCTGCAACGTGGGGGCTATCAGAATGTTCGTTGGTTTATAGTGTGTACGTCCGTAGACGTAGAAAATATTAAGAATTTATTGAACATTATTCTTGTCATTAATAAAAGTTTAAAACAGCTTAAAGCGTTAAAAGTCTCATCTGTCGTAGGGCATTTGGAAGTCTGTTTAGTCTAATTGACTCTTAGTACTGTTTCACAGAACTCTTTAAACGCGCTGAATTTTTTGGTCATCCTAAGGGTTAGTTTACTACCCGGCCAATCATCCCTGAACTCTGTAGTAAGCTTCTATCTAACTAACCTCTTGGCCTATATTCTCATATTCACGAATCGTAAGAACTTGTTTCTGCTAGTTCTATTTTTTGTATGTATGTGGCTATTTGTCCATGCTCTGTTAATATTTTCCGTAAATTGTGAGCTAAATACCAGTTTTTGCGCTAGTCTTGCCTCAATATTTTGCAAGAAACCAAAAATAACTGTGCCACCTATAGAGTTACTCCATCTATCTATCTTGCTATTTGGCAATTTAAATTTTCCCTATGCTTCCCTTAAGGAATTTCAAAAGGTTTAGTTTTTTGTTGTTATCGGAAAGTTCAATGTATCCATAAAAGACATCTTGCTTTTTCTAATTTTATAAGCCGTTAACCTTCCTTCTAATAGTATATTAATTGAAACAGCGCTAGCTAGAATAGCAACAACGTCAGTTGACACCGTTCTGCATGCCTTTGTTATTTTGAGTAAGATTCCCCATTTGAACACTTGCTAGTGTTTTAACAATGGTGGCAATCGATTCCGCCAGCCCACCCAGCATATGCATAAGTCATTAATGCTACAACTAAATCTTCATATATCACGGAGAGAGTGCTTTGAATAAATAACAAGACTGTTTTACATCCTTCTGCTACCCTCTTATGAGAGGTAACACTGAGCTTCCATTAAAATCGACTCTTAGTCATTTTACTGTTTTCTGTTTTCACCATCTTAATTCTTTAGACCAGTAATTGACCAAAGGTCGTCTAATGTCGAGTGAACCTTTAAATTGGATCATGACAGTTTTGGCGTAGGATACCTCCATTTTATTTTCATTACACCAATCAACAGCTACTTCTAGCGTTTTCTGCGTTTTTTTCTTGAATAGCCTGCCTAGAATTCCCAGCAAAAAGCATTTATCACCTGCATAAGCTACTTCATCAGTTCTTTTAATCAAACTGCTGTTGAATACTAAATGCCAAAGGTGTGGTGCCAAGGCGGGACCTAGGGGCATCCCCTATTTACACTTTTGTTTAGTGTATGCCATGTTTGATAATACCATCTGATCAAATTTGACCCCATCTGGTAAAAATAGGCTCCTTTTAAGCTAATACAAACATGCCAGCCGTTAACCCATTTTCCATACAAATCTTATATGCCTCAGCCGGGATGGCCTTTAGTTCCTTCAGCGAATTTTTTTTTTATGGCTTCAATCGACTCATGGCGAGTTGCCTGGAGCAGATATTTGAGTTTCTAAAACAGGAAAAAGTCACAGGGAGCCAAATCTGGCGAGTACGGTGGGTGAGCGATGACTTTTGTTTCGTATTTGGGCAAAAATTCGGTCACAATCATGCTGGAATATGACGGCGCATTATTATCGTAGTGAAAAATCCATAAATTGTTTGTCCACAAGTCCGGCCGTTTACGACGAATTGCTTCACGTAGGCGCCTCAAAACGGCCAAGTAGTATGCTTTATTGGCCGTTTGACCCTTTGGGATGAATTCATGGTGAACCACACCACTAAAATCGAGTAAACGATGAGCATTACCTCGATTTTCGACCGACTTTCATGTGTTTTTTTCGGTTTTGGCTCATTTTTAGCGCGCCATTTGCTAGATTGTTGGGCAGTTTCGACGACATATCCATCAACCCACGTCTCGTTACCAGTAATAATTCGTTTGATTAATGTAGGATCATCAGCTACGTTGGCAAGCATCTCTTTTGCGACCTCTACCCGACGTTGTTTTTGCAAAAAAATCCAGGTCTTTCGGCGCTAGTCGAGCGGCAAAGCGTTTCATACCTAATACATCAACCAAAATGTGTTGAGTCGATCCATAAGAGATATTGAGAGCCTTTGATATCTCTCTAATGCCAACACTACGATTTTCTAAAACAATTTTTTTCACTTTTTCGATGTTCTCGTCTTTAACAGAGGTGAATGGAGGACTCGCATGAGGCAAGTGTTCTACGCCCGCACGACCCTCACTGAATGATTTATGCCACTCAAATAACTGCGTTCTCCATAATTCCATTGGAAACACAAAATTTCAAGCAAACTCGTTCAATTTTCTTTTCATAGTAAAAATCGCCAGACAAACTTTTCCCGTCGTAAACAAATGGCTGCCAAACTCACACTAATGGACGTATTCTGCTCAAACATCACACGAATGTCAAAGAAGGTTATACCAACCTAGAAAAAAAAATTTGCCGATTCGGTTTCCACACGCCGTTTAAATGGACCAGTCCGGTCAAATTTGATCAGATGGTAACAGTTGTAATACTGCCAGAGAACTAGTTGTTTATTATGGAGTTAACATTTGACGGACAATTAGTCCCTTTTACCTCCTTCATTACATATTATCAAAAGCTCCAGATACGTCTAGGAAAACACATAAAATATTATTGCTCAGACTGTTTAACCAAGGTCAACATAGCGTTCTCTGTGGAGCTGCGTCTCTGTCTGAACTCGAACTGTTTTTACTATATCACTACCCTGAAATGCATCCAATAATTGACCAGTAATCAATTTCTCGAGCAGTTTGCCCAAAACTGGCAGCAGCGCGATTGTTCTCTATGATTTTGGATCTTTTTCATCGCTCTCATCCCCTTTTCTAAAGATACTTGGAAAGACACCCTTATTCAGACAGATGTTCGAAAAGCTAGTGTAGTATACAGGGCTCTGTTATTGGTCACACACTTTGGATCACTTCGACCTCAATATTGCCTAGGCCTGACGCTTTTTATTAACATAACTGCCGACCTTGTTTCATTACTATTAAATTGTTATCCATAGCGAGCCTGACTGACGCAGTGACTCTGTGTCCTGCAGCTGTGTCATTTTCTTTAATATCGCCAGGTACCAGCGTGTTAAGTAAGCATTTAGTGGTGTCCTTTTATCAAGTGGGTGGATCCCATCGTTTCTTGCTAAAATTCTAAGTACCTCCAAAATTGTTAACTTCCCTGTATTGAACTTGTAGACGAAACTCCAGGATTCCACATTTCCGTGTTCACTTATAAATTGTTCCAGACAACGGTGTTGTGTATTATTACGTGCATTTTGTTGACAAAATTACAACAACATTTACTTTGGATATAAAGCGCCGCACGATTTCAATAAAGCCCACAAAAATGTTTCTTTAGTTAAGTCGTAGTAGTATTCCTATAAAGAATAGGACAAAACTAAATCAAAACTAAATTCGTTTAAATTTTTCTCAACAAAATACCGCTATAGATACACTTAACGTAAGCAATCCTGTGTGATATGTAACTAAGCTTTTTACTTGCCCTTACTTCTGGGTTCATTTATTTTTGATATACGTTTCTTAGCCGATCAATTAGTTTTTTTTTGTAGAAGCAGTGAATTACACTTGGCAACATGTTTTTCATTTTTTTTTTTTAGGAACGGACGAGTTGTTTGATACAATTTTGATATACCTATTCTGAAAATCGAATTAAAATTTCCCCGTCAACACTCAGATTCAAGTTATGTCGTCTTAATCTTTAAGCTTCGTCTTATCATCCTTCTTAGAAAAACAGCAAACATTGCTCATCACTGCAGAATTTTGGTAGCGTTGCTCCGTGTACATGATTTCCTGATGGAAAAGCTTCCCTTGCTCCTTACGTACACCTCCCAAATTTTTCGGAAAGAAGCTTAAATGCAAATGCAGGAAGTATATTTGTAATGATATAGTGCATCCAATTTTGTTGTAACTATATAGTAAATGTTGTACATATTAACTGTTCGTAATTATCTGCTTTTTTGTTCCACAAAAATCTGTAAACAACATTCTCAAAGGATGCTGGTTCTTTCAGTTCATGTTCGTTCTTACTGGTGATTCAACCACTTTTTTGAACGGTTTGCACAAACTTTTGATTGAACCGATTTTTTTTCGGTCGGTATAAATGGAGGTTTTGGTCGAGAACCGACTAAAATACTTTTTCATTTGAGAACCTCAATAACCTCTGGACATTACACAATTTTTCTTTATTTGCCGATTTGTGGTGTGATAAACTATTTCTTTTCCATATTCTGCCAACGGTTATATTACTAAACAGACGCTCCTGGATTATTTTTATAATTTCCTTGTGGTCGAAAATGTCTGAGGAGACCCATGATTGGTTCGCCTCTCAATTAAATTTGTTTGAACACATCTGTTTACACAACGGTACTCAGTTATTTTAAATAGCGATATACAGTGAAATTTCTCTAAAGTAACCGCTTAAGGGACCCAGAAATTAATTTTGTTTACTTTATGGAGGTAGTTATTTAAAAATTGAAAGTACGCCTAAAAAGAAGAATTTTCTTCAATTGTAACCAATTATATTTAAGAGACCGAAAAAAAGTGGTCAATTTTGGAAGTTTATATTTTCACCACTTCAGGAGGTGGTCTCATTTAGAATTTTTACTATATTCTAAATGCGGCTAATTCCCCCATTCTATTGCCGGATTTCACGAAGCTCTTTCTTCAAATGTTCTCATCTTCCCGCTGAAATTTCACAGACATATAGAAATTTTATTTGAGACACAATGTGATTTGTTTTATTAGAAATGTTGAGTATTGAAGCTTGCTGCAACAGATTATTGTAAATTTGATACTTAATTGTCTCAAAAATTACGTCTTGTAAAAAAAAATGTTTTAGAAAAAAAAATGTTAGAGTTCGAAAACCGATTAACCCATTGCGGCAAACGATGGCTATGGCCGTCCAATTTTTTGGTGATATGTAAGTGAATAGGGATTGTAAAATTTGCTTAAATTCATTAATCGATAAATTTTTCTCAAATTTATCGATAATTTATCGATAAAATTTTATTTATTGTATTTTTAAATATGTAATTAAAAAACCAAAACATGTAAATTAAAAATAAGGAATCGATCACATTTATTTCTTCAATTAATGAATAATAAAATTCATATTTATAGCTAGTAGCTAGATAATCAGAGAAGTTCTTCCTGTAGGAAAAACGCTCATAAAAGCACAGAACGTTTAGGCTGTGATGATTTAGTCTCGATCGAATTTTGATACAGAATTACTCGGCTGCCGAAAATGTATTTTCAGATTCCACGCCCGTTGGCCTTATTGGACAGTAAATTAAAAACGACCTGCAAATATTTTCCCCGAAATTTTATATCGTCGAAACAACGACTGTTGTTTAATAGCCTTGTTTAGTTTGTCTTTCAGTGATAAAAGTTCACTTAACTCAGGTTGTGTTGCTATTGGCTCAACTTTTACCGTATCATTATTTTAAGTATGCTCTTCATCACATATGCGTTCGACAAATTCTACTATTATTTTTAATATTGCACCTCGGCTTGTTTTATTCAATTCTGCATTAGTTATTTCTCTAGTTACTCTAACTACAAATACTTGGATTATTAAGATATTAAAATAAATCCGAATACGTAGTCCTTGCACTAGGCCGATAATTTATTTAATGCAAATTCAACGGCAATGTCTACTGTAAATAAATTTGTGTCTTGGTAGCAGAGTTTCCCTACTGCTACTTTTAAAGAATCCAAACAATAATTTGAATTCTTCGTCTGAAAAATGAATGACATGTTTTATATTAATAAGGATTTTTCGAATATGGAACAAACTATTCCATCTTGTTTTCGAGTTCAATTTCATTTGCATTTATTTATTAAACTGTTCTTTAATTTAATTTTGTAGCACACTGTCATTTTTGTTGGCGATCAAGAAAAATGTTAACCACCTTGCGAGTTATATCTACCAATGGGTACATTTTTGAGTGCGTAATACTCTTGACAGACTAGAAATTAGCTAAGTGCGATTAGTGAAACAAGATTAGCTAATCCACCACAAATCCATTTGCGTTGACAGACTAGAGATTAGTTTCCTAGGCAGAGAAGTAAAATACTATTGTGGTGATTCACCAAAATATGGCTAGTAAATCAGCTGGACTCATTTTTTAATTTAATATTTCTAAGATTTATTCATTAAAACACACTAGATTTTCTTTTTATAAACATATAACCTCAAAATTTATTCAACACAAATTGTTTAGCGAGGTCATTGATTTTATAACTTCTATAGTACACGCCGCTTGCACTTTCAACAATGCTGAAAGAATTATTTCGCATAATAGCACCACTTATACCATCACTAAACCTAATACAACGAAATAAACTTCAAAATTTTCAAAGATTAGTGCACTAATATCGATTAGTCACAAATCCTCAAATAAAACGAGTTTAGCTAATCCTCAACTTGACACACTACAGCTAATCTCGAAAAAATCACTAATCGCGCTTAGCTAATCCCTAGTCTGTCAAGGACATTTGTGCTCAAATTATTTTCATTTTCGGTATTGTCAATAATTTCTAACTCATCACCGTCCGATGAAAGAAAGAGATAGAAAGTGGTATGGAAGTTTAAATTCTGCAGTATGATATGGCAAATTTCAGTTGTCCAACACACCTTGAATTCAATATTCTCAAATCGTTTGCTAGTTGTAAGTTTATGTGAATACCTCCAGAATATACAAATTATTTTACATATTGTAGTCAAACAAAAATTTGAGAATATTGAATTCACAGCACGACTGGAATTTGACTTATCCATATCTAGGGAATGCAATCTTAGTATTATTGTAAGGCAATGCCGGATTGTATCGACAAAAAAAAACAGGGTTTTTGGGATTGACAAAAATACCGGAATCCCGGGATTTGACAAAAAAAACCGGGATCCCAAGATTTCAAGGGGATCCGTGGATTTCGGGATTGACAAAAGACCAGGAACAAGGATTTAACAAAAATCTCGGATCCCGGGATTGAACTCCCTATTCATATCCACTGCATTTGAATAAAATCTACACTTCCTAGCATCTTTCTTGCCTGGTAAAATATTTGAAATGACATACCTGCCAAAATGACTGCCAGCAAACAGCAAGAAATTAATTTTATTTTTTTAAGTTTTAAAATAAAGTGAACAAATTATGAAAGGGCCTCGAGAAAATGATGTAATTTACTAATAGAATGTTACAGCTTGAGAGTTCGAAACCATAGTTACACTTTTAAAAATGAAAGAGGTTCGATGCCAGAATTGCTCTAAGATAAGTTTGTCATTTAAGTTTGCAATAACATTTAGCATAGCTAAAACTAGCTAAAAATTAAAAAGTGCTTATGATTTGGCTGATCTCTTCTCTAAGCGAAACATTTAAAAATCTCAAAACAATACATAATCTAACAATATCTGTAATTTTGTGGAGAGATGTGGAGGCCTATAAATAGATAAAGAACCGTAAGCCAAAAAAACAAAACAGTTTTCTTTTATTATTTAAATTTGGCACAAAAGCTAAACAAAGCACTCAGACTAAATACCACCATTCAACGTTTCACAAAATTGAATTTTGTGAAACGTTGAATGGTGGTATTTATGTGTTCAATTCAAGTGAAAAATTAATTAATTAATTTTTTGTAAATTTTAAAAACAAAAGATAAAAACAAGTTTTGTGTAATTTGCTCAACCGTATGTTGTGTTTTTTAATCCAAAGCACCAACAATTATTTATGTCTTTGGTCTAATTAATACAAGTATTTCGTAAGTACGCCCTTTTGACTAGAAATATACTCTGAAAATTTTAAATTTCTGATGAGAAGGATTGATAAGCTCATCAGTTCGAAACTGGATTAAATTCTCTTACAATTTTCAGAAATATTAACTTCAAAATAAATTGAGTAAAATGGTCTGTCTCTATCCATGGGGTGGGGTGTTGAATGATTTGATTATGCGTGTAAATAATACTAATAAACTTGTACGTGTCAATCACATTAAAAATGATCGTTATGATCTGGTTGCATATTTGGTAGTTACATGTATTAGACTAGTAGAGAATTAATTCAAAATTCAGAGTAAAACATTAAGTTTGCTTATAAATAATAATTTAAAATTTATTCTGTTTAAAGTTTTCAGAACGACAGCACTGATGCACATATTTACGTAACAGGTAGCAAATTTTGTTTGATAGGGTCGAACTAAATATTTTTATCAGATTTATCGGTAAAAATTCCGTAAATTATCGATAAATTAAAATACGATTTTCGACCCCTACGATATTGCAATCCCTACAAGCGAGTTACGGTTCCCTTATATTTTATGTTGATGTTTTTGATGACCTTGAAATAACTAAATGCCAACTTTATTTTTTTGAATACAAAATTTCACATTCTCAACCATTTTTACTAGCCATTAGCAATCACAATAGCATAAAACCTTGCTATCAAGTTTTGAGATGTTAAAGCAATTATTAATATATTTTTAGGTTAGATAGATTGAGTGACATTTCTAAAAAAATTAACCACATTTGTTTCAGAAACTCGGTTGTACAATAATTCTCTGATTGTTAAATAGGAGTATGTCTTTGAATTATAATTTTCAAAATAGAAGAAATTAAACAAAAATTTAACATAAATATTTCTTTTATTAACCCTTTAATGCATGATTTTTTCTTTTTAATTGAAATAGTTTTTTTCTTATAAAGATGTATTTGGTTGAAACGAATTTCAAAGTAAAAATGGTTGGAAGCAGCTAGTTTTCCCGGAAAATTGATTTTATGACATGATGCCTATTTGCATCATTATGCAGTTGTGGTATAAAATTTAAATATTTTTCCATTTATAACGCTTCTTTATAAAAAGACAATTCGTTCAAAATTAAAATAAATATTCAAAAACAATATTCTTATTTATAAAAAATTAATTATGTAAATGTATGTTTACTACTAACTGTATGCAAAACATCGACTAACTAATTCTAAATGGCGATTTTATTTTCAAAACACAGAAAAAAACAAAAAAATGTGTGAAACGAGATAGAAAAACAAATGAACAACAGATATACGAAAGAAAACAGAAAAAATTTGCTTAAATGTAGATGCAGTTCAAATTAGAATAACATGATGCAGATATGCTACAGTATGCATTAAAGGGTTAAATTCAGTCTTGTTTTTGATTTTTGAATAAAATCGTCTGTAAATGCATATTATGTACAAGTACATTAGGGTGGAGTGAAAAAAAACAAAAATTAGGGGGGCCCCCCAAAAGTTACCTTTTAGTCCCAAAACCACCTGGTTAAAATATTTTTAAAATTCATTAATATTTACCGATGGTATTTTCCATTTAAAGTATGTTTTTTCAACTTATTGCAGATTTTTAACTTAAAGACCGACAAAAACCACTTCGAAACCTAATTTTTCGGACTTGCAGGACCCCAAAATCGATAAATTACCAATAATGTCAAGGTTCAACATTTTCATGATTTCTATACTTTATTTTACTTACGCAAAAGAAAGTAAAAAGTGATTGGCCAAAATGTTGTTTCTTCTCCCTAAAAGTGGATAGTGGGTGTTTATCACAGGAGTGGCATTCGAGACGTTAGTAATTTCAATTATTAAACGGTATTCTATCGGTTCCTAAAGAATCATGTACTTCGGGATTTTTTGTATAATGAAAGTCTAGTTTAATTCAGCTAAAAAGAAAAATTTCAATTGGAAAATACCACCGCTAAATTTTAATGAATTTTAAAAATATTTTAACCAGTCATTAACGACACTATAAAGTAACTTTCTGAAAGGCCCCCGTACCAAAATTGTAAAAAAAAATTTTTTTCACTCCACCCTAAAGTACATATACAAATATAAAATAAAAAAAATTAATTTACGATGTTTAAAAATAAATTCACGTTATTTATAAAAAAAAACGAAATATTTCTATGTTTTACGCATCTAAATATTCCGGGTAAAGTGTATTTTGATTTTGACCGGCGCAGCTCAATTTTGTAGAAATATCCTCTAGAAGCGAATTTCTTCGCTTCATTTTGCTTCTGACACAACAATTTTTTTTTCATAATTTGAAAATTTATTTAAATTATAAATTTTATTCATATCGATGTGTTTGTTAAACCGTTTACTAAATACTAACTCTCGTTTCTCAAGTTTGCTTTTTTGTTTGAGTAACAATGCTGGGGGCTCGTTGTGATAAAATACGATAAAATATTTACCTCTTAGAATGAGATGGCTCATTTGGAGTATCAATAATTTTTTTCTGATTTTCTGGCTCGATCTATTCAACTAGAATCAATATCAATTTAATAAACATTTATAAAAGGATATTCTTTATTTTTTAATATTACCTGAAACGTATCACGATAACATCCAATACCTTTCTTGGCGTGTTCCCTAGCAATATAGATTAATAATTGTTCGAAAGTTTTGGTGGAGGACCACCATCACCAGTAATCATCTAAATATTTAGAATACTGAATATTCAAAATATTTCAAAGTATTAATTATTTATTCTTAACCGTATATAGAGGGTGGTTCCCGGGAATTCCCGGGAACCATTTCCCGGGAATTTTACATATTTTATCAAACCCGATTCCCGGGATTTTCAAATAAAATTCCCGGGAATTTAGGAAAAAATTTAAAAAAAAATCAAATATAAAAAGTCAATATGTATCAACAATTTTCCGGGTTACGTTGTATTCTCAACGCCACATTAAATATACATACTCACCTAGTAAGACTAGATAAACTTAAAAATTTAAAGCCATATGACGATGAGCCAGGTACTTAATTTGCTAATATCGCTTTGAAAAGTGATAGAATGGTCGCAAAACTATTTAAATAATCTGTAGTTAGAAATTGGTTATTACAGAATCATATGTTAAAGCTAACCGTGGATAAGAATTAAATTTATTGTTTGACTGTAAAACAAGGTGGAGCAGCTTAGAAACAAAGATCGTCCGTTTTCTAAAATTACGTGATTGTGTTGTAAAACCCTAAACGATCTGAGTTTGTCTAATTTCTATTCAGAAAAGAACTCGGAGAGATTACAAACGTTACTGAACGTTTTGGATCCTATAAAATTAAATGTTGAACACTTGACCGATAAAATTACAATTTAACTGTTGTGCTAAATCTAGTGTAGTCAAACAATTTATTCGTTTAACGAATTAAGACAGGCAATACAATTTTTTGTTGAAATGTCACATAACCTAAAGCTTAAAACAAAGAATTACTGAGCGAAGATACCGAAACTCGATGAAATGATTTCGAATCAGCAAATTTGACTGATAGTTTGGCAGCAGTAGGAAACCCATCTTTAACATGACAGTGGCTACGACAGAAATAGATAATCTGGTAAGGTGGCCTCAAATTAGTCAAATTTTTTGGAGCCGTTAAAGTAAAATTCAGTAAGAAGCGACACGTTTTTTATTCAAATTCATCGAACTTTTGTAGTAAGAAACGGACTAGTCTAAGTAACAAGTCTTTTATCGCAATGTGTTTGTGATAATTCGATTAACTATAAAAGAAAATATTTCAACTGAAACTGCTGATTTTAGTAAGTTTTACATACAATTTTTGTTAATTGACCAGGAAATTGCTTTTTTTTAAATTCCCGGGATCCCAGGAATTCCCGGGATTGAACAATTTTCAATCCCGACTCTCGGGATTCAGCATTTGTCGGGAATTAACACCCTCTAACCGTATATCATCAAATTTATACATTTAATATAAGGTGTTTTAGTTTATTCATTCCTCAGAAAGAATAGAAGGAATAGAATTCACGTGGCCTCGGAATATTCCGTTCGTAATGTAATAAAAAAACGGATTGGAATAAATTGAATACATTGTTCATAGCACGAATCTTTTTGTTTTTAAAATTAGGAAACAAATTAAATTTATTTAATAAATTATTTCGTTATAATTAATTAAAATTGCAAATAATTTGTACCTACGAGAAAACACACAATGTAGTATTAATTTTAATTATTATATTTCTTAAAAAAATATAATCTGGATTTATTGTAGCCGCCAAGCTCTATTTAACACTACTATCGTGTAATGAAAATAAAAATATTTTCGAAAATTTTAATATTTTATGCTTTAAACAGTTAATTATATCATAATTATTAATTTCATTTTTTATAATTTCTACGGTTTAATTCAATTTAATCAAGCATCGCACATAATTACAAAACGTTAAGCGAAATATTCCTTGTATTCCATCTTTCATGTAGTACAAAAAGAATGCATTCTGAATATTCCGAATTAATAAAAGAATGAACTAAAAAAGGAATAGATGAAATGGAATGAATAAAAGAACGATTTATGTCACTTTCGGAATGTCGGGAATATTCCGAATGAATAAACAAAACACCCATAAAGTATAAATCTCTTCTGTGTAGTTGGCTTTTAAGTTTTTCGAGCTATCCATTTTTGTGTTATTATGTCATTGTACAAAACTCTAATGTCCAAATTTAATTCAGCATCGCGCTGAATAAAAATAATATGGCGGATTTGCTAGACGCATCGAGAATGTAATTTCTTATTTCCAAAATTGTCACTAGGAATTTCGCCATTTTTGCTAATAGCAACAGGTTGTTGTGCCCTAATGTATGAGAATGTAGCCCTAAATAAGACATTTTTCTTCAGCCTGCTATTTTCCGAGTAGCAAACGTCTACTGCAAAGATGAAAACGGCGCAATTGCCTCGTTACTGGAGGATCTAAATGCCCTCGCCTTCATTCATTTCTGCCGTTTGTCCATTAACCACTCATTGCAAGTAATGATTTTAAGCGTTTTTGTCACTTATTTCTTCTCAAGTTGCCATGCAGTTTTCTGATAGTTATTGTTAAATCAGCATTGAGCTTAAAATATTTTAACAACAATGACGGAGAACTGACAAACAATATTCCACGCACAAAAGTGGCTTTGGCTTTCAAGTCAATTAGTTGTTTAATTTTTATATTTACCTTAAAAATTACTTTAAGTTAATGCAAAGACTAGCCAAAAAAAAATATCTAAAATTAGCTATAATTGAGGACAATGTCAGATTGGTGCCACCACCAATCCCTTGATAATACTGCTACGATGGCAAACTTCCAAGTGGTGTTTATAATAATGGATGGCATATTGGATACTTCCGAAAAAATTAAAAACCTAAGCGATGAGTGTGTGCATTATTATTATTACTTGAGGGCCATGTGGGGGCTCAAGCCACCCCGCACTGCGACCTAAAAGATCTTTTGTGCATTAAGCCCTACTTAATTATCCGTCCAGTCAATATTCAAGCTCTTAATGAACCTGATAATACTGCCTAACGGTACGTGATACATACTATCTGGGCTCATTGCTCTCCCTCCTAGATGTTTTAATTATCCGTCCAGCCAATATTCAGGAACTTAAAGAACCTGATAATACTGCCGACCGGTGTGTGATACATACTATCTGGGCTCATTGCTCTCCCTCCTAGATGTAATAACATTTACTTCTGCTAGAAGAGCGGTAGCATTGGGACTCAAGGACATCGAGAGGGCAGACCCACTCCCGTATATTCCTATCCATGCCTCGTCTACCGTTTTGATTTTACTCTTGCGAGTTGCTGGGACATACTATCTGGGCTCATTGCTCTCCCTCCTAGATGTTTACTGTTGGAAGTACTTCTACACGCGATACATATTATCTGGGCTTATTGCTCTCCCTCCTAAATGTTTACTGTAGGAAGTACTTCTACACGCGTTACATACTATCTGGGCTCATTGCTCTCCCTCCTAGATGTAATAACATTTACTTCTGCTAGAAAAGCGGTAGCATTGGGACTCAAGGACTTTGAGAGGGCAGACCCACTCCCGTGTATTCCTTCCCGTGCCTCGTCTACCGTTTTGATTTAACTCTTGCGAGTTGCTGGGAATAAAAAAAGTCGCCTGTAGGTCACCCAGGTTTACTACAGGAAGGCTAAATAAAACTGGAGGGTGCCTGGTATCCAGAGTCCGCATATATAGACTGATTAACCTATCAGCCATTCATCCATCGGCATATGCTGTTCCACCTTAGATTAGGGATTTTTTGTCAAGGTTTTCTCCTTTAGCGTCGTACTTTAGCCTGTCACCAAAGGCCACATTCAGCCTAATGGTTACAGTTACCGGTGGTTGCCACGAGGAGGCAGTACGTACACCTGCGCCTACTGGAAGTTTACGGAGCCCCTTCCAATAGACGCCAAACCACCGTGTGTGCATAATTCAATAGCTTTAATAAAATTACAGTTTTCTATTTAGTTGTTATAGTTAATGTTAAGCGATTCCATATCCCACGATCTGTTGTGAATGACCACATGCTCAAAACTGAGAGTGCGGAAGCATGATGTTGATTTGTAATATAAAATTTTCATAAATAAATCAATAAATGCACATACGGTGATTCTTAATATTAATTGGAATTAAGACACTTTTATTTAAGGCGTAATTTATTTATTAATTACCTTCACAAGTACTTGTTGGCTTATTCATAAGTCAGATCAGTCCTAATAATAGCAGAATATGCTCTAATTCAAAAGTAGATTTTAGTTTACTAACTTTCAGTAGTTTTAGTTATTTCGGTGCTAATCGAGATCAAAAAACTTTCTTGTAATTTTCTAATAAAAAAAAACTTATCATCAGATAAATATAATTAAGATAAAAAATTCAATTATCAATTGCACAAGATATATAATCCAGAAACATCAGTATTCAGAACAGTTAACACAAGAAAAAATCTTTTTAGAACAAAAAGAACCAATCGCACCGTCATCTGTACCTCTTTCTCTACGTAAATGTTTATAAGAAAATTTTATATTATTCCAACTTATAAACTTTTATTTTGATTAAAATAATTAAAACAACAAAAATATATATTTTTTTAAATTAATTAAATGTTCTTTGAGCATAACTAGTACGTATCTTATAGTAGTTTAGTAAAAAAATCAATACATAAAAATCTTGTCTTGTTATACATTTCTTAAGAAATTAAAATTAGAATTATATTAGAAAATATTATTTCTTAAAACTTTTTTTTTTTCTAAACCATAAAATAAAAGTTTTTATTATTAAAAATATAATTTTTTTATATAATAAATAAGATAGTTTTAATGCGGTTTTGTCTACTAGTTCTGATTATAGTTTTATAATTTTATAAAATTCTGAATATATTAAGTCTATAAATATATTCTCGTTTATATGATGACATTTTGAAAGAAGATAATATTTGAAAAAAAACTTGTATTAATTTCACGTTACATGATTATTATGCGATACAATCCAATTTAATATCAACAAGTCTAATTTGTAAAGTTATAAATTTTTATAATTTTTTGTTTTGTTTATATAAATCAAAGCATAATAATAATAATATTCTGGTAATAAGATTTTGTAAAATTATTTTATCATTGATAAGGTTTTTCAAAAAATTGCTTAATATGCACCCAAATAAATCCGAGGAAGTCAAGAAGAGATGGATGAATCCTACACAAAATATAAATCGATCATTTATTTAGGAAATCTATGTACAGGGAAAGAAAATGGAATTGAATTTTATAAATATTTTTTGGTTGGGTTTTCCGAAACTTTTAATTTATTTATTTATTTTTTTGTTTTTGTTGTGGAAATCTAATAAAATTGAAAATTTTTAATTGAATTTGTTACGAATGAATAGAAATAATATAAATTGGAAATAAACTAAACATTTTTTTTTTCTATTTGGTTATTTCGTATTCATCTTTAAGCCGATCAAAATGAAAAAAAAACAGCACAAACAAAAACAGGACTTGCGATTTACACAAAAAAAAATAAAAAATATCCGAAGCAATGAGTTGTATAGAATTTTATGTGCACCGGAGATTAAATCTATGTAATCTGTGTGTGAGAGAGGTACTGGTAAATTTACAAACAAAACGTATATACAATTTTTAGGTTTTTTTTTTTTTTTTGGAATAGAAACAGAGGAATTATATAAATACTGGCGCAAAGATAGTGAGCAGAGTGGTGGTTCTTAGATTTGACAGAAGGAGTGTCTAATTATCGCCAGCCTTATGTTAGGTCAATTTTTAATTAGGCGAAGATTGTTAACAACAAATTAGATAAATTAATTAGGCTACAGCAGACTTATCATTCCTTTAATTTCGAACTCTCCATCAAATCCTCCTTTGTTTCACCAATTGTATGTGTAAGCCATCACAATTACCACAGCTATCGTATACTCCCGATTTGTGCTGGTTATTGATTTCGTATTTGTAGTTGTGAAGGTAAATGTTTATTTTGTTACCACTTTTGGATATTAGTTGATTGGTTGATGAATTCTAAGTTCGCTCTATTTTGGCTTGTTTTGAAACTTCCGGATGACGTAATTTACCGAAAGCAGATTTTTTATGTTTACAATGATGTAGGTCTGCCGGGACACAAAAGTGTATTTCCTAATTATGTCAAAAACGAAATGATCGTTTTCTCTTTTCATTGTCAACTCTAGATATGCCATTTTACTTTCAAATTTCTACTTCGACGGTGGATTGTACGTATGGATGAACTGAATTAAAAAAACGCCAGACTTTCTGTTGTTTTTCTTCGATTTATATCCGCAAACACATCATCCAATACGTGTACCCGATTCGATTAAATGTTTTTTGAGCGAAAGACTGGATTGTCCTTTGCAAACCTTTGACTTGACTGTAGAATATATTTCATTTTGATCGAGACATACCTTAGCTAACTTGCAGTAAATGTATTTCATGTTAGGTGGTACTTTCTCTTTGTCAAACCATCTTTCTATTAAAGATAGTGCTTTAGCATTCGGGAAAGTAAGACGACATTGACAGATACAATCAACTCGTACCGGTTTACCCTTTCATTGCTTAGTTTGCTCAATGCATTTGTTGTGTAGGTGTTCTAATCCTAAAGTTTTTGTCAGCTCGAGTGTAAAATAGGTTCACCATTCAAGAACTTACAAACAAGTAACTAACAAACAGAATCGTAAATCTAATTTTTTATATAAAAAGAAAGATGAAGAGAAAAAAATGTATTAAATTACAATGTACAATCTACAATGATTATAAATGTACATTTTACCATTTTTGAAATAGCAAAATCTTGACAACGGTTTTGAAACAGCTAAATCCCGGTTTTCGTTTTATTTCTGCGGGTAACGTATTAAAGAGAATCAATCCTCCTTTGAAAAAGATTGTTTGTATCCTTGTTAGTTCTGAGGATAGTTATTGGGGTATACGTCCAGGGATTTCTCGGGACGGAATTCCCTGAGATTTAAGGAATTAAAAGTGGTTCTATTTCACGGGAATGTTGTGAATACTTCCCGGGAATGAAAAATCCAATTTCAAGACTCCTGTAGGTCGTTTAATCAGAAAATCGTAGGACAGCGTGCAAAGCTATAAACAATAAAAGCGCCTTATATGTATAATAAAACTGTAAAGTTGGATATTATGCTATATGCCACATTCGCTTGAGCACTTTAAAAAGTACGCTGAAACGATTTGTTACTAACAACAGCCCTTCGGGAACTGGAAATATTCGAAATGTGGGATGAACGTATATTGAGCAATGCTGTCCAGCTATAAAATGTTCTTAAACCGCTGATTGTACTCTCAGATGCGTTAGGAAATCAAGACATTGACATACTCAAAGCTGAAGTGGAAGAACAAATAAAAATGTTGCCTTGTTAATAAAATTACTCCAAGATCCACAGTTGGAGGCATAAAAAATTATACAAGATGCATTTGGGACCACAAATGTATTTGAAGTAATGTTGCGGAGTTATATGTCGTAGAACAATTGGAAGCAGACAAAGAAATAGAATTCAGTCAAAAGAAGGGCTACATGAGCGTAGTCTATTTACAGAATTAAACAAAACTATCACACTGTGTGCGTCCCCAAAACACAAATAAGATGCTAAATTTAAGCCAGAAATGGAAACAACCAATTTAAAAAACGACCCACTATGAAGCCGACATCCACGAAAATGAGAGGAATCAAAATCAAAATATTGATCCAGGAATTTTCCATTAGCGAGTGGGTTTCTAACGAAAATTAAATTGCCATTGGATGTATTCAGCCCGTCATCTATTGGCAATATGTTGAGTAAAATCAACGCTGACAGTTTAAATATCATTTTTTCCTGTGGTAGATTTCCCACGGTGAAAGGAACGGAATACGCATTAATTTTTGTTCCCTTTCCATTTCTCTTTCTATTGATTAAAAGATTTTGATGAGACTTCTATAAAGAAATTATAAAAGTTATTTGCAACCGTAAAACGCTCCAAAGAGTTTTTTTAACAATCTTTCTAACAATCTCAATAAACTGATTTTTAAAATATGGATTCTCACGATACTTTTTATGGAAACGGTAAAATTAATTTCCAGAGTTAACCAGCTTTTAACTATGGTTTCTCTATTGATCCAAGGCTAATTATTTTCTTTAATTTTTGTACAAAAATCTTTTCTACTATTAAATTAGATAAATAATCCAACAAACTAGGTCAAAGACCCTAAAATCACTCTCATTCAGTAAATAAAGGATATTGGCATAATTATTAACCGTTAAAAATATTCTAGTTTTGATTTTCTGAACTTGTAAATAAATATCAGACTAAATTCCATACAAAGAATTTCATTTCTCCGGCACAGCATGGATTTTATCCCGGTAGGTCTACAGTAACTAACTTGGTCTCATTTTGCAGTGATTTATTTGAAAGTTTAAATTCCAGACAGCAGCTCGACGTTGTTTATACAGATTTTGCCAAGGCTTTTGATATGATTGACCTTTCTATTCTTATTAGTAAGTTAGAGAGTCTAAATTGCCAGCTCATTCCTATTAAATGGTTGCGTTCCTACCTTTATGATCATTGGCATTCCGTTAGATTCTTGGGTTCTTACTCTCAATTGTATCGTGTACAATCTGGCGTGCCTCAAGATAGTCACATTGGCCCATTGTTGTTTTCATTGTTTATCAACGATGTTGTTCAATGCTTTGAGTTTGCTAACTATCTCCTCTGCGCAGACGACATGAAAAGTTGCAGGAGGACTTAAATAGATTTTGCAGTTGGTCAATTAACAATATATTGGCTCTGAACGTGAACAAATGTAAGACTCTTTCCTTTAATCGTATCCGCTCACCCATTTTTCACCAATATCAGCTGTACAATGTAGACGTTGATCGAGTTGAGTTCATTTCGGATCTTGGTGTGATTTTTGCGTCCGACGCTACATTTACTAGACATGTTAACACCATTATTTCAAAGTCGTATATTATGTTGGGCTTTATTAAATGAAACTGCATGGATTTTAGAGACCCGATAATTTTGACATCACTCTATGTCTCGTTTGTTCGTTCTATTTTGGAGTATGCATCTCCAGTTTGGGCGCCATCCTACCACTGTCATTCCGGGAAGATTGAGAGTGTTTAGAAATAATTTGTTCTTTTTGCGCTCCGTTGTTTGCCGTCCATGCGTGCTGTTGATTATGTCCTCCTACCTTATCAGCATCGATGTAATCTTCTGAAACTGCAACGTCTAGACTGTCGCCGGGACAAAGCTTCCGAGATGTTCGTGTGTGATATTATTAATTCCCGCATCGATTGTACCGAGTTACTTGCACGTCTAAAAATCTATGCTCCCGAACGTCGAATGCGGCAACATGATGGACTTTTATTCATTGACCCGGTGCCAACTAACTATGGTCTTTCGGAACCTATCCTGAGAACATCACGAATATTCAATTCAGTATTTGAAATGTTCGATTTCCACTTGTCGAGAGATTCATTCAAGAATTTTTTATTTAAATTTTTTTTGTATAATTCTAATTAATTGTAGTTAGCCGTAATTGTTTGTACCGATTGTGACCACTGTAGGTATCAAATAAAATAAAGTAAAATAAAATAAAATATTGTGCAGCCAAGAGGTTAGCTAAGTTAAACCACTAATTTCATGTACAATTTCGCAATAATATCAGTAATAAGTACTTATCACCTTTTAAATATTTAGTAAGTGCCTCTGATTAGATACAAGTCCATTTAACTCAATTTAAAAATTTATAAACTTATATGTGTGTTATTGTAACAACGGTTGCTCCCTTTTTTAAATAGTTCTGTTTGATCGGAAAGTTAAATTATCACCTTAAATAAAATAATCTAGTATTATGTTGATAGGTACATGCTTTAAATTATTATAAATATTTAATTATTAACTAATTATTTACGAAATGCTTTTTTGTGAAATGAAAAAATCATTAAACTAAAATTGAAATACATTGTTTAAAATTATAAAACAAAATTTAACAATGTCAGTTTTAAGAATTTTGTAAAAATCGTGGTATTGTGGCGATATTATTGGTAATAAATCCATTTTATCTTTTTTATTTTTTGAATTTATAGGATTTGGCCCCCGGTAAGCCATATTTATACCGGATCTTGGATTAGCAGATATTCCTCGTCGTTTTAAACTATGAATTTTAAATGGTCATCTTCGGCCAAAGAGTTTTTATATTCTATAATTCCTTATTGTTTGGTATACCTAAGCCAGCGCACTTTAGACCAAACAAAAGGATTCCCAGCAACATATTTAGTGCCATGTATATTTTTTGTTTATTAAATCATTGAAATTCAAAAAATCAATTTGGATCATGGCAATCACTTTATATTGTCTGATCGATCGTATAGCACGAATAAATTGTTAATATAATCATGTGGATCATGAATGTCGATAGATATTTTTTTAAATTGTTTTTCAATTGTAACATGAAACACATCACATTCCATATGTGTGTGATCTACAATTAAAAATTTGTGATCGATTGTTGTGACACTGACTTCTTCAGATTGCAAAAAATATAAAAACATAGATAGCTGCAATAAAACTGTTTTTATTTTGTCCCACGCAATTGTTACTGTAAAATATGATGTGATGGACTGATTGTGGTAACGATTTCAAATGAGTGTACAGACATGAGGCAATTTCATTTCCACCCCGATTTGCTATGCCTTCATGCCAAATATATTCATGTTTGATGCCCCGTCATGCGCAGTCAAATTAATTGTCCATAATGACCGTTAACGGCTTTCTATTTGTTTTCCGGAGGATGAAATGTACTGTAAACCTAAATTTCGTTTCGTTTTTCGAGTCTTTTGATTTTCCCCTATTTAAGGTTGAATGTTTAATTTCGCTGGCACTCTCCGAATATCGTTCAATTTCTAAGTTAATTAAATCTTCATTATTTCGAAAATTACCACTGATATCCTCTGTATCAGAAGATAAATTGCAGGCTGGAACATAAGACACGTCTACATCACTATCATCGAATTCTCTTGAATCCTCAAAATTGGTCATTTAACGAGATATAAAAACTAATAAAATTATGTGTTTTTAGATTTTTTCTAACCACAATTTCTTATACAAATAATTGAAGAATGCAGAAAATTTTTCTACGAAACAATAACTTCTATAATGCTATGATATTATCACTAGTTATACAACAAGAGGTTCGAAAATATTCGAATATACAGTTTATAGGACGAGTTGTGTTGCCTAGGAAACACAACGACACCGCAGGTGGAGTTGTGTTTCTTAGGTAACACATCGAGTCCACAACTGTATATTTATTCAGATGATTTTCGAAGGTCGAGTTGTATATGTTAAGACTATACAACGAATCAACCATGTCAAATATCAAAAATATTAATTGTTTGTTTATATTCATGGAAGATATGATTTATTTGTTTGCGGCCGAAACACCACTAGTGGTGTTTCGCGAAACACTACTTAGCAACGCAAATAACCGATAATATACAGCGTAACTAAGGAAAATTCAACTATCTGATTGGTTTATTTTCCAATGAGTTGTATAGTCATTATAATACTTCGCTTGTATTGCAGATTTTGTGAACTTGGTGGAAGATAGGTTAGGTTATCTAGATTATATTGATTTTGAACAATGAATGTAATGGTATAATTCCACTTAATCCATAATTTATTTCGTTTGTAAAAGTGAAGAACGGGTTAACTGAGAAAGCTCCTTTCTATTATTTTGTATGACATAATTTCGATTTATAGAGCAATATTTTAAAATGTGATAATTTGTGTTATTCTAGGAATTAGCCACCATCTACAATTAATAAAAATTAGTACTACTACAGTCGTCCCGTTTTCTATATTTATTAACACGTTAATCGCCACAATAATTTCAACAAAGTTTTCCACTGCGCCATGGTAATTTTATTACATAATTTAGATACTACATAATTACGAAAAGCAATATGACAATTTCGTGAAAATTTGGTTACTGATATGCTTAGATTAAGTTCGGAGGACATAACTGAAAAACTAAAAACTTTAACTCATATGCTAAAACAATGTTTAGTTCTAAAAAGAAGAAAAGCAGAAGAATGTGCGTTGGATGCTATGCCCAAATAAAAAGAAGCAGAAGGTCGAGAAGCAGCAAAAAAAGAGGGAAAAAAGTTTCAACTTATTGCTCAGACTGCAAACAAAACCTCTTTTATTGCTTAGAATGGTTTGGGCAACATAATAAGTCAATGTAATTTCTTTTATCAAAATAGAAATTATTGAAATAATTTGTAATTTTTCAAGTGTAACAATAGGCACTTTCGTTTGGCGTGAATTGACAGAGTTAGCTGAATTAACTGAATCAAGTGAAGTGAATTGAGTGTTCGATTCACACCTCTTCACTTCAGTTAAAAATTAAGCAACTGAGTTATCTGAATATGTATTTTGCTCGTGTAGTTAATTCAGTTAGGCGATTTTTGTTTTATTTTGTTTAAAAGATGTTTGCGACCGAACAAACGGCGCAGTGGTTAAAGCTACGGCGGTTGGATCGGGAGGTACCGGGTTCGAATCCCTATAGGGGCGGGATGCAAAAGGGATTTTTCATCATCTGATTACGATCGGTGATGACGATGAACACATCTATGACCCCCTGTTGAGAGTGCGGAATCCATGGGCCGACCCACCTTTCATGTCAGTACTATAGGCTGGCATGAAGCAATGCAATGTGCAGGTGGTTTAAAACGAAAGCGGGTCTATAGCCGTACGTCCTCAAGTTGGCTGGCAGCGGCGTAAGGTAGGACGTTAAAAGGGAACTGCGAAAGAGTTGGGAGTGCCTTGAGCCCCAGAAAAGATTGTAGAGATAGAAAACAAACAAACAAACAAACAAGATATTTGCGCATGAAATTTTTCGTTTTGAATTAAATAAATAAGTCTGTAAAATTCGATATAATTATAGATAGATTGTATATATTCTTAATAATTTTTAATATATTTAATTTCTATTTTTATTCAAACTATAATTAACAAAAATCAAAATTTGAATGACTTTTTTTGACATTTATCTGAAGTGAATGGAACCAATCGAACACCCAATTCACTTCAGTAGCTCAATTATCTAAATAGCAACTGAATTATCTAAATAGTAACTCAATTCTAATTCAGTTAATTCACTCCAATCGAAAATGCCTCATATAGCATTATATAACTAAGTCTATTATATTTATTTTTCCGTAGTAAGCCAAGCAATTTTCAGGTTTTGCTCAAAGAAGGCTAAGCTTTTGAAAGATAAAGCAAATTTATCGTTTGCGTCGGATATCAGTGACTGACGTGGCCTTCTATGTACTAAATTCCGTATGTCAGACATATATGACTGACATGGCCCATGGAGAAATTCTTAGTGTCAGACACATATGACTGACATAGCGATTAACGTGTTAAAAAAATAATATCAAATAATAACTAATTATCAAACGGGTTAAAAACGAATTAACTCATTACAAATTTTGGAAAGTAGTGTAATTTTCGGAATGAAGCCGCATACTACAAAAAAATTTCAGTAACTTTTTTGGTAATTTCGCAACAGAAGAACTTGACGGACATAAACTTTTCTCAACTTTTCGGTAATATTTTTCCCCTCAATTCTTTTTTTTCATACGAGAAAAAAAAAATATGGTTTTTAGTTGGTATGGAGGGGAAAAAATTTACAAATTATATGAGAAAATTTTATGTTCGTCAAGTTCTTCTGTTGCGAAATTACCATAAAAGTTACTGAATTTTTTTTGTAGTATGCGGCTTCAGGACGAAGGGCCGAATTTCAAAGGGCCGAATGTCGAAGCGCCGAATATCGAAGGGCCGAATGGGTCGAAGGGCCGAATGTCGAAGTATTTCACCAAAACCAAAAAAGAATTTTGTCATAATTTTTTATTCGTTAGGGTGAAGGAAAATTCTATTTGGACGAATAAAATAATTTCTCTGTGATTTAGTGAAGTAACCTAACCTAACTTTAAGGCAAAACTTCCAAAATGTCTATTTAAATTAAACGAAACTGTTTATTTTAAAGTATGTATATTGTTGTCTCATGTGTAGTTTTGAATATTGTTTCAACCTGAAATGTATTACCTATTTTGGTATGAGTCATTTTGACAAACAACATTTCAACCTGGCGTATATTGATATCTGGAAAATTAATATTGTTTTTCATAAATAAATAAAAATTATAGTTCTTAATTTACAAAATATTCCTTAAAACAAGAAATTTAAAAAATTATATTTCTAAAAACAAAACAAAAAAATTCGGCCCTTCGACCCATTCGGCCCTTCGACCCATTCGGCCCTTCGACCCATTCGGCCCTTCGACCCTTTCGGCCCTTCGACATTCGGCCCTTCGACATTCGGCCCTTCGACATTCGGCCCTTCGACCCATTCGGCCCTTCGACATTCGGCCCTTTGAAATTCAGCCCTGCGAAATTCGGCCCTACGACATTCGGCCCTTTGATATCATTCATAATTTTCTATTAGTGTCTTTTAAATCCAATTTAATCGAATTATTCCCTTTTTCATATATGTGATTGTTAATTTTTGAAGTTAGCACCTTTTAAAAGGTTTAATAATTGATGAAATAGTCTACCTAGAAAAATGAAAATTAGAGGTAACATGGAAAAAATAAGGTACATTCCGAAAATTTAATAAAGTTAAAAAGCTGATATTTCAGTTATCACCTTTTATATATTTGCCACAGATCTAATGCAGGCATTTTTTGATCTGAGTAGATTACATCAAAGCTTACTAGATTGCATTTGTAGCAAATTAAATTGTTAATTACGTAATATATTACATAGAAGGTGAGTCCGACATTCTAATATAAAACTCTGCTTGACGGCAGTTTAAAACAACAAAGCCATTAACAAGTACATCATGTTCAAGTTTGTGTGTTATAGAATTATTTGGCAAATAGAAGTTCAGATCCCTTGAAAGAATACAATTTTTTTAATGGATAACTTTCCAAATAAAAGTATTAAGATTTGATTTCTGAGATTTGTAGATTTCACATATTTTGATTTGCATCGGTTATAATAATTGAATAATTGTACGATTAAGTAACTTGCCAAATCTACGGTCTTATTATCATTGCGATTATCATCTCTAGAGCTGTGATTTGATGTGAAATTTGGGCAATTGAAATACTCAGTCTCATTAATGTAAATCCACGTTTCGGAAATAATTAGAATTTTAGGTTGCTTCACTAGAGATGAAATGCTCATTTCTATTTCATCCCATTTGTTACCACATAAACTTCTAGCATTTATTTAAAGTATTCTTTCAAACAAACATACCACGTTATCAAAACGATATCTTGTCGGCAAACTAAGCAACTAAAAGTAAACTGGGAGAAGTTGATTTTTACTTCGATGTCATTTCGGTTTACCTAAGTATCACGCAAGTTATAAACCTATTTTTCCCAGAAAAATGGTTTGATAAAGAGACAATACCATCTAACATGAAACTAATTTACCTGAAGTTAACTAAGATATGTCTCAGCAATGGGCACCCCAATTTCCAGCTTCCTTGATAACCTTTAAATTTCTTCGAGGACGACCTAAGCGCTCATAAATCATTTCCACGAACTTGAACCACGAATCGCGTCCATCTGTATAATTTACCATCGAAGAAGAAATTGAAAGTTAAATAGCATTTCTACAGTTGACAGAAGAGAAAACGATCTTCTCGGTTTCGTTATATTCAGGAAACCTACTTTTATGCCTCGGTACATCACAACGCTATGAATCTTTTCCGATCTATTCATCCAGCACCTAAATAAAACTAATACTTGCAATGTTGCTCCATCAAATGTTTTATTTTGAAATTTTATTTTTTGAGATTTTCTTGCATTATGAGGTTTCTCTTCAAACCGATTCAACTCACCAACGAAGGAATAAATTTAGGACTAGCAATGTTAAAACTTAAAATATCATCATATACTAATATAAATATTATAAAGATGTCTCAATATGCAAAAAAGATGAGAGAGTAAATAAAATATCATCATAGGTTTTATGGATATCCGCTCGAAACGCGATGTTTCAAAACGCGATGTGGTACAAAACGAGATATTTCAAAACGCGATATTTCAAAACGCGATATGGTACAAAACGCGATATAGTACAAAATGCGATATTTCAAATCGCGTTATTTCACAACGCGATTTTTCTAAACGCGATGTGTCAGCAAATGCAATTTTAAAATTATTTTGGATAACATTTTGGAATGTAACAAGTTTTTTAAAATACATTTGAATTAAAATTTTTGATCTTATTATCTTAACGAAATTCAAATTATAGATATTATAGATTTATTTAATGATTTTACTTAAACAATAGAAAGTGTTTTAAGACTAATTCACCATTTTGGCCAGATGTGTTTTATTTTTGTTTGTAGGGCAAGGTATATTTTTGTTTGTACCGTGAGTATTATACCTGCAAGTAGCAGGCTGTAATGTGAAACAGAAACCCCAAAATACAAGTTAAAAATAAACCTAATTCATAAAAAGGGGTAAAAAATGATATTAGAAAAATTCTGGAGGCGTAATTTTTTTTTAAATTATTGTTTTGTCTGTTGATTTTCCTTTAAACCTTCACCTAACAGAATTTTCCTTCAATTAGTGGAATTATCTTTAATTTACTTAAATATTCCTTCACCTATTGGAATTTTTTTTCAGTTCTCAGAATTTTCTTTCGGAAGCGTATCGAAATCTTAATTCTCAAAATCTTACTTTTATCAAAATCTTACTTTTTGACGAACCTTACTTTCTTTAAATCTAAAATTTCGATACGCTCCCATTTCCCGTATCCCAGTTTTGAATTTTATTTTACTTTAAATTAAAATTCTTCTTTACCAAATGGGACGCCCTTCGTTTTCACCATGAAAATCCCCATTTTTGAAGAAAGTAAGATTCGTCAAAAAGTAAGATTTTGAAAAGTAAGATTTACTACTCAACCCTTTTCTTTCGCTTAACAGTATTTCCCGTCACTTAAAAAAATTAAATTTATTCTTCTAATGGAAATCAATTTCTATCTAAATGTAATTTTAATTAAATCAATCTTTTATTAAATAAAATTATTTGCTAATAGATGGAACAAATTTTCGACGAACATCAACAATTAGCAACGTAATTAACTAATTCGCCGATTTTTTATTTTATGTTTGTAATGATTGTTTTTATTCCTCTCTTAACGCATTATTTTGCGTTTCATTAGTAACCGCTTTCCAGTTTTGTGGTTACTTAAAACAAATCAACTGTCGAAGTAAAACAGAAGCTAAAATTTATTTATTACCTGAGATTTGGGAAACAAAAACAATCGTCAATTTCTAATGTTGAGCTTTTCCGTCTTCGTTGTAAGAAATATTTTGGGCACATATAAACGAAAATTGTGGGAAATCTTATAAATTTCTAAAAAAGAATGAATTTTATTCTGAACATTATTCAAATTTGCATGAAAGGTGTAAAATTACTCAATTATTAAATAGAGGAATTTGGAGCCATAAAAATTTAGTAAACGTAAAAAAACAATACATATGAAATAAAATGCTTAATAAAATTTCAAAAAATCACTTATGCTGTGTGCCTGACACAGATTTTATTGACTGAATTGTTGACTTTTCTAAACTGTCGACTAGTTCGTACCAGTCGTTCATAGATGGCATAAGGGTCAATAAGACAGGCTATGCCTGACTTTTCATTATTCTAAATTACGACTTTTGGAACGTCAACCGAATGTTATTACTGTTTGACTGAAATAACTAGGAATACTGCTTGAATGTTCGTTCCTTTTCATTTTGGCTCGCGCGCAAGTTGATTTACTAAGTTAATTTGTTTTTTTTTTTTTTGGAATTTTTCAATATTTCGTACACAAAATTATTTACAAAATATTAAATTAGTTTATTGGCGCTATAAGAAAATCTAAAGACTTTTAAAGTCGTTGATGAGTTCGATAAAACCGGACAGAATACTTTAGCGTTGGTAAACTAAAGATGATCTCTTTTTTGACCCAAAAGTTTCTCCAATCCGTGTTGCCTACAGACGATCTGACACCATATAATTCCTAACAGAAAGTTGAAATTAAAATCTTATGTACAAAAATATATAAACTTTAATTAAATATGACAACAATTTTAATTTTCTTGAATAATTTGATTAATTTTGATAATTTTTGAAAAATCTCGGAATGAACGAAACCTTCTCTAATTTAAGTGAAACTATTTCTAAAATGAATGAAAATTATTCCGAATTGAATAAACCCTTTTACGAAAAGAAGGAAACTAATTTCGAGTGGAATGATACTTTTTCCAAATTAAATGAAACCAAATTAAATAAATTTAAAAGCAAACATTGTATCACTAAAACTTATAAATTATAACAGTAGTTAAATAAAAAAAACGTACTGGTTATCTTGTAACAGCAAGGAGTGTCATCTTCGTGTCTAAGATGAAATTGGCTCAATCTGATGCTGTGCCTGTTTCAATTCTGTATTTGATTACGCCTTCTAGATTCGGATTCTCTTAGTTCTTAATAAGTTTCTTGCATGTCCTTCGACATTTGTGAAGGCCGTGTCCTATCGGACGGACATTTGCAGATTAAAACCACCCTTTTCCAATTAAAGGTTAAATAATTAAAATGATTTTAAATTGGGAAAACATTAATTGAACCTGCTGAACTGAACATAAACTGAGAGAATCGGATTTGTCCCTTAAAACTGACGTTCAGTTGCTACCTGAACCGTATTTTAATTTTCTTTAGTATCCAAAAATGAATCGATTAAAAATTAAATATTTTGATTCAAAATATAGTTAAAAACAAAATAATAAACCGAAATACACTCGAACCAAAACTAACTTTAAAGTAACGTCACTCATACACAGCTCGGGTATGGTTTGTCATAAAATCCTTTATGAGCTCCAGACTGAATTGAATAAGATAAGCAGAATTTGTAGGTGCTTCACGTGACATTCAATATTATTTTATGGTAAATATTTATCGATTTATTTTGTCATAAAATTATCCAGGTAAAGGATTTTACCTAAGCAGCAAAAGCCCGTTTAAATATTTCTTCCTCCGTTTTACCTGATCCTAAGGGTTGAAAGAATCACAGCTACACACACAGACTACTCAAATCTCATCTCAGTTTCAATAAATTCTTAATGAATGAGTGTTTTATTTAACAAATAATAAAACAAACTTTAGTGATTTATGTACTTACTGGTTTTAAACTTATTTAATTAGGTTTCATTTCTTTCGGGAAAGGTTTCAATTAATTCAAAATCTTTTGTTTTAATTCGGAACAAGTTTCATTTATTTGAGGAATAGTTTCGCTGATAGATTAACCGTCGTAAGGTTTCTTGATTCAGAACGCAATCACAGAGAGCTCAATGGAATATTATTTGCATAAATCTGGTAAGTCCCTTCATCCTAAAATTGTTCATTTGCTGGCCGTTTTACTAATTGTTATACCATTTCAAGCCACGATCACTGCACTGACAGTAAGACAATATTAATCAAATCAATATTTTAAAATAAAAATTGAATAAAAACCGTCAAATTCAAATGCATATATACAATAAAAACTCGTATCGTACGTATAACCATTAATCGGTACCAACTTGTGGCACTAATTAAATTCGTTGATAATGAAAAGTACTTAATCCAAGCACTCTCTCAATAAAAATGACAACTAAATTGAAAAGCAACCTTGCGAGGAGACTTTTCGTTAGCCGTCTGGTGGTTAATAGCATAATGTAGCATTTAGTTTAGTCAGAAATTTAGTCGAAAAAATCGGTGTCAGGCACACAGCATTAGTTTAGAATTTTAAGTTAACAAACTTATTTTAGGATCCCTTTTCCAAAATACTTGTCGGATTTCATCTTAATCGGTTAACAACAATGACCAAGTTTTAAAATATGCCATTTTGAAATATGCCATAGTGTACCATATGCCGTTTAAATCATAATCGATTAAGAAATAGCCAAGTTATATCCCACTATATCTGGCTATATTCCAGAACATAGCCAAAGAATCATTTTGCCATTTCCACCGCATATGACGAATTTCTTCATAATCGGTTAAGAAATAAACAAGTTTCAGAAATTTATCGAAAAACAATAAAAAAGTTATCGCGTTTTGAAATATGATGTTTTCAATTATCGTGTCTTGTACTATATCGCGTTTTGTACCATATCGCGTTTTGTACTGTATCGCGTTTTAAAATATCGTGTTTCAAATAGGACCCGTTCTATAGAGACAAATATAGAACCCCCATCTACATAATATCTTTAACTCCCTTTCTATTTTTCAGATGACAAACAAAATGGATTTGCAGAAACCAAACGGAATAATGTACCATGTGGTGTAGGCAACTCCATGTTTATTTGTTTTCTAATAGGTTTATTTGATGTATTTATAATATTTACATTAATCTATGATATCATCTTTTAAAATTTGTGTCGCTCCATCTTATGAAACTATTGATTAACTTCCGCAAAATCAAAGCTCTTTTTGGAGTTCTTTTCTTTTGAATCTCAACCGGATGTACTAGAACTTTATAAATGTAAATTTTTTGATGATTTTTCGCAAAGAAAGAAAATATTTAGCTACATTGAAAATGTGTATTTTGTTTATTTTCCTTTTTCAATTATTTCGCAATTTCTTATTATTGTGGTGCATTTGTCGAGATACTCGTAATTTTGTTTTGATTTAATTGTTAATAAAACTAACCAAAGCAGTACATAATTTAACCTATAATGATCAATCATAAAATAATAACACTTTAAAATGAAGGAATATTACAGAAATATACCTGCTTTTTTACCTCATAGTTTACTCCTGCTGCACTTTTTGATTGATTGATTGAAGTGTTCGACCAAGCTTTAAGCAAGATCTCCCGGAGTTATTAATGGCCGGACCTCACCGAACACCTTGTTGCATACAACATAAAGAGGATTTGGATAGGTTTTGTTATAGTGCGTTTTTTACTCGCTATCCGGAGCTGCTATCGAGAGCCGTCATATCAAAATAGCTCCGGATAGCGGCTCCATATAAATAGGTAGAGCTAAATATTTTTTATTTCACGTTTTCACTTATTAATTGAATTAAAAATTATATTTTGACCTTAAATAAATGTAATTTACCAATAAATAGCACGTCAAATTTAAATTTGGGTGTAGAAAATTAACTGCTCCGCATAGCAGCTATCGGGAGCGAATAAAAAAATGCAGCTTTAGTATGAAAGAAATTGACCCGGTTACAGATACCTAAGTATAGCCAATAGTTAGTAACACAATGACAGAACAATTCTAATCTACTTTAATATTTTATTAAATTAAATTATAACTGCACTCTGAAAATAACCTTTAATAGTTTGCTGAGACATATTCCTGGGTACTTCTGAACTCATAATAATAATTAATATACAATTGACACAACGCGTGGCTACTTATAACTACAATTTAGTTCAATTATAATATGTGTATGTAGTGTTTCCGCAAAGTCTGCCATTAATATACTAGGAGTTTGGTCTGTAATGTGCGCTGTCCTGAAATGAATTATAATTAATGTTACCCGTAACCAAAGATTAACATTATAAGGCGCGAATCACCCTGTTACTAGATATAGTACTAACATTAAATTAAAAATACAGATTCACACAAGAAATCAGGCTAATCAGCAGTTTCCTTAAGTGCTGAACGTAAAATGATGTTTACGAGTACGGCTCCAATCGAAATTCCATTGTCATCTCTAAAAGTAAACTTAGTATAATTCCTTCAAGCAAACTTTACTTCTTAATTAGCATGACCCATCCCATCAAATTAGTTATTGATCAATCTCCTGATAGCTTCAAGCTTCTTGTTGATCCTGTAGAGATGATTCATGTTATGACTCCATTCTGAAAATTAGGCTTAAGTTTAATCCCTATAAACATGATTAATTCTGGAACTGTGTTATGTTCTGAAATAAATCATGTTATTTATCAGTGACAAGGGTAACCCCTTTACATACTTCAACATTTATGTTAATAATAATTTAATTATTGAATTCTGAAACTATACTTAATAAATATATAATAATCATAAATATCGAAATCAGCTGCTGGTTCACACGATTTCCTCCATACTGGTCCCTATCGCCCCTCAGAACTACACTTTTGTTCAAACTACTATAGTAACTAGATATAAAGTTTCAGCAAATCTGCCACTAAGATTCTAGAAGTTTGATCTGAAATGGACGCTGTCCTGTAATGATTTATAATTATTGTCACCAGTAACCAAAATTAAAATTATACGACACTAATTAGTTCCTAAGTTATGAAGTCCTCGTTGAAGTACTTGTAAATAAAAAAAAAAACAGTAATCCAGGCAGCACAATTTTAACAACATTTGCGTTGGATACTTGAGATTTCTGGCAGCTGAATCAAATTCCGCGGGAAACTCTGAATCAAAATCAAAATCCTATTCTCACTAAATATTTGCTACTCTATTAATAGGATTTAGCTTAAATAAATCAAAACTCGGGATCCTACAATTTAGAATATTCCAATAAATATTTTTGTTAGATGAAACGATAAATTAGTAAACACAATACCACACTACTTCTAGACCACACTAACACGTCGTTCGTTTCAGAATTTCAAAATTATTGCTACAATAATTTTATACCAACGAAACTTGATTTGAAACTACATATTCCAAACGGCATAAAAAGACACGGCCCGTTGTTGAAAAATCACCAAAGTAAGGCTACAATAGAAATTTTAAATAACAGAATATCCGCTAACTGATAACTTATTTCATGACAACAATTCATTCCGATCATTTCCCATTTGTACTCATAGACTTACACATCCCTTAAAAATGTAAAGTGTAAAACACTCAGAAAGGTACCGCTTAACAGTCAATAATACTACAGTATAAATAATTAATTCAAACTCACCATCATGTCACCACTAACATCTCCGAAAATTCAAATTTATTAATCAGCTATTACCAAGAAGCAATCCTCACTCATTCAAATCCAACTTTCTCTTCAAAATCCTACGCAACTCCAGTTCAGGGACGACCCAATATAACAAATCCAATCAGTATCGGCCACCTATTTTACTTATATAAATATGAAGCTCTGTATAAAAAGAATACAACAACATTTTTCCTCATGCTTTGTATTTTTTTGCCATATACCATAGAGGTAAAAGCTGTAGAGGAGAAACAAACAAACGTCAAATATAAGCAATCATAACTTAATAACTTACCTTACCATAAATTCCATCCATGTAGATGATCAACAACAGATTGTTAATGAGTTAAATAAATATTTCGTGAATGTTGGAACGGTTTTACCTCCACTAAAAAACCCTTCTCATAATTATGAGCTCGGCACATCACACGTAACTGTCAAAACACGGCTTAATACGTTTGTGGATACTACCGAAGAGGAAATAAATAGACTCATAACAGATTTAGACTCTAATTGTGCTTCGGGTTATGATGGAGTTTCAGTTAAGTTGGTTAAAAAATTAGGTCAGA
Source organism: Tipula helvola (assembly GCA_963556165.1). Classification (NCBI taxonomy): domain Eukaryota; kingdom Metazoa; phylum Arthropoda; class Insecta; order Diptera; family Tipulidae; genus Tipula; species Tipula helvola. The sequence goes on along the minus strand of OY744482.1, from coordinate 292,741,245 downwards.
TTATTGTACCATGTTTAACAGGAGCCATTAACATTTGGATGAGGCGATCGAGATTTCCAACATTTTTAAAAATAGCCCGTGTAACTCCGATTTTTAAATCAGGTACCCAAGCGGAATTAGGCAATTACCGACCAATGTCGATTTTACCGATATTTAGTAAAATATTCGAACAAATTATTTTACAAAGATTGGTAGTTCATCTTAACGACAACGAAATAATTCATCAGTACCAATATGGCTTCACAAGAAGAAGTAGTACAGCCTCGGCTACATTGTCATTAATGGAAAGTATTTATGATTCATTAGAGAGTAAAGACATTACCGCTTGCCTTTTTCTTGACATCAGGAAAGCATTTGATTGTGTGAATCACTCAATCCTAACTCAAAAACTTCGCAGGTATGGTATTGGTGCATGTGCAGCTCAGTTATTAGAAAACTATCTAATGAATAGACAACAATTCGTGAAGATTGGTAACTTTAAGTCGGACAAATTAAGCATTTCTTGTGGTGTTCCACAAGGTTCAAATCTCGGACCTACCTTATTTCTTATTTATATAAATGACATTATGCACCTAAACCTGAAAGGTCGTATTCAATTGTTCGCTGATGATGCCGTGCTTATTTACAGATCAAAATCTTTTGGTTTGCTAGAAACTGATTTAGAGCAGGACCTTATAAAAATAAAGGAATGGCTTACCAGCAATTGTTTACAATTAAATTATTCTAAAACTAATTTCCAAATTTATTATCTGAAACAGAAACCAATAAATATCGCACATCCTCTAAAAAACTGTCTTAACACAAAAAACACAGTTTTGAGAAAAATGCATTTTAATATTTTTTTTACATTACTAATGCTACTGTGACGCTGAGATTATTCATTATTAGCTTTAAACCTTATTAATCGATGTAAACCTTATTTAGCTACTTGAGTTTCATAAAAAATACAATCATTCATGACAAGAATTATTATCTTTTTAATTAAAAGTAAAAAACGTCCCATAATACGACTTTTTTTTACATTTAGTGTGAATAGTACATTGTGTCATTAGGATTAAAAGTGATACTTTGTTTGACGAGCAATTATATTTGCATGCGAGGCGAAGCGCAGCGTAGCCGAGCAAAAGCAAAGATTGCGAGTCAAATAAAGTCACTTTTAATCCGAATAACACATACTATTTTTTCTCCAACGAAGAGTTCATGTCGTGTAGGTTGTTTATTACTAATTATACGAGTAAGTACAAATTATGTAATTAAAACTTCAAAATTGAAACTAATTTTGTTGAATGGGATATGACTCTATTTCAGATTATAAAATAAAAGAATTTTAAATGCTGATCGTAGAAAACTGTAGTATAATATTATACGACAGTTTTTCACTCTTTTAGCTACATTTATTGCAAAAAGACTTACTTAAAATAGAATCGTAAAACAATTTATGACGTTTTTTAAGACCACTAACGTATGTACACTTGACGCAAGCACTGATACGACAATTTTATAGATCGGGGTGCGTATATTTTTGCTCCGTAAAAAACTGACACTTGAGGCATCTAGCGAGTTTTTTTAATGTTACAATTATGGCGGTTTTATTGAAATATGGAGCATTAAAAAGTGAACTTTATGGTGTATTTATCTAAAAACTTACTTTTTCTGTATTATGACAGTTTTTTAGAGGATGTGCGATATGTTGAATGAAATTTATTTTGATGGTTACATAATTAAACGAGTCGAATCGACTAAATACTTGGGATTAGTAATTAATTCTCAATTGTCTTGGATTTACCATATTAATAGCATCAAACAAAAAATAGCACCATTCGTTGGAGTAATTAGGCGGGTTGGACGATTTATTCCACCGGACTTACGATATGGGTTATACTTTAGCTATATACATTCTCATTTGATATACTTGATTCAAATCTGGGGTGCCGCCTGCCATTCATACATAACTGATCTACAGATCTTACAAAATAAAGCTTTAAAAACCCTTAAAGGTCTACCATTGCTAACTCCTACTAAGTTACTTTATAATGAACGTATTCTTCCCATTACGCAATTAGTCGATTACGAATATATTATCACGATATTCAAGTATAGGTCAGGGTTATTGAAGTGCAATTTGGCAATTCACACAAATATTTCAGTTTCTGAGAGACTAGCTCGTAACTCTTTAGACTATCGAATTCCGAATTATAAATTAAAAATTTGCCAGAATAGTTTATTGTACAAAGGGCTTGTGCTTTTTAATAAAATAGATGATTCGAAAAAAGATTTGAGGATATCTCAGTTCAAATCGTATCTCAAGAATTTGCTTTATTTAAATTTCATTAAAGATTATGATAATAGTCATCATTAAATTTTCGTATTATAGTGTTTGTTTTGTTTTGTTGGGTTCTTATTCGTATTATATGATATTCGGTGTAAATTTAAGCAACCTATTGTTATATGTATGTAATTTGAATGAATTTTGTAATGCTTTCCTATGTAAAAAAGTTGTAATTTCTTTTTTTTTGGAAAATCAATAAATTAAAAAAAAAAAAAAAAAAAAAATCGGTGGGAAAAGCGAAAGAGTAAAACAGAACGGGGCTCCATTTAGAACTTTATTCAATGCATTGACATGGAGTGGGCTGCTCAAAATAAACAATTAAAGTTTAAAAAATACTTTGTCCCAGTTGCAAAACACACCGACAACCATATCCAGTTCAATTCCCCAATAAAACGAATTTCAATATTAAAAATAACTTTTCTAAAAACGCGTCATTATTTTACACTTCCAGCGCAGACCTGATAAAAACAGTTGTAAACAAACCATAAGATCCCAAAAACACAACAACACAAAATCTGTTTTTTACAATTATGTAACAAATTTAAATTAAAAGTGCACTTTTTGTCGCAAATTACAATGTTCAAATCACAATTCCAATTTCGTTTTACGTAAATCAGAATAAAACCTCTAGATGAAATGAAATTCCCGGCAACTTATTGTGAGCACCGTTACGACATTCTCCAATTAAACACCTAAATTTTCCTAAATTGTTCTTAATAGTTTTTCCCAAATAATCATTAATTATATATTATTCTTTTCAATTGTTGTGTTTTACTTAACAACTTTGAACATTCACGAAACTACGCACAACCACTCATTCACCTCATAGTTAGTTCACTGCTGCTGCAAGTCTAAATTTTACTTAAATCATTGTGGGTAAATTGCTTTAAAAAGTAATCAAGAGCCATCTGAATTACGTGCCATTAAAGACTTCAGCTTCATTTAAGAACGCCTCCAATAACCTGTTTTCGTTGTTGAGATCTCACACAGATAAACAAGATCGTTTTAGGTTTGCTTTTATCCCAAAGAGGACAAAAGTAGCTTCTCGTTGTACTATGAACCCTATTCTTATTCGGAAGTTGAAGTAGAAATAGAACTTTACTTCATCGTGATCTAAGGTGTTCAAAGACAACAAAGCAATTTAGTCAATAATATTAGATTCAGCGTGAATGCAATCAGTGTCACTCGTGTAATCGAAGAAAACGAATTTAAATACTAATTTAAATTTTTTATGAATAAACTATGTTACATACTTACGTTTTATATATTTTATAATACAAATTTTTATTGTACAGTAAAAAATAATATTTAGTATCATTACAGCTGTTGATACCTGCCACTGCATAAATGTTTTCTCTATTTTTATAAAAAAATTGTAAGCCATAAATAATTTTCCCATACCACCAATTAATACGCCTACATAAACTCAACAAAAAATAACCGCCACAATTTTACCTAAATGTGTCCTTACGATAAAAATCTCTAATCTCTGACTGTTACACTGAACACAAAAATGTTGGTTTACATTTTTTCCGACTAAAAATATTTTCCAACAAGATTTATTATGGAAATAAACTGTCAGTAATGAATTAAAATAAAAAAAAGCAAAAAAATTCTCATTTTCATTTGAATTTATAATTTATTATTTTTATATGGATTTTGATTTCTTTTGAGAAAATAAAACACAGAAATAATTAAAAGCTTTTTTACGACAACAACAACAACTAAAAAAAGGCTTTATATAATATTTATACAAAGGATTATTATTTTATATTTATTTGGGGAAATAATTATATTTATTATTCAGAAACGAAAACTCACAGAAAATATAAATTCCATTGTAATATTAATTTTGTTACAATTAAATATTATTATTTAAATAAAAGGAGAAATATATGAAGAAAGAAAATTAATGTTTATATAAACCGAGAAACGTTGAATCCAAAATTTTATAAAGCTCGCCAAACGAAACTCTACTACCTATAGTATATCAGTTGTTTTTTTTCCAAACAATAAATTTTATTTTTATATACCTAAATCTATAATTTAAAATTTATTATTGTAAATATATATATAAATATAATTTTAAATTTATTTATTATTTATAATAAAAAAAATACAAAATAATATTAATATTTAACCACATCTAAATCAAAAAGAACCGGCATAATAATATATTTTTTATATTATTATAATATACAATTATTTTGTATTATATATAAATAATTACAAAAAAAAAAAGACGAATTAGGAAATTTTTTATTTTCTTAATTTAATTTTTTTCCATCATTAAATAATATTACAAATATAAAAAATTGTTGGGCCGTACTCTTCTCCGTCATTATTATTATTTTTAAGTATACAAGAACACATTTTTTATTTTATTTAATTAATTAAATTTTAGTTTTTATTGTATGGTAAATAAATATATATGTATTATATATAATATATGTATATTTATAAATATGAATCGTTTTTGCCGATAATGAACCCGTTCCAACTGAGTTTTAATATTTCATTTGAATTGATTTTTGGTAATATTGACTTTTTGATGAAAACAAAAATACCATCCCTTTTTAAAAGTTAAACAAAAAAAAACTGGTTTTAATCGATTGCAAATTATAAAGGTAACATTTTTGGACAAAATTAAAGGGTATCCTTTATTTTGACAATTTCTTCTGCTTCAAGTCTTTATAAATATAATATACAGTAACTTCAAGTATATTCGAGGAACAATAGCAACAATAAATGGATGCGTAGGAAACGATTATTACCTATTATAATTTTTTTTTCAGTTGAACGGTGATTATTTGATTTTTTACTGAAAGAAGAAAATAATCGAAAATATAACTTGAAAAGCTTATAAAAACCACATGCAATCAACACTTATCTCGTTGAAAAAATTCCAATGAACTGTATAAAATTACGGCCGAAGAAGAAGAAAAACAAATCGTATGATTTTATTATTTTAAAGTAGATCGGTTTTTAATTATTCAATAAAATGGATGATATCTTGTTTCTGATGTATACAGCTAAATCCCAGATGTTGAACGGTTCTTGAAAAGGTGAATAATGTGTATTTATGAATTCAACGTATTTAGTTTCTGTAAATATTTGTTTTAAATTTTCTAATATTTTATTTATAACGAAATGCTTTTTAAAACCAATCACATCAGCTGAAAACTTCTTAGTATTTTGTATAAGCACATATTATTGGTTGTGAGAGATGGTAGAATTTTATGTTACTTTTATTACGTATTAGAATTTCTTCCAAGTTTGACTAAGGACGTTTATTATTTTTGTATGGCCCAATTATTTAAAAATGTAAAATTTTAAATTATCGCCTGACAAAACCGTTATAGCTTAAGGAATAACAACCTCGATTATCCTCCAATAGCAAAGAATTAATAATAGGGTTTTACTTGCTTAAAATTAAAACTACACTAGATTAAATAAACACACATCAAACAAAATCAGTTTACAGCCGTTGTTAAATCCAACATTGAACACCCAACAAAAATGTATGTAAAATTATAAACTGCACAGAAAACGTAAAAAAAATTAAATAATTGTTAAACTACGAAATTAATCCAATTAAAATTTTTGTTTTTTTTAATAAATGGATTGTGGTTCATTATTATTAACTACAGAGGTAGACATGTTACATAGTATAATATTTTTCGTTGTCATCAAAAATGTCAATATTTGTAAATAATATATAATTTTTAATTTTATTTGTACATATTTTTGTTTTGTATTTATTTTTTTTTGGCATCTTATTTGTATATAAATATTTTTTTTGTTATTTTTTATTTTTTTATTTTAATTAATTTCATTTTTTTAAATTTTCATATCGAGTGGTTGAGTGTGCTGTGTTTATATTTACAATCCGATCCAAAATTAAATTTATATTATATTATATAAATGCACGATTTATTCAATTTCTCATATAAATATATAAATATAAATAAAGATAAAACGCATTTTTATTATTTTTTATAATTTAAACCTTGAAAGAATATTTATAAATAAAATTTAGTAAAAAAAATTTTTCATCGAGATTTTAATTTATTTTTCTTATTTTACATTTAGAAAGGATCAAACACCGGTGATTAATTGATTCTTTTGTAAATGTCGAATAATTAAAATAAAATAAAATTATTTAGACTCTTTTGTTTGTGTGCGTGGCACTTGAAATTTTATTTATAAAAATTGTGTCTTCATAAAAAATTAATTTTATGTCTTTTAAAATAAATAATAAAAAACAATAATTTTTTTTTTCATTGTACATATAACAGTTATTATTTGGTTGTTAATTAATAAATCTTAATAATTTATTTTAGAAAAATAAAACGGTCGGTTAAATTTTTCGAGTCCCGCCTTTCTCCCATAATTGAAGTTGGATTTTCGCCAAATGTTCCCGCCCGCCAGTGAATTTTTATCTTTTCAAACAAATATTTTGTGAAAATCCAACTAATTTTAAATAAATAAATTTAATAAATTGAATAACAATTAATTTTATAGAAAATGCTAGCTAAAATATAAAATTAAATTGTTATTTTTATTTATTGGTTTATTTATTTAGTTTTAAAATGTATAAATCACTGGCTCTCAAAAAAAAATTTTTTAATCCTTTCTAATTTGACCGATTTAGTAAAATCGCACATTTCTCCACCCAAATTTTTCTATCAAATTTAATCCAATATAAACTAAGTTACGTATGTATCCCAAAACCAAATTCTAAGAAGTAAAATCAATAAAATAATAAAATTATTTTTTGTGTGCGATACAGCATATATGTCATATAATTTGAAATATTAAGATAAATATTTTATTGGTCCTCTCAAATGATTAATAAAAAATAATATTTATGTTGTATAAGAATGTCATTATCATTTCACTAATCCCTTAATAGCTTGTAGCGTGACCGCTGCACGTACACGTTACAATCCGTTTTATTTTTGATACTTAAATAATTATAATTTATTGATTAACCGAAATTCCATAATTTTTTAATTTCGTTTTTTTTAAACTAAATTAAAAAATTATACTATTAATAATTTTTTTTTAAATAGTGTAATGTCATAAAAATAATAAATTAATTAATTAATAATAAAGAATATGTTTTTTGTCGGTCCTTTTGATATATTACATTAAATATTATATTAATTATTTATTATAAATATAAATAATATTAATAAAAAAAATATATATTCATAATAATAAAAAATTTTGATAATTTTTTTTTTTTTTAATTTATAATTTTTATGTGATAATTTTTTTATGTTATTTAATTATAAATATATATATGCTTGCAAATTACATAATCAAACAAAAAAAAAATTATGGGGTAAATAATATAAAACAAATAAATAAGATGGATAAAAAATACAAGTGGATTTATTTTAAGTGTCGTATGTTTATTTATTTATTTTTATATATAATATATAAATTGTGGACTGTGTGCTATATATATTTAAAAAAATTAACAATTATTTATATAACTAAAATACAAAAAAGTTAATAATCATATAATATATAAAATATACATACATATATTGTTTATGGTTGGGATGGGCTGCCCTTTGGTGACTTGTTTTTTTTTATTTTTATTTTCATTTATTTTATTTATTGATGTTGTATTTTTTTCATTTATTTAAAAATACAAATTTAAGTGTTTTATTTAGGTTGACTTGCGTAACGCAATCATTTTTTTTTTGTCATCAAAGCCTAATTATAATTGATTAAGCATGCTATACATAATATATTTAAGAGAAAAAAATTGTACTCAATGTTGGGCTTTTTGTTTATTAATTCATTAATTTTTTGTTGTTGTTTTCTAAATGGTTAGGCTTTCGTCTTGAAAAGTGTAAAAATCGAACTAAAACAACAAAATTTCTGTCGTTTTTATTGTTATACATAATACATACATATATTTGAAATGGAAATTCTTATTTTTGTCCAAAGCTTTTATTTTATATTTATTGTTTTCTAGAGCTTTGATTTTTTTCCAGTAACCCATTTTTCAATTCTTTTTGACGATAAAGAATTTAATAAATAAAATATTCCGTTATGTATTTTTTTGATCTCATTTTATTTTGTTTCTTAATACAAGTACAAGAAAATAAGAAAATGTATATCCTTTTTTCTTTCTAATCTATTTAAAATATTCAAAAAAAAAAAAAAAACTTAAGTAGTTTGAATTTTTATATTTTACGATATTATTATAGCCCCACTTGAACACAAAGAAAACAAGAAACAAATATAAATAAAATATTTATAAAAAATACATATAAAATAAAAACTCGAATAATGTAAAAAAAACACTTTGCAGACAGAAAATTACGGTCCAACAATTTTATTAGAATCAATTATTAAAATAAAATATTTTTTATTTTATTTATTTATTTTAATATTGGAAATTTATTTTTTTATATAATTTTTGTTTGTTTATTCATTTATTTATTTATGTTTTTTTTTTTTTGGAAAAACGAGAACTTCTGGATAACAATATACTTGATTTGCATTTAAAAGTGTTATATCTTCTGAGTAAAATATTTTTGTTTTCAACACAAAGAATACGAATTTTGTATTGTTAAGCTTCTTTATCAAATTTTATCAAAAATTAATAATTTATGTGTAAATTATACAAAACAAGTTTTTTTTGTTAAATAAGTAATAAGGTGAATTGGTAAAAATTTTTCTTTAATATTATTTTATTTATTAGACTTATAGTTTTATAAGTTGTAGGCAAAAAACAGCTATCTAAGTATGACAATTTTTTATATTATTCACACTAAAATTGTTTTACTCTTCTAATTCTAAACACCATGGTTAGAGTAGCCGATAAAAGCACATTATGTATTATTTTTAAAATAATCAAGCAAGTTTAGTTTAAAATTCAAATCGTCGCTTAAACAATTAAAATTTTCCAAAGATTTTTCCAAGCATTATAAAAATCTATCTCAGTCATACAAATAGTATTGAATGATTAGTGTACGAAACATTATTTATTTCTGAATCATTGTTCAACTCGAACACATATTTAGAATTTTTTGGTGGAGTTATTAATTAATATTGGCAACATTTTCTACGATGAGCGAAATTGTCAAAAGTTGAGCAACTTCAGTTTCGATCTGAATGAGAATTATGAGAAATGTATTTTCAGTCAATGAGGTTGACTGATAATAAATGTTCATAATTCTCATTCAGATCGAAAGTAAGTTGCAAAACTCTTGATATAAAATAATTATCTGGCTATGATCCGGAAGAACCTAATATTTCATTGGCAAAATTATTTACATACACCTAAACCTTGTTTACACTATTTTTTGACGTAGGACTATGTCTATGACGTGATCGGTTCATATAATAGGTGCATTATATATAGTTGAAAGCAAGTAACCAAAATATGTGTTACGGGAAACCAATATATCCTATTGTAAAAACTGTGTACCGTACAATATTCTTATTAATACTATATTAAAAAAGACCAAGGAGCATAATCGTAGAAATACGTTTATAATCCGTGTGGTTGAAATAATGCCTTAACTCTGTGTAATTTCGTTAATTCTGATTGTTTTCGTTTGCTTTCACGGTTCTTTATACAAGAAGAGAATGTGAAAAAAATTTATCTTGCGCTTACATGGGTACTACTATAAAAACTAGTGTGAGCCTTACGGACCAATTTGGATTACAACTGGATATATTTTTCGGATTTAGCCTACATACGTAAATTTTAAAATTTGTCATATTGTTAATATAGTTTAGAATTGAGTCTAGCAGTTAGTTGTTAGGTACATGTATCATTATTCATTCTTTCAGAAAGATAAATAGGTTAATTATTTTCTTATCATTCATAAAACCTTTACATATTTGGATAATTTTATATTATAATTTATACCTTTGAAAATAAATTTTCTATACTTTGGTAACAGTTATAAATTTTGGTACTATGCGTATACACAGGGCCTTTCAGAGCTAGCAGGGGGCCTGGGCCAAATTATTAAAATGGGGCCCCATAAAAATAAAATAAAACAATCTTATGTTTATATCACATGAATTCATTTTAGTATTTATTAGGATTTATTAGATTGAAGCTTTTCTCGCTTTATTATTAGAAAATTCTCTAATGATTTGCTCAAAATTAATTTTTCTTGCGATGTCGTGGTTAATGTTTAACATTGTCAATCCAAGACAATGATAAGATTCGGAAATAAACCCGCTGAATTTTTACTGAGAATATTTTCTAATAAATTTGTTGATGTCGGATCTGCATTGAAATTAGTTACATACATTTTTTTAAGGAATTTTACCTCATCTAGTATCTCGTTTGATAACTCACTCGTGTATTTTGAATGCAAACGGTTTACTGCAGCTTCAATTTTTTCATCAGTCAAATTTGGAAATGACCAAAGAAATCCGAAAAGATTGCAGATTTTTTGTAAAAATTGAAATCGCCTTTGTAAGCCAGCTATTACGAATTAACTATTACGTTAAACACATTTATCCTGTAGTATTTTTCAGCATCCGATTGTGTCCGTATCGTTCTATTAATGGCAAAATCACATGTAACTCCATATTCACGTGCTTTAGCTTTTGCTTTCGCAAATATTTCATTCCACATTCCGCTTAAATTGCGAAATCTCATTACTAGACTTTCAATATTATTTTGCTCAATATCAAGTGTAGCATTTCGAGCTTCAATTACCAAATTTGTCTGATGCAAATCTGTCAAAATATCGAGCCATATGATAGAGAGCAAAACACATTCAAATTTATTTAAATATTTCTCAATTAAGTGTAATTCAACGATTGCGTGTGGTGGTAAATTAAAGGAATGCATTTCATTTAAAGCATCTCGAATAGATAATAGACATTTGGCTATTGGTTTTACTGCATCTATTCTAGCAGACCATCTAGTTTTGGAAATCGAGTGAAGAGACATACGGATATGTTTCTTTAATACCTCCAATCTCCGCGGACTACTGCTAAAAAAATTATACATTTGTTGTATAACTCCAAAAAATTGTACAGCTTCTTTACACGATTCAGCTGAATCAACTCCAATAAGATTTAATGTGTGGTTCCCACAGCCGGAAAAAATACAATTAGCATTACGCTTCGTAAGAATGGCTTGCACACCGTTTAGCTTGCCAGCCATATTTGCACCATTATCATATGCTTGGGCAATACATAAATTAAAATTTAATTCCATATCCGACAAAATTTCAAGAATTCTGGCACACCATTTCTTCTCCGGTTTTTCCAGAGAATGAATCGAAGCAAATAAAACGCTCTTCAATGTCAAATTTTAAATTGTCACACATCTTGTTCTTGTTACAAAGACAAAATACTATCGAAGAGCAAGCGCAAATGAGAAATCTATAGTAACAAAAAATTCGGGGGCCCCTAAAAATCGGGGGCCCGTGCCATATGGCCCGGCTGGCCCACCCTCTGATTGGCCCTGCGTATACATACCTTTTTTGTACCTAAGAGTGAAAAATGTGATTATTAAATTATGATTTAAAAATTTATTATTTATAATTAGTTACTAGTTTCGCTTATTTCTTGACTCAACTTACTTGTACTGTAATAATAATTATTGTATAGTTATAAACCATTTATTTAACCATTTGATACAGGTTCCAGACGTGTAAGTAAATCAAATATATTTAATTGAATTTTTTGCAGTTGTTACTCAATAAACTTTACAAAATTATCATTTTTACTCTCATAAAGGAAGCGACCGTGTTCCTCGTAATTAATTAAATTTAATTAAAAATATTACGTGCCAGCATATTCCTGAAAATGAAAATACCTTAAAAAATTCTCTATAGAAAGCAAGGTGGAAATGCTAAGCGGCTTTAAGGAGTTCTCTATTTTAGTAATGAAATACAAACTTAAATCTCATATAAATATAAATGTATGTAAATGTGTACTTTTGAAAAAAAAATGGTTTTCCCTTAAATCTCACGTAAAGGATCGAATGCTCTGTTGCTTTGGACAGTTCTCCACTTTATTATGTAAATAATTATTTAAAAACACAAAAAATTTGAAAATGTTGAAATTTGTATAAATCGTCACAGCAGAGATTTGGAGGCGGGAGCCTCTATCCTCTAAAGTTTAAAACGAGTTAAAATAACCGTTTAAAAATTTGTTATATTTATTTAAAATACTTACTATTTGGGGATTTTGCTTTTTCACATTGTAGAGGGGAGAAGCGAGGGTGGGAGGGCATAAGGCTAATGAATAACGATACCAAACCAATTTTTTGATTTGAATTTGATTCAGTATAACTTTCATTCCATTTTTCGGTCTTAATCCAAAAAATCATTGGACGAGCGTTTGTTATTTTTCTTTGTTGGCTGCTGAGGCACTATTCGAAATATCACATATTTCCACTACATTAGACAGTACCTATCAGAAAGTCCATAAAATGATTAGGTATCGAATTCTTAATGTGGTAAGCACTGAGGAAGACAGCAACAATTTCCGAAATCATGGTTTGTCTCATATTCCATGAAATTGTTCTCAACCCATCCGTCGCAATTAAACAAATTGATGTAGGAGAGTTTGGGAATAGCCTGTGAATTTTTACTCGCCCTCCCCTCCATTTTCTTACTACGATAAGACCTTCCGAAATATTTTAGTTATATTTTCCCTGAAAAACAAACGACTTTCTACAGAAACATTCAAATCTGTAGTATAATAAAAATTTATTTTCACTAATCAATTTTAATTTATTACAACTACAACTATTATTTTGTTGTTTGCAATTGCAAAGATTTTTGATAAATCATAATTACAGTGATTTTTGTGTTTTATTATATAAATTGTAATTGTTTATATTTGTTTTAATTAGTTGAACAATACAACTATAATATTATTCAGTATTAATTAATAAAACTAAATTGGTGGATCAAACGACTAAGGTGAAAAAGTATTCATAAATTCGTGATAATCCCTAAATTTTTGTGAAATTTAGTTATAAAATCTGACCTTATCAAGAACAATTTTGACGGTGCAGTTTTGTGTTTTGTTTATAAATTCCAACTTAATCAAGAACAGTATTTAAAAAACAGTTGTTACTCCAATTTTCATAACTTAATTGATTTATGTAAATAAGTTCAGTATATACATTATAACATAATTATACAAATATACAGTTGTGATCTGTAACATTTAAGTGAACGGAAATTATTTAAATACGTTTTGTAATGCCGTATCATATTGCACCTAAAAATAAACAAGCCGACCTATCATGCAATAGTTGTTTAAGCAATATTCAATCAAGACAAGAATTTTTTCAATGCGACGAGTTGTGTGACGACGTGACGAACTGTGTGAAAGCAATGCCACTCACGGTATGGATAATCTGGAATCCAATATCGGGGCTACAAGTACAGCGGGCTCAACGCAAGATCTGTTTCCTGGTCAAATAAAAACCTTAAAACCACAATATACTATTGGGTCGCAATTAAAAGATATACTGGTTGTAGGTAATCAACTAATACGAATAATATAATTAAAACTTCATTCAAATCCATTTTTGTTAGTTTATCCAACTCAAACTTGAAAACTTATTTATTGATGAAATTAAAAACAAAAAAAATATTACATGCGGCTGTCGAATTTTTCTTCGGGAACACCTTACTCCATTTAAGGCACAACTTTTTCGTCAGGCACTGGATTATAAAAATAAACACCACTAAAAATATTTATGGGTCAAAAATACAAAGATATTTCTCAAAAAAGATGATCGAAGTGATTGCATCCTTCTTAATAAACTGGATGGTCTGAATACAATTAAGTAATAAAGCTAAGTCTCACTTTAGTTTAACTATAATTATAGTTTGAAAGTTAAAATTTTTATTTTAAATTTTCTTTGTTTACAGAAAATCACTGTCAATAGTGTTAACTTGTTCTCTTCTTTCTGCTTTCATGATCGATGTATAGAGTTTGCTCGAGAAATTGAAGAGTGGAAGAATTCTAATGAATATTATACGTGCGTTGATCCTGGTTCACTTACAGGTGGGACGAATTCTTTCAATTTAATTTATGTGAATATAAGAAGCTTACGATATAAAACCTCTGATGTGGAATTGCTCGTAAATTCATTCTCTTTAGATGTACATTTTATTGTTCTAACTGAAACATGGCTTAGTTCATTTGAATCTGAATTTTATAGCATATATAATTATAATGCTTTTCGTTCTACAAGACCTAATATGTATGGTGGGTGTTGTATTCTATGTTTGATGTTATTGTACTACATAATGAAGAATTTGAAAGAAGCAGTTTTTTGGTTGTCCGTGTTAACAAATTAAAATATAATATAATCGTGATATATATGCCACCCGACACGTCTATAAATAACTTAATCCGCAAAATGGAAAATATTATATCTAAATATAAGAATAGCATAGTAGTCGATCACAAAACTATCTCCAATTATTTACAAACCTTTATTTGCAGTGGTTTCTCGGTAATCAATAAAATTGGCATTGAATATGCGAATCGGGAAAGCAACACTGTAAAACAATAATTGTTCAATTGATCATATATCAGCAGATATGTACCATTTGCGTTATACATTTCATATTGCTGATTTCTCTAAGTCTGATAATAAACTTGTTCTCTTTTAGTTTAGTAAAAATATAAGTCAAAGTTCCTGTCCTAATCAAACGTACAAAAAAATGTTTAATTATACTTTAGCGGATCAAGACCAACTGTGGATGCAGTTAGATTCAATTAATTCATTTGAAAGTCTGATCAGTGTTATAAAGGTATTAGCGGATAAATACACTACAAACATAGAAATTAGACACAATTCAAAGTTCAAGCAGAAATGGATGACCAAAGAAATTTTCTCTCATATGAAACTACGTGACTTTTTTTTTTAATTAAAGAAAAAATATCCAAACGACTGTTATTGTTTGAATCAGTATGACTTCTACACAAATACCGTTAAAAACTTAGTAAAATCAGCAAAAAAACAATATTATAACGAAATATTTGGTACAACTTTTCAAAATTCTAGGGATTTCTGGAGGAATTTTAATGATCTAATCTTAAAAAGAACAATGAAAAATAAAAATATTATGAACGATGAAATCTTATCTATAATAAAACAACTAAAGCCTCGATCTGCGACTGGACATGATAAAATTTCTAACAGGTTTGTCAAACCGAATCCGTTCAACATGGCATATTTGAAAACGGAATATTTCAAAATGGAATATGAAAATATGCCATATGGTACACTATTGCATATTTCAAAATGGCATATTTTAAAACGGCATATGGTACGCTATGGCATATGGTACTCTATGGCATATTTCAAAATGGCATATTTCAAAACAACATATGGTACATTATGGCATATGGTACACTATGGCATATTTCAAAATGGCATATTTTAAAACGGCATATGGTACGCTATGGCATATGGTACTCTATGGCATATTTCAAAACGACATATGGTACATTATGGCATATTTCAAAATGGCATATTTTAGAACGGCATATACATAGATGCTTATGGCATAAGGTATACACTACGGTATATTTCCATATGGTATATGGTATAATATGGCATTTTCTAAAACTGGGTTATTTCTTAGCCGAGTATGATGAAATTTGGCAAGTGCAATGAAAATGGAACACTTAACCGGATTTTAGACGAAGTTCTGTAATATAGCCAATTAGGGTGAAACTTAGATATTAATTAACCGAATATGATGAAATTCAACATATACTTTAGAAATGGTATTCTAAAAAGAGTTTTGGATGAATTTCTAGAACATGGCCAATCATGATGGAACTTAGGTATTTCTTAAACGATTATGATGAAATTCGACAAGTGTGATGGAAATGGGATCCTAAAATGAGTTTTAATAGAAGTTCTGAAATATGGTTAATTTTGATAGAATTTGTCTATTTATTGGCGGATTATGATGAAATTCGAAAGGAGTGATGGAAATGGGATTGTTAAACGGTTTCTAGATAAAATTTTGAGATATGGCAATTTTTATGCAACTTGGATATTTCATAACTGATTATGATGAAATTTGACAAATGTGATAGAATTAGCATTCTAAAATGAGTTTTAGATAAAGTTCTGGAATATGGCCAATAAGAATGAAAATTAGCTATTTCTTAGCGATTATGATGAAACTCAACAGTGCGATGGAAATGGGATTCTAAAATGGTTTTAATCAACAACTTATAAAGTTACCCTATACTTACTAAAATAGCCTTTACGTATTGGAATTTTATTTCGCTTATTATAATTTTCCTTCACTTAATGCAATTAAATTTATTCTCCCAACGGAGATAAAAATATGAGTAATAAAGATATAATCGGGAAGTACTTATTAATATCTATAATTTTTAATTTTTATTTACATCTAATTTTAAAAGTAAAAATATGTATATTGGCCCTTCAGGTTTATTCTTATTCATTGAAATTATTTTTAAAGAAGGAACTAATTTTATACCAACATCAAAATTTAGCAAATTAATTGGATAATAGCGTATTTATTCAAGGATTTTTTATTATTTTAGTAATGATTTTTTTTTCGAATTACTAGTATGAACTCGTTTATAAGATGAAAATGGTTTTTAGATAAAACAACAGAGAATTTTCTTCTTAATTCTTTGTGATAAAACTCTAGAATGTTGTTAATTAGGATGAAACTTGGGTATTGCTTAACCGAACATGATTAAATTCGACAAATGCGATGGAAATGGGATCTTAAAATAATTTGTAGATGAAGTTCTGGAATAAGTTAAATTAATCTGGAATGTGGCTATTTCTTAACTGATTATTTCGAAATTCATTCTTTTAAAAGAATTTTCCTTCACTTAACGCATTTTCCTTTAAACTTTCACTTAACAGAATTTTCCTTCAATTAGTAGAATTATCCTTTATTTACTTAAATTTTCCTTCATATATTAGAATTTTTCTTCAATTATCAAAATTTTCTGTCGCTTAATAGAATTTCCCCTCAATTAATAACTCTTAAGGGAAATCTTATAAATTTATAAAAAAGAATGAAGTTTGATTCTGATTTTTATTCAATTGTAAAATTACTTAAATATTAAATAGAGATATTTGGAGCCATAATAATTTAGTAAACGTAAAAAACAATAAAAATGAAATAAAAAACATTCTTAATAAAATTTCAAAAAATCACATTTATTTTTTGTAATTTAAATAAAAAACTCATCTATAGTAACGTTGAGCGCCAACGTTATAAGCAAGCCAATTGCCCGGTTTGTCCGGTTCGCGAAAACAATCCGACCAGAGCTTGTGAATTTTACTCCGATCTCTTATTGAAAAATCAGTCGATTTGATTAATTTCAGTAAGCCTTCGTAGTTTATACCATTCATAAAACACAATGTAACAAGTGTTAAACGTTTTTTATAGGTACACTTTTCAAAGATCGCATTTACAACGTAATTAGTTGCATTTTCGAAAGCGAATTGATCTTCTACATTTTACGTGTGCCCGTTCGTTGTAATTCAAATGTTGTTTTTTAAATTCTTACCGTATAAAAAATAGTTTACCAAAATTTTGTTGGACAAAATCTTTAAAATTTTGTTTTCCGAAATAATTATTTTGATTATTTTATAGTGAAATAATGAATATTTAGTGAAAAGTTTTTCTGGGATCGATATAAAATATTGCAACTACAAAATCTTGCAAACAAAATAGTGCAATTATTTTGCTTTTTAGTAGGTGCCATTAATAGATTCTTTATAATCCGCTCCTGCATGCAGCCGCAGTGCGACATGTTTGCTGATCTCGGCTCCTACGTCCCCCTAAGTTCAAATCTAAAGCCCCTCGGAGGGCTAAGCGGAGGGGGGGAGGGAGCGCAGCGACCTACCGCGTGCCCGTGAGAGTTACCGAAGCCGTTAGCCTCTACAATTCTAAGTTAAATTAGTCGATGTCATTTTTCTTCAATTTATTTTCCTCGGAATAGAGAAAAAAATGTACGGGAAATTGTTATGCAAGATTTTGTATAGCAATATTGTATAATTGCAAAATTTTGTATGCGAAATTTTGTATTTTTGTGTTTGTGTGTTTCTTGCCAAGCATTTAAATTGTTTTGAGTTCATGGAAAGTTATTCTCAGAAGAGTCAGCAATAGACCAAAAATTGGGACCATATCGTGGCGGTTTATTGTTTTTAACAGCACGGCCCGAAATATAATTTGTATTTATCCATGATACAATAATTTTTCCATCTTCATCCAAAACATCCTCTAATTTAGATAAATAATAACAAATTTCATCAGGTGGAACGAATGCTAGGGCAGCCAGCATTCGAATCTTAATTCTAAAATCTACGTCGTTACCATATCTGGAAGCCAATTTTTTTTTCTGCACTTTTCGTCAAATAATTTGGGTAAAATGAAATAAACAATCCTTAAAAATTACATCCGGCAGGAAATTGTTTAGTGCAGAAACTGAAGCTAGTTCGAAATCTGAAATAATTCTTGTAGGAAGTAAATGAATGGAATGAGAAAAAGCAATTTGGAATAGCTCATAAAAAACTAATAATATGAATTTTTACTCGGCTATCGCCTCGTGGGACAAACTTATCCCTTGTGGATAACATCTCGCTTTGCTCACTAGTACCATAAATGAGCCGTTAATTTTGAAAGTGGTGCAAGTCCATTTTTCAAAAAATTTAAGTTAATAATAACAATAGACAAATAAAACTTTAATCTTTCTAACGGTGAACAATTTATAGTCAAAATAAAAAAATAAAAATCCTTAATACTTGTTCAAAAAATAAGAAAATTCAAAATCCCGTATATTTTTGCATTTATTCTTTCTCTATTCCTTCATTTTCTCGTTTTAACAAAATGTGGACTTGCCCCACTTTCAAAATAAACGGCTCAAATAACTATTATCCATATATAAAAGTAAACATAAAAGTAAATAAGACTTTGGTGACAAGATTTTGTAAAACAAGATTTTGGAGAAAAGATTTTAGAAACAGTCTCTTGTAAACAGTCTTTTGAAAAACAGTAATACGTGGCCAACCCTATGCCGTTACGTACCATATGTCGTTTTGAAATATGCCATTTTGAAATATGCCGTAGTGTACCATATGCCGTAGTGTACCTTATGCCATTTTGAAATATGCCGTTTTTAAATATGCCGTTTTTTTCATATTCCGTTATGAAATATGCCGTATCGACCGGGATCCTTGTCAAATATTATGCACCAAAACTGACATGTGTTATAGTGAAATTAATTAATCATTCACTTATTAAAAAATATTTTCCTGGTTGTTTGAAGATAAGTAGGATAGCGTCTGTTCATAAATGTGGATTAAGTAATAACGTAGCAAATTATAGACGAATATCGATACCTTGTGTGTTTGCTAAAATATATGAGAATGCAATCCACACTAGGATTGAAAATTATTTAACACAAAATGATATAATATGCTCCAGTCTATTTGGATGTTTAGAAAATTCCAATACAACTGATGCTTAATGATCAATTCAAATGTATGCTGATGATATCGTTCTAGTATATAATAGGCATTGCTTATGTGAGCTAATCAATAATATGCAGGATGATATGAATATGTTTAAATGTTGGCTTGATAATAATTGGCTCATATTAAATACAAAAAAAAAAAACTAAGTTGTTGGTATTTGTAAATAGAAACATTAATTCAGATGTTTTACAAAATTATGTTGTGTATTATGATGGCAAAGTAATTGAGAAAGTTTACAGCTATAAATACTTGGGGATAGAAATTGATAACAAACTGAAATGGACTACACAGGTTGATAATGTAAAGAAAAATGTTCTGTCTTATATATTTTTAATAAAAAAAACTAGGATACTGCTCAGTAAAAATGTATAAAAGTCAATCTATTATTCATTCATATACTCGCATTTAATATTTATCTAAATCCTGTTTGGAGTGGTGTAATACAAACAAAATTGCAGGAGTTTTTCATTTTGCAGAAACGAGTTGTTAAGCTTATATTACAGGTGCCATTAAGGACACCGACTACCGAAATATTTTCTTAATTCCTAAGCCTGCCCATTATAGTAGATATAACTGTTAATTTTGACAGTATTTAATTTAATAAGGCATAATCTTGGAATAGTTCGAAAAGCTGACTTTCATCATTATGACACTAGGCGTAAATCAGATATTTATACTTTAATGTGTATTACAAATTCACCTGATAGTAATGTACTATATCGTGGTTCACTTCAGTTACCACCAGGATTAAGACATAGGCTTACATTAGATAAATTTTAAAAAAAAACATAGTTGCTTATTTACTTGATACCTAATTTTTATTGTGTCATGATTTGCCCTAATTTTTGCCCTAGGTTCTAACTTCTAATTTTTGAGGTCATTTATAGTATTCATTTACTTCCATTCCCCTCGGTTATTTTATAAACACACAAATTTGACAGTGATTTGTTCTGTTTGCTTAAAATTGTATTTTTTTGATTAATTTTAATTTTGATTTACATTATTTGATTTAATAGAGTAATCTATAACTTGATAACTTAAACTCTCGACTAAATATTAAATATTTCAATTGTTTCATTTTAATTATTCATTTTAATTGTTGCTGTATATCATTATTTTTATAGTTTTTATTATTTTTTTATACCGATACGTATTGTTCTAGTTTATTATTTCAGGCTCTGGATTTATTGACTTTCGTATCTTATGAAATACGAAAACAAACCATTCCGTTCAAAATTAGATGTGCAGCTCATGTGGAGGATTTCTTAATTTTATATTTATATATTTTAAAGACGTGCGCTCGCGAATTTTTATTTAAGCAAATTTAAGCGAACAATTATTCCGCAATATGCGGGTAAGGCTTTATTTTCTCCATGAGCAATTCAAAATGTATAATAGATATTTTACGTAATATAGGCTCTATTCTGGTTTAGTATTTTAGTAGTTTGTTGCATATTTTCCCAATACATACATATATTGGAAAACATACTAATTTTCACAGTACACTTTGGGAAAAAATAATACCAAATTACTGAAACTAGTCACAAAGAATCATTCCAAATTCTAAATAGGGCTGCACGAAAAAAGAAAATATGATTTAACTGGGGTTTGGAAAGGTAAGGTAAGCCCCTTCCCAAAAATATTGCAAAATGTAAGCTTTATTTTTAAATGTATATGTTTCTATGGACCAAAAGTTTATTTTTGCGTCATTCTTGCGCATATTTTGATAAAATGCTAATTCCTGACCTTATTTGCCTGACATATTCAGTATTTTAATTAATTTTTTTACTATCCAATGTTTCATTTCATTAGTAAGACGATTTATAAGGTAAACATTTCAGTATAGTTTATGTGCCGTACAGCACTGCCTAATATACCTATATCTATTTCAAAATTTCACACATAAAAATCAATAAGTTTCCACTGAATAAGAGATGTGATAATTAATTTTTGATTTTTCCAATAAAATAAAGTTCAATGAATTCAATTTTATAAAATAAAATAAAAAAAATAAAAATTAAAAATTTACTTTTCGAGAACATAGGAAAATCATTTTTATAATTTAAATTGATTGATTGAATTTTAACACGCATGCATAAATTATCGAAATAAAATTATTATCATACATATTTATTTCATTATTAAAATTTAATCAATATAATTCTTCTTCCTAAGTTTTTTTTTTAATATTGTCTGTAATAGTAAATATTAAATGATATTGTTTATTTTCATTTTTTTAGATTTATATCTGTAAATCAGTTTATTTATTAATGATAACTCAGGTTTTTATATTGTTTTAAGCAATACACAGTTTATCCAGAGAGAGCCAAGTTTACTGGCTAATGGTCTAACTTATGCGACCCACACCGAATGAAAAGGAAAATGCAATAAACTTTGTGAATTGATTTCTCGATATATTTTAGCTACATAAAACTCGAATTTTAATTACCTACATTTTTATTAAGAAAGTTTCAAATTTATTTCTTGAAATATTTGATTGAAACTAAAAGGAACACAATCTAATTGCAAACAGTCTTAATACTCAAACAATAAGTCATAAATTCAAAAATATAAATATTTTTGAACTAGCCCCAATATAAATACTTTCCAGTACGTTTTACTAAATATACGAGCTTTGTTTCTGTATAAATATAAATAAATGAATGTTTACATCAGATCGGCCCATAAAAAACCAAACTATTTGTTTCATAATAGACGAAAGTTTATTACTCTATATGTATTTGTAATATATAGAGCAGAGCTTTTTTTATTAAACAATTTTCTATTCATAAATTTATTATAATCAAAATTGAATATAATTTTTATTATATTTCAAATAAATTTTGTCTATGAATAGAAAAATACTAATAATACCAGTAATATTGTACTGGAAAACGTTAAGCAATAAAAGGATCTTTCTAGGAGTATATACATACATTATAAACTATATGTTGTACTATTACTAATAATAATACTAATAAAAGAAATATTAAAAATTTAATGGAAACTACAAAACTATTTCAGTATTTCTACTTGTTATGTTGAGGAAGTAAAAACTAAAATTTTTATTCTATTCATTTGCTAGTTGAATTGTTATTACTATTATTTACGTTATTATTATTACTATAATTGATGGTTTATTACTATAATTTTGATTCTTTCAATTTATATTTCCTAAGACAAAATAACAATTAAGGACAATGCAACGCTGTAAGGTTTGTTTACGAATTGAATATATGTGTACCCCATTTCGAACTAACGTATAAAAAACTCTACTTTTCTACTTCTTAAACTTTATTGAAATTTAATCTAGGTACTAGTGGTCCCAAAACTAGAAAATCGTGTTTGCAATTCTTCGAAGTTTTTAATTTCCCGAGAATACGAGAAGCCAATTTGAAATTTCTGGATTCTCGATAAATCTCGAAAAATGTTCCTTAGTAATAAAAACTATAGAAGAAAGTTAAAAATACATATACTTGAAATATTGAAAGAAAATGACACATTGTCGCATTCGCTTCTGTTCAACAGTATACAACGTTCATAAATTTTCGATGTTTCGGCTAGTCTCATTAAAATTATCATTTTTGTCTTTCAATTTCATAAATTTATTAATTGAAATTCAGTTTTTGCTTATCATGGAATGAATCTATTGCATAGCAGTACTCGAAGACGTAGTTAGAGTTAAACCTAATGATGAGTGGTGGCTTCTGATTTAAATTTGCACGCATGCAGTCAATTGATATGTTTTTTTTTAGTAATTTGAAATCATTTACAAATTGGGCATTTTGGAAAACAAATTCCTGAAATACTGAAATAGTTCTACTTTCTACAATAACATTAATATTTTTTCCAAAAACAACCAAAATTCTGCTCTAACACAAAACCGTGCAGATAAATTATTTGAAAATATTAAGTGTTTGTTTCAACCCCACCCTAGCTGAGAGAGGCCTTACTGGTGTAGAAATCAAAACAGGTTAAACAAATAATCTTTTCGTTTAATCGATGTGATATTAACCGATTTTTACTGAGCATAACATTTACGAGGGTGGATTGATAAGTCTTTACATTGAAACAGTAAACATAATTTTTTTAAAGTACCTAATATTCACTTTATATTATACATAGTCTCCTTTTAGCTCGAAACACTTATTCCAACGATTTTCCAATTTGCTTAAACCTTCTTTAAAATATGATTTATCAAACTCCTCAAAATAAGCGTTCGTTTCAGCTATTATACTACATCTTTTGACCCAAATCTCTTACCACCGAGCCATTTGTTCATGTTTGGAAATAGGGAAAAGTCACAAGGGGCTAGATGGAGAGGAAATTGGAGCCCGATTCATCCAATTGTTGCAGTGTTTTCCATGATGAACGTGATGATGCATTGTCACGCTGGAAGAA
Organism: Tipula helvola; assembly: GCA_963556165.1. NCBI lineage: Eukaryota > Metazoa > Arthropoda > Insecta > Diptera > Tipulidae > Tipula > Tipula helvola. The sequence goes on along the minus strand of OY744482.1, from coordinate 292,716,991 downwards.
CACTTCTTTCTCTTCTTCAAATGTGACCGTTCTTCTATCATTTTATTCAAAGTGATTAATAATGATGCATTTTTAACCACTTCTGGTGTTGTTACCTCGTTGGGGATTCCTGAACATCGATTCTCTTGTGCTTGTGCGGCCACGTACAAATTCATTTACCCAATTATAAACGGTTGCATTTGACGGTACATCTTCACCAGACACTGTTTTCATCTCGTCGATAATTTATTTTGGTTTTAAACCTTTTAATGAAACTAGGTATTTAATCACTGCGCGATGTTCATTTTTTCCCATATTTAGAAATAATTAAAATTGACTTTAGAAAAACGACTTAGTAATAGTCGAACTAATAAATCAAACGTCATAAAAATTTGTTGACAACTTTCGCTTAAAAGAACCTACTTCACAACAAACAAAAGAAGTTGTTATTGGTGATGCATAGATGGCGTTATTCTAGAGACTTATCAATCCACCCTCGTATATTGATTTTTTTTTTTTTAATTTTATGAATAAAATAATATCGTCTAAGAATTATAACTTTCAAGCAAAACAATTTCACGGCAAGTTGTAGTTATTGTAATCAATCCACATTTTAACTTCAGTTTTTAATCGCATTTTGTCTCTAATTCCAAATTCTTGAACGTCATTTAATGCTTATTGCTTTCACAATAGATCCCCAGGTGCCCCAATTTTCGAATTTGGTGGTTTTATTTTACATTTTTTAATAAATATTCCAATATATATTGGAATGATCTTAGCAGGGATTATTCGAGTTTTTCTAATTTTGACGTTGAGTTGCGTCATGTTACATAGTTGAATCTTTTTGGGGTTACTGGGGGCAAAATTACATTTAGTAGCTCAACATGGTTTTTACGTTAAGCATTTAGTTTTGACTAGCCTTTTGAAATTTTCCAGTTATCTTTTCGACAAAGTTGATAAGAACCAGCAAGTTGATTGTATCTACATATTTATACTGATTTTTAAAAAGCCTTTGATACGGTGTCTCATAATATTCTGATTGATAAATGTCGTAAAATTGGACTATCTCATAATTTATGCAGATGGCTATTTCTTTTCTAGGTAACATCTCAGTAAATGATAAAATCTATGGATATATTTCAAAGTCTTTTTTAATTACATACCTCTGGAGTTCCTCATAGGGTTCTACTTTGGGGTCCTTACTTTTCATAATTTTTGTCAATGATTTAAGTGTCTAATATTTTTAAATGTTTTACAAAGGTGTTACTAGGGTTCCGCTGATACTCTTGCATTGTAGAAAGATTTGGATAACCTAAAGTTATGGTGTTTTAAAATCGGCTGAAATTAAAATGCGTGGTGATATTCTTCACTAGGAAGTTACACCCATTGCTTTACGTTTATAGTGTTTCCGACGTTAATATGGGTAGGGTTTATGTGGTTCTTGACTCGAAATTGATATTTGACACACATATTCAATTCGTTTAGAGCTCATAAATTTCTAGAAATTTTTAGTAGTCTAGTAAATTTTCCTACAAACTTAATTTAACCTAATTTAATTTATTTCCATTGTTTGTCCTTAGTCTACTCACATTAAACGTGCACTCAAATCACAGATATCAAATTTTTGTTGTTTCAGCATCGCATTACTCAAATTATGGCAAAAGACGGTCTTGAAGTTAGCAAGAGTTAACAATGTCACCCCATAGATTTAAAAAAAAAAATGCTCAGTACAAGTATTTTCTGATTATATTCCCATAATCTATTGAAGTGATAGTCATACTTAAATGCTGCACATGCAAATAACCCGTAAGTACTAACTTGCCCGCTTGAAAAATTTCATCTCGATGTTTTTACATCGACGTCTAAATCAATCTTTAGTGGTCGAAAGTAATATTCTAAAAATAAAAAACCTAACAAACTACCTTGTAATTCTTTAAACAATATACAGCTGTCTACTTCCGTTTTTTCTTGATCCAATAGATAATATATTATTTAAAAAACATATGTATAGAGTACGATCCAATTTGTAAATTTTTTGATCCAAATATCGTGTAAAAGTTTTTGCTAAATGGAAATTGATCCAATAGAGGACAATTTGATTAAAAACGTCCATCAAGTAACAAAGTAATTATAATTTTAAATCAGTTAAACAATTTTATATAAGCCATTAGACCTAATGCTAACGTGAATAATTGTGATATTCAAATGGAGTAAAAATAAAACGCAAAGTGAGTTTTTTTTTAAAAATCAATGCAAATCGAATTAAATAAAACGCAAAGTGAAAAAGTTGTCATCAAAAATATATGAACGCAGAAACATCGCAAAACGAAACAGCGCAAACTGAGGTATTGGTGTATTTCAAAGGCATTTGATACTATTGATCACAGTGTTTTAAGAGATTAATGTACTAAGTCAAGGTTATGTTGTGCAGGTTCGATAATTTCTGTGTGAATGTTTTCTTCTAGAGTGTTTTTATGTTTAATAGATAATGCATGAAACTTGTGCTTAGTTTGGTTTTTCCCCTAAATTTTCTTTAATTATATTGTTACGAACTGGGCTTCTGCGTTCGTCTGGATTTTGCACTTTACTTTTATACACTTTGATATTTGCTTTGACTTCGCTATTTAAATCTGTCAACTTGTTCCTGGTGGGGCTATGAGTGTCATCTTCATCCTTGGGCATTCCATTTATGACCCATAATCATCTGGAAATGCTTGACATAATCATCATCATTCTTTATTGTCGACGGGCGGTGTGTATCTATTTGTGTTGTTGTTTAATTTATTCTTGAATCACTAAACCACGCCCGTCTTTGTACAGCACTAGTTGAGCTCGGTCCGTCTTGCTGGCCCTACGAAAGCCTTTTGTGTTGTATCATTATTTCGTACTTTTAACCTTATTGACCTTCCGTTGTCAACTGTTGAACGATATAGTGGATATCCATCATTGCCTGTATTTGCTTCTGGAATCAATTGTCTTGGATATCGTTTAGAGCACTTGCCAATCATACATGGTGAATGTATATTAAATGTCCCACATGGGCCATGTAGGTATCACAGCAGAATTTCCAAGAAATATGTCTTTAGAAGTTTGCGTTGTTCATCAGGAATGGGCAATAATGAACCTGCAATTTGATATATTTGACCTTGCACTTTAAATGTTAAAGGGCCTACTTGGAATTCAATTTGTAACTATAAGAGTGTCAGTAAAAAATCAATATATAAATTTGTATCACTCTTCTAAACTAAGAATTTTTATTCAAAAATCACATAAATTTTGATCGTTAATTTTTTTTAATATGTACCTACATGAAAATTGCGGGATTTTTTTTAGTGTTTTTTGCATTTTTTTTTTATTTTGTCTAAATCAAATTTTACAAAAAGTTCAAGGCCAAATCAAAAATTATAAGTCGATTGCCACAGTCACCAATATCGAAGATGCAGTCCACTAACCACAAGAATTTTTAAATTCGCCTAATCCTTCTGGCTAGCCATCTCACGAACTACCATTAAAAATCCGTACGCCTATCATGCTTTTAAGAAATGTATGCCCTCCTAACATGTGCAATGTCACAAGGCTACTAATTACATCCCTGCCGTCGTCCAACTGGCAAACATTCCGAGGATTCCAATGATTCCCACGGACTTGCCGATATCTTTCAAACGACTGCCATTTCCCGTAAAAACATCGTTTGCGATGACTATTATTAAGTCGCACCGGATACACCTTCTCTTTGGTTGGAATCGACCTTCGAAGAGAGTGGTTTACCCATGACTAACTATATGTTAGTTTATCACGAGTTGGAACTCTATAGAAATAGTACATTTTGCAATCAAACAAATAACACGACATCAAACATTGCGTACAGAGAAGTTCCAAGCCACTTATACATTTAAATACGTCCACCACAGATAACAACAATACTAAAGAGTGGAATATATAATCGCAAAAAAAATGCAACAGCATTATAAAAATAATCACCCAAAAAGTTACAAAAAAAACAAAAAATGCAAAAAACACTAAAAAAAATCCCGCGAATTTCATGTATACATTTAAAAAAATTAACAATCAAAATTTATGTGATTTTTGAATAAAAATACTTAGTTTAGAAGAGTGATACAAATTTGTATAATGATTTTTCACTGATACTCTTATAGTCACAAACTGAATTCCATGCTTGCTAAGCCCTTTAACATTTAAAGTGCAAGGTCAAATATATCAAATTGCAGGTTCATTATTACCCATTCCTGATGAACAACATAAATTTCTAAAAATATATTTCTTGTAAATTCTGCTATGATATATGGCCCATGTGGGACACTTAATATACATTCACCACATCCAAGACAATTGTTTCCAGAAGGAATACAGGTAATGGTGGATATCCACTATATCGTTCAACAGTTGACAACGGTAGGTCAATAAATTTAAAAGTATGAAATAATGATACATCACAAAAGACTTTAGTAGGGCCAGCAAGGCGGACCGGGCTCAGCTAGTTATTATACAAAATTGGTCTTCACGAAAATCCCTTTATTTTAACGTAATAATCGTAATAATACATAGCATATGTCTATCCTGAAGGTCTATTCTAAATATTGGTGAAAGAATTTTTTAAATCGGATGAGTAGTTTCGAAGATTACCTCTTACATCTAAACATACAAACTTTACCTCTTTATAATTTAGTATAGATCTCCATCTCGGACGTTCTTGTTTTTACTAGATCATTATGAATTTTTGCGTTGGTGTAGAAACATGTTTCGATGTCCACAGGGCCGCATTAACACATTTTCGGGCCCTAGGCACAAACATTAAATTCGGGCCTCTACATGTGTATCGATGTGTAATGACACGGTTACGACCAAAAACTAGTATCAAAATAATTTTCACGGAACTACTATAAAATCAAAAACAATAAATAAAACAAACTGTATTGACTTATTTTTAATCATTTTATTTAGTAAAACAAATTTTATAGGCGTTTTCTTATTTTAGCTCCCATTATTTTCTAAATGTGCAAAAATCCCACTTTTTCACCAGCCAAAATTAAATTTTCCGATTTTGCAATGGAATTAAAATGTTCAAACTCCCTTTCAAATTCCTGCACATTTAAGACTTCACTGTACGTATCATATAGATATTTTATAATTGCATCTTTAAAATTATCTACACTTGAATTTATTGTTCAAGTGTTTGTTTATTTGATCTCTGCATTCAATATCAAACATCAATTTATCAGTATCTCGACAAAATGTCGAATCATAAAATTTCAAAAACATAAAATCGCGACAAGAAAACGTATTAAAATCCCGAGTCCACAAAATTTCGAGTCCACAAAATTTCGACTGAACAAAATTCCGATTAAACAAAATCCCGACTGTAGAAAATCTCAAGCTAATCAAATTGCTTATAAAAACGAGTTTTCAAAATATTTATATAGAATGTTCTTCCGCTTTCCAGAATATGACCCGGTTCTTTTCCAGAATATAATACTAGAAAGAGCAGAAAATTCTCCATTTTCCAAAATATTTTTAAAGAATATCTCTCAATTTTTTCCAGAATATATTGTCTCGGCTCTTTTCCAGAATATTTCTTGCGCGAGATTTTATTTTTAAAAGTCGGGATATTTTTCGAGATTTTGTGCCGTCAGGATTTGGTTGCATTAGGATTTTATTGAGTCAGGATTTTACTTAGACGAGTACTTATTGGATCAAGAGATCATTCAATCGGAATTTTGTGGAGTGAGATTTTATTACTTCGGATTTTCTGAATCGGGATTAACTATCATACCCCAATTTATAATATAGTACATAAAACGTATTTACTTTAAAATATTCTCTCCCTTCAATTATGACGTTATTATTTAAATCTTTACCAAAGAAGCGTTTTTTTTATTTTGGTTCGTTTTTCGCACTATGTGTTCACACTTGGCTTCATATTCGTCAAAATTACTTCACTGAGAACCAGAAATAGACTACGTCTATAATAACTGACTTACTGCATTAATACGATATAAAATGATACTCCATATACACATTAACAAAACAAATTCAAATTAGCCCATTTTATTAACAAGTTATCCAGCCATTTTAAAGTCATACTATTGGTTTTTGCAACTGAACTGAAGAAAATATTTTAATTGCTTCTGAATATTGATTCATTTAGTGCCTTACACGTATCGGCTGTTGCAGACCATCTAGTATTTGAAAGTGGTTTTATTGGCAAATGTTTATTTTGAAAGTACTTTTATAAGACGTTTCCAAGGGTTTTTAATTTTAAATTATAAATATTTTATTTCAATGAGGCCAACTTGAAACGAGAATCAGCAAAAAAATTTCAGCAATACCAACCGCTAATTTATTCATACACTGCTTTTTACATGACATTTAGAAGAACTAGATTTAATAATATATTTAATAGCTCTCGTACGTAACCAAAAATTGTGATCACAAAATTTATCACAACTTATCCAAAAAATATACAAATCTTGAGATAAACAATATTATTTAATTTTAAAATCCGGGCCCCTAAAATTTATGGGCCCTAGGCACGTGCCTAGTGTGCCTTTCCACAAACGCGGCCCTGGATGTCCACAATAAATAAAGGCAGTGATATATGCAAAAATTTGTCCTTTAAAGTAAATAAATACAGCGCGTTGATTGGTTGAAATATCTGTCACTTTTTTTAAGGTTATATAATTTTGCCTGAAACGCAAAAAAAATTTGCCGTAAAGGCATTTAATTTGCCTTAAAGATATTAAATATCACCGCCTACTTGATGCGACTATTTTTATTGCCTTAAGCTCAGTATGCAGCTCGAGCTAAGATAAATTTTCCATATAAATTTGACGTAAAATTTAGCTAGCTAAATAAAATAATTTTTTTTTAGCTGACAATTTCGCTGAGCGGTATGCACCTTTGCGTGAAAAATTTGAAAAAATATCAGTTGTTTCATTCAAATCTAGATTGCGCCACTATAAATTCTCCAAACATTTTAGCCGCAATTTAGCTCACAAGGACAATAATTTGAGGATAAATTTTGACTGCTTTGAATTTTGATTCATTTTATAATCGAAGGAGCCATAAAGTAAAATTAATTTATTTTTATATAAAGAAGACAGAAGTCAAAATGGCCGACCAGCATTACGAAATCGAGCATTTAGAGGATTATTTTGACGGAAACTTCATTCAAAAACAAACGAATAAAAGTGAAACAAAATCAAAAAAATGTATCTGTAATTAAATGGAGACTTGTGGAGACCGCACTAAAATTTATCTTAGCTCGAGCTGCATACTGAGCTTTAAAGGCAAAAATCATACATGTGTCACTGCCTTAATTGTAATAAAAACATGGGGTACTACGAGTATCGAACCATCGACTTGTTCATACTATGCGCCAACCATACGAACTATTGCTGTTCATACCGTAAACTCCTTGTATGATGGTCGTAATCGTCACAATATTGTTATTAACTCCCAAACTTGGATAAGTTATGCAACTTCGATGCGAACACACAACAACAATAGACGCAAAATTGTTTCATAATAATAAATTTAAATCCATAATCGTATGCCTAGCTTTGTTCTTTTATAAATATTTAAATTTCATATTATATAAATAATTAAAATCAAACAATTTACGCATAAATACCAAATTTTTTGGTGAAAATAAGTTCAGAAAATTACTGATTGGTGGCCATTGGTCGTTTGGTACACACATACTACGATGGAGGGTTGGTATAGGTAAAAATCTATAGGTGGTTATAGTAAATTAAATTTGTAGGCTAGTACGAAACGAAATTTAAGTTATATAAAGGAAACTTTAAAAGACTGGTTTTAAAGGCATTGTTTTGCAGTGATTTCAATCAAATCTGTCTTCTCGTAATCAAAGTGTTGTATAACTATTTAGTGCTGATTTGAGTAGGTATAAATGTGGAGTGGGAGTGCCACAAAGATCAGAACTTGGTCCTGTTTTGTTGTCGATTAAAGTTTATTTGCTGTCGCTGGTGATGCTGCCTTCCATTTAGAGTCGTGAGTCATGGTTGTCCCTAAAACAATGTATATCTGAGAATCTGCTACTGTAGTAAAAGATACGGTTTAATGCTCACAATATTGTGCTTAGTCTTTAATCCCGGTGTTTAGCTTTTGATTGTATGAACGTACGCAACAGTTTGACAGACGATTTTACGTATTTTGATTGGCTTATTGAAATTAAGAGAGTTATTGTCTATAAGTATTTGTAATGAGTATTTATATTGAGACTAACTTGCACATTTTAAATAAATTCATAAGGATTTATATTCAACAATTTGTTAACTGTTTATTTTACGTAACTTTTCTTCTCTTTGTCTCTCATCCAACGAGGGTGGTTTTTCCTATCGAATATTAAACCGCTTATTACGATGCAAAAATTCATTGTGCGTAACACGCATAAGGGGGTCACTGAGCTTCTAATTCACACTCCCAATATTTATGATATTTAATAAATGATTTTGTATGAGTACTTCAATCATCTTTTATTTTTTATGTTTTCATTATGCCCATCACGTAAGTTGAATATCATCGATCGGGGTATTTGCTGTAAGTACTGAGATTCAATTCTCGTCCAGTGAAAAGAACAATGAAAAGTACCTTCAGTGAGAAAACAGATTTTCGATTCATGTTCCGTGAGAAGGAAAAAAATACCTTCAAAACACATATTTTCAACATAAAAATTCGTTTTTTGTTGTGTTTTGTTTACGTGATTATTTGTCATATTTTGAGGTATTCAAAACAATTTTTATCTTACTTACAATGGTGTTAAAGTGAACTTTTGTGTAAAATTATCAAATTCTATAAATTTGAAGAAATAAGTGGAAGCGACATCAGCGACAAAGAATATTGCTGTAACCGCTGTTATTGAAACTGGGCAACAATCTTATAGTTCTATAGCCAGAAAACTGGCATATATTTTTTAAATTTAAACAATGTAATCGACTTTTACAAAAATATTTATGTGGTTTGAAAAGGTACACAAATTTTTTTGGCAAATCACTGAACAGTATCACCTAGCGGAAATATATATGAACCTAGATAAAATGTGTATTTGCAGTGTGGAGTATCAAAACAATTTATTCAGCGTTTTATTTTATCCAAGATTAGTTTTCAGTTGGACAAAGAGCATCGCATATTGTGTGTTACTCCTATATAGTTGTTGGTTTGCTGCTATATTAAAAGAAACCATCCTGGCTTCATTATTGGGTCATTGACTAAAATATTTGTCCAAACTAACCTTGATCCTTAAAAAATGTAGCTATACATTGTGAACACATACACAAGACGTATCATAAATTTAGCTAAATAATAATGTAAAACATATTAAGTTGATTTAAAAATTGTCTATTCATATTTATGCAAACATTACAAATCGTATTATATGATAATTTAGATTATTTTCCCAAAAAACAAAAAAAATTTGTTCGAAAAATGAGCTTTTCTTCGTATTCTGATTATTAATTTTTTTTTGTGTATTTTAATTATATCAAACAGGTTGTCTAGACACACACACAGTGCTGTTTTTGTTATTCTGTTATTTAGCAAAGAGATTTTCAAAATGTATGTTTTTTATTTTAAATTTTTACGAGATGAAAATTTAATGTAATTTAAATTATTTACAACTCTTTTTCTATTACTTATACGTCTGTTATAATTTTTTTTGTTAATTCTCCTAAAAACGAATAGGGATTGTTTCTGGATTTGCGGAGGTGGAGTTATGTTATATGTTAAATTTTGGTTGGTACTAATCATGTCTTATGAATGTTAGAATTTTTTATTGTCTTTAATTTTTAATTTAGTATATTTAATTCGATGTTATATTATATAATGTAGACATTTTATAGTTACAGTCTGGTACAGTTGCATTCAAATGAGTAAATTGTATCCTAACTAAGCTGCCAAAAACCATATTGCGTGTGTATGTCTTTACAAATATAATGTACGCAAACACACAAAAGCAAAGGTTATATATTTTAACTTGTATTCTTGTTGATGTTTGATTTGATTAATCGAAAGATGGGATTCCTTTTGTATTTTTCCTTTTCTTTTTACAGAAGTTTTCCATTTTGCCTTTTGTTGTTTATGAAACAAATTTTCTTGTCATTTTTTTAATGAAATTTCTTCCTTTTTTTGGTTTTTATATAGCTTATACATACAGATTTTTTTTTTTTGTGCTTCTTCTGTGTACAAGGGGTGTTTTGAAGTGGAAATAATAGTCTAAATACAGTGGATAGAGAATGAATCATGTTTGGGGGAGTACACAGTGGAAAATAATTATTGTTTATTTCTTGGAATTTTTTTTTTCGAGACACAGGATTTATAATTTAATATTTTTTCCATATTTTATTCTATTCTCTTCTAGAATATTATGACAATGTCATTCATGACACTTGTGACATTTTTGTTCTGTATATTAATAACTATAATTATGACTGGAAAATTAGCTAGGGTAATATTTTGTGTTAGTCAAGAGATTCTTTATTATAATTTTAATTTTTTGCTCGGTTATGTTTAGTCGGACGCAAAAGTTATGGGTTTTATTGATTAGAGGGATATATTAGAGTTTAAAAGATTTACGTCACTTAAGGTTAAAACAATGCGGTATCGCAGGTAATCTTTATCGCACCCTCTATAAACATTTTCAATTTAAATTCCACTCTAATAGCGAAAATGAGATTTTTTTTTTTGGTTGTTTTATATAAAAATAAACGACACAAATTTAATTGAAATAGCGTTAAGCCCCTGCAAGCAAAAAAAAAAACAAATTATCCTAAAGTTTTTCGTATAGTATTCTTAAAAGCTTACATATTTGATACTTTTATAATAAAATATAATATCTAAATAAGACATAAGTCGTAAGTATGTATGTATGTATAAAACGAACAAAAACGAAATTAATGAGGCAAACTATTATCGTAATTTTTGTGCACAATGCAATGTTATAGAATTCAATTCTTAAAATATGCACCAGGTTTTCTATTAGCAGCAACTCGAAGACGAAATATATTTACTCAGCTAATGAACAAAAATGTATATTATAGGACATTGTATACTTATTATATTTTGTAAGGAAGATACGAATAAAAGCATTTTGTTTCTAATATCATCCTATTACTGTATAAACATATACTTACCTATATTATGAGCTTTTTCCAGCAACACCGGAAGAAAACATAAGCACAATAACAAGATAATTGCATCTTTTAAGGTGTATTTTTATGTAGTATATATAAAGATTTTATTATATTTCTTATCTTCTATCTCGATGTTTCTTAAAATAAATATATTATATAGAATAAAAAGAAACAATTATTATTATACTGTGTAGTTAAACTCCTTAGGGCCTTGCAATTAGTAGTGAATAAAAAAAAATTAAATGGAGAAGCAACAATGTTTGCAGTGGATGAAAAACTACAAATGTTTCTATTATTTTCTTTATACATATGACGATTCATCTTATCTCTGTAAGATAGCGTGATTTTCTTCCTTATTGGAGATCATTAAAAATGATGAATACGGTTAGGGAATATTTTAAGATTTTTGTTTTTTTCCAACACTGCTTATTCGGTTAATTATAGAAATTATTTATTAGGCTTTTTGTGGTATATGTTACGTGAATGAAATGGTCTAAGAAGTGAAATAAAATGTATCTTTATAAATGACCTGGGGTTGTAAGGGAATATGTCATTAATCCCTAATTAGAAGTATTTTATATATAGTATGTAGATATGGTATTGTATGGTTGTTAGTCAATTTACAATATAGAACTGACTACGCCCAAGTTGAAGTGGATCGGATTTATTACTTCGATGTTTGGAACCTGACTACAGTTAAAAGCGAAAAATGTTGCAGCCAATTGAAGCTACATTCATATTCAATCTATCTAAAATAAATTACAGTAATACCTTTAACTATGATTGATTCATTATATTGATAATTAAAAAATTTATATTTTATATTTGTATATCTAGTACCTATTTGGAAATCTATAATTTTGAAGTATTTAAATCTTTTTCCCTCGTGGTGTTGAGTCTTACCCCACAGTTGTGCGCCATGCACCCAGATAACTTTTATTACCTTGTTATAGAAACATCTGTTGAAACTATCCAGTGAAACATGAAACTTCAGATTATCCTAAATTTAAAGGCCTGAGAACATAAAGAAAGATGTGCAATATGAGCAATAGGTATGGGTTAAAATGTTTAAGATCACCCAGATGTTTAAAAAAAATACAGGATACTTCTGCACCCAGAGGACCAGAAATTGGAGAATAACAAAGCAGCCTGCAAGGTTATTGATCGAAAGGTCGAAAGGAGATATAATTCACTATAGCAGTTGTTATTAAATGCGATAGAGTACATATGCTAAGAGTTTTCATTGGCAAAAATAGGTGTATTAGGATTGAGCGAGAGCAGCATCAAGTAAGATGTTTACAAGGTAGATCTAGGCACTAGGCATCCATCAATGTTTAAAAATTAAATTGAAAAATAACATTCCCGCAGACAAGGTCTACGTGGTAATTTAAACTTAATTTTACTGATATTCCGAGTTTCTGCTATTCCACTGAGTAGAATGCCATCCAACCATATTTTTTTATGCGGATAAAAAATATATTTTACAGGGAATGTAGGTCGGAAGCGAATCCGTACTGCTTTCATTAAACTTAAAATTGTTTCTCGAACTAAAACGCTTCAATTTGGTAAGGTCTTTATGAACCACTGCAATTGATTCATCTTTAAGTTTCATTACAGCCCTTTTCCCCGCTCGCCATTGGTGTTTGAAACAACTACGAACACAAAACGTTGCCATCCCTAATTTTCGAAAATAACAATAAATGATTCAAGATGACAAAAAAAATGGAATGGTAGTTCATCTACTTTTTGTTTGACAATGCTTTTGTGTGCTAGCATTCATAATTTAAATTGTCGGATAGGTGGTTATTCCAATGCAGAATGCACTAATTATTTTTTGAAAATTTTCACTTAACCGTTGCATTCCAACGAGTCAATTAAGTTTTTTAGTTTAAAATTGTTAAAAACCTATAAACTTTCTGTACCTGTTAGTTATCCTTCGCCATTCGTGTTTCGGTTGAGCACATGTGCAACTTTAATTTATGCTTATGTATATTTCATTGAACACGTTTCCAAGGAAGCACAACAATCGGTTGGTAACTTTATTCATATACGATGATCTGGTTGGTCTTTTTTGCGCTTAATTTGAAATAAAATTTCGCCCATACCTTGAACATAGCTCATAAATGGTACCCGCAGGTTTCGAAAGGTTACTTCGCAATGCTATTGAAGTTTTTCATGAACTTTCTAAAAAATTTCGCTTATCTTATAATGCTGCATTTGGTCGTTTGGTTTTGGAAAATTCAAAAAACATCAGTTTTTATTTTTAACTCTTAAACCACAAGAAGCCCTGTAAATCTACCTTGCCTTTGAAAAATAATATTTTGGTGTTTTTATATTCAAAATTCGTTTTAATTTGTCCACTCCTTATTCACACCTGTGATACGATTGATCACAACAGCTGCTACGTTTGCCAATCCAAACGTCATTCTAAGGATCCTCCCGCCACTTGACAATATCCCGATTCCAAGCCAAACGTTGAAAACGTCGGAAAACACAACTATTAAACTAATCCATTTCACTTCAAATTTTTCAAAAAGGTATATACTGAATTGCCTCATTTATCCGTGAATCTGTTTTTGAGAAAATCTGTTTCACAATTTTCACTTCTATGGCTATTTTGAGCTCGAATGGACGTAAAAGCTAAAATAAACTGCTTATTATTAAAACCTCTTCTTTGTGAAAAATGTTTTCAGTCCCTGGGACTAGATTCGGATTAAGTGGCCAATGACATTTTTTTTGTAAAATCGTATTATAATTTTCTAGAAGTGGATACTAGAAAACGATTTCAAGGGTAGATTTTGATGAATCAACATACAAATTAAAATTTTCGATTTTTGTACTAATAAATAATTTCTTGGTGACCTAATTATTCGAGAAATCTGTACAATCAGGCTGATCCTCCGTCGATAGATTTTTATTAAACTCGTGATATACTGGATCTATAAGATTGAGCATTTCCAGAAGATCTTTCTTTTCGGCACCGCGTATATTTACAGGGCGAGAGTAACATCGTTTTAAATTATTCAAATTTACCAATGAGACATCCCGTTTTTTAATGTTTGATATATTGAATGGAGCCGACTCTTCAAGAGTTGTTTTATAAATTATTTGACCAACAATTTTCCTATTCCGAAGCCACTTAACTGCATTCCAAACGATTTTGTTTCCTCCCTCATCTGTTTTTCTCCACACAAACTTCTCATTAGAAATAGAAGAAAAATTAAAAAGCACCGTACCGTGGTGTATTTTTTTTACGCTCTATTACCGAGTGGTCGACATCACATTTCATGTGAATATGACCCGGAACTAGAAATATATGGTCTATCGTTTCAATTTTATTGGCATCCTGCACGAATAGTGTAAATAACACGCGCATGAATGGCTGTACAATGTTAGGAGTTTCAAGTATTGAATTTAAATATTGTAGGACACAAGAGGCAATTTAATTCCCTCTACGTTGCGCCACTCCTTCGTGCCACATCATACACATAGGCTCTTTCGAAATTCAGTTGTGCACCGTTAATTTCCATAGTAGTCTCTTATAAAAGGAGACCGACGTTTCCAAAAAAAGGTGTAGGCAAGCATTTCTGCAAATCAAATGTTACCACAATGCGTGAGTTATCTTGCTTTGCCCGTATTTTACCCTAATTTTTTGCTTTATATGCACCATCTGTCTCTTTGTGGTATTGTTCCTGTTTTATTTAGTATTAGCCAATTCCTGTTCATCACTTGCTACATTAATTTGTAAATGGAGTATCTCACACTTATTGCAACGGCCTTTTTAGGCAATTCGAATTTTATCCCCATACCCCATAGTGTGAAATACTTGGCGTGGAATGTGATTCGACATACAGCTTATGCACCGCTTGTAAGTTCTGACGGAAAATATTTTTGAGACAACCGTTCCCCAGTGTAATGAATGACTTTCATATGAAGGGAATTCTTGAATTTAAACGTCTGAAAGTTTTTTACCAAGTGCATATCGCCCCCGTTGAACAATCTCAACACATCCTGATGCTGATGCCAACATTTTCTTTGCCACAGTTTCTATAATTTGTTCGGTTTCACAAACTTCTGGCATACATTAATTTTGCGGTCACGAACATTGAAAAAGAAATTGTTTGTGCGAGTCCTATTTCGATTGCTTTGTAAAGCTCAATCCAGTCTTTCATTTTTCTTTGGCACTACTTCAATAAGACCACTAAAATATTGAAGCATAGAAGAGCGAGTACTTGGATTACAATACCCTTCAAAAATTTCCTTTTGATCATCCGGGGTTATTAAATCTCTGCATTTCCTCGCCGGAATTTGCGTTTCTAAGGTTTTAGAAGCCGTTAATTCCGTACATTCTGTTGTATATTCAGCGCTGAGATTTTCTGCTGTGATTGTTAGTCGAGCCTCGGTTTCGATGAATTAATTTTTCGTCTGCAATTTCACTTGCCATGGACACATTATTTGATGATTGTTTATAATCAGGATCCTTGTCAGAATCGTCAAAATCGGATTCTACAAATTCCACACCACTTAACTCAATGACCTTATTATAATCACAATTGATTGGTGTAGTGATTTCATTTGAATGAATTACTGAATTTTTTTTTTTAGTTGCTGTGGTAATTTGTTACGGGAAGCAGTTTAAGCAAAGCCGCTTGGCCCGTAACATAAACACTTTCGTGTTTTAGGAAAGTTGCATACCAAAGTATATTCAATTTTATGGGTTTAACCTGCGCTCAGTCTAGAGAGGTAATATTTTTATGGCCGTGGATTCATTTGATATGCAATTTCCTTGTTTCAGGAAAAATCAATAAGAACAAAATACACTTATGTGCCCTCGATCCTCACATCCCACTACTTTGCCTCACCTTAATTGCTCCGTTAATTATTCATTGATATATATGTATATATCTATATTTAAGCAAAATCGAAACCACCTGAAATCAGGTTGTAAAATTCCAAAAATATCACTTACCGGTTTTTCTCCCAGCAGCTGCATCAATCTTGCGTCTGGTAGCACTTTACTTTTTATTTCCCCGTACACTGTTTTTAATTTTCTATTTAAAAAGAAACACTACTGAAAACAAATTTTAAGCCAAAAATAACAAAAACTTGATTACTGATCAAAATTAAGTTACGTTACTCTAACAACACTACCATCACTACTACACATACAAAAGAAAATAATTTGATGAATGATCCACTCAGATGACAAAACTTCAAACGGCAAAGCAAAACAAAATTACCGCCTTTAAACAAACGGCCGCACACTGTACAAAGCGGAATCCATTTCCACCATTTCGACTTTGGTAGACAAAGTATTTTTTTTTTTTTGTTATAATGAAAAAAAAACGCAGAATTTTGATGAATTTCTTAAATTTTTTTCTTTTTAATTTATTTGATTCGTTTTATTAGATTGTAAAAATTCCAGAATTTGAGCTTACAAAAATATATGTGTTATATTAATATTATACACATGTTAACGGTGTAGTAGTGAATACCAAAAATTTTAACAAAAAAACTGTACAATACATTTTCTTTCCAAAGTTATTTAATTTTGAAGAAAATCAAAAGTACATGCCCAACCGTAAAGTGACAAATCGGAATTTCACTCAATTGGGTTTTGATTTCACTTTAACTGTATTTTTTTTTTTTGTTATTCACGATTGTTTTGTTTTTAACATAATTTTCACACAATTTGGGTATCTATATATACATATGCACATAATATTCACTTATTTATGCAATTTGTTAATTTTCAATGTTAAATGTTGCGATAAGTAATCATTTTAGAACCAACATATGATTTATAAACTCGCACTGTTATTTAAGCGTTTCGTTATCCAACAAAAAAAATATGACCATCACCAATAATAAATCACAACAATAAAAATAGCAATTCACTTTTATTTAATGAATTGCACTGAATTCAATTCGAGAATCACTGACCCTTTATTGTTTATATTTTCACTTATATTGAGCCAAATATTCCGATAAAAAAAAAATGTTTATATTTTCGTTTACTGTCTTAATATAAACTCATGGTATTTCTTTTTAGGTTTACCTTTTTGGTAATGTGATAAATTTTTCTTCTCATTGTAGATAAATCAAAATCACTAATTTTTATACTAAAACCACTATCAATTTTTAATAAAGAACTTTTTGTCCAAATATCACTATCGACTTTTTATCAAGAACTGACTGGCCTACAAACCAACCAAAAAAAAACCAAAAAAAATTCTATTCAAGCATGAGTATTTAAATGAAACCAACGGGACTAACAATTAAATTTTTGCACAAACACCAAATGTGAATTGCGAAATTTTTGGGTAGGAGTTGAAGGAGAATACAAAAAAAAAACAAATGTAACGACAATATTTGAAAGACAATAAGAGGAAAGAAAATAATAATAATTTGGCTATTACAGTACCACCTCAGTAACGATTTAAAATGCACGGATATCGTTACAATCGTGGGGACGTACCCATCGACTCCCTGAGTGTCTCAAAATGCCGGGCTTTAATATTAAAGACTTGTACATTTGATTAAGTCTAATGGGGTTTGAGAAAAAAAAAAAAAAAAAAAAAAAAAAAAATGATAAAACTATTGAAAAATTGAATGAACAAGGTATGTTAACGCGAAGAAGCAGTTTGCAAAGCAGAAAGAATTTTATTATCAAATTTTTGTTCTTCCAAAGGTTTTAGACTCGAATATCCTTTGCATGGAAAATACCAATACTCTTTCCATCCTTACCTCTTAATTCGTAGGCTACTGTCCCTACTCTACGAATCACTTTTGCCTCAATAAATTTTGGAGCCAGTTTCGACGAAAATTTTTGGGCAGCGTTACTTTGAGCGAAGTTTCTTACGTACACTTGCTGTCCATCGTCTAGATTTCTAGGCTTACTCCTGAGATTATATGTGTGCGCTCCTCGTTCATATGCTCGTTTAAGATGACATAATATCAACTCCTGGCATCCACTCAATCGATTATTCTTAGACTGTGCTGACACCTCTCTTTCGTTCGTTAAGTTGAGTTGGTGTAAAAGCTTGTATTCGCAACCATGCATGATCATATGTTGTCCAAACAGAACGAAATGGGGAGAAAAATGTGTGGAGGTGTGAACGACGTTCCGAAGTGCACAAGTAATATCGGGAATATTTATATCCCAATTTTGATGATCGTCCGCAATATATGCCCTTATGGCCGCAAGAATGGAACGATTCACTCTCTCCGATGAGTTCGATTGTGGAGAATATCTGGGCGTGCGCATATGTTTTACACCGTATTTTTCTAACAGATTCTGAAGGTTTTTAGCGGTAAACTGAGGTCCATTGTCCGATAGTATAGTTTCAGGCACAGAAAAACATTTAAAAATTTCGTTTTCCAGTACTCTGCATACATCAGTCGATAAAGCGTGCCTCATAGGTTTGAGGAAAACATACTTGCTGAATGAATCCAGAACAATAAACAGAAAAGAATTTCCATGTTTTGATCTTGGGTAAGGTCCTAGAAAATCCATAAAGAGATGTTGCATACATCTTTCCACAATAATTTGTTTACCGATCAGAGGCTGTAGAGTATAATTTACTGGTTTTGTCTGTTTACATACTTGACATTGATTAATATATTGTCGCACGTCATGATGCATGCGTGGCCAATAGTAATACCGCTGTAACTTTTCAAGTGTCTTATAAATTCCTTGATGTGCAGACAGAGGTGGATCGTGAGCCAGAGATATGAGATTAGACACTAGTTGCAACGGAACATACAGCTTCCAGGTAGGTAAATCGGTGATGGTTGCCGCCTGATTGTTGGAAAGATTGATATAAATTTTTCCTTCTATTATCGAAAAGTTCTGCAGAGAAGTTTTCTCGATTTGGTGTATCAGATCCAGGTATTCTTTAGACTGAAATGCTGGCGAACTTAAATCGATTTGCAGCACATCGGGAACCGCACTGGTTGAGAATTCTTCCACATAAACTCTGGATAGGGTATCAGGAACAACATTCTGAGCCCCCTTTCTATGTTCGATGTTGAAACGAAACGATTGCAGCTTCAAGCTCCACCTAGCAAGTCGACCTGCAAGATCCTTCTGACTCATGAGCCATTTTAGGCTTGCATGATCCGTCAATATGGTGAAGTCCAACCCTTCCACATAGGGACGGAATTTTTGTACACTTAGTACGGCCGCGTAGCACTCCAGCTCTGTAATTGAATAATTTTGTTGCGCCGGGTTTAGCCTTTTGGATAAATACGCGATTGGATGCTCAGCCCCATCATCCCCAATCTGGAAAAGCACGCTTCCCACGCCAGTACGACAAGCATCGCATTGTATATAAAACGGCTTGGTAAAATTTGGATAAACCAGTACTGGTGCTGTTACTAACGCATTCTTCAATTTTTCGAATGCAAGTTGTCTCGCTTGGTTCCAAATAAATTTAGCATTTTTCTTTAGCAGATCAGTTAAAGATGATGACACTGTCGCATAATTTGCAATAAAGCGACGATACCATCCCGCCATCCCCAAGAAACTACGAAGTTTTTTAATCGTTTTTGGCGCCGGAAACTCATTGATGGCTCTCACTTTTTCCGGATCAACCCGCAGGCTGCCATCGCCTACAATGTAACCTAGGTATCGCACACTTTTTTGAAGAAATCTGCTTTTCTCCAAGTTGACGGTTAGGCCCGCTGAGGTGAGATGACCGGCGACAACTCTTAACAAGTTCATATGCTCCGTGAAAGATCCACTAGTGATGAGGAGATCATCCAAATAAACAAATACTTGTTCTTGCAAGATGTGTGGAATCACCCGGTGCATTAGCCGACACATTGTCTGCGGGGCATTGCACAGCCCGAACGGCATCACGGTAAATTGATATAATGGACGGCCAGGGACGGTAAACGCTGTTTTGTCTCGGGACTCCTGAGCCAAAGGAATCTGCCAGAAGGCATCCTTTAGGTCGATACTGGAGATAAATTTTGTTTGGTCCAGTCGGCTCAGAAGCCCGTCGATTATTGGCAGCGGATACGCGTCCTTGACCGTCACCTCGTTCAGCCGCCGGGCGTCCAGACATAGTCGCTTTTTGCCGTTCGCTTTAGAGACCAATGTCACCGGGGAACTCCACGCACTTGTCGATTCCTCAATCACTCCTAAGGATAGCATTCTATCAATCTCGGCATATATTTCAGCCTGTTTCGGTGGAGAGACGGGGTAGTACCGTTGCTTCACAGGGGTTGCATTATTGACGTCTATGTGGTGAGAAAGGAGCGTGGTTTTTCCTAGACCAAGATCTTTGAAAGATGGAAATTCCTGAATAACAGCTGATAACTCGAGTTCTTCAGTTTTCGTTAAGATGTGTCGATTGGTATCAAGGTTTGTATCAGTATCTTCCGAACAGATGTTCAATTCGGATATTAAGTTCATTCTGGGCTCAATTCCAAATAGTTTCCAGAAATCTATTCCTAAGTACAGTTTCTGTTTTAATCCCGGAATAATATAAATTCTCATAGAATGATGAACGTTGTTGAAACTAATTTTTACCCAAAGATACCCAAAGACACGCTCCTGATGACCACTAGCGGTTTTGATCACCGATGGAAAATTTATTATTTTATAATTGGGGTTGTCAAGAAATGCTTGACTTTCACTACCAAATGCTGAAATGGATGCTCCACTGTCCATCAACCCACGGTACGGTATATCATTGATCAATACATCAGCGTATGGCCGATTATCAGTTTCATCGGTAACGAACGTCTCTGCTATAATAGATCTTAAATATTTTCGATGACTCCAGTATTCGTTCACTCGGGACCAATTTTTGTTTACTTTAGGCTTTTGAATATTGGAAGAGTAAGAAGCATTTGTGGTAGGTAAAGTAGATACATTCAAATTTGGATGCAAATTGACATTTGCAGAATTTTTGGACTTATTTAAATTTGTGCTGCGATTTAAGGATTGTTCGGTGTTCTCCGCACCTGGTCTTGATTGGAATTCGGGGCCTGTTCGACTGTTTGTGTTCTGGGTGTTTGAACTCTCTGCCGAGGAAACCCACTCCCAGTACCCTGAATCCTCGGTTGCTCGTTTCCCTGACATCTAAAACAATTAGGTTTAAGAATGTCAGGTCGTCCACATCCAAAGCAGAAGACTTTATTAATTGGCGTTTTACAATCGAAGAAGCCATGTCCAATATCATGACAATTCCAACATATTAGCATATCAACATTTCTGTTATTCCGAGGATTTTGCTGAGTTTGGTTTGGTAACTGATTTGACAAAGGTTTTTGTTTAAAAGACATAGCCGCTACGTCGTCACATAGAGAACCAAGCTGCACACCATTAGAAGTTTGGACCTCTCCGCCCTGCGAGGCAGCACCGATATTTCTACCATTGTTAGTGAAACAATTAGTCTCTAATTCATTGACGTATTTACGAGTGCAAAATAATTCAGGTTCGTAATTTGTTCGCTTCCATGAATCTTCTAGTGCGACGCATCGCCTAACTAATTCACTAATAGAATGTATTTCTCTATCGGCCAAGGCATTTTGTAATCCCGCCCTCATATTTCTTCGAAGGACATGTAAAATTTCTGTATCTGAAGGCGGAATGCGATACTGCAAGGTTAACGACTGGATTTCATTATAGAAAACCATGAACGGTTCTTTTACTTTTTGCTTTCGAGAATCGATCATATGTCTCACATCAAGATCAGTTCTTCGATCTTGAAAGCGTTCGATTAAACCAAATTTTAGTTCGCTCCACGAAATGTTAGGGTTTAATTTCAACTGACACCAGTACCAGTTTAGCGCAATTCCTCCTAAGATAGTGACTACTTCATAACATAAGTTATGGTCAGGTACTCTGTAATGCCGTGAAAGATGTTCAAACCGGAACATAAACCCTTCAATCGACAACCCATCGGGTGAACCATCAAATGAAAGATTCCATTTTGTAGCTGGTGGGTAACGCATTAACTGGGTCGCGATTGGTGTATTATTGACATGATAAGAATCAGGCAAATTTGGCGTATGTGCCGGTATGTTCGTGCGTAGCGGGATCTGATCTGAAGGCGGAACAGGGTTATGGGTTCCAACAGTTGTTGTATTTGATGGAAGCGGCGGAGGATTACCGTGGGGAGTCGACGTTTCCGCTGATATTGGTTCCATTTCTAAATTTGTTGGTGGTTTTAAACATTCGTCTTCTTTATTTTCATCTTCAGAAGACAGCACTTCGTTGGCAGGTAAACCGGTATTCCCATTTAATTCTGCTATAGTTTTGTTTATATCGGGAGTATCCTCAGAAAGAGATTTGTTGCTGTCTTTTATTTGAATTGCAGTATCTCTGAGATCGAGGCATTGTTGTTTATATTTGCGGCTTGTAGATGATAACCGGCTCAACCGTTCTATTACGTGCAAAATTCGAGAATTTGTTCGTGCTACGGATTCGGGCTTAATATCTTCAGTACTAGTTATTCCACATATGTCATTCCTATGCTCGACCAACTTATTGGTACAAATACGAATCTCGTCCTGAGGTCTTTTTGTCGCTGCTAAATGTGCGCGACTGGGTTTAATTGTGGGATGTTGATCCTCGTCTCTTAACAGTTTTTCTAAAGTCGTTAAATTGGACATAGGGTCACTCTGAAGTTTTCGAACTAAACATTCAACTTCAAACTCATCCGGAGTTAAATGTTCGGCTTCCATCGTGATAATAAAAAAATTAAATATTGAATGAACTTAATAACAAAACAAATTACTAATTAAAAAAAAATATAAAGTGATACTTCGATAATATCTCGAAATTGTAATTAACTTGTTTAAGATTTTAATATTAGTAGGTAATTCAATCAGATAAAAAAATAAAACTGTAAAATCTAACGATAAATTTCAACCATATACCACTTAAATTGTATTTCAACCAAATTTTAAATAAACTAAAAAAAAATATTTATATATATACTATATTTGATTTTGGAGGGTATCAAAACGCTTAAAGACACCAATAGCGAATAGAATACGTAATACAAGCAACAAAAAAAATTATACCTGCATAAATGTATAGATAGCAAATATGTGACTTATGAACACTATGTGTGATTATTGTAAAGTAAGCAAAAATAATATTAAACAGAATAATTGAAAATTTTCAAACAACAAAACTTATACGCGATAGGTAGGCAAACCAGGAAGATATGAAGATCGAGGTAACATGCGCGAATGTCGGAGATCTAAATAAATTAAATCAATAAAATTTAGAAAAATTATAGACAAAATTAATAGTCGTTAAAGGTTGATTGAATGGATCTAACAATTATACAGTGGCAATATTCATAGTTTTCCCCATATGAACAACTCAAATACTCCATGAGTAGATCTGCACAATAGAAAAAAAACGATAACTTGCAACTGCAAATAGGACAACAAATCAATCAATAATGTTTAAGACTACTCAAGGAAAAAAAAATTAAATGAATGAAACAAAAAAAAAATTTGAAGAAAGGACTTTTACCTTAAAATAAATTCTGTTAGAACCACGTTTTTCTATTTTAAATATCAAACCGCACTCTAGATGAACAACTGTGCCTAAAGCGTCAAATCCGCTATACGGAGAAAATTAGGTATTCTATTTTTCAGAAAACGGTTTTCATATGATAATTTACCAAAAACGTGGTTTCAAATTCAAGGTCCCTTTAGTATGATTTGGGCGCCATTATGTTACGGGAAGCAGTTTAAGCAAAGCCGCTTGGCCCGTAACATAAACACTTTCGTGTTTTAGGAAAGTTGCATACCAAAGTATATTCAATTTTATGGGTTTAACCTGCGCTCAGTCTAGAGAGGTAATATTTTTATGGCCGTGGATTCATTTGATATGCAATTTCCTTGTTTCAGGAAAAATCAATAAGAACAAAATACACTTATGTGCCCTCGATCCTCACATCCCACTACTTTGCCTCACCTTAATTGCTCCGTTAATTATTCATTGATATATATGTATATATCTATATTTAAGCAAAATCGAAACCACCTGAAATCAGGTTGTAAAATTCCAAAAATATCACTTACCGGTTTTTCTCCCAGCAGCTGCATCAATCTTGCGTCTGGTAGCACTTTACTTTTTATTTCCCCGTACACTGTTTTTAATTTTCTATTTAAAAAGAAACACTACTGAAAACAAATTTTAAGCCAAAAATAACAAAAACTTGATTACTGATCAAAATTAAGTTACGTTACTCTAACAACACTACCATCACTACTACACATACAAAAGAAAATAATTTGATGAATGATCCACTCAGATGACAAAACTTCAAACGGCAAAGCAAAACAAAATTACCGCCTTTAAACAAACGGCCGCACACTGTACAAAGCGGAATCCATTTCCACCATTTCGACTTTGGTAGACAAAGTATTTTTTTTTTTTTGTTATAATGAAAAAAAAACGCAGAATTTTGATGAATTTCTTAAATTTTTTTCTTTTTAATTTATTTGATTCGTTTTATTAGATTGTAAAAATTCCAGAATTTGAGCTTACAAAAATATATGTGTTATATTAATATTATACACATGTTAACGGTGTAGTAGTGAATACCAAAAATTTTAACAAAAAAACTGTACAATACATTTTCTTTCCAAAGTTATTTAATTTTGAAGAAAATCAAAAGTACATGCCCAACCGTAAAGTGACAAATCGGAATTTCACTCAATTGGGTTTTGATTTCACTTTAACTGTATTTTTTTTTTTTTGTTATTCACGATTGTTTTGTTTTTAACATAATTTTCACACAATTTGGGTATCTATATATACATATGCACATAATATTCACTTATTTATGCAATTTGTTAATTTTCAATGTTAAATGTTGCGATAAGTAATCATTTTAGAACCAACATATGATTTATAAACTCGCACTGTTATTTAAGCGTTTCGTTATCCAACAAAAAAAATATGTTCAATACCATCACCAATAATAAATCACAACAATAAAAATAGCAATTCACTTTTATTTAATGAATTGCACTGAATTCAATTCGAGAATCACTGACCCTTTATTGTTTATATTTTCACTTATATTGAGCCAAATATTCCGATAAAAAAAAAATGTTTATATTTTCGTTTACTGTCTTAATATAAACTCATGGTATTTCTTTTTAGGTTTACCTTTTTGGTAATGTGATAAATTTTTCTTCTCATTGTAGATAAATCAAAATCACTAATTTTTATACTAAAACCACTATCAATTTTTAATAAAGAACTTTTTGTCCAAATATCACTATCGACTTTTTATCAAGAACTGACTGGCCTACAAACCAACCAAAAAAAAACCAAAAAAAATTCTATTCAAGCATGAGTATTTAAATGAAACCAACGGGACTAACAATTAAATTTTTGCACAAACACCAAATGTGAATTGCGAAATTTTTGGGTAGGAGTTGAAGGAGAATACAAAAAAAAAACAAATGTAACGACAATATTTGAAAGACAATAAGAGGAAAGAAAATAATAATAATTTGGCTATTACAGTACCACCTCAGTAACGATTTAAAATGCACGGATATCGTTACAAATTGACTCTGAATTCTGAAACTAGTGGCAAAAGCGAGACAGCATCCACAACAGCCTTCGATAAAGCCATATGTACCATCACGGCTTAAACTAGATATCCATTGTATTCTTTAAGTTTCCAGGAGCTAGATAATTTCTTGTATCTCTGAAATTCAAGCCTACATTAATCAATTTCGACTATCTCTGGGTTGTTGTTGTTACGTTTGTTTATTTTAGTGCACACCAAAACAGTAAACTTTAATTTAACGCATTATAATATTCCTGCAAAAAGCAGACGTTAAAACATATAGTTGCAGGCTGTTTTATTTTGATTATAACCTTATAGCAATCCAGTGCAAGAAACTTCAAATCAAAATTAAATATTTAATTTAAGCTTCAGAGCTTTTACAAATAATAAAATTAAATGCTGACACAAATCATAATGCCTTAAGTGTCAAATTCAGTTCAAAATTAAGATTCGTTCAAAATCGTATGAGTTTTTTGAATTCTTGCTTTTAAAAAAATCATTACGGTTTTTTGTAGTTACCGGAATATTACAAAAAAATGGTATAATATAAAATCGAATTTCGAATGCTTGGAAATATAACATAATCAAAAAGGACTTCAAATCAAATTTCGCACGACATATAAAAACTGAAATCATAGGTATACTGAATTCAATAAAAATCTAAACATTTTACACAGAATCAAAAGAGGACCATAAGTAGACAGGTTAGAAGAGTTGGAAATATACAAAAACAAAAACAACAACAATTTACTTAACGACAAAATCAATACCAAAACCAATAAAATGTACGACTTATTGGTAATAGGCTTTGACTTTCGAGTCAGCCGCACGTAATAATTTTTATTTTTATTTTTAAATATTTATTTTAAATTTAATTTAATTTATTTTAATTTTAAATTGTATAAGTTGCATAAAATGCAACAACAATGCATAAACCGCACCAAATCCTCGTGGCCGAACCGTATGGAATACTTCATCATTAATGATTTACATGAATGTAATAACCTTCGAGTAAGCCGAAACCAATCCTATTGATCGCTTCGATTTGAAGGATTCAAGCATCATAGAAAATACATTTGGTTTTCTGCAAAGGATACAATTCATGGATAAATCATCGATTTTATCAACAAATCAAAAATATCCAAGCAGGACATAATGGATTTGAAGGGTTGGACTGGGAACTTTCGTTAAAAAGTTCTATATTTATAATAAATATCACCTCATCTTGCACAATGTATTATGAATGAGCCGCTAGCTCAAAATAGATTGTGTAAGTATGGGGTTGGTGTTTATTCAAAATTTTTGTAAACAAACAAACAAATAAATAAATAAATAAATAAAAACTTAATTATCCATAACTCAAAAACAAATGAGGTGCCAATCAACAGCGCATAGCAACAGTATATAAATAGCTTCAAAATAAATTATGTAATAGTAGTAAAAAAGAAACCGAGGAAGAGATTATTGACGAAATCGATATTTCTCAAAAAGGCAAAAAATTGTCACAATAAGGAAGAAATAAAAACTACAATATAAAATTAAAAATAAACAATAAAAAGTTTAAAATTATGACCAGTCGCCGCAAAATAAGTGATGAAACCGCTGATTTATATCGACTATACTTTTCACAAAATGTTATTAGTGGTATAAAGTGGACGCCGTTTATTGTTTGTACGGGATGCATTTTCCATCTGCATAGATGGAAAAACACAGGAGCCGCAATGTCATTTGGTGTCCCGATGATATGGATAGATCCACAAGTATTTACATGATCCAGTTCAATATTATGGGTGCGTGAATTATATTCTCGTTACAAACAGAAAAAAAAAATTGGTTCTTTAATATACACTGCAAGGACATATGCTCAATTACCGCTGCTGCATTTAGATGAAATTCCTGTTCCCGGAAGATCAAACCCAACTGAAGAATATTCACCACCAACATCTGATGAAACCGGAGAAATACCTGTATCAACCATAAAATGTCACTGCGCCATGCAATCACATTGGAACCTCGCAAAATCGTTTGGATATTATGGTACGGCAATCCATTCTTTTGTCAAATGATTTAAAACAAGTGAAAA
This sequence comes from Tipula helvola, assembly GCA_963556165.1. Lineage (NCBI taxonomy): Eukaryota > Metazoa > Arthropoda > Insecta > Diptera > Tipulidae > Tipula > Tipula helvola. Next base: position 292,689,194 of record OY744482.1, on the reverse strand, counting down.
TTTTGGCTCCAATTGTTCGGATATATGGAGCAATAAATCGTCATTGTCATTTTACGATTTTTTTTCAAATCAATTAAGAATATTTCCCTCGCTTTTTGCACTGATATCCGTGGTTTGGTTTCCACCACAATGCACCATGCATATAATTCCGAAGATTGGCGATTGTTTATCGATTCCTCCAAAAGCAGTTTGAAGGCGGTTCTCCTCCACATTACCAACCCAAAAAATTCCGTTCCAATTGCATTTAGCACAAACACAAAGGAAACTTATGCATCAATGTAAAAAATCATTGATTTGATTAAATACAACGACCATAAGTGGAAAGTATCTGCAGACTTAAAAGTGATAGCTCTTTTAAGACGCATGCAACTGGGCTACACTAAAACCATGTGTTTTATGTGCTTGTTTTTTAGGCGACTAATACAACGAACAGAACTGGGCTTTACTCCACCCTACTTGAGATTCCACTTGTGGCACTTGTGCTTTTATTACAGGAATGCTGGATATTCGTCGTCTGATGAACGATGATGCATTTGAAAATGCTCTCAGTGAGCAAGAGCTTTTGGTATGGAAATATGTAAAAGAAGTTATTAAGAATGTTCTCGGAATTAGTCGATCCGATGATTGGAGCAAACATATTAAAAAAATGCTGATCGCTTTTCATAATATAAACGTTCAAGTGTTAAGAACACATCTTTTGCATTGCCATTTGGAAAAATTTGCCCTGCAATTATCAGCCGAATCCGATGAACATGGCAAGCGTTTTCACCAAGTGACGGTAAGCAGGGCCGCATTAACACATTTTCGGGCCCTAGGCACAAACATTAAATTCGTGCCTCTACATGTGTAACGATTATTGAAATGATACAATCAGGACCAAAAACCAAGATCAAAATAATTTCCATAGATTTGCCATAAAATCAAAATACAATAAATAAATAAAAACTATACACTCGCTTATTGTTGAATAAGTTATTGCTTATCGGTGAGGACAATGAATGTCCTTGCCGTCCTTCGATGCCTATCGGAACACCACGTCAAGGAAGTCTGGTGGAAGATTTGGTGCTCAAAAATCGTCGATTGACAATTAGAGATCTTGCTGATATCACGCAGATATCGTTTGGGTCAGAATTTTGGGCAGACAACTCTTAGTATTACGTTGGTTGTACGTGATTATTTGGCTAAAAATTCGATCCATATCGTTCCGCAACCGCCTTTTTCGCCTGATTTAACTCCGCTCCGTCTGACTTCTGGATATTATAGAAACTCAAAAAATCGTTCAGAGGACATCGTTTTGACTCGATTGAAGAGATACAGGCCGAATCGAAAAGGTTTTGAAGGCCATTCCCGAAATTGACTTTAACAACTGTTTCGAAGACTGGAAAAAAACGTTGACATAAGCGTATTCCATCCGACAGAGATAACTTTGAAGGGGATGAAATGAATTTGAAAGAATAATAAGCCGTTTGTGTTTTATATTTAAAAGTCTTACTACTATTTGATCACAGTGTTAAATACCAAACATGAATTTCTGCGTTCAATACCAGACATGAATTTATCACATAGTACATAAAACCTATATACTTTAAAATATTTTCTCCTTTCAATTATGACGTTATTATTTAAATCGTCATCAAAGAAATCATACATCGTTTTATTTTTTATTTTTTGTTCATTAGTGGTACGTTTTGGACACTTTGTTGCCAGCCTTGAGTTAATATTCGCCAAAATTACCTCGTTGTTCCTGAATAAATGCAGTTAATGATGAATATGAAGTGACCGCAATTGATAAACAACCAGAAATTGACCGCAATGTCCGTCTAACTGCATTAATACGATGTAAAATGGTATTCCGTATGCACATTATACATTAACAAAACAAATTCAAATTCCCCTTTTATTAAGAAGTACTGCAGCTTCTGCTCTTACTACTCGTGTTTGCAACTGATTTGATGAATATATTTGTAATGCTTCTATATATTGATTATAATTTGCATAAGGCCCGGTTTTATGAACGAGGATAAATGATTAAGGACCGTTGCACATTTCGGTATCCCGTCAATTCACAGAAAAAAAATTCACAGAAAAACAATTCACAGAAAATATACAGAAAAAATAATAGTATTTCCCAGAAAATCGCGCAAATATCTGGAAAATGGAGATTTAATATTAAAATTAAAATTAAAATCTCCCTTTTCCAAAATATTTCAACACAAAATTCTGGATAAGTAAGATAAAATCTTCATTTTCCAAAATTTCTGTATTTTTTTTTTCTGCGAATTGTATTTCTGCAAATTGTTTTTCTGCGAATTGTCGTGGAATCGCACATTTCAGCTAAGCTAAGCTATGTGATGTAGGCTATGTGCATAGCTTTCGGTTGTAAATAAAGAGTTGTAATGGAACGTTGCACACTTGAGCTAAACTATGCGAGCTATGTTTTTTGTTTTGAGCGATGCAAACTATCTTAGCTCGAGATGTCTTCGCCTTGCTATGCCAGCTAACATCGCTCACATATACACTGAAGTTTCTGTATATTTTATTAATAACTCGTAGGCTACTTAGTTATATTAGGTATCGTGTCATAAAACATAATAAATGAATTTGCAAAAACAGCAATGTATGTGTGAGCGATGTAATTAGCTAGAATGTGCAACGGAGTGAGCTAAGCAGGCTAAACTATGCTAATATACACTACGTTTCTCGCTTAGCTTAGCTGAAATGTATAACGGGCCTTATCCTCTGATTTAGCGTAGTTTGCATTGTTTTATACAAGGCAAACTACGCTAAATCAGAGGATTAATCATTTATCCTAGTTCATAAAATCGGGCGTGCCTTAATCGCATTGGCGTTTGCCTCGTCTGATATCGTCGCTTCCAATTAAGAGTATTACATCAGCAAATCATTAATTTTTTTGGAGGGGCGTGTCAAGTTTTTAATGTTAAATTTGACCTAATTTTTTTAAATAAAATTCTTGCACACATTTTGGAAAGGACTTTATTTAAAAAAAAAATTAAGTCGAAATTACCATTAACAATTTTAAGGCATCTCCAAAAAATTAGTGATTTGCAGATGTAATACTCTTAATTGGAAGCGACGATATGTGAAAGTGGTTTTATTGACAAATATTTATTTTAAAGCACTTTTCTAAGACTTTCCAAGGGTTAGTAGACACCAAAAAAAAAAAATACAGAACTTGAACTCTCAGCAGAACCGTTACCAATTAAATTTAAGGAATGGTTTGAACAAGGAATAAACTCAGCTGAAGCACTTTATGTTGTTTAATAAGATTTTGTAGACCATTTTATCGATCTGACATATTAGATGCATTCATAGCCTTTCCTTTATATTTCTTAATGTTTATTCCAATGATTTCCTAATACTCCAAAAACACATTTTCTAAATTTTTTCCGGTATGCGAGTTTATCGGAATAAATGATAAAAAACATTCATATACTTGGCTTTTAATTACATACCACACAACAACCGAAGGATGGTTCATTCTGACTTACATCTGGAGTATGAAGTCTAAAATGATCGAAAAAATGTGTATTCAATAATTTCTTTAGCTACATATGTTGCAATGCAATCTAATTCTATCTCCAGTTAGTTTAATGAATTCATCAGTTAATAGTTGATTTTCAAATAATTGGCATGACGTTTTCTTAGGTTGGCATATTTGTTGATGTATGCTCCAAGAAAAGGATCAAATTCTGCCAAGAATTCTAAAGCTCCAATACAGTTGCTTTATTAAAAGTTCGGTTTTTAACACGAAAAGCAATAGCATGTGAAGCCATGCATTTGATTGTCGCAACAACCCATTTTAGGACTGTCCTTCAGTACTGGTGCTCAATGTCACGATTTGTGAATAGAGTTGAGTCAATACGGCCAAACTATTTTGATCTGGAGGCCAAATAACGAATGTGTAACATGTTCTGAGGAGTTCTCATGTTCAGATAATTTCTACAACATATTTCCAATCACTTGTGTCATATGACTTTGTTCAAAATCAAAATCGATTATTTTAACATTAATTCAATCATCGCACACGTATTTGTAGTGCTTTTTGCAGGCCGAATCAAAAACTGTACACTACATAATAACAACTAATAGAGCCCAATAAAACGGCAGCTAACGAACTGAATTTATTAATTTTAATTTTTTCGATATTTTTTACTGTTTTTTATATGGGCAATGTACGGGGTAACTTATGACTCCGTTCACAGAAACGCGTAATAGCTGTATTGAAATTATTCGATTTAAATGCAGTTTTTTGCGTTTTGTGTATAAATCTTGTAGACTGCATTCCTACAATTAATTAATGTAGTTTTCATCCGACCACTTTTTATTTACTTTTTTGTGGACCTGGAGTAATTTTGTACTTCTGTACATAGAGAAAAGTAAGTAAGCCGCTACACTCAAAAAAAATTTCGGTGATATGAACAAAAAAAACTAGTAAATTGTACAAATAAATCATTTTACAACGTTTATAATTGCCCGAAAATTTACAAACATTTTTGTAAAACTGATTCTGGTTTCGTAAAAACGTTTACAATAATACAGTGTAAACTTTACAAGGACAACTGTAATATTTACAATATTACAGTGTTAACTTTACAAGGACAACTGTAATATTTACAATTTAGAATGTAAACAAATAATAATGTGTACGAAACTAATTTGTAAAATTCGCATTACTCCTTTGTATAATTTACAAATTATGTTGTAAGAGAGAAACTATCTTTGCGTAAATTTGTATCAAATAATTGTAAAATTTACAAAGCTTGTTTGTGGGATTAATATAAGAGGACAAATGTTACAATAAATTTTTTTGTAGGATTAACAGAGGTTATTGTTGGGTGTGTGTTTGGGTGTATGCATTTGTTTGTTTGCCTTTTGAATATTTATCTTGTAAAGAGAAGAATGTCCAAATAATTATGATTAAATCAAAATACAAAATTTATTCATTGTTTAAATCAAAATTTTTATTGAAAACTTTAATTTATATATTTAAAGGTAAATGTTACCTTGTTTTGTAAAATAAAATAATAATTATATTAATTGTTCTTTTTGCCAAGTGGTAAGATTATGTTCGAAAATAATTGTTCTCCCCAATTCTGATGGCTCAAAAATTTCGCTTATATGATGATACATATGTGTTTTGAATGTAGTATGCCAATACCCACATCTAAAATTAAATTTTTACTTTATAAAAACTATATGTATAACATATTATAGAATTAATATATGTGTACTTATAAGACGATTGTAAAGATCCTCTGCACACTGCACCCCATGATTTTAATAAATTTTTTAGATCAGTTTCTTCTTCAGTAGCCATTTCTTCCTCTGTTTCTTCTGCATTCGTTACAAGCAAAGCAATATTTTGAGTTTCGTTCAACATTTCAGCCGTTTGAGGAACCATGACACTTATTGTTTCGAAATCTAGCGGAACGATTTCACCTAAATGTTGAATGGGTTGATTTTCGCTATTATTAAGATTCGGAAAGTTTATGGTGAAGGCCTCGCTGTTCTTTTCCATGATGTAGTGTTTATTACAATTTATTCTACATATTACATTTTTTTAATTATTTGAAATGATTAAAAATATAATAAAACTGATTTTTAATAACTTTAATATTTTTTAGTAACTCTGGCGACACATTAATATTTTTTAAAAATTCTTTCACCACTTGGTCATATTTTATTTTCACTATTCAATATTAAAAAACGCACTGCACGGATTGGTAGCTCAAAACATAATGGAAAATTTTCTAAACGTGCGCAACTAATAATATTTTTATGAAGCAATTTTGTAAAATTTACGAATCCTATCGTTTTAATTACGCATATGTTTGTAAAAATTACAAATTTTGTTAAAACATAAAATGTTACAAAATTTTACGAAACAATAACTTGTGTTTTACAATTATATTTGTATGACAAGCATTTCTACAATTATTTTTGTAAATACTTGAAGTGGCTAATATTTGACTGCCGCCCCGGTGGCACAGTGGTTAGCATGCTTGTTTTAAGCTCCGGGGGGCCTAGGTTCAATTCCCGGATTAATGAATTAATCACTAATTATCCGTTCACAAAATGATTACGAAACTTCGTCATGAAGCGGTCAAATACCTCTATGGGATGTAGCGCCAGCGAAAAAAAAAATATTTGATTAAGACTCTATATATTCTATATATTCTTTTTTTTCTGGTCTTGAAATATGCATTTTTTATGTTATTCAAATTGAACGGAATGTTTGCATGATTCAAATCAAAAACGGAATTCATAATGTATCGCAATTATCAAGCATATCAATTTTATATGAAGTTACTTCAAAAGTTAAGAATATTTTAAGTACACAATGCAATTAATATATGTATACATAATGATGTTCATTTTGCGTTTTGGAAAATCATTTTTATAAATGTTATAAAGGATCATAATAACTGATACAATTAAATTTGTAAAGAAATGGTATTTATTTCGTTATTTTTACACACAGGCCTGTAAAATTTTGTTCACAATTTGGCATGTAAATGTTACGAAAGTGCATAGTAAATTGTAATTTGTATAGAAATTGAAATTACAAATTGATTTTTGTAGGATCAACAAATGCTTTGTTTAATTTACAACGAAAAACATTACAAATCCGGAGTTAACTGAACAAATTTTTTGTTAAATTAACAATTTTCTTTTTACGCTTTAATATTTGTAAAAAAAACTAAATTTTTTTTTTGAGTGTAACAATTTTTTCATTTTTTTTCTTCGGTTTAATGCTGTCTTCCTTTTTCGTTCCTCGTTTCCACTTAAACAATTGTACGATGACATGCTTTTCAAATAAAAAATAAATTAATTAATGTGTAACTACTAGCTGTAACATGGTAAAATGAAGACCTAAATTTATTTGTTTTGCAATTTTAAAATTATTTTTACCTAAATTCAATTTTCTTAATAAACTATGTCAAAATTAGAAGAAAAATGATTTGATTCAATTAACCAAACTCATTCACCCAACTCACGTTTTACATGACATTTAGAAGTACTAGATTTAATAGCCCACGTAACCAAAAATTGTAATCATAAAATATCCACAAAAAAATATACAAATCCAGAGATTAAACAATAATTGATTTATTAATTTAATTGTAATTTAAAATCCGGGCCCTTAAAACTTACGGCCCCTAGGCACCTAGTGTGCCTTTCTTTAAACGCAGCCCTGACGGCAAGGCTCAAACATTGGTACAGCGGCAAAAAGCTACACGCACTCTTGGGGGCATTTGTTGGAATTTACAGAAAATTAAAATTGGAAAAGTTAAGAATCGACTGAACTAATTCATTTTTTTAAAATACTTTCTATTAGATCTATGTATGTCGATGCAAATAATCAAAAAATGATAAAAAAAATGTTTTTCGTCGAAATGAAAAAAGATAACACAAAAATGTTAATGTGGATGTGATTTTTCGGCCTTAATATGTTCGGCAAAGTTGTTTGTGTTGACTTGCGCAACAACTTTACTGAAGAAAGCATAGTAAAAATCTTAATGGTCCAAGAGCTACTATCAACGTGAAAATGGCTATGTATTTTGACAAATTTTAAACTCTGAGCCAAAACATGTCGAAAGCGGTATTCCAAAAATGGGGACTAACGTCATTGGATGCAGCATCATTGGATTTAGCATACTCGAATTAAATTTACCTCCTGGGGGCCCAGTTTTTCACAAAAAAACTCAGCAATTCAAGCAGAGTCGAAAGCAGACATCGCACGGGGTACTCCGAAAAGGAGACATTAGCTCACGGAAAACGGTGTACCTGGCTGAAGAAAGTTGTCACTTTTGTCGCACGACTGCCCCATTCTGTACCTTATAGCATTATAAATCGCAAATCTATTATTTTTAGAAACTGGCACTTAGAAAATGGCATCCTAACCATCTCCGTAGTCAATTGCAAATACATACTTTGTTATACTACCCTGTAGTGTATGTACCCACACATATACCCACACAGTCTCAAAACTTAATTCATTTTTCAAATGACAACCAGTAACCAGAGTACGGAATACCATGTGACGGATACGTATCGATAAATGTTTGTTGGATATTACTGGCCATGTAAGATTACCTATAGATCGAATGTTATTTTTTCCATCAGCAATTTTTAATGCTAGCATGTTGCGAGAACTAAAAGTGCCAAATATTTTAAAGCCCATTCTTTGTGAATAGCGTAATTGATATTATACATTAGAATTCAATCACAAATTAAATTAAACACCTAAAACCACAAATAAAAAAACATTAAATATTTCAAAATAATTGATTAATTAATTAGAAAAAAAAAATTCTTTGAAAATATTAAAACACGAGTCAAAAATGTAAAATAAAAGCTTTTAAGATATCAAAAATAAATTTAAATTTTTCAAATTAAATTTAATAAATAATTTTCTGGTTAACCGTAAAAGCAGCGCAAAAATACGCGTATGACAGAAAGATTTTTAATGATACAGCCAAACATAAAAATAATTTCATTAATTTAACATAACACTCGAAAACTTTTTAATTATATATTTACATATGTACATATAGTTATTTATCTAATAAAATTAGATGTGTCAAAAATTAAAAATTAAAAATTTCATTTTTATTACTGTACATTATTATAATAAAGGATAATATTTTATTAGTCTCGTTAAAAAAAGCTCCGAAGAGTTTAGGTATAGTTTTATGCGAAGGAAAATATTTTAGGTACACAAATATGTGTACAGTGATGGTAAATCATAATTTGATGGGTAATGAGTTATGTAAGTTTTACCATTACTGTATAAGTTTATGTATTCGGTATGTCGACATAATTTTTATTCACCACTTTGTTTATATAGAACGGCTTTGTATCTCGATATATACCTACGAGTATGTACGTACAACATAAAGTTTTACTTTTATATCGCACTCGGTGTAATGTTGAAAATTTTTATGGGAAATTCATGCATACATACGTACACATTATGTATGTAAGTATATATATATATGTCTATATTTAAGGAAGGACGAGAATTGTACATTTTCACTTTATGTCGTACCATGTAGATCCACATACATATACAAATATATGTATTTTAAGGATAATAGATTTTTTTATCTCATAATTTTTATGATGTATTTATGAAAAAATTGTATATTACATTAAGGATGAACGAGAAAAAAATGGGATGTTGTGAATGATGTTACACATAAATTTTTAAATATGACAAGTTATGAATGTCAAAAAAATGGATGTGTTCTGTCTAATTTCAATTAAGCGATATTATGAAAGTTTTTTTTTATCCACATGTACACATATACAATATACGTATGTATTTCCTTCCTTTACTCGTAACGAAGCCACTTAAACAAAAAACAAAAGCAATATTTTTGGTGCGGCGGCAGCGAGGAAATTTGCGGTTCGATTGTGGTCGGTTTCGTACAATGAGATGACAATTATACATAATATCTTATCTATACGTAATCTTGTGTGGAACAGTTACTTATTTATGGTATTGATTAGCATATAAAACGATACATAGATAAGAGTAAAATGTTCAACCATAAATGTTTAAATTCGATACGTAGATATAAACATACATAAGATAAATTAAATTTTTTTTTGTGTGTTTTATTTTCATCCCCTTGAGGTGTATCGTTATTAAAAGTTTATTATTTTCTAAACAACATATAAATCATAAAATTGTTTTTATTTTTGTTTTGTTTATTTATTTTATTCTTCTGTGAACGTGAATTTTGTAGTTTTTTACTATACTTTTGCAATAAGCTCGATTCCTCTTGTTTTGGTTTTATATCCATTCAATGTTTGTATTATTTTAATGTTAAAAGGTTTGAGGATGGCATTAGAGAATTTATATACCATTTGTAAACTATTATGAAAAATGTATGTACGTTCGTACGTTATTATTATAATATTTTCTAGTTTACAATACACATATGTATGTTGCATTGTATTGTGGGTGGGAGTTTTGAGGTTTTTCAAATTTGTTTTAATGTTTAGCAGAAATAAAAGATAATTAGGAAATTGTTGAGTTGAATTTATGAATTCCTATACTAGACTAACTAAAATCAATATTTATTTCATAACGGGATGATACCAACATTGGTTGGGGAATATTCTTTGTTATGAAAGCTTTGCCGAACCCGGAAGCCCTTAATTTACCTTTATCGCAAACTGTTGTTATCAAGCAGATCTGTTTTTGAGCCGAAATTCTTAGCAATATAAATAGGAAATTAGGTTTAATGCCTGATTTTTTTTTTCATTATTTTCAAATCGAATACAAACAAACGTAAATATAGAGTGATTGATGTAAATTAAAACTTTATGGACTTATTTATCTCAAGTTAAATTGCAAGTGTTTAGCCCCTTTATCATATGTCGTAAATGTTAAAGTTTTAATATGCATTTAATATTTTATACATTATATCGGCGTCGGTTCTTGATAACACTACCCTGCAAAATTTTTAAAATTTGGTGCCCCTGGACGCTGAATTCGAATATGGGCTCAGAATTGCTCTATCATGTCAGGTTTATGACATATTCTAACCTAAAAGTGCAAAAAACACTGTTTTCTGACATATTTGAGGTTACCTAGCACCGCGATTTTTTTTTCTTCAAAAGTCCATGTGTGGGATCTTATAGTACAAGTCTTCTTCTTTCAAATGCCTTTGAGTTTGCTCTATAAGAACTTGTACTATAAGATCCCACACATGGACTTTTGAAAAAAAAAAAATCGCGGTGCTAGGTAACCTCAAATATGTCAAAAAACAGTGTTTTTGGCACTTTTAGGTTAGAATATGTCATAAACCTGACGTGATAGAGCAATTCTAAGCCCATATTCGAATTCAGCGTGAAAAATTACTTCGGAAACAACTATTCATTGTCCAGGGGCAAAAGTTTGCAGGGTAGTGTAATTTAACTAAAGCTGCTTTCACGAAGAACGAATAAATTGTTGAAATTTACAGAAAAGCACATCTCAAAACGACAACTTATTGAGAGTAAGTCCTTTTTCAATAATGATTGGTTAATTCGTTTTCCTTTTTACAAGGCTCGGCTTGTAATACATGTTGATTCCTGTCGCGTCTTTATGCTTTTGAATGTTCAATACAGTTGTATCAAACGAGTTGTGGGGTTTTCTTCTGGAAAAGGTGAAGTATAATTTTGCAACCTGTTGACAACCCTTTTTGGGACCCAACATTTTTCAAAAATAGTTGTTTTAATAATTCTCTTGCTAAAATAGAAAATTAATTTTGTCAAAAGCTGATTAAAAAAATACGGTTTTAACAAAATGGACAACAACGGCTGGAACCTCATCGGTATGATCTAAATTCAAGATAAATTTCAAAATTCAAATTTAAATTTAAATGCTTCGTTTAAATGCTTTCGTCAAGTTAGAAAACACCACCTTGCTCCAGAGTCATTGCACATTTGGCCTAAGTGCCATTTGTATGTGATTTCGATTACTGTTTTTCTGTTTGGCAAGAATGATGCATACCCATTTCTGTTTACTTGTATTTATTTTTTCACATATATTTTATAATAAAAACAACTTAGTCATTTTTTGTTAAATGTAACTTATACCCCCTATTATGGTTCCCACCTCACCCAGCAATACTATGCAAATGTGACTAGATTTGTATGAAGGTTTTCGATGAGGTGAGAACCATAATAAGGGTATTAATTGAAAAACTTTTTTCCTTGTAGTAAGAATGATTTTTAATAATAGTAGAAGGCCGATTTCGGATTGCTTTCATCGGTTCGTTTTTTACAACTAATATTTGAATAATTTAGTTGTTAAAAAATAACCATTGAAGAGTCAATCCGAAATCGATCTTTATTAAAAATATTATTACAGGGTGGGCCATCTGTTGGCCCTTTTTTCAATCAAAGAATTTTAGTACATAATATTGTTATCTTTTCTAAAAAATTCTTTGACATAGTCAAAAACAACACAACAACGCATTTTGATTGTCCAAATTTATTATGAAAATAATCGTTCAAAAACAACAATATTTCGTAAATTATGTGAGAGTTTTGGTCGGCATGGACGTCCTACTGAGCGTGCAATTGGCAAAATTATTGATCGTTTTGCAGAAACTGGTTCAGTGGAAGGTCGTAGACCGTATCGACATGTTAATCCAGTTCATATTCCTGATGCAGTCTGAGCTGTTAGTTAGTGAAAGTGTTCGTTTTGAACCAAGCACATCAACCAGCCATCGTTCACAAGAACTAAACATTTCACGAACCACATTACGACGCATTTTGCATGTTGATCATCATTTGCAGGCATACAAAATTCAACTAACTCACAAATTGAGGCCACCAGCCCATGATCGCATAATTTCAAGAGATTGTGAAGTTCCTTGGCCACTAAGAAACCCAGATTTAGCACCACTTGATTATTTTTTGTGGGGTTATTTGAAAGGTAAGGTTTATGCCAATCATCCACAAACAATTCAACAACTTAAAAGATACATTCGAGCTAAAATTGAGGTCATTGATCCGCTTATTGGAAAAGTTATCGAAAATTTTGATGTTCTGATGCAGGCCTGTAGACAAAGCCGTGGTGGGCATATGAACGATATTGTTTTTCATACATAAATGGCATAGAACCACCAATTTTGACTTTTCATCCCAAAATGTGTGTTTTATTTGCAAATAGAAAAAGGACTAACAGATGGCCCACCCTGTACTTTAAAGAAAAGAGTTTTTCAATTAAAATAAAATAAAAAAAACCAAAAAGTAGAAACCGATCAAAGCTGTGTTCTTAGTACTCGTAGTACTTAGCTACTCTTACCGTTTATTATCAACTAGTATTACTGCCCTCGTTCACAGTGCATCGATTTTCGAGATAAACGTGTACGCAAACCTTAACCAATCAATTTTTTTTGACACTATTAAGTACCATAGAAATAAGAGATAAAATTATAATTTGGATGGGATGGGAAGGTCTCACATTGGTGAGAAAAAAAAAGATTTTTGCTCAAAACTCAAACGTTAAGGCAATCAATCTAAATGCTAGTGGCACCAAATTGTTTCGAATATATGCAGCAAAAAACCGTATGATACGTATTTTATTAGAAGTAATAAATATTCAGGTTTCACACTTTGAAGTCCCTATTTAACACTTCAATTTCAAGCTTTTGCACTTTAAATTCAATCTTCTCCAAATTATATTTATCAAACAAGTTTTACTTTTATACTGTCATGGTCGTACTCGTAGTCCAATCAATAAAGCTAAAGAAGAGCGTTATTTCATATGAGGAGCCCGAAGCATGAATTTTGGTGAACCTTTTTGCATTTTCTTCTATTTGATGCCTAGATTAAACTCTATCATTTCTTAATGCTCGCGATCTACCGCTTTGGACAAACTGATAAACACTTTCATGCACCTATAAGCCAATTTTAAAAAATTAAATTTCAATAAACCATCAATTTTATACATAAATTGCATATAATATCTAAAATGGAAGTAAAGCTTTCAGATATTATACTGGCTCAAGAATATTGGTATGTGGAGGAGAGGCAGAATAAAATGTATACTAATATAAAATGAAAAAAATGACGCTCTCTTCCACCACAGCGAAGGCTTCATTTTGTTTTTAAAATTTTTTTGTACCTCAAAATCGTAATCAGCGGACATGTCCAAAGCCATACCATTTAACTCCAATTTTTACAAATGTTTTATGTTCGTGTTATTACCTGAATCACTTTCCTTGAAAAGGAACAAATAAATTCTTTTTAGTTGCCAAACCGATTAATACAGACTTATTGAGAAGCAAATTTCTTACAAATTTAATATTTGGAGACAAATACGTGAAATCACAAATTGTTTATATAGAACCGGAAGTCATGTTTTAACTTTATGATTTTTATGTTTTGAATGTGTCTGAGTAAAAAAATAATGTATCGATCTTGATTTTTTTTTGTTGTTGTTGTTTTTAAGATATGAGGTGTCAATATTTAAAAATTTCATGCACGTGGTGTTGCATTTATTACTAAAGAAAAAAAATGAATAATCCGGAAATGATAAAATCATTTTAAAGATAAATGAACTAGGATTGTATTATAGCACTCCTAAAATTATGCATTTATAATGCAAAATGCCGCACAAAATTTTCATTTGAACAGCAAACAAGCGACTATTTATCCGTTTGTATTTTATAAAAGAGTAGTAGATAAATTGCATCACTACAGCTCCACTTTAATACGAGATTGTCTTCACCATGACACTATAGTAGTTTATTTGTTCATCGAAAAATTGATGAAGTTTTTGAATACTAAAAATCATGATTTATCTAAATTATATGTAAACAAAAAGATGATTTCGTCGTCGATTGTTAGTGGCATTTTCACTCAATAGCTCATGGAAAGAGAGGGGGCAAAGAGAATGGTGTCCAGACCCAGTCTCACCATCGAATACAATTGCTCAAATGGGCAAAATTATTGAAGACTAACATGATTTTTGAATTTTGTTCAGATGCTGCATATAAATCCAAACACATCCTTCAAAGAACGTTTACTTAAATTTTAAGAAATATTCTAATAGGGAAATTTAAATTGTAACTATCAATATTTTTGTCTTTATTTTGTCATAAAATATTTTTTTCGATAATTTTTGTTTTAAATTTCATTTTGAGATACAAACAATTTGTAAATAGTCATACTTAAACTTATTTGGCAGGAAAACGAAACGTAGCATCTTGATATTTTTAGTATGTCTAATAAAACTAAAGGCCGGTACACAGCGACGAGAACGAATTATCTTTTGTTCGCTAATTATGGTAGAAGATTCTTAAAATAGTGAAAGCCGGATGTTTCGAATTAATGTTAGCTAAAATATCGTGCATTTACTAAAATTAAAATACAAAAATTGAAACAGTTTTAAGGTATCATTTTTCGTTCCCTTCTATAATCTTTTTTGTCCCTCTTTGCGAAGGAAATACCTAAAAAATATTTGTTTTTGTTTCTTTCCTCTGGAACGAAATCCAAAAAAATTAAATACCTCTCCTTATATATAAAACAGGTTTTTTTTTTGTTTCCTTCCGCAAACGGAGGTTAAAGAAAGGAACGAAAATGAATTTAAACAATGGTTGTGTACTATATGCATGAAATGTAAAACTAAGTGCATACAATTTTAAAATATTTGCACCCTATATCTTAAAAACAACAATAATAACAAAAATCAGGTTAAAAATCATAAAATTAAAACATGACTTTCAAAAATTTGTGATTTGACGTATTATTCAATATTTTTTTGAATTTTCTTTTTTTTAAGTTTTTTTTTTATTTATTTATTTTATTTTCCAATAAATATTCTGGCCCACGAAAGTTTACACTTCCTGTTAGCCGATTTTTACTAAAATTCACTGGGACCCCCAATTTATAAAAAAAAACTTAAATATGAAGTGTCAGATTGGTTAAACCATCTGAGCTCTAGAGAGGATACAAGCAGACTGACATTCAGACGTACATACCCAATTTTTGGGACTCACAGAACCTCAAAACGGATAAACCTCTAAAAATCTCAAAGTCATAAATTTTCATGATTTCTACTACTCTGTGTAGTTTACTATAGATTTTCTCTGTTTTTATTGAAAACTTCATAATTGTAAAGAAAGAGATCTGTGTTGTAAAGAATTTCCTTTAGGCTTCATTTTTGAACAGAATCTTTATTTTTTGGCTATACTTTGGATTGACTGATATTAACTCGTAAATTAATAACTCTTATTTAATTTTAATCAGAAGACTCGTTAAAGTAAGTACCTCCAAAGGTTATGTCATATAGTGCCCTTACTGGTAGTTATTGATATACCTAAACAAGTCAATGAAGTTCTCCTGTGAGTAACACTAGTTCGGAAGACAAATAGTAACGTCCGTTCTTGTTTGGAGGCAAGACGAGTGATCGATGTAAATATAGTGAATGCTTCAACGACCTTTTGCGGAATATTAATGAATTTCTAGTTTTGACTTCAAAGGTGCAATTTAGATCACAGAACGCCTTACTAGCGTTTTCTAGAGTTTTTACAGGCGGGACTGTAGAACTACATGAGAACGTGGCCTTAAAACAACTAGGTTTCACTCTCGTCCAAATTTCAATATTAATTAGATTTGTTTTCCAAAAGCCAAATAGAAACTGCCGCATGTAAATTATTTATAAGAATTTAATAGTCGGTTTAGAGATTTGAGCTTACATCTGTGGTTACTCGAGTCCTGATTTATTCTGCTTAAAACGCTTCAAATTACGCTGAGAAATTTGTTTTCGATTCAGTTTTTGTTGAATTGTTAACGAATACGGCACCAGTTTTTCAAGCAGCTTTTTCATACGTAATTCTTCATGTAAAATATGGAGTACTCGTTCGTCCGAGATGCCTATGGTATCAGCAATTTGACGCTTAGTCAAACTTGGGTCATGACAAACAATATTATACACTTGCTCAATGATTTCTGATGTTGTTGCACTTTTTGGACGTCCACTACGTGGTTCATCTTCAACGCTTGAACGACCACGTTTAAACTCTAAAACCCATCGATGCACAGTTGGAAATGAAAGAGCAGATTCCTTAAACACTTTTACCATTTTTGTACGAATTTGTGTTGCTGATAAACCTTCCAAAACAAAGAATTTTATCAATGCACGAAATTCGTTTTTTTTCGTTGTAAACGAATACACTGAAATAAAGATTTTCATGTGTTCAAATGAAAGATGAAATATTAAACTGGCGTATAAATTTTGATTCCTTACTGGTTAATAGGTGTCGCTTTCAATACTTTTCAACCAACCTGTATTCTGGTCTATTATTCCCTTAGTCCAGTAAAATGTGGATATCGTGGGGGGAATCATTAGCTTTTCGATTACTAGAAAAAAGTATCTTTGCATCACTTTGACATTTTTCTGATGAGAACAAATCTCAAAGATCCTTCCATTTAGATCGGCCACCAATAAAATTAGTAGCGCAGTTCGAATATATTATGTGCAGTAAACTTGTCGAAAAATGAATCTACGAAGGTAAACCACGAATGATTCTGAAGATAAATTCATGAGAAAATGCATGGCCCACATGCTATGTGAGCAGATGCAAAGAAAACATAAATTTGACTTTTAGATTTCGATGTTACACGATGTATGAGAATGGTGATAATAATCTTAGTTTACACGACGAAGCTTTTTGAAGTATGAGTAGCGATCAAACGTGTGCCAATGCGAAGAATTACACACTGTGAATCGAGCATGAATCGGATTGACGATCTCTTTTCTAGTTACATAATATGGAAAAGAAGATATTCCGTAAAGGGATATATTCTGGAAAAATAGGAGGCATTCTTCAAAAATATTTTGGAAAAGGGGAATTTACTGCTCTTTCTGGTAATATATTCTGGAAAGGATCCAGGACATAATCTGGAAAAAAAGCGGAAAAATTATTTAAAAATATTTTGGAAAAGGGGGAATTTACTGCTCTATCTAGAAATATATCTGTGGTAAAGATTTAAATGATAATAACTCGAGTTATATGTACACTTTTACGTATTATTTCAATTTCGAGAAATTGAAATAATTCAGAATTCTAAAAACTCATACGATTTTGAGTAACTCTTATGGCCTATTCACATGAACCGCGATTTTTCTCGTACGAGTAAAAACGATTCACTGATTTCTCTTAAATTACATGGTAAAATAAATACTAGTCACTTAAAAAATATTTAATTAATAAACAAATCTGAATAAAATTTCATTACCAAATTTCTTAACAAACGTACATTTCCTAATAAAAATTGCAAAATAAAGTTTACTCGCGCGAATATTTCAATATGGCAGCGGCTCTCCATATCGACAATCGCGCATATAAGTTTTGTGATTCAGCGATAAATAAAATGGTAGAAATTTTACCTCATGTGTAACGCAACGCGAGAAATCATTGGAACAACTGTCAAAATTTTCTCGTACCAGTAAAATCGCGGTGCATATGAATAGGCCTTAAGGCAACGCGAGAAATCGCTGGAAAGCCTTAAAGTCTAAAAACGTTTTCCTGAAAATTGCGAATTTAGAGTTATTGGAGTAAATACTCGATAATTTAGCAAATCGCAATTTGCAAGTCAAAAAATATGACTAGACCGGTTATACCAAGCAAATTTTAATTTCAAATTTTGTTCTTTTCTAACTGTTGTTTGTGGCCATCTTTGATTATATTTTCGAAAGTGTTGTATACGACAAAACTATGTAACGTGATTTTAGTGTCACCTCTGATTATATTTTGTAAAGTGTTTTATAAGACAAAATGTGACAGCTAATTCGTGCAATTGTTATCAAGTTTGAAGAAAATATTCTTTAATAAAAATATTTAAATATTCTTTTATTCTTTAATTTTAAATAACATTTGACAGCGATCAAAAATTGTGTCTTACAATAAACTTTTACCATAATTCTGATAGGTGGCAGGCTACCTAGTGTCAATTGCTAACAATTTTTTAAATCCGCAAAATAAAATGAGCAACCAAGACAATCAATACTATCGATAGAAATAGGTTCGCAAATATTTTGTTTATTTCATATTTATTTAATTCACTTATTTAAGCTTTTTTTTGTTATAATAAAATAATTTTATTTGGGTTTTAACTGAATATTTTATTTTTTATTAATTATTTAATAAAACCCGACGTTTCGACGGTACATTCCGTCATTCTCAGGGGCATAATTTTTACTACAATTTGAAAGAAAATTTTTATTTTTTAATAACGAACATTCCTAATGTAACTAGAGTTTAAATTAAAATTTACAAATTATTCAGTTTAACCGAAAAAATTTAAAGTTATACAATTTGAGTGACAAAAAATATTATTTCATATGACAGTTGCTTGCTTGCTAATCAATCGTGTATCTACCCCATTACCTTTTATATCTTAACCGCGGATATTTTAGATAAGAGCCGGGACATATTCTAGAAAAAACGGAGGAAAATACTAAAAAATATTTGAATTTTATTTATTTATGCAAGATTTACATTTTTTATGTAAGTACAAAGATTTATTTAATCAAAAATTAACATATTGTTTTCTTGGCTACATTTACATTTTTTTGTTGTATATGTACTAAAAATAATGCATTACGTAAATAATCATATTATTGTTTAAAAATTATCTCGTAGATGGCATCTTGATTTATTACGAAAAACGAAATTATGAAGAATTTTACAACTTCAGTTTCGATCTGAATGAGAAACACGAAAAATTTAATTATTTTCCAGTCAATCTAATCAGGCTATAGCGACTGAATTGTTAATTACATTATTGATTATTTTCTATATATAGAAAGCAACATGTACTTTAAGCATTAGCGAATTGTAAGCAATACATATTAAATTCTTTATAATTTCAATTTAGGTTCTTTTATTTGACGCATTACGCATAAATACGATATTTGAGTTTGAGCAACTCAAATATCGTATTTATGCGTCAAATAAAAGAACCTAAATTGAAATTATGAAGAGTTTAACCCTAATCAGCATGGGTCATTTTACTTATGTAAAAGCATGCGATGAGTCTCTCGGACTCACATGTAATTTTTAAAGAAAATGAATATTTACTTCATTTAAAAAAATGTATTTACGATTACAATAACAAAAATAAAAATTAAATTTGACAGTTTTGATGAACCTGCCCAAGTGCTGAAAGAGAAATGCGCCACTTTAACTTTTAATATCTTCAAGCAAAAATAATCGTCACATAATATTTTTACAACATTTAGTACTGGATGCTTGGCCAAAACATACAAGGGCCCAGTAAATGCCTTCTATAAGTTTTTGCATTAATTCCTATGTCTATTTCTATTTGGTATAACCAATTTCTATTCTAAATTTACAAGAAACATTTTGCTAATCATCATTTATTAATGCCTGGGGTAATTGGTTAGGTTTGTTTGAAGAAATTATCGTGACACGTATAATGTAGAGTCTAAACCAACCTTTCAACTTCCCGTATTATAGCCAAAAATAGTTTTTAATTATTGGATTTTTAAAATTTGTGCCGGGGTCATTGATAATATAAATGAACTTGAGCAAAATTCAACTTTTGAAAACCAAAAACATTTCATTCATTAAGGGTTCGCGCTTAGAAAGTAACTCTTCTAGACCTTCTGATTTGTTAGAATCGAATAATACAAGTGAAATCCTCAGCACTATCTGTGCCAACTCAAAACTGCTAAAACTTTTCGAATGTGACGTTGCAAGGACTATTATAGTATATGGAGTACACCGCCCTTTTTCTTAGTTTCTGTGAGGACGCTCATTTCCAAAATGAGGAATTCCTCTGATTGATAATTGATTGTTGAACTATCGCAAATCTACTAAATTTTCATTTCATATTTATTAAGATTATGTGGAACTTAGTGCTGGAAAGAAATCTTTCCCGGAATTGCTACATTCGCATATTAACAGTATGTAAATTTCTTAACTACTTCTGACTGATCATTCTTCTGAATCGTGAAAATGTAAATATTGGTAACATCCTTTGATTTTGTTATTGTAGTTATAAACCAAATATTTTAGAAATTCAGTTATCACAATTTTCATTTGAAAAATTGGAGTGTATAATCAAAATGCATAACATGACAGAAATACATCTTTCCGTTAAATTTCCATTTACCAATAAACAGTAAAAGGACTAAAATTTTCCATAGCACTGTACTTTAAAATTCTGAACTATTGTCTTACGAAGTTTAAATTGATCAATTACGATGTTATTTCCTCGATTTATATTGAAATTATCCATTGAGTCTAAGAGACTCAACGCATGCTTTTATGTTTGTTTTTTGAAAATGGGCCGGTTACGCCAACATTCGGTATGATTAAAAAAATATTAGTAGGTGATTCTAGATCGTAAATAATAAGTATTGGAATACATAAAGCTCAATTTTCTTAAAAATTAATTTTTCGGTTATTTTTTAGGTAATAAACTTAAAATGAGTCTGCGAGACTCAACCTATGCTGATTAGAGTTAATATGTATTGCGTACAATTCGCTAATGCCTAAAGAAATTCAGAATTTTCTTCAACCAAATTACATTACATTCTAAAATGTTGAATCTCTTAAAATTTCCCCACTTTTAATTCTAACCTATAATTCTGGAATATCGTTACTTTGATGAGCCACAATAAACACCGTACTCTGAAATTTGCAGAAACTTCTAAATGTCACACTAATTTCTACTTTCTTCTTGAATCTTAAATTACATTTTCAGTAATTCGGATTTTCACGGATGATTCGCCAAATTTTTAAAAATTGAAATTTTAAAATTTCGATTATGCAGAATTTTAATGCTTGATATTAACCCAATTGAACATTTGAGGGCAAAATTTTTAAAAATTTAACAAAATAATCGTCAAGTTTCGCAAATTTTTTCAACGTTCCTATTTTTATCCTTCCTCTTTAAAACAAATTATTCATTAAAAAAATTTCAATTGAATAAACGAGTAAGTTGTTGTGGTGAATCAACATTTATTTTCTTCCAAAAAGCTTTTGATTAACATTATTAATTCTCGAAAAACAGATTTGTCCTTTATCAAATTTGACCATCCATTATAATATAAATCCACTTTAACCGTATGAAAATGTATCCGTAGAATCACATCAAACGAATTTGAAGCAAAATATCAAAATCACAGATACATAGTCAATTACATTGCTCAACAGCTAATTCACTTTACACTCGAAAAATGAAATAAAAAATTAGGAAGAAAATCCTTTTAACTTAACAAGAACTGCAAAAAAAAAAATCAGGCTAAATTGACAATATTGAATGATTCTTATAAATTTTTTGTATGTTATCAAACTGCACAAAAAAAAATCAATTTTATTATGAAACCAGTAGCAGTATATTATTTGGATACTTTCCAAAAAAAAATCGAAAAAAAACGGAAAATTCTGATAAAAAATAAAATTATTTATGGTAAAATATAATTTACTGTTTGATGTTTCGAAACAAAGCGAGCGCACACAAAAAATAAAAATCAATATTTTAGTATGTACTTGAAAAATAGTGAACAGTCTCTCCCATTCAATTAGCCAAATTTTTTTTTGAAATACTCCCGGTATATCGGACCCGACGTTTCCGGATGGACAGTTTTTGTAATTTTCAAAAATTGAAACAAAATAAAAATTTTGAGATAAGTGACATCCTTTTTAAATATTTCTAATAATTTGATGTGTCATAAACCAACTTTAAAAATAAAAACGATAAAAAACTTACCTTGAAAAAGCTTCAAATACAATAAATATAACATTTTAAATGTCATCAACTTCTTGTTTATTTATTTATTTTTTGGAACAACATTAGCAATACACTTTGGTAAATTATGTATGATGGTAGCTTTTTCATTTCAACTTACTGGTTTATTCTTATCTATTTTCGTAATGGAAAAGCTTTTTTTGTTTGTATTATATTGTGGCTTGCTGTCAAATTATGTATGTTCAATTTTTTTGTAAGGAGAGGTCAACTGTTTTTTCGGAGAATTTACTAATACCAGAATATTTCTTAGGAATTCTTGATTTATTTTTATTTATTTTAACCAATTAGTATTAACAAATACCAAATATTTCGATATAAAAAAAATGTGGCTAACAATAAGAAGAATTGATAATCTTTGTCTAACAGACAATTTCGATTATCGTTAATATAGTGTTAGTAGTAGAAGTTAAATCTAATACAAAGATAAAAAAGTAATTCTTGAAAATATTACAATAATTATAAAAAGCAAAAACAAAAATTATTTAGCAAACATAAATCCAACATCTTTAATTTCAAATAACCAGTCTTTCACCAAATGCACAAATTTCTTATCAAAAATCATCGTGCGTATATTAGGCGGTAATCGATTAAGAAAGGTGGCGCGAATACTGGGTAGTATTTGTGAAATAATTCGGGAGAAAATGGCGGTACAGAATACATGTTACGATAGTTATTTCGAACTTGATTTGTAGTAATTATTCGTGTATTCGCTGACTTCTTCGCAAAAAAAAAATAATCTTAAGACTTTATAAATACATATGTATATAGGTGTTGTAAAGGCAAAATATTTTACAGGCATTGAAGACGGGCCAATTGTGCTCGTATCGACATTTGAAAAACATAACCCGAATTATTTACTTATTTAATTATGTTCGCGGCATTCACATTTTCAATGATATTGATCCTGTTATAAGAAATTCAACGGTTTCTAATTTCAAGTGGCATTTCCTTCAATGATTCAGCAAATTGTAGTTTATTATTATTATTTTATTTATATTTTATTTTTTTTATAATTAGTTTTATTTTTTGTTAATTTTATTGTATTTAACTTTACTTATTATAATTTTTACTTGGTACCTTTTTCTTTTTTTTTATGGAAATGTATACAATTTTTTAATAGTGAGAGTTATTACTCTCGAATTGTATTTTTTTTGTTTTGATTTAATAAATAAATAAATAAATAAATTTACCTTTACAAAATGTGTAACGGTTATATCGTATCAAAATACACTCCATCGCAACAAGGTAAACCACAGCTGAGGTGGGAGTCCACACAAGCAAAATAAACATTTATTGAATCATTGCCCTTAACACCGAATTAACTTGATTTTTAACTGCTTGAACATATAATTTCCAATTTAAATTTGCATCAACATTCAATCATAAATGTTTCACTAAATAAACATTTTCAATTTTAGTGCAAAAACTGTTGCAATTACGTAAGGTATAATTACGTAAATGATAAAAAATCTCGGTGCGGTTGATTGCTAGTTTTAAGTAATTTAATAATGTTAATAATCTCCTTCATCGACTGGGACTTCGGACAGGAAAGTTAGAAGTTCTCAAATCGTTAATAATTTTGGGGAAACAAATACCAAAAACGTTAGCAATTTCTTCAGAGTAAAACAACATATCTGAGTTAATAGACATATTTCTTTCGATATTAGGATTTCTTTTACAACAGAACATGTCAACTTGCAATCTTTACCACATTCATGAACTTTTTACTAAAGTAATTGTGTTTATCAGAAACTATAGAGTATAGATGCATTAACTTTGCTACACAATATAGCTATATCAATTTTAACCAAAGCATGATCAGCATCATCCAATGATGCACGATCATTATCACGGGAAAAACAATGATCAATGCAAGTAGCTGTGTTACTAGTAACTCTTGTGGGAGAATTAATAGGTTACCAAAATCCATTCGACGACAATATAAACAAATATATGTAATCATAACTGAAAAATATCAACGTTCAAGTCACCGTCACCACCAATAACACAATAACATTTTGATTTTTAAGTTTCGAGATGAAATTTGAAAACTCTTAAACAAAGGTTGAGACTGGAATAAATTGTAACGTAAAGACATAAACAAAAATATAATTATGATTATTTAATGAAACGTATAATTTCAAAATATCAGCTGAATTTAAAGAAATAGTTTCATAATCACATGGCACATAAGGTATGACTATGCAAGTAGGTGTAAGCCTATATTGCATCTAAATTGGCTTAAGCCGAATGAATCAGAGTACAGTTTGTCTTCGGTAACAACTACTAATAGTGTTACTGGCCAAACAAAATGATAATGTAGATGCAAAATGTACAGTCCAGTTAATATTTGGTAGATATTGTCCACTACAAATTTTTATAGTAAGGACATTGATTCCTACCAAATGAACGCAGAATAATATAAACAGCAATCTGAAAACAAATCCCTTTTATGTCCCTCAGCATTAAGTATTATAAAATAATATTATGGTGGCAAGTAATTGAATTTTTCGTCGGTGTGTGTCACACACAAAATTAAGAAAAAATTGAAATGCGAGGTATTTTTTTCTTCCCAACCTGTGCAGGAGGCATCATTAACTAATTAATTAGATCAGGTTTTTAAAAGATTTACAAATGTTATATAAAACGTCGTTCGGAATATAAAATACTCGATTTACCATAATAACGAGGAAGACAAAGAAATTTTGGTAATACAAAATTTCCTGCTTTATATGAAAAACCCAGTTCAATTACAGCGGAAAATTTTTATAAAATGATGAATTTATTACCATTTATACCGAACATCGTAAATACTTTAAATTGAGAAACATGAACTTAATAAACATTATTAACGACAATGCATAATTTTAGGAGTCTTAATTAAAAATCAATTATTTTTAATGTAATATTTTTTACCGTAATTTTAAATCTTGTTCCCGTATGTGTATAATGTAATTCCTTAATTTACGATTTTGAACACACGAATAAATATAAAATAAAGCCAATAAGATTCTTTCGGTTATTTTTAGACAAAATATATTAACAATAATGGCATTCACAACATTTTTAGAATTGTTAATTAGAAAAAATGAAGAGGCCAATCATTTATAATATATATCTATCAAAAAGGTAGAAATATCGAAATCCCCCCGTAATTTTATTGATTTTAATACAGACAAACTTCCCTTTCTATTATTTGTGTGGGCATAAAACAATAACGTAATGAGGGTTTTCCTTGAGTTTTTGATTTAGTGAATATAATTCGCTAAGTCAGGGGCCTATTATGAAATGGATCGCATTTCGCATCTTTTGCGATTTTCGGGATGCGATCCGCTTCGCATGCGCGAAATGAATGAACACATGATTAAAACCGATTATCGCATATCGCGATTCTTATAAGAAATTTTATTTTGCCAAATAAAAAAAAATGTATTATTTTTATCATATTTTGACAAATAATACATTTTTTTCTATTATTTTGAAATTATTTTTAACAAAATAACTTTAATATTTCTTAATAAAATATATTTTAAAGGTATATTAAATATAAACAGAAAAAAAATATTCGCAAATGCGATATGCGACTGCTACAGACTAGTCGCATTTGTCAATTTTAATTTCGCAAAATCCGCTAATACGAGATTTTTATTTTGTACATTCTAGTAAGCTTTAATGCAAAACAATTTTTTTTAAATCTTTTTTTTATTTGAGATTTCTGCAGCGCTCTTAACTCAAAACACTCTTCTAAGGCCTGTTTCCAATTAATCCCGAACAATTAAAACCGTCTATTTCTGTACTTTCTAAGGAACGGCATGACTTGAAGCGTCAATTAATTTTTTTGTGGTAACAGTCTTATACACATATAAAACACAACAACAACAAAAATGTTCAAAGTTTTGTTCAAACACTTATGTATGATACCAGAGCCTTCTAGAGTATAGAGCCATAATCATTATGACGTATTTTTTAGAAGCTTTTTTAGTGATATAACTTTTTACTGATTTCCATAGGAATTCATAGTAAAATTGGTGTTTTTTAGCTTCAAGTTTTTCAATGAAAAAAGCAAAAATGTCATAAAATGTTTATACAAAAGTGTTCTACATATCTTTAGCAGCAATATACAAGAAGGGTATATTGGTATTAAGTAAATATTAATTGCAGAAATATTAAAATTAAATTATTTCTAAAATATATTTTTCGAACTTTCATTTTGAAAAATACATCAAAGTTGGCTCTGACAAATTAAAATAATACTTGCTAAATTTTATCTTTAGTTTTACTAGTGTACGTTAGATGTCTATAATTGTTGGCAGAGAAATACCAAAAAAAATTATTTAATCACACAATTATGACATGTTCTTAATATTTTCTGAATTTGTTTCGCTTTTCCTACAATTTTTGAACTTAAATTTTCCCAGGTCGCAATTTTTGGTACGATTTTTCAAAATGTTTACTACCCACTGCCATCTATGTATATTGACTTAATGCACACGATTTGTAGTAAGCTTTTCTTTTTAATTTGACCAGAAAGCTGTTGTTATGAACTTTTTTTTATATTTTGGTTTAAATAAATCAATTATTACAAGAAAATGAAAACGATTTACTTAAACGAGATTTATATATGTTGAAATTCAAAACATTTATGAAAATATTTCAGAAATCATAATTACGAATTTGCAACGTTTTCATTTACAAATTTGTCTTAGCAAAAAAAGTGATTTCCCATATGTTTTATGTGTTTTACTATGGAAATTTTGATTTTTTCTTCGTTTCTAATTCCCTTATAAAAGCTTCGTTTTTTAGATTATGGCTTGTATAATCAAGGTTGCTTTGATGATACCAAAGCAACGTTGATTATACAAGCCATAATCTAAAAAACGAAGCTTTTATAAGGGACTCAGAAACGAGGAAAAAAACCAAAATTTCCATAGTAAAACACATAACACATATGGGAAATCACTTTTTTTTCCGAAGACAAATTTGTAAATGAAAACGTTGCAAATTCGTAATTATGATTTCTGAAATATTTTCATAAATGTTTGAATTTCAACATGTATAAATCTCGTTTAAGTAAATCGTTTTCATTTTCTTGTAATAATTGATTTATTTAAACCAAAATATAAAAAAAAGTTCATAACAACAGCTTTCTGGTCAAATTAAAAAGAAAAGCTTACTACAAATCGTGTGCATTAAGTCAATACACATAGATGGCAGTGGGCAGTAAACATTTTGAAAAATCGTACCAAAAATTGCCACCTTGGGAAATTTGAGTTCAAAAATTGTAGGAAAAGCAAAACAAATTCACAAATTGTTAAGAACGTGTCATAATTGTGTGATTAAATAATTATTTTCGTATTTCTCTGCCAACAATTATAGACATCTAACGTACACTAGTAACACTAAAGATAAATTTAGCAAGTATTATTTTAATTCGTCAGAGCCAACTTTGATGTATTTTCCAAAATGAAAGTTCGAAAAATATATTTTAGAAATAATTTAATTTTAATATTTCTGCAATTAATATTTACTTAGTACCAATATACCCTTCTTGTATATTGCTGCTAAAGCTATGTAGAACACTTTTGTATAAACATTTTGTAACATTTTTGCTTTTTTCATTGTAAAACTTGAAGCTAAAAAACACCATTTTTACTATGGATTCCTATGGAAATCAGTGAAAAGTTATACCACTAAAAAAGCTTCTAAAAAATACGTCATAATGATTATGGCTCTATACTCTAGAAGGCTCTGATGATACCCCTTGGACTGGTCCGACTTGTCTGATCACTTTGAAAATTTAATAAAAAGTTTTAACATTGAACCCCAGAAAATATAGACCTTTTCACACACCTTTTTTTTTTAGTGTTATCATCGAAGCAAAGAAGGTAGGCATTTTCACACAAAATTTAAAAAAAATTCAAAATTTGTATAATAGTCCGTCCGCCCGGGGTCCGATCTCTTTGAAATTGTATTAGAAATTATTACCACTGGGCTTACAAAAGCGTACAAATCTACATATTCCTAGTTTTACCACAGTGTAATATATACATTGTATATATTAATTAAATAAATGTTATGATCTCTTTTCTTTATAATAGGCAAATGAATATTATAGAGTAAGCTGTTTTTTGAATCGAATACCATTTTAATGTATGAAAGAAACTACTCCTATATCCTCATCTAATTAAAAGGAAATCTAAAATAGAGCCGATGCAATCAAAAAGTTAGTCATTCAATTAACGGTTACAATAATATATTTGAAAATGTACTTACAATTTTTACGATATTAATGATATTAAAAATCATTTCAAGTTTCTATTTATGTGAAAGTGGCTGCACTATAAGTAGGTGTTTTTCGGTAAATAGCATTTAAAACAAAAAGTTATTTTACACTTTAATGAAATTGCAATAGACAATTTTATTTTGGAAGGGTCTGTAAGTACCACTTAATGTCATATACACTGGACAAATAATAATTATAAATTCCAGTAAGTCTACTTACTACAGTTATAATAGAACGAAACTAAAACACAGGTTTTTAATTTGTTACAATATTTAATTTCTATTTAAAAATTAATGGTCCTCAGCCACACTAATTTCCTATTCAAAAGTTCTGTTTAGAGTCTTAAATTGGAGAAAAATCGTCACTACGCAAATTTATTTGAACTCCAAATATATCAACTGCAATTGATGTTGACCAAAAATACAACGAATTTAGAGGCGGAAAAATGGAAAATTTTTGACTACAATGTATTCGCAATAGTGGAGGCAAAAAGGTTGAAGAAATTTAAGACTATAAACAGAAAATTAGTGTGTCTGAGGACCAAAACCCATCCCCTAGAAAACCTATACAAAAAATTTCAAGGAATGTTCCTGAGTATGTTAAAAATTTATCCTCAGTGGTATTCACACAAGCGGAAGTAGATCTACTGAATAAAGGCTTGAATTTTTGTGTACAACCTAAGTTTACGCCGATGGAGGACATAAGTAGCAAAGGACCCCGCAATAATCTTATGGAAATTGGGTTTCCGTCAAATTTTCTGAATTTTTGATATGTTGTATATTTTATCATCCTGAACAAAAGTCTCCATGGGCACAAAGCTCCAAATTCAATATTTTGGCAGCTACGGAGCTCCAAAGCTCCACAGAACCAATACAAAACTATTCATTTTTAATACTATTTATAGATGTCAAAAGCATATTTTAATTATTTAAATATATTAGTTTATGTTTTTGAGGTCACTGAATTCAATTCTGATGTCAGATTTGAATTCACAGCGACAATGAAAAAACTTTTAACTTTTGACTTGCAGGTTTGTATGAATTTCCAACATAATGAGCAAAAATTGTTGTTTGTTATGTTGTAAAGGTAAAAATATTTTACATTGTGAATGCTCTGTATGTTTTCTTTCAGTGGTTAGAAATGTAAGAACAATAGGTTGATTCTGGTTTAGTGAGATGGAATAAAATGGAGCGAGATTTTTCGTTATCTCGAATTTCGATTTCTCAATGAATAATTTCATTCCATAAATTTGTATTCTGGTTGTCTTTGCGAGATAATTTTTTAGTACTAGTCGAATAAAATGTCAAAATTGGAAATTATCTGTCCTTAATTATTTTTGTAGTTTGGTGTGCTGTGTGTAATATTGAATTACAGTTTAGGTTTATTAAATCGAGAGTAAACTAATTAAATTCTTACTAAATATTATAAATAACGATTGCTGTTATATGTTGTAAACAAACACGTTACAATAAACGTAATTCGATTGACAGACCCAAAGATTATCGCGATAATTACAGATCGTGATTTCAATTTCGTTTTAAAAACCACATTAAAATAAAATAATTCAATCTCACAACTATTTACTATAGTCAAATTATATGAGCGCGCTAATCCTGAAAGCAATAAAATCATCTTGAGACAGACGGAAAGAAATAACCAATCTAATCTTGATTCGCCATTATAGTTGGTATTAATACTACTGAGGGATTGTAGCTATTTTTATACAAAACCCATTGATGAACTATACATTTTATTTGATCAACGTTAAAAAAAGATCTAATTTACAATTTATTTACGAATATTCAGAACAATTCGACCCAAAATGTCTTTTTAGTACGCTTATATGCGAACCACTGAAGATTCCATCAAGTAATAATTTTACTTCAGCTTTAAATTACATGAAGAGAAAATTTGACGTTTAATCTCACATAGCTATGGGGGATTTATTTTCTCATTTCACTGAACCAGAAAGCAAAAATTTAATTTAGTACAAAATCCCAACTCACGGAAAAATCTCGTCAAACCGGAATCTACATTATGTACTGGGCGCATGTGCTAAATTAAATTGTTTGCAGTGGTTTTGTATAAACAATGTGTAACGTAAAGGAATGAAATTTCGTTTTTTGATTGAACTTGTAATTTTTTACAACAGATAGGTCAGTTATCAATTATTAGTACAAGAAATATAGCAAATGTAAAAATACTAAAATGAACATGTATATACAAACGTATAAATGAATGTATGTTTGCACTAAGATAATGTTGTATTTTTCCCGCCAGAAAAGTGAAAATATGCCCCAATTTTATTATTTTCGAAGAATCTTGATGGCGCCCTAACCAGGAAAGCGCCCGGGTTGCCGGTACCTTGAGCCGTCGCTGAGTCCGGGACTATTACATTGATTTATTAGACAACGTTTTGCTGGAGTTTGCCGATAGTATTGGAGAAAGTTTTTTATTTCAACATGACAATGCTCCCATTCATTCTACAAAGGCACCAAAAATTGGCTAAGAAGTAAAAATATTAAAATATTAGAGTGGCCTGCTATTAGCCCTGATTCAAACCCTCACGCAAAGGATGCAATTCGGAAAAAATGGACTAATATACCTGTTTCGGAGCTTCACAAATTAATCAATTCGATATCAGATAGAATATTAATTAAACACAATATTAATTAAATAAAAAATCATATAAGTGCTCGTTGCCGTTATAGTTATTTCCAATTATTTTGGTAGAAAAAATATTGAATTTTAAAATCCGTTAATTGTTAATTTAAATATTGTACAATCAATAGATATTATGAATTAAAGCACAATAATTACTATTTTAAGATTAGAAATAAATTTTTATTTTTTCCAATTGTTATCACATCAATTAGATAATTTTTGCCGTTGCCGTTATATTTATTTCCACTAGTGTATAACGTACTCTGTGAAGATAGCAGAAAGGATAGCTTAAATAGAAAAATGGTGACATTGTATATTGCCTAGCGCAATCTAAAATTGTACAGCTCCGAGCATTAACGTTGTGAGCTCTTGCTTAATTCATTTAAGGGGACGTACCACCTTCAAAATTGAAAAACAAAAAGTTTTTCAAAGATTTTTTTTTAATGGAATAAAAAGAGATATCTTAATGAAACTTTCCATTGACATTTTATTTAACTGAAAGTATAAAAAAAAAATTTTTTAGATTTTTTTTAGCCCACTGTCGTCTGCTATAACGGTTTTCCAAAAACACTGAAAATTCGTGGCGTGCATCATAACTGCTCTCAGAAACGTTTGAAAAAAAAAAAAAACGGGGTTTTATTCAGCATTAAATCGCCCTTGGAATGAACTAAAAAAAAAAAATTGGTTGAAAAATAAAAAAATGGCGGCATTTTTTCGAAAATGCAGCTTTTTTTGTCCCCCCCAATTAGTTGTAACTCAAAAAATTGAAAGCCGATTATTCCTTCCGTAGTTCATTCTGAGCAGAAATATATGTAGATCAACGTGTTAAAATTTTAGAACGATTGGATAAGTAGTTTTTTCTCAATCTTGCACGCCAACTTGAAAAACGTCATTTCGAAATAATCGCGTTTAAAGTTAAAATTTTTTTTTTTGTATTAAACCTTACCAAAATTTAATCTGCGATGCCTGCACCGTACAATATACCTTCCTCTCAAAAATTTCCCCTCTACTTTTACAGCTGTTCTGTGAGAGAATAACGTATTATATTATATATATGCATGTATATATAAACATGTGTTACTAAGAGAAAGTCGGTGTAGCGATACAGCGAACTTTGGCGCCCTTCGCAATAAATAAAATAAAAATATAAATAATTTTTTTTTCTGAGATTTTCATGCTAAAATCATGTTTTTAAACGTTCATTCTAACAGATTCTATCATAAAAAAAATTTCGATTTTTTGAAAATTTGAAGGTGGTACGTCCCCTTAACTATTAACATCAAAAATAATCGTACTAAAGGATATATAGATACTGAAAAATAGTAACAAAACTGAAAATGTTTAATACAATTTCATAATCTCCAATTATTCACGTAGGAAAACCCGATAAGCAATCCGAAAACACTAACATGAGGGCTTACAGACAACAGGTGCAGCGTCAAAACGATTGATGATTGTAAATGTAGGATTTTTGCTTTTGGTAATAAAAGCAAAACAGAACTTGATTTATGCTAATTTGGCTAAAGTGAAATGGTCGTTAGCCCATTTAAAAATTCAGTTAAACATTTGCACAGTTTAAAAGAAAAAGATCATTCATTTCAATTTCTGTACTTTTATTTCGTCAACCTATACCTACCAAGCATACTAAGCATAAGACATATTCTACGTAAAAATTTCCGGCCGTGTTCCAAACAGGTCCTTCAATCAAGCCAATTTTTTTTATAAAATATCATCACTCGGATATTACCGTTTATCTTAAAAATATATTTTCTTCTACGACAACTTCATAAACTATTAAACTATAAACTTACAATACTACTACTGCATGAGTCGTTTTCATGGAAATTGGTTCAAACTAGCTCATCATAATTACAAGAAACAGTTTTTGTATTTGTTTGTACCAGAAATTATAAAAATATCGCAAATTTTTAATATGGGATGTTTTATACTTATCAAAAATATCCAATTATATAATCATAAGTATACATTCAGGAAAAATAACAGCCAATTGCCTTTATTAAACTATTGCAAATTATACTTACGTGTTATTGGTTTCTAAAAAAATATCAGTTATAACAATGTAAGTCATACATACAGTCGTATAGCCTTGGATACTCTAGGAAGGAAAATTATTGTAAGTAGCACTTACAATATTTCAAAATAGTGGTGGTGTCTAATTGTGGTGATTTTTGGACAGATGATATTGCCTTTACAAATACGCCAAAACTAATGTAAGTCGATATGCCCTTTCAAATTTAATTAAATCATAAATTCACCAAAATCCATTTCACCATCATAACCATTTGAGTTCAAAATAAACAAAATAGAGAAAAAATTAAACTCAAAACTAGAAAATTATTTTTTCACCTCGAAGGTAATAAATTTCCTTTGTTTCTCATTTCCCCCATAATTTTTAATATTTTTTTTTCCTCTCTACAGCAATTTCCTTTTGAATTCAGTTGCATACAAAAAATAAATAAATTTCACTGTCATAATTTTTAAGAATTTCTAAAATGTAATTTTTAAGTTTTTGTATAGATACCAAAACTATTTTTGTGCTTTCTAATTATATTATTACAAAAAAATAAATGTATAAAAACTTACACAGATAAATATCAAAGGTAAGAATTTTTATTTCTTGATATTTTTATTAAATTCAAGAATTTCTAATTTTAAAAGTTTTGTTTTCTTCAAAAGATTAGAAGAAAGGGTGGGGGGGGATAATTAACACACAGACACCAAAAAAAAATGTAAAAGCTCTAAATGTTAATTGGAAAAATTATAGTTTGGTGTTATTATTATATTTAATTAGAAATATTTTTAAAGGTGAAGTTTGGATTTTGTTATACATACATATAACATATTATGTACATAGCTATAGCTAGTGAGGATATCAATTTCGTTTTGAATTTTTGATCGTGTTGACCTAAATTTAAAACTTTTAGTAGCATATTAAAAATTAAAATAAAGAAAAAGCTAAAGAAATAAAAGTTATATTTTCATAAAAGTTTATTCATTAAATTATTATTTTTATATTTTTATTTTACAATTAAACTGAAACTTATTATTTTTATTAATCCTTCATTGTGTAGAGCTTTTCTAGTTTTTGTGCCGTCTGAAACAATAAACAAAAAAAAAATATCAATTGTCTCTTGAGGATAGTTTGTGTGGAGATAGAGAGAGTAAAAAAAAGAAAACTTTTGACCAAAACAGTAAATTTTAATTTGAAAAAAAGCCAAAAAATTATTAAAGTTTTTAATCAAACTTTTAGTGTTTATTTTGTTGTTTTTGGAATATATAGAAGCTATTATTATTATTAAAAATCATCTTTTTGTGTCTTTTATAGACAAAAACCGGAACCAATTTAAAATTTCAATCAAACTTTTTTTTATATATGTATATGTACATACAAATATAAGGCAGACAAAATAAATGGTTTATAAGCTTTTTGTTATAATTTTATTATTAAAGGTCGTTTTTGTGTGTACGAACGCTCATACATAAATTATTATTGTTCGTATACTATATTTATATATTTTTTTTTTGTAAATTTTTTTTTTAATTTAAATTATTTTTTAATATTAAAATTCATTTAATTTATATCTCGTTTTACTAATTATTCTAATTACAAGCAAATTTCCTGCATTATATTATTTATAATAATAATAATAATTTATTTAAAATAGTGTGCTGTATAGTATAACCCCAAAAAAGTATCATACTATTCATATGAAGACACATTATATATGTAGGTATGTACATTTGAATGGAACGTTATTGACTGCAAAATTTCTATACAGCATTCATTTTTTGTACTTTTCCCATTATAACGAAGTTATAACGGGTAAGTATATTAATCGCGAATACATTTCTCGATGAATTTGGTTACCAGGACTCCAAAACATCGATTAAAAAATGTCGTGCCCGTCCTTCCGTGTTTCCAGTCATTAATTTTTTTATTTTTGTTTTCCTCCCATTCTGATAAATATTGTAATAGTGTTGGCCGAAATTTTGCACAAATGTTTATTAATAAATAGTTTGTGTTTTTATTTAATCTTCAAAATAATCTCCTTTTAACTCAATACCTACCCGTCTTACGATTTTCAATATTTTTCTTTTCCAAACATTACTGTGAAATGTCTTGTATTGCTTGCGAAATGCAAACTAAATTACAGATCGATTTGAAAATATATATGGCACCAAATAAAACATTCTATTTTCAAAATGTAATACTCATTACAACGCCATCTATGTGTTAATACAGGAAATTTTTCAGCCCATGTAGTATTGTTGTTCGAATGGTCCACAACTGAAAGATAAATTGATTGAATCAAATTGAAGATGAGAAATGATGAATGAGATTATGAATGCATGGTCATTCATGATCAACCGTAATATTGAGGAAAGAGTGTCCTAAGTTAGGAAGCTCGTAAGCTCACTCTGGGGTGCCGCTGTTTAAAATAATAGTAAATTATTTTAAAATGTTAATGGTTGGTGACGTATAAATACATTTTTATTTCATGTTACATTGTGGGAAAAGTGTCGTCCGAGGAGTCAGTTAGACCTAGTTTTGTATTGAATTTTAACATTTAATATTTTATAGAATTGCACTTTAATTTATTTTATTTATTTATTTCCGATATAAACCAAACTATCAATTAAATTGAATGATGTACTACTGGCTAGGTAAACAATTAAAAAAGCTTTTAACAGGGAATTTCATATTGTGGAATTAACATGATTTCATCGACTATTGTATTTACCAGGACATGAGTTATTTAGATAAGCAAATAAGCATTTCCCTGTGGCTCTACATATGTACATATAGTTTTCTTTGTTTAAAAATTGCCTTAATTTAATAAAATTCGAAATTTCAATGTCCGATGGAAATGAAGTGAAGTATAGCATACTTCTGGAATATGTGCAACAAAATATTAAATAAATATGCTGGAGGTCATCACCTTTTAACATTATGCTTAATTATTATCAAGTGCTGCGGCTGCCTGCATATTCGACACAATAGGCTTTTAAGGAATTGGAATATTAGTCACAGAAATAACTAGGGTGATATACGCTGCCAAGTTATTAAAGTTAACGAATACCAATATTCTTATATTACAGAGATTTGGATTATGTTAGTTATTACGTTGTTAGTTGTAGGTGGCTAGGTATTTAGGGTATCATCATAGACTTTCACAACAGTAAACGATTGGAATATTTTATTTCAACCTGTATTTCGGGGGTCACCTTATCCTTGCTGTATACATATATAGATGTAACCCTATCCCAAGACTCAGCATCATCTATCGTGAGTTGTGGTTTATGTTCGTAAAGAACCAGTAGTGCTATAAATTATACATAATGACTACCTAGACAACTGTTTAAGTCGTAATAAATAACACATTTACTTTTTTAGTGAAATCGTATTCGTATCTAACTTCCCTTCTATTATTGTAATGTTCACACAACATTCACATTCAAACATAAAATCTAAAAATATACAAAAAAATTGAATAAAACAGCGAGTATCAGGCCAAATCAAACGAAAATAAAACAACAAAATTTTATAAGTTTACAATACAGAAAAATGCTGTATTATTATTATTATTACTTGAGGGCCATGTGGGCGTTAAACCACCTCGCACTGCGACCTAAAAGATCTTTTGTGCATCAAGCCCTACTTAATTATCCGTTCAGCCAATATTCAGGCTCTTAATGAACCTGATAATACTGCCGACCGGTACGTGATACACACTATCTGGGCTCATTGCTCTTCCTCCTAGATGTTCACTGTAGGAAGTACTTCTACACGCGTTACAGACTATCTGGGCTCATTGCTCTCCCTCCTAGATGTAATAACATTTACTTCTGCTAGAAAGCGGTAGCATTGAGGCTCAAGGACTTCGAGAGGGCAGACCCACTCCCGTGTATTCCTTCCCGTGCCTCGTCTACCGTTTTGATTTAACTCTTGCGAGTTGCTGGGAATAAAAAAGTCGCCTGTAGGTCACCCAGCTTTACTACAGGAAGGCTAAATAAAACCGGAGGGTGCCTGGTATCCAGAGTCCGCATATATAAACTAATTAACCGATCAGCCATTCATCCTTCGGTATATGCTGTTCCACCTTAGATTAGGGTTTTTTGTCAAGGGTTTCTCCTTTAGCGCCGTACTTTAGCCTGTCCCAAAAGGCCATATTCTGCCTAATGTTTTCAGTTACCAGTGGTGCCGCGAGGAGGCAGTACGTACACTTGCGCCTACTGGAAGATTACGGAGCCCCTTCCAATAGACGCCAAACCTCCGAAAAATGCTGTAAAAACTGCATTAAAAAAGAAAGAAATATTGAAAAATATAAAAAGTTGTTTAGCAATTTACAGAAAAAACCATAAACACGTTCCAAATATAGTAAAATATACAAAAATTACTATAATTTGCAACAAAAATATCAACGAACGAGAAATATGACAATTGATGAAACGATAAACCAAATTGCAGTGAATAATAATACGAAAAGTGTGTTAAGTTATTATTAAAACAGGATTAGTACTACAGCGATAGTGATAAGAATATTGCGCAGTGTTTATATTATAAATCTTCTTCTATCTGTAAATATTTAAGAAACAGTTTAGGTCTTAAACTACCATCTATTTCCACAATCCATATTTGGTCGCCTATAAAGTTCGTGCCACCCGGTATTAATTCTATTTGAATTAAACAATTAAAAGGTTTATTCCAAAACAAGTCACCGACATCAAGAATTTGCATGCTGAGTTTTGACGGGATTAAAATTAAAAAAGATCTAACAATGAACTAACGAATTGGCAACTTCAGCGTTATTTTTTATGTAGAGGGGAATAGTCGATAACTGGAAGCACGTGTTAAGTTATGTGCTAACAAATAATATGGATGCAGCTTCGTTATCTAAATTAATTATTGAAAATATCAAAACGTGTCAAGAAATACTAAATCTAAACATTGTTATTATAACATGTGACCAGGCAACCACAAATATTGCCGCCTTTAAATGTCTTGGCATTGATTTAGATAAACTATATATTATTGTAAATAACCACAACATTTTTGCTCAATTTGATCCACCGCACTTTTTGAAGTTAGCCAGAAACGAGTTCCTTATTAGTAACAATATTATGCATAATAAAATAAAAGTAATGCCTAAAATAACGAAATCACATATTATATCCTAATAATTTCCAGAAAATAAACGTAAAACTTGCAGCGCAACTGCTAAGTTTAACTGTTGCAAGTGCTATACGAACTACTTTCAAAGTTGCGCCTGATATTTTCAATACTCATTTGGAGAGTGTATTGGCAACAACAAATATAAATGAATTTTTGAATAATTTGTTTGACTGCCTTAATTCGAGAAATTTTTTATCAAAATCTCCATATGAGCAGCCTCTTTATAAGGACAATAAAATTTATTGTTTTCTTGAAAATAATTTGGACTATTTAGAAAATATCAAAATAGAGACGTACTTCAAATTTCTAAAAGGATTTCAATTGACAATAAAATCTCAACTTGGCCTCATTGACTATTTGTCACAAAATAATCTTGATTTTGTGTTAACCGGAAGAACAAATCAAGACGCGTTGGAAATTTTTTTTTCACAACTTCGAGGGAAAGGTGGATTTAATTATACTCCAACCAGCAATGATATAGGCCATCATTTTGCTCACATCTTAGTAATGAAATTAACTAACAATTCAAACTTTTCAAATTGTATCATCGATGATAGTGATCACATTATGCTTGATTGGGATGAATTCAAAACAGAATATAAGGAGAGTTTGAAGGAGTTTGGGGAGGAGAAAGACGATGGTCGGGATGATGATATTGGTAAATTGATAGACATAGATTTTAAAAACCTTGAATGTAACGTAATTACTTATTATGCAGGGTATTGCTTATACAAAAAAAATATCATGTGATATATGTAAAAAATAAATGAATCAAAAGGGACCAAGAAACCTTCATATACGAGAAGAATTTGAAGAAAGAAACTAGTAATTTTGGCGCGTTAAAAGCTCCAACAGAGGAGTTTATTACTATAGCCAAATTAATATTTAAAATTTTTGAGAGCAATTATTTGACAGAAGGCCATCTCCCAAATATTGTAACAAAAATTGCGGTAATTAGCTTCGAAAAAATAAATGAGCTGTATCCAACTTTTCTTCCTCAAACAAGCGATCCGTGCTACAAGCACATAGAAAAACTGGTTTGTTTTTTTATTTTAGTGCTAATCCGAAAAAATTCTAAATGGTCAATTTTAAATGGCGATTTTAGTAAAAAAACAGAAAAAATCGGGAAACGCTATCGCTCCAACGCAACCATCTAAAAAATTAAAAATTTTGCAGAGCTAATTTGAAATTGAAACGTAATTAGTAACTTTAATTTAAAATTGTATTAAAAAAAATGAATTTTGAGGAATAAATAAAAATGTTTTGTTTAAATTATAATAAATAAATTATAATTACCTACCTTTTTCAAATATTATTTTTCCAACACCATTTAACTTACCGAACCTACATTTATGTTTTCCGTATTTTTTTACTATTATGTGACTTTTGAAAAGTTTTATTAGCGCAAACAAAATTAATCTAGGTACAAAAAATCAATAAAAAGTCCTCATTCCATTAAATCATTCTTTTGTCTAGATCAAATAACACTATATACGCCAAAAAAACCGCATAAATAAGTTTTAAACGATCGAATTTTTGTTGCTTTGCTTCAATATCGAACTTAATGATTACATTAAACCCGATTATATTACCTACAATATAATTACCTTGCATTACTACTAAAAGTATCTACCTAAATTTTACTTAAAAATGGGACAATTTAAACGGGCAAACAAGAAAAAAATTTTGGCGACAAACATTAGCATCAAAAATAATAAATTGGCATCACAAATAATATTTTGGCACCATATATGAAAAAACAAACAAATATTTTTGAAGGACATTATTAAATAGTGTGGCGACAAACATTGACATCAAAATTAATAAATTGGCAACAAATATAATATTTTGGAACAGAAAGAAATAATTTTTAGTAGAAAAAAAAATAAAAATCGAGACAAAAAATTAAATTTAATCGATTTTGTATTATTTAATATTTGATGGGGGATCGATATAAAATATTGCAGTGTCATTAATAGATTCTATATAATCCGCTCCTACGTGCGGCACGCAGTGCGACATGTTTGCTTATCCTGGCTCCTAAGTTAAATTAGGGATCTCCATTTTCCAGAATATTTTAAAACTAATTTAATTTTTTCTATTTATAAATTTGTTGCCAGTTAATTATTTTTGTCGCCAAAAATGTTTATTTCGATGCCAAAAAACAATTTTTGTGTACTCTTCCAATAGTGCCAAAAAATTATAAATGTTGCCAAATTATTATTGTGATGCCAAGAAATTTTTGTTTGTTGCTCATTAATTTGTGCCGTTTTATTATTCTTTTGTATCTCAAATATTAATTTTTTGTGTGCCGGTTTATTGCCAGCCCTTAAAAATTATCATCCAGCAGTCACATGAAATCTTATTTATAGAAGTTTCTTATTTTGCTTAAAAGTTAAAATGATTACAAAAATCATAAACAAAACATAAAATACCTATCCAACAAAAAATAAATAAATAAAAAATTATAAAGGACTTATTAGTAGTATTTAATACATACTTAAACATATACAATTTGTCTGATGTTTATATTGTTAAATATAATTTGATTCATAATTTCGTGTTTCTCTTATGAATGTGGAAGCAAATTATTGAACTCAAAAAAACGCAAAGCATTTACAACTTTGTTTTGGTTTTTAGTTTTTTTAAATCATATAGTCGTGCGTAAAATAAAAAAGAAACGGATAAAAATATGCACCGTTCTATTTCTCGTCGGGTTGGATTTCAGTTGGATTACTTTTCATAGCTTAAATTAACTTATGTAAATTTTGGCCATACAAGATAGACATCTGCTATAGTTATCTGTGGTACAGCTAAGAAAATTAATTTTACTACTAATTTTAAAGATTCCATCCTTGTTTCGATTGATAAATTTGTATAATAGGAATTTGTTTATGGTGTAATGTATATTATTATTATAAAAGGCGTCAATCAAAGGAATTAAAAAAAAAATTATATAATAGTAAAATCGCTCAGGGAAGCAATTGAGTGGATTTTCTATATTTCTTTGTATAAAATATTCATACACAGATATATTCGAAAATCATATTTTATAAACGAAATATATCCATGTTTGTTTTACTTTGGAGAACGACCCTTCTCCGAAGAAAAGTAACATAGAAGGAAACATCAAATATGAGTTATTTCAGGTAGAGAACATTTTTAGCGATTTTCGTGAAAATGAAAGGGCGGGTCAGGCGACTGTTGATGGCATTCACATAAAATCGCTATATAAGTATAGTATAAGTATCTTCACAATAATGAGTTCCTCCCTGCGACAAAATAATATCTACTTGTCATGCATGACCATCAACGATTGGCAAAAGATGCTCTGCATGCATAACAAACACCATTCCCGCTTTATTACTTTCTTTTAAGTGGGTTTCTAAATGGTGTCTGTCTGTCAGTATGTCAGTCTGTGCCGTCTCTACAGACCCCAGATTGTTTAACGGACCAATCGAACTGGAACTTCGGATTTAAGCTTTTTTGATAAATTGGGAATCCTAGTGAATTTTACTCCAAATCAACCGGAAGTGGCCACTCCCTTGGTCCAGAAAATTTATTTTGCAAAAAAATGTAAAAATTTTACAAACAACTAAAAATTAAAAAAGCCTAAGTTTGCAAGAAATTTGCATAATAAATTTCTCAAAATTCGGTATTCGTAAAAGAAAGTCGTGTGTTGGCCACGCCTCAATTTTTTATTGTTCCGGGAACAATTCCCGGCGGTTGATGAAAAAATCACTACTGGTTAATGTGGAAGCATGTTATTGGATTTTACCTGTTTGCCATTCAATTAATCAAATAAATAAATTATTGTCAAGATCATTTTTGTTCAAAGGGTTAAAATAGCATATCTAAATATGCTATTTCGAATTTCGACACAACCTTTAAATAAATCAAGCTTTTAAATTCAGAAAATTACATCAAATTAAAATATTAAATCCAAAATTTGTGATTACTTCCAAAATGAAATAAATTAAACCGAATTGAAGTTTAAATTCTGAATGACAAAAATTGTGTAAATGTCTACCTACTTCTACGCGCTATACACAGAATTATAAATACAGTATTATTATTATACTCCTTTTTTGTCCACAATTCAACATCTCAAAATTCGATTAAGATTTTTCTTTACTTTTTAAAATTTTTGGTTTTTCGATTTCAAATTTTAAAATTTTTCGAAATCGAATTTTATTGTATGTTTTATTTTCATTTGAATTTTGGTAATATTCAACATTTAATTTGGTGGCATAGATTTATAAATAAAAACTGGTTTATTAATGTTTTTTCTATTTGATTTAATTCCCATCGATGTGGATAATATTTTGTTTCCAGTTTTCGTTGAATCATCTGGGAATTTTCACAATATCAGTGCTTCTTCTTCGTTGAAATTCTTTCAATTAGTCACAAATTTTCGATATTCGATACATTTTTTGAAATTACGTATGTGAAATTGCTCGATATGTTTTAAGTTATTTGAGAATGTTTGAGTTTGCCAAGTTCCTCTGTTCGATGTTATTCGAGAATCATAGAACCTATTTAAAATATAGGATATTGGGCCAGATACTCGATACTCTAGCAATTCGCAACTCTGCAAATATGGCGGATTTGCTAATCGAAAATTTGCTTGCGTAAACTACTCGATTATTTTAGCAAAGTAAAATATATTTTTGTATTCAGCACAAACGTTAAAGTGCATTAAAGTAGGCGATTTTCTGAAATTCAGAAACAAATTGGATTGCTAAATTATCGTGTATAACATTTCTAGCAAATTCGCAAAAAATAACTGCTTATCTGCTTATCTGAGTATCGAGTATCTAGCCCATTACCTGATATGTAGGAAATTAACCGAGAGTATTTGAGATTTTAATTTTGAAGTTTTGGTTATCAATTTGTTGCGCTTAACTTTGAAAAAATGATTCGACGATTTCACGAAATTTCGATTATTCTAATTTTTCAACCCAATTTTGCGAAGAAATGGT
Source organism: Tipula helvola (assembly GCA_963556165.1). Lineage (NCBI taxonomy): Eukaryota > Metazoa > Arthropoda > Insecta > Diptera > Tipulidae > Tipula > Tipula helvola. The sequence goes on along the minus strand of OY744482.1, from coordinate 292,645,756 downwards.
TGCGTGAACTTTCTTAATCAATAGTTCGAATATTCAAGATATATCTGCCTTTCTTTATTTTGAAGGTTTTTGAAATTAGGTAATTGTTATTTCGAGCCAGTTCGATATTTTCTAGCTTATTCGAAATTATTTGAGAATTTACAGGGTACATGCATACCTCGATTAACGCTACCTCTTTTAGCGCTGTTTCGTTATAGCGCTCTTTTGATTTTATGAAAAAAAAATTATTTTAACTTTAAAATATTTTTTAAAATGTTTTATTTGTTTAATTTCATATGAAACAAGATAAAAATATTTTAATGGAAAAATGTTTGGAACGTAATCTAGGGATAATCCAAAATGCCTTACAAGATTTAACTGAAAATGATCCCAGTTTTGAAAGGTCCTGCGCTATAAAACGAGGAGTAACGAGTAATGAACATTTTATCACCCTACATGGAACTTTTAAAAGAAAAAAGAAAACTATTTAAGGAAACAAGCTTAGGCACATTTTTAAAAAAAAATAGTTAAATATGAATTTACGCCTTTATTTTGTGTTGTTTTAAATTTTTTGGTTTTTATTGAAATTGTTTTGTTATACTAAATTCTAATTTATTTTTTAATTTTTAAATGAAATATAAATAAGTACCAAATATACATAAGTACCAAAAAAAATTGGTTAGGAACGTAACCCCATATTTTAGTGTAAGCAGCACCTCTTTTAACGCTGTTTCTGTTAGCGCTCAATTTTCAGGAACGCAATATGAGCGCTAAACGAGGTATGCCTGTATTCGAGTTTTACTGGTTTGTATTTCATGATGTTATAGTTAGCTTACAGATAATTTGATATTTTCGATCGTGGAACTTCGAAATTTTTGAGATTATTTCGAAATTGTTGATATTTGCAAATTATTCGAAGTTTATTAAACTTTTCGAATTTTTTAGAAAGCTTCGTTTCGTTAAGTTGTTTGCAAGAAGTATCATTTTATTCGTTGCAGGGTTGGATAATATTTTGAGATAATTAAGGATTTTCAAAACTAATCAAAATTTGTTTGGCGTTCGTTAGGTAGTAATCTTTTTGTGCGTAATCAAAGCAGGCCTTTTCCAGTATTGGCCAGTGTTAGCTAACCGTAATATTTTAAAATGTTTAGAATTATTTTTAAATATTATTTAGCATGTGACAACAAAAATGTTAGAAATTGTAAATTTTTAATGTAGGTTTTCTGGAGTTTTAGAAATAATTAAAACAGATTTATTTGAAATTCTATTATACAGCAGCATGCACCAAAAATTTAACATTTTTGAATTTGTATTTATTAAACATTTTAAATTTATAATTTTAGTATCTGAATGTCTATGATTTTAAGATTTTTAAGTTAGAATTTTAATTTTAAATAATTTTGGTATGTTTAACTAAACACAATTACTAATTGGAATTTTATTACGCACCTCCCGATGCAATCACAGAAGTCCTAACCACTATTAATTTGGAATGTATCAATATCGGAAAAATGTAATTTACAATTTTTTCTAACAAGTTATAATTTGCCAATTGGTAGGTGTCGAATCTGGACCATATAAGGTTTACAAATTATCTGAATTCGCCTTATTAACGATATAACATTTAGTTATTCCATATATCGATGATTTTAAAAATACAATACTTGCGGTTCATCACTATGTGAAAGAATTTTCGCTCCATAGCATTTTCCAGTATGGATCCGAATAAATCATGCAGAGTGTGGTTTCGTTTAGGTTCAAATTAAAAAATAAGGTTTACAAGTTATGGTGTTAGTTCAAAACGAACTGGATCTGGTTTTGATTCTGGTTTGATGTTGACCTTCCAAATAGGTGAATCGATCTTTCAAGAAAGAAAAAAAACTAAAGAGCTTAAGATAGGTTGACCTCAGTTGAAGTGACATCAGATTGAAAACCCAAAAATCGTTTAATAGACTGACTGGATTATATATTCAATCCTTGGTGGGACTCTTTATATACATAACCTAATGGAAAGACAAATAGTTAAAGTTTGGTTGGTAAAAATGTAACATTATGAAAACGGTAAGCTAAGGTGAATACAATTTTCTCCTCTCCTTTACCACAACACTTAAAAACGAAATAATTAGCAAAATTATGAAATAAAAAGGAAACAGTTGAAAGGTTAAAGTGGTAGTTCTCATACGGGAGTCCCGTGTGAGCACTACCACTTTAACCTTGATGGGAGATAAATCTTATTTTATACAAATTGATAAATTAGTTACCCAACATTCGCTGGATATACAGCATACATTTTAGTTGGTATTTGTGTCTCTGTCATCCTTTTCATAATTTTTGGTTTGCAAATTATTTATTTTCCGAGGAAATTGCAAATTTATACCAAATAGATTAACAGTTCAAAAACAAACTGCAAAACTGAAACCAAAACAAAAGTAAATCTACTGAAATATAGGCAAACTGATTTTGCGCAGTGAAACTAGGCTACCTACATTTTTAAGTAAGATATTCCGCATCGTGCTGGATCAATCCATTTTTTATTTCATTTTTGCTGACTTGTCGATATTTTTTTTGTTTTCCGATTTTTTAACTTGGGTTCCTTTTTTGCTTACTTTACAGTTCAACATAAAATTTATTTTCGTATGATTATTATTTTACTATGACAAATCCGTCAGCATTGCATAGTTGACGTATTAATTATTAAAATAGTAATTTTGCAATTAATATGTATTAATATACACATACAGATAATAAAAGTGTTTGAAACCGGTTTTATCTCTGTTGTAGTTAAAATGTCAAAAAACTAATATTTTTCGCTCGTTTTCTACTCGAAACCTATTTTTTGTAATATGAGGAAAATCACAATACAGAACACAATCTTAAAACACATTTTCGATTTAAATTTCAGTGATCTGGTACGGTTTATCGATGCACATTGCGAATGAACAATACAGGAGCAAACTCAACTTGCCAACTTTTGCTTCCGCTGAAACAGTCAAGCAAAAATATAGTAGTTCTTTTGTTGGCTTAAACTAAAAATACGAAAAAGACGAATTTGTGTAATAAGTGTAAAAACTGCTACTATAGTCCGATCTGACACCCGTTTGTCCAAACCCAAACAGTTTTTCAAAACCGCTTTATTTCCTGGAATGGTTCATGCAAGTATTACAAGCAAAACCGTCAAATCCAAAATTTTCAAAATTTTTATTTTTATGAAAACCAAAATTTACATTTTTATCAAATTTTTTGTTTAAAAATGTTTAATACTAAATCACCTTAAATAATAAAGTCTTCTCACATTTTTTTTTGTCATATAATTAAAAATTAATTAATTGTAATAAAAGAAGAAAAATAAATACCCTTTTTTGGTTTGGTACTGTTATCCAAAATAAAAAAATCCCAGAAAAAACAAAAATCCCAAAAAGCCAAGTTTTTTTAAAAATAACAAAGTTTTGTAATATTATTTTAATTCGTTTCATACCTTGGAGGATGGGGGCTGCCACCCCCAAACCCCGCCCTGACGATTTTTTGAAATTCTAATATTCATAGTGATTAAACCATTTTTGAAAAATTTGTATTTTTTAATAATAATTCACATCCTAAAATAGAGAACACCCCAAAGCCGCTTAGCATTGGACCCTCTGCGCAAGGATGACAGGAAAACGTCAAAAAATTTTCAAAAATAATAACATTTGTAAAAATATTTACGTTTGTATTTCACATGCTAAAAAAAACTCCTCAAATCCGCTTTTGTTTTCATATTTTAGTTATCAAAAATTTATTGGGGTCTTCCCTTTCGATGGAGCAGTTTACTTTGTAGTTTACGGTATTTTTTTTTGGAATTTTTTGGTTCGGGAATATGATGGTATTCCATTTTTTTTGAGTTGGTTACCTTATCTAGAAAAAAATAATACAGAAACTGAAAATCTCGTGAAAAAATCCAGAAAAAAAAATCCACAAACAAAAAAAATCAGAAAAACAAAAATCCAGAAACGCAATTATCAAAGTGCGGACCAAATTAAAATTTAATTTATAAAATGTATCAAATTTGATCTTTTCCGTAAAGTACTTAATATTTACGATAATGGAAATTGCTTCGTCAACGTTTCAGACACAGATCAAAGAAATCGTATCGCTCATATCGCTTCTACTGCTAGTTCTACCACAAATGTTTCAAGTTATTTTGTGGTTAGCTTAATTCGTTGGGTTAGTGTGACATCGACGAATGTATTGGAGCGAATTGTGGATTTAATGCTTCTTAAATACTGCTTCAACCTTGCAGACACAAATCAAAGGATTCGTATAGCTCATATAGCTTCTTATAATTATACCACAAAATCAACACGTTGAGTGAGACCTAAACACACACGATTCATTCAAAATTTCACGGGAATGTGATAGTTTAAATAATTTAAATGATTTTAATAATTTAAACATTTTTCCATCGGTAAATTTTTGATACAAACATATTGGGAGACCTGAGTGTGCCCATGGTTTTAATTTACTTTCTCTCCTGGTATTTCTTAAAAATTAGATTACCAGTTTAGAGATGTAAGCATTCAGTTGTGAGTGTGTTTTAGGAAATAAATTTTTTATTTAATAACATTAATAAGAAATGTGTTAAAGATTCTTATCAATGTCTAGTAAACAATTTTAGTATTACTTGATCAGCGGTATCCATTATCCATCTCGTACGTAATGTTTCTTTTGTTGAACAAAACCGCATATCAACTTTTTAGAACCTCATACATAAGAATATAATTTTCAAAACTAATAAGATAATAGTTGCTATTCTCATATAATAAACTAAACTTGACAACAAAAAATAAACTTTTTATGATAATATATTTGAACATAAAACAAAAGTAAAATACACAAAAAAAAAGTTAAATTAAATAAAAATAATTGTATATTATGTAATTATGTGTCAACCGACACAGTATTAAAACAAAAAGCAGTATTAAAAAAATTACATTTAATTAATTATAATAAAAAACAAACAACAAAACTGTATATAATTATTAAAAATTATTATATGTGAAGCACAGATGCAATATTAATTATAACTTTAACATTATAATGTTTCATTATTTACATTAATATTTAAGGACTTAATGTGGGCATCATATTCGTTCAATGTCTTCTCATGATTCCCTATTGCATATACGGAATTTCTCGGAATGCAAATAAAAATTCCATTATTCCGACTCGATGCTTTAACACAATGTATTGTTTCTAGTTGTGGGTTGGCCCAATCAATCAATCGCTCTTATATTTATACAGTATGCATATAGTAACAAGCTTTGTGCCATCACATCTATACGAGAGATATCATTCATTTTAATTTAAGGTAATTAGTGTTGCTAAAAGCTTGAAACTAAACAAGACAAAGTGTATAACAAAAAAAAACCGAAAGAAATATTACATAATAAAGTTTTATGGTTCAATTTGGGTATGTTGTTGGATATGAAAATTTTATGGTAGCATCGTCAAAACAAAGGTGGGTTTAGTTCAAACTGAATACACGTATAATTGCACATTATAGGTACCGTACACATAATAAGCGCAAGTAATTTTATTTTATACATTCAAACCAATTACTTTGCGGTTTCGCAATAAATCATAATCCATCCTAGACATGCACATTTTGATTAAATTATGCCAATTTCATAAATAAATTCATTAAATTTTATTTTTTATTTTTCCTAAATAAATAAATTAAAATTTAAAGATATCCTTATTCTATAATATTTTTATTATAATTTATTATTTATATATAAATATATAATATTTTTAAATAAATATACATAACACAAATTAATTTTATAATTAATATTCAAATTTATTATAATTATTATTTGTTTTTTATTAAAAATAAAAATGTATAAAATTTTATTTTTATCTTATGGTTTTACCAAAAACAAAAACTTTTTATCAGATTTTGATTTTAACCCAAAAATAACAAAACAAAACAAAACATAAAAAAAAATTATTTTTATTTAAATACATAAATAATTAGAATATAATTTATGTATTATATTTAGTATTGGACCAAAAATAAATTTTGAAAATTTATTTCGATTATTTATTTGTATGTGTTCTTCAAGTAGAAATGATGAACAACAATCTTTCCCAAGCATATACAATAGTTGTTCTGTATTTTCGATTAGAACGATTTACACCAGGTTTTGATATTTATAGAACAGTTGTGCTAATGTTGGTAGATACGAATATTATAAAAATAGGAAAATCATTAATTGAGAAATTAAATCTTGTAGGATTATTGACATGTAATTAATGCGATGTAATTAATTAACATTAAAAATACGGAACGATTGACGAAATAAATAAAGTAAATAATTTAGTTTTACAGTCTCGACTAAATTTAGAACTAGGTTAGTTAAGTGCCTGTAATGAAAACTAATGAAACACTAATTCTTAAAATTGTAAAATCTATTTTTGAAACAACTAACAGATAATTTTTTTAACCTTTAAATTAGTTAGACAGGGCAGTGGCGGCGTATAAGTCCTGTGAGCCCCTGCGAGTATATTTAGGGACCCCTATTAAAATTTGAGCATAATATTATTATAACACCGAATTTAATGCACCACACCTTAATTAATTAAAAATAATTTCAAAGATTCAAATTATTTTCTCAACTAAACTGAACTTTAAAGGGTTATGTTTAATTAATTCAATTTATTTAAATTTGCTGGTATGTATATATGAGCATTTTTATTTATAAATTTACCCGTCGTTTTTTCTTCGCTGAAAATTTATCAACTATTGCATCAATATCTGATCCTTGCGCCAATTAATGTTCTATACATGAAAATAGCTAATTCTTCAACCGAGCTTGAGACATTGGATACTTCTTAAATAAGATTAATTAATTTAAGTGTAGAGAAACTTTTTTCCGCTGAAGCCGAAGTTACAGGTAATGTCAAATATAATTGCAGAACTGTACTAAATTATGGCAAACTGCTTATTATAGGGTGTTATATTCTACAATCAATAATGAAGCTATCCTCTGTATCGTTGTCGCTTGTTTTATGTTGCTTGACATCAGGAATCGAAAAGATAAAAGTTCTATCGACAAACATTCGGATAGATTGGTATTGTATTTTGTCACTATTGTTGATACTTTTTGTAATAATTGGTTTTCAGATAAACTTAACAAATTTTTAGATTCTAAAAAGGAAAATCTTTCCATTATTTTATTCATGCTGGTGAATCGATGTTTTAATTGGTTAGTGATAATATCCAATATTGTATTAAAAACTGTTATTTGAAAATTTTTAATTAGATCTCCAAGTCTGGAATCAAAACAAAGTTCATCAACAAATTTTTTGGTACGTCGTAAACGTTTTGGAACCAATTTACATTCAATTCCCTATTATTGTGCTAGGCACTTTGATTCATCAATGAGTTTGTCGAAATTGGTACGTAATTCAGATGCATTTTCATAACCCCGCGGTTGTGACACAAGCGAGCAGGTTCCGAATCGATAGCTTTGTGTTGTAATTTCTTTGATGTTAAATTTACATTCTCTAAAATTTTGCTCTGTAGAACAATTAAGAGAATAAATTCATAATTTTCCATCTTTTTCTTAGAAACTGCTCCTTCTTTTCCCGAAGGCTTAGTACTTTGCAAAATTATTCTGCTTAAAGAAATCATAACTGACTTAAAATTATGTATGATTACTATCAACCAATCGAAACGCGGCTCCAACGGGTAGTTTTTGTAAAGTAATTTTTCAATATTAATTAGACGATGTCAAACAATTGCTGTGTTTCGGGTACATTGGATTTGGATCTGCATCATTTACAACTAAGTTGTTTTTTGCCGCACAATGCACAAAATCGGCATTCGGAGACAATTTGTTTATTCACTTGAGTGCCCTTATATTTGCCACTCATATTCATAGCTCCATCGTAACCCCCACGCTCTACGTTTTTTATGTCAAATCCAAGTTCACTTAACACACTTAATACTGTCTGTTCTAATTTTTCACTATGATGATCAAATACCCCAATGAACGCTTCTTTTATTTCAAGTATCCATCGGTTTGTTATGGTCTATTCGAACGTATCTTAAAATAATGCTCATTTGGTCTATTCTAGAAATATCAGGCGTAGTATCCACAATAAGAGAATAAAACGCTGAAGAATTAACTTCGATACAATGACTCGAAGCACTTTTTCGAAAAGTAATGAAATTATCTCATTTTGGATATCGTGGTGTAAATACTTAGTGCGGCTCTTTTCATTTTGAAGATGTGACTTTAATAACGGGTCGGACCTTAAGAGCAAATTAATGATTGTGCCTCAGATAATCTAAAATCGATAGTTTTACTTTTTTTCAAAAACTATAAGTTATGCCTTCAAGTGAGTTGCACTGTTTTCATGTATCTACTTTAATTTTTTTACTCCAGCCCTGCCAATCATTAATACCACTACACCAATTCAGTTCTTGATTATTTTCTACAAATAACCAACAAGGTTCGCAGAAAGCAGAATCTAATATAGAGAAGTAGCATAACCAAAATCTCTTAATTTTTTGTCCATTTTTCGTTTTAGAAAAGTAGTACTCTGAACTAGATGACCTGTTTGAAATACAGTTTCTTGGAAAAGGACCAGATGGTTTGCTTGGATTGGCTGGATTGGCATGGATTGGCTGCGACTTATTGTTTTTGTTTTACTCGTACAATTTTTGAAGTTCGACAGACAACTCGTAAATAATGATTTAAAAAATTATTTTTAAAGAAAATTTGTCAACATTATTTCGAGTTCTCCAAACTCGTTACTCGTCGTAATACGAGAAATACACAATCATACCCAAGGTGTTTTTAGACGAATTGTGTGCAGACGAATTGTTTTTAGACAAATTGTTTTTAGGTAAATTGGTTTTAGTTAAATTGTTTTAGTTAAATTGTTTTAGATGAATTGCTTTAGACGAATTGTTTATATAAATTGATTTTTGGGTAAATTGCTTTAGTCAAATTGGTTTAGATAAATTGTTTTAGACCAAAAATCCGTTAATCATATTTTACTAGTGAATTACGTTAGTATACGAGAAATGTTCTAAGGTCCGATATTCACTATATATCAAAAAACTATTTGTACGGTTGATAGCGTGATACGGTGCTAATGTAACTTTATTTGATTTCAAGTTGGTTAAAATATGTAAAAAAATATTAATCCTATTAGTAAAATTTAGCTTAATTTCAATAAAATATCACATTAATAATTTAAAATGTGCTTGCTTTAAGTAATTATCGGCTATTTAAACAGTACAAGGGGAAATTAAAGTCAAACAACTATTTATACTGTTTTAATATCTTACAGAGTTAATGCTTACCCTTATAGTGCCGAACAACAACATATCGTTGATTAACTTATTATGCGTTAAAAATTAGCAGTTCGGAACTCATTTATATAAGTTCTTAAGTGCTTAGTAGCATTATTATCAACAAATAATAGACCCTAGCCATTAATGTATCTTTTCAAATTAATTTTTTATTATCTTCTCCTCAAAATTCAACAAATTACTTTTATCTTTGAACGATTTGCTTTCGTCGCTAAATAAAACCTTCCTCCAGTCACGCATTTCCCTTTTGACGTAGTCCTGAGCCCATTTCAAGCGTGCAGCTTTATTTTTGGAAATAGATTGCTTCTTTCAAGCGATTCTAGAATGGAACCTTGCTTTGTGTATACACGATCCCGTATAGTTTGTGAGGAAATATTAAAGCCAAATTTGTTTTTAATTTTAGGCGCTAATACAGCTCGTTTGTTTTGCTTCGATTGATAATGCGACGGTCAACTCTGGCAATTATGTTTCTCGGTTAACCTGAACGAGCGCTGTTATAGTTACCAGTTTTTTTCACTTTTGTATTATTTTTTGTATGATACACTTTTTCACATTGCTCATCTGCACTATTCTATAATATCCAAGGCCTGCTTTATACCAAGATACGATATTCAATCTATGATCAACTGATAATTTAGTTGACTTTGCCATGGTTAAAAAATTATTAAATACAAACAACTTACACTGTGTTTTCTTTCTTTATTTATTAGGCGATTGACTATGTCGGAAAGCAGGGCTAAAAGGAACTAATTCGTTATGAGATACAGTCTCTCAAAGTAACCTACTTTTTTACGATTTTACCACTTTTTACTTTTATACAAAACCAACAAAAATACAAGCCGTGCTGTCCCTATACATGTGATATAAAAATGTACATTAAGGCATATTAGTGTTAGTGATGTCGCCAAGTCGCCAATCTAACATACTGACACAAGTCAATGTACATTATTTTGTTTTATGGTATTTGTCATTTAAGCTAACAAACATGGCTTGTATAAAGACATTTGTGTTGGTTTGCTTTATACCATGATATTTTTAATTTATACAAGCAAAAAATTATTTTTATTCAATAACTAAATTATTTTCGGTTTAACACCGGTTCACAACTATTAATTTCGCATCATACCCACCAAACGGCTCAGTCGTTAAAGGTGGGGTGTTTGGATCGGTAGGTAGCGGGTTAAAATCTCGATAGGGGCGGGAGGCAAAAGGTATTTTTTATCATCTGATTACGATCGGTGATGACAATGAACAATTATAATCCCATGTGGAGAGTGCAGCAGCCATGGGCCGGCCCACCTTTCATGTCAGCACTATAGGCTGGCATGAAGCAATGCAATGTGCGTTTATACAAAACGGTCTATAGCCGTAAGTCCTCGATTTGGCCTACTACTGCGTAAGTAGGGACGGTTAACTGCGAAAGAGTTGGGAGTGCATTGAACCCCAAAAAATATTGCATAGAATAAAACCAAAAAAAAAATCTTGCATTGTAAATAAATCGTGATGTAATCACGACAAAGTAGTAAATGTCAAAACAAGGAATCATGAAACACAAACTATAATGTTAGTTCGCTAGCATTCACAATCAGACAAAACAACCCAAGGCATTCTGAATCAGGTCAGCAGAGAGACGGTTTAAATAATTGCCATACAAATTTTTGAAAATTTGATATTTACAGAAAAACTACTTCTTCTAACGAACCCAATTACTATGGAACAGTTTTTGAGAATCAACCACAATATCTATGTATATCTACAATATTATACTGCAACTGTTTGAAAATTTTTGTAAGCGAAGAGACGAGGAGTAAACTACTAAACAAAATACTGTTAATTTGATTAGAATTGTCACACTTCCTAATTTCACTGACTCAATCTTTACATCAAAATTAGCATCATTAATCATTTATTTTCTTTTCATATTTTGTTTACACTGAAAGCTTCTAAAATATTTAATGTTGAATTACTGAAATTGATTCTTTTGTGATTTTTTCAAAATAATTCGGATAAGCACGTGTAGAAAATTCAATGATGGACAGACAAGTGTTATATTGACCCTTGAATGTTTTTTTTAGAACCAGAAATTTTATAAAACTGGAATGTTCTCTCTTTCTGGTAGATGGCAGATATATTGAAGAAAATTATAGTATTCAAAAAAGCACAATTTTTTGCCCTTAATTGAATTTGATTTTAATATGCAAAAAGCAGAAAATTTTCCTGTACCCCTAATAGTTGTGTAAAGTGACCAAAAAATTGTCTGTACAATTTTAAATAACTTGAATTTGTAACAAGCTTTTGAAATAAATTTGGATTGTGAAATAATTAAATTTCAAACTAATTACATCTGGCTGTGGAAAAACCTAGAGACGACTGTTTACATTGCCCGGAGCATGATTTTTAATTTTAATTACAATTACAATTCAATGTTTTAATTTTTTTTTTTAACTTACAACTAAATAATTTATTTTTGTCATTTTAATAAAATTTATAAGATACAAATGTTTAAATAATGGCTGCCCCAGAGATTTGGCTTTTGATAATTTTTACATCATAGATACTATGGACAATTTGGGAGGAAAATCATTTGTCTTTGGGACTTTTGATTTTTGATAATTTGTAATACCCCTCAATTATTCTGCATACATGGATGTTTTAATTTTTTGTACATTGTAACGATCTCTTTCCTTGAACAATTTGAAATGGCCCTAAGAACTTTCTCAAAAATTTCATTGTCCAAATTTCGTCCTTTTGATTAGTACCAGAAGCATCCATGCTATTTTTCTTTTCTTATTTTCCTCTTGACATCTATTATCTTCCACCTTGGCGCTTCTCTTAAATTATGCTAATCTGCTAATGTTCGCTGTTTTCTGCTCAATTATTTCTTTTAGCCTGATATTTCTAGGCTAATATCTCAAGTGACATGTTGATAAGTATTGTTCGCTGCAAATTGTCTGTAAATAACCACACTTGTGGTTTGTCTTTTGCTATTTTACTTATAGTAGGAATGATAATTAGTAGTAATTGTGGAATGCTCTATAACTTTTGGATATATGTAATTCCAGAATATGGCGAAATATGTATAATGGAACTAGACTATTTCTTAGAATATCCATAACCTTATCATGTACAGAATATAGGTGGCACTTTACGAACTTTTCAAATCACCTAGTAGTTCGAAATCTCAAAAATAATTTTTTGAAATTTCTATAATTCTCAAAAAATTTAAAAACTTCAAATTTAGAAAATTATTTGAATTCCTTCGATATTATACAAAATCTTTAAAGTCAATCCATATTTTACCCAATTACCGTAAACTCAATTTCACAAATTTTTTGAATTTATCAAAATTCTTAAAATTTTGATATGTAATGAAAAATTGTTAAATGTTCTTTTAATTATTTTAAATTTTTAAATTCGGTTCATTAAATTTGTAAAATATTTCGAATTTTTAAAATTTAATTAATTTTTAAAATTTTAAAATCTTGAAGTTCGTAAATTCTTAAAACTGTTTTATGTATTCAATTTTAAAAAATATTAAAATTTCTCAAAATTTTCAAATTTTCAAATTGATAAAATATGAAAAATGTTCAAATCTCCATATTATTCCAAATTCTGGCAAATGATCAATAACTTGAATTACACAAATTTTTTGCAATTTTCAAAATACTTAAAATTTAAATATGTAATTTAATTAAGCTAAATACCATAAACGTTTTAAACGTTAAATTCCTCTTTTAATTATTTCAAATTGTTAAATTCGATTCCTTAAATTTATAAAAGACTTCGAGTTCTTAAAATTCTTAAATTTTTGAAATTCTGCGAAATTTTAAAATCTTCAAATGCGTAAATTCTGAAAATTGTTTGAATTCCTTCAATATTATGTAAAATCTTCAAAACTACATCGAATTCTGCCAAATCAATTTCACAAAGATTCTCAAAAGTTTTCAAATTTTTTGAAATTTTCCAAAATTCTGAACAGTTTGATAATTAAATTCATTTTTAATTATTTTAAAATATTAAATTCGATTCAATAAATTTATAAAAGACTTCGAATTCTTAACATTTTTAAATTTGTGAAATTCTGCTAAATTTTAAAATCTTCAAATTCGTATATTCTGAACATTTTTTGAATTTCTTCAATATGATAAAATACTGTTTGGATTCTTTAGAGAATAAATAGGGTAAATAATGTATTAAATAGGTTAAAAGTCAGCGCCTTGCACGAAGCGAAACCTTTTTTATTGCAACATTTGCCACAGACACATCGCCAACCGATGTTTTAACAATTTTAAATAATATGTAATTGAATGCATCGCACCGGTATACCACTGCGACGTTGCTTCTATCCTTTACAATTTCGCAGCGCTTACTATCCGACCGGAACTAATGTTCACGATCCATAACATTTTCCGAAGGGAATAAATTCAAATGAATTTCTGGCACATATAAAACGACGTTAATACACTTCTGAATACTTTCACTGACATTAAAAGCAAGAATATTCACATCGCATTTTGTTTTTTTGCACTGAACTTTTCTGCAATAATTATTGTAACCGAAACCACCTCGTTTTTGTGCTTCATTTGCTACACAATTTCCAATTATTTTAATAAGAATGTAGCAATGTTGTCTTCTGCGATGACTGACCCTTAATCCCTCAACGGAGGGTAACGAGAAGCTCGCGTTCTAAATATTTTTACAGAATTTACAAATTTTTTGAAATTTCCAAAATTCTTAAAAAATCTTTAATTCTTCTTTTAATTATTATAAATTGTTAAATTCGTTCCAATAACTTTGTGAAATACTCCGATTCTGAAATTTTTTTGAATTCCTTCAATAACGATAGATGCCACAGTTGTTCGGCAAAATATCTATTTAGCTTTTCATGTGTTTACTCATAAGTTCTTTATTTTGATTATTTAAATTAATCTTTATTTTTCTTTGTTGCCTCTTTTTTACGAAGATTGCTAGAAGGTTGGATCGTAAGCAATGACTAATTTCACAACTATTTGGTTCTCTAGCTTGCACCCTAAAACTTTGTGCAATACAATGTAGCATTAAAGTTTTGAATTTGCTATTTGAAACTAGACGAAAGGAATGCTTGCTTGGTTAATTCATCTAAATCTGATTTGTAATCAAATCCGTAAATACGAAGTAATAGTTTCCCTATAAGAATAAAGTTCTCCTTAACAAGTATTTGAAACGAATGTTCAAATTAAAGTCTAAACGAACACTAAACGAGCTTATAAAGTAATGTTGTCATTTTCGACAACTTTGTTTGCTTTTATAAACAGTCACAACCTTGATAACATTCACACAAATTTGTATTTCTCATTTTTTTTTTTTTTTTTGTAAAACTTTCTCTGCCAACATACCTACCACATTTGTAATACATTTTGTTTACAGATAGTTCAACAAACTTAAACAATTTGTATATAAATGTACATTGCAAACATTTGGTCCTCTTTACACATTTATGGTTTTATATAATTTGAATTTCAAATGTTAAAAAAAATCTAAAGCTTCATAAAATTACATTTCAAAAAAAAATCTGCAGTTCTTTACTCCAAACTATTAAAATTACTATTGCAACTGTTATATTTTATTGTAATTTATTTAAGCAGACAAATATAATATTTTATTTAATTTTATGATTTAAATTAAAAAAATGAAAATTATACATTTTTTTGTGTGGTGTTGTGTGCGCTCGCCGGTTCAAAATATCATTTCAACATGAAAACTTTTTTTTTTTTTTTTTGGTTTTTTGCTATAAAAATAAAAATTATTATGAATGATGATAACATTTTGTATAACATTGTTTATGTACAGAAAGAGTGGAAATATTTGTATGCATTCTGGTTTTAATGTTGGTTATATGCGGAATTTGTGTTTTCGTATTTGTGAAACCTAACCCAATGGTTAAATCCTCGCAATTGTGCACTTTTATTTGCATAATTTGTCATTTTCTTAGAACATTTATGTGTAAAATATTCATTTGAATAAATTACCGTCATAATTTATCAAATTTATGATGCAAACAATGAATTTTTGTGTGTGAACCACTACGCTACTGATGATTATTTGGTTTTCACAAAACTTTTTATTTTATTTTATCAAACAAATAATAATTTTATTTTATTTATTTGTACTTTTCTTCTATTTTTAACTTATAATCTTTAAACAAAAATAAAAACGAACGAAGGAAATTTTTTACTAAGCCCAACCAAACTACAACAAAAAACAAACAAACAAGAAAACATTTATAATTTTCTTTTTATTTTCCTTACAAACGGAACGAACAAAAAAAAAACAGAAAACGGAGATATGCAAACTTTCCTATATTTACAAAAATTACCCAAATGTAAACAAACAAGCCGCTCATACCAGATACTATACCGCACCGCATCTAACATCTATATGTTTGGGTACCTACATTGTGCTGTATCTTTTTTCGACAAAACACACTGGTGGTAGTAGTAGTTAGTAAGCAGACTTGTTACGATATGTGTGTGTACCCAAAAATGATTGAATCTTGTCAAACACGATAAAAAGCTTCCGAGTAATGTAGGAAATAAAATCAGTAAAAACGTAAGAGAAACTAAACTATAAAATAGAGAGCTTTAGAGTTCACAAATATACGAGTAAACAAATTCTTTTGTTTGGTAAAAAAATAATGAAAAACACAAAGTGGGAAATAAAAAAAAAATTTAAACTTTTTATTTCGGATTTCACTTGAAGTTTTATTTTTATATCCACTAAAAGCTTCTGTTTTACTTTTACGGTTTTATACTTGTATTCCAGATGAATTTTTAATTAATTTTTTCATGAAAAACAAAAAAAAAAAATATTAATAAAGCTTTCGACAAAGAAAGCTATATTTTTATTGATTTTATATTTTATTAAATGTATAAATTTGATAAATAATAAATTTATTCTTTTTAATTAGCTTTACAGAATTTTGTTGTTGTTGTACATTACTTTGAAACATAATATTAATTAAGAAAATTATGATTAGTGTTTCTTTTGTGTGTTTACGCGAGTAAATATGGTTAATTAATGAAGAACGTACATATATATTCTACAAGCTTTAAATGATCTTTTATTTTTATTTTTTACACTTTTTTTTTTTTGTTGGTTGGGGTCCCATAAAAAACGACGAAATTTTGTTGTAAGCCTAAAATTTACATATTTTGTTAATTTTTTATTTATGTTTTTTTTTTTCTTGGTTGTCATATTTAAATTTATTAAAACCATTTGTGGTTTTTTTTACATTTCGTTTTTGGTTGGCGATTTATGTTAATCTTATCTTTTTGTTTTTCTTTTCAAATAATTATGTCCCCCAGATTATTGCAAGGGACGTGAAACTTTACACAATTTATGCGAGCAGATACCAGGGGATGCATTATTATATAGCATGTTCAAGGTGGATGCGGAACCAGTTAAATGTCCATTAAAAGGTATGATATATCAATGCGGCGTTTTTAATTTTTCATCGCTATTGCTGTGTATTTAACATTTTATTATATTGTTGTTTTTATTTTTTTTACAGGGCCATTTACGTTTACATACAATCGAGGGCACGGGGAATGCCGTAGTCCAGTTTCAAATATTGAAAGTTGTACAGAAGATAGTCGATTACTATTAAGCTTTCAAGCTTGCCCGGATATTACAGGAATCGAAAGTACTGGTAAGTTGTAATTAATATTTTTGTGATAAATCTCACTCATCATTTTAAGAAATTTATAAAATCTCCTTCTAAAATTTCTTAAACTATCGTATGTCATGTACACCATTTACATGAGAAGACTGCTTAGCAGTAGAAAAAACCATTTTTCAGTAAAATGCTAGCTTCAATATGCTTCTAGTGATCATTTACCCAGATCCACAAAAAAAATGAGTGGAAAGTTCCCTAAATCAGACCAAGTGAATTATATGTTTTTTGGGTTACTGAAACCGAATCCGAAACCTGTTTTGCCCCATCACGTCAGCGTTTTTTGTCTAACCTCAAAAAACAGCTTCAAACTATAAACCCAATCAACCCTTAAACCTTATAACTCTATACCTTCATAGCTCAGTAACCTTGAGATTGATAACCTATAAATCTAAAACCCATAACCTCAAAACTCATAAATCTCACATCGCAATAATCCCAAAACCCAAAATGCAGCAAAACAACAAAAAAAATTACACGCAAAACTCAAACCTCAATCTCGCAAAGTTTTATCTTTATAATTCCATACGTCCATCACTTCATAAGCTCAAAACCCATAAACCCCACAATCCTGAATTATAACATAAGAAAATTGCGAAATGCATCCGAATCATGATAATATTTATATTTCATAACTCCACCACCAACTCCATACAACCTAACCAAAACTCCATAACCCCAAAAGTCCATAATCATATAACCCCATAGACCTATAATCCAGAAATTCCACAACCTTATAGCCCCATAACCGTAACAACAAAAAGACTTACAAGTGAGTCTTCAAGAGCTTGTAATCTCAGAAAGTTACAATGAAAACTTATTCTCGAGACTTAATTCTTGTTTTGCAGGAAGTTTGAACCAGATATTTAATCTTATTTCTCATAAACTTCGGATCTCCAAAACTATAATTCGAATACTCAATAAGGTCAAGATTTCCTGCATTGTAATAACCTACCCCCTTCTGTTCCCTTTGGGGTGCTTGATTTACGTGAGTCCCCTCACTACTCACGATTCTCAAAGGACTTTGCGTCTTTGTAAGTTTCATGTGTTTTCAGTATTAGAGTGAGAACGCGTTCGTTTATTTGTAAATGATATTCGCAGTGCTTTTCTTTTATGTTGGTTTGACGTGTCTCTCTTCAACGACCAACAGTAGTCTGCCAACATATGGCTGTTCCAAACACCCTGACATCTCTTTTCAATATCTTTTAATTCCTGGTGGAATCTTTCACCCTGCTCTTCACTAAAATAAAAAATAAAAATATTTTCTAAATTGGATATCTCGCGATAAAAAGTTATACGAGTTCCTGGAGCTAGCAATTTTTCTCTTTTATTCTTGACGCCATTGTTCAGAAATTTCTTTTGAAAGTCCAGCATCACGGAACAAATCATTAAGCTCTTCTTGAGAGAACCCATTCGGATTTTTATTAGCCTCGTCTTTTGATTTTTCTGATGTTTCATCGTTCATCTGTATATCATCAGCAACGTCATCAGCTTCGATATCCGACATTTCCATTGCACTTTTATATTCGTTGCTAGTAGTATTACTTTTGTTATTCTCTTCAGCTTCAAGAATGGTAGGACAAGTCACAGATTCAACAGATGCATAAGAAATCGAAGGTTTTGTATTTCAGTTGTGCCCAAAAACTTTCGTTAAACAAAAATAGTAATCCTTCTCATGATTTTTTGGATCTCGCCAGATCATTGCGGAAGTAAATGCCTTTTCTTTTGTTTATTAAGTTGCAAGGAGCGTCTTAAGCATATCGTTTTTAGAGTCCAATGATTGATCATCTCACTTGTTTCTATACCAAAAAAGCCCTGGTATCTACTTTCAAGTACATCTGTGAATAACTTTCTAAGTTTACTCACAACATATTCTCCACAAACAACGCAGAAAGAGTCTACGCAATTATTGCATGATGTCTTTCTTGTAACATTATACTCTTCAAAGGCCAAGGCACCCACCGATGTAGAGCTGCGGTCGTTTGATGACGACACCTGTGGACCTGCATTCTCTGGTGTTCCCTTTCTCTGCATCGTACTTTTCCGTGTACCTACCATGACGGCATGAGCGCTATGATCCAAGGACTTTGCCGGATCGCGGAACAACTCCGTTGCCCACCATCATCGCGTGGAGGTGCCCTGAATACCGATACACAGCAAAACTGTCAGAATCAGAACTCAAGTCTTAAGTGCAAGTACATTTACTGTTGCATTTTAGGGTTATAGCACAGATAAGTATAGACAGATGTGTTTCTTGTATGGGCTATATTTACATTCCAAAATTTCAATACCAAATTCCAATCCAATCCTTTTAGAGCAGGACGTACATTTCTGTCTCTTTTTATCTTTTTTTACGTATGGCTATTTTGATTATATCAAAGCAAACATGGCATGGCTATTTTGATTATATCAAAGCAAACATAAACCAACTTCAAATAAAATTTTATTTTATAATATACTAGCTGAGTTACCCGGCGTTGCACGGGAGGTATATAATTCAAATACCTTGATTGTTATGAAAGAATTCTCTCTTTACATCGCTGTAGTTGCAATCACATATGAAAAGAAAATTATAAGTAGCTGTATTCAGTAACGGGTGCCTCCGTCAATGCATCCAGGCGAAATTTTGTAATGATATTATTGGACATCCTGTTTGTGAGGATAGTTAATTAATTTTGGTTTGGTATTTGTTACCAATTGCCAAATAAGTATACTCCATTTTTACAAACTTTCAACCAGATCAAAGTGAATAATAAATTTAAAGATATTTTAGTTAATAATTTTTATTATAAAGCCTTTTGATAAACAATAGTTTTGGTTTTTCCATTTGGTGTGTAAATAAATAAATTTTTTGACGTTCCCACTCTGGAGCAAGCAACATACAGTTGGCCATGTGAAAAGCATGAATTTTCCAAAATAACACCAGCTATTTTCAATGATTGCCCCTGGACTTTGTTGATTGTCATTGCAAAAGCAAGGCGTAATGGGAATTGTAGTCGCTTGAATTCAAAAGGCAAATCGGTGGGAATCATAGGAATGCGCGGAATTAGCACATCTTCTCCTTTACTTTTACCGGTAATAATCGTTGCTTCAATCACATTCGGCATCAATTTCTTCACACAAAGCCGTGTTCCGTTGCACAATTTCGATGGATCTAAATTTCGGAGCAGTATTATTGGTGAACCCTCTTTTAAAAATAGTATGTGTGGTGGAATACCAGGTGGCTCCAAAGAATTAAGAAACTCTATTGGATAATTGACGGATTGATCCACATCAGTAACCGTGTCGATAGATTTGTATTTCATTAGTGGCCCGGGTAGTTGCGATTGAATTTCATTATTTAATTTATTAACGCCGTCATTTTTGGGAGCTAGGAGTGCACGTTCGCACAGCCAATCATGATTTTTGAAATTATTTGGCAGATTTGGGAATACTTTCATTACCACGTCCTGTATTGATGGCAGCATTTGACAAAAATTAGGCGGGAACGATATCTCACATGTTACAGGGTCATTTGGCAATTTCCCGTTACCCATGTCCAAAAGCTGTCTGGCAAATGTTTTAGCTGTACCATCGTGATGTAAATTCACACGCATGTTTGTAGATAGTGTGATTTTCGTAACGTGTTTCCAAAGATGAGACGCCTTCAGGCAGGCATTAAGTTCATCAGCGGGTGTTGATCGTGGAATGACTGGCAAAGTTTGACGAAAATCACCTGCTAGTAGTGTTAGAGCTCCTCCCATTGGTCGGTTATTTTGTCGCAAATCGCGCAAAGTACGATCGACCGCTTCAAATGCTTTTTTGTGTGCCATGGTACATTCATCCCAAATAATGATTTTACATGTTTTTAATAACGTGGCAATTCCCGAATTTCGTGTTATATTGCAAGAAAAATTATCCGCTTGATTCAAATTCAATGGTAGTTTAAACGTTGAATGTGCTGTGCGTCCTCCATCGAGTAAAGTGGGTGCAATTCCAGATGATGCAACAGCGAGGCCGATTGTATTCTGCTGTCTTACTTCAGCAAGTATCAAATTAAGAAGGAATATTTTTCCAGTGCCTCCGGGTGCATCAAGAAAAATAATTCCTCCGTTACCGTGTGCAGAGATTCATAAGTGTTCAGAGATTTGTCTTGAGTTAAAGTGATGAAAGATAGTCTTAAATTTAAATTAATAAAATTAATTTGAATAAATAAATCAATTATAGTAGAGGTATGATTTGTGTATAACAATCGCACGCTAGATATCCTTTTTGGTGTATAAATTTGCGGCTGAGGAGCTATTTCGGAACATTTAAATAATTGTATCTATACATGTAAAAATGAATTCTTGATCCAGGGCAGACTTCCGGATTGGAGCATGTCACTAATTTCATATAACCCCTTTCCTAAAGTCATTCCCGTCAAAAAAATCTTAAAAAAATTGAAATTTGAGAAAAAATTTGTACCACATCCCCTAGAACCCGGGGTCCAGCCCCTTCAAAAGTATCGTGGGCTTGGTCCTGAACATGCAACATATACATGGTAAAAATTTCATGGCGATCGGTAAAGCGGCTAAGGCGTTATTTCAGAACAATCAAATAATTGTATCTTTACATGTAAAAATGAATTTTTGATCCAGGGGCGGACCCCCCGAATTCGAACATGTCTCTTATTTCATATAACCCCTTTCCAAAACTCATTCTCGTAAAAAAATTTAAATTTTTGAAAAAATTTGTACCATGGCCCCTAGACCCTGGGGTCCAGCCCCTTTCACAATATCGTAAGATTGGTCCTGAATATGCAACATTTGCATGGTAAACATTTCATGGCGATCGGTTGAGCGACTGAGAAGTAATTTTGAAATAATCAAATATTAAAATTAATTTTTGATTCAGGGCTGGGCCCCTCGGATTCGAACATGTCAGTAATTTCATATAACCAGCCCCATAAACTCATTTTCGTGGAAAAATTTAATGAAAATTAAAATTTTCGAAAAAATTTGTACCGCAGCCCCTAGACCCCGGGGTCCAGCCCCTTCCAAAATATCGTAAGGTTGGTTCTGGATATGCAACTTGTACATGGTAAAAATTTCATGGCGATCGGTTGAGCGGCTGAGGCGCCCATTCGGAACAGACAAACAAACAAACAAACAAACAGGAATTCATTTTTATATAGATACGTCTTGCTCTAAAAGGATTAGATTGGAATTTGGTATTGAAATTTAGAATGTAAATATGGCCCATACAAGATCGCCATCTGTCTATTCTTATCTGTGGTTATAGGGTTACAAGTTGAAAGGTGATGAACTTATGGAGATGTGGTGTCGTGGAGTTTTTACTGTCCATCTCAAAGTATTTTTTTGTCGCATTTAAGTGTTGTAGGGTTAAGGGTTTTTAGGTTTACAGTGTTTTGAGGTTTTGGCTTACTGGGTTTATGGGGTTGTGGGACTTCCAGGTTATGGAGCTTAAGGGTTTTGAGGTAACGAAGTGATGGACGTATGGAATTATAAAGCTAAAACTCTCTTAGGTGGAGGTTTGAGTTTTACGTGTACGTTTTTTTTGTTTGCTACATTATGGGTTTGTAGTTTTTTGGCATGTGAGATTTATGAGTTTTAAGGTTATAAATTTTGAGGTTATGGGTTTTAGGGTTATAGGTTATCGATATAAAGGTTATTGAGCTATGAAGGTATAGGGTTATAAGGTTAAAGAGTTGATATTGTTGGGTTTTATAGTTTCAAGCTGTTTCTTGAAGTTAGAAATAACGCTGAAGTGATAGGGCAAAACAGGTTTCGGATTCGGTTTCAACGGCCCAAAATACATACAATCCACTTGGTCTGATTTAATGAACCCTCCACTAATTTTTTTTTGTAGTCCTGTGGTATTATTCCATTATTGCACTTGAACGAGTAAATGGTCAACATTACCGCTTTAACCTTTGATTTCAAAACAACCTTTAGTTGTACATAAACCTGTTTATTATTTAAAAGGTATGCGGAAGTTGAGCTTTTAAACGCTAAAGCTTTCACTCATTCCGATATGTGCAAGTAAGCCAGGTAAATTTAATATTCACATTACTCGTCATTCTGATGTTGGAACAGTAAATATTCTAAAAATGTTGTTCCACTTAGATGGTGCATGAGTTTGCATAATCCTATTTCTGAAATATACTGGTTATTTAGTGATATGCTCTCTTCACCTAAAGCTCCAGGCCCAGTAATGATGTTTGAAGATCCTGCAGCATTCAAAATTTCTGGCAACAATAAAATCTTGATAAATTCTATAGATTTTTCTCGATTAGTGGTTTGCAGAATAAATTATGTTGCTAAACAGCCAATAACACAAACAGATTGAAAGATACTGAAACTAGAAACTTCTTCAATTAAATGCTCCAACTCAATCTAAATAATAGTAATAAAGCCACCAGTACCTATACAACAAAAATGGAATTAAACTGATGAAGCCACCATCAAGACGGCTATGGACGCACTCGGCCACCTAGAATATAATAGAAAATCGTGGATAAGCGATGATACGAAGAATAGACAGAGAGCAATCGAGCAAATAGAATTTAGATACGAAGAAAATAGACAGAGAGCAATCTCAAAGCTGCTGAAAAGGCAGCAGCAACCCAAAGTACGCCAGCAGTACACTAGTGTGTAAGAAAAGTCACTGGAAAAATTACAAACATACCACCTATATGGGATGCAAATGGTCAAGTCTTAACAATGGACGAAGCACAGCCATGGAGATGGAAAGAATATTTCGGAGAAGACGCCACCACCAGCAACAGAAATATCCCGTCATCAATTGACCACAATAACGAAACTAACAACAACCAAATTCCAACGAAACGTGAAGTTAAAGGTGTCATTGAGAAACTAAAAAACAAAAAGGCGGCTGGAACAGATAATATAACCGCCGAAATATTCAAAGGAGATTCATCTACAACTGCAAACTTTGGCGAAATACCACAAAAATGGAAGGAAGGCTTGATAGTATAATACTCAAGAAAGGTGACCTAAGGGTAAGGGAATGCAAGAACTGGTGAGGTATCTCTCTATCCCTACTCAATACAACAATAAAAATACTCGCAATGATCATCCTTGATAGAATCTCACCTACGATCAATGCAAAATTAAGAAACGAACAAGTCGGTTTTAGTCCTGGAAGAAGTTGCACTAATCACATCAACACAACCCGTATCATCACTGAGCAATCCAATGAATGAAATTCACCACTGTACCTGCTCTTCGTCGATTTCGAACGCGCATTTGACACGATAGATAGAAACGCAATATGGCAGACACTTTGTGAAATGGGCATCCCAAAGAAATTAATCGAACTCATAAAAGAAATGTATTGGGATGCTGGAAACAGTGTTCAAAATAAATGCAAACAAAGTAGAACATATTATAACACTCGTGGAGTACGGTATGTGTGGAAGTGGAGTAAGTACAACAGCTATCAGACCTAGCTCTAGCGAAGGTGATCTGATAAACATTACGAAAACAAAGGCAATGAGACTTAACTCGAGAATAACCACACCAATACACATCAACAATATATCAGTAGAAGATGTAGACAATTTCTGACAAGGTTTGACAGAGCACAGAGGAAGATATAAACAAACGCATTAATAAAGCCAGACATACATACAACATGTTACACAAAGTCTGGAATACTTCCATCCGGTCACGCAAGACCAAGATACGAATTTTCAACTCGTATATGAAATCGGTACTACTATATGAGTGCGAGACATGGAAGCAAATAGGAAAAATCAAAATTAAGTTACAGGTGTTCTTAACAATTGCCTTCGACGAATACTGAAATGCTTTTGGCCTAACACCATAGCGAACGTCGAACTGCATAGAAAAACTAATCAGTCAGACATTAAAATCGAAATAACGAAAATGGAGATGGATTAGCCACACACTGAGAAAATCACCAAGTGATATAACGAAGATGTCATTGGACTAGAACCCGCAAGGAAAAATGAAAGTCGGAAGAGCAGCAATGACATGGAAAAGAACACTACTTGCTGAAGCGAAACAAGTCAGAAAATTATGGGTAGAGATAGAAGCAACGGCTCCCAAAAGAGTAAGAGCCTAGTAGACGCCCTATGCTCCGAAAATTGGATAGTTTGAGGTGAATTTTTAGACAGAATCAGCAAAGCTCTTATGATCTCGGACATGGGACAAGTATCTTTATACAAAATAAGTAAAAGCAGAAACAGTTAATTGAGAGTTTTTGTTTAGATATCAACTAATTGGTAATCCGTTCGAAATGAATGGCTCCCTACCTTATTTTCGAAAACAAAATATAGCGAGGTGCATCTTGGACATCGAAATATCCAGAACGGAAGCGAGCAAACCATCTACATGCTGTTGCATTCGATAAAGCATCTTGATCGTAAACACCACACATTTTTTCCCGGGCTTGGTCAGCTTTTGCCTTTTTCGGAGTAAAATTGCAAAAATAGCGATTTTTTTCAGAAATTTCACTCAGTTTCACACTAATATAACTTTTTTCACAGGATTAGCGAACTATAAAACTATCTTTATGAAAATTGTAGACTGAAATATCACCTTTCAAACGGGCGTTAGTATGACGCAGTCTGATTAATGTTCCCCGATATATGACACTAAACACCATCTAGTGACAAAAATCTCTCAATACATTTGCCCCAACCTAATACTTGTTTGACGTTGTCAGTACATTGCACAATATGTACAGTCAATTGTTATTCCAGGTTTTAAATTGTATTGTGTTTTATTGGCGTGAATGCCACCGGGCCTGAGAAAAGTCCAAAACCATAAATTATAAGAGACGAAACTTATAATTTTAAAATTAAAT
The DNA here is from genome assembly GCA_963556165.1 of Tipula helvola. Taxonomy (NCBI): domain Eukaryota; kingdom Metazoa; phylum Arthropoda; class Insecta; order Diptera; family Tipulidae; genus Tipula; species Tipula helvola. The sequence goes on along the minus strand of OY744482.1, from coordinate 292,619,867 downwards.
CTCCATTAAATCGAATTTTCAGATCCTTCCCTTAAGTATGGAATATATGTAATATCATTCAAATGACCGTGGCCGCGACTTTATTTTCTAGCACGGAAACTTTCGACATAATTTTCGATTACTCTTTAACATAACTCAGGCAGTATTTCAACGATGATACTTTCAATTTTGTCTTGCAATACATTTGTATGGTTCGTTAGCATAGCAGAATGATATCACATCCATAAATAAAATCAGTGGTGTTTCATCAAATGAACTTGGGGCCAATTGACTGCTCCTTTTCTCGAAATAATCGAACGAACAAACATCTATTTCAATAAATTAATTGTTTAGCATTATCTTGAAACCAAATGTACCCTATTTTTGGTCAATGTATGCCACCAGACCATAAACCATACCACACCAACAGTCAATTTTACTGGATGTAAAACAATGCTAGAGTAGGCAGAAATAAAATCGAATTCCCTAATACCAAAAATAAACCCTAACAGTATTTGAATATTAATTTAGCGAACCCTGCAGAAAAATACGAGAAACCGACAAGGAATCTAACGATTTTTTTGCAAATTATATTCGACCGAAATTTATTGGCATTTAAGACGGGCCTATTGGAGACCGACCAACTAACGATATTACTTAAGTATTTATTTATCAGAGACCTGAGAATAGAATCTTGATGAAAAAAACAATTATAAATATTCCTGAAATAATTCTGAAATATTCCTAACAATAGAATCCTAATCTAAACGACTATTTCTATAAATTTGAACGTCATCAGCGAAAATGTGAAATGAACAATGGTAAATAGAGGATTCTATATCATTCATGCATGTAGAAAATAATAGAGGGTTCAGCACTGAACGCTGAGTAACGCCGGAAATTACAGGAAGGAAATCATACCATTGGGATGGAGATTATTTTCATTAGCTTCCACTGGTCTAGATAGGCAGAGGACGTGAGAATACAATTGAAGATATGTAACAACTATTTTGAGACGAAAGAGAAAACTCGCTGAACGAATTTTCAATTGAGGTTTTCTAGACCAGAAGATTCCGATGTAAAATTGTAAATAACAGATTGTAAATCCTGGAGAGGAATATTTGAAAATGAAAATGAATTAGAGGACGCATTAGAGAGCAAATCGGCGGTACCACTGGCTGAGTTCAAACTAGAGCAAAAATAACTGTAAACTCCACTAGAACTATTCTTGCATCTATCTAAGCCTTAACTACGAAAATTACCCCAGAAAATCTTGGGAGGAAGGGAGGGTCTAACTTGCCCTTCAAAAAATTATGTTTTGCAATCTGAATTAATCCTACAACTCTATTAAGAGCCTGCTTGATATCTAAATGAGACTGACTATTAGGACATCTTTTACATAAGCGATATTTACTAACTCTAATAGTAAATGGCATTCGAAATTTCCTGAGACAATCAAGGCGGAGATTTCACGTTGAAGGTGTTTTGACGGAAGTGAAGACCAAACTGATATACGAGTTCAAAAATTTTATTTGGCTAGTTGCAGAACTAAGGCAAAAAATATCCTCCCAAGGAGCTGCGTTACAAACTAAGTAAAGGCGGGAACTATCCATACTAGAAAAATCTTTAAAACTAGAACTACTAGGTTTAGTTAGGTGGAGAACAAGAGCTCACAGAAAAAACTAGAAGATCATGATGGGAATCCCCTACCGAGAGAAAAATTATTGAAAAAACAAACAGAGTTATTAGTAAAAGAAATGATATGGTGAATAAGGGAATAAGAGGTACTACACATTGATGTGTACGGATAAATTAAGGTTATTTAAAAGATTCAAATAATACCGAGGGAAGGCGGAATTTTGAAGTATATCGCAATTGAAGTCACATCATATATACATTTCACGAACATAACTAAACAAACCTTCTAAATCTACAAAAGATTTTTTAAATTGGGCATACGATCTCATACTAGCTTTTAGAGGGTTATACACGATACTGAATAAGATTTTACGACTATGTATTTATAAAAACATTGACAAACAAAAACTCTTAATTCGAGACTAACAAACAATTATGAAATGAAAGAAGGCAAGGTAACTAATATAGCGTTCATATCATCACCTACAAACATTGAGAGGTACCGCCTTACCTTTCCTAAATATATTTTGATGGCCAAAGCTGAACAAGGAATATTTTGGTTTAAAAAGGTATAAGACAAACAAAGTTTATCGACTGAAGCATATTAAAAATATGACGAATCTCGTTTGGGACCAGACCTTATACGTTTAATAATGGCATATCGACCAACATAGATCTTAGAACTATATTTTGAGTGTTAAATGACATAATTAAAATCAAAACTTAAGCGTAAACACGTCGTGGGCGTGATTGATGGGTAATACTTACAATTAACAGTAAAGAATGCTTCATCCAGCTCCAAAATGAACAGGGAAATCTAAAATGAAAAGAAGCGAAAAGGACCCATAGTAACAAAATGCCTAGAAAGAGTAAACAAAAGAACACTCCCTAACCGTAGAGCCCCAAAAATCGCCAAATATAAATGATAATTTTTTTTCTACGGTGAAAAAAGCGACACTTTTGCCTAAGGCTTCCTTCTTGTTGATGATCTTCCTCCTTTCTAAATTGCACAATTTTGCTTGTTAACAAAATCATTCAACCAGAAAAGTGCTTCATGATTTATGCTGATTTGTTTTGTATTGTAAGAGTCACTGAACATTCGGCTGACAGTTGCCTTTAGTTCTTGATTGAACTGAACCTTATTTGCGGATTTAAACTCAAACATTTACGCAAAAAACGCCATGTTGATGTTTGAGAAGTATGGAATTAGATACTTCTCGAGATGAACGAGGAATTCGGTTCTCGCAAACAATTTCATTAACTTTTTCACTAGAAGACGAATTGACGAATTGTGATGTCTGATAAAATCCATGAAGTGCACGAAACCATTACGAAACCTTTCTCACACATATTCATTATTTTACATTTAATAATACATTTTTATAATTTGCAAGCGTTATTCGACTGTGTATGCATCCAAAATGAAACGGTTTCATGCAACTGATAATATATCAAAAAGAAAATTAATGACGGTTTGTTAGTGTTTTCAAAGAGAGAGTGAGTGATTTTTTTGGAAAATCCTTTATTATATTGATCTCATTATCAATTAGATAGTGAATGATTGTTATTATGAGTAAGTATTTGGTGTCTATATCGCATATTCGTTCCAAAATCGAAATACAACTTCGCAAAAAAATTGTAAACGCATTCGTGTTCATGTTTCCTTGAAAAATTATTTTCCGAGATTCACAGATTCCGGTAAGAATAAACCCATTTTTTCTAATATCTGTCCCTGTTATTGATTGTCATTGCAAATGCAAATTTAATTTTAAATTGTCTTCGTCGTAAAATAAACGGTAAGTGATAGGGGCTAGGTCAATTCTGGGAATGAATACAGTTTCCTTTTCTGCACTTCATGTTAAAACGTCGGCAATTATCAGATTTGGTTTCAACTGTCGAACAATTAATCGAGTTACATTACAAAGACCACGATTTGTATCAGGATTTCTTAATAGAATTAAGATATTTCCAACAAATAAGTTCAATTCATGAAGCGGCATCCCAGATGGCGTTAAACCATTTAAGAATTCTGTCGAGTAATTCTGAATATCTTCATCGTTTGCATCATCAATCGAGTCAATGCTATAATACATGACGGGACTTTCCGCAAAATGTGTCAATACTTCTTCGGTGATCAAGTCCACATTTGGTTTCGGAAGTCATCGGTAAGACCATAATTGTTGGTTAAAGTTCCATCGCCTAATTTAAGTGGGCCTGAGAACAATAAACTTTTCCCAAAGACCATGAAATTTTAAGCTAGCTTCCATAATTGCAGGCTGGCTACCATGTACAACTACAGGTAAAGTTCGCCTAAAATCTCCGCCAAGTAGAATTGTTTCACCGCCAAATGGTTTCTGGTTTTTCATTATTTCTCAACAAAGCTTATCAACAGCATTCATAGCAACACCAGGTGTCATTGTAGCTTCATTCCATAGAATTAATTTTGCCTTTCTTATTAATTCTGCGGCAATTGATGTCACTCACATGGAGGATGTTGAGGTTTCTATGATTGGCACAGGTAATTTAAACAGGGAATAGTATGTTCTGCCTCCATCAAGAAGATTGGCAGCTATTCCTGTAGAAGCAATGGCAAGCACAACGTTAGATTATCTGCGAATCGTGTTAAGCAGTGTTTTGTACAGACACGTTTTACCGGAACCTCCTGGACCATCTATGAAAAATAATCGGTGTGGAAGATCATTATGATTTAAACTGTCATTATGGTTTGGAAAACTATAAATGAATTATTGTGCATTGCATTGCATCTCCGATTTCTTTCTGGATATGTGCATTGTAATATTGTAGCGGCTCTCCTCAAAGTCAGTGCATTATTTTCCATTTAATTTTGGATTTCCTGAATATCTCTTAAAGCAAACATCTCATAAATTGAGAATTCATCAGTATGATCTCTATAGTAGTGAACGTAATCATCACACAGCTTCTTTTTAAACTTTGTAAACAAATCTAAATCATTTGATGTGGATGCGAAAACGCAAATACATGTATATTGCATATAGATCTCGCAACTGACGTGGCATGCTTGCTGAAATAGCGTCTGCTAATGTATTTTGATTAGTGTAGTTCCACTTGCGTAGCCATTGAATGTCCTCAAGTCTTCAAAAGATAGGATTCCAGGAATATGAAGAAGAAGTAAGCGTAGAGAAAATCTTTCGACATCTGTCATATTAACCGAAAACATTCGGCCAATGGTAATATTTCCATATCTTTGTCGGGGTTTCCATGCACCATTCATTTTGTCAAATACATAATGGTTTGGAATGTCGTGATATAAATATCGTCGAGCATTTTCGTCGGTTTGATTTAGTTTAAAAAATCCTGTAAGCATTGTATTTTTGTTGGCAGCTCGATTAACACTTTCTTCTATGGTTTGCTCGGTAAATAGGACAGTTTGGTCATCTGGAAGGTGGATTGGCAGTCTCACAATGACGTGTGACTGTTCGTGCATGTTGAAACTAAATAGGCGCCAAGCTGCACTTAAATAAATACTTCAAACTTTGAATGAATTGAAGAACAACATTCGGCATTAATATGACAGTTAAATTTGAGGCTTAAACGTGGATTGTACGGAACAATCCATGAATTATCCACTGTCTTACCATTTATAATTGCACTGATACAAGCACTTCGCTTATATTTTGGATATCCGTTACAGTTAACTATCGATTCTTCTTGATAACTTTTAGGGAAATCTTTGCTGCATATTTCATTGACCATGAAAGGTGAATTGGGGTTTTCCACAGTGACCATGTATCAGTATTTTGTAATGATAGCTGTAGCATTGGATACACGTCAATATCTGGAATTTCCGCAGAAATGAATTTATCAATGGTTTCTGCATCTTTTTTTCATTTTTTATTCGTTTCCGATAATCAAGAGAATATGGGCATGAGGTAGTCCTCGTTTTTGAATCTCAATGACATGCTCCTTCATAACTGAAACTCCGAAAAGATGCTTTTTCGAAATGTCATCGAGCAATTCTTGGAACTTTAATTGGAAAACCCTTGTCACTAATTCGGGACGAATCGATTCCAACAAATTCTTACTTATTTCACTCCATTTCGGATTACATGTTATTGTAATGAAATAGTCCGGCTTGCCATATTTATGGACAATCACTCATAACATCTTGATAGTTTTTTTTGGGCCATATTTCTCAGGAGTCCTTGGAATAACGATGGAAGGATTATAGGTGTTACAGGGACTAAACCTTGGTTAATATAGCTTCACTTTGCAAGTAATTCATAAGGCCACTAACATAACAGAACATAATTGAGACGATTTGCTTCTGTTTTAAGATAAAATGCAATACATGCATACCTACATTTTCTTGAACGAATAGGATACTACTTTTCCCAATTTCCCATTAAAACTAATTTAAATTTGATCATTTTGAATTAAATATTTATGAACTAAAATTTATTATTCGATAATTTGCATCCTCAATATATTTAGAATGGATGATTGAAAGGTAGGATGAAAAAAGAAAACCTCCATTATTCATCAAATCATCACTTATACAATCAAATAATAAAATTTCTGTACACAAAAAAAAAATTTAAAAACGGATTTAAAAAAAAAGAGTTATAGATAGACTCCGTTTAGCGTAAACTCGTTTGTGAAGTTATATGAGCATGACGTTTACATGAAAATGACGTTTCCAAATGTATAGAGCATTAAAATTTATAATTTTTAATTAATAGTCTCTTAATTTACATTAATTCGTATATATTGTAAATACAAAATTAAATTAACAACAATATTTTTTAGTTATTTTGGCTACACATTTAACAATACATCTATAAAACGTGTATTTGTTTATAGCAGGCTATGATAAAATACTGCGAAAGAAGGAAAACAGTACACATTTTTAGTTTCAGCTGTCCTATTTTATTGCTTCACGGCTGCCATTTTATTATAAGATTATTATTAATGGAACATCGTAGTTTTTGTAAAAATCTAGCATTTAAACCGATCCTAACCTTTTCTAATTTGGCGATCTATCTCTTATCGTTCTAATATAAATACAAATAACCTCACCCCAAATTAATATTCAATAATTCTAAAACTTAATTTAACATCAAACTTCTCCATTAATATATTTTCAGTTGAAGAATTAACATGTCTGGCAGCTTGGAAAGATGGCAATGCTCGTTATTTAGTCGGTTTAGTGAACACATTAAATACCCATCACGTGTCAGTTTCGAATGAGGATCGATTTCGTTGTTTTGTATATGAAAAAATTTCTTCTGACGGAAGTGGTAAGTAAAATTGAATTGATACAAATTTTTAAAATTTAACATTAAGCAAATGCAATCAAACCTGTTTTTATGCGATTTTTTGTTATGTGACATAATTTATACTAATACCGTATAAAAAAACCGCACAAAACTAGGTTTGACTGTAATATAAAAGCAAAAACAATAAAAACATATTAATCATAAACAGGTAGTTCGTCAAAAGATGCTGAATATAAATTGGCACAATCGGGTGACGCAACATGCAATGGCTTGGACAGTGCTGAAGTTGGGTCACGTATTATGACGTTACGAAAACCACCACAAGCGGAACGTTGCCATTTTCCGACGTGGTTTAAAGGACCAAAACATTGGCATGCTTTAATGGGAAATATTGGATACACATTTCATCAAAAGTAAGTGAACTTTAGATTGATATTTTATTAAATTTGTAAAAACTAAAACTTAATGATTCATTCACGTCTTGATTTTTATTTTGTGACCAAATACGTGATCAAAAGTTTATTAAAGATTTTTTGTTTAGCTTTTTCTGTATTATGTTGTGTGTTACATTGCAGCGTTTCTGTGAGATGAGTGAGAGTATGAAAGATAGAAGGGAGAGAGAAATCAATTTAATAAATCCGAAATAATTTTCTGTATATCGACATTTTCAATTTCTGATAAATTTTCAATATATTTTTGCTTGTATGTATATATTTATATTACATTGTATACATACAATCTATACATAATCCCTTTGGAAAATACTGGGAGAGATGAACAAAAAAAAAATTGATATTTAATATTTTTAGTAGGTACATACTTTTCAGCGTAAGAGTATGAGCTGAAAATATTAAAAGTTTTCATTGCTCCCGCCAGGTTCATCATTTATACCTTCAGGAGATTTTCTTTATTAATACTGGTATTTTGTTTAATTTTTTTGCTTAAAACGTTTTGTTGTTCTTCGATCTAAATTAGACATTGGCAAATTAAATATACTGTTTGTATAACTAGTAGCTTTAATTGTGCACAAGTATATACCTTTCGCCAACCGAATGAAGCTATACCAATTCCAGATTTTATTTGCTAAATATTTTCAATTAGCAAATAAATTCTATTTACAAAAAAGAAATCTTTTTAGACTTTGAAGAAATGAAACAAAACAGCTTAAAAGTTAAAGCTTTTTGAGCTTATTTCAAAATATTTATTTTAATTTCTTAGTCAATCAAAAAATATTTTTTCGTTTGAAAAGCGGAAATTAAATTGGTCTTTATTTATTTGAAACATTTTAAGTATGTTATACTTCTGAATAAAAATTTGAAAAGTAAATAAATTCAAAAGTTCACGGATTCTTATGAAATGAAAAGAAACGAAGGCATCACGGGTTTAGCCTTGTCGTCGTACATGGGGGTTAGATAACACAGTGAAACATAACTATATTATTATTGTACTGTTATTAACATAAATTTAACAACAAAAAATATTATTTAACAATTTAATTTAATTCTAATTATTCATCGAAGAGGAGAAATTGCTAAGAGTTTTGTAAGTCAGTTTCGATCTGCAAGCATTGTGAAAAATAATCATATTTCAATCATCTCATCAGGCTATAGCGACTAAACTACCAAACTTATTACTCTGATTTATTCCTGTATATAGAATCAACCATGTACTTGTGGTATTAGCGAATTCTACATGTCCCCTTAACAACTTTTAACAATTTCAATTTTAGTGTATTTAACACAATAATTTTCAATCTGGAATATACCAGATTATCAATCTGGAATATACGTTAAATACACTAAAATTGAAATTGTTAAAAGTTTTTAAGGGGAAATGTAAAATTCGCTAATACCACAAGTACATGGTTCATTTTATATATAGGAATAAATAAGAGTAATAAGTTTAGTCGGTATAGCCTGATGAGATGATTGAAAAAAGATTTATATTTCACAATGCTCGCATAACGAAACTGAATTGCAAAACTCTTAACAATTTCCCCTCTTCGTAAAATATTTATCAATCTGGAATATACCAGAATAATTTAATGTTTGAATATAATTATTCATATTTAAGTCAAATTCACACATGCAGAGCAAGCGAAGTATTTTAGCGTAAGGGTAGTTATTTCTTCCATTTATCGTGGATACAGTTTAATCAATACGTTTGTAATACAACACTTTTGTTCAGTACGAGAAAAGTGCGACTGCATCTAATATAGTTGTTTACACAAATATTTTATTTTACATTATGAATTTATTGCTGAATTAGAAATTTCATAAAAATATCAAAATTGTCTATAGCTTGGATAATTTTTAGAATTTGGTGAGAAAACTTATCAAGATAAACTTATCAAGACACATTTAAATTAACATCAGAATAAACATGAGAAACTTGCATAAATAGATAAATTTGGAAAACACTAAAATGTTTTATAATAATTGGTTAGAAACTTACATTTTAAATTTGCTAAAATTCCGAACTTATACTGGACAAATTAGTTAAATCATTTCCAGTTTACCACCAGTAAGTGGCAAACTATGAATCGCATTTTTACAAATTATTTTCTCAGAGTAATTGTTACAATGGGTTTAAGATCCACTAAAGTTGGCCGCCCTAAGTTTATTCTCTAGGTGACTTGTATTTATCTTATCCAAACTGTTTGGATGGCTGTGCTAAATTCTAGGATTTACGGAAATTATGGGGTGAGGTTTGCCTACACGAGTTAAAAAAACGGTTTTTCTAGGGCCTGAAATGATTGAACTAAATTTTTTAAATTCTTTTTCTTTTTTTGTTTTCGAAAGCACTACTTTTAATTCAAATTTTTGTTATTGAAATTGGTCACCTTTTCAGTTTTTTTAATTCGTTTAGTGTAGCTGTCTGCCCAATATATTGGTTGGCGATGGGAAGAGAATATGTGAGATCTAGAATTTGTTTGATAGTTCTTTTAAATATTTTTTTTACAAAGCTGAAAATGCGCAAGATTTATTGGTCGTTTGTCTGTGAAGATTTAATTGGCTTAAATTGAATTCAGTGTCAAAATGGAATAATTTTTAAAATTTGATTCTTACAAAATTTCATTTTGTGTATTTCTATTATCAATTCTAAAATAATAAGATGGTATATGGCTTAATATTAAAAACAAAGGCGTAAAGGAAAAGGCGTAAAAATTCAAACCACAAAACGGAAAAACTTGATGACATAAAATAACCATATGGTATTATCTCTAATTAGACAGCTTAGGACTACTATTTTAGATTCTAAAATTTTAGAATTTTTATTTTATTCCGATCGTCCAAGCGACCTAAGTAAGCTTTGCCACGACAAAAGATGTAAGCAGAATATATCGGTAAAGGTCTCAAGTTCGATTCCAACAAAGAACGATTTTTTTTTTTTTAAATAGGATAATTTTGATAGCTCACGAATATTTTTTTTAAATCAAGCATACTTACCTAGCCTACATATCTGCAATAAATAATAGTGACGGCAGAAATCAATCAAATAGAATAAAACGTTTTTATCATAAATCATAATACAAGAAAATCCCTTTTGCATCCATCCCTTCTCAAGATTCGAACTCGGGAGCTCTTGATCTAAACGCCGCAGCATTAAACACGGTGCTGCTTAGCCGGTGTTTTAAATTTCGATTCACCAAGTTTGTTATATCCGATCAAGGAGCCCGGTTCAAAATCTACAAGTTTAGCAATAGAAGAGAAGGTATGCATTCTCATTAAGAAGTGCAGCACAAAGTTCTATCAAAGTACATATGTAGTTAAAATATTTCAGGTTTTCAGTAAAACTATAAGTACGCAAACGTAGGAAACTATTAACCTACTTTTGGGTTTGAACAACGAAAGAAAAATTCATAATTAAGTATTTCCCCATTTTTTTTTTTTTACTTGACCCGGCCGTGCCACTGAAAGCTCAATTCGGCCTGGGTCCGATAATTTTTTAGATATTTCTCGAACCTAACTTGAACTAATCTAATATTTGTCATAACCCGATAATTTTTTTTTGCATTATTTGGGTATTAAAATATTATGGCATATTGCTGCATATTGGTTTCGGGTTTACTAATGAGATCGCATTAGAGCTTTTATTAAATTAGAAATTTCCTATTAAAATTAGAAACAAAACAAACCCCTAAAATGTTTGTAATGTATAACGAGATAGTGTACCCCAAGAATCCGTAATAACGCTAAGTGATCTCTTAAAAAAAGGTTGAACATCCATCATCACATCAATACAAATCACTTGAAGTTGTAATTTCAAGGTGCGTACATGGTACATTTCTGGGGGAAAAATGTTCATCACGAAGTTGCTACTGAGTTGAATAATTAACCAATTGGTTAACCTACTGGTTTCTCCGTAAAAAACGCCTAGGCGTTTTAAACGAATAGTGCATATATTAATGTCAAATATTACCTAGTGGAGAATATTGACGTAACTGCTAGTCATGAAATATTAGTAAAAAAGGTTATTAAGCAAAGGCATCAACCATAGGCTTATAGGTACTTGCGGTGGTCGATTCGAAAGCCTCTATTGTGTACATTGGGTGCATCCAGCGAAGGTAGATTCTTCATTTGAGATATTCTAAAATATAAAATATTTCACTCAAACGAAAACATAACTAGATAAATTAAACTAAAATTTTTAGTCCCAGTAAATCACGTTGCCGCCCCGGTGGCACAGTTGTTAGCATGCTTGCTTTAAGCCCCGGAGGTCCCGGGTTCGAATCCCGGCGGGTGATGAAAAAATCACGGCTCAATATAAGATCAATGAATTAATCACTCATTATCCGTTAAAAAAATGATTATGAAACTTCAATATGAAGCGGCCAAATACCTCTATGGATTGTAGCGCCAGCGGAAAAAAAACACGTTGCCTCTACACTTTCAGCGCTTTTAGAAATGGAGATTCTTCATACTTTCAGTAGACTCTAAATGCACTAGATGCAACTCTTTCTCTCTTCGTTTACTCGTACTGGTAACATTATTGAACGTTTCTTGCTTGATGTTGTTTCTGAACAAGTTTTGTGTAAAATGTTCGTTACATGAGTAAAACTCAATACATACATAGGTATTACAATGAACTGGAAATTAATTCGATATATTGAAATTTCGTTGTAATGAATTTTTGGAAATGTGAAATGTTCTTACTTTACTTTCTAAAAACCCGTTTGGTTAGCCATAGTACATTTACATTTTCCTTATGAAACAATATCCATTTTAACGAATAAAAATTCGTTGCGAATTTCAATGAAACTAGTTTCGTTATTAGGAGATTTCACTGTATTAGTTTTTAAATTTAAAGACAATTTCGACGTTCACGAACATCCAAAAGTTTGAATCTGAATTTGATGATCGATAATTTTTCGTATTTCAAATAAAATTCGAATCTCTCTTTTTTCTTTTTTTATCTGCAATAAGGAGTTTTATTTTGCTATTAGAACGCATGGGCGTTTTATACGAACGGGCGCTTTTATCGGAATATTTCAAGAACTTTGAAATATGCTAATTTTTGAGACTCTTGAATAAAAAGTCTAGGGCTAGGCGTTATTTTCGCGGTAAGACTCTAGGTTCGTAAGTCTACAGGTTAAATGTCTGCCCTGTGAACCCTCTTGGTTATGTTACGCTGGTAACCCTCGTTAAATTTTTGTGCTAGTTGAGAATAATTCAATTCAGTTAGCTAACTCCGTGCGTGGTGTACAGTTTTTCACAAGAAATGTACCATGGAATTTTTGGCCAAAAGCTAATTCCGGAATTTTCGAATTTGATTGTTCTCGATTTCGGAATTCCAGAATCAGTTCCGGAATTGCCTTTTTATTAAATAATCTCTGATTAAAAATTAAAAATCAAAATTTTACAAAAAACAAAATTTTTTTTTATTTCGTTTAAAATTATTTCGTTTTACAATAATTAATACTCATATTTATGAACGATTCTAAATCGCAGCTTCTACTTAAACAATTTTTACCCTCCTCGGTCGCACTAGGGCGATTTCGTCCCAAGTGAAATTTCACTTGAGAATTCCCGAAAAACAGAAAAGGGGCAGGGCCTGACGCCCCTCCCCAAGCAAACCTTAGTACAGTTATGGTCCTGCAAGCGTCGTTTGCACACTCTTTGCCAGTTAGTTAATGAGCAATAGCGCCACAAAGTGGTCGAGCGGTCGAACATGTCCCAGTGTGACCGGCGTCGTGTAAGTTTAAGTGAAAATTCAAAAGAGATGATTTTTTGTAAAAACCTGCTAAAATTCTCTGTTGAAAGCCTGCTCGTTTTGCTGATACGCAGATACACAGAATATCATTTTCAGGTGTATTAGTCACTACGAAAAGCCATATAAAAAAAATTATATTTAGTCGTTTATCACTCAAACCACCACTCAATGAGTTACCAAACACACTACTAACGACGATTGACATTTGAGCATTTTCAGTCTCTATTCTGTGTTCCAATTTATAAACAAAATGTCAAAAATATATTTTTGAAAATGATCTTAATCGAGGAAATCCTCGATTTCTCTGCCGTTGAAATTATGCATATTCAAGTGGTCAAATAATCATACTTTTTTCGGCCGAAACGGTCAAACCCCGGTTTTTTTTTAACATTAGGTTGTCCATTATGAGAATCCATGGTCATTTATGTTTACTATGGCGCATTTTTTAGTTGTTGAAATTTAGGAAATTTAGGTTATTGTCTTTAGGATTTGTTGCTATTACATAAATCCTATAAATTTAAAAATTCTCTAAACTCTTAAAATTATATCAATCTTATAAATTCAGTAAACTCTACAAATAAAGTCTAGAAATCCAATAAGTTTTTTAAACTCTATAAATCCTATAAATTCTGTATATTTCATAAATTTCTTAAATCCAATAAATTCTATAAATTTTACGAATAACATTTTAATTTTGTAGATTCTTTGAGTTCTATAATTGTAATTGTATCAAATATGTTTGTTTTATAAATTCTACAAACTCAAAATTTACATGTTTTATAAACACAACAATTTCGATAAATCCATAAACTAATTTTATAAATTCAATAATTTCTATAAATTCTCTAAATTTTACAAAGTCTATAAATATTATAAATTTTAATATTTTTATAAGCTCTATAAATTCAATAAATTTTATAAATTCTTTATATTTTATATAGTCTATGGGTTCTATAAATCCTATAAATGTCTGTCAGTTCTATAAATTTTACTTATTCGAAAAATTCCGTAATTTATATAAATTCTATAAATTTTATAAATTCTATGAACTCTACAAATTTCATAAATTCGAAAATTTATATTCATATGAACTTAAATAATTCTAAAAATTCAATAATTTCTATAAATATTATATGTAAATTTACCAAATTATACGAGCAATTCTATAAATTCTATGGATAAAGTTTTAAAATTGTTTAGTTCTTAAAAATTCTGCAAATGCGATAAATTCTATAAATTTTATAAGTTCTTCAAAGACTGTAATTATTTAAATTTTAACATGTTAAAACCCCTAAATTCTATAAATATTAAGAATTTTATAAATTCCATTAATTCTATAAAATTTATAAATTTTTTAAATTTTATAGATTCATGAAGCCAACCCGTTCTATAAATTGTTCAAGTCTCTTAGTTCTATAAATTCTACAAACTCAAATTTGGCTTATTTTAACAATTCCTTAATTTCTATAAATTTTCTTGAAATTTTAGTTTTTCTAAAAATTCTTTAATTTTTATAAATTTTACAAATTGAATAAATTCTTTGAATTCTATAAATCGAATAAATTCTGCAAATCCTTTAAATTTTATTATTTCTATAAAGCCTAAAAATTCAGTAGGCTAGATTAGGTTAGTTGGAGTGGCACAGAATGTATCCCCTTTATCCTTACTGGAACCATTTAGAACGATTTAGGTAGCGTAGAACATCGCGCATTTTACTGTTTTCGAGAACCGACAGGTTGTCCATCTTGAACTTATTTAAGTATTTATCACTCTGCGTACTATTGCCGGACATGAGCAAAGGAAGTGAACCATAGTCCCTTCCTTCTCCTTGTCCAAACAACTTATATAGAAGTCATTTGCCTCTAAACCCTGCCTTCACGAGAGCTTAATGCCCTGGTGCACTTTAAGTCTAGTTTTGGCCAGACTTGTCTTGTATCATTTCAAGTGAGACTGTCAGTCCAACCTTACCAGTTCATGCACTGTCACATGACTCTCCAGCTTGTTCTTTTCGGTTTCAGCAGGTGAAAAATTCACTAAGTTTATGAAATAATTTTATAAATTCACTATATTTTATGAATTTTTTAAATTTTGTAGATTCTATAAGTTCTATAAATTATTTTACCTGACAGAGTTCTATAAATTCTGCTAACTTAAATTGTTTTTCTATTTATTTTTCTAAAATTTCCTACAATTTTTATAAATAATACAAATCCTTTGAACTCTGCAAATTTTATAAAATCGTTAAATTCTATAAATTGCATGCATTCAAATTCTTTAAACTTTGTAAATTCCACAATTTTACAAAAAAATTATTCTCCTTCTCACTTCTTATAAAATGAATCTGGAAAAAAAATCGACAATAGTATAAAACAAAACGTGGCGCATCTTTTACGGTTGAAATTTGGTGGCGACATTATGCTCTTTTAGCCTCGAAGGGAACTTCTATCGTTCCAAAATTAAAATCCTTTTCGAAACGCAAAGGATGTCGCAAATTTAATTACAAAAGACTAGCAATCGCTAATTTTCTTAGCGACAAATCAATAAAACGATTTTTTAGATACAATTTTGCATCGTCACCAGCGATTTCCATTTTTCGAGAACTGATCAAATCATAAATTTTTTGAAACATCGTTCGCGCAATGAGCATTCTGAGCCAAGGGACAAGATTATTGAATTCATCAATTATATATCGCCGTTCAAGCTTGAAGCCGACTGTTCGACTGTGATTTTTTGTGCGAATTTTTAGATTCACACTTTTCCGCCAATCAAATAACTCAAATTTATCGAATGGAACTCCCACCAAGATAAAATATTTTTAACTGTAAGCAAAATATTCGCAGACGACAAAAAATTCGCACAAAAAATCACAGTCGAACAGTCGGCTTCAATTGCTCTCATCAAATTTATAACTGGAATTGGGCAACGACAAATTTTCTGAATTTGTTTGTTTGAGCCCGAAACCAGACTGTACATGGGGCTGTGTAGTTATTATGTACTAAGTACCTGTCTCAGTTTAAAAACTAAGAAACAACACCTCGTATTTGCCAGGTGTATTTTAGAGACGGATAAAACTAAATAAAATGCGTCAGGTAATTTTCAGGGACGAGAAAAGTGAATGCAAAAGGAAAATACTTTAGAATTTCCAAAAGTAGCCACCTTCCTATTTTGACCAGCTCTCTAAATTAATCACTTTTTGTCAGTCTCTGAAATATTATTTATAATTTTTTGTTACATACATTGGAAGAAAATTTTCCGTTTTAGCCTGATTATGAATTTTCAAATTATTAGATAGTTTTATTGCTTAAACTAAGCACCCCCATCGATTGACCAACATTTCTCGGCCTCTTGACCAGAGATAACCAAGCGAAAGATTAGAGAATTGTTAAAAAATGTCTCTGTCTTAAATCCATTTTAATTGTGAGAAAAATACAAAGCGGATCTGAGCAAAGGCATTTTTTGAGGATGAAAAGGTAAAAACAAACTTTCACATTGATTCTACCAAATAACTTTTCCGAGGCTCTCCTTCCTCAACAAAGAAACAACATCAACAATCTTTGCAATACCGTTTTGAGAGAGATAATTACAATACCAATGACAATTGAATAAACTGTTCACAATTTCTGATATGGACGGCAGGTCTGTGGGCATGTGGTCGGGCAGCAAATGAATGAGTTTTCGGAAACGTAGCTAACTACATTACGAAACTCTGAACGCGCGGCTCTTCACGAACCAAGCAATCAAAAGCAGCTCTGATCTGATTCTCTAATTTTGCTTTGGATTCAATTAGCTGAATTCCAAACTTCATTTTAACTCGAAAAAACGACCATGTCCACAAGACACCCATATTCTAAATTGAATTCCTGGAGTCACCTTATACTACAAATCAATTGACACTATACATCGAATTAGCACTAATATAGTTTTTATCTGACAAAGTTCCTTAATTTATTGGAGCCACCAAATCTCCGCATTTTGCTTCCAACGGAAAACCAAAACCATTCTTCATCCAAAAACCAAGCAATAACCTAAACAAAATAGATTAAAATAAATTTACTGAAAAATTCATAAAATGTCTTCCAGTGAATATTGTGATTCCAGAAATGAGTAGTAATATTTACCGGAGAAATACCGAGTACTCTGCTAGTAAAACATAAATATTAGGAATTTCTAGAAATTTCAATGCAAAGAAATATTTAACTCTATTATTATTGTCATGCTGTGTGTCACTATATAATCTCAAATAACTATAACTTCCTTGAAAAAGCTATTCAACCACCCATTTGACTAATAATAGAATACAATTGATGGTTGAATAGTAAAAATAATACAAACCGTTTATTTGAAATTATAGTTATTTGAAATTACATAGTGTAGAAATAGGGTTAAGGACACAGAAAAAATGGTTCTCCTTATTAATTCCTTAGATAGATTTTAACTGAAAAACAAATTCTGTTTAAATACTACTCTACAACAACAAATCCAATTGACTATGATTGGTGGCTATCAAATAAAGTTCTTAAAAAATATGATAAAATATGTTCGATAAGCAACTCAACTAATTATCAAAAAATTTAAATTTGGTATGTTGGCTACTTTTAACACAGATAAACAAAAGTATTTTCTGAGTATTTTCTTAAATTGTAATCCATAATTAACCTATCGAAAAATCCACAATCTACTACCACCTTTTGCTGCAGAAAATCCAAAACAAGCTAGGAGATAAAAAATTCTCAACTCGATGATAATTATAATACTTTAGAAGGGGAATATTTTTAAATTCTAGTACAAACCTTAACAATTTAGTTCTAGACTAAAACATGAATAACGATTTATGTTGATAATTTTCGGAAATTTGTAAGGTACTTCCTACTGCATAGATAAGGTAAAATAAATTTAAATTTAAAGTAAAATAAAATAATTGTTAGTTTGTCTCCACCGGAATTTTTAAATAGTGGCAGCCCAGACCTACGGCTGCAAGTACTCACACTAACAGTCGATTCCATGATGAATAATTTAATCTCTTGTTTTACTTAACGCAAAAATTGCAAAAAATAAACACAATTCAAAATGTTGCTCGTTTATATTATGTAGGTATCCTGTTATTTAATGTACCCTAAAGGATGCCCCCAATATACCAAAGAGTAAAATAAAAATAAATTCATACACATTTTCTGTATACTTCAATAATTATCAACAATAACAACAAAGAACAAAAATAATAGAAATATCAATTTCAATCCACATTGCTACGAGGAGTGGAGTTACTATATATTCTCATTTTTCACTGAAATCTCCAAAAAAATACAAACAAAACAAAAATTAAAAATGTTGTTGTTGTATATAACCGTACAACCCTTTGTTATTTTCTATTTTCATTTCCACACATGTCAATTTTAATTTTCCCTATTGCAAAAAATGAACAGAAAAAAATGTAAAACATTTTTTATTAGGTTGGCAACAAAGTGTTACATTTTCATCCTTTTTTTACGTTTATGGAAAGCAAAAGCAGTGAATTTCAACAATACGAAGGAATGTGGATTTTTATTTTTGTTAACTTCAAATAGCTCAAATTAAATGCTGCTACACTATAATACGATGAACGTAATTCTGAATTTCTGATGAACAATTCTAATGTAATTTTTGCAACTGTACTATATATGGATGGGTAAACTTTTCAATTTTTCCATTATTATTACGTACAGTTTTAATTAAATCCATTTATTTTTTCATAGTTATTTATTTAGTTTTGTTATGTATTCTTGGTATGTTATATAGGTATTTGTTGTTTCGTAAGTCTGTCTGTGTTTCATTAATGTATTTTATTTTATATAACATAAATACTGCAAAATAAAACAAAAGCAGGATTGAACGGTGATCCACAAAAAAAAAAAAAAAAAATTAAAAAATTTAAATGAAAAATTGAAAATACATCAAAAATTAATCCTTTTAATTTTCAATTATTTTCGTTCGTATAAAAAATATTTTATGTAATAACAGTCGGTAAAAATTTGGTATAATTTACCATAAAACAACTGTTTGTATTTATTAACCAAAATTCAACAGCGCTTACGAGTAACAAACAAAAATCGACTGTACTTAAATATTGTAAATAAGGATCATGCTTTAAAAATATGTACCAACAAAAAAAAAATTGTACATTTTAATTATGTATAAAATTTTAAAATATTTTAATTAAAAAAAAAAAAAAAAAATATTTGTGTTTATTACGGATTTAAGCGTTTAAAATATGTATACGAGTTACATTATTAAACATTTTTTTAAATTTTAAGTCCTAATAATTATAAAGCTCGTTATTAACATATTGGTAATATCAGTGCCTACTGTTAAAGAAAACGCATCTAGTATCAACTATATTTTTCACTAAGACTGCGGTAAATTCGGTAAATATGATTACCTTTTTTATGGAGGGTAAACGAAATAAAAAAAGATAAATGTTTCACGTTTAGATACTTTACTCTTTATTGTTATATAGCAACAAACGAATACATACTAAAAATCTACATTTACCGTAGTAAACTATGTATTTACCCGAAAATTCGACCGCAGCATTGGTTGGGAAACCCTTTTACTTTAACCCTTTCACTTCATCTCCTACCTATACTATTTGTAACAGAGGCATTTTGGGCTGGCATTGTATTTTTTTAAACCTCCTGAACTTGGGCACATCCATTTTCTCTGTTTGTCGGTTTCCTTAGTGGGACTTCCCATTTAATATTTCACCATAGATTCTCGGTTCTTTTTTTCATCGGTTCATACTTTTAGATTATATTTGGGGTGCTGAAAATGCCACCGTAGCGGAAGACCGTATAATCATCTAATCCTTCCGGACAGGATGGTTAAATATAATTGAGGTCAATACGCTAAAGATACCTTGGTGGTCAATAGTTAGTAGGACGGCTCTTTGTTCATGTTACTGAAACTGATAAATGGGCCTTGCAATTTGAAGTTATTTTCCGATAGTTCCGGTAGTAGCTGACCTACTTCTTCGTCCAGCGAGCCCATAAACTACCCTCAATCCATGGGAATTAATTAGCCTGGGAGCTTTAGGTACCAATTAAAATTTTGAGTGAAACAGATAAATGGCCCTAGCACTTCTTGCCAGAGATTTAGACACACTATTTCGTCCATCGAGCTCAAAAACTATCCTCTTAAGGGAAGTACCATAAATTAGCATGGGGACTTTAGGTATCAATTGTGATTTTGACTGACACTGAATAATGGACCTTAGCTGTTCTTGCCAGAAATTTGAATTCAGTTTCCGATAGTACACATTGCAACTGATTTACTCGTTCATCTATCGAGCCCAAAAACTTTCCCCTATCCAGAGAAATAAATAAATCTGGAAGCTTTAGGGAAGAATTGAAGTTTTGAGTGAAATGGAATAATCGGACCTATCAGTACTTGCCAGATATTTGAATACAGTTTCCGATAGTAGACGTAGTAGCTATTTGAACGGCTGAGTGGAAAATGGATAATATTCCAAAATTTGCTAAAATGTATTAAGATTTTCATCTTACTCAAATTTCTGCAGCGCATCTATTGAATGTATAAACAAAACTATTCTACCAAATTATAGTCCAGTATATTCCTATAAATGTCTTTTACAGTACTATACAACTTACAGTTAAAGCAGTAAAAATATTCTTTTGTTTATTTCTGAAAGACAACATTTTTGGAATATTAACGTTTTTCCAATCAGCTGTTAATTTATACCTACCACAAATTTTTTGTAGTTTTAAAAATGTTGATAATAGTTTCGTCTATATTAAAATAGCGCAACTTGTATTTACAATTTTATTTTAACATTTACAGTAGAATATACCAAACCATGTATAATAACGAACAAACGCTTATAATGGTCATATATTTTTGTCCCTTGAATTTGCATGAACACTTTTTTTTCTTATACACTACAAATAACGAACTACGTTTATAAACGTATAGCGAACACGAAAAATGTCCGAAAGAGTGGAATTGCACACAAAACATACGGTTAAACCGAATGTCGAACCGAAAGTTCCTTTAAGTGGAATTCTTGTAAAAAAAATGCAGTGCAATTTCGACCGCTTTAAGAAGCGAAACGACCTTGTATTCAAAAATATTGTAGGTGAAAAGACAGCCGTATCTTCGGAAGTTGTTAAAGAATGGGTCAATGAAAAATTACCTGTGCTTCTGAATGGATATAATAAAAGTGATGTATTCAACTTAGATGAAACGGGTCTTTTCTATGAGATCCTTCCTAATAAATCCGAAGAGTTTAGAAATGATTGCGCGGATGGGGGGGGGGGATTGTGCAAAGATCGGATCACAGTTTTAGTCGGAAGCAATGCGGATGGTACCGAAAAACTTCCCTTACTTGTTATAGGTAAACGCGAAAAACCAAGTGGTTTCAAAAATATCAAAACTATTCCTGTGATGTATAAAAACAATCGGAAATCGTGGATGACACATATCGAATGGATAATTTTTAAATAAAACGGACAAAAAATTTTTAAACGAAGGAAGAAAGGTGTTTTTATGGCCGACAACTGCCCATCACATTTAATAATTCCTCGATTACCGTCAATTAAATTAGCATTCTTCCCACCAAATACCACAGCTGTAGAACAACCAATGGACCAAGGCGTTATAAAAATTGTAAAAGGGTACTATCGGAAATTTATTGTGAAAAAACTAATCACAGCTTTGGAGAATGAAGAGGCTGTTTCCGCAATCCACTTTAAAATTAATTTGTTGGATGCTCTGCATTTCCTCAAAAGGGGTTGGGATAAGGTCAAATCAGAAACAATTAACAACTGTTTTTGCAAGGCGGAATTTTTTCCGGGAACATCGAATCAGCAACTTGACAATAGTAACAGTAATGCCAATATCGAATTATTGTGGAACAATCCGCAATTAGAAGAAATTGTGGGGGATACCGAAGTACAGGAATATTTAAATATAGATGATAACATCGTGATATCCGAAGAAGTCGATAATGATGATATATTGAACCAAGTTCGTAATGAAGTCACTCAGGTAGAAGATCAGGAAGAAGATTCGTCGGACGTAGAAGAATATCAACAGCCAAGTCAAGCTGAAGTGGAAAATTCTTTAAAAATAATTAGGTTGGCTTGGAGCATTGATGATGGAACCGAAAATGATTTACACCACCTAAATTTGATTGAAATCACGCTAGCCGTACATATTATCGCAGAAAAATTTAAAACAATCTAAACTAACCGATTTTTTCCAAAATACATAATGCACTTGAAATTGTATGCTACTGCTTACTACGAACATACTTATTTAAGTTAGTTATGTAATTTATGTTCTAGTGATGGATTATTAAGTATGAGTTGTTTATAATTAATAAAATATTTTGATTTATTTTTGAATAAACCCTCTGTCTTGTTTTGCGTTAATCTTTCTTATAACGAACAAGGTTCATTATAACCGAATATTTGGTTAAGACAAACAGCCGGCTATAGTGAACAAGAAATTCTGTCCCTTAAGTGTTCGGTATATAAGCGAATTCTACACATATAACGGCGCCACTTGTACTCTCATTAAACTTATTAAAAAGAGCTAAACAGTACTTCAAAATATTGAGAGATTAGTTCACTAATCGCGCTCTGTCACTTATCTCGAAATAAAATGCGTTTAGCTAATCTTAAACTTGACACACTTGAGCTAATCGTGAATTCTAGGTGTTCCTTCTCGGTAAAATTTTGTTTTTCCATCCTAAAATTCGTTTCATTTTACATTTGCGTATGCTTTTTCCTTTACTTCTGCTCTTAACCTTGTGAGATTCTGTTTTGCTGATACATACTGCTTCATTCCTTGGTCGAGAGCTGTTAATTTAATGTGTAAGAATAGTACCTGCAGATCAGTGCAAAATCGTTTTCATCGAACTTTTCTTTACTTTGCAGATCTTGTTCATTATGCTATCTATGCTAAATATATTTTGTTGTGGATTTTTTTCCGTGCTTAATGTGTACCATCACTTTCGATTCGTTTTCGATAGTGTTTTGTCTCTTGTAACAAGAACAAAATTGCACTCTATTTCGCTTTTTCAATTATGCTTTTTCTAAAGCTATCTCGGCTTGCTCAAATAAAACAACATTCTATTTCTACTTTCATTCATCACTCTGTATCACAAAAAAATTTGTTTACGATATTTTATCGATGTGAAGAAAAGGAAAAGTATACAGAAGGCTGAGATCGCATTAGAAAAATTGTAATGAAAGAAGAAAATAGCGTGCAATTTTGTTCTTGTTACAAGAGACAAAACACAATCGAAAACGAATCGAAAGTGATGGTACAACATGTCACCCCTGGCAACATTTTGGTTTTGTTTCGAATTGTTTGATTGCTTGATAACTAAATTGTTTGGTTCTGTCGGTCTGGCGACATTTTAATTTTGCTTTGGATTGCTTGACTGCTTAATAACTAAATTGTTTGGTTGCTTCGATTCCAGATTGGAAACCGTTCGTTTTCTGTCGTTTATTTTGGTAATATTGTCGGTTACTTTGGAATAACTTGAGTTAAAAAGAAATTTGGAAGCAAATTAACAGCTTTATGAAGAATAGTAATAATTCTAATGCACTTCATATTCTGCATAAAGATATTGCATATAAAGACGATAGCGATATTGTTAATATATTCAACAAGTTTTTTGTTAATGCTGGTAGAGCTTCAACTTTGACGGGAGCAGCTGATGGCAACGTGAATAAATTTGGAACAATTGTAGCTTTTTCTAATTCTTTTTTTTTATCGCCGACTTCATCTTCTGAAATGTATAATATCATTTGCAAATTGTTTAAAAATTGCAAGAGTTGTACCCATCTTTAAATCAGATGACAATAAATGTTGAATAACTATCGACCTATATCTATTTTATCGGTTTTTGACAAAATATTTAGAAAATAATTGCTGTCGAATGATCCAATTTTTAAATACACCAAATATTCCCACTCCTTATCAGTATGGATTTAGAAAGGATTCTGGTACTGATCTTGCTTTGATTGAGATAACAGATTTGATTTACAGAGCTTTTGACAATCGAAAATATGTGTGTGGTCTATTTTTAGATTTACGCAAAGCTTTTGATTTCATAGATTATGATTTACTCCTTGGTGATCCGTTTTATATGAAAGTGGTATAAGTCTATATATTTTGTTGAAACGAGATAATGAAAGAATAGAGAAACAATAAATGCAAAAATATACGGGATTTTTATTTATTTTATTTTTTGCACAAGTATTAGGCATTCATTTTATTGTATGTTGACTATAAATTGTTTACCGTTAGAAAGATTATACTGTCATTTGTCTATTTGTATCATAAACTTAATTTTTTTTAAAAATGGACTTATACCACTTTAAAAAAACGGCTCATATGTATGAATTTCGTGGTATTTCGTATTCGTTGAAATTAACGGGATTAAAAATTCCATGCTGAATATTAAATTCAGCTGAATATTAATTTCATATGGGATTCCACAGGGTAGTGTTCTTGGGCCTCTGTTGTTTCTGATTTTCATTACTGACATAGCCCGCTTACCTATTTCTGGTCAAATTAGAATGTTCGCGGATGATACTGCAATTTTTATGGGTCCAAAGATTGTACTCAAACGATGGTTAATATGAAAAATGATTAAAACATTTTGATTGATTTTTTTTTAATTTGAATAAAATATCACTTAATTTCAATAAGCCAAAATTTATTATTTTTCATTCGTCGCATTTGCCACACTATGAGTTACCGGCCCTGCAACATTCCACTGGTACTATTGAACGTGTTGATAAATATAAATACATTGGAGTAATATTTGATAAGAATTTTTCTTGGGTTGATCATATTAATTCAATTTTCTTGAAAGCAAGTCCATTCTTGTTTTTGATAAGAAAACTGGCAGTTTTTGTTCCAACCCATGTCTTGGAAATGATTTATTTTTCTTTCATTCAAAACTAAATTAAAAAATTTACAGAGTATGCAAAATAAGTGCTGTAAATCAATTTACAGGCTTCCGTCGATTTATCCAACATCTGATTTGTTTAGCAATGTAGCTCGTGGAATTCTTCCAATAAATTCATTATTTGAACTTCATTTATCTATTTACATGTACAAATGCTTGAATGTATCATCATGTTTATCCAACATGAAATTTGAATATGTAACTCATAGATACGCTACTAGATTTTCAAATTACTTATCATGCCATAATATTAGGACAGAATTTGGAAGAAAATCTATATCATATTTAGGGCCGTATGTCTATAATAAAATACCTGAACAGGAGCCTAACCAAGCACAAATTTTAGTGATAAAAAATATTACGTTTGAAAAATATTTTTTTACTAAAAAACTGTATGCATCCAAAACTGCTATTAAGCCTCAATTCCATTGTGAAACAAAGTTTGTCAGTCAAAATAACTTGAGATAAAAATATAAAATCGATGGTTGCGTGAACGAGATGCCCAACGGAGTCAGTCAAAATTTTACTTACAAAAAAGATGTGTCTGTGTTAGTGGACTGATATCAAAATTTAAAAAAAGTTCAAATCGAGAACTATTTATAGCAGTCCAACTAATACAAGGACATAAATCTGTACTCACAAGTCAAAGTGGCTAAACTCAATATTTTCAAATTTTCAGGAAGACGATTTGAAATTTTAATTAGATATTTCATAAAAGTGTTTATAGGTTATTCGAAGTGAAGTAAGGGGTTAGTTGTCTTTGAAAAATTCCTTAAAGAGTGTAGATTCAAATTTTCACATTTATGGTTAAATTAAGCCATAAGAACGAGAAATATGTTTTTAGCCATTTTACGAAAATGTAATTAAATTTCAAAAAGGTCTTAAATGGATTTTAGCCAGTATTACGCATTTTTATTAAATTTATAAAAGGGTCAAAATAAAGTTTAGCCGTTTTACGAAATTTATTTACATAATTTCGTTAAATCTTTACCCGATCGCCAATGATAAGGAACTAAAATTTTAAATTAAAGTCTCATAAATTATAAAAAAAATTCAATAATATTAATTTATTAAACATAAAAGAAATAATAATACATAAACAATATTTGAATTTCAAATTAATCGATTAACTTTTACTCGTCATCTTCGGTAGATTCCTCATCTTCACAATTTATGTTAGGTTGTACTTGTACCTCATTTGAGCCAATCGTTGACAAATTTTCATAAAAATTATGAAGAACCGGATCAATTAGAGGAAGTAAATCTAATAGATCACGTTTCTTCTCTATGCTTATTTTTATGTTTTCACTATAGCATAATGTCAGATCACTTAATTTAAATTTGTTGACCCCCCGCTTCGTAATGTTTAGGATTTTAAATGGTTCTTCATCGTTCAGTGTAGTTTTGTACTGTATAGTCCCAAAATCTTTTGTGTAACGCAACCATTTCACGTCTTTCCATATAAAACGATTTCCGCTTGTATCTACGTTTCGCCAATTAAATTTATTTTTCACCACCATTGAAAAGTTAAAAAACTCTTCTCGATTCATATCGTGAACTGTAAATTTAGTTTTCGTGCTAAGAGACCGAATAAATTGCGACCAATCTCGCGGGTGATGAATTTTGTATGATGTAGTTTTCTTTTTCCGTTCAATTGTGGCATGGTCTACATCGCACTCCATGTGAGTATGCCCTGGTTCCAAGAACTTGTGATCAATGATGTTTATGTTTTTGTTGTCCATTACAGAAAGGTGGAACATTATAGCTACAAAAGAATTTTTGTTTTGACCGGCACACGAGTCTGAATAAAATATTATTTGCTCAGTATTTGACGGTAAGTATTTGAGATACTGAAACAAGCAGGAAGCTATTTCGTTTCCCCCTCGACGCGCTATAGTTTCATTCCACAAGAAACAATATGGAACATTGGATACGCAATTATGGACGGTTAAGTTAAATGTCCATAATTGCCTTTTATAAAAAGAGACTGATGTTAGGAGAAAGGGAGTCGGAAGACACTGTTGTAAATCGAAGGTTGCAACTACTAATTTTGGATTCGTCTCAGCCAATATTTTATCGTTCGATTTCGCCGTGTAAGCAAAATCAGCTTCATCGTGATGCTTCTTTCGTTCCAGTTCAATGTCGATTTTCTCTATCTCTGATACATAGGTGAGTTTTGATGCAAAAGTGTCACATTTATTGCATGTGTCAATTTTGGGCTTTTTAAATTTAATTCCCATTGTATGAAAAATTTCCCGGTATTTTGATAATGAAGTTGGAGCAGAATTTTTTTCGGTATATAACTCGTACATTTTAGTGAGTGTAAGATCTGCTTGAAGATATTTTTGACTTGATCTCTTACGGGAGTAATGACTCTCATAAGCTGGAAACAAATTAATGTGATCTTTAATCTCTTGAATTTTTTCTCCACTTAATTTATGTTTAGGCGAATGGTTTCCTCGATTGTCCTGAATACTAGTATTATGCGTGTTCGATTCTAGTTTTTTCTTAATAACGGTTTTCAAAAAGCGGTTTGTCTCACCCACTATTGTACGAAAGCAGTTTTGGCATACTTGTTCTCGCTGATGGTTTATTTCTAAATGATATAAACTAGTGTGCGTTCGATTCCTTGGAGAACTTTTATTTTTAGTCAGTGTTGTGGTTTTAGTGTTTTTCACTTCAATTAGGCCTGAAACGAACATTAACCGGAGATTTACGTCCAAGTTTCCAGTAATTTTTGAAAATCTTCTTCTGTTTTTCTATGCTTATTTTGTTCACACATTTCCGTCGGCAATCTTTTATTGGTTTAAATTCACGATCTTTAATGAATTTATTTTTTTCCGTTATGTACGACTTTCCCGTATTTCGTTTAAGTTGTCTTGATGCCCTTGTATCTCCTTTTTCGGTTATCGGCACATCAACTTCCATTAATTTTTCTTCTATTTGAAGACCCATTTCCTCAAGATCACTTTTATCATACGATGAATCAGTTGGATGATAGTTTGGATCTTTATCACTGTCGTCGAACTCCTCATCTTCTACCATTTCTTGTTCATTCTCACGACAATCATTATATGAGTGAAATGTTGATGTTGTTGGCATTTCTATATGAGTTGCTCGAAATATAGAATCAGTTTCGTTTTCTGCATTGCATCCATCACCTTCTATGTCTATTAAAATTAAAAAATACAATTAATATTTCGTGTGTACAGTTTTAACTTTAACTTTTACCATTTAAAATATTTTCCATGCTTGATCGTTCCCCTGATACGGACTGTTCTTCAATTAAATAAAATGAATATTAAAATATAGATTAGAAAATTAAAATAGAACTTACCTTGATTTACGCCACCATCCATCACTACATTTTCGCGTGATAAGGTCCTACGAGCCATAGACAACATTAACTGTGATCTATTTAATGGTTTGTTATGTTTAAACATATTTTTGATCACTTCAAATTTATTTATCACTTTTAATTCAATTAAAAAAAGACTATTGTATTAAAATTAGCCAAAGTCGATTATATAAAAATTATTGCACTGCACTTGGTAAAGTGGCTTATTTTTAGTTAATTTGAATAAATCCAAAATTTAAATTTTCGTAAAACAGCTAAAAAATGATTAACCACCCAAAATTCACTGACATCACTTTTGTAAAGAGGCTAATCTACAGTTTACACACACGAAAAAATTTATTAAATTTCAGAAAAATGGCTTAACTCGAATTTACTCACTTTATTAAAACGAAAATGTTATGTTCAAACACGATTTATTTTGAGTTTAGCCTATATACCAAAACATTTTTTACTGATACGTTTATAATAAACGATTGCTTAAGTAAGTTTTAGCCGTTTTATAAATTTATTTTTGTAAAATTGAATTTATTTTTGAGTTTAGCCTTTTTACTAAATGTTAGGTAGCCACATTTGAAGTTTAGCCATTAGGTTTTCGTAGCATTGTACGGGTAAAAAACATCAGAGAAGAAAGTTAAAAAGAGCGAAAAAATGGAAATTGTTTAAACATTTTGAAAGTAATAAAATTTCGATTTTGGCTAAAGTTGAGTTTAGCCATTTTGACTTGTGAGTACAGAAATATTGTGTACCGATGAGAAATATTTCTCGCACACATTATTAATTTTAATAGTATGGCACCTTTATGGGAATGATTTTTTTTAATTTTGTATTTTAAGACAGAAAATATTCGAAAATAATAATTCTGATATGAGTAATAATAATAATTAATTTTTTAGATAATTTTGAGACTAGAAATAATTGAATTAACACATAATACTTAATTTGTTAATTAATTCTAGGTTATGTTGTTGTTTGCTGTCAAAACATATAAAATAATAGTGTGGCATTGTTATGGGAAAGATTTTTTTAATTTTGTATTTTATGATGGATAATGTTCGAAAAAAATAATTCTGATATGAGTAATAATAATAATTAATTTTTTAGATAATTTTGAAACTTAAAATAATTGAATTAACACATAATACTTAATTTGTTAATTAATTGTAGGTTATGTGTTTGTTTGCTGTCAAAATACTAATAAACAATAGTGTGGCATTGTTACGGGAAAGATTTTTTTATTTTTGTATTTTATGACGGATAATCTTCGAAAAAAATAATTTTGATGTGGGTAATAATGATAATTAATTTTTTAGATTATTTTGAAACGAGAAAATAATCGAATTAACACTATTAGCTAATTTTGTTTAATAATTTTTGGTTATGTTTTTGTTTGCTGTCATTATGTGTCCATCAAATTTTGCTATAATAAAAACAATAACAAAACACTTTGTCTTTGTCACTCTGATGGATTATTTTTTTTTGTCTTTTTCCAACTTGAAGTCAGCTCAGTCAATTTTTCACAATGGAATTCAGGCTTTACAGAAGACTGTCAAAGTATCATATATTTTGTAAACAAAAAACATCATAAGTAATAGACATACGTTTGCTACAAAAAAATTTTTGTTTTTGATTTGGACGTACGTTTTTCTAGCATACTACAACCAAATAATAATTTTTTTATTTATCACTAAAATTTGCGCTTGGTAATGGTTAGGCTCCAGATTAAGTGCTCGGGAAATATATTTAAGTTTAAGAAAATGTTAAAATCACATTTGAAATCTAACGTCGAAAGTTATCTGTGAAATATTTATAAGCTACTAGTTATACAAATCCAAATTGATCATTTTAAATTTATTTTATGTATTCAAGGGGGGACATGTGGCTTTAACAAGACATTAAATCCATTAGCCGGTCTGTTCCTCTTTTTATAATTTATTTTTTATTTTTTTTTAAATTAATTTAAAAAAAATTATTTTTTCACAATATTAATAAATAATAAAATAAAATAATAATAATCTTGAATGTTCGCTTGCGCTTGATAATTTGATATGCTAGTTTGATTTAGGTACATCTCTGGAATGTTACCTAATTGGAGAGAAAAATCGTATCCTTGTTCATTTTTCGTTATATTTCTACATTTTTCGGGATTCAACTGCGGCGGCTCCCCTACTGGTGGTTGGATCTATCGGCGTTTCACAATGCGCTTTGAGTATTTGTTGCTTGTTGCTGCCCTATTTGTGAATGCATTTGGTTTATTTTCATCCTATTGAAACAGTCCTCTAAATCGTTATTATTCCTCATTGCTTTATTCATCGGGGGATCACTTGTAAAAAATTTGCTTCTACATTCGGCTCCTGTTGTCGTTTTACAATGTTCGCAATATTTTGGTGGAAATCCGATCCTCTCTGCTGGCTGATTGTAATTTGCTTGTTGTATTGTTTGTGCGTACTGTTTAGAGTTGCCTAGTTGATAGGGTTGCTGATTACTTGGAATATCATTCGGTTGTGAGTTTCTTACGTTTGCATACGTATTTCTTGCTTGCATTGGTGCTGTTTTGTGCTGTATCATCTGTTCATGCCTGCTCGTCTGGAAGCCTGTGTTGCCCTGTGTGCTCAATCTCAATCTGCATAAATCGTATGTGTGGCCTTGTCTTTGACAATAATTACATATTATTTGCCTAAAATTTCTTTGTCTCCTGTAAGCTTGCGTTAATAGTTCATCCTGCATTGGCGGTATTGTGTTTGTGTTAGTTGTGGTTTCTGTTTCAACAATTACTTCATCCAATTTTGTTGTTCTGAATGTGGCTAGTTTTTCGTTTGTAAATGGTGTTATTCAAATCTTTTTAAATGATTGTATTGCCGTGTCATCCAGATGTTGTGAATACGTAGGGTCTATTGCTTGTATTTTATATTTTGCTTTGTATCCTGCCTTATAATTTTCCAATGCTTCCGTCACTCGATAACCGAATTCTGTAGTTGTTTCACCATACGACTGTTTTATATCAATAAATTTTCTTTCTAACTCCCCTAACGTCCAAACCTTAGTATACAGCTATTTATACAATCCTTAAAGTTTCGTAATCGTCTATTTGTTTGTTTGTTAACCTATTATACACATTGCCTGTCAACCTAAATTTTATTAATTTGCCGAACATTTTTTTCCCTCATCATCTTTTAAAATACTGTGTGCGCTTTCTGCGGCCCCTAGAAAACGTATCAATCCATTTGTGCCATTAAACTCAGGTACCAAACTAGTGATATTTCGATATATTTCTCTTAAATTTACCATTCGTCTCGCTTCTGTTAATTTTTCCGGTGTTTCAAGTTAAGTTTGTGTTTTCTTGTGTTTCTTTTCTATGCCTTCTTGATCGGTTTGTGTTGTGTTTGAAAATGTCTACAATGTTTCTTATTAACTTTGTTGTGGCTGTACCGGTTTGCTTGAATTCTCTGATGGTTTTTTCGTTGAATTCTTCTTTGTTGTGATGTTATATAACTGTGCATTGTCAGTGTCATTAGTGCTCACTAGCAAACTAGCAATCGCAGCGATTAGTTGGTATTACTGATGGTTCTTTTCTTGGAGTAATAACTTTCGTTGATGGTGAACGTGGCTTTTGTTTGATCTACGATCTACCTTGGAATGGCGATTCCAATTCTTCTTTACTTATAATTATTATGCTTATTACTTTTACAAGAACTTAACGAAATCACCACAGGTGCGACAACTACAGCTCCATTATATTTTGCTTTTATTCTTTACTTAACAGATTCTTTCGGTTTTACCTTACATTTATTGTGCATAAATTTGATACATTTACATTTCGCCTGAATGTTTGCTTTTGAATTTAAATATTTTGAGTAGCGAGACTAATTTAAAAGGGCCTAAGCGACAAAACGTAAATTGTGAACCAGAAACGAAATAATGTGTAAGTGTGTCTGTAGGGTATATTTACAACAAAACAGCATTAGCAAATATGTTTTTAAATTATTTAACGTCATAAAGAAGCATTTTGAACCACTACTTTAACTAAAACTAACCCCAATTAAGATTTAAAAAGAAAATATTATTTTCAAATTTTTTAGATTCTTTGAGTCACTTGCATTGGAAAAAATGTATAGAAACCACATACTTGTCCCGTTCGTCCTATTGAAAAACGGTAAAAACAACGGAACCAATTTGTTTATCTTTTTTCTGTTTAGAGTTATCGACAGAGAATAGCTCTGGTTGGTTTCAACGGGAGTAATGGGGAGATGGGATCCTGTGGTATCACAACGGGCCATTGCTGGCCTAAGTGTGCGATAGCAGCCACTTCAACCTAACCTAACCTAACCTATCGACAGAGAACAGAGCGCTTTGATCGAATTAGGGCCCAAATGATTTTTAATAGAATTGATATTTGGAAAACAACCTTAATATTTCTTTATCTATGTATATAATCAAACTTAACCCTTAAATGACACATGGGGTCAGTGGACCCCAGACCTTTTTCAATCGTACACATTTAAATGATTCCGCCGGAAATGCATTTCGTGTTCTCCCCCTTGCGGCTGTTGAGATATTGCACTATCTGTTTACGTACTCAGCGCAAGCCGGTTGACCGCTAGCAGCTGTGTAGAAAGGTCCAAAATCACGGTGGGGCCAACGAACCCCAATGTGTCATATACATGTGTGAAAATCGGAGTAATTTTTAGGCATCTCAACTCTAGCAGATCTAGAGCGAGAGAGATGCCTTATATCCCCGCTACTGATATCTGTCTGTAAACAAAATAATTCGAAAGGTACTTATCCGATTTTCAAAAAACCATGACAGACTAATATACCTTGACCAGACACAAGAAAAATGTGATATGACTAATTCTCTAGGTGATCGGATTTGATAAAAATTGAATGAAAATATGTACATATTTGTATTGTAAACGGAATAATTAATAAGTTGTTTTTGTCGTTTTTTGTGTTGTTTTATTGTTTTTGGTTGTGAATAAATAAGACTGCGCTCGTTGTTAAAATTTGTTTAGTTTATCATATTTCTTTTGATTTTGACGTATTATTAGATTTCGTCTAATTTGCGGAGTCGAACCGCCCGAGAAGTTCTAGTAAGCGGTGATGAGCATCGTGAACCCATCGACGAAGCATCTTCTGGAGGAGAAGATAAGGTGTTTGAGGACAGAAAACACAATGCTCCAGAGAGTGCCATGGAAGTGGACCAGAAAGACATGGAAGAGGGTACTGTGCATCAACGGCTTTTGTATGTAGTTGAGCGTCAAGCGGCTGGCCAGAGCCGTGGTTGGAATTTTTGATGATAAGAAAAAATGCCACGTTCATATTGCAAAATAAATACCTTCTTTTAGAGATTCAGTATCGGACTTACTTTTATCTTAAAAGATACTATCACAAGAGTACATCGCTAAAATTTTAGCTAAAAAATATTGAAAACTAAAAATATAAAGGGCTGAAACCTCACGAGGTGATCAGAACTTCGGTCTTTGGTATCTTCAATAATGTCATAAAGTTGGTGTGACAGTTTTGACATTATTGATTTCTATTTTAACCAAATTATATTTACTTATACAACAACAGACAAACAGGTCAAAAGCTTCAATAACATGGGTACAGGCATCCAATTTAAAACGAAAAATCGTATTCTAGAACTTTATACCGAAAATAGTATAACAAACTATACTGATACTTCTAACCGTTTAACTGACTATATTCCAGGAACTTATCCAAAAACTCATTTTAGAATCCCATTTACAAATTGCATGTCAAATTTCATAACAAACGGGTAAGGAATAACTAAGTTCCATCCTACAAAGCCATATTCCAAAGCTTTATCCAAAAATCATTTTATAATCCCATTTCCAACACACATATCAAATTTCATCATAATCGGTTAAGAAATAGCAAAGTTCCATCATACTTGGCCATATTCCTGAACTTCGTCCAAAACTCATTTCAGATTCCCAATTTGAATACACATGTCGAATTTTATCATAATCGGTTGAGAAATGGGCAAGTTCCATCATATTTAGCCATATTCCAGAACCTGATACAAATCTAATTTTAGAATCCCATTTCCATTACACATGTCGAATTTCATCAGAATCGGTTGAGAAATAGCCAAGTTCCAACATACTTGGCCATATTCCAGAACTTCATCCAAAACTCATTTTAGAATCCCATTTCTAACATACAAATTAAATTTCATAATAATCGGTTGAGAAATAGACAAGTTCCATCATACTTGGCCATATTCCAGAACTTCATCCAGAAATCGTTTTAAAATCCCAGAACTTCATCCATAAATCATTCTAGAATCCCATTTCCAATACAAATGTCGAATTTCATCGTAATCGGTTGAGAAATAGGCAAATTCCATCATATAAAAAATTTGTTAACTATTCACCACATCCAAATCCAACCCCTACTCAACTCCAACTCAACTTCAACTCAACGCGCAAATTGACCCCTAATTTAATCTTCAAATCAATTCCCAATTCAATGCCAAATTCAATGCCCAATTCAATAATCAAATAAGCATATATAAAAAAATCGTAAATATTTATAAAAGCAGTTATTTTGGGTCAATTCGTATGGCAGGTACCCCACCCCCTTGACGTACAGTCTCCAAAAGCTTTTCAAATCTCCGCCTTGACCATAGAAACAGATTGGCGAAAAAAAAATCCAAATCGGACAAGCCGTTCTCGAGATACCATGGGTCCAGACATCCAGACATCCAGACAGACGGACGGACATTTTTTTTTTTTTTGCTTTTTCAGACTCAGGGACTTTCAAAACGTCGAGAAAAGTGGTTTTGGACCAACCAAATTTTTTGTCATTTTTGACAGGATTTCAATACTTTGGTCTTTTTAGACCGAAGTAAAATACGGTTAATTTATATAAAACAAACCATTTTCTTATTTTGTTCACAAACCTTATTTTTTTTTTTTGGTATCATAAAATGAAAATTTCATTAATGTAATAATTTGATCTCCTTTAGTAAACTTTAAACTATATTGAAAAAAATTGTCAAAGCTAAATATAGACAAATTCAAGGAATAATAGGCAATTTTCATGCTGGGGCCTAAAAGACTCCATGTGGCATTTAAGTAATTTTTCTTAAGTGTGTCATTTAAGGGTTAAAACTTATTCAGGTTCATCAGGTTAATAATACCATAGACATTTATACTAGATTTCTCATTTCATAGTAACTAAAGGAAAAAAACAAAAACTTCTGATAATTCCAATGTATCGTTGTGTTGTGTATTTTATAAGGCAATAATTTTAGAATGCGTTGCAAATATAATACGTATATGCAATACACCGATAATATTTGAATGGAAAATTTTTGTTTTTATTTTTTGTTTTTAGTCAAATGAGAGATCTATTATGATTGTCTATGATAATACGTTTCACAACAAACCGTATTTTGAATGTGTTGAAGCCGGTTTCAAATTCTAATGATTGTGTACATTGGCTGTGCTCATTGAATAAAACAAAATAATTCAAATGGTTCCGTAATATTTAAGTCCAGAGTTTATCCGAAACTTTCAGACGAGATAAAATTCTCGAAATCTTCAATTCTCTTTGAAGTTTTAAAAGTTTGAAGAAGTTTTTGAAGTTTGAAATAAAAATCTTCTATTTGTGAATTTAAAAGAATAGTTAGCCAGAAACCCGGCCATAAGTGAAATAATGAGCCCTCTTGATAATAATAAAGACAATATTTTCTCTTTAACGTGTAATTTAATATTTCACAAATTAGTTTTTACAAATAATTTGGTTGTTGAGTTTCCGGATCCCTTTATGGAGTAACCCAATGTAGCTAAAGATAAAGAACCTCAAACCTTCCATGAAGGTTGGAAGGAAAAAAAACAACTTTTAATTTATTATTTTTTATACAAAAAATATCCTTTAATTAAAATTAAAATTCTGCGGTTTATTCTTTACACCGATTGTCCTTTTCGTATATTGCGTTTTATTGTACATATGTATATCCTCAAGGGCACTTTCACAATATTATAATTTATAAACATAGTACAAAAAATACAATACAAAGATCTGGTATTTAATGATCTCCACCACCATAATCTCAACAAAATCATCCATTCGAGTACCGTTCTTAGAAACTACTTTGAAAAAAAAAACTTTAAACAAAAATCTATTTACCATACAATCAGTAAATTGAATTGTAAATAGTTTAAGTAAGGATAATGGTTACAAAACAACAACTACAAGCAAAAAAAAAAAGTTTTTTATGTTAAGTTAACCAAAAATTGTAATCCTTTTTTCTTATTCACAAGTACAAAAAAAAACACGAAAGGATTACATATTTAAATTATAGCCTCAATTTATTTGATTTTTCCTTTTTTTGCTTTCTTTGTCTGGGAAGCTCACAAATTCGCCATCTTTATCCCATCTTGTTCATCATTTACGTGTAGGTTGGTTTTTTTCTGGTAGTTTTAGCAAATGGTCACTAAAGTCATTTTTATTTACCTAAATAACCAGAAAACTGAGTTAGTGAATAGAAAGGTAATTAGAAGTAAAATTTTGATGATTTAAATAACTTAAGGATAATTTTTACGGTATGGGTTCCAGTTTCCTTCGTTTGGTATATACTTATGTACATATCTATTATGCTTGCTTGTGTTTAAGGATTGAATGAACGGAGAGCGAGACAGAGAAAGTATATTGATTTTTTTATTAGTTATTCTCTTAAAGTTTTTTTTTTATTTGGTAAACAATAATTTCCCATGTGACAAATCTATATATTTAGATCTGATATTATATCCTTCGGGACCCGGTATGATGGAATTTTTTTTTTCTTTTAATTTCTAAATAGCTACACAAAAAACTATCCGTAAACAAAATTGTAGAATTTCTTTCTATATATATTATAGAGCTTTAGATGTTTGTTGAAGGACCTACAATATACATACATATATATTTGTCTTTTCATGCTGCTCCAGATAAACGAAACTGAAAATTTATTCAAATATTAAATCAGTTGATTTTTCATATTTTCAGTATTTTTCTTGTCGGTTTTTTTCAACTCATCTTTAAAACTTCATGTATGTTTTACATACAAACTGTAACAAAGTATACATTCATACGAGTATTTACATAAAATGTATGAAGCGAACTCAATTTCAATGTTTTCCTTCTTCGAAAATTCGATTAAATTTGAATACTTTAAATGTGATTCGATTTAGTTTTAAATTGAAGGTATTTTTTTACTAACGCTTCAAATTTACCCAGTATATGTAAAGTAGTTCGTAACTTAGTTAGATTTATACATCTACATTTATAGTTTTAGCTTTTAGGTAAATTCAACCCATTTAATTAAAAATAATAAAAATGAAATCGATGATCTGGATCTGCAATTAAAAT
Organism: Tipula helvola; assembly: GCA_963556165.1. Taxonomy (NCBI): domain Eukaryota; kingdom Metazoa; phylum Arthropoda; class Insecta; order Diptera; family Tipulidae; genus Tipula; species Tipula helvola. The sequence continues at coordinate 292,582,063 of OY744482.1, read as the reverse complement.
TTTACATTAATACATTAAACTCATTTGATTACTGCCGCTTTAAGGGTTATTGATGCAACATCGTATACAACAAGAAGTACGAAAAATAAATAATCACTCAAAATGTAATTTAATACTTTTTAAATACATATTTATAGGGGCGATGATGTTATTGGGGGCGATATGTATAGAGTAAAATTTGATAATTTTTGCCTCTGCAAAACGTAAATAATTGACAGAAATGTCAGAAATAATTAGTTTGATACTGTTTTGAGCAGAAATTTTCATTGTTATAATCTAATTAAATCATATTAAATTTCGTTACTTAATAATGAATGATAAAAAATCAACTGGAAATGGCTGGTGGTATTAATTTTCAATATATATTTTACGGTTTTCGTTATAACCTAATTAAAAGTTTATTGACAATATCATTTCTGTTGAATGTAAATTTACTTATTTTTCTCGTAAGCCAATGAACTCAAAACAGTTTTTTTAAATGTTATTGTTTGAGAATCTTTAACTGAATTTGAAACAGTTAAAGTCCAATAAAAAAAAATCGCTTAGTCTTACGTGTTTTGTTGCACAGTGCAATTCAATGATTTCCTTATCTAACTAATTTTGAAAGGACTGTTATCATGTTTCTTCAACAACTATTCTCATAAACCGTTTACAAGATGTATGCATAAGTATTTTCCGGTGTAACTACGAGATGGCGCCAACGAAAGTACGCACCGTATTAATTTGACACATACGTCATTTCGTTCGGCTGATATTTAAACTACAAACACACACAAGTTGAGTCCGCCACAAATTAGCATCTTTATTTTATCGTTCAGTGGTCATGTCGAGTTTGTGCCTGGAAAAGAACATTTGCGACACGCATTGCTTTTCTTATTTAATCAAAAAAAAAAAAAAATGGCTGTTGAAAGTCATTGCTTGCTGGTAGAAACATATGGTGAACACGCTCCATCGATTAGAACATGTGAAACATGGTTTCGACAATTTAAAAGTGGTGATCTCAATGTGAAAGACATGTGGCGGCATAAATAAACACAAAACATAGCATGCACGAGCAATGAAATTAAAACCGGTTCACAGCGCTAAAAATTCACGTAAACTAAAACCGGTGCACGGCTCTCGTGTCATTTTGGAATAACTTATAGCAATCGCCACTCGAAAATTTTTCCACAAAGTAACAAAGGAAAAAAAACGTTTTTTCAATACACATATATTACAGTACAGTTTTTAGCCAGCGTCATGATCGACAAGTTGTAGTAAAAAACGTAACGTTAAAAATAATTTGTACAAGCAATTTAAAAGTAGTTTTTTCATATAAATTTGGTGGCAATAAAAAAACATCCAAGTGGAATACTTAGATAATAAATAAATTCAACAAATGTAGTGAATATCAAGTGAATTAAATAAAAGTTGAAAACATAAAATTATTTCCACGCATTTTATTTCTGTCCGCCATTATATCGAACCATAATTTCGTTCGGAGACGCAGAGCGCTAAAATAAAAAATTGGGGATATACTATAGGCAGAGATATCACGCCAGCCCCGGCGCTGCTCTACATATACACACACCTATCCCATAGACAGTGAGTGCTCTGGTAGACCAAAAAAATGCGAAGATGAGCAATTGAAGGAGTTATTGAATGACGATCTAGCTCAAACTTCAAGGGGAAGATCAATCCCGGCAATGGGGAAGATCAACCTGCTACAACGCCACGAAAGGAAATCATTTTTGTATCGAATTGTGACGGGTGATGAAAAATGAATTTATTTTGAAAATCCGAAGCGAAAAAAATCGCGGCTTTCACCTGGCGAAGCCGGTCCTTCAGCACCAAGGCCAAATCGCTTCGGCAAGAAGACCATGCTCTGTGTCTGTCTAAGTTAAACAAATTGTATATTGTATTCTTATTGCCAATAAAATAAAAAAAATAAAAAATATAATAATATAAAAAAGAAACAACAAATTAAAGTTAAGCAAATTTAAAAATATTAAAGTAAGGCTTAGATCTGAAGATGCCTTACAATAATTCGACATTGGTACCGCTACCCAGTGCAGCGTAACACCATATTTGAACTCCGTTAAAGTAAATTCCATGATTAGACACAAGCCTTTTAATACATGTTGATACACCAAGATTTGTCCTGAAAGCTGGAACAACTGCTGATGTCGTGTACGGTAAGCCGGGACATAAAAATTGATTTTCGCTAACAAACTAGAGCCTAATAAATTGTTGACTATTTTAAAAAGAAAGTAAAAATTGAGTTCTATTTCTCAGGTACGAACAAAACCATTTAAGCAAAATCGGCAGAATGTTATATGATTCAAGTTTGCATAGCAAAATAGAATGCGAAACTTTGTCAAAAGCTTTGGAAAATCGGTGTGAATGCAGTCGAGTTTGGACCACCTCTGTCCAAAGTGCTAGCAGTAACATCAAAAAATTCAGCTAAATTGGTTAAGGTTGAACGCCTCGCAAAATAACCATACTGCATTGGCGAGATTTGATTTTTGACTCGATGAAAAATCATATTGAAAACCATTTTCTCAAATATTTTTGCTAGGGAGTTTAGAATGGAAATTGGCCTATAATTTTGTATGTCCGCTATATCACCACTTTTGTGGATAGGCAACAAAAGTGATTCTTTCCATTTAGAAGGAAAGCGAGACATATTAATCCACAAATTGAACAAAAATGCGATCGGGACCACAAGAACATATTTGAGATTTTTTTAAAAAAAATTAGTCAATTGGTCAGGGCCTGCAACTTTATGTCCAATATGGTCCAAACCTCAACTTCAGAAATTATAGACATGTTACCTACCGCATTTCAAAATGAATAAGTGGGAGAATTATTAGCAACAGGTACATTATTATTATTATTACTTGAGGGCCATGATAACTCCAAAAAGATTTCGGATTATGCTTTATGTTGGTTTCAATAAGGGAGATACACAAGTTTCTACAATGTATAATTGCAGTTTATGTATTTTGAAAACATCAAATAATCAAATCGATTATTATAAAATTTGAAGCGCTTTCGATATTTTTCTTTAGTTTTTATCAAGCGCACTAGATTGCTGGAATACCATTTTGGGTAACGTTCCCGCTTACTAGTAACATGGTCAGAACAATCGATTAGGGAGAAAATTGTATTGTAAAATAATGCAATCGCATCGTTTGGAGTTAAGTTCTGAAATAATGAAGGCCAATCAATACCTCCTAATTCAATGGACAATTTTTGATAGTCCAATTTATGAAAATTAATTCGTGAGAAAGAAGTTGACGATTGCTTTCGTAAAACAATTGTATTAACCGAAGCTGTGAATGGAGGATGATAATTATCAACTCTAGTAAACAAGTAGTCATATTTTCTGATATTCCCGTCATGCGCATCAATATTTGAAAGAAATAGATTCAAAATTCGATTCTGATCATTTTGCACATGGTTGAATTGTGCTAACAGTGTTAGTTCTAAAGTACATATCTATTAAATATCCCGCAGGGCGCCCTTCATAGCAAGATATTATTTCTATTCCACTCTATTGATGATAGATTAAAATTTCCAAGTGTAATAAACTTGGTACCTGTATTGGATGTTTTAATCACATCTGACAAATAGTCAAGGAATAACTTATAATCATGAAAAGAAATAACTATGTTAACAAGCCAGCCAGTCTAACAGGTTCCAACACTTTATGCACAGCAACAAGGGAACCGCCTCCATCCCACTACAAATTTGTTGGATTTTTCTAATTTCGTTTTTAATAGTGTTGATATGGGTAGTCAAGTTGATAGTGTTTACACTGACTTTGAAAAAGCTTTCGATACAGTATCTCACGGTATTTTACTTCAAAAGTGTTGTAGTATTGGTTTTACTAGACAAATTCTCACTTGGTTAACTGAGCGAATTCAACAAGTTAAATTTAATGGTGTACTGTCAAGATCCATTTTGGCTAAATCTGGCGTACCTCAGCGTTCTACACTAGGTCCGCTATTATTTCTCAATAATTGAAAGTGCTGACACGGATAAACCATCAAATCCAGTTAATTTACAAACTTTAAATGATGTGATCGTAATATTACAAGATATGCAGAAAAAATTAGTCAAACTTGATGATCTTGAAATATTGCAGAAATTTGTCTGTTCCAGTATAGACGATTTAAATAATACTATCAAACTGTTGTCGGAAGAAAACAATGCCATAAAACAAAAGCTTCATGTCATCGAAAAGAAATTTCTAAAACAAGAGGTGAGAGTAAATTTTATGGAAGCGCAACTTGACTTGGTAAATCAAATAGAGGTGCGTAATAATGTTGTAATTGGTGGTCTTATGGTTAGCAATTCGGTGAATGAGGATGAGCTGTCTAAGTTGATTATAGAGAAAATCTCCTCAATCGATAATAATATTTATTAAGACCGATGATATTACCTCGATTAAAAGAATGAAACTACACAACAAATCTAAATCTCGTTTGGAAAATTCTTTTATCATAAAGCTGAAATCAAACAATCTCAAAATTGATTTAATATCCGAGTACTTCAAAAAACGAAAGTCGTCGTCATCACAGGAATTGGGGAAGATATACTTAATGCACCACCACCCCCAACAGGAGTTTTTCCTGGAGCCTTGAAACGAGTTGTTGTTGTCCCTATATTTAAGAAAAATGATAAAGCTTGTGTCAACAACTATCGTCCAATATCTCTTCTTTCTATCTTCTCCAAAATATTTAAAAAGGCTATGAAGAACAGGATTATTGATTTCTTGGATAAAAATCAATTTCTTTCTCCGAAACAATTTGGATTTCGTAACAATAAAAATACCGAACAAGCGATTTTAGAATTTCTAGAACAGATAAGCTATATAGCATTGATCGTGGATTTAAGACTTCAGCAATATTTGTTGACTTAACCAAAGCATTTGATATAGAGTTGATCATACAATTCTACGTTTAAAACTATATCGTTGCGGTTTTCGTGGAATGGTACACAAGTGGCTTTGTGATTACTGATTATCTATGTGATCGAACTCAAGTATTCCGCGTCAATAATCTATTGAGCAATCAGAGTTACATTAGGGTTGGAGTTCCTCAAGGTTCGGTGTTGGGGCCGTTACTCTTTCTGATTTACATAAATGGAATCTTCAACCAGCATTTCTGTGGAACCGTCACTGCGTATGAGGATGATCTCTCATTTGTTTACGCTGGCATCAACAATCATGCGAACTTAAGGGATATTGACCATGACTTAGTTATGTTAGCGATTTGGCTGGAAGCCCATAATTTGATTTTGAGCGACAAGACTAAAGTTATGCATTTTAGGGAAAGCCAAAGGTCTCAAATACCGATTATATATCATGAATTTGGATGTAATAAGAGTCCAATTTGTTCTTCTAATGCAGTGGTGGCCAACCCGCGGCCCGCGGGCCGCTTGCGGCCCATGACTTGATTTTTTGCGGCCCGCTGCATAATTCAGTATACATATTAAATTCAGTATAAATGTATCACAATAATATTTTTCTCCCAACGTCTTAAAAGCCTCTAGTTTTAATACTGTTTTTGGGTATTAAAGTTGGCCTTTTTCTTACTATTTTAAAAATGTGTGTGTTGCTAAGCTACACTTTTAATCCTAGGTGTAAAAGTAGGCACTTTTAATACTAGGAGAAAAATATTATAGTGAAAATCCAATAATATGTATGTATAATGTATGTATATGAAATAATTATTTTATTTTTTTTATTTTTCGTTCATATCATGACCTCCTTAGTTCCACAAAATATTTCAACAAAATTAGTTTCAATTTTGAAGTTTTAATTACATAATTTGTACTTACTCGTATAATTAGTAATGTGAAACCGACAAGACATAAACTCTTCGTTGGAGAAAAAATAGTATGTGTTATTCGGATTAAAAGTGACTTTGTTTGACTCGCAATTATATTTGCTTTTGCTCGGCTACGCTGCGCTTCGCCTCGCATGCAAATATAATTGCTCGTCACACAAAGTATCACTTTTAATCCTAATGACACAATGTACTATTAGTTTTAACGATTAAAAATAAAATTTAAAGAAAGAAATAAAAACTTACGATAAATCATTCGAAATCTTCACTTCGCCATTTAATGTCGATGTTAAAACGATTCCAATGGAATTTCAAATGGAATTAATCGATCTACAATGCAATACTGAGCTGCAGCATTTATATTTTACAATACCAAAAATGGAATTTTACAGTAAATATGTGACCGAAAGTAAATTCCCCAATTTGCGCAGACATGCCATAAAAATTGTTAGCATTTTCGGATCGACTTATTTGTGCGAATCCTTTTTTTCGAAAATGAAGTTCAACAAAAATAACAATCGAAGTGCCCTTACGGATGTTAATTTGGAAAATCAATTAAGATGTGCTACAACTAAAATTGAAGTAAATATAAAAAAGTTGAGTGACGTTAAAGAAAAACAAGCGTCCCATTAATTTTTGTAGTTATGTGTATGTCTTTATCATTTGATGTTTTACGTAATATGAATAGTTATATGTACATGAATTTTTAATAAATATGTTTATAAAATATTAAAGCGTCTTTCTTGTAAAAAAAAAAAAAATATGCGGCCCGCTCAAAATATAGAAATTTGAATTTGGCCCGTGGTGTAGTTTGGGTTGGCCACCCCTGTTCTAATGGTTGCTTCACCATTACTTCGGCTAATGAAATTAGATATTTGGGAGTTACGATCGATGAGAACCTTAGCTGAAAGGCGTATATTGAAGGCTTTAAGTCGAGAATAGTTTTGGTTTCCAGGAAAATGTACGTTTTACGATTATACTGTCCATTATATTTACTGAAATTGGTTTACTTTGCTCTAGTTGATTCTATTTTATTGTATGGGTTAGCATGTTGGAGCGGTGCTTGTAAAACTCTCTTACATCCTCTGTACGTGCGACAGAAGCATGTTTTGTGACCAATGACATTTAAATCATTGCAAACACTATCATGGCCTATATTTCAAGAGCTGAATATAATGCCTCTACAACACATGTATGTTTTCAAGGTGTTAAGGCTTTTTTATATCATCAGCGGGAACAACTTTGTCAATTTTTCGGTTTATAATCTTCGTTTAAATTTTAAATTTATAAAGTATGTCCCCAACGTTAATTTAGAGTTGCGTAAATGTTTCTTCAGTGTGGCTTCACCTATTATCTTTAACAACTTACCGTTGGAAATACGAGGGTGTAGCAGCTTCTCCGCTTTCTCCAAAGCTCTCAAAATATGGTTGAAACTAAACAAAGCCATTGAGCATCTATTTTTTGTACTAGTGTAGTTTTGTCTTTTATTTTATTTTTTATTACTTTTACTTGTAAAATGTTTAAAAAAAATTGTAAATTATTATTGTATTAACTTTTACTTTTAGCCCTTAAATTATAAATTATTGTAATATTATTAGAGAGAACCATTGTACCTGACACAAGTTTCTTTGAAACTAAAGGTGCAATTATCTTACCAATAACTTTTTAGTTTGTATTTTTTTTTTTGACTATGTTTTAATAAAATTGGTAATTAATTAAAAAAACAAAAACAAAAAAAAAAATTGTTTTGTCCCGATTTGAAGTTATTTAGTCCCAATTTGAAGTTGTTAAGGTATAGTTTTCTGTCAGTAGTTTCAATACCACCAGGGCCAAACTCTTTTAAATAGTTTATTATTAATTTTTCCGACATTACTACAGAGTGGTTGGTGAACAATGTTTATGCCAACTATAATTCTTTTATTTTGCAAGGCATTAAATTGAAAATTTTGTTTGTGATATGCAAATATGCAAAAACCTTTTTTGTGGTAACGAATTCTTTATGACACTCAAATCGTAGTGTTCCAAAAATAAAACATTTCACTTTAATTGGTGAGATAGGCATTTTATCCAAAATCCGGTCTTTAATTATATGTATAATAACCAATTTTCATGACACAAATGAAACATTTATTTTGACAGTTTTGTAAGTACATATTTGGTTGAAATGGGACAATGATAGAATTGAATTCGATAAATGCAAAGTAGGTTTTACTATAGGACCACAATTTTGATCAGAATAGCTGTACTGGCCGCCAGATCATGCATCTCTTGTAAACTGCTCCAAAGCTCATAATCTATTAATTCATCTCAATAGACTCATCCTCATTATTCAAACCTCAAATTCCATTAGCATCATACAAAATATATGTTGTAATTTTCGATCATATCAATGTAGCATATATTATAGAAATTTGATATCGCCATAAGTAAAATTTTTATCATATAGAGATAAAAATAGATTCGTTTTTATTTTTGTTGAAATTTTAATAATTATTTTTAACATACAAATATTTTTTTTTCTATTATACCCGTATACATACAAACAAACATAAACTGAAAGTTTATGAATCTTGATAAAATATATACCATAATTTTTTCCAGGCAACATAATACATAAAACATGTATACCAACAGAAGAAAAAAAAATATGTTTTGACATGGTTTGGAAAATTCATTTTCATCGTTTTAAAAATTTTATTTTATTTTAAATAGTGAAAAGTTAAACTATTAAATAATTTTTTTTATCTTAATATCAGTACAAAATTATAATTTTTTTGTTGTTTTACTAATTAAATAATAAACTGTTATATTATAATATTATATATACATAGTATACCTCTAGGAGTTATTTTTTTAGCTCTGTATATTTACATTTTGTGATGAAGTTTAGCTTTTAGAAGAACAATTCGCTCAAAATTCATCACAACACCAAAAAGCTGATAAACAAATCAAAATTAAACTTTGTCTCATCTTTATATGAGCATTTTGATGGAGTAAACTTATCCCGCGATGTTACGAAATGAAAACTGTTTTTTTATAGAATTTTATTTTTTTGTATGCTCACACTAAACTTTAATAAAGCTATCTACTATATGGTTATCATAGAATTGTTGTATTTTCAATATGAACTTTGCTTATCAATTTTATCATATTATGTTTGAATTGTCTGGAATAATATTTATTTTTATGCTTTTTTTATAGTACTTGTTTGTACAGAGTACACAACAAATATGTGTGTTACTGTATATGTATACGGACCAGTAAAAATTCTTTAGAAATTTTGATATAAATTATCTTGAAATACTGTGTATATTAAATTCAACAGCTCATGTTCGCAGCCATAACCAACCAAAAATCAATTACAATTCATACCAGACAACTACCCAACAAATACACACACACACAAACAAAATAAAAAATCAGTTAAAAATAAAACAGGATATGGAAATTTGTTATTTTTCAATTTTATAGTTTTTCCGATTTATTTATTTTATTTATACGTTGAAATTAAATTGAACGTAAAATCGAGACGATGTGTGCATTTATCGGTTAAACTGTGCAAAAAAATATAAAAATATTTTGATTCATTTTGAAAGTGTATTACCTAAAATTGGTCAAATTCACATATATCTCTCTTCATACACAAATCTGGAATCTATATATGTAGCTATGTATGTATAAGTAAGTGTACATAAACCGTTTTCGAGTTTTTCTTCTGTTGCAGGCAAAATAAAAAAAAGCATTTCCCAACCATAATCCTTCAGCATAAATTTTTATATTTACTTGTGAAATAATGCTTTACGGATTTGTACTGTAAATCAGTGTAAACATAAAACAAAACCCCTAAAAATGTACTACATAACTATGTATAATATGTATAATGGTTCTGTTTTCCACAAAATAAAAAAAAATTTGAATCATCAACTTTTAAAAACAAACTCGAATATGGTTTTATAAGTAAACAAGTTCGGTACATTTTAGTAATATTCAGATCCTGTAGTAGGTGTAGGTGTACTGGGGTAGTGCAGTGTTTCTGCTTTTTTTTTTTTTTTTGATTAATAAAAAAATTATAAAATGTTCATCTATAAAATATTAAACGTAACGTTTTAAAGATCGGATTAATTTTTAAAACAACAAAAACCAATCTTTCTTCTTGTGAGGATTGTACGTTTTACAACGATGTGATAATTTAAAGGCTATCCCTCATAAAAAGTGTTTCTCTGTATTCATCTTCATGAGGAATGAGGTCAAGCTAGTTTGCAAATTTTTTTGATGGCTCATACCAGTAAACATTCTTTGTTTTGACGATTACTACTCTAATTAGGCCATCAACCACAGCAGCGACGGTAAGTGATCATCTTTAATAAGCATAAATTTATTGATTGTAATGTGGTCATCTTGTTTTTCCATTTGGACTTCTGCATCAAGTGGTTAAGATAATAAGTTGACCGCAGCTATGCCAAAACACTTACATTTTGTGAGTCGGGATTCATTTATCTCTAACAAGCATGGATGGGGTAACTGTACTAGTGGTTGATTAATTAAGAAATGACCGTTTGTTTTTCATGCAGTGGGCAATATGGCCTGCTGTTTAAGCCTTAGTTAATTGTTGTCGATGCGCAAGAGTAGATTGTGAAGTGGTTACACGCACGGCAGGAAATTTATATATTGCTTATCGTTTTGCTAACGATGTTTCGAATTCCCAATATCCAAAAACGTTGTTTAATCAAGCTGGTCAATGTTATAGTCCTGCATGGAAATTTGCTTCGTGTAAATCTCTAGCAATTAAATATTCAATCGTATGATGAAGGAAGAATGATTCTTCATCAAGAAACAGTGGAAGCAAAAGTAGGTTGCTTTTCTCATCTAACGTTCTTTCCCGTTACATTGTATGAAATCCATTTCCCAAATATTGTTTCCAAATAAATGTTTGTTTCGTTTCTTGTACCTCCAGCTGAGACATCTGGCAATTGCTCTTTCTGTGGAAATCAAATATTATTTTCATTCAATATCGCCAATATAATACTGCAGTTGGGAACGGACCTATTCTGCTGTTTGGAAACTGTCATTTGTGTCGTGCCGATTTCTCTGCTAGGAAACTTGCCACGACCTTTAGCGTGATTCCAATATCCGGTCACGGTCAATTATCAAGCTTCTGGTTATTGTAAATATTTTTTAATAAGCTCTAAAGAGCAGAAAGCGTACTGCTACCTCTTTGAATTCCAAATTGATTAGAAGCAATTATTTGATTATTATCTAAATAAAGTTTTAGAAATTTTGAAAATTTTTCTATTTTTTAACAATATGATTCTTTCGACTTTTTTATAGACAAATATCATAAGAAGCATCTACAGTACTCATAGTATATCTACTCCTATAAAAAGTAGAAATATCATTTCCCCCATATACCCTTAAAAAACAAGCAATTTCCTTCAGTTTTTTCCATGGGTAGTTTGGTTTCGTACTGAAAAGTTTGATCTACTCATCAGGTAGCTACGACCAAACTACTGCAACTACAATGTCTGAAAAAATAAATATATTTTGATAGAAAATTTTGTGTTTTACAACAAAATAGTGTCAAAACATAGGTAATACAGTAAACCAAATAACACATGCTATAATATTTTACTATACTTAGTTGAAACTCGCCTGCAATACGGGAATCGGAATTTTGATGAGTATGTGAACTGACTAGTCGAAAAAAAAAATTAAATCACTTCTCATTATCATTTGACATAAAACCGGAAATCGGGTGCTGGGCCCCCGCTGGGGGTATTCTTGAAATTCACTGAAAAATGTCGCCGTTGGAATTTGGTATTAAACAATTTAAATTTTCGACTGAAATGACGTATTTCACTGGAAAATTATCGGCGACTTTTTCGGGTGAATTTCAAGAATACGGGCCCTGCATAGGAACCCAGCGCAAATTTTAGCGAAAAAACCTCGATATAAATTTCTTGAAGTTGGCTAAAAAAACGTACATTCAATTTTAAATTTTTCTTTTTTTTACAGCAGACGCCTGTGCAATTTTTATTCATTTTGCTATAACATATTTACAAAACATTTTGATGTTTTGACAAAATTGTTGTGGCATAGAAACTTTTAATTGGCGCGAAATAAACTGTGTACACATAACTCGATATTTCTATAGGCGGTTTTTGTTTATGGCGTCACAAATAATTACAGACGATTTTGTGATATTATAATTATATTAAATTAGCCACTGTCTCAAATTCTAAAAAATGCGTTATTAAGTAACTAATACTATATTACTTGTTTAAATAATTTGGTAATCAAACTAATATTTTATCACTATTATTTATTAATTTTAATTTATTTCTGCTCAGTATCAACACAACGTTTTCATTTCGAACCCATGTTGAAAAAAAACTCATTTATTACTCATTTATTTAATAACTAATTTAAAAATTGCATTTATAAGTCACGCCGAGCAAATAAATATACTTGACACGAGTTTGTTCCGTCCTTGTAAGACGAAATATCGCACCAAGCAACCACACCTGTATGCTTAAAATATTTTTCAAACCGGACGCTCCGCCTTAAAATGTTTAGTTCGGAGTTTAGAACGGAGTTTGGTACAAACTCCTACCGATGGTTTACCGTTACCTGCTTTACTGTATCATCCGCACAGCTAACTTCAATTGGCAGCTCCGTGTTATCGTTGCTCAATATTTCTCGTTTAAAATCCACCAGATTTCTTTTTTTTTAAGATTTTGAAACGAATAAAATATGCTATAATACAAGGATAAAAAATATGTTGTGCTAATATGGGCCATGCATGTGTCTAAAATGGGCCACGCATTATATGCGTCTATAGCGACAATCACAATTTACGCATGGTCTTAAAAATGTCGTCATGGATAGTGGACAACATGATACGGATGGTCTTAAAATTGTTGCCACAGATATTGCTCCCAACTGAGTTTATTACACAGATATTCACAACATGATATTGATCCAAACTGAGTTTATTTCCGGCACTTAATGATCTTCAGGACGATTAAGATATGTGTCAAATATATTAGGCCACTAATTTTAGCGCTAAAATTGTTAACACAGATACTGGACCCCATGCCAATTTAATTCCAAGGGAATTCAGAGCAAACACATGCGGTCCTTCAGAACGTTAATGTTAATTAAAATCAGTATCAGCTATAATGAGCCAAGCACGAGTCTATAGTGCTGATAGTAACGTACTAATGGCCTTAGAAATTTTGTTGTTTATAGTGGGCGATCATAGAAAATTATTTTTTGGCCTACCGGGCTGTATTACTGCATTCTGTATGGGCAAAGACTATTAGAGAAAAGCCTCCGCATCATTTATGTGAATTCCGAAAAGGAATAACAGATGTGACGAATTTTATACTTGGTCCAGAAAAAAGGGCGCACAACGAGAACGAACCTCATCACAACAGCGAACCCCCCACAACAACGAAGCTCTCAACAACATCAAAGCTCACCACAGCAACAAACCCCACCACCACAACGTACCCCACAGCAACAACGATGCCAACAACAACAACGAATCGGAGTGCAACAACTAACCCCAGAGCAACGGCGAACCTCAGGACAACTACCCGCAAGATCACCAGCGGTATTATGTTATCACAGATTGCAAGAAATCAAAGGTATGAAGCAGTACAACAGCAAAGGGAAAAATTAGTTGTTAAGCATTTCAAGCCACAATCTGGAGCCCCAACACGGCTAAAGTTCAGCCCACTACAAGAAGAACCTCCTGGAAGTTCGCTGACGCAGCAGTCACTATCAAAACAAAAATTGTCAAACGGGCGTGCTTGTCCAATAGCGATCAAGAATATAGGCAACCTCGTTTAAAGGATACAAAGAGATAAGAATATCGGGGGAGAACCCATGGGAGGACCCAGATGTGATTGTAAAGTATTGCGTGTTCATCAACCACCTTGTCCGAAAGCTGGAACGACTAGCACTCTACGTCGAAATAATTCTAAATAGCCATCTACTAGATGGCATCTAGTCAACAACCGCCAAGAGAAAATAGATCATCAATAATAATTGCTGATAATCCAAGAATAGGGCCATATCCCGCACAATTTCAGAAACATAGAGACCCATGTACTAAGAAAACATAACACACTAAACCTTTTGCACAAATATCCGTGCAAAACTCAGTACGAAAAACCAACTCGGAACGTAGATTCCATTAAGATGTGTACACGAATTTCCGTGCTATTAGCCGAAGGAAAGTGGCACAAAAATTCCGAATGTGTAATTGCCATTATGTTAGTGAGCGAGAATTGAGGAATAGTATAAGAATTTTCGAATTCACGTGGGTTTCCTTGTACATTGTATACAATTTTCCATGTAAATATAAAACGGATTTCTTTTTGAAATATAGAATGGATTTTCTTGCAAAATGACCTCTTTTTATTCATCTTATTACATTACATAATAATATTCATCATACATTATCCATCCATATACATATTCATCATAATTGTCATAACCATTATTACTAAAAAAAAATCATTGACTTAAAAACTAAACTTGATTGAGCTAAACGAAGAGGATGTTGTTATTAGCTTATCGAAATAAATTACTAAAATTCATTAATATAATGTCAATTTTTTGATCAAACTAGGAAAACATTAGAAATTTCATTAAATTACCAATATTTATTCCTTGTCTATTGGACGCTTTCTTATTCGATCCTTTGCTAACTGAAACCACTTTTTAATCATCTGAATGATTTCTTTTTCATTCGAACTTTTAAATTGTCGTAAAGCTGAATTTACATAAAATTTCAAATTTGAAAAATGTACATTACATACTACATGTTGATCTACAGTGCTGGGAAAAAAAATTGGGCAAACATATTATATTATAAATTGGAGTATTTTTTTTGGTAAAATTACAAATTTTTTAAAAGCAATTGGCTTATTTTTTCATTTTAATACATGTATGACCTAATTTTTGAAAAAAAAAAAATGTACCTGCAATTTAGGGGGAAAACCCGAAAAATGCCAAAATATTCAAAATACGTTGAGTGGAGTTAAAGTAATGGAATAAATTAAACATTTATTTTTTAATGTTTTTTTTTGTTTTTTACTGATTTATAGAAATTCTATCTTTAATATTAATATTTTGTTAGACTGCCATTTGCTTTTATTACAGCGATACACCTCTGATTCATTGAATTTGATAAATTTTTCAAAGTCGTAGAAGGTATGGATTCCCAAATCGTCATAAAAAAACTTTTTAAAGCTTGAATTGATTCGGAGCGCTTTCTTGATACTTCTAGCTTCGTTACAGACCAAATATTTTCTATGGGATTTAAGTCTGGACTATACGGCGGCCAGCTCAACACATCGATATTTTTTTCGTCGAAGTACTTTTTTACCTTTAAATGAAGAGATAAGAAAAAAAACAAGTTTTTAACAAATTATTTATGTTTATCTGAAAGCCAATTTATCCATCTACAATTCAAAATTAATAACTCACAACTTTGGCGGTATGGCACGGAGCGCTGTCCTGTTGAAAAATAAATTTCCAAGTCTCGCCAAAAAGTTTTCACACAGAAGGCCCAAATTCTTTATGTAGGACCTGCAGATAAACAGCTGCTGTAATTTTGGAACTAAGGAATCACAATCGACCGGTTTCATTTCTAGAAAAGCATCCCCAGACCATAACTCCTTCATTTTTCTGTGGAAGTCTTAAAAGACATTCGTTGCTAATCCTCTCGCGAGATTCCCTCTTACGAGAATTCTTCCATCTCCAACATGCAGCTTGAATTTTGGTTCATTGGAGAAAATCACATCATTCCACATCTCTTGAGTCCAAGAAACATGCTCCTGGGCCCATAGCAAACGTTTTTATTCACTCTTAATATGAACTTAGGCTTCTGGACTGGCTTAAGTGCTCTCAAACCAGCTTTAACAAGTCTTTTTCTCACTAAGCTGGCTGACATTTGTTTTCCCGTTGCTCGCGCAAGATCCCTTCTTATGTCCGATGAAGTTTTAAAACGGTTCCGACGACATTCTAATATTAAAAAATGATCTTCCACTGGCGTTGTCGTTCTGGGCCTTCCAGAGCCTTTCTTTCTTTGTGTGCTACCCACCTTTCGCATTTTTTTATATTCCACGCGACAGTACTTTTAGGAATACTTAATCTTTCTGCATATTGCTTTTATACTGCTCACTAACTTTCCCATTTTTTTAACTAAAATTGTACTTTATTTGACTAGGATCACCCACAGAATAACTTAATCTTACAAAATATGCACTATTTATACTCAATAAAATACTTGCAGGCAATAAAACATCTGCACCCTAATTACGGCCAAGAACGGTAGGCGTAAAATGAACTGATTGTTTGACCAATTTTTTTGCACCGTAATAGAGGCAAAAGGCGGTTCAGAAAAATATTAATATTGTAGATGAATTTCCACAAACCAATAAAATACAAAAAAAAAAGGTGTTTATTTTATTCCAGTACATTCACGCCCTTAAGTGTTAAATGGGATATCTAGAATATTCTTGCAATTTATCGATTTTGCCCCCTAACTTGCAGGTACATTTTTTTTTCCTAAAATTAGGTCATACATGTATTTAAAATAAAACATTAAATCAATTGCTTTCAAAAATTTTGTAATTTTAGCCAAAAAGACTCCAATTTGTAATAAAATATGTTTGCCCAATTTTTTTTCCCAGCACTGTATATCAAATAATTTTTAAATGGTATATTTTTTTGGTGGTCAAACCAGGAAAAGTTTGCTGCAACTTCATCCGACATCACTTATCTCAAATTGCATCTAATATATTTATTCAAATCGTTTAGATTCACATCAAATGTGGTTTTCTGTAGAATTAGTAAGATAAATGTACATATTTTAGATATATTCAATTTAATTGAATAATTACATACCAAACAATTTTCGCTTTGTGGATTTTTTCTTATTTTTTCCTCAAGGTCTATTAATTCCTGCGTTGACTTAGTTGGAAGATTAAGAATATTTTTGTTGTCCTCTTGATTTGTACTATGTGAAAAATGTTTGTGTCTTAACAGCACGAGCTCTCTAAGAATACTCGTTTGGTTCGATACTATTGTGTCACATGTTTTTTTGTAAGTGGTTGAGTTTTTCTTCATAGTTGTTCATAGTTCTTGGCTACGGTTGGCTCTGACATTTTTACTATAAATAAAATTTTAAAAATTAAGGTTTAAATTTCTTGCTCTTTATAGTTCTATTAATTTTACCGTCTAGAGAGCATGAATGCTCATGAATAATAAGTCTTTTTAGGGAGTCTTTTTAGGCAGCACTTTCTAATATTTTCTCGGTCAATGTGACTGGGATTGTGGTATTTATTTTTAAAAAGTTCTGGTACCCCAATTCTTCATCGGACCGGCAAAATGATTCCTCAGGATAATTTAGAGCTTCGATTTTATCGCCTGAAATTTTAAATATGTATGTATTCTCTAATCATAGTCTCTGTTGCACATTCATTATTGAAAATGCATTAGAATGTTCACCCGAATATTATACTAAATTGTGTCTAGTAATACTTGCTAATAAAGCCCATCCTTGTCCATCTGCCCGATGTATTGGCCCAACACATTATGATAATTCAAAATCGAAATTCACTGTAACTATTCAATACGAAATTTGTTGTAATTTTGTATGTTTGTTAGCTGGAATGCTAATTTGTAATAATTGTTAATAATAGTTGATTTCATAGGATTTTATTTCTGGCACTCAATATTCCTGAGAACCAGTAATTAATGTGTTTATCTACTATAATTAATGCCACTCATACATACATATATTGCCAATCACAAGTTTCGGACTCATTAAAAAAATGTATCATTACTTCATTAGTAATGGACGTCATTGTAATGTGAGTTCATAAGAATTGTTTGTGTTAACCAAGTTTCTTAAGAGAAATTAACTACATTTGTTTTAAGTACACTTTTTTTTTTTGTTTATACTTAATGTGAATTTGTGTAGCTTCACTCGCTATGAAAATCTTTACTGTTATTGGGCATAATGCAGACGATTTTACTTTGGGCGTTTATTCGTAATAAAATATTTTAAAATATTTTTTTTTTCGAAGATTATTGATGGAATATATTAGGTCAGGAGTGTGTTCATAAACTCTACATCGTAACAATATTGTTACAATTGTCATTGTACGAATGACGTGAATCTTAACAACGATAATGTTACAAATGTCAAAACAATATTTAATTAAATTATTAAATTGCAGGTACAAAATGGAAGAAGGAAATAATGAATTATAGTTCTGGCTTCTTTAATAAATTATGTGTTTTTTTTTAAAAACTAGTTAACTGCATTTTTGTCGATTTTGAGTTATGAATGAACATAACTGGACAATTGTCTAAAGTTTCAAAAATAAATTTCAGTTTTCCAATATTTTCCTTCGGTTTTCTGGATTCATTTCTGTTTGCTGGTTATTCATTTTCGTACTTGGTTTTTATTCGCTTTATTGTTGAGTTCTGACAGGTAGAAAGACACTATTGAGTAGAGTTGTAAATGACGTTTATAACAATAAGGGGAAATTTTGGTTTAGGTTTATGAACACCAAAAAGCACGTTGCTGTGGTTACAACCATGGTTTATGAACGGTTTAGAACTGTCATTGTTAACAATATTGTTACAACGTAGAGTTTATGAACACACTACAGTCCATAAATTTTTGTGATATAAACAATTAAAAAAAAACACAATTATTTTTTTAATTAATGATATACATACAGTGACTCACAGCTTATTTGATCCAGCTGCACTTCATTGGGGATTGTGCAGACCTGGCTCATTTGGAATTATCCAAATATCATATAGAAACCCCAGTACAATCGCCAGATTTGAATGTCCTCCAAAATGTAACTGTATATTCATATTACATTTAATTTTTCTCAAACAAAATAAGAAATCGCGAGATATTTACAATTTTGTTAATAAAATGCAACTAGATCAAATAAGCTGTGAGTCACTGTATTTTCCGTCATTATATAGAATTTCTCGCCATCCTAGACGTCATATACTGTTAATTGTTTCTGTGTTGTGTCCACAAGATTTTTAATTGCGTCATTATTAAAATTTACAGAATATCATCAACACCGCATCCTGCATCTCCATCCTTCAGTCGTTTAAGGGGGGAACCTCCTCCAGATATTAATGTTTTTGCATTTTTTTTTTACTTTAAAAATTCATTTAGTATCTGAAGAATATATTTCCAAAGTTTCAAGCCCAACAGAAAGTCCTAAAGATCCCTAGGAAGTCACTGAAGTGATGCGAAGTAATGCGTTCTCTTCAAGAACGAAAACTTTAATCGAGTTTTTCTTGAAACGTGTTTTTTTGCGCGCCGGCGAATGTAACTCAAAAAGTAATGGACCGATCAACTTGAAATTTTGTACACATATTCTTTAGCTTATTGGCCTTTGCACAAACCTAAAATTTCGTATAAATTGTTTAAACAAATATTGGTTTAACGAATTGTTTATAAAGAAACACGTGTTTTTTATTCTTTTTGTCCTCTAATTTTCAATTTTATTTTTTTTTTTTGCAACTTTTAGGTTCATGCAAAGCGGAATGAATTATTTTAATAATAAAAATTTGTTTCATTGATTTTAGTTAACTACAAGGACCTGAGCGTTCCACGGCGCAAACTTTAGTAGTCTAGTTCGAGCACCTCTCGCGCCGCCATTTTTTTTTTTCACTCATAAAACAAATTTTTTGTATTCATTTAAACGTCAATATTATTATGCAATTTGTTTCATTGGAATAAATGCTCTCAATTTTTTGTAAAAAATTATTGAAAAACCAGTATACCAGTATAACTATAATTTTGTTACTGAACACTCTACTTCGAATTTCAATTGTTACTTATACTTATCTTACGTACAATATTTATAAACAAATAATCACATAAATCCAACCTGCTCCCAATCGTAGAATCTTGTTGCTACCATTAAATACTTTTAAATGCAATATTCGAACCCTTATGCTATGCCACATAAAATAAAATAACATTTAATAAAAAGTTCAAATCTATTTATAATTATTTATTGCAAAACTAGAAACGAAAAGTTTGTGTTTTGGTATTTTGCCC
The DNA here is from genome assembly GCA_963556165.1 of Tipula helvola. Classification (NCBI taxonomy): domain Eukaryota; kingdom Metazoa; phylum Arthropoda; class Insecta; order Diptera; family Tipulidae; genus Tipula; species Tipula helvola. The sequence goes on along the minus strand of OY744482.1, from coordinate 292,562,107 downwards.
CCCTCTAGTAAAAAAAAAATGCACAAAATACGGGCGACTGTCACGAATAAAGTTTATATTTATATATGAGCTTTAATTTATAATCAATTGATATCGTTCGAAGAATTCTTTATAGATTTTCGCTGTATTATATAATAAATTTAGTCTTAACTTAAAGTTACATTACATATAACTTCTTGTATAATGCTGAGCTGGTTTACTTAGAATACAACGTTTCAAAATGAACTAAATCTGCTTTGTGTTTATACTAAAAATTAATAAACAAAAATTAAAGATGCTCCATCTTGCTCCCGAAAGATGTGTGCCATTTTTTTAACGTAAAATTCAGTTTGGAAAAATTACGATTTTTTTAAATTTGATTTAAACCAATATCAAAAATTTATGAAAAGCAAATTTATAACTTCTGTGAGTTGTCGTCATAAAATAAAAATATAAATCAAGGGATGAAAATCCTTTTTTCTTTAAGTTTTTTCCCTTTTTAAAATTTATTTTTGTTTTGCTTTTTTATGATGTATATGTTTCAAAATAGAATATATAGCAATATTATTATAAATAAACATTAAATATATAAAATCTATCATTCTACATGAAACGAATACGAGTATAAGAATATTATAAATTTTTTATCAACAAAAAGAAAATTCCGCATCTAGTCCCTTTTGTTGTCTGTGAATTTTAATAATTTTCATTTTTTCATATTTTCCTTCAATTTTATTTTTTTTACATAGCTACGTATTCAGATTTGGATAACAAAAATAATACAAAGTATTATCCTAACGATATATTTGTTGTTATGTAAATCATCCCTTGTTGGCAGTATTCACAATTGCCATATACACGTCCAACATAATATTGCACATTAAAAACTTACAACCACCTACAAACCAAAAAAAAAACAATTTGGCAAAATTCTCACTCTTTGATTTTAAATCCATTATCCTCTAAAAAAAATAAAACCCTGTCTATCCCCTTATCGAATTATTTTTTTAACAGAAATATACAAAAAAAAATGAAAATGCGCGATTTATGTGTACATAACAAAATTGTTTGCATTTAGGTAATCTTTTTATTTGTATTTTCTTTTTTTCAGTGATGGATCGATGCATATTATCAAGCAGAGCGGATACTTGGAGACAAGAGCACTTTGCGAACAGATTAATAAGCAGACAACAACGGAAATGCAAGCTGTTGTTCATTATACGACAAGATGGTAAGTAAAATATTTATTTTTAATTTTTTCGACATTTAGGTAATATTTGGACATGCCCTCTTCATTTCTTTCTAATTATAAAAAATTCAACATTTTTTCATGAAAGAAAAAGTCGAATAGTAACGTGTTATTTAACACCCCAAAATTAAGTAAGAGCGTTTAAACAAATAAAAGTTTGAAAACCACCAAATTTTTGATTTACAAGATCAATAAAATAAAAATAATTATATTATAATTTCATACACAACACATCATTAGTTGCTTTTTTGTTTTTATAAACATATACAGGGTGTCCCATTTTAAATTACGCATCTGAATATCTCGTTAGCGGTGCCTCTAATCCAAAAATTACCTTGAAAAAAGTTGTAGGATTCGGAGGGGACCTTAAATGGTGACCTTCAACTCAAGGTCGTTTGAAGGTCAAGGCCTTTTTTGAAATGGGAACCACTATTTTTGAAACCGGATTCGGACAAATTGGGAAATTTTACGTCCAATTTTGAATTTTCCATGACCTCCCATCCGAAGGTCACCTGAAGGAATATATTTTATTGTAGGTGTAATGCCTTATGCCTATGATTTGCTTTGAAAAAAAAAATAAAAAAAAATTCTTCATGTTTAGAATTTATATTTATTTATTTTCATAGCAAATCAAAAGCATTGTTACAATGTTCTGTCATTTATAATTTTTTCGTTCAAACTTCAACGCGGTGTCTACTTTCCTGGAACAACTTATACCAATTAAAAACACTCACTGTGGCAGTACATTGTCACCAAAAGCCTTTTCCAGCATATCCAACTATTTGACAGCCGAAATTCTATTTTTGAAGCAAAATTTGATACAATTACTTTGCTGAACTTATTTAAAAATCGAAAAATTGACTTTTAAAATAAAAGTAAACAAACGTATCTCAGTAAATACTAAAGATATTGACACGAAATTTGCCACAGGTTTCCGCTAGGGTGCTACCAACCTAAAAAAACTAAGTCTTACTACTTTTTGATCACAGTTGTCTTAATTAATTAAATTAAGGATTTTCTAAAAATTTAGAAATACAAAATTTTAAATTTTTATTTCCAATAATTTCCAAGATTTCAAATAAGATAGGCTTAAAAAAACAGAATATCCAGAATAAACTAAAATTTTAAAAATCATTTGTTAAATAAGTTAAGGTGACCAGACGTCATCTTTTGAAGATGACAGTCATCTTTTACGGATGATCGTCATCTTCAAAAATAATGCCATCTTTTTGTCATCTTTTACAAAAATCATCATCTTTGTCATATTTTTCATCATATCGTATAAATTTGATATTAAATTGTAGAATAATTGTCATTTAAAATATATTTCGACGGTTTTAAATCTGTGAACGTAAACGAACGCAACACATTTATTGTCAAAAGAACGCAATTTTAATGTTTTTTTGTTGTTGAACGAATTATATTTAATATTTAATAATTTTATTATACATTTTTATATGCGTTTTAAAATTTTTATTTTATATGGGAAATGGTAGGGGAGGGGGTGGTATATTATGTTTTTGAAAAATGTCATCTTTTGATTTGGAAATAATATGGTCACCTTAAATAAGTACAAAAATTGCAGCCGAGGGCTATAGTTCAGTTGATTTTCAAAAAAATTGAATTTTCCAAGAAACGTGTAGAAATATTCGACCGATCAAAATGGCTGTTGGTACGACAATTACAGGTCTCAATGCTTATTGATAGAGGTATCAATCATCGAAATCGGAGGACATTTGCAGATTTTCGAATTTTGTGGCTCTGAATTTGTGGGCTATAGTTCAGTTGATTTTCAAATAAATTAAATTTTCCATGAAACGTGTAGAAATATTCGATCGATCCAAATGTCTGTTGGTAAGACAATTACAGATTTCAACGCCTATTGATAGAGGTATCAATAATCGAAATCGGAGCACGTTTGCAGATTTTCGAATTTTGTGGCTCTGAATTTGTGGGCTATAGTTCAGTTGATTTTCAAAAAAATTGAATTTTCCACGAAACGTGTAGAAATATTCGAGCGATCCAAATGGCTGTTGGTAAGACAATTACAGGTCTCAACGCCTATTGATAGAAGTATCAATCATCGAAATCGGACCACCTTTGCAGATTTTCGAATTTTGTGGCTCTGAATTTGTGGGCTATAGTTCAGTTGATTTTCAAAAAAATTGAATTTTCCACGAAACGTGTAGAAATATTCGACCGATCCAAATGGCTGTTGGTAAGACAATTACAGGTCTCAACGCCTATTGATAGAGGTATCAATCATCGAAATCGGAGCACATTTGCAGATTTTCGAATTTTGTGGCTCTGAATTTGTGGGCTATAGTTCAGTTGATTTTCAAAAAAATTGAATTTTCCAAGAAACGTGTAGAAATATTCGACCGATCAAAATGGCCGTTTGTATGACAATTACAGATCTCAACGCCTATTGATAGAAGTATCAATCATCGAAATCGGACCACCTTTGCAGATTTTCGAATTTTGTGGCTCTGAATTTGTGGGCTATAGTTCAGTTGATTTTCAAAAAAATTGAATTTTCCACGAAACGTGTAGAAATATTCGACCGATCCAAATGGCTGTTGGTAAGACAATTACAGGTCTCAACGCCTATTGATAGAGGTATCAATCATCGAAATCGGAGCACATTTGCAGATTTTCGAATTTTGTGGCTCTGAATTTGTGGGCTATAGTTCAGTTGATTTTCAAAAAAATTGAATTTTCCATGAAATGTGTAGAAATATTCGATCGATCCAAATAGCCGTTGGTATGATAATTACAGGTCTCAACGCCTATTGATTGAGGTATCAATAATCGAAATCGGAGCACATTTGCAGATTTTCGAATTTTGTGACTCTGAATTTGTGGGCTGTTCAGTTGATTTTCAAAAAAATTGAACTTTCCACGGAACGTGTAGAAATATTCGATCGATCCAAATGGCCGTTGGTATGACAATTACAGATCTCAACGCCTATTGATAGAAGTATCAATCATCGAAATCGGACCACCTTTGCAGATTTTCGAATTTTGTGGCTCTGAATTTGTGGGCTATAGTTCAGTTGATTTTCAAAAAAATTGAATTTTCCACGAAACGTGTAGAAATATTCGACCGATCCAAATGGCTGTTGTTAAGACAATTACAGGTCTCAACGCCTATTGATAGAGGTATCAATCATCGAAATCGGAGCACATTTGCAGATTTTCGAATTTTGTGGCTCTGAATTTGTGGGCTATAGTTCAGTTGATTTTCAAAAAAATTGGATTTTCCATGAAACGTGTAGAAATATTCGATCGATCCAAATGGCTGTTGGTAAGACAATTACAGATTTCAACGCCTATTGATAGAGGAGGTATCAATCATCGAAATCGGAGGACATTTGCAGATTTTCGAATTTTGTGGCTCTGAATTTGTGGGCTATAGTTCAGTTGATTTTCAAAAAAATTGAATTTTCCATGAAACGTGTAGAAATATTCGATCGATCCAAATGGCTGTTGGTAAGACAATTACAGATTTCAACGCCTATTGAAAGAGGAGGTATCAATCATCGAAATCGGAGCACATTTGCAGATTTTCGAATTTTGTGGCACTGAATTTGTGGGCTATAGTTCAGGTGATTTTCAAAAAAATTGAATTTTCCAAGAAACGTGTAGAAATATTCGACCGATCCAAATGGCTGTTGGTAAGACAGTTACAGGTCTCAATGCCTATTGATAGAAGTATCAATCATCGAAATCGGAGCACATTTGCAGATTTTCGAATTTTGTGGCTCTGAATTTGTGGGCTATAGTTCAGTTGATTTTCAAAAATTTGAATTTTCCATTAAACGTGTAGAAATATTCGATCGATCCAAATAGCCGTTGGTAAGATTATTACAGGTCTCAACGCCTATTGGTAGAGGAGGTATCAATCATCGAAATCGGAGCACATTTGCACATTTTCGAATTTTGTGGCTCTGAATTTGTGGGCTGTTCAGTTGATTTTCAAAAAAATTGAATTTTCCACGAAACGTGTAGAAATATGTTCGATCGATCCAAATGGCTGTTGCTAAGACAATTACAGATTTCAACGCCTATTGATAGAGGTATCAATCTTCGAAATCGGAGCACAATTGCAGATTATCGAATTTCGTGGCTCTGAATTCGTGGGCTATAGCTCAGCTGATTTTCAATAAAATCGAATTTTCTACGACATGTGTAGAAATATTCGAGCGATCCAAATGGCTGTTGGCAAAACAATTACAGATCTCAAAGCCTATTGATAGAGGTATCAATCATCGAAATCGGAGCACCTGTGCAGAGTTTCGATTTTTGTGGCTCTGAATTTGTGGGCTATAGTTCAGTTGATTTTCAAAAAAATTGAATTTTTCACGAAACGTGTAGAAATATTCGACCGATCCAAATGGCTGTTGGTACGACAATTACAGGTCTCAATGCCTATTGATAGAGGTATCAATCATCGAAATCGGAGCACGTTTGCAGATTTTCGAATTTTGTGGCTCTGAATTTGTGGGCTATAGTTCAGTTGATTTTCAAAAAAATTGAATTTTTCACGAAACGTGTAGAAATATTCGACCGATCCAAATGGCTGTTGGTACGACAATTACAGGTCTCAATGCCTATTGATAGAGGTATCAATCATCGAAATCGGAGCACGTTTGCAGATTTTCGAATTTTGTGGCTCTGAATTTGTGGGCTATAGTTCAGTTGATTTTCAAAAAAATTGAATTTTCCATGAAACGTGTAGAAATATTCGATCGATCCAAATGGCTGTTGGTAAAACAATTGCAGATTTCAACGCCTATTGATAGAGGTATCAATCATCGAAATCGGAGCACATTTGCAGATTTTCGAATTTTGTGGCACTGAATTTGTGGGCTATAGTTCAGTTGATTTCCAAAAAATTGAATTTTCCACGAAACGTGTAGAAATATTCGACCGATCCAAATGGCTGTTGGTAAGACAGTTACAGGTCTCAATGCCTATTGATAGAAGTATCAATCATCGAAATCGGAGCACGTTTGCAGATTTTCGATTTTTGTGGCTCTGAATTTGTGGGCTATAGTTCAGTTGATTTTCAAAAAATTGAATTTTCCATTAAACGTGTAGAAATATTCGATTGATCCAAATAGCCGTTGGTAAGATTATTACAGGTCTCAACGCCTATTGATAAAGGAGGTATCAATCATCGAAATCGGAGCACATTTGCACATTTTCGAATTTTGTGGCTCTGAATTTGTGGGCTGTTCAGTTGATTTTCAAAAAAATTGAATTTTCCATGAAACGTGTAGAAATATTCGATCGATCCAAATGGCTGTTGCTAAGACAATTACAGATTTCAACGCCTATTGATAGAGGTATCAATCATCGAAATCGGAGCACAATTGCAGATTATCGAATTTCGTGGCTCTGAATTCGTGGGCTATAGCTCAGCTGATTTTCAATAAAATCGAATTTTCTACGACATGTGTAGAAATATTCGAGCGATCCAAATGGCTGTTGGCAAAACAATTACAGATCTCAAAGCCTATTGATAGAGGTATCAATCATCGAAATCGGAGCACCTGTGCAGAGTTTCGATTTTTTTGGCTCTGAATTTGTGGGCTATAGTTCAGGTGATTTTCAAGAAAATTGAATTTGCCACGAAATGTGTAAAAATATTCGACCGATCCAAATAGCCCTTGGTATGACAATTACAGATCTCAACGCCTATTGATTGAGGTATCAATCATCGAAATCGGAGCACGTTTGCAGATTTTCGAATTTTGTGGCTCTGAATTTGTGGGCTATAGTTCAGTTGATTTTCAAAAAAATTGAATTTTCCACGAAACGTGTAGAAATATTCGACCGATCCAAATGGCTGTTGGTAAGACAATTACAGGTCTAAATGCCTATTGATAGAGGTATCAATCATCGAAATCGGAGCACATTTTCAGATTTTCGAATTTTTTGGCTCTGAATTTGTGGGCTGTTCAGTTGATTTTCAAAAAAATTGAATTTTCCATGAAACGTGTAGAAATATTCGATCGATCCAAATGGCTGTTGCTAAGACAATTACAGATTTCAACGCCTATTGATAGAGGTATCAATCATCGAAATCGGAGCACAATTGCAGATTATCGAATTTCGTGGCTCTGAATTCGTGGGCTATAGCTCAGCTGATTTTCAATAAAATCGAATTTTCTACGACATGTGTAGAAATATTCGAGCGATCCAAATGGCTGTTGGCAAAACAATTACAGATCTCAAAGCCTATTGATAGAGGTATCAATCATCGAAATCGGAGCACCTGTGCAGAGTTTCGATTTTTGTGGCTCTGAATTTGTGGGCTATAGTTCAGGTGATTTTCAAGAAAATTGAATTTGCCACGAAATGTGTAAAAATATTCGACCGATCCAAATAGCCCTTGGTATGACAATTACAGATCTCAACGCCTATTGATTGAGGTATCAATCATCGAAATCGGAGCACGTTTGCAGTATTTCGAATTTTGTGGCTCTGAATTTGTGGGCTATAGTTCAGTTGATTTTCAAAAAAATTGAATTTTCCACGAAACGTGTAGAAATATTCGACCGATCCAAATGGCTGTTGGTAAGACAATTACAGGTCTAAATGCCTATTGATAGAGGTATCAATCATCGAAATCGGAGCACATTTTCAGATTTTCGAATTTTGTGGCTCTGAATTTGTGGGCTATAGTTCAGTTGATTTTCAAAAAAATTGAATTTTCCATGAAACGTGTAGAAATATTCGATCGATCCAAATGGCTGTTGGTAAAACAATTGCAGATTTCAACGCCTATTGATAGAGGTATCAATCATCGAAATCGGAGCACATTTGCAGATTTTCGAATTTTGTGGCACTGAATTTGTGGGCTATAGTTCAGTTGATTTCCAAAAAATTGAATTTTCCACGAAACGTGTAGAAATATTCGACCGATCCAAATGGCTGTTGGTAAGACAGTTACAGGTCTCAATGCCTATTGATAGAAGTATCAATCATCGAAATCGGAGCACGTTTGCAGATTTTCGATTTTTGTGGCTCTGAATTTGTGGGCTATAGTTCAGTTGATTTTCAAAAAATTGAATTTTCCATTAAACGTGTAGAAATATTCGATTGATCCAAATAGCCGTTGGTAAGATTATTACAGGTCTCAACGCCTATTGATAAAGGAGGTATCAATCATCGAAATCGGAGCACATTTGCACATTTTCGAATTTTGTGGCTCTGAATTTGTGGGCTGTTCAGTTGATTTTCAAAAAAATTGAATTTTCCATGAAACGTGTAGAAATACTCGATCGATCCAAATGGCTGTTGCTAAGACAATTACAGATTTCAACGCCTATTGATAGAGGTATCAATCATCGAAATCGGAGCACAATTGCAGATTATCGAATTTCGTGGCTCTGAATTCGTTGGCTATAGCTCAGCTGATTTTCAATAAAATCGAATTTTCTACGACATGTGTAGAAATATTCGGGCGATCCAAATGGCTGTTGGCAAAACAATTACAGATCTCAAAGCCTATTGATAGAGGTATCAATCATCGAAATCGGAGCACCTGTGCAGAGTTTCGATTTTTGTGGCTCTGAATTTGTGGGCTATAGTTCAGGTGATTTTCAAGAAAATTGAATTTGCCACGACAAGTGTAGAAATATTCGATCGATCCAAATGGCTGTTGGTAAGACAATTACAGGTCTCAACACCTATTTATAGAGGAGGTATCAATCATCGAAATCGGAGCACATTTGCACATTTTCGAATTTTGTGGCTCTGAATTTGTGGGCTATAGTTCAGTTGATTTTTAAAAAAATTGAATTTTCCATGAAACGTGTAGAAATTTTCGATCGATCCAAATGGCCGTTGGTATGACAATTACAGGTCTCAACGCCTATTGATAGAGGTCTCAACGCCTATTGATAGAGGTGTCAATTATCGAAATCGGAGCACATTTGCAGATTTTAGAATTTTGTGGCTCGCTCAGCAGTGTTTCAGCTGGTTTAGTAGATTAATGGCGGTTAAACATTGTGCTTGTTGGCTAAGCAAGTCAGTCGAATTTTTTGAAAGATAATTCAAATTTTTATATACTAGTTATATGAATTAATGTTTACTTGTTGTCGGACCCAATATTTTGCATCACTCATTAAACTTATTTGTATCAGTGATATATTGAAAATTTTTTAAATATTGAAAATTCAGTAATCATTTTTCAAGCTTTCTGAGGATTTCGGATGTTTTGGTTTTTTTAATCACCAGCTGAACGCATTAAATGTAGCAAAGATTAACGCTATAGTAAAATGATCGTGAATAACGTGACAACCGCTATATCTCAGACTTAGATACCAATTTGCACTATTTGGAAGATTCTGTTTATTAACGATATAATAAATATTTGAAAATTCAAATCTGTGTGTACGATATGTCGTCGAAAAAAATCAGTTCATGTGTATGTGGAATACATCCTTTGGGCGACTATATTGATAATCTTTCCAAAAAAGTTATGTTGAAAATATCCAAATTAATTTATTTTAGTTTTGGTAAATGAAATAACCGGAAGTTATGAAATTTGGTTATAATGTAATTTTTATTTTACACAAATTTATTTTAATTAATTTCGATTTTTTTATTTTTTATTTATACAGCCAATCAGGTTTTATGTGTATGATGTTTTATCGACGAGATACACACGTGGCTGAAATTCAAATGGGCCACACCGCAACACGCCTAGAAGATGCATGCGCCTCAGATCATTTTGATGTCACAACAATACCATTTATAACATTGTTGACGAGTAATCCTGAGTCGGAGGTATGCCCCAAGGATGGTGTGTATACGTTGCGTGGACCAATTGGCCCGCCATATATAACGACACGACATAAACGTAACCACAGTAATAAAAATCATACGCATGGTCATCATCATGAGGTGGGCAATCGTCGTCATTCAACTTTAAGTTTTCGTAATTCTGAGGAAATCGATAAAAGTTCATGGCGTGGCTCAATACGCGGCATTTCAACACGTAATCGACGTTCTTATCTGGGTGCTTTGAATAATAGTGACGGCGACAACGAATATGAGGACAATAATAATTTGGAAGAGGATGATACGATAAATGAGAATTCGGAAAGTGAAGAACATGATCGACGACTGATTGCGGCAAAGAAAAAAGTTATTCACAAAAATTTCAAAGAACGTAAAAAACGAGATGTACCAATGTGCACGGCGAATGTAAATTCAAATCGACAACTTTTGGTGGGGTGTAGCGAACAAAATGTTATCGAAGTACGGCCACAGTGTATTGAAGATCGAGATGAAGGTAAATATTACATTATGAACGAGTACAAATTTCTTATTACAAAAAAAAAATGTTTTATTTTTAGTATACACGTGTCACGGATCGTGGACGGAAAATCAAACGGTTTATGTGATTGCGAAACATGCGGGGACACAGCATGGTGTATGTTTAACATATCGTACGACAGGCGAAAATAATCTACATTTGTATATAGGTGATTCGTGTTTTAGGGGTGGGGATATTCAATCACCCGATCATTATTTAGTAGTGAATTTGACAACTTCCGGTAAGTAGTTTAAGGCGCGAAACAAATTTCCTAAACCCTAATCTTATTTTTGTTGCATTTATTTTAGGCAAATGTTCGGATACAAATTCATCAAATAGGTCAACCTTAGTTAATGGATTCATTTTATTATTAACATTTTTAATTGTCATCAGATGACTTTATCCAACGACTACGACGGTGTCACCAGTTTAGGATGGATTATTAAAAAATTTATATTTTAAACAATTAAAACTAAATTAATAAATAATAATAATAATAAAAAAAATCAACAAACACTATAAAAGACGTACTAAGAAATATAAAAAATAAAAATGAATTAATTAATTATTAACAATATTAAATTAAAATAAATAAAAAAAATATTTTTTAATAATAAAAAGGATATAAAAAATTAAAAAAAAACTATTATAAATATATACTGTGTAATTTTTTTTTTTTATTTTTTTTAATTATAAAATGGACTCTAGATGTGCTCTAAACAACAAAAAAAAAAATTAATTAAACGATAAGATCATTAAAAAAATAATAAGAAACCCCCAGTTGCTCTTTAATATATAAAAAATAAAATAAAAAATTATTTCTAAAGATAAAACTAATTAATTAAAAAAAAGAAATTAAAATTCTTTTTACTAATTATTATTATTATTATTATTGTATTGATTAATTAAATAATCCTTATTGGTTAGCTACATAAATTGAATTACACACGAAAAATGAATAAATGCAAATTCATAATTCAATTTGGTTCCAATATATGCAGAAAAAAAAAATTAGGTTTTGTAAATATACCTTTTAATTTTATTCGATTATTTTAATTTTCAAATCACTAAATTTCGTATAAAATTTATTTAAATAAATAAAATTAGGGAATCATTTTATAAATTGATTGTAATTAATTTTTTTTTAACATTTTTTTTTTTGTTTCTTAAATTAAAATTTATTTTGTTTTAAGAGCCAAATACACGAAAGCACGCAGTCGCAATTCAATACATAAGTGTAAAACTTAATAATAATACTTTAATACACCGGTCTGTAGACAACGGTACCGCGGAAACCTAGCGTTCCGCCAGATGTACATTATATGGAATAATAAACAATTATTTATGTTTTTACTGAATAAATGCAAATTTGTACCTATCTTGTATAAAGTTTTAACATAGGAGGGTTCCGTCGCAAATTTGTTTGTGTTTAATAGAACAACGAATTTCCTATGTTAAAACTTTATACAAGATACAAATTTGCATATATTCAGTAAAAAAAAACATAAAAAATTGTTCCGCGGAACCCTAGTTTGAAGAACGCTGTTCTATTGGACTTTTACAGAAAGATCATACGATTCATTACAAAAACAAAGAAACCACAAAAACTTTGAATACACCTTTCACGGCTCTTTGTTACTAACACTACCGTGAATAAATTTTAATTATTCTCCTTCAGATTTAAATTTTCTTCACATATTCTTTGGCCCAGATTACAGCAAAGGTATATTTTATTGCCTAAATTTCATCTTACTTCAAAATAAAGGGCACAAGAAACGAGCCGTGACTATTAATTGTTTAAATAATATCTGGATCATGAAGTCTTTAGTTTTACTCTCTTCAGCGACTATGTGTCGTCATGTATTTGGCCTTAATCCTCAGCTGAGTTGTTTAATATTTTTTTCTTTTTTGTTAGAAATTTAGGTATTTGATATTTGAGGTGATACTAGATTATTTTTGCTAAATGTACAGAATTTAATAAGAAGAAATTTAAAAAATTAATCGATAAGAAACAAGAAACTAAAATAAATAAAAAAAAAAAACAAATTAAGAAATTTAAATTAATTTAAAAACATAAATTGATGAAGCTTATATAATTGTATTATTTAAATTTTTTTTTTTTTTAATTATTTATATTCAAAGTACGAGTAGTTTAGTTGTTAAACTTTTATAAATTGTATTTTACTTGGGATTATCCTTTCTGGCAGCATTAAATTACTATTTTTGTTTTGTTTTATATTTTTATTATTTTTTTTTCTTTTTAGTTTTTATAAATTTACATTTTTTGGGTTAAATAAATGCATTTAAATATGAATTTTGTAATTATTTTAAATTTTATTTATTTGAATGGTTTCTATGGCGTGAGCAATTAATTTTAATTACACTTTGACTTATTTAATTATGTTTTTTTTTTTTAATTTTAAATTATTCACGCTCCAGCATTTCGGGAAAAGTCTTTGAAGTCGGTTGTTTATTTTACAAATTGTGTTTGGTGCTGATGTTTTGAACGATTATAATTATTAATAAAAAGAAACGTCTCTTGAATTAATATTTCCAATGACTGTTGTTTTGTGTAATAACGAGTACCCCAACCAATTAATTCTTGCAAAAACCAGGTCATAAAATAATTACGAATAATATCTACTTTTATGAATAGTTTGGAGAACAAAATTTTAGTTATGAAAGGTATAAAAGTGATATTTCTGAAAAGCAGTAAATTGCCACTGACACAATAGCTATAGGATTCCATAAAATTATTCACGGTTGAAATAACATCGAATTGATATAATAACATATACCGTAATATTAACCGCTTATGAAATTTGATGTGAAATTTGAAGCTCATTTCACTGGCGTAAAAGAGTATCGGTTAGAACCGTTCCTTCCCTCAAAGGTCGATGGAAATTATTTTAAAATTTGTGCATTTCAGAAGCTTCCAGGAATTTTGATTAAATATTATCATGAAAAGTACAAACGAACGGCTTTACGAAGGTTAAGGGTGGTCTTTTACCAATCTTATTTTCCGAATAATACGAAATTTTTCCTTTAATTTGAATTAATTATTTACCTAATTAAATCGTGAAACCTCTAATACGCTACCGACTCTCTGAGACCATTTTAGTGTGTTTTACAAAAAACAATTCTACAGATTTCAGAATTAACCTTAAATTAATTGGTCTTTAAATATGTACACTATTCCATTTTTCTTTCAAACTCCAAATTTTGTCCGAACTCAGAGTGGACGAATATAAACTTTCAAATTTGAATCGGAAAAGCAGATAATTTTAAGCGAGAAAGAAGCCCTGTTTCAGAATTAAAGGTACTTTTACCATCTGATCAAATTTGACCCGGACTGGTAAAAAGAACAACATTTTTATGTATTTTAATACAAATCTTTATTATCGCCTTCAAAATAGGCTCCTTTTGAACCAATAAAATGGTTACGTGACGGCCCATTATCGTGGTGAAAAATTCATGAAAATTATGCAATAAACAACGAATTGCTTCACGTAGACACCTCAAAATGACCAAATAACATGCTTTATTGACTGTGGTTTATTCGGTTACATTTATAAATTCACGTTTCATCACCAGTAATAATTAGTTTGATGAATATAGGGTCATCAGCTACGTTGGCAAGCATCTCGTTTGCGACCTCTACTCGACGTACTTTTTGCCAGAAATGCAGGTCTTTCGGCACTAGTCGAGCGGCACCTCGTTTCATACCTAAAACATCAACCAAAATGTGTTAAGCCGAGCCATAAGAGATGTTGAGAGCCTCTGATATCTCTCTAATGTCAACACTACGATTTTCGAGCACAGTTTTCTTCACTTTGTCGATGTTATTGTCGTTAACAGAGGTAGATGAACGACTCACATGAAGCTTTCTACGACCCTCGCTGAATGCTTGATGCCACGCAAATAGTTGCGTTCTCGATAGATTAGACTCCCCAAATCACTTCCGCAACATTTCCAATAATTTCATAGCCGTAATTCCATTGGAAACACAAAATTTCAAGAAAACTCGTTGTTCAATTTTTTTTCATAGTAAAAATCTCCAGACAAAACTTTCTTTAACTCACACTAATGGATGTATTCTGCTGAAATGTCACACGAATGTCGAAGAAGGTTTTACCAACCTAAAAATAAAAAAATTTACCGATTCGCTTTAAGCGCACGGTAAATGGTCCAGTCCGGTCAAATTTGATCAGATGGTAGTTTAAATTCATACATTCTTTGAATTCCGTATTCAAAAATGGAAAAATTCTGAACTAACGAAAGCGGTACAACATCGCTTCAGTTCTATAATGAAAAGAAACACTTATTTATATTTGATCTGTAGTTTTGCTGGTATGTTAATTTGTTAGAGTTAGAGAAACAGTTGATAGCGAAAGAGGCACATAAAAGAAATAAGATCAAAAAAAAAATTAGGGTCTGCCTCACCCTCAATTGTCTTTACTAATCTAAAGTCAATGAATGCAAACAAGGCCACCGGACCTGATGGAATTCCAGTTCGAATATTGAAGGAGTTTGCCAGTGAATTGGCTCCAATATTATCTAAAATTTTCCTACTTTCATATAAGCAAGGTGACTACCCGAACGCCTGGAAGAATGCAATGGTGCAACCCGTACTGAAACGGGGTTGTGACAAAACTGACCCTTCGAGCTACCGGCCAATATCAATTGTGTCAGCCGTCGCTAAGGTCTTTGAGAAATGCGTCAATCAACATATAGTTAGATATCTTGAAATTAATAAACTAATTTCGGATAGACAATACGGCTTTCGTGAAAGCCGATCCACGACCGATCTCCTGACGTATGTCACGAACAAATGGAATCTCGCCCTAGAACACCACGGAGAGGCCTTTGCAATCGCCTTGGATATATCCAAGGCTTTTGATAAGGTATGGCATGAGAATCTTATTTGTAAACTTGTGGCATACGGGCTGGACTCGATGACCACCAGGTGGATTCAAAGCTATCTCAATGACCGAAAAATCAGCGTCGTGCTTAATGGGAGATCATCATCGACGCACTCCCCAAATGCCGGAGTCCCTCAGGGATCACCTTTGTCACCGACCCTGTTTTTGCTATACATCAACGATTTGCTGGATAGCACTGTAAACCCTATCCATAGCTTTGCGGATGATGCCACATTGCATTCTTCTATTTCATTCGAGGCGGAGCCTAGCATTACAGATCTAAATAATAAACGGTCAGAAGTCGTAACTTCTCTTAATTCCGATTTAAGCACAATATTTGAGTGGGGTAACAACAACTTAGTACAATTTAACGAAAAAAAGACACAAATATGCACATTCTCACGTAAAAAAAGTCGCAACGACTACCCATTTGTGGTAAAAAACCATATCCTTGTGGGTTGCGACTCAATTCGACTGCTTGGTGTTCAAATAAGTAACAAACTCAAATGGAATGAACACATTGTTGCATTAGCTAAATCAGCTTCAAAAAAACTCGGGCTCCTGAATCGATGCAGAAGGTTTTTCAAATCGCATCAAGTTCTCCAGATATATAAAACCTTCATCCGACCATGTATAGAGTATTGCTGTCAAGTTTGGGGAGGTGCGTCTGGTACCACCCTCCACTTATTGGACAGGGTTCAACGCCGCGCTATCAGAATAATTCGGAATCCCAGACTTACTCAAGAACTAGACAGCTTACAGCATCGCAGAGATGTTGCAGAACTCTGCGTCTTCTACAGATGCTTACATGGTAAATGTTCTGCAGAACTATCGGAGAAAATACCACCATTCGTTACAACAACAAGAGTAACAAGAGGAACAACTAATGCACATAGGTTTACGGTGAAGCTCCCGAAACCTCGAACTGAAGAAATCAAGCGCGAATTTATATACCGAACATCAAAAAAGTGGAATTCGCTAATACACTTCAAATTTCCGAAGGAATTCAAAATGAATAAATTTAAGGTAGCTATTAATCTTTACTTGCAGGATCGCGCATTGGGTGCAGAAGCTCTGACAGTTACAAGGAGCTAGGACCGTTAATAAGTCCGCTCTGCACCCAATTAAATAAATTATAAAAAAAAAAAAAAAAAAAAAAAAATAAGCACACGATAGAAGTGAAACTTCTGAATTAAAATAATTGAAGCCGGGTTCTAAAGTAAATTTCAGAGTTGCGATATTATTTTTTATTGATTTATTTATTCTCTTTTATTTTCATTTATAAATGTAACTTGAGGCTTATGATAGCTAAAATGTGACACAAATATTCACGTTTCTACAATATGTACGTATCGGCTAAAAATAGCGTCTGTTGTTGTTCCATGTCTCGTTGTGGATTTTGTAGGATCACCTATCATACGCAAATCGAATTAGTCTTTCAAAAATTTTATAAACGGCGTAGACATTTCTGTTGAAAAATTTACATTAAAATCTCCCCCAAGAATTATGGGTGTAGTTTTGTTAAATCTGAATTAAGTATTGGCGCTACTTGAGACGAATATGGAACTAACTTTTGATGAAGAAATCCAATAATGTTTTTAATACTTTGATTCGGTGATATATATACCGCTCCAATAACACCATTTGACCGTGCATTGTATAATATTGGCAGGCACATACCTCCCCTATTTCATCAAGTTGCACCCCAAATGATACCCTATCTAATATCTGTTGATGGAGTTAAAACAAGAGCAGTATCATCGACATTCTGGTAAATAGCAACACCACCAGATTAAACACTTGGCTGATTATATTTAACTATACAGTTGAAATTCGTCTCCGACAAAATTAAAACATTAGAGTGTTTGCCAACTCTATCTATAAGATCAACACTATGAACCTGTAAACTTTGAATGTTGAAGGTATAAAGTGATAAACCTGGCTTATTTCCTATGAAATCAATCAATTCAGATTCTAATGTGATGAGTGGATTCAGCAATAGTCAATATCCTTATGTCTTGACACGACGTATAAATTTTCGATTGCAATGACTCTTGAGAAAGCAACATAAAGTAATTGCACCGAGTGCGTTTTTTCATACTCGTATACGATTTCCCCGAATGTGCTCCTTGAGTTTTATGAATCGTCATAGAGCAGCCAGATATGAGAGCAAAATGACATCGTTTTACTACCATTGTTCTGTTATTTTTTTTTTTTTTTTTTTTTTTTTTTTTTTATCAATTTTTTTAATTGGGTGCAGAGCGGACTTATTAACGGTCCTAGCTCCTTGTAACTGTCAGAGCTTCTGCACCCAATGCGCGATCCTGCAAGTAAAGATTAATAGCTACCTTAAATTTATTCATTTTATATTATTTAAATAAATCGTAGAGTTACGTCGATTGATTGGCACTGCATTCAATGTAACATTATGTTCTTGCATAAATCCAGCAGCCTTCATTCTTAATTTTCTTCCAATTTTAATGTCAGGGAAAGTTAGCCAAACACGAGTTACTTCTTCACTTCCATTTTGTTCAACGTGTTGCCGACGGCGCCATTGGCCAATCCATCCGATACGTCGATATTGGTTGTTAGTATGTAATATTTATCAATAACAAAAATTATATTATATGGAAGTCCACCTGTGTCAATAGTAGACTTTTTATGCAGTTTTTGACGTAGTGATGCCAACTCTACAGCGTTATTGTAACCAGAATATACATCAGTCGCGATAGACGTTATTCTATTCTCAGCTTCGTTTAAAATTTTATTGTTATAGGCGTGAACAGATTGATTCCGAATAAAATAGACGAATACCATGAGAACATAATGTATTGACTTTGTTTTCCGTAAAGAAACGTTTCCTATTTTTTTTTAAATTCCAAAGTTAACATAAAATGTACCGCTAATCTGTTTGAGTCATTGATCGATCTGTGCTAATAATTCTGCGCCTATTATACCGACTTCGTTTAAAATTAAGACTCGGACGTACTTGAATTGAGTGCGATATTGGAGTGCGACTTCATATTATAACGGAAGTAGTTTTGACAAGGTGATTTTTAACGCAGTATGCACGGTGGTGCCGTTAATAGCCACAGCAGCTTTGCCAGTTGAAGCGCACTTAATATAAGCGTTATAGCAACCATCGTTATCAGTAAAGCGATTGTAAATTTCTATTAGAAGCTTAATGACAAACGTTTTACCACATCCCGCTGGGCAGAAAAGAAAATTTGAAATGATGGAGAATTAGGAGATAAGAGATGTGGTATAACAATACATGTAACAAAAGACTTCCTTGTTTATCACTAGTCATTCTCATTAATGGCAGGGCTCGTATTCTTGAAATTCGCCGAAAAAAGTCGCCGGTGACTTTGGTATAAAACAATTTAAATTTTCGACTAATATGACGTATTTCACTAGAAAATTATTGGCGACTTTTTTGGGTGAATTTCAAGAATATGGGCCCAGGAACTCCGAATTGTCCATTAAATCGGCTCTTCTTTTCGCGATGGAGCCTATAGTTTATCTAGCAAAGCGAGACGAAGACCATGGTTATGTTCAGAATTAGGATCGTTGTACAATTGTTGGAAAGAATTAGGATCCGGAGCAACGCCGGCTTCTGCATGTCCAGTTTCGTCTTCAGTATCATCATGAGCACGACATAATTGTCGACAAATCTCGATGGTTTTATGAATATCTAAATTTGATTCGAATTCTTTTCTTGCTTTCAAAATGAGTTCCTCATTGTCTTCATACATTTTTAGAAAGCACCACATTTTAGCCAATAGATCACGCTCTTCATTTCTAAATAGTATATGTATAGAAACAATTTCTCGTTTGTAGTTGGTGAAATCTGAAGACATATCATAATTTCTGTATCGAATAATCCGGGGCTCATTTCTTCTTGACACCGTTCCATATTATTTGACATTATAATGAAGCAACAAATTGAGCTAGAGAGACATTTTCTAGCTCTTCCCGTCGTTTTTCAAATTTATTAAACTAATTATCCTTCCAAATATTCGTAGAATCAACATCCACTTCTGATTGATCTAATTCTTTTTGAGTTTTTCTTACCCTCTGTCGTTCGGTAGGCCATACAGATGGAATATATTCAACTTTATGAGACGATTTGTCATTTTTCAATATTTGTCCCCGCGCTTGGGCAGCGCTGATTAATTTTTTTTAATTACATACAAAAACAAGTAAAATTATGTTTACAAATACAAGTTTCTTGTCTAAATTAGTGGATGTCCCCATACTTTTTTTTTATGATTAATAAAATTGAGTATGTTGCGATTAATAATAAATATCAAATTTTAAAATTAATTTAGTCGAAATTAATAATTTAATGAAACGTTCAAGACACATTTTTGACCATATAACTACATACGAAATATTTTAGCCACCAGTCAGCAAGCGTTGGAATTATATTTGGAAAGTCACTAATTGTATTAAAATTGAAATAAACAAAATCGAAACCAAAAAATCAAAAAATAGATTAAATATTATAAAAATACGAGATGCAATATATTGTATATTTTAATGCATTGTAGCATTTTAATTTTTTCTATCTCTTTTGTATGAGAATTGTTCATAAAAACAGCAAGTTAAAGTACTAATGCGTTTCACTTTGAAAAGCGTTTCATTTTTTTCAGACTTACTACCTTCGCTAAAGAAGTTTCACTTCAAAAAATTCTCGAATTCTCGAGAAAAATGTTTTTATGGGGGAAAAAAAAATTGTTTGGATTGTTTCTTGATGCAGAGTAGCTATACTCCAATACATTTCAAAAAATTTTAAAACCCAGAATTTTGTGTAATTTTCTACGTTTTAACATTCAATCCAAAGCCAATAAACCAAAAATTGCGTTCAAACAAAGCATCATGCTAAAAGTAGAACATTAATCGCTGATGTAATGCCAGCTAGTTTTAAGATAAATCCCTTTTGTCGCATATTTCTATGGTTTTCTGTATTACTTTGAAGCGAATTAAAAATTATCTAATATTTTAATCCATTTTCGAATGTGTACCTTTAAAACCATAAGCAATCTACAACTGGAATTAATTTTTCATACCATTTTTCCAATGATCAATGCATGTACTCATTTTATGGTTACTCCCCGGTTTTAGAGATTAAAACTTGTACCGAATCACCGGTATTGGCATCCGTAACATAGTCCTTTGAATAGAATGTTGCATAAAAACATCTCTCATAAAATTTATTTGTCCATTTTGCTTAAGAAATTTGTTTGCGCAAATCAGAAGTAAAACATGCTAATTTTTGGAGGAAATACAAAATAGGAAGTATTGGACGTTGAAGATTGAAGTACCGAATTATCTACCTTTATAATAAATTTTACTCTTTCGGACTTTCAAATTTTGAAATTTGTCAAGGTTTCCAGCACTAAAATCTCTCGAAAGCTCACTTTAGTCTAGGGTTGCCAACCTTTTGCATTTAATACCATTTTTTTTAGGGATTTAACTTGTGTAATATCACCATCGGAAAAAAAGACCG
This sequence comes from Tipula helvola, assembly GCA_963556165.1. Taxonomy (NCBI): domain Eukaryota; kingdom Metazoa; phylum Arthropoda; class Insecta; order Diptera; family Tipulidae; genus Tipula; species Tipula helvola. The sequence goes on along the minus strand of OY744482.1, from coordinate 292,541,111 downwards.
ACTGAATAATGGCGGACAGTTGTGATTTATCCGTATTATGAACTAAAATTCCAAATTCATCAGAAACAAAACATTATATTTGATAATTTGCTATAAACTAGAGCCAGTGCTCCTGTGCTTGAGCGGAAATTCTTGGTAATTCATATTATTGAGGAAACCCTTTTGTTTGGTCACTTCCACAATTTATTTTCATTTTACATATAAAAATCGTTATTTCGTCAAAAGGTGATATGATCATATCTAATAAAATTAAATGTGGAAGTAACTACGAATAAATATGTAAATTGTTTTATCATTTCTATAAACGCTAGATTTCTAAAGAATTTCTCCGTATATTGAATTATACATAACGTTAAGAATGAGATGCTACATAAATGTTAGGTTCCTTTCTCACCGATTTGCGAAAGCTTTTAGCTTGGCGTTGTTTGGTGTTGAGTTTATTCAAGATTGTCTATAATATTTTGAACAACTTTTCGAAATTTCTGCAATTGAGGAGACATTTTTCAAAAGGTCGTATTTCCATATACAACTTTTTTGACTTTTAATCATTAAAATTGGTTCATTCATCGAAACAAATGGAATATGTTTTTTGTGCTGTTCTAAAAAACAAAACTTGGCTTTTTTGGTCAAGTTTGTAGCAATAAGCCCGTTTAAAAAAAAAACGAATGGACGATTTTGGCCATCATACAACAAGCTCACTTTATGAACAGCAGTAGCTTAGATGGTGAAGTGTTATAAACACGACCGATGGCAAGCAGAGAAAACTTTTGGTTTATTTTAAATCGTTAAATAAAGAAATAAATCTATTGTCATAACCCCCACCAGTAGCAAGCGGACAGAATTAAATAGTAAAGTCAAAGCAAATATCAAGGTGTATAAAAGTAGAGTGAAATAAAAGTACACAGTGTTTTTAATTTCAAAATCCGAACGAACTCAGAAGCCCAGTTCGTAACAATATTTTTGCTATATGACATGATTTGGGTTTTATTTTTTGTATTTTGAAAATGATGATCATTGAAAATTTATAGTATGCAATTATATAACATTGGGAAAAGTCGGTCGCACAGAAATGACATTTTTAATACAGCATACATGTGACGTGAACACTGAAAGTACTCTCGCTATGTTTTTGGTTTTTTTTGTTTCTATTTTAATGTGATAAATAAAAAGAGACGAAATATTTTTATTTAATACAACATTTTACATGACACGTAACATTTTAACGCAACATTTAACATAACATTCTAACGCAGCTTGTAACATGAACCCAAAACTATGTAGTACCTTAAATGTTATACCAAACATAAAATAATTAACTTTGTGAAAGAAAAATAATTAAAGTTATTTTACAGTTTTGTAGTCCATCATAAGGCGTTTTTGAGTGTTTCGATTTTGTAGAGAAATGTATTTTAACCTTCTGAAACGGAATCCGTAATAAAATCACGATTAACCAAAAATGGAATTAAGTCCTTTTGAAAACACTCCTCGATTATTCCAGGTTTTGGAAATTTATCAAAACTGTCGTGTGAATGTGTGAGATAAAATATTATTCCAAGTTATTTGAGAAATTTTTCGAGTTTCCTTGGCATTAAGTTACATAGCGTTGTTTTTTGTTCGAGCTTATTCGAAATTATTTGCTTACTTATTATAAATATGCCACATTTTTCAAAACTTCCGCAATTTTTCGATTATTAATTTCAGCAAACGGCTTATAAATCCAAATTGGCTTTATTTTTATTTTTAATAATAAAATAAACAGATTCATACACAGAAACCTAACATTTCGCTTCAACACATTTAATTGCAACTATGTAAATTTCAGAACTTCGGAAAGTTAGCCTTTCATAATTCTTTTTACCTTTATATTTCATCCTGAAATGCTTGAAATGTAGCAAAAAATTGAACAATTTTTACGCCAATCAACGATTTTAATATTGGAAATGGGATCTGGGAGACAAATCGACGGCTTTAACGTTTTTGCCTTATTTAAGCAGAACGGTATGTGGGACAAATGAATTGGAAGTCTGATTGTTATTAATAATTTGTAAAGATAGGATTCCACAAATTACTTATAAATAAATTATTAGCACGGGTAAGTGAAAAGGGAAAGTGCTCGAATTTAAAGAATGAACAATTATTATTTAACACAAAAAATTATTATTTGGTAAACATCTATAATTTATATTATTAGGAAAAAACAAACCAATGTGATGTGTAAATAAATACAAAATTAATTTTTGAAATATTAAAACTTATTTAATAATTAAATTTATATGTAAAAATAAAATAATTCTAAACAAAAATTAAAATTAATTTAAAAATTAAATAAAAAAAAAAAATCTAAATAAATATAAAGAATCGAGTTAAAATGGTTTCAGCAAAGTAAAAAAAATATATAAACTTTTTGTGCTTACAGTGGAAAACCTGCGAAAATATAAAGTCAATGTTTAGAAGCTTAGCTTCAATCCCTGTAAACCCAACAAAAAAAAAAAAAACTGAATATAATTTTCTAGATAAATATAACAATAAATTGCGGTTAACCAAGAAAAACTATAAATATTTTGTTTTTAAATCTCAAATTAATTTTTTTTTAATAGAATATAAAAAAATCAGCGATCAACGAGATGAAATATATAATTTTATATGGAATTGAATTAATTTAAATAAGTATGTATACGTGAAATTATAACAACAATATAATATATATTATATATAAATATAAAATTTTAAAACTGTCAATTTTACAATTTTTTTTTAGGTTTAATTAAACTTATTTCCTAAACACAAAATCCGTTTTTAGAAACATATCGCATTAACAGAAATAGCCAGTATTGTTTTCATAAAACATAAATTTACTAACATAAAAAAAAATAAAAATAAAAAAAAAGTTGGCAGCATTTTATATAATAAAATCGTCAGTTTTCTGTTAATCAAAATAAAATAGTAAATGACAGGTAAAATAACAAAACTATTCATAGAAAAATATGTATTGGTCAAATTATTTTGTTTAATATTTTCTTAAATTTATGTATCATTTTTAATAGAAAATAAGTTAGATAGCTAAACTAAAACAAAAGAAACCAATTTAAAAAAAAACAAAGAAAATGTTATTTTTATTTTTACTCAATTATATAATTATTATAAAATAAAATATGTAAAAAGAAATATTTATAAAATTAAAATTAAAATGAAAAAATTAGTTATTACAAATAATACTATAAAAAATAATTATATAATTTTTATTTTTTTTTTTTTCTGAAAATAATTTAACAAAAAATATTAAAAAATTATAATGATAATAAAACAAAAAAAAAATGAAATTAATAATGCCGCTGTATCTAATAAAAAATAATTATAAAATGAAATAATAATAATAATAATATTTAATTATTATGTAATATTTTAATATTTATACCATTTATAATATTATAAATTAAATATTTTATTTGGTATATATAATTTAAAAACAGAAAGACAAGAAAACAAAACTGAATAAAGAAATAAATAAAACTAAAAAATGAAAAGAAAAAAAATTAAAAACTAAATGTGTCGCACTCTATACAAAATATAAAATGTAAACCATGAGATTGTTTTAGTTACTGACGGTCCCGAATTTTTGATAAACGAAATTATCTTCTAATTGGTAAGTAACAAGTCTTAAAACAAAAACTGCATCAAGACCAAGAAACTAACTATAAAGAAGAATAGCCAAACCAAAGCTGAATTGATATACTAAAGCAACCTTGATTATACAAACCTATAGTCTAATAAACATACATAGGTTTTATAAGGGAATTAGAAATGAGGAAAAAACCACTTTCTATAGTAAAATACATAAAACATAATGGGAATCACATTTTTCCAAAGAAAATTTTTTAAATGAAAACGTTACAAAGTCTTAATAATGATTTCTGAAATATTTTTGTAATGTCTGAATTTTAACACACATGAATGTCATTTAAGTACAGCATTCTGTTCAAATTGAAATAAAAGCTTACTACAAATCGTTTGGTCGTTAATTCAATATACATTACATAGATGGCAGTAATAAATTATTTGGTAAAATCGTACCAAAAGTTACCACCTGGGGAAATTTCAAGTTCAAAAACTGTAGGAAAAGCAAAACAAATTCACAAAATATTAAGAACGTGTGATAATTTTGTGATTAAATAATTGTTTTCGTATTTTTTCTGTAAACATCTTAGTCATCTGGCGTACAGTAGTAAAACTAGAGATAAATTTAGCAACTATTATTTTAATTCGTCAGAACCAAGTTTGGTGTAATTTTCAAAATGAAAGTTGGAGAAATATATTTTAGAAATAGTTTAATTCAGAGTAAATTCATTTTGTTCTTCTATCTCTTTATTTGAAACAATAGATAAAAAAAATAAAAATATTTTTTCTACAGGGAACGGCAGAATAAAAAATTTATTTTTGTTCTCAAAAACGGGAACGTTATTTAATTTCTGTTGTTCTTCTTCTGTTCGATGTATATGTTGAAAATATGAATTCATTATACATTTTTGGAACATCAATACTAAAATTTTTGGTTTCGTTCTCTCTTTTGAAACATTTAAAATGTTTAAATGTTTACATTTGTTGATTTTGTAGCACTTCACATAATTATGTAAAGTTTCGATTTTGATAAAATTCTATATGTGGGATTGAAATGGGATTTTTAAATGATTTTTGATGAGGTTAGGGCCAATTTGGATGGAACTTGGATATAACTCAAACGATTAAAACGAAAATCGACATTTGCGATGCAAATGGAGTTAATAAATGATTTTTTGATATAGTTCTGGAATATAGCCAATAAAAATGGAACTTGGCTACTTCTTAATCGATCATGATGGAAATGGGATTATAAAAAGGATTTTTGATGAAGTTCTGGAATATGACCAGTTAGGATGTAACTTTGCTATTACTCAACCGATTAAGCTGAAATTCGATATTTAAGATGTATTCGACATTTACGATCTTACATGATTCTTTGATAAAATTCTGAAACATAGCCAGTTAGCCAAAATATTTATGTTATGAAAATTCAATTTTTTTCAAAATCAACTGAACTGTAGCTCACAAATTCAGAGCCACAAAAATCGAAAATCTGCAAATGTGCTCCGATTTCGATGATTGAAACCTCTATCAACAGGCGTTGAGACCTGTAATTGTCATACAAACGGCCATTTGGATCGGTCAAATATTTCTACACGTTCCGTAGAAAATTCAATTTTTTTCAAAATCAACTGAACTATAGCCCACAAATTAAGAGCCACAAAATTCGAAAATCTGCAAATGTGCTCCGAGGAAATTTCAATTTATTTGAAAATCAACTGAACTATAGCCCACAAATTCAGAGCCACAAAATTCTAAAATCATCAAATGTAATCCGATTTCGATAATTGATACCTCTATCAATAGGCGTTGAGACCTGTAACTGTCATACAAACGGCCATTTGGATCGGTCAAATATTTCTACACGTTCCGTGGAAAATTCAATTTTTTAAAAATCAACTGAACTATAGCCCACAAATTCAGAGCCACAATATTCTAAAATCTGCCAATGTGATCCGATTTCGATAATATTGATACCTCGATCAATGGGCGTTAATGCCAGTAACTGTCACACAAACGGCCATTTGGATCGGTTAAATATTTCTACACGTTCCGTGGAAAATTCAATTTTTTTGAAAATCAACTGAACTATAGCCCACAAATTCAGAGCCACAAAATTCGAAAATCTGCAAATGTGCTCCGATTTCGATGATTGATACCTCTATCAATGGGCGTTGAGACCTGTAATTGTCATACAAACGGCCATTTGGATCGGTCGAATATTTCTACACGTTCCGTGGAAAATTCAAATTTTTTGAAAATCAACTTAACTATAGCCCACAAATTCAGAGCCACAAAATTCTAAAATCTGCAAATGTGATCCGATTTCGATAATATTGATACCTCTATCAATGGGCGTTGAGACCTGTAATTGTCATACAACCGGCCATTTGGATCGGTAGAATATTTCTACACGTTCCGTGGAAAATTCAAAATTTTCAAAATCAACTGAACTATAGCCTACAAATTCAGAGCCACAAAAATCGAAAATCTGCCAATGTGCTCCGATTTCGATGATTGATACCTCTATCAATAGGCGTTGAGACCTGTAATTGTCATACAAACGGCCATTTGGATCGGTCAAATATTTCTACACGTTCCGTGGAAAATTCAATTTTTTTGAAAATCAACTGAACTATAGCCCACAAATTCAGAGCCACAAAATTCGAAAATCTGCAAATGTGCTCCGATTTCGATGATTGATACCTCTATCAATGGGCGTTGAGACCTGTAATTGTCATACAAACGGCCATTTGGATCGGTCGAATATTTCTACACGTTCCGTGGAAAATTCAAATTTTTTGAAAATCAACTTAACTATAGCCCACAAATTCAGAGCCACAAAATTCTAAAATCTGCAAATGTGATCCGATTTCGATAATATTGATACCTCTATCAATGGGCGTTGAGACCTGTAATTGTCATACAACCGGCCATTTGGATCGGTAGAATATTTCTACACGTTCCGTGGAAAATTCAAAATTTTCAAAATCAACTGAACTATAGCCTACAAATTCAGAGCCACAAAAATCGAAAATCTGCCAATGTGCTCCGATTTCGATGATTGATACCTCTATCAATAGGCGTTGAGACCTGTAACTGTCATACAAACGGCCATTTGGATCGGTCGAATATTTCTACACGTTCCGTGGAAAATTTAAATTTTTTAAAATCAACTGAACTACAGCCCACAAATTCAGAGCCAGAAAAATCGAAAATCTGCCAATGTGCTCCGATTTCGATGATTGATACCTCTATCAATGGGCGTTGAGACCTGTAATTGTCATACAAACGGCCATTTGGATCGGTCAAATATTTCTACACGTTCCGTGGGAAATTCAATTTTTTTGAAAATCAACTGAACTATAGCCCACAAGTTCAGAGCCACAAAAATCGAAAATCTGTAAATGTGCTCCGATTTCGATGATTGATACCTCTATCAATAGGCGTTGAGACCTGTAATTGTCATACAAACGGCCATTTGGATCGGTCAAATATTTCTACACGTTCCGTGGAAAATTCAATTTTTTAAAAATCAACTGAACTATACCCCACAAATTCAGAGCCACAAAAATCAAAAATCTGCCAATGTGCTCCGATTTCGATAATTGATACCTCTATCAATAGGCGTTGAGACCTGTAATTGTCATACAAACGGCCATTTGGATCGGTCGAATATTTCTACACGTTCCGTGGAAAATTCAATTTTTTTTCAAAATCAACTGAACTGTAGCCCACAAATTCAGAGCCAGAAAAATCGAAAATCTGCAAATGTGCTCCGAATTCAATGATTGATACCTCTATCAATAGGCGTTGAGACCTCTAACTGTCATACAAACGGCCATTTGGATCGGTCGAATATTTCTACACGTTCCGTGGAAAATTCAATTTTTTTCAAAATCAACTGAACTGTAGCCCACAAATTCAGAGCCACAAAAATCGAAAATCTGTAAATGTCCTCCGATTTCGATGATTGATACCTCTATCAACAGGCGTTGAGACCTGTACCTGTCATACAAACGGTCATTTGGATCGGTCAAATATTTCTACACGTTCCGTGGAAAATTCAATTTATTTGAAAATCAACTGAACTAAAGCTCACAAATTCAGAGCCACAAAAATCGAAAATCTGCAAATATGCTCCGATTTCGATAATTGATACCTCTATCAATAGGCGTTGAGACCTGTAACTGTCATACAAACGGCCATTTGGATCGGTCGAATATTTCTACACGTTCCGTGGAAAATTCAATTTTTTTCAAAATCAACTGAACTGTAGCCCACAAAATCAGGGCCACAAAAATCGAAAATCTGTAAATGTGCTCCGATTTCGATTATTGATACCTCTGTCAATAGGCGTTGAGACCTGTAACTGTCATACAAACGGCCATTTGGATCGGTCAAATATTTCTACACGTTCCGTGGAAAATTCAATTTTTTTTCAAAATCAACTGAACTGTAGCCCACAAATTCAGAGCCACAAAAATCGAAAATCTGTAAATGTCCTCCGATTTCGATGATTGATACCTCTATCAATAGGCGTTGAGACGTGTAATTGTCATACAAACGGCCATTTGGATCTGTCGAATATTTCTACACGTTCCGTGGAAATTTCAATTTATTTCAAAATCAACTGAACTATAGCCCACAAATTCAGAGCCACAAAAATCGAAAATCTGCAAACGTGCTCCGATTTCGATGATTGATACCTCTATCAATAGCCGTTGAGACCTTTAATTGTCATACAAACGGCCATTTGGATCGGTCGAATATTTCTACACGTTCCGTGGAAAATTCAATTTTTTTCAAAATCAACTGAACTATAGCCCACAAATTCAGAGCCACAAAAATCGAAAATCTGCAAACGTGCTCCGATTTCGATGATTGATACCTCTATCAATAGCCGTTGAGACCTTTAATTGTCATACAAACGGCCATTTGGATCGGTCGAATATTTCTACACGTTCCGTGGAAAATTCAATTTTTTTCAAAATCAACTGAACTATAGCCCACAAATTCAGAGCCACAAAAATCGAAAATCTGCAAACGTGCTCCGATTTCGATGATTGATACCTCTATCAATAGCCGTTGAGACCTTTAATTGTCATACAAACGGCCATTTGGATCGGTCGAATATTTCTACACGTTCCGTGGAAAATTCAATTTTTTTCAAAATCAACTGAACTATAGCCCACAAATTCAGAGCCACAAAAATCGAAAATCTGCCAATGTGCTCCGATTTCGATGATTGATACCTCTATCAATAGGCGTTGAGACGTGTAATTGTCATACAAACGGCCATTTGGATCTGTCGAATATTTCTACACGTTCCGTGGAAATTTCAATTTATTTCAAAATCAACTGAACTATAGCCCACAAATTCAGAGCCACAAAAATCGAAAATCTGCAAACGTGCTCCGATTTCGATGATTGATACCTCTATCAATAGCCGTTGAGACCTTTAATTGTCATACAAACGGCCATTTGGATCGGTCGAATATTTCTACACGTTCCGTGGAAAATTCAATTTTTTTCAAAATCAACTGAACTATAGCCCACAAATTCAGAGCCACAAAAATCGAAAATCTGCAAACGTGCTCCGATTTCGATGATTGATACCTCTATCAATAGCCGTTGAGACCTTTAATTGTCATACAAACGGCCATTTGGATCGGTCGAATATTTCTACACGTTCCGTGGAAATTTCAATTTTTTTGAAAATCAACTGAACTATAGCCCACAAATTCAGAGCCACAAAAATCGAAAATCTGCAAACGTGCTCCGATTTCGATAATTGATACCTTTATCAATAGGCGTTGAGACCTGTAATTGTCATACAAACGGCCATTTGGATCGATCGAATGTTTCTACACGTTCCGTGGAAATTTCAATTTTTTGAAAATCAACTGAACTATAGCCCACAAATTCAAAGCCACAAAAATCGAAAATCTGCAAATGTCCTCCGATTTCGATGATTGATACCTCTATCAACAGGCATTGAGACCTGTAACTGTCATACAAACGGCCATTTGGATCGGTCGAATATTTCTACACGTTCCGTGGAAAATTCAATTTTTTTTCAAAATCAACTGAACTATAGCCCACAAATTCAGAGCCACAAAAATCGAAAATCTGCAAACGTGCTCCGATTTCGATAATATTAATACCTCTATCAATAGGCGTTGAGACCTGTAACTGTCATACAAACGGCCATTTGGATCGGTCGAATATTTCTACACGTTCCGTGAAAATTTCAATTTTTTTCAAAATCAACTGAACTATAGCCCACAAATTCAAAGCCACAAAAATCGAAAATCTGCAAGTGTGCTCCGATTTCGATGATTGATACCTCTATCAATAGGCGTTGAGACCTGTAACTGTCATACAAACGGCCATTTGGATCGGTCGAATATTTCTACACATTTCGTGGAAATTTCAGTTTTTTTGAAAATCAACTGAACTATAGCCCACAAATTCAAAGCCACAAAAATCGAAAATCTGCAAGTGTGCTCCGATTTCGATGATTGATACCTCTATCAATAGGCGTTGAGACCTGTAACTGTCATACAAATGGCAATTTGGATCTGTCGAATATTTCTACACGTTCCGTGGAAAATTCAATTTTTTTCAAAATCAACTGAACTATAGCCCACAAATTCAGAGCCACAAAAATCGAAAATCGTTAAATGTGCTCCGATTTCGATGATTGATACCTCTATCAACAGGCGTTGAGACCTGTAATTGTCATACAAACGGCCATTTGGATCGGTCAAATATTTCTACATGTTCCGTGGAAAATTCAATTTTTTTTAAAATCAACTGAACTATAGCCCACAAATTCAGAGCCAGAAAAATCGAAAATCTGCCAATGTGATCCGATTTCGATAATTGATACCTCTATCAATAGGCGTTGAGACCTGTACCTGTCATACAAACGGTCATTTAGATCGGTCGAATATTTCTACACGTTCCGTGGAAAATTCAATTTTTTTGAAAATCAACTGAACTATAGCCCACAAATTCAGAGCCACAAAAATCGAAAATCTGCAAATGTGCTCCGATTTCGATAATTGATACCTCTATCAATAGGCATTGAGACCTGTAAATGTCATACAAACGGCCATTTGGATCGGTTGAATATTTCTACACGTTCCGTGGAAAATTCAATTTTTTTTCACAATCAACTGAACTGTAGCCCACAAATTTAGAGCCACAAAATTCTAAAATCTGCAAATGTGCTCTGATATCGATGATTGATACCTCTATCAAAAGGCGTTGAGACCTGTAACTGTCATACAAACGGCCATTTGGATCGGTCAAATATTTCTACACGTTCCGTGGAAAATTCAATTTATTTCAAAATCAACTGAACTATAGCCCACAAATCCATAGCCACAAAAATCGAAAATCTGCAATTGTGCTCCGATTTCGATGATTGATACCTCTATCAATAGGCGTTGAGACCTGTAACTGTCATACAAACGGCCATTTGGATCAGTCAAATATTTCTACACGTTCCGTGGAAAATTCAGTTTTTTTGAAAATCAAGTGAACTATAGCCCACAATTTCAGAGCCACAAAAATCGAAAATCTGCAAATGTCCTCCTATGTCGATGATTGATACCTCTATCAAAAGGCGTTGAGACCTGTAATTGTCATACAAACGGCCATTTGGATCGGTCAAATATTTCTACACGTTGCGTGGAAAATTCAATTTTTTTCAAAATCAACTGAACTATAGCCCACAAATTCAGAGCCACAAAAATCGAAAATCTGCCAATGTGCTCCGATTTCGATGATTGATACCTCTATCAATAGGCGTTGAGACGTGTAATTGTCATACAAACGGCCATTTGGATCTGTCGAATATTTCTACACGTTCCGTGGAAATTTCAATTTTTTTCAAAATCAACTGAACTATAGCCCACAAATTCAGAGCCACAAAAATCGAAAATCTGCAAACGTGCTCCGATTTCGATGATTGATACCTCTATCAATAGCCGTTGAGACCTTTAATTGTCATACAAACGGCCATTTGGATCGGTCGAATATTTCTACACGTTCCGTGGAAAATTCAATTTTTTCAAAATCAACTGAACTATAGCCCACAAATTCAGAGCCACAAAAATCGAAAATCTGCAAACGTGCTCCGATTTCGATGATTGATACCTCTATCAATAGCCGTTGAGACCTTTAATTGTCATACAAACGGCCATTTGGATCGGTCGAATATTTCTACACGTTCCGTGGAAAATTCAATTTTTTTGAAAATCAACTGAACTATAGCCCACAAATTCAGAGCCACAAAAATCGAAAATCTGCAAACGTGCTCCGATTTCGATAATTGATACCTTTATCAATAGGCGTTGAGACCTGTAATTGTCATACAAACGGCCATTTGGATCGGTCGAATATTTCTACACGTTCCGTGGAAAATTCAATTTTTTTCAAAATCAACTGAACTATAGCCCACAAATTCAGAGCCAGAAAAATCGAAAATCTGCAAATATGCTCCGATTTCGATAATTGATACCTCTATCAACAGGCGTTGAGACCTGTAATTGTCATACAAACGTCCATTTGGATCGATCGAATGTTTCTACACGTTCCGTGGAAATTTCAATTTTTTGAAAATCAACTGAACTATAGCCCACAAATTCAAAGCCACAAAAATCGAAAATCTGCAAATGTCCTCCGATTTCGATGATTGATACCTCTATCAACAGGCATTGAGACCTGTAACTGTCATACAAACGGCCATTTGGATCGGTCGAATATTTCTACACGTTCCGTGGAAAATTCAATTTTTTTTCAAAATCAACTGAACTATAGCCCACAAATTCAGAGCCACAAAAATCGAAAATCTGCAAACGTGCTCCGATTTCGATAATATTAATACCTCTATCAATAGGCGTTGAGACCTGTAACTGTCATACAAACGGCCATTTGGATCGGTCGAATATTTCTACACGTTCCGTGAAAATTTCAATTTTTTTCAAAATCAACTGAAATGTAGCCCACAAATTCAGAGCCAGAAAATTCTAAAATCTGCCAATGTGATCCGATTTCGATAATTGATACCTCAATCAATAGGCATTGAGACCTGTAAATGTCATACAAACGGCCATTTGGATCGGTCAAATATTTCTACACGTTCCGTGGAAAATTCATTTTTTTTCAAAATCAACTGAACTATAGCCCACAAATTCAGAGCCACAAAATTAGAAAATCTTCAAATGTGATCCGATTTCGATAATTGATACCTCTATCAATAGGCGTTGAGACCTGTAATTGTCATACAAACGGCTATTTGGATCGGTCGAATATTTCTACACGTTCCATGGAAAATTCAATTTTTTTCAAAATCAACTGAACTATAGCCCACAAATTCAGAGCCACAAAAATCGAAAATCTGCAAACGTGCTCCGATTTCGATGATTGATACTTTTATCAATCGGCGTTGAGACCTGTAACTGTCATAAAAACGGCCATTTGGATCGGTCGAATATTTCTACACATTTCGTGGAAATTTCAGTTTTTTTGAAAATCAACTGAACTATAGCCCACAAATTCAAAGCCACAAAAATCGAAAATCTGCAAGTGTGCTCCGATTTCGATGATTGATACCTCTATCAATAGGCGTTGAGACCTGTAACTGTCATACAAACGGCCATTTGGATCGGTCGAATATTTCTACACATTTCGTGGAAATTTCAGTTTTTTTGAAAATCAACTGAACTATAGCCCACAAATTCAAAGCCACAAAAATCGAAAATCTGCAAGTGTGCTCCGATTTCGATGATTGATACCTCTATCAATAGGCGTTGAGACCTGTAACTGTCATAAAAATGGCAATTTGGATCTGTCGAATATTTCTACACGTTCCGTGGAAAATTCAATTTTTTTCAAAATCAACTGAACTATAGCCCACAAATTCAGAGCCACAAAAATCGAAAATCGTTAAATGTGCTCCGATTGCGATGATTGATACCTCTATCAACAGGCGTTGAGACCTGTAATTGTCATACAAACGGCCATTTGGATCGGTCAAATATTTCTACATGTTCCGTGGAAAATTCAATTTTTTTTAAAATCAACTGAACTATAGCCCACAAATTCAGAGCCAGAAAAATCGAAAATCTGCCAATGTGCTCCGATTTCGATAATTGATACCTCTATCAATAGGCGTTGAGACCTGTAACTATCATACAAACGGCCATTTGAATCTGTCGAAAATTTCTACACGTTCGGTGGAAATTTCAGTTTTTTTGAAAATCAACTGAACTATAGCCCACAAATTCAGAGCCAGAAAAATCGAAAATCTGCAAATGTGCTCCGAATTCAATGATTGATACCTCTATCAATAGGCGTTGAGACCTGTAACTGTCATACAAACGGCCATTTGGATCTGTCGAATATTTCTACACGTTCCGTGGAAATTTCAGTTTTTTTGAAAATCAACTGAACTGTACCCCACAAATTCAGAGCCACAAAATTCCAAAATCTTCAATTGTGATCCGATTTCGATACTTGATGCCTGTATCAATAGGCGTTGAGACCTGTAATTGTCATACAAACGGCCATTTGGATCGGTCAAATATTTCTACACGTTCCGTGGAAAATTCAATTTTTTTGAAAATCAACTGAACTATAGCCCTCAAATTCAGAGCCAGAAAAATCGAAAATCTGCCAATATGCTCCGATTTCGATAATTGATACCTCTATCAATAGGCGTTGAGACCTGTAATTGTCATACAAACGGCCATTTGGATCGGTCGAATATTTCTACACGTTCCGTGGAAATTTCCTAATATAGAACTATAGCCCACAAATTCAGAGCCACAAAAATCGAAAATCTGCCAATGTGCTCCGATTTCGAGATAATTGATACCTCTATCAATAGGCGTTGAGACCTGTAACTATCATACAAACGGCCATTTGAATCTGTCGAAAATTTCTACACGTTCGGTGGAAATTTCAGTTTTTTTGAAAATCAACTGAACTATAGCCCACAAATTCAGAGCCAGAAAAATCGAAAATCTGCAAATGTGCTCCGAATTCAATGATTGATACCTCTATCAATAGGCGTTGAGACCTGTAACTGTCATACAAACGGCCATTTGGATCTGTCGAATATTTCTACACGTTCCGTGGAAATTTCAGTTTTTTTGAAAATCAACTGAACTGTACCCCACAAATTCAGAGCCACAAAATTCCAAAATCTTCAATTGTGATCCGATTTCGATACTTGATGCCTGTATCAATAGGCGTTGAGACCTGTAATTGTCATACAAACGGCCATTTGGATCGGTCAAATATTTCTACACGTTCCGTGGAAAATTCAATTTTTTGAAAATCAACTGAACTATAGCCCTCAAATTCAGAGCCAGAAAAATCGAAAATCTGCCAATATGCTCCGATTTCGATAATTGATACCTCTATCAATAGGCGTTGAGACCTGTAATTGTCATACAAACGGCCATTTGGATCGGTCAAATATTTCTACACGTTCCGTGGAAAATTCAATTTTTTTTCAAAATCAACTGAACTATAGCCCACAAATTCAGAGCCACAAAACTCTAAAATTTTCAAATGTGATCCGATTTCGATAATTAATACCTCTATCAATAGCAATAGGCGTTGAGACCTGTAACAGTCATACAAACGTCCATTTGAATCGGTCGAATATTTCTACACGTTCCGTGGAAAGTTAAATTTTTTGAAAATCAACTGAACTATAGCCCACAAATTCAGAGCCGCAAAAATCGAAAATCTGCAAACGTGCTCCGATTTCGATAATTGATACCTCTATCAATAGGCGTTGAGACCTGTAACTGTCATACAAACGGCCATTTGGATCGGTCAAATATTTCTACACGTTCCGTGGAAAGTTAAATTTTTTGAAAATCAACTGAACTATAGCCCACAAATTCAGAGCCACAAAATTCTAAAATCTTCAAATGTGATCCGATTTCGATGATTGATACCTCTATCAATAGGCGTTGAGACCTGTAACTGTCATACAAACGACCATTTGGATCGATCAAATATTTCTACACGTTCCGTGGAAAATTCAATTTTTTTTCAAAATCAACTGAACTATAGCCCACAAATTCAGAGCCACAAAAATCGAAAATCTGCAAATGTGCTCCGATTTCGATGATTGATACCTCAATCAACAGGCGTTGAGACCTGTAATTGTCATATAAACGGCCATTTGGATCGGTCAAATATTTCTACACGTTCCGTGGAAAATTCAATTTTTTTCAAATCAACTGAACTATAGCCCACAAATTCAGAGCCAGAAAAATCGAAAATCTTCAAATGTGATCCGATTTCGATGATTGATACCTCAATCAACAGGCGTTGAGACCTGTAATTGTCATATAAACGGCCATTTGGTTCGGTCAAATATTTCTATACGTTCCGTGGAAAATTCAATTTTTTTTCAAAATCAACTGAACTATAGCCCACAAATTCAGAGCCACAAAATTCTAAAATCTTCAAATGTGATCCGATTTCGATGATTGATACCTCTATCAATAGGCGTTGAGACCTGTAACTGTCATACAAACGGCCATTTGGATCTGTCGAATATTTCTACACGTTCCGTGGAAATTTCAATTTTTTTTCAAAATCAACTGAACTATAGCCCACAAATTCAGAGCCACAAAAATCGAAAATCTGCAAATGTGCTCCGATTTCGATGATTGATACCTCAATCAACAGGCGTTGAGACCTGTAATTGTCATATAAACGGCCATTTGGTTCGGTCAAATATTTCTATACGTTCCGTGGAAAATTCAATTTTTTTTCAAAATCAACTGAACTATAGCCCACAAATTCAGAGCCACAAAATTCTAAAATCTTCAAATGTGATCCGATTTCGATAATTGATACCTCAATCAACAGGCGTTGAGACCTGTAATTGTCATATAAACGGCCATTTGGTTCGGTCAAATATTTCTATACGTTCCGTGGAAAATTCAATTTTTTTTGAAAATCAACTGAACTATAGCCCTCAAATTCAGAGCCAGAAAAATCGAAAATCTGCCAATATGCTCCGATTTCGATAATTGATACCTCTATCAATAGGCGTTGAGACCTGTAACTGTCATACAAACGGCCATTTGGATCGGTCGAACATTTCTACACGTTCCGTGGAAAATTCAATTTTTTTTCAAAATCAACTGAACTATAGCCCTCAAATTCAGAGCCAGAAAAATCGAAAATCTGCCAATATGCTCCGATTTCGATAATTGATACCTCTATCAATAGGCGTTGAGACCTGTAACTGTCATACAAACGGCCATTTGGATCGGTCGAATATTTCTACACGTTCCGTGGAAAATTCAATTTTTTTTCAAAATCAACTGAACTATAGCCCTCAAATTCAGAGCCAGAAAAATCGAAAATCTGCCAATATGCTCCGATTTCGATAATTGATACCTCTATCAATAGGCGTTGAGACCTGTAACTGTCATACAAACGGCCATTTGGATCGGTCGAACGTTTCTACACGTTCCGTGGAAAATTCAATTTTTTTTCAAAATCAACTGAACTATAGCCCTCAAATTCAGAGCCAGAAAAATCGAAAATCTGCCAATATGCTCCGATTTCGATAATTGATACCTCTATCAATAGGCGTTGAGACCTGTAACTGTCATACAAACGGTCATTTGGATCGGTCGAACATTTCTACACGTTCCGTGGAAAATTCAATTTTTTTTCAAAATCAACTGAACTATAGCCCTCAAATTCAGAGCCAGAAAAATCGAAAATCTGCCAATATGCTCCGATTTCGATAATTGATACCTCAATCAACAGGCGTTGAGACCTGTAATTGTCATACAAACGGCCATTTGGATCGGTCAAATATTTCTACACGTTCCGTGGAAAATTCAATTTTTTTTGAAAATCAACTGAACTATAGCCCACAAATTCAGAGCCACAAAAATCTAAAATCTTCAAATGTGATCCGATTTCGATAATTGATACCTCTATCAATAGGCGTTGAGACCTGTAACTGTCATACAAACGGTCATTTGGATCGGTCGAATATTTCTACACGTTCCGTGGAAATTTCAATTTTTTTGAAAATCAACTGCACTATAGCCCACAAATTCAGAGCCACAAAAATCGAAAATCTGCAAATGTGCTCCGATTTCGATGATTGATACCTCAATCAACAGGCGTTGAGACCTGTAATTGTCATATAAACGGCCGTTTGGTTCGGTCAAATATTTCTACACGTTCCGTGGAAAATTCAATTTTTTTTCAAAATCAACTGAACTATAGCCCACAAATTCAGAGCCACAAAATTCTAAAATCTTCAAATGTGATCCGATTTCGATAATTGATACCTCTATCAATAGGCGTTGAGACCTGTAACTGTCATACAAACGGCCATTTGGATCGGTCGAATATTTCTACACGTTGAACTATAACCCTCAAATTCAGAGCCAGAAAAATCGAAAATCTGCCAATATGCTCCGATTTCGATAATTGATACCTCAATCAACAGGCGTTGGGACCTGTAATTGTCATACAAATGGCCATTTGGATCGGCCAAATATTTCTAAACGTTCCGTGGAAAATTCAATTTTTTTTCAAAATCAACTGAACTATAGCCCACAAATTCAGAGCCACAAAATTCTAAAATCTTCAAATGTGATCCGATTTCGATAATTGATACTTCTATCAATAGGCGTTGAGACCTGTAACTGTCATACAAACGGCCATTTGGATCGGTCGAACATTTCTACACGTTCCGTGGAAAATTCAATTTTTTTTCAAAATCAACTGAACTATAGCCCTCAAATTCAGAGCCAGAAAAATCGAAAATCTGCCAATATGCTCCGATTTCGATAATTGATACCTCAATCAACAGGCGTTGAGACCTGTAATTGTCATACAAACGGCCATTTGGATCGGTCGAACATTTCTACACGTTCCGTGGAAAATTCAATTTTTTAAAAATCAACTGAACTATAGCCCACAAATTCAGAGCCACAAAAATCGAAAATCTTCAAATGTGATCCAATTTCGATAATTGATACCTCTATCAATAGGCGTTGAGACCTGTAACTGTCATACAAACGGTCATTTGGATCGGTCGAATATTTCTACACGTTCCGTGGAAATTTCAATTTTTTTTTCAAAATCAACTGCACTATAGCCCACAAATTCAGAGCCACAAAAATCAAAAATCTGCAAATGTGCTCCGATTTCGATGATTGATACCTCAATCAACAGGCGTTGAGACCTGTAATTGACATATAAACGGCCATTTGGATCGGTCAAATATTTCTACACGTTCCGTGGAAAATTCAATTTTTTTTCAAAATCAACTGAACTATAGCCCTCAAATTCAGAGCCAGAAAAATCGAAAATCTGCCAATATGCTCCGATTTCGATAATTGATACCTCTATCAATAGGCGTTGAGACCTGTAACTGTCATACAAACGGCCATTTGAATCGGTCAAATATTTCTACACGTTCCGTGGAAAGTTTAGTTTTTTGAAAATCAACTGAACTATAGCCCACAAATTCAGAGCCACAAAAATCGAAAATCTGCAATTGTGCTCCGATTTCGATGATTGATACCTCTATCAATAGGCGTTGAGACCTGTAACTGTCATACAAACGACCATTTGGATCGATCAAATATTTCTACACGTTCCGTGGAAAATTCAATTTTTTTTCAAAATCAACTGAACTATAGCCCACAAATTCAGAGCCACAAAAATCGAAAATCTGCAAATGTGCTCCGATTTCGATGATTGATACCTCAATCAACAGGCGTTGAGACCTGTAATTGTCATATAAACGGCCATTTGGTTCGGTCAAATATTTCTATACGTTCCGTGGAAAATTCAATTTTTTTTCAAAATCAACTGAACTATAGCCCACAAATTCAGAGCCACAAAATTCTAAAATCTTCAAATGTGATCCGATTTCGATAATTGATACCTCAATCAACAGGCGTTGAGACCTGTAATTGTCATATAAACGGCCATTTGGTTCGGTCAAATATTTCTATACGTTCCGTGGAAAATTCAATTTTTTTTGAAAATCAACTGAACTATAGCCCTCAAATTCAGAGCCAGAAAAATCGAAAATCTGCCAATATGCTCCGATTTCGATAATTGATACCTCTATCAATAGGCGTTGAGACCTGTAACTGTCATACAAACGGCCATTTGGATCGGTCGAACATTTCTACACGTTCCGTGGAAAATTCAATTTTTTTTCAAAATCAACTGAACTATAGCCCTCAAATTCAGAGCCAGAAAAATCGAAAATCTGCCAATATGCTCCGATTTCGATAATTGATACCTCTATCAATAGGCGTTGAGACCTGTAACTGTCATACAAACGGCCATTTGGATCGGTCGAATATTTCTACACGTTCCGTGGAAAATTCAATTTTTTTTCAAAATCAACTGAACTATAGCCCTCAAATTCAGAGCCAGAAAAATCGAAAATCTGCCAATATGCTCCGATTTCGATAATTGATACCTCTATCAATAGGCGTTGAGACCTGTAACTGTCATACAAACGGCCATTTGGATCGGTCGAACGTTTCTACACGTTCCGTGGAAAATTCAATTTTTTTTCAAAATCAACTGAACTATAGCCCTCAAATTCAGAGCCAGAAAAATCGAAAATCTGCCAATATGCTCCGATTTCGATAATTGATACCTCTATCAATAGGCGTTGAGACCTGTAACTGTCATACAAACGGTCATTTGGATCGGTCGAACATTTCTACACGTTCCGTGGAAAATTCAATTTTTTTTCAAAATCAACTGAACTATAGCCCTCAAATTCAGAGCCAGAAAAATCGAAAATCTGCCAATATGCTCCGATTTCGATAATTGATACCTCAATCAACAGGCGTTGAGACCTGTAATTGTCATACAAACGGCCATTTGGATCGGTCAAATATTTCTACACGTTCCGTGGAAAATTCAATTTTTTTTGAAAATCAACTGAACTATAGCCCACAAATTCAGAGCCACAAAAATCTAAAATCTTCAAATGTGATCCGATTTCGATAATTGATACCTCTATCAATAGGCGTTGAGACCTGTAACTGTCATACAAACGGCCATTTGGATCTGTCGAATATTTCTACACGTTCCGTGGAAATTTCAATTTTTTTTGAAAATCAACTGAACTATAGCCCACAAATTCAGAGCCACAAAAATCGAAAATCTGCAAATGTGCTCCGATTTCGATGATTGATACCTCAATCAACAGGCGTTGAGACCTGTAATTGTCATATAAACGGCCGTTTGGTTCGGTCAAATATTTCTACACGTTCCGTGGAAAATTCAATTTTTTTTCAAAATCAACTGAACTATAGCCCACAAATTCAGAGCCACAAAATTCTAAAATCTTCAAATGTGATCCGATTTCGATAATTGATACCTCTATCAATAGGCGTTGAGACCTGTAACTGTCATACAAACGGCCATTTGGATCGGTCGAATATTTCTACACGTTGAACTATAACCCTCAAATTCAGAGCCAGAAAAATCGAAAATCTGCCAATATGCTCCGATTTCGATAATTGATACCTCAATCAACAGGCGTTGGGACCTGTAATTGTCATACAAATGGCCATTTGGATCGGCCAAATATTTCTAAACGTTCCGTGGAAAATTCAATTTTTTTTCAAAATCAACTGAACTATAGCCCACAAATTCAGAGCCACAAAATTCTAAAATCTTCAAATGTGATCCGATTTCGATAATTGATACTTCTATCAATAGGCGTTGAGACCTGTAACTGTCATACAAACGGCCATTTGGATCGGTCGAACATTTCTACACGTTCCGTGGAAAATTCAATTTTTTTTCAAAATCAACTGAACTATAGCCCTCAAATTCAGAGCCAGAAAAATCGAAAATCTGCCAATATGCTCCGATTTCGATAATTGATACCTCAATCAACAGGCGTTGAGACCTGTAATTGTCATACAAACGGCCATTTGGATCGGTCGAACATTTCTACACGTTCCGTGGAAAATTCAATTTTTTAAAAATCAACTGAACTATAGCCCACAAATTCAGAGCCACAAAAATCGAAAATCTTCAAATGTGATCCAATTTCGATAATTGATACCTCTATCAATAGGCGTTGAGACCTGTAACTGTCATACAAACGGTCATTTGGATCGGTCGAATATTTCTACACGTTCCGTGGAAATTTCAATTTTTTTTTCAAAATCAACTGCACTATAGCCCACAAATTCAGAGCCACAAAAATCAAAAATCTGCAAATGTGCTCCGATTTCGATGATTGATACCTCAATCAACAGGCGTTGAGACCTGTAATTGACATATAAACGGCCATTTGGATCGGTCAAATATTTCTACACGTTCCGTGGAAAATTCAATTTTTTTTCAAAATCAACTGAACTATAGCCCACAAATTCAGAGCCAGAAAAATCGAAAATCTGCCAATATGCTCCGATTTCGATAATTGATACCTCAATCAACAGGCGTTGAGACCTGTAACTGTCATACAAACGGCCATTTGGATCGATCAAATATTTCTACACGTTCCGTGGAAAATTCAATTTTTTTTCAAAATCAACTGAACTATAGCCCTCAAATTCAGAGCCAGAAAAATCGAAAATCTGCCAATATGCTCCGATTTCGATAATTGATACCTCTATCAATAGGCGTTGAGACCTGTAACTGTCATACAAACGGCCATTTGAATCGGTCAAATATTTCTACACGTTCCGTGGAAAGTTTAGTTTTTTGAAAATCAACTGAACTATAGCCCACAAATTCAGAGCCACAAAAATCGAAAATCTGCAATTGTGCTCCGATTTCGATGATTGATACCTCTATCAATAGGCGTTGAGACCTGTAACTGTCATACAAACGACCATTTGGATCGATCAAATATTTCTACACGTTCCGTGGAAAATTCAATTTTTTTTCAAAATCAACTGAACTATAGCCCACAAATTCAGAGCAACAAAATTCTAAAATCTTCAAATGTGATCCGATTTCGATAATTGATACCTCTATCAATAGGCGTTGAGACCTGTAACTGTCATACAAACGGCCATTTGGATCTGTCGAATATTTCTACACGTTCCGTGGAAATTTCAATTTTTTTTCAAAATCAACTGAACTATAGCCCACAAATTCAGAGCCACAAAAATCGAAAATCTGCAAATGTGCTCCGATTTCGATGATTGATACCTCAATCAACAGGCGTTGAGACCTGTAATTGTCATATAAACGGCCATTTGGTTCGGTCAAATATTTCTATACGTTCCGTGGAAAATTCAATTTTTTTTCAAAATCAACTGAACTATAGCAAACAAATTCAGAGCCACAAAATTCTAAAATCTTCAAATGTGATCCGATTTCGATAATTGATACCTCTATCAATAGGCGTTGAGACCTGTAACTGTCATACAAACGGTCATTTGGATCGGTCGAATATTTCTACACGTTCCGTGGAAAATTCAATTTTTTGAAAATCAACTGAACTATAGCCCTCAAATTCAGAGCCAGAAAAATCGAAAATCTGCCAATATGCTCCGATTTCGATAATTGATACCTCTATCAATAGGCGTTGAGACCTGTAACTGTCATACAAACGGCCATTTGGATCGGTCGAACATTTCTACACGTTCCGTGGAAAATTCAATTTTTTTTCAAAATCAACTGAACTATAGCCCTCAAATTCAGAGCCAGAAAAATCGAAAATCTGCCAATATGCTCCGATTTCGATAATTGATACCTCTATCAATAGGCGTTGAGACCTGTAACTGTCATACAAACGGCCATTTGGATCGGTCGAACATTTCTACACGTTCCGTGGAAAATTCAATTTTTTTTCAAAATCAACTGAACTATAGCCCTCAAATTCAGAGCCAGAAAAATCGAAAATCTGCCAATATGCTCCGATTTCGATAATTGATACCTCTATCAATAGGCGTTGAGACCTGTAACTGTCATACAAACGGCCATTTGGATCGGTCGAACATTTCTACACGTTCCGTGGAAAATTCAATTTTTTTTCAAAATCAACTGAACTATAGCCCTCAAATTCAGAGCCAGAAAAATCGAAAATCTGCCAATATGCTCCGATTTCGATAATTGATACCTCTATCAATAGGCGTTGAGACCTGTAACTGTCATACAAACGGTCATTTGGATCGGTCGAACATTTCTACACGTTCCGTGGAAAATTCAATTGTTTTTCAAAATCAACTGAACTATAGCCCTCAAATTCAGAGCCAGAAAAATCGAAAATCTGCCAATATGCTCCGATTTCGATAATTGATACCTCAATCAACAGGCGTTGAGACCTGTAATTGTCATACAAACGGCCATTTGGATCGGTCAAATATTTCTACACGTTCCGTGGAAAATTCAATTTTTTTTCAAAATCAACTGAACTATAGCCCACAAATTCAGAGCCACAAAAATCTAAAATCTTCAAATGTGATCCGATTTCGATAATTGATACCTCTATCAATAGGCGTTGAGACCTGTAACTGTCATACAAACGGCCATTTGGATCTGTCGAATATTTCTACACGTTCCGTGGAAATTTCAATTTTTTTTCAAAATCAACTGAACTATAGCCCACAAATTCAGAGCCACAAAAATCGAAAATCTGCAAATGTGCTCCGATTTCGATGATTGATACCTCAATCAACAGGCGTTGAGACCTGTAATTGTCATATAAACGGCCGTTTGGTTCGGTCAAATATTTCTACACGTTCCGTGGAAAATTCAATTTTTTTTCAAAATCAACTGAACTATAGCCCACAAATTCAGAGCCACAAAATTCTAAAATCTTCAAATGTGATCCGATTTCGATAATTGATACCTCTATCAATAGGCGTTGAGACCTGTAACTGTCATACAAACGGCCATTTGGATCGGTCGAACATTTCTACACGTTCCGTGGAAAATTCAATTTTTTTTCAAAATCAACTGAACTATAGCCCTCAAATTCAGAGCCAGAAAAATCGAAAATCTGCCAATATGCTCCGATTTCGATAATTGATACCTCTATCAATAGGCGTTGAGACCTGTAACTGTCATACAAACGACCATTTGAATCGGTCGAACATTTCTACACGTTCCGTGGAAAATTCAATTTTTTTTCAAAATCAACTGAACTATAGCCCTCAAATTCAGAGCCAGAAAAATCGAAAATCTGCCAATATGCTCCGATTTCGATAATTGATACCTCTATCAATAGGCGTTGAGACCTGTAACTGTCATACAAACGGCCATTTGAATCGGTCAAATATTTCTACACGTTCCGTGGAAAGTTTAGTTTTTTGAAAATCAACTGAACTATAGCCCACAAATTCAGAGCCACAAAATTCTAAAATCTTCAAATGTGATCCGATTTCGATGATTGATACCTCTATCAATAGGCGTTGAGACCTGTAACTGTCATACAAACGACCATTTGGATCGATCAAATATTTCTACACGTTCCGTGGAAAATTCAATTTTTTTTCAAAATCAACTGAACTATAGCCCACAAATTCAGAGCAACAAAATTCTAAAATCTTCAAATGTGATCCGATTTCGATAATTGATACCTCTATCAATAGGCGTTGAGACCTGTAACTGTCATACAAACGGTCATTTGGATCGGTCGAATATTTCTACACGTTCCGTGGAAAATTCAATTTTTTTTCAAAATCAACTGAACTATAGCCCACAAATTCAGAGCCACAAAATTCTAAAATCTTCAAATGTGATCCGATTTCGATAATTGATACCTCTATCAATAGGCGTTGAGACCTGTAACTGTCATACAAACGGCCATTTGGATCGGTCGAACATTTCTACACGTTCCGTGGAAAATTCAATTTTTTTTCAAAATCAACTGAACTATAGCCCACAAATTCAGAGCCACAAAATTCTAAAATCTTCAAATGTGATCCGATTTCGATAATTGATACCTCTATCAATAGGCGTTGAGACCTGTAACTGTCATACAAACGGCCATTTGGATCTGTCGAATATTTCTACACGTTCCGTGGAAATTTCAATTTTTTTTCAAAATCAACTGAACTATAGCCCACAAATTCAGAGCCACAAAAATCGAAAATCTGCAAATGTGCTCCGATTTCGATGATTGATACCTCAATCAACAGGCGTTGAGACCTGTAATTGTCATATAAACGGCCATTTGGTTCGGTCAAATATTTCTATACGTTCCGTGGAAAATTCAATTTTTTTTCAAAATCAACTGAACTATAGCAAACAAATTCAGAGCCACAAAATTCTAAAATCTTCAAATGTGATCCGATTTCGATAATTGATACCTCTATCAATAGGCGTTGAGACCTGTAACTGTCATACAAACGGTCATTTGGATCGGTCGAATATTTCTACACGTTCCGTGGAAAATTCAATTTTTTTTCAAAATCAACTGAACTATAGCCCACAAATTCAGAGCCACAAAATTCTAAAATCTTCAAATGTGATCCGATTTCGATAATTGATACCTCTATCAATAGGCGTTGAGACCTGTAACTGTCATACAAACGGCCATTTGGATCGGTCGAACATTTCTACACGTTCCGTGGAAAATTCAATTTTTTTTCAAAATCAACTGAACTATAGCCCTCAAATTCAGAGCCAGAAAAATCGAAAATCTGCCAATATGCTCCGATTTCGATAATTGATACCTCTATCAATAGGCGTTGAGACCTGTAACTGTCATACAAACGACCATTTGGATCGGTCGAACATTTCTACACGTTCCGTGGAAAATTCAATTTTTTTTCAAAATCAACTGAACTATAGCCCTCAAATTCAGAGCCAGAAAAATCGAAAATCTGCCAATATGCTCCGATTTCGATAATTGATACCTCTATCAATAGGCGTTGAGACCTGTAATTGTCATACAAACGGCCATTTGAATCGGTCAAATATTTCTACACGTTCCGTGGAAAGTTTAGTTTTTTGAAAATCAACTGAACTATAGCCCACAAATTCAGAGCCACAAAATTCTAAAATCTTCAAATGTGATCCGATTTCGATGATTGATACCTCTATCAATAGGCGTTGAGACCTGTAACTGTCATACAAACGACCATTTGGATCGATCAAATATTTCTACACGTTCCGTGGAAAATTCAATTTTTTTTCAAAATCAACTGAACTATAGCCCACAAATTCAGA
This sequence comes from Tipula helvola, assembly GCA_963556165.1. Classification (NCBI taxonomy): domain Eukaryota; kingdom Metazoa; phylum Arthropoda; class Insecta; order Diptera; family Tipulidae; genus Tipula; species Tipula helvola. The sequence continues at coordinate 292,514,294 of OY744482.1, read as the reverse complement.
GCAACAAAATTCTAAAATCTTCAAATGTGATCCGATTTCGATAATTGATACCTCTATCAATAGGCGTTGAGACCTGTAACTGTCATACAAACGGCCATTTGGATCGGTCGAACATTTCTACACGTTCCGTGGAAAATTCAATTTTTTTTCAAAATCAACTGAACTATAGCCCTCAAATTCAGAGCCAGAAAAATCGAAAATCTGCCAATATGCTCCGATTTCGATAATTGATACCTCTATCAATAGGCGTTGAGACCTGTAACTGTCATACAAACGACCATTTGGATCGGTCGAACATTTCTACACGTTCCGTGGAAAATTCAATTTTTTTTCAAAATCAACTGAACTATAGCCCTCAAATTCAGAGCCAGAAAAATCGAAAATCTGCCAATATGCTCCGATTTCGATAATTGATACCTCTATCAATAGGCGTTGAGACCTGTAATTGTCATACAAACGGCCATTTGAATCGGTCAAATATTTCTACACGTTCCGTGGAAAGTTTAGTTTTTTGAAAATCAACTGAACTATAGCCCACAAATTCAGAGCCACAAAATTCTAAAATCTTCAAATGTGATCCGATTTCGATAATTGATACCTCTATCAATAGGCGTTGAGACCTGTAACTGTCATACAAACGGCCATTTGGATCTGTCGAATATTTCTACACGTTCCGTGGAAATTTCAATTTTTTTTCAAAATCAACTGAACTATAGCCCACAAATTCAGAGCCACAAAAATCGAAAATCTGCAAATGTGCTCCGATTTCGATGATTGATACCTCAATCAACAGGCGTTGAGACCTGTAATTGTCATATAAACGGCCATTTGGTTCGGTCAAATATTTCTATACGTTCCGTGGAAAATTCAATTTTTTTTCAAAATCAACTGAACTATAGCAAACAAATTCAGAGCCACAAAATTCTAAAATCTTCAAATGTGATCCGATTTCGATAATTGATACCTCTATCAATAGGCGTTGAGACCTGTAATTGTCATACAAACGGCCATTTGAATCGGTCAAATATTTCTACACGTTCCGTGGAAAGTTTAGTTTTTTGAAAATCAACTGAACTATAGCCCACAAATTCAGAGCCACAAAATTCTAAAATCTTCAAATGTGATCCGATTTCGATGATTGATACCTCTATCAATAGGCGTTGAGACCTGTAACTGTCATACAAACGACCATTTGGATCGATCAAATATTTCTACACGTTCCGTGGAAAATTCAATTTTTTTTCAAAATCAACTGAACTATAGCCCACAAATTCAGAGCAACAAAATTCTAAAATCTTCAAATGTGATCCGATTTCGATAATTGATACCTCTATCAATAGGCGTTGAGACCTGTAACTGTCATACAAACGGTCATTTGGATCGGTCGAATATTTCTACACGTTCCGTGGAAAATTCAATTTTTTTGAAAATCAACTGAACTATAGCCCTCAAATTCAGAGCCAGAAAAATCGAAAATCTGCCAATATGCTCCGATTTCGATAATTGATACCTCTATCAATAGGCGTTGAGACCTGTAACTGTCATACAAACGGCCATTTGGATCGGTCGAACATTTCTACACGTTCCGTGGAAAATTCAATTTTTTTTCAAAATCAACTGAACTATAGCCCTCAAATTCAGAGCCAGAAAAATCGAAAATCTGCCAATATGCTCCGATTTCGATAATTGATACCTCTATCAATAGGCGTTGAGACCTGTAACTGTCATACAAACGGCCATTTGGATCGGTCGAACATTTCTACACGTTCTGTGGAAAATTCAATT